>OY728147.1:1580599615-1581913059 GCA_963277665.1 Viscum album
GATTATTTGAGTGATCAAATACACTGCCATAGGGGGTGTGGGTGTCTAGGGGGTGGTTGTGCCCATGGGTTGGGGGAAACCTTGTGGGGGTGGGTTGGGATGGTGGGGGTTGTCTAGTGTGGTGGGGGTGTCCTGGGGGTGGGGTGTCAATTGGGATGGGTGGTATCTAGAGGGGAATTCCAGGGGAGGGGTGTTGTCCATGGGGGTGGCGGATGTTGGGGGGGGGGGTTCTAAGGGGTGGGGTAGTCCAGGGGGTGACAGTGTCTAGGGGTAACGGGATTTCAAGGGGTGGGGGTGTCCAGGGGGTGGTGTCCCTAGGGGGGGCAGTCTAGGTGGTGTCTTGTGAGGGTCGGGGTGTCTAGGGGCTGGGGGTTTCCAGGGGTAGGGGGATATCCAGGGGTGGGGGAAATCCAGGGAGTTGGTGATATTCTTGGGGGTGGGGGTGTCCAGGGGGTGGGGTGGGGTGGGGTGTCGAAGGGGGTGGTGGTGTCCACCCCCAAACTAGGGTAGTAGTATCCAATATCTATCCAATTGTAGCATGAATTCAAGACAATTATAGATGACCCAAAAGACATTTTTTGTAATCCTTGAATATCAAACAGATAAATCCCAATATACCTAAATATAAAAAACCCTCCAAATATCATTCCTGGATCAAATTTTATCTTCCACACTAAATATCATAGTTTAATTATAACAAATACACAGCTAATTGTAAACACTCTTCCATGTTTTTGGGCTAGGTATGTTGATTATTTATATGTTGAGAGGATAACTGAGACCTAATTCAATGTTGTGACATGAGGATTAAATATAGTGTTTTCTATGTTTCCTAAAGTATGTTTGTGTGTCAAATATGATCCTATGTATGTTGTTTTGGAATATAATCCATGTTTCGATGGGACATGAATCATGGGACCCTGAACCTTGTTATATAATTAGTTGATATGGAGTTGTATGAATTTTAAATTTGTTCGAGATCAATATGGATAGAGGATAAGAAACTGAGTGAGATTTATTTGTAGAGATCACTTGTTCTTTGTAGGGTAATCGTGATTGTCGATATGGAACATCATGAAATGTCTTAATGGTTAATAGCCACAATACATTGGTTATATGTGGGTCCTTTTTTCAAGTATCAGAGTGGACAAGATACCACCCAAGATAGCCCACACCGCCACACCCCTATATCCCCTACCCCTTGCAACCTCCCCTAGATAGACCCCCCCCCCATAGACACCTGGATAGCCCCACCACCCCACCTTGACAGCCCACCCCACCCCCACCTGGACATCCCCCTCCTTCCTGAACAACCCATACCACTCCCCATCCTTGACTGCCCACCCCACCCACCTTGGACATCCCACCCACTGGACAGCCCACAATCCCACCACCGGCTAGACAACACCCCCAAACAGCCCACCCCCCTCCCAGGATAGTCTACACCCCCTACCCCAAACCCCTACAGCCCCTACCCCATGTATCCCCCTTGATAGCCCACACCCCCAACTTGGAAAACCCCACTCACCCCATTTGGACATCCCCCTACCCCCACCAAGAAAGCCCCACCCCAACATAGATAGCCACCCCACCTGGACAACCCCCCCCCCCCCCCAAGATAGCTGACACCCCCTCCCCATCCTACACATCACACACCCACCCCCTGGACAACCCACACCCCTCCCCCACACTAGAAATCCCACCCCTCACACCCCCACGACAACCCACACCCCCCCACTTGGACAACCCACCCTGACCCCCCTTGACAGTCCATACATCTCCTTGGATATACGACACACCTCCCCCAAACCCCTATAACCCCTGACCCCCCTATAGCCCCTACCCCTTGCACAACCCCCATGGGACAATGCACCATACCCCTCGAAGCCCCTTTTAGGGTAATTTTATTAAAAATCATTTTATTGTTTATGCAAGGAAAAAAAATCATGCATTATCCATTTCAATCAAAACAACCCTGTCAATTTATCTAAACATGACAAATTAAATTTAAAAGGATCTATGAGAAACTTATGAAATTTCAATGGGGAATGGGTAAATAACCTATATGGGGAATTTTGTTTTAAAAACTATTCCAATCACATAGGAGGTGGGTTCGTGTTCAGTAGGTATGGAGTTGTCGAGGGGGATGTATTAGGGGGTGGGGGATGTCCTAGGGGGGAGGAATTTGTCCATGATGTTGGCATGTCTAGGGAGTGTGGGGGTGTTTAGGGGGTGGGGGTGTCCTAGTTATGGGTTGTCCAGGGGAGTGGTGGGGGTATCCAAGGGGGTGGGGGCCATCCATGTGGGGTGGGGGTGTCCTGGGGGTGGGGGTCGCTATGGGGTGGGGGGATGGTGGATGGGGGGACTATCCAAGGGGGTGGGGTGTGTAGGGGGGGACGGGATGTCTAGGGTGGGTCTTGAGGGGGTGTCCAGGGGGGCTGTCCATGGGGGTCTAGTGTGTCCAGCGGTTGGGGGTGAGTGGTGTTCAAGGGTTGAAATACTCATAAAATACCTAAAAAATTACCTATACCCATTCCAACCTAAATCAAAATTCCAATCCATCTCCCAAACAACAACCAATTCATCCTCAATATCACTACCCTTCCAATTATTCCTTGATTTTTTTAAATACAAAACCCAAATCCAAATTTATACTAAACTAAAGTCCATAGAAACTACTTTATCACACACTAAAAAATATAAAACCACCTACACCACTAACCCAATTATCTTCAATCCCTTCATATGGACCATCATTATATCCATTTCCCACCTCTATACCATATGACTAAACAAATCCATTACCGTCCATGAAGTGTAGATGAAAAAATAGAAAAAAATACAAGTGTTCATAATACAATGCCACAGTCCACACAGAACTCTGATTTAGGACATATAATAACGAAAAACAAAAACAAATGATGCAGATCATTAAAACTAAGGTAGATTATATTAATATTAACTGTAGAAATAAAAAAATATTGATTTAGGATGGATCTTTCAGGTGGAAGGTGTTTCACAGTCTAGTGTAATGATATACCATTGGGAGGTTTAGAATAGGGTGCCTATAATCAGACAAACTAGGAACTGGGATACTCTGTAATTAAAGGAAATCATTCCCATTGGTTTTGAAAAATATAACAAAATATACTCTTTTCCAATGGTTTTAAAAAACCATTGGTATTAATAAATATTTCCCAATGGATTACTCAATTTTCTGGAAAATCAGGATAATAATAACACAATTCCAAATAGTTTGAATAAAATTTTGGGAAATTTTGTTGTTTTTATAGTATACCATTCTGAAAAAATCTTTTCCAAGCATTGAGAGTTGTGGGATCCTCAACAAGGGACCCATCTGTGAAAATTTTATCCATGAATGACCCAAACCCCACAAGTGTTGGGTAATATTCATCATTATTGTCACCGCTATGAGATTAAATATTCTCTAGGTGGCGAGGAAAATGGTCAGTTCTCAGACAATCCCTCCCACTATGGGACAAACAACTGATGGTGAGGGATCACTCGGATATCATGGCCTTGAACTACCTCTAGGTATTTACTCATAGACCAGGATAAGATAAATGTATCATAAAGGTTTCAGGACCAATCCTTGGTTTCTATATAAAACAACCCATTACATATATGGGTTCAAATAATGATCCCAATTAATGTAGTGGTGAATCATTTTATTGTCTTTTATTTATTGGCATAACCATCATTTTCTAAAAAGCATATGTGAATGTTGTCTCTATCAACACGATAGATAATGATTTGGGCAAAAATGATTAGGATGAAATCATAGAGAATATAACATGAGAGGAATGGGATTTGGATGCTTTAGGGGGTGGGGGTTTTTAGGGGATGGGGCTATCCTAGGGTGTGGGGTTTTTTCAGGGGTGGGGGTTTCTATGGGGGTAGTGGTGTCTAGGGGATGGGGTTGTCCAGGGGTGGTGGGTGTCTAGGGGTTGGTGGTTGTCCTAGGGGGTGTCCAGGGGGTGGGGGTGTCTTTGGGGTTGGGTCATGTTTGGGGTGGGGGGGGGGTTCAATGGGGGTGCAGGGAATCCAAGGGTGGGGTTGTCCAAGGGGTGGGTATTTCCAAGGGGTGAGGGTGTCCAGATGGTGCAGGCTGTCCAGGGGGGGTGGGGTGGAGTCCCGGGGGGGGGCTTTCCACGAGGTGGGGGCTGTCCAGTGGGGGTGGGGATGTCCAGGGGTGTCCAAGAGGTTAGGGGTGTCCACCACCAAACTAGTGTTGTAGAATCCAATATCTATCCAATTGTATCATGAATTAAATCCTATTATATATGACCTATAATATTGTTGGCGTAAAACATGAATATCATACATAATAATCTAAACATACCTAATTGTAAACAACCCTCCAAATATCAAACGTGGATTGAATTTTATCTTCTACTCTTAATATAATACATGAATTCTAAAAAACAGACTGAATTATAAACACACATCCAAATTTTGAGCTTAGTAAGTGTATTATTGATGCCTAGAGAGGCTAACTGAGATCTAATTCCATGTTGTTATACAATGTATAAATATAGTATTTTCTACGTTTACAAAATTTAGTTTTTGTGTCAAATATAATCCTATGTATGTTGTATTGGAATATGATCCATGTTTTAATTGTACACTACTAATAGGAGTATGATCCTTGTCTTATCATTAAGTGATATGGAGTTGAACGGATGTGAAAATTTTATGAGAGCAATATGGATAGGGGATAAAAAATGAGTGAGATTTATTTTCACAGATCATTTCTTAATTGAAGGGTATGAGTGAGTATGTGTATGGAACCCCAAAAATATACTTAAGGTGTAAAAGAAACTATACATTGGTTGTATGTGTTTCCAGTTTTTTTGTAGAGTACCAGAGTGGACATCCCACCCCCATACATATCCCACCCCCCACACCATTGTAGCCCCCCTGGACATCCCCCCCCCAAACTTTAAGGCCCACTTCCCCCCAATGAACAACCCCCTCCTCCCTAGACAATGCACAACCCCTCCCCCACCTAGAATGCCCACCCCACACCCTGGAAATCCCCCCCCAACATCCCACCCCCCTCCTTAGATGGCCCTCACCCCACTCCCCACACCACTACACCCCCCAACCAACCAGCACCCCCTAGATAGCTCAACCCCACCAGGATAGCCCCCACCCCACCTAGGCATCCCACAGACCCATCCCTGCATGGACACCCCCACCCAAAACCCCACATGGACATCCCCCCACACCCCCACCTGGAGAATCCACCGCCCTCGACTAGGAAACCCCCCCCCTGGAAATCCCTCCTCCCATTCCTGGACTACCCAAAACTTCCCTCCCCCACTTAGACATCCCACCACCAACCCCCTTGACATCCCACTCTGACTCCCCCACGTGGATAGTCCAACCCCACCCCACTAAATAGCCCACCCCCCAGGACAGCACACACCCCCACCCCCACCTGGACAGCCCACCCTACCCCCCCCCCTTGACAGCCTACATCCATCCTTGGACAACCCACCCCTCCCCAAAACCCTTGCATCCTCCTACCCCCTAAAGCCCCCCTCCACCTAGAATCCCACACCACTACTGGACAACCCCCTGCCCCCGCCTTGACAGCCCTCCTTCACCCCTCCTTCCCCTCTTAAGGAAATTTTATTCAAAAATATATTATTAATTAAGAGAAGAAAACCATAATGAATTTTCCATTTCATTGAAAACAAACCAGTAAATATATCAAAACAAGATGAATTAAATTTATAAGGATCAATGGGACACTTAGGAAATGTCATTGGGGAATGGGGAAATAACCTGAATAGTTAATTACAATTTAAAAATTTACCAAGAACTTAAGAGTGGGGTGGTTTCCAGGAGGTGAGATGGTGTCCAGGTGGGGTGAGGGCTATCTAAAGACGTGGGGGATATCCCAGGGGGTGGAGGTCTTCGTGGGTGTGGGGGTGTCTTGGGTGGTGGGGGTGTCTAGTGGGTGGGGGTGTCCAGGTGGTGGTGGTGTCCAAGGGGTGTGGGTGGGGGGATGTCCATGGGGATGGGGTGTCTAATTGGTGGGGGGTTGCCCAGGGGGTGGGGGTTCAGGGTGGTGGGTTGTTCAAGGGGGTGTCTAGGTAGGGTTGGTGGAAGGCAATTTAGGTTGGTAGATGGTTTCTAAGGGGGGCGGGGTGGTGGTGTTCTAGGGTGGAAATATGAATATAATACCTAAAAAATTACCTATAACCAATCCAACCAAAATCAAAATTTATATCCATCACCCAACCAAAAACCAATTCATCCACAATATCACAACACTCACCATTATTCCTTTAATAAAAACTATAAATAAAAATTCCAAATCTGATTTTCAACTAATCTAATGTCTATTGAAACTACCATATCACCCCCACTAAAAAATGTAAAACCACCTACACCACTACCCCAACCTTCCCCATTCCCATCATATGTAACAAACTTATATCCATTTCCATCCTTGAGACCATATGAATAAAATAACCTTTTACCAACCTTGAATTGTAGACTAAGAATAGAAAACAAATCAATTTTTTTGGTATACCATGCCACATTGCACTAAACTCTAATTTAGGCCAAATCAAAACCAAAACAAAAAAAAGTATATGCATAAAATTAAAACTAATGTAAAACATACTACTTTGAAGTGTATAAATAAAAACTTTCTTGAATGAAGACGGATCAATCATGTGGATGGAGTTTCACACCCTATGGTAATGAGAGTCCTTCAAGAGATATTGATTAGGGCGCCTGAAATTGGGCAGTCTGGGAGATGGAATACTGTGTATTTAGTAGAAATCATTCTCAGTGGTTTTTAAAAACCGTTGGAAATATAATATTTTTCAAGAGTTTTAAGAAACCATTGGTATACATAGATATTTCCCAACGGTTTAGTCAATCTATTAAGAATTTTTTATTATAAAAATACAATGACAACAATTTGACTAAACTGTTGGTAAATGATGTTGTTTTTAGATAATAACAAGGATTCATTCATACAATTTGTAATAACTCGTTTGGAAAACCTCTATTCCAAGTATTGATAGTTGTTAGATCCCTAAAAAGGATCAATCAATTCCAATTTTAGCCATGAAAAACTGAAACCCCACATGTATCGGGTAATTTTCATCAACATTGTCACCACTATGAGGTGAAGTATTCATTAGGTTGAGAGGAAAATAGGCTTTTTCCCACCAATCCCTCCCACTATGGGACAAATCAATACAGTTTAGGGACCATTTTAAAATCATGACCTTGAACAACCCCTATGTATTCACTCATAGACCATGATATGATAAATTTATGCTAATGGTGACTTGACCACACCATGGTTTCTTGCTAAAACAAGCCAATATGGATACATGTTCAAATAATGGTCCCAATTAATGTAGTGTAGAATCATCTTATTGTCTTTTATGTGTTGGAATAACCACCATTTCTTGATATGACTATGTGAATTTTGTCTCTGTCAACATGACATTGATCAGGATGAAAATGATAATGATCAAGACATGGAGAATCTACCTTGGGAGGATAGAGATTGGGATGCACAAAATGAGGATGTGCACACCCATAACCCTAGAACGCTCCCAAATATAGCTCTACCTAATACCAAGTTTCCAACTCGTTGATGGTACATTGACAGAGGAATTTGTAAAACCACATTTCAATCACCAACCAATGGAGTTTAGATTCATTCCATAGAGGGAAACAATCATAATATAATAGATAACTACAAGAAATCTTAAATCAATAAGAAGCAACTCATGTGAAATTTTCTTGCTGGGTATTATCATTAGATGGAGATAAATATTCTATATCATATCGATTATACACCCACAATAGTTGCATCTGAACATAGTATTGTCTCTTTATCTAGAAAATTAGTCTACATTAATGAGGATGTATAAAATGATTGTGAGTTTTATCCATTGTGGTGACAACATCACCTTTACCAGGGTAATGATTCTATCTACGGAGTAACTGAAAATCAGTGGGAGATTATGGAGGTAACAAATTGTCAACCCACTCCTGCACACTATGGAATGGAGAAAACTCTCTTAACATTTCAACTACAATTAAATAAATTTGTCAAGTCCATGGCTACTCAAATGAAATCCATGGAAGGGTGACCCATTCATTTGTAGCTAGAGAAGAATGCATATCCAAAATGGGAGTATTATACTCTACCTCTTTTCAATTTATGAAATCATATATTCCAAAAAATTTATTGTGTAGGTGACCCTGAAAAACTTCTCACACACTTCTTATCCGGACGTTCGATGATGATATTTCCACTATATCAACTGGAGGGAAAAACACTAAGGTGTTTCTTATAGAATATGATAAGACCATCCTTGTATGATACAGTATATTGCTTGAAGGATCTACTGCAGGATGGGAATAACTTCATTGTCTCTTCCTTGATTATTTATACTCAATGATAAGGAAGATACAAAAAATACCTAAAAACTAAAATAAACGCAAGAAGGTGAGGGTCTATATATTTATAGAAATATTCACTGTTTTAACCAATCCATTAAATACCACTCTCTCATATAATAAACTGAAGGTTCCCTTTGATGAAAAAATCATGAATGAGTTGTAGACAAATTTGACCCATATAAGGAATCTTGGTGGGTTTTCTGAGATTGTTGATATAACACAACCTCTTAATGAGGCTATTCTAAAAACCAGATCCAAAACTAAAATCATGCACACATAGTACAAGAAAATTATAGGAATAGTAGAAGCTACGCATGTCATCTTAAATCTGGTAGGAATGCACTTCTAGGTAACTAGATAGGATCCAAAATTTACCTCAGCTATATTGGAGTGGATACAACCAAAAAATATCCCTCGTCCATAAGCATAGATAAATTATGGTCAATGGAGATTTGATTAATAAATTAAAAAATTAATCACCTTCAGAAATTCCCATGTCCTCGATTATTTATTGTATCCATGGAAAATAACATACTAAAGCATCTACAGACTAGGATTATTGATGACGTCAACATTGTCTAGAATCCTAAATATTTCCATTCCTGTGTAATGATTAGTCAGATCATATGAAACTATTTAATCTAAAAATACATTCTTCATGGCATGGTTGATTCTATATAGGTTCTGTAAGACAAATTCCAAATGTAGGTGTGTGGCATCCCAGTTTTCTGATTAGAAAAAAATGATGGATAACATATATTTTAATCGAGGCATGTATAAAAGTTCAACAACCGGATGAGTAAAAAATGGTTGATCAAGATCATACCACTCTGAATCACTAGTTTAAAAAACCCAAAATAGGTCCACCACCAAATGAGGGAACATAAAATTCATTTCCAAATGGTGGACATGATCACTATAAGCATGGATAAAAAGAAGAGTAAGAATCATATTATAATCCAAATCAAACACTAACTCACATAGATTTCATCCTTGTAACATCCAAATAATGTAAAACATCCCACAAATTGGAATACAAATTAAGAGAAGCCCTCATTGGGATTCGGTCAATATGATATACATGGAATACTCCCTCAATCATGAATACTCCCCCAAATATGATTTTTTAACACATAAATAGTGAATGAGAGGATACATTCATCGAAACCAAGGATATGGGGTACAATGTGGATGTGGACTGACACAATTATATAGACATGTCCACTTATAGAATATATATTTAGCTAAGGCTCAAGAAACATCACTCTATCTTGCCGCAAAGAGGCAGGGAGGGGCCCTATAGCCCTCGAGAAGTCACCCACATATGATTTTTTTGTGCTTTCTAAAAATGGGTTCAATGCAATCAACATAAGAAACAAGAATTTCTAGAATAACCTACACCAATGGATGAAGATATTCTCACATATTCTACACAAGAACCATACCAGTGAACCTAATATTCCTTCTCTCTTGAACCACTTACCTAGGAGAAACCCTATAATATAATGTGATGACGTTTGGAACCGAAGTAAGACATTCGGAAATAGCTGTTTGTTGCCCTAAAAAGATCTTAATTCTTAATGAAATCAGTCTTAAAAAAACATGTAGAGAACTTGTTAAGTCCCTCTAAAGACCACATGATTTTAGGAGAGAATTCTCTTCATTATAGGATTATTTAGTGGAGAATATGTCTTAAAACATTTGTGTTCCCATCTCATTTACTAATAAAAATTAGGAATCCTCCATCCAAAGGCACATCATTCAATTATATGTCTTGGGAAGACTGAATAATTCCAATCTCTAAAGTGTTATCATTGATAATGTTTTTTGGAACAATATTAGCCTAGTTTGAACCCTTCGATGATTAGGATATAGTGATGGATACTTATCTCGAACAAATATCATCATTTTAGGAAATGATAAGTGTGATCAAAGATCTATCAATAAGATTTCACCCAATTAATGATTTGGGGGAATTGCATCTGACAATGAGTTCACTGTTATTTAGAAATACATTTCATATAATGTACTTCATCGTAGGACCTTTGTCCATAACCACTTTTTTACCATCAACATCTTATTAATTCCTATAGTACCCCATCAAATGAAATAATGACATACTATATGGTAAAAATACCACCATTGATACTTGTAGAGCCACATATTCTTATGAATACATCTAAATGAAGGGAATAATGAATCCAATGTAAAATGATGATGCAATGGTTGGAGCTCCAAATGGATTGGGAACCAACCATGTGAATCCCAATATTATGCTCCACAACCACTATGAACTCCTCAAAAATCTAGCCGAGGTGGCCAACCAAGTCCCATAGGTCCAAGCTCCTCTTGACGTAAATGAGAGTATAAAATGAAATTATATCTGTAATATCGATATAACAATATCAATAGAATGGGAAGATAATGTCCCTTCTCAAACACTCCCTCACCCAGATAGTTAAGAAGAACACGCGAATTTCCATCTTCATCTAAAAATGCTTTCACATAATAAGAATTCAATAATGATTAGAATGATCAGTAAAACCCCATCTAGAATTTTAGGAAGGTGTATTAACCACCAAATATTATATTTGGAAGGTATATCTAGAAAAAAAATAAGTCCCATGAAATAATTTTATTTGTGACCACATATTCATCGAAGAGAAATAGATTTACATTTAATTTCCATTGATGTATCGATGTATTTTACATTGGAACAACATATATATTTGTGGACACAATTTAGATGTTACTAAAACCCATATCACACTACCATATGAGAATCAAGGATTCACGATGGAATCCATAAGGATTAACCCATTCTAGGACACCAATATAGTGTTATAATTTGACAAGTTGATCAAAGAAATATTTTTCGGAGAAGTGAAATACTGAAGGTGTCTTGCCAACTACATATTTATTATGAAATAAAAAAGACAAAATTAGGGTCTATAATGAATTAATATAACTTATCTGATATTTCTCCAAAGATGAATTCTCATTACTAACCATAGAACTCTTGATCCATGAAACTAATAGTTTCCAAGAGGATTCATTCATGGGCAGGTACTCAGGGTATAATCATATCAAGAACACACCCCACTTGATATGAATAAGACACTTTATTTAGACTGTTATAGGGGATCTTATTCGATTTTGTATTTCTGTAACACCCCAGGTAAATAAAGAATTTGAAATTTTCATATTTATCCATATTTGAGAATAAAATATTGATATGACTTTAAAGGGGATGCTATGCTCGATGGCGTACCCAACACGCAACAACGAGTTTCTTGGGAATCTTACGTTGGACTCTAATAATAAAATAATAATATTTTAAATGGTAGTTAACATGTAGCCGTTTTATTGGCGGGAATGGATAGAAATAACTAAAATGTGATTATATATGTTTTTAAATGTTTTTACATTTATCCAATAAAGGATAGAGGATTAAAATAAGGAAAGAATTCAATTTTAGGCGTATATGCCCTAGTTTTCACTAAAGGTTCAGTTATCACCTTTTGATGTTGAACCATCATTAAATATAGTTTTTTTCACTCGTAAACATTCTTTTGGACCAAATAAAACTCTTATTAAGAATCGGGACATCAAAATTTACTTTGTGTAAATTTTTGGTATCTTTCCGATAAAGTTCATTTTTTAATGAATAGTGTAAAATGTTGTATTTTAATTCAAAACCACTTTTTAATATAATTTATTTATATGATTATATTATCTTTTGAATTGGTTTTAAAGTGAAATTAGACTATATTTTTACCATTAAATCCAATAGTGGTCGTTGGAATTAATTTCACTTTGAAATCAGTCTTAAACCAGTGTCAATCTTTTGATACTTATTGTTTCATAAAAACACGCTATTTGCTCTGACAGTGGGAATTAGATATTAAATTAATTAATGTGACTTATATGTTTTTAATTTTGTAAAATAGACTTCATTTTTGAATTCGTAATATCAAATATAGCTTAGGGTGAATTTTTGGTAATTTTCTGAAAAACATTAATTTTTGATGAATAGTGAAACCACTAAGTGGTACTTATAAAGACTGATTTTCTGTTTAAATGAAATTTTGCCATCATTATGTTTTGAATTTCAAAAATCCTACATACATGGTTGTCATTAAGAAGTTAAATGTGGTTCAATGAGATTATAATAATTTTTTGGTGAATAGTAACTTATTAAGTTCTAAACCGCGATAAGTGGAAATTAGTGTAGTTTAAGGTAAAAATAATGCTTTAATAATATGAAATGACCTAAAAACATGTCCCAACCTTATTTTTTGTGTCATGGACGACCAAGAAAATCCATGGGTCAACTTGGGGACCCCATGGAGACACTTTGGTTGGGAAATGACATAAATAACTTTTTATTTAATGTAAAAGTAAAAATGACACAAACAGAATATGTTTTACGAAAACAATTTTTAAATGGGGCTATAACGATCAGATTTTTGATTACAAATAGTAATTGGAAATAGAAGAAGATTTCCTACAACATAGTATTTTTTTATAATTTTTAGACATTAAATAAATTAAATTATTTATGACATAATAATGATGCAGCGATGACATCATTATTTGGCGATTTAAATAAAATGGAAAGATAATGTAAAATCTATGAACTACACATGTCCAAAACTTATTGGATGGGTGGAGTTCGAACCCTTATCACCTTATCCACTAATTATATCAATTTGGGACCTTTTAAAACAGAATCAAATTTTCATATAAAGTAATGTTTCTTTACTTTCCAAAAGTGTCCCTCCTCTCCTCTTATAAAAGGCCCCCACCTCTACTTCTTTTCCCACACTCCCAAAGCATTTGGCTCGGCCAACCCCTGCCCATTTACTATCTCCAAATACCTCTCGTAATCCTATAGTATTTACTTTGGGAATAATCCATTCAAAGGAAGCCTTTAGGATCAAATCAAAAGGAGTTACACTTTTAAAGGTAATTCATTCTCTCATGTTCATTTGTTTTATTTTGCTTATCCAACCCCCTAAAATCTTTTTATTTACTTATTTTGTAACAAAACCAGTATCTTAAATTTACTAGAATTTTGTTATAAGATTTATTTGAGCTACACTCTCACAAAACTACATCATATGGTTAAATAACATACGATTTCCGTGGATGGTGAAAGTCTGCCTCCCGAAACGATGATTGTTCAATACTCATTTAACACCTTCAAAGATGGCCATTATGATGTCACTATTTTTATATATGATATATAATATGTTTATTTTTTCTTTAAACTTCTTTATTTTTCATTTTGGACATACCTTTATGGTTTCCATTATGGGTAAACACGATATCTTCATTTAAGGAAGTGCGGACTACCGCCCCCTCAAAGTGATGTGATTCGTTAATGCCATATGCGGGACGTGTAAAGGATGGATTTAATGTTATTATATATGATGTTATACTGGAATTATAATATACCTCTATATCATTATTATTTCTTTCTATTAAAGTATGAGATAGAAATGAAAGTAGCGTTCATGCGTACGTACGGCTTACCGTCTCCATGAACGGTGCATTTCATTTCTTATCCCCAAATGTAATGTACTATTAAAATTACATGTATATAATGGATATATATAATTAATGATATATATAAATGATGAATATAATTATGGAATTAAAATATACATACATCTCATTTAGTTTTAATTCCATTAATATGACAAAGAAATGAAAGTAGCGTTCATGCGTACGTACGGCCTACCGTCTCCATGAACGGTGCATTTCATTTCTTACCTCTAAATGATTATGTAATATTATAAATACATGTATATTCTGGATATATATGATACATATTATATCCAAATCGGGAATTTCATTCTGGATATAAAGGACCTTTGACCACACGAACAACATGTAATTGTAAGAAGTCCACTTTCGACTTAAGAACCAAATATTGAGAAAACAAACATTATTAACTTAAATGGTTACATAATGTTTATAACATAGCAATAAGTGATATAAAAGGAATAATGAACTTTAAAAAGGTTCTTAATCAAGTATAAATTAACTCAAGCTTATTATTCAGGACGTTAAAGAACGATCGAGTCAAGTCGGACCTGAGGTAAGGGACTTCGTCTCAATCTCCTTTCATTGAGGCATATTTCGTTTTATACACAACTTTCTTTTATACGGTGTATAAACCCCCTTTGATTTTTACTTTTATACAAAAGGAATCTTTTTATACAAAGCGTTTTACAAAATGACAAAAAGGAATGTTTCTTTTAACGTACGCGGCGACAAAAACCTTTTCCGCCACCGCGAGTATTATTTGGTCTTTGGCTTCCTCAACAAGCAGTTATGTTTTTAAAATGAAATAAATACCATATACTCTTTCATGTATTTTGGTATTGAAAATGGTTTTGATAAAATATTCTATTATGATATATTGTGATTGAAATGTGTAAATGTTATCATTCCTTTATATTGGTTTTATGTTTTATGATTTTATATTGGTACTGGGACATTTTAACGGGTGGTTACGTTATAAACCATATGACGGGTGGTTCCGTGAATACCAGGACGGGTGGTTACGTTATAACCTCCAATGCATTGGGTATGGAAGTCGGCCGTATGGCTATTCCATTAAGTATGTATGGAAATTGGCTGTATGGTTATTCCATTAAGTGATATGTGTGGGAGTCGACCGTATGGTTATTCCACTTAAGTATGTTTACGTCCCAAGTAACCTTTATATATGTTATGTGTTCTTTTTATGGATTTTATGGTAATCCTTTGGTTACAAAAAGGTAAGTAATGATACTTTATTCAGTGAAGAGTTTTTACTACTTCATGAAGGTGAAGGTATTACTTTGATGGAGTATATTTGGTTTATTTGATGTTTGAAAAACTAACAGTTTTCATTCTTTGTGTATCCCTTACTGAGCTTCTTATGCTCATCCCAAGTCTTTGAAATGTTTTTCACAGGACTTAGCGTGGAATAGGGTCAAGGATGGGATCAAGGGAATGTCATTCTACCTAAAACATGGAACTATACATGTTTCTTTTTAAGAGTTTTTATTTTATGGAAATTTAGTAGAAGCGACTACTTTGTAATCATTTGAGATGTAATAGTTATGTCCTAATTCTCTAAAACTCTAAACCTGAAAATATCCTCAATGTGAATTACTCATTTAATTCAATATTAAGTAAGGTTTAAGGCTGGGGCCTTATAGTTGGTATTAGAGGACGGTTTAGACAACTTTAGGGATTAGGAGTTCTTGTGAGACACATGATTAGTCCCTATATCTATTATTTCAGTTAAATCCTTGTTTTAAAACATTTTTCCAGGTCATGTAAAGTCGTTTATGAATGGAAGAAGAAGGATCTCAAACGACATTCCTATCTCTTCCTGATGACATGCTTGCAATAATTATTGCAATGTCATCTTCGGATGATTATGAAACATTTTCTAGCATACAACTCACTTGCAAGCAGTTGTTTGAGATATCAAACACCTCCACTATACCTCGTTATCATTGTGGATCATGGTTTGTTATAGACAATTACTATTTTCACAATATTCTCATATTTTCAAGAAAGGTAAATATTATCAAGGTATTTTCAAATATTTTACCTTATCACAAGAATTTGAAGCATATTATGATTTTAAAAAGGGTGCTGAGGAAGGAGACCCTTGTGCAACCTATTTATATTTTCTTTTACAATATAGTCTCACATCACATACTTATGGTATTTTAAAAGGACCAATAATAGAATGCTTCAACTCAATTTCGGTCCGACTATTTTATAGAAATCATGTTTTATCAGATGTTTTGGAATTATATGTCATACCTGATTATTTTCCACAACTGTTTTTCTATGAACACCAATATGACCCATGTTGTACGAGGTGTATTTGGATAGAGGAAGAAAATGATTTTGAAGGATCTATAAATCATTGTTGTAATGCATGGGACTTCTACCTATGTGAACAAGATGATGATGAAACCGAGTGGATGACATGATCAAGGTATGCTATTATGAGTTTGTGTAAGAAACCTAGAAAGAGTTGAAAGTCAACATGACAAGTAAGTATGTTTCCTTAAGATCAAAAATAAATTCCTCAATGAAAAGTAACTTAAAAGAAAAATGTTTTCTATTAACTTTTCCTACTGGGGAATCAAATACCGTTTAACCCATCACATGTTTGTGATTTTCTTGTTGTTAACTTTCTCCTAGACATATTTACTATCACTCTCCATCATAACATGACCCTATGTTTTCTCCTCCACGTCCATGTTTCCTACATGGAGTCCTAGTATGGGTTAACTCGGGTGACCTCTGTACTTATCTTTCTTTATTTTAAAGTGATAGTTTAATTTACTCCTTTTCCGATGTGGGACTTTCAGGGATGTTTCCAAGCTCAATTTTAAAAATTGCGAGGACACAATTCCCAAAAGGGGGGAAGGATATAACACCCCAGGTAAATAAAGATTATGAAATTTTCATATTTATCCATATTTGTGAATAAAATATTGATATGACTTTAAAGGGGACACTATGCTCGATGGCTTATCCAACACGCAATAACGAGTTTCTTGGGAATCTTACGTTGCACTCTAATAATAAAATAATATTATTTTAAATGGTAGTTAACATGTAGCTGTTGTATTGGCGGGAATGGATAGAAATAACTAAAATATGGTTATATATGTTTTTAAATGTTTTTACATTTATCCAATAAAGGATAGAGGATTAAAATACGGAAAGAATTCAATTTTAGGCGTATATGCCCTAGTTTTCACTAAAGGTTCACTTATCACCTTTTGATGTTGAACCATCATTAAATATAGTTTTGTTCACTCTTAAACATTATTTTGGACCAAATAAAACTCTTATTAAGAATCAGGACATCAAAATTTACTTTGTGTAAATTTTTGGTATCTTTCCGATAAAGTTCATTTTTTAATGAATAGTGTAAAATGTTGTATTTTAATTCAAACCCTATTTTTAATCTAATTTATTTATATGAATAGATTATCTTTTGAATTGGTTTTAAAGTGAAATTAGAATATATTTTTACCATTAAATCCAATAGTGGTCGTTGGAATTAATTTCATTTTGAAATCAGTCTTAAACCAGTGTCAATCTTTTGATACTTATTGTTTCATAAAAACACGCTATTTGCTCTGACAGCGGGAATTAATTATTAAATTAATTAATGTGACTTATATGTTTTGAATTTTGTAAAATAGACTTCATTTTTGAATTCATAATATCAAATATAGCTTAGGGTGAATTTTTGGTAACTTTCTGAAAAACTTCAATTTTTGATGAATAGTGAAACCACTAAGTGGTACTTATAAAGACAGATTTTCCGTTTAAATGAAATTTTTCCATCATTGTGTTTTGAATTTCAAAAATCCAACATACATGGTTGTCATTAAGAAGTAAAATGTGGTTCAATGAGATTATAATAATTTTTTGGTGAATAGTAACTTATTAAGCTCTTAATCGCGATTAGTGGTAATTAGTGTAGTTTAAGGTAAAAATAATGCTTTAATAATATGAAATGACCAAGACACATGTCCCAACATTATTGGTTGTGTCATGGCCGACCAAGAAAAGCCATGGGTCAACTTGGGGACCCCATGGAGACACTTTGGTTGTGAAATGACATAAATAACTTTTTATTTAATGTAAAAGTAAAAATGACACAAACATAATATGTTTTACGAAAACAATTTTTACATGGGGATATAACGATCAGATTTTTTATTATAAATAGTCATTGGAAAGATAAAAAGATTTCCTACATCATAGTAGTTTTTTTATAATTTTTAAGCATTAAATAAATTAAATTATTTATGACATAATAATGATGCAGCGATGACATCATTATTTGACGATTTAAATAAAATGGAAAGATAATGTAAAATCTATGAACTACACATGTCCAAAACTTATTGTATGGGTGGCTTTCGAACCCTTATCACCTTATCCACGAATTATATCAATGTGGGACCTTTTAAAACCGAAACACATTTTCAAATAAAGTAATGTTTCTTTACTTTCCAAAAGTGCCCCTCCTCTCCTCTTATAAAAGGCCCCCACCTCTACTTCTTTTCCCACACTCCCAAAGAATTTGTTGTAACATCCCAAGGTTTTCTAAAAATAAATTGAAAATGCTTGAAATTTTGTTTATGGTATATATTTATAATTATCATTTAAACATAATTTTATTTCTTCTATGTTTTGAATTTCAAGAAACTGTCATCTACAATTGTGTTCAGTATGTTATTTAGAGTCTAATGGAACAAACTTGTCTTTTTGGTGAATAGTAACATGCCCTTATGAATAGTAATATGAATAGTAATATGACCTCATGAATAGTAAATAATATTATTATTTTATTTTCCCATGGCAATAGGATAATGGGATCTTAATTAATTTTCCAATGTCACATAAAACTAATTGCACTTCAATATTGTTATTTTTCGAATTAACTGTGACCTTATTTAAAAATTAAATTAATAATATTTAGAAAATTATTTTTGAAAAATGGAGTTCATTTTTGAATTCTACACATCGAAAAATGGTTCGGGTAAATTTTTGGTATTTTTCTGAAACTCTTGAATTTTCGATGAATAGTGAAATACGGTAAAATACCGTATAATCAATTTATCAGTAAAAATGCACAATTTATGACATCATAAGTGATGCAAGGCCACTTGCTTCGAACTCACTTGATATTTTCACTAATTAAGGCCACTTTATTTGAGATTATTCATAGTCTTGTTAAAAATATTATAATAATGATTAAAATAATCTAAAATACCTCCCCTCCTCCACTATAAATACCACTCTCACTCCCCTCTTCCTCCCACACCTCTCAAGCCTTGAGAATTGTCTAATTTCTGCCAAATTCCCTCCTCAATCTTCTTCCCCACGTCCTAGAGCTTCTGGTCTAACCAAAAGTCCAAAATCAACGCCCTTAAGAAGGATCTCAAGGAGAAGAGATCAAGAGGTAAACATCCTCTTTCATTTTCATTCTTTCCTTCCATTTTATGTTATTCTCTTCCTTTCCCTTTGTCTTTTGTTGGGATATTTCATTAAATATTTCACTTACTGTACAAATTTTGTATTATTGATGAGATATTCCATTCCTCTCATCAATCTTGTTTTTATGAAATTTTAAGAGGCGTTGTTAGGCTGCCGAATTTTTTGTAAGAAAATTCTCATGTTTTCTTTAATTCATGATTCCTTCCTCTTCTTTCCTCACCCCCTCTTATCCAAGAGGCATGAAATCTCCAGAATCATGTATATTCTGGATGTTTCCATGTTTATGGAAAATTAAAAATCATTATTCCTCTCCTATCTCACTTATTTAAAGAATCAAAAAACATTGTCCATTTGTGTCGAATTACCGATATCGTGGACGATGTATTTTCAATTTCCATTAATTATTTCAAGTCTGGTCATGAAACCATTTATATGGTTGAACCAGGTTATAATATATGTTTTATGACTGAAATAAGGTTCTGGAATTCTTTTGTACTCATGATTCAAATTTATTAGACTAAATGAGGTTGTAATTATCAAGGAACCACTTAAATGATCTAAACGAACATAATTAATGTTTTAACTTATAAATCATCATCATATAAAGCATCAAAGTGATAAATGGTATCATTTATGGTACTGAAAATATTTAAATACTACTCCATTCCAATTCTGGAGTTTCACTTCCAATCAACAAGAACGATTCATCATGAACCGATTGTGAAAATCACAAAAGAACTCACCCAAAATAATGCAATGAACCAAATACTAACAAATAAGGGATGAAATGAGCTTATGAAATGAACATATAAGATGTTATAAACATTAAAATGTTTCTGTAAAATACTAATAACACCATTTTGAACATTATACAGGAGGTTTAAACAATTTTGAAGTAAGACAAGCCCAAGGTAAGGGAATTCTTAACCCGATTTCCATTCTTTGGGTTAACATTCTACTTTATAATTTATGTGCTACTTAAATTGTTTGTGTGATGGGTTTTGTTTATATTATGTTTAATTATGTGTATTTATATAGTATATACATATTACATCCACTCTATTAAGTCTCACTTCATTTATATGATGTTTATAGGGGACTTTTCTTCTAAAATCCTCTTTTAAAATTCTATTTTATAAGATTCAAAGGCAATATTTTTATGCTATTGTTTATGTTGTATGATTATGTTTTGGTTTTTGGGAATTGTTTATGATTAAGGGTGGGACCTATATTTCCCTCCAATTCATTGGGTATGATTAAGTTGGAGGTCGGCTGTATGGTTACTCCAAGTGTAACTGCGATGGTTACACAATGTAAGGTAGCCGTGAGGGTTACAAATTTTAAGGTAGCCAAGATGGTTACAAGATTATGTATGTAATGCCCCAATATACCTCTATGATTATAATTATGTATGTGTGGATCTTGTGTAAATCTCATGTTACACAAAGTAAGATTTTATGGGTGTAAATCATGTATTTTGAAAATGTTTTCATACGTCATGCATATTCATGGACTAATGTGATTTTTCCTTCTTTTTCATACCTTACTGAGCTTTTGTGCTAATCCCATGTTTTTAAATTATTTTTCACAGGATAATGGATGAATAATACAAGGAAGGAAGACATGTTAAATGTTGAAGAATTGTCAAGGAGTCTTGTTTTATGTTTTAATGTTTTATATTCTGAGGAAAATGGAAACTGATTTTATGGTATCCACTATATAACAATGTGTAATGTTATGAATGTTTTGTCTTAATTATCTAAAGATCTAAACTTGAAAAGATCCTAAATGTATAATGATGTTTTTTCTTGAATAAATTCAAGATTATGTATGAAATAAGTTCGGGTCCTTATAGTTGGTATCAGAGGATGGTTTAGATAACTTTAGGGGTTAAGGTGAAGCTAATAGAATACCATAAATAATTTTCAATCTATGTTTAATTTATTATAGCATTTAAAGATTACCATGTTGCTTCATCTAAGAAATTTTTGTTTTGAATGGTTGTCTGCAGAAGGAACATGGATGCTGAAGAGGATAGGCACTGACAGAATGACATCCTTCCTGATCAACAGGCCGGAATGGTAGGGATTGGAACCGAGCAGTTTGTGACAGTAATGGCTCAGCTAACGCAGGCAATAAATGGTGGTGGCATCCATGCAAGAGGACAAATAGAGGTACCCCAATGGAACATGACAGTGGTGGAACATTTTATGAGACAACATCCTCCTGCATTCAATGGATCTTCTGACCCAGTGGCAGCAGAAGGATGGATTAAAGCCCTTGAAAAGATATTTGATGTTATGGGATGTTCGGACAATCAAAAGGTAAGTCTTGCCATTTATCGTTTTGAAGGGGAAGCTGATCAGTGCTGGTCAATGGTAAGGAATATCAGGGGTAGAGAGGATTTTGATTCCTTAGTGTGGGATGAATTTAAAATTCTTTTTCTTGAAAAATATTTTCCTAAGGTGGTGCGACTTAGAATGGAGAAACAATTCCTTGAATTGAAACAAAAGGAGGAAGATTCAGTGGCTATGTATGAGGCGAACTTCACCCGACTGGAGAGGTATGCTCCAAATCTTATTCTAGATCTCGATAGAAAAATCAACCGCTTTTACTCAGGATTGAATCCAAGGTATCGAAGGGCGTTGGCCTCCCGTGAATTCAAAAGTTACGAGAAACTTGTCCGATGTGCTGAGAGGGTAGAGATGGAGTTTGCTGACGATCACATGCAATTTGGAAACAAAGAGAAGAAGAGGTCCAATTGGAAATCAATGGGTAAGAATCAACCAATGAAATCTGATGGTAAGAAAATACAGTTTCCAGTTTGTGAAAAGTGTGGCAAGAAGCACCCTGGGGAATGTCTTATCAAAACTGGGAAGTGTTTTAAATGTGGTAAGTTTGGACATATGGCCCGAGATTGCAATGAAAATGATCCAAATACTAATCTTGATAAGCAAACTGTAAAGTGTTTTAAATGTTGTGAGATGGGTCACTATGCAAATGCCTGTCCAAAGAGGGATCCAAATGATGCAAAGAAGCCAGACTACAAGCAGAAAGGTGTAGTGAGATCCTTTGCCACTACGTCAGCAGATTTTTGGCCATCCAATGAAGTTGTATCAGGTACTTTGTTTGTTCACTCAGATTTTGCTAAAGTTTTGTTTGATACGGGGTCTACACATTCCTTTATCTCTGAGGAATTTTCTAGTAAATTGGAAATATCACCTCAAAAAATGATACCCAAACATGTTGTTAAAAAACCAGGGGGAAATGTTATAGCAAAGAGGAATTATATGAATATTTATATTGTGGTATGTGGAAAGAATTTACCTACAAACCTTGTTTTTTTACCCTTAGTCGAGTTTGATGTTATTCTGGGGATGGACTGGCTTTCTTATTATCATGCTAAGATTGACTGTAGAGCAAAAGAAGTTGTTTTTCAGAAAGAGTTTCAGTTTGTATACAAGAATGAACCCATACAATTGATAACATATCAAGAAGCTGAGAAACTACTGAAAGATGGAAATGAAAGTTATCTGGATCATATTGTTGAAAACAAGGGAACTATTCAAATTAATGATGTGCCAGTGGTAAATGAATACCTTGATGTTTTTCCTGAGGAGTTACCCAGTGTCATACCTAAACGAGAAGTCGAATTCACAATTGACTTAGTTCCTGATGCTAAGCCAATTTCGAAACCCCCATATCGTATGGCTCCAATAGAACTTCTTGAATTGAAAAATCAGTTGCAGGATTTGCTTGTCAAAGGCTTCATTCGTCCCAGTACTTCTCCATGGGGAGCCCCTGTTTTGTTTGTTAAAAAGAAAGATGGTTCCATGAGACTTTGAATTGATTATAGAGCTTTTAATAACATCACTGTTAAAAACAAGTATCCTTTTCCTCATATTGATGACTTGTTTGATCAGCTCCAGGGAGCTCAGTACATTTCCAAGATTGACTTGAGATCCAGATAGCATCAGCTGAAGGTGAAGGAGGATGACATCCCGAAAACAGCCTTTCGTACTAGATATGTGCATTATGAATTTGTTGTTATGCCATTTGGGTTAACTAATGCACCTGCTGTATTCATGAATCTTATGAATAGAGTATTTCATGAGTTCTTGGATAATTTTGTGGTTGTATTTATTGATGACATTCTGGTTTTTTCTAAAAATAAAGAGGAGCATGAAAAACATCTAAGGGTTGTTTTACAAACTTTAAAATAAAAGAAACTATATGGAAAATTCAGCAAGTGTGATTTTTGGTTGCAACAGATTTCTTTTCTTGGGAACATTGTAAATAAGGATGGAATAACAGTTGATCCTGCCAAAACAAAAGTAGTTGATGAATGGCCAAGACCCACAAATGTTACAGAGATTCGTAGATTTCTGGGCTTAGCAAGTTATTACCGACACTTTGTTAAGAACTTTTCACGGTTATCTAGCCCAATAACTAAGTTAACATGGAAAGGGGTTAAATTTGTTTGGACAGAGGAATGTGATGTTTGTTTTCAGGAACTAAAGAAGAGATTGGTGAATGATCCAGTTTTGGCCTTACCTTCCCGGAATGGTGAGTTTTTCATCTATAGTGATGCTTCTTTGAAGGGACTTGGTTGTGTTTTGATGCAGAATGGTCAGGTAATTGCCTATGCTTCGAGACAACTTAAACCTCATGAGATGAATTATCCCACACATGATTTGGAATTGGCAGCTGTGGTTTTTGCTTTGAAAATATGGAGGCATCATCTATACGGAACCAAATGCCAAATATATACTGACCATAAAAGTCTTAAGTATATATTCACTCAGAAGGAATTAAACATGAGGCAGAGAAGATGGCTAGAACTGATAAAGGATTATGACTGCACGATTAATTACCATCCTGGAAAAGAAAACAAAGTAGCGGATTCCTTAAGTCGTAAAAATCATGCATCATTAACCATGCTACATTTGGAACGTGATCCCTTGATTAATGATTTGATAAATTTTGGCTTAGAAGTTGTTGGTTCAGGGAATATATCTGTTTTGTTTCAGGTTTCTGTGCAGCCTTCGTTGTCAGACAGAATTATGAAAGCGCAGAGGGAAGACCGTGAGCTACAGAAAAAGGTAGAATTGGTTAAAATGGGTATGTTTCCAGAATTTAATCTTGATAAAGATTGTGTTTTAAGGTTTGGAAAAAGGTTGTGTGTGCCTTGTGATTCCCAACTGAGGAAATAATTGTTGTGTGAAGCTCATAGTTCTCCATTTTATGTTCATCCTGGAAGTACTAAGATGTACAGAGACCTTCGGGAGTATTACTGGTGGAATGGGATGAAAAGAGATATTGCAGATTTTACAATGAAATGTTGGACATGTCAGCAGGTTAAAGCAGAGCGACAGTTACCGAAGGGGATGCTCCAGCCTTTTCCAGTGCCAGAATGGAAATGGGAGAATATATCCATGGATTTTGTGGTGGGAATACCAAATACTTCTCGAGGTAACAATGCGATATAGGTTATTATTGAATGGCTAACAAAGTCTGCTCATTTTCTTTCTATTCGAGATACAATGACATTAGATCAGCTTTCTCGATTTTACCTCAAAGAGATTGTCAGGTTACATGGAGTTCCTCTTTCCATTGTTTCTGAACGAGATCCTAGGTTCAATTCTAAATTTTGGAAGGGACTTCAGAAGTCTTTGGGAACAGAGTTGAATTTCAGTACAGCTTTTCATCATCAATCAGATGGGCAGTCAGAGCGAACGATTCAAACTTTGGAGGATATGCTTCGAGTTTGTTCAATGGACTATCAGGGAAGTTGGGATCAACATCTTTCTTTAGTTGAGTTTTCTTATAATAACAGTTTCTATTCCAGTATTCAGATGGCACCTTTTGAGGCCTTGTATGGAAAGCGGTGTCGGACTCCTGTGTTTTGGGATGAAGTCGGTGAAAGAAAGTTGATGGGGCCAGAATTAGTAGAAGAAGTGTCTGAGAAAGTGTGGATGATCCAGCAACACACGAGGACAGCTCAGAGCAGGAAGAAACGTTATGCAGATAGCAGAAGGAAAGACTTCTCTTTCAAGGTAGGTGACCATGTTTTCCTTAAAATATCTCCTTGGAAAAGTGTGATGTGTTTCGGTAAGAAAGTGAAACTATGTCCATGGTTCATCGGTCCTTTTGAAATCTTGGATAAAGTTGGAATAGTTGCATACCGCGTAGCTTTGCCTCCGAGCTTATTTCAGGTACACAATGTTTTTCATGTTTCGATGTTGAGAAAGTATGTTCCAGATTCATCACATATCTTGAGGCCGAAAGCAGTTCAGCTGGCAGAGAACCTTTCTTATGAAGAAAAATCGGTTCGGATTCTTGATCGAAGAGAACAGGTATTGCGGAATAAGGTAATCCACCAGGTAAATGTTTTGTGGAGAAACCACATGGTTGAAGAAGCAACATGGGAGTCTGAAAATGCTATGAGGGAAAAATACCCTCAGTTGTTTAATAAGTAAATAAAATTGCGAGGACCCAATTTCAAGAAGGTGGGGATAATGTAACATCCAAAGGTTTTCTAAAAATAAATTGAAAATGCTTGAAATTTTGTTTAAGGTATATATTTATAATTATCTTTTAAACATAATTTTATTTCTTCTATGTTTTGAATTTCAAGAAACTGTCATCTACAATTGTGTTCAGTATGTTATTTAGAGTCTGATGGAACAAACTTGTTTTTTTGGTGAATAGTAACACACACTTATGAATAGTAATATGAATAGTAATATGACCTCATGAATAGTAAATAATATTATTATTTTATTTTCCCATGGCAATAGGATAATGGGATCTTAATTAATTTTCCAATGTCACATAAAACTAATTGCACTTCAATATTTTTATTTTTCGAATTAACTGTGACCTTATTTAAAAATTAAATTAATAATATTTAGAAAATTATTTTTGAAAAATGGAGTTCATTTTTGAATTCTACACATTGAAAAATGGTTGGGGTAAATTTTTGGTATTTTTCTGAAACTCTTGAATTTTCGGTGAATAGTGAAATACGGTAAAATACCGTATAATCAATTTATCAGTAAAAATGCACTATTTATGACATCATAAGTGATGCAAGGCCACTTTCTTCGAACTCACTTGATATTTTCACTAATTAAGGCCACTTGATTTGAGATTATTCATAGTCTTGATAAAAATATTATAATAATGATTAAAATAATCTAAAATACCTCCCCTCCTCCACTATAAATACCACCCTCACTCCCCTCTTCCTCCCACACCTCTCAAGCCTTGAGCATTGTCTAATTTCTGACAAATTCCCTCCTCAATCTTCTTCCCCACGTCCTAGAGCTACTGGTCTCAGCAAAAGACCAAAATCAAAGCCCTTAAGAAGGATCTCAAGGAGAAGAGATCAAGAGGTAAACATCCTCTTTCATTTTCATTCTTTCCATCCATTTTATGTTATTCTCTTCCTTTTCCTTTGTCTTTTGTTGGGATATTTCATTAAATATTTCCCCTTACTGTCCAAATTTTGTATGATTGATGAGATTTTCCAATCCTCTCATCAATATTGTTTTTATGAAATTTTAAGAGGCACCGTTAGGCTGCTGAATTTTTTGTAAGAAATTTCTCATGTTTTCTTTATTTCATGATTCCTTCCTATTCTTTCTTCACCCCCTCTTATCCAAGAGGCATGAAATCTCCAGAATCATGTATATTCTGGATTTTTTCATGTTTATGGAAAATTACAAATCATTATTCCTCTCCTCTCTCACTTATTTAAAGAATTAAAAAACATTGTCCATTTGTGTCGAATTACCGATATCGTGGATGATGTATTTTCAATTTCCATTAATTATTTCAATTCTGGTAATGAAACCATTTATATGGTGAACCAGGTTATAATATATGTTTTATGACTCATATCAGGTTCTAGAATTCTTTTGTACTCATGATTCAAATTTATTAGGCTAAATGAGGTTGTAATTATCAAGGAACCACTTAAATGATCTAAATGAACATAATTAATGTTTTAACTTATAAATCATCATCATATAAAGCATCAAAGTGATAAATGGTATCATTAATGGTACTGTAAATATGTAAATACTACTCCATTCCAATTCTGGAGTTTCACTTCAAATCAACAAGAACGATTCATCATGAACCGATTGTGAAAATCACAAAAGAACTCACCCAAAATAATGCAAGGAACCAAATACTAACAAATAAGGGATGAAATGAGGTTATGAAATGAACATATAAGATGTTATAAACATGAACATGTTTCTGTAAAATAATAATAACACCCTTTTCACCATTATACAGGAGGTTTAAACAATTTTGAAGTAAGACAAGCCCGAGGTAAGGGAATTCTTAACCCGATTTCCATTCTTTGGGTTAACATTCTACTTTATAATTTATGTGCTATTTAAATTGTTTGTGTGATGGGTTTTGTTTATATTATGTTTAATTATGTGTACTTATATAGTATATACATATTACATCCACTATATTAAGTCTCACTTCAATTATATGATGTTTATAAGGGACTTTTCTTCAAAAATCCTCTTTTAAAATTCTATTTTATAAGATTCAAAGGCAATGTTTGTATGCTATTGTTTATGTTGTATGATTATGTTTTGGTTATTGGGAATTGTTTATGATGAAGGGTGGGACCTATATTTCCCTCCAATGCATTGGGTATGATTAAGTTGGAGGTCGGCCGTATGGTTACTCCAAGTGTAACTGCGATGGTTACACAAAGTAAGGTAGCCGTGAGGGTTACAAATTTTAAGGTATCCAAGATGGTTACAATATTATTTAAGTAATGCCACAATATACCTCTATGATTATAATTATGTTTGTGTGGATCTTGTGTAAATCTCATGTAACACAAAGTAAGATTTTATGGGTGTAAATCATGTATTTTGAAAATGTTTTCATACGTCATGCGTATTCAGGGACTAATGTGATTTTTCCTTCTTTTTCATACCTTACTGAGCTTTTGTGCTCATCCCAAGTTTTTAAATGATTTTTCACAGGTTAATGGATGAATAATACAAGGATGGAAGACATGTTAAATGTTGAAGAATTGTCAAGGAGTCTTGTTTTATGTTTTAATGTTTTATATTCTGAGGAAAATGGAAACTGATTTTATGGTACCCACTATGTAACAATATGTAATGTTATGAATGTTTTGTATTAATTCTCTAAAGCTCTAAACTTGAAAAGATCCTAAATTTATAATGATTTTTTTTCTTGAATAAATTCATGATTATGTATGAAATAATTTCGGGTCCTTATATTTGTCTCGTCCAACCCCTGCCCATTTACTCTCTCCACATCCCTCTCCTCATCCTAGAGGATTCCCTTTGGGCAGAATCCTTTCAAAGGAAGCCTTTAGGCTCCAATCAAAAGGAGTTACACTTTTAAAGGTAATTCATTCTCTCATGTTCATTTGTTTTATTTTGCTTCTCCAACCCCCTAAACTCTTTTTATTTACTTCTTTTGTAACAACACCAGTATCTTCAATATACTAGAATGTTGTTATAAGATTTATTTGAGCTAAACTCTCACAAAACTACATCAAATGGTTAAAGAACATACGGTTTCCGTGGATGGCGAAATTCTGCCTCCCGAAACGATGATTTTTCAATACTCATTTAACACCTTCAATGGTGGCCATTATGATGTCACTATTTTTATATATGATATATAATATGTTTATTTTTTCTTTAATCTTCTGTATTTTTAATTTTGGGCATACCCTTATGGTTTCCATTATGGGTAAACACGATATCATCATTTAAGGAAGTGCGGAATACCGCCCCCTCAAAGTGATGTGATTCGTTAATGCCATATGTGGGACTTGTAAAGGATGGATTTAAAGTTATTATATATGATGTTATACTGGAATTATAATATACCTCTATATCATTATTATTTTTTCCATTAAAGTATTAGATAGAAATGAAAGTAGCGTTCATGCGTACGTACGGCTTACCATCTCCATGAACGGTGGATTTCATTTCTTATCCCCAAATTTAATGTACTATTAAAAGTACATGTATATAATGGATATATATAATTAATGATATATCTAAATGATGAATATAATTCTTGAATTAAAATATACATAACTCTCTTTTAGTTTTAATTCCATTAATATAAAGACCCAAAGCCTGACGTACAATGACATTACATTACATTTGCGGAATACTTAGTACATAACAAAAACACACACACAAGGATCGTAATAGTTTAGTGTCTTTGGAAACTCGAAATATAATCTTCTAATCCTGGTGAAAGATCTTCAACATCTCCCATAAAGATCTTCCTTTTTTTATACCTAAAACCTTTTTTTATATCCTGGGGAAAATAAAACATAAAAGGGTGAGCTCAAATGCTCAGTAAGGGTAAACAAAAGAAATATCAATCACATCATATACATAAGAACATAGCTTTTGGAAATCTTAACATGCAAAAGAGCTCATAATATCATAACATGGGATAAATCATAGAAGTGAAAATGAGATCCCCATAATCATAACATGAAACTTGAAACTTTGTGGCATTCACACATAATCATGGAACATCATTTCTTGTTAGTCATGACTCATTGACAAGACTATCTTAGTGGACAGAGTCCCTTTCTGAACCGAGTCACCCTCATTCCAGTCCTGTTTCACTGAACCGGTATAACCTACCGTTCCAGCCATGTCTATCTCATGAGATATAAAATCTTTACCCAATGCATTGGAGGGAGATATAGGTCCCAGCCATCTTATAATGAATCCTTTCTTATGTGTTCCACATAATCATAAATCATACATCATCGCATAACACATGTAAAAAAAATGGGATTCTTGAAACATCATGACATCATAAAAATATCATATAAGGTAAATGACTTCATAAAAATAATTCCCTCAAAACATAATCAAATAAATGTAATAATAGGGATAAAACAGAACCCTATATTATCTTATATGGAAAATAATTTTGATAAAACACTTGAACTCCATTCTTGAGGAAAATATCCTTTCTTCTTCAAAAACACTTTTCTTTTCTTAACATGTCATACAATTATAAACTACAAGATGTTGATTAAAAATAAACTTGAAAACTTGTAAAGGAATCTTCTTGGAAATAATGTTTTTAAAAATCAATTCATGCCATATAAGTTAAAAAAACATTCTTCGTACCTTTGTCGGAAAAGTCAAAAAGTACCTCGTACGAAAAAACGACAAAAGATTCCTTTCATATTATTTACTAAAAACTCACCGAAGGGTAAAATTGGATTTAAAATATTGTAAGTGGATGGAAACAATATTACATATTGAGGGAACATGGATGTGGATGATAAAATACACCCCAGTAAATACTTATGAATAAACAATCTCAGATAAAAATGAGATTGTGATATTTCCCTTACCTTAGGTCCGATTTTCTTTGTACGTGCCTAAGTTCCTGTATAATGGTTTAAATAATGTTATTGACTTATTCCAGAATCATAAATATTGATATTATATCATATATGGTCATATTCTTAGCTTCTTGTTAGTAATATTTCATTGTTACTTGTTACTCGGGTCCTTATTGCCTTTTGTTCTTATGCGTGTTTTGCCGAATAAATTCTTATTCTTCTTTTAAGGTTATAGATACCTTATATCCATAATGGTATTAGTGTAACATATATCATATTTATTCATTCAATTCATTTATATAATTACTATGTAATGATGATCATGTAGAACAAGTCGCATCACATCGTGGAGACGGTATTCCGTACGTACGCACGAGTGATGATATCGTTCCTATGATCATGGAACTGTATTGGATTATATATATATTATTTCAGTATCAATATTAATTTATAATAATCATAAATAGTTACTCATTACACCATTATACCCATCCTTGTAAGGTGATGGTGGAAAATAGATTACACCACAGCGTGGAGACGGTATTCCGTACGTACGCACGCGCAGTGATTTCCTTTTTCCGTAGGATGGATAGAAGGTTAATTAGAGTTGTTTCATATTTATAATAACATATCAGTATATAATAAATACTGATGTTATTAATTTATCATGAAACAACTAAAGAGGAAGAAGTTGAAGAAGAAAGATGTTGAAAAGATCGGTAATGGATATTACCTCTTCTTTGGAACGCCTCTTTGAATCCTCCACTTAGAAAACTAATATTGGTCTTTGAAGAAGACCAGGACCTCTATGATTATTCTAGTGAAGTGGAGAAGGGATTTTGTCAGGGGTTTTCCGAGCTTGAGTGCTCAAATTGGTGTGAGGAGGAGGGGGAGGAGGTGCCCTTTTATAAGGGATGAGAGGGGCACCTTAGGAATATCTCAAAATATTATTTTATATTAAAGTCAAAATCAGTTTATAATGGTTCCAAAGGGTCTTATTTCGAAGCTAAAGTGTGGATGGGTCTAAATCCTATCAAACAATAGGATTTAGACAAGTTTAGGGTATTATTTTAACCTTATCAATTAGATTTAACTCTAAGATAAATAATTTAACTTTTACCGTGTCTTTTTGTTTTCTTTCACTATATGGTTAATACACTTACTATAACATGCCAAAAGAACCCCAAATTGTTTATTATTAATATATATATCCTTATCTAAGTAATTTGGCCAAACCTTAGATTTTTAGGAATAAAATAACAATTAGTAATATAATATTTCATTTAAAAACTATTTTGAGTCAATTTTGACACTATTTGATATATTATTTTTGTGAAAGTCATAACAGAATTATATGTTCTAAACAAGTTGATTAAATCAAAAATAATATGTCATAGTAACCTAGAAAATTAGTGTAATTCATAAAAAGTCTCAAATTCCATTTATTTTGGTTTTTATAACATCAATTATGTCAATATTTCATTAATAAGATAATTACTGCATCATCATTGTGTCATAAATACATTAAATTATTTAATGTCTAAAAATTACAAATAAAATACCATTATGTAGGAAATATTTTTATCTTTCTAATGAATATTTATAGTCGAATTTATCTTATGTATAACCCCATATTAAAAATGATTTACTTATTAAACTTTGATTTTAACTATATTAACCCTTCTTTAAATAAATTAATAATAAATGTCCTAATCTAACCCAAGTGAGCCTAAATGGTCATATTTTATTCCTAAATTTGTTTGTGGTCGAATTATACTTATCCAATAGAATTAGGACATGTTTTAGGGTAATAGTAATATCATTTTTACCCTTAGTTACCCTATTTACTATTAATCACGGTAAAAAAAGTAAAAAGTTACTATTCACCAAAAAAATTATTTTTATCTCATTGAACCACATTTTACTTATTGATATCAACCGTGTCTATCGGATTTTCGAAATTCCATTCACAGAAGTGGTAAAATTAAGTTTTATGCACAAATTCAGTTTTTAACCTACCACTTTGTGGTTTCACTATTCATCAAAAATTGAAAGTTTTCAGAAAAATACCAAAATTTCACCCTAGGCTAATTTCGGTATTCCAAATCCAAAAATGAAGTCCATTTTGAAAAATAAAATTTATAAAATTTCAAAAAGTGGTTATTACTATTCATAACGGCTAGTTTTAATAATATTTTAATACCATATCGTTGTTTAGTGAAACTCGGTATTGCGTACGACGCAAGCTATCGAGGAAGGTCGTGATTGCGTGTAAAGTAAGACAAGAAAGTGTGTAGTGAAATATTCCTTTCATGATATATAAAAACAAAATATTACACATAAAAATCTCGGGGGTTACATTCTACCCCCCTTAAAAAGAATTTCGCCCTCAAAATTCGTCACTTTGTAACAAACAGATGAGGATACTTCTCCCTAATCATATCCTCAAGCTCCCATGTAGCTTCTTCAAGTTGGTGGTTCCTCCATAAAACTTTCACCAAGCGAGTGGTCTTGTTTCGTAGGACTTTTTCGCTACGATCCAAAATCTCTATCGGTTGTTCTTCATAAGAAAGATCATGCTCCAGCGGTACAACTTCTGAGCTGAGTACATGTGAAGGATCTGGTATGTACTTTCTCAGGAGAGATACATGGAACTCATCGTGAACTTGAGAGAGATTCGGTGGAAGCGCCAATCGATAAGCTACCTTCCCAACACGATCCAGTATTTTGAAAGGACCGATATATCTAGGGCTCAACTTCCCATTCTTTCCAAATCTCGTAACCCTCTTCTAGGGAGATATTCGTAAGAACACTTTATCACCCACTTAAAACTCTAGGTCTTTTCTACGGTTGTCGGCATAACTTTTCGGTCGACTCTGAGCTGCTCTTATGTGTTGTTGAATAGATCTGACCTTTTCTGCCATTTCATCAATGAGATCAGGTCCTAATAGCTTTCTTTCCCCAACTTCATCCCAGCAAGTTGGAGTCCTGCATTTCTTTCCATAGAGATATTCATAAGGAGCCATCTGAATACTGGAGTGAATGCTATTATTATAAGAAAATTACACCAAAGGTAGGTGTTGATCCCAACCTCCTTTGAAATCCATAGAGCAAGCTCTCAACATATCTTCTAGGGTTTGAATTGTTCCCTCAGACTGACCGTCTGTCTGGGGATGATAAGCAGTGCTAAAACTCAACTCTGTATCCAGAGTATGCTGAAGACTTCGCCAGAACTTCGAGGTAAATCTCGGATCCCGATCAGATATAATAGAAAGTGGTACTCCATGCAATCTTACCACTTCCTTTACATATATCCTGGGAAGCTGATCTAGAGAGAAATCCTCTCTAATAGCAATGAAGTGTGCAGACTTTGTAAGATGATCAACTATGACCAAAATAGAATTATTGCCTTTGGATGTTTTAGGAAGTCCTGTGACAAAGTCCATAGTGATGTTTTCCCATTTCCATTCGGGTATGGGTAATGGTTGTAACATCCCCTTAGACTTCTGTCTCTCATCTTTAACTTGTTGACAAACCAAGCATCGAGAGACATATTCAGCAACATCTCTTTTCAAGCCATCCCACCAGAAGTACTCTTTTAGGTCCCTATACATCTTCGTGCTTCCAGGATGAATAGAGAATGATGAACTATGAGCCTCATCCAGCAGCTCCTTCTTTAATTCGGGGATGGGAGGAACACAAACCCAATTCCTGAACTTTATTATCCCATCACAATCAAGGTTGAATTCAAGAACATTTCTATCCTTTTTTGTAACTCGACATCTTCTTTTTGTGCCTCTTTAATCTTCACATGTATAGATGGTTGAACATTCATTTGAGAAAGACAAGATTTTCCCCTTCCATTATAATTCCAAGATCCATCCTTTTTAAATCCATAAATATTGGATCTTTTGTGATCCTCATCATGGATAAACTAGCATGGTCTTGTCAACTTAATGCATCTTCCACCTTGTTTTCTTTCCCAGGGTGGTAATGGATTAAGCAGTCGTAATCCTTAATCAGCTCCAACCATCTTATTTGACGCATATTCAACTCCTTTTGTGTGAAAATATACTTTAAACTTTTATGATCAGTATAAATATCACACCTTTCACCATAAAGGTAATGCCTCCAAATCTTTAATGCAAAGATTACCGCAGCCAACTCCAAATCATGTGTTGGGTAATTTTTCTCATGGATTTTCAACTTTCATGAGGCATAAGCTATCACCATATCATTTTGCATAAGAACACACCCCAATCCCTTCTTGGATGCATCACTGTAGATCACAAACCTTTCTCCACTACAAGGCAGTGTGAGCACAGGTGCACTGGATAACCTTCTTTTCAACTCATTGAAATTCTCTTCACATTCCTCTGTCCAGAAAAACTTAACTCCTTTCCGAGTCATCTTGGTGAGTGGATTAGATAATCGTGAAAAATCTTTTACAAAACGTCGATAATATCCAGCCAAACCAAGAAAACTTCGGATCTCAGTTACTGTTTTTGGTCTTGACCATCTTTCGATAACCTCTGTTTTTGCTGGATCCACAGATATCCCCTCTTTTGAGATTATGTGACCCAAAAATGAAACTTTTTGAAGCCAAAATTCACACTTGGTAAATTTGGCATAAAAAGTATCCTTTCTCAGGGTCTTCAATATAATTCTCAAGTGATCTTCATTCTCTTCCTTGCTATTTTAATAGACAAGAATATCGTCTATAAAGACTACCCCAAATTGATCAAGATAGTCTCTAAAGACTCTATTCCTTAGATCCATGAAGATATCAGGGGAATTAGTAAGACCAAATGGCATCACTATAAATTCATAGTGTCCATACCTTGTACGGAAAGCCGTCTTTGGTATATCCTCCCTTTTGACCCTTAATTGATGATACCCTGAATGAAGATCAATCTTGGAAAAGTATTGAGCTCCGTGTAGTTGGTCAAATAAGTCATTAATGCGTGGGAGAGGATATTTGTTCTTGATAGTGATCTTGTTATGTTCTCGATAATCAATGTAGAGTCTCATTAATCTATCTTTCTTCTTAAAAAATAGAACAGGTGCTCCCCAAGGTGACGCACTAGGGCGTATGAATCCCTTATCAAGATTCTCTTGTAGTTTCTTCTTCAATTCCTGCAACTCAATTGGGGCCATTCTATAAGGTGTCTTTGATATTGGCAAAGCACCCGGTACGAGTTCTATTGAAAACTCAACTTCACGATTTGGTGGAAGACCCGGTAATTCCTCCAGAAAGACATCATCAAACTCCCGTACAATGGGCATATTCTTAATCGTGAGTTTCTCACCAACCATTTGAGATAAATAACCTTCATTTAGTGGAATCAATACCCATAAGATGGAAGAAATTTCCACTAGAAGGTTATGTTCATCCTTGCATTGATAGACGATCGTAGATTGATCTGGAATATGAAATGTGACTTCCCTTCTTTGGCAATTGATACGAGCTCTATGTAGAGAAAGCCAATCCATGCCAAGAATCACATCAAATTCCACTAAAGGAAGGATCACAAGATTTACAGGAAGCACTTTCCCACAAACTTCGATCTGAGAAGAATTATAAACTTTTGATGCGACTGTTGTGCCATTAGGTGTTGTCACAGCTAACTCAACATCTAATTGTTGAGGTAGTACGGTGATACCCTTAGAAAATTTTTCAGAAATAAAAGAGTGGGTGGATCCAGAATCAAATAAAACATTTGCTACTTTAGAGTGGATGGTAAGTGTACCTTTCACCACTTCGTTATTGTACTCCACATTGATGATAGAAATTGCATGTGACTTTCCTTTGTCTTTAGCCTTAAGATTTTGTTGACGTCGACCATCATCATCAACCCTTGGATTTGGGAATTGATTGGCATAATTCCCCATCTCCTTGCACTTGAAACATTGAAGTGTAGTAGGTTCATTCTGTGTATCCCTTCCTTTGTTTACATCATTAGACATCTTCTTCCCATTATCGCGGCATTCAAATTCCCGATGACCTTCCATTCCACATTTAAATCATTTACTTGTCCCTTTAAGACAACTCCCTCCATGTTTCATTCCACACTTTGAGCATAAGGGAAAGCTCATCTTCTTTTCCGTGTGCTCTTTAGATTTTTCTCTGAATTCCATCTTCCTCTTCTTATCAAACCCATGTGACTGATGGGTTACTCCAATCTCCATCTTGACTTTGAGAGCACATCGAACGATTTCCTCATAGCTATTGAAGTCCCTTATGGCTAACGCCCTTCGAAGACTTGGTTTTAACCCACTAAAGAATCGATCGATCTTACTCTCAGGTTGGATAATAATACCAGAAGCGTACCTTGCAAGTCTTGTAAAATTTGCTTCATATGTACCAACAGATTCATCATCCCTTTGCTTCAGTTCAAGAAACTCTTTCTCTATCTTTGTTCGGAGAATACGAGGGAAGTACTTATTGAAAAATAAGTTCTTGAACGTGTCCCATTCCATAGACTCAATTTCATCCATTTGCCTCGTATTCTTAATAAGATTCCACCATTGATCAGCATCTCCTTCCAAATGATACACTGCTAGGATGACTTTATCATGTTCAGAACATTGAAGAACTGAAAATATCTTTCCAGTAGAACTAATCCATTGTTCAGCAACTAATGGATCAGTAGACCCGCAGAAATAAGGTGGACGATGCCTCATGAAGGATTCAACAGAATGTTGCTCCTTCCTTTGCTCGTTTGGAAGTCCTGCATGATTCATAGCTTGAGAAAGTTGTGTGAGCATGGCTACAAGATTTTCCATTACAGCTCCCATATCGTTTGGTTGCTCAGGGGGACAATCATTGCATTGCCCATCGCATTCCGCATTAACATGGTTCCTTCGGGTTCTAGCCATTGACTAAAACCAAGAAGAATAGTGTGAGAAACACTAATTATAAAAGGAAAACCACATAATTCAAGAATAAAATTTTCATGCTTAAGGTCCTATCCTAGGTTATTCATGGCCATTTCTAAAACACTATGATTTTGTTCTATGCTTTGACTTATCCTTAGGGTTCTTACTAAGGCTTTCACATCCTAGTTTCCAAAGGTTGACTATAACCTCCCTCTGATACCAACTATAAAGACCCGAAGCCTGACGTACATTGACATTACATTAAATTTGCGAAATACTTAGTACATAACAAAAACACACACACAAGGATCGTAATAGTTTAGTGTCTTTGGAAACTCGGAATATACTCTTCTAATCCTGGTGAAAGATCTTCAACATCTCCCATAAAGATCTTCCTTTTTTTATACCAAAAACCTTTCTTTATATCCTGGGGAAAAGAAAACATAAAAGGGTGAGCTCAAATGCTCAGTAAGGGTAAACAAAAGAAATATCAATCACATCATATACATAAGAACATAGATTTTGGAAATATTAACCTGCAAAAGAGCTCATAATAGCATAACATGGGATAAATCATAGAAGTGAAAATGAGATCCCCATAATCATAACATGAAACTTGAAACTTTGTGTCATGCACACATAATCATGGAACATCATTTATTGTTAGTCATTACTCATTGCCAAGACTATCTTAGTGGACAGAGTCCCTTTCTGAACCGAGTCACCCTCATTCCAGTCCTGTTTCACTGAACCGGTATAACCTACCGTTCCAGCCATGTCTATCTCATGAGATATAAAATCATTACCCAATGCATTGGATGGAGATATAGGTCCCACCCATCTTATAATGAATCATTTCTTATGTGTGCCACATAATCATAAATCATACATCATCGCATAACACATGTAACAAAAATGGGATTCTTGAAACATCATGACATCATAAAACAAATCATATAAGGTAAATGACTTCATAAAAATAATTCCCTCAAAACATAATCAAATCTATGTAATAATAGGGATAAAAATAGAACCCTATATTATCTTAGATGGAAAATAATTTTGATAAAACACTTGAACTCCATTCTTGAGGAAAATATCCTTTCTTCTTCAAAAACAATTTTCTTTTCTTAACATGTCATACAATTATAAACTAAAAGAAGTTGATTAAAAATAAACTTGAAAACTTGTAAAGGAAGCTTCTTGGAAATAATGTTTTTAAAAATCCATTCATGCCATATAAGTTAAAAAAAAATTCTTTGTACCTTTGTCGGAAAAGTCAAAAAGTACCTCATACGAAAAAACGAAAAACGATTCCTTTCATATTCTTTACTAAAAACTCACCGAAGGGTAAAATTGGATTAAAACTGTTGTAAGTGGATGGAAACAATATTACATATTGAGGTAACATGGATGTGGATGATAAAATACACCCCAGTAAATACTTACGAATAAACAATCTCGGATAAAAATGAGATTGTGATATTTCCCTTACCTTAGGCTTGATTTGATTTGTACGTGTCCGAAGCTCCTTTATAGTGGTTTAAATAATTTTATTGACTTATTACAGAATCATACATATTGGTATGATATCATATATGGTCATATTCTTAGCTTCTTGATAGTAATATTTCATTGTTACTTGTTACTCGGGTCCTTATTGCCTTTTGTTCTTATGCGTGTTTTTCCGAATAAATTCTTATTATTTTTTTAAGGTTATAGATACCTTATATCCAGAATGGTATTAGTTTAACATATATCATATTTATTCATTCAATTAATTTATATAATTACTATGTAATGATGATCATGTAGAACGAGTCGCATCACATCGTGGAGACGGTATTCCGTACGTACGCACGAGTGATGATATCGTTCCTATGATCGTGGAACTGTATTGGAGTATATATATATTATTTCAGTATCAATATTACTTTATAATAATCATAAATAGTTACCCATTACACCATTATACCCATCCTTGTAAGGTGATGGTGGAAAATAGATTACACCATGGCGTGGAGACGGTATTCCGTACGTACGCACGCGCGGTGATTTCCTTTTTCCATAGGATAGATAAGAGGTTAATTAGAGTTGTTTCATATTTATAATAACATATCAGTATATAAGAAATACTGATGTTATTACTTTATCATGAAACAACTAAAGAAGAATAATTTGAAGAAGAAAGAAGTTGAAAAGATCGGTAATGGATATTACCTCTTCTTTGGAACGCCTCTTTGAATCCTCCACTTAGGAAACTAATATTGGTCTTTGAAGAAGACCAGGACCACTAGGGTTATTATAATGAAGTGGAGAAGGGATTTTGGCAGGGGTTGGCCGAGCTTGAGTGCTCAAATTGGTGTGAGGAGGAGGGGGAGGAGGTGCCCTTTTATAAGGGAGGAGAGGGGCACCTTAGGAATATCTGAAAATATTATTTTATATTAAAGTCAAAATCGGTTTATAATGGTTCCAAAGGGTCTTATTTCGAAGATTAAGTGTGGATGTGTCGACATCCTATCAACCAATAGGATTTAGACATGTTTAGGGTATTATTTTAACCTTATCAATTAGATTTAACTCTAAGTTAAATAATTTAACTTTTACCGTGTCTTTTTGTTTTCTTTCACTATATGGTTAATAAACTTACTATAACATGCCAAAAGAACCCCAGATTGTTTATTATTAATATATATATCCTTATCTAAGTCATTTGGCTGAACCTTAGATTTTTATAAATAAAATAACAATTAGTAATATAATATTTTATTTAAAAACTATTATGTGTCAATTTTGACACTATTTGATATATGATTTTTGTGAAAGTCATAACAGAATTATATGTTCAAACCAAGTTGATTAAATCAACACTAATATATCATAGTAACCTAGAAAATTAGTGGAATTCATAAAAAGTCTCAAATTACTTTTATTTTGGTGTTTATAACATCAATTATGTCAATATTTCATTAATAAGATAATTACTGCATCATCATTGTGCCATAAATACTTTAAATTATTTAATGTCTAAAAATTACAAATAAAATACCATTATGTATGAAATAATTTTAGATTTCTAATGAATATTTATAGTCGAATTTATCTTATGTATAACCCCATATTAAAATTGATTTACTTATTAAACATTGATTTTAACTATTTTAATCCTTCTTTAAATAAATTAATAATAAATGTCCTAATCTAACCCAAGTGGGCCTAAATGGTCATATGTTATTCCTAAGTTTGTTTTTGGTCGAATTAAACTTATCCAATAGAATTAGGACATGTGTTACGGTAATATTAATATCATTTTTACCCTTAGTTACCCTATTTACTATTAACCGTGGTAAAAAAAGTAAAAAGTTACTATTCACCAAAAAATTATATTTATCTCATTAAACCACATTTTACTTACTAATATCAACTGTGTCTGTCGGATTTTTTAAATTCCATTCACAGAAGCGGTAAAATTAAGTTTTATGCACAAATTCAGTTTTTAACCTACCACTTAGTGGTTTCACTATTCATCAAAAATTGAAAGTTTTCAGAAAAATACCAAAATTTCACCCTAGGCTAATTTCGGTATTCCGAATCCAAAAATGAAGTCCATTTTGAAAAAAAAAATTATAAAATTTTAAAAAGTGGTTATTACTATTCATAACGGCTAGTTTTAATAATATTTTAATAGCATATCGTTGTTTAGTGAAACTAGGTATTGCGTACGACGCAAGCTATCGAGGAAGGTCGTGATTGCATGTAAAGTAAGCCAAGAAAGTGTGTAGTGAAAGATTCCTTTGATGATATATAAAAACAAAATATTACTCATAAAAATATCGGGTGTTACAATTAATATGACAAAGAAATGAAAGTATTGTTCATGCGTACGTACGGCCTACAGTCTCCATGAACGGTGCATTTCATCGCTTACCTATAAATGATTATGTAATATTATAAATACATGTATATGCTGGATATATATGATACATATTATATCCAAATCGGGAATTTCATTCTGGATATAAAGAACCTTTGACCACACAAACAACATGTAATTGTAAGAAGTCCACTTTCGACTTAAGAACCAAATATTGAGAAAACAAACATTATTAACATAAATGGTTACATAATGTTTATAACATAGAAATAAGTGATATAAAAGGAATAATTAACTTTAAAAAGGTTCTTAATCAAGTATAAATTAACTCAAGCTTATTATTCAGGACGTTAAAGAATGATCGAGTCAAGTTGGACCCGAGATAAGGGACTTCGTCTCAATCTCCTTTCATTGAGGCATATTTCATTTTATACACAACTTTCTTTTATACGGTGTATAAACCCCATTTGACTTTTACTTTTATACAAAAAGAATCTTTTTATACGAAGCATTTTACAAAACAACAAAAAGGAATGTTTCTTTTAACGTACGCGGCGACAAAAACCTTTTCCGCCACCGCGAGTATTATTTGGTCTTTGGCTTCCTCAACAAGCCATTATGTTTTTAAAATGAAATAAATACCATATACTCTTTTATGTATTTTGGTATTGAAAATGGTTTTGATAAAGGAAACTATTATGATATATTGTGATTGAAATGTGGAAATGTTATCATTCCTTTATATTGGTTTTATGTTTTATGATTTTATATTGGTACTTGGACATTTTAACGGGTGGTTACGTTATAAACCATATGACGGGTGGTGCCGTGAATACCAGGACGGGTGGTTACGTTATAACCTCCAATGCATTGGGTATGGAAGTCGGCCGTATGGCTATTCCATTAAGTATGTATGGAAATTGGCCGTATGGCTATTCCATTAAGTGATATGTGTGGGAGTCGACCGTATGGTTATTCCACTTAAGTATGTTTATGTCCCAAGTTACCTTTATATATGTTATGTGTTCTTTTTATGGATTTTATGGTAATCCGTTGGTTACAAAAAGGTAAGTATTGATACTTTATATAGTGAAGAGTTTTTACTACTTCATGAAGGTGAAGTTATTACTTTGATAGAGTATATTTGGTTTATTAGATGTTTGAAAAACTAACAGTTTTCATTCTTTGTGTATCCCTTACTGAGCTTCTTATGCTCATCCCAAGTCTTTGAAATGTTTTTCACAGGACTTAGCGTGGAATAGGGTCAAGGATGGGATCAAGGGAAAGTTATGCTACCTAAAACATGGAACTATATATGTTTCTTTTTAAGAGTTTTTATTTTATGGAAATTTAGTAGAAGCAACTACATTGTAATATTTTGAGATGTAATAGTTATGTCCTAATTCTCTAAAACTCTAAACCTGAAAAGATCCTCAATGTGAATTACTCAATTAATTCAATATTAAGTAAGGTTTAAGGCTGGGGCCTTATAATTTCCCTTTTATCATATAATGTTTACACTACAAATTAACAAAACAATCATCACATATATAATCCATTCTATGAATGTATATCCCTGTGTTACATTGATGTCCTGATTGTTAAATATTGATCGTGATGTTATCAATTAATGGACCATCAAAAAATGTTTTACATGTATTGATAAAATAGTTTGATGATGTATTTATTGATGTTTTCATTTAGGGAAATATTTTTTACATTTCATGGATTCATGGTACACCACCATGGCATCGACATTTTTGCAGAAAAGACTACTGCTATCTTAGAAATGTGACATCATAGAAATTTCAAGGGATCCTTAGCTAAATTTTGAGATTAATATCCAACATGGATTGTAATGCCCTTCCCTTTACTAGGTTATTTAATAAAGGGATCACCTATCATTTGGACGATGGATGTAATTAAGCCTTCAAAAATTCCATGAGGTATGTGCTACACCAATCAGTTATGATTCCTTTGGTGGAAAGAAAACCACTCATACTATACATGTTTTCAATAGATTTCAAATTTTATGGAATCCACATAAAAAATAATGTGGGAGGTGACATTATTCTTTGAAATATCATCTATCCAATTCTAAGTACTCATACTCAATATTCGGATATCTAGAAGAACAAACTTCCACACATCTTTGAAATGAAAAGATGAGGCATTACATGCAGAACCACAATGTCCATGTAGTAGAACATAATGATCTTATCAAGTACATTATCAGTCACCCTATGATGACTAATCATTTTTCATGACGTATGGATATTTTTCATCAATATGAAATTAAATTCATATCACCGAAGTCAGTAGATAAGAAATCCATGGATGATTTCCTCATTTAAAATTACACTCTGGAAAATACCATAGATGTCCCCAATATCCTAGATAAAGGGGTATTATTTTCCTGTGAAACTACCGGGACATCAAAGATATACACTGATATAGTCTCCTAGATCCATGTCATCACAATAATGGAAAACCCAAAGATCAATTGTGTTAGTATTAAAAATTTACTTTGTTCACTAGACAAATAAATTTCCATAATCATTCTCACTATCTGAATGATGCATAAATAATTGTGTTGAATACCAATCCCCCATCGCTGGATTGGAACTAGCCCTAATGCAACACATAGCATATATAAATATTAAAGGGGGCTCAGAAATTTTATCAAGGAGCATCAATGGTGAAAATTCCATTAAAGAGGAAGAATTGTGCCCCCTTAATAACTATAAACAAGGACTGATAGAAGATTTACTTTTTGAAACCAAATAACATCATGTTACCAAATCATATAATGCTCTCATTGAAGCATTTCCTAATGCAGCACCTATTATGGTTGGTCCAGTACATGAGAAATCAATTTCCCATACCGCTCATTGAAAAATGGTCACCTCAATCATCATGTGTGATATAGAATAAAATAAATCAATTCTACAGCAACCCGGAGTGCTTTTGAACCAATGACAAACCATGGATGGATGGAGACCATAATCGGTTATCTCCATAATGGGGCACTTCCAACAGACTACGAAGAAAGGGAATTGATTCGGTGTCATGTATCAAATTTCACTCTGTGTGTTGGTCTAAATGAACATAAATCCTTTTAAAAATGAGTATTTTATGGTATTATCTCTATATTTATAGTGAAAGTATATTTTTTTCTCCATAATAGAATATGTGGATGAAGACTCTAGCAGCACCCACCAATGAAAGACTAGGCTCTCCCACAAAATTAAGAGGTTGGAATATTACATAAAATCATGATTCAAGATTGTATGGAAACAAAAATTAATTTTATACAAGCCAGATCTAGGAAAAAATCATCAATCCTCCACAGGAATTGCGACATATAGCTAAATATTATTATTCATTTTCTATATGTGGAATGGATCTTGTAAGCCTATATCCCCATCCACAACTAAACAACTCAAATACATCCTTACACATAAAAATTCTTTTCAAAATGGGATAATGCTACACCAATCATGGAATTTTCAATGAATAATATCATTAAATTTGTAAATTTACAAATCAATACTAGGTTGGGAGTCCCTCACAAAATATTTATGGATTATGGTACAAATTTCAATTCCACTAATGTGAAGAGGTTAAATGATGATTAAAATATCAAGACTAATCACTCAACTCACTATAATGAAATGGTTAATGGATAGATAAAGGCCTTCATTAAGACACTATAAAATATAATATAAATGATGGTGAACATGGATTAGATGTATTTTCCTGATAAAATCCTTAATGCATTATGGGTGTATCGTACCACCATGCATACTTACTCACTGGAAACACTGTATTTATAATTGTATAGCTTGAAGGTATTCTTACGTATGTATGTATAAATTATATAACTCATAGTATACATTTGTGAATATATCTCTGATGATTAATGATAAAAATGTAGATGGAAAATTTGAATGGCCAAATGAGAACAAGATGCACACAATACACATCCTTGAGGTCCATCCAAATTCGATCTCACTAGAATTTAGTAAAATGGTTCTCATTCATTCATTACTCCATGGGGAAACCGTACGATCTTATAAACCCCGATATTAATTGAAGTAGACCTTGAAACATGAACACAATTGTGGAGGTCCTTATGTAATATATAATTTTTATCATAATGAATCCCATTTATTGGCCTCTGTGGATGTGGAGGGTGTTATGCTGCCTACCAATGAGATATTTATCAAAAAAAATTATATATGTCATCAGATGGGAATCCATAATAGATTAAGCCTTGTTATTAATCCATAAGACAATATGTTAAACTATTTGATGCCTATCCTAACCACATGATGAAAAACTTTACTAAGTTCATCCATCCTACATGACTTCAAACTGCATGATTCTTTAAGAACTACGCATGGATCGATTCCTGACATCACATGATAAAATTTGAAATCCAAAACTCTGTTATTGATACCACATATAGGATTAAATTGATTTCATTTTAGGTGATCCAAATTCTTCACCACATCACATGAAACTTCAAGGAAAATTTCCTAACCACATGATGTAAAACGACAAAAATTCCACACATCCATGTTTGATTCATGTAATGTCACTTATTTCCTTACATAAATATATTAAAATATATTGGTCTTCATGAACTATGTTTGAAGTGATTTTCGTTTTCAATGTAATAAATAGTGTTGTCTTAATCTTGTATTATTATATAATTATCACATGATTCAAAATTCCCCTCTCATACTCTTAAATTACTCTTCAATTTGAGATGAACCCTTTTCATTCCTTTTTTCTCACACCAAGAATAGATCACATATGCTCAAGAGACTTGATAAGGGATTCGATACACGAACACAACCTAAAATAACTCGATATGACCATCTTGATCCTATATTGAAGAATAGAAAATTTATACCATGAGTCCTCACTGTATTATGTTAAACTGTACAATGAATTTCCCATACATGACATGAATCTACACAATCAGGGGGGCCTCACCTAAGGGGACCACTACAATTGGTGTTTGTCTTCTAATATGCTTATAAACACTATATTCCACTCACATTACTGTGTCTATATCCTTTAATCATGATTTTATACTAAAGGTTCATTAATAACTATTTTTTATTGATTATTATTTTCATGAGATACGAAGTGATGTCCAAACATCCATCCTTTGTCCTAATCATAGAATTTTCCACCTTTTCACATCATTCATACATAAACTTTATAGAATGGTGTTAAAATACATAGTACTCAAAGAAAGGTGTTATTCTTTATTATTATCATCATATGATATGTATTTATTCTTGGGTCTTCAATCATGGTCCCATACACAACAATCGATAGAATTAATTCCCAAGTATTTGAATGGTCTACAACGGTGAGAGAGAATTTAATGTTCAGGAACAATAGGTGAATTGATTTCGTCCAATATATGATACAAATTGTTTACCAAATTTTCAATATCAGGAATTTTCCTAAGAAATCAAATATAAATATGCCCCTCTTTTCATTCAGGCTAGATATTTCCAAGAAAATTTAATAAAAACTATATGTGACCTGATGACCATCACCATGTGATATGCATTAAAACCCATAATTTCATTCATGGGACCAGAAGTAATACAACCAATTCATGATAGAGTATCTACATACAACCCACTATATGTTAAATTTCATGGAACATTATATCAATTTTTGGATTTATTCTCATTTCTTGGACATACGTAGTGACACCTAGTCTTCAACCATTGAGAAAAACTACTTCATTCCAATCCATTCATGTTGGTTTGTATCCATCCCCACTGTATGATATTAAACCATTTGGGATTTCAAAAAACTATGTGTGGATTCATTTCCATAATCATGGGATATTATGTGATGCATAGATCTCTAATCATGGTCCTAGATGTAATAAACCACGATAAATTCACCATAAATAATTTAAACTAAGACACAAAAGATATTTTTGATTTTGTATAATTCAAATATATTTAAATTTTTTTTTTTAAATAATATATCATATATAATGTTTTCATGTTGTCTCCCATGTAAACACTACATGATGGTAAACTACAATGAAATATGTCCATAACACCTGATGACAAACTATGTAGAGGTATATCCTTAATATATGATAATAAACTATATATAAGTACTTACATTACAAATGATGATAAACTATCTAAAAATATGTCTTTACCGCACAATTTTAATCATCACGGAAAATATATTGCTAAATGGATATTAAAACTACACAAAAATATGTCCTTATCATATAATAATAAAATTCATGAAAATTATCCTTACTAAATGATGTTAAACTACACAAAAAATATGACCACTACATAAAAATAAATTTTGTGGACAATTGCCCTTTTTTCATTATTTATGAATTGATTATAAGAGAATATCCTTGGTCTACCATAGAATATTTTTATTCTTACCTATTTTAATATAAACTCAATAAATATTCCACACTTAATTTCCATAGCACTGCAGGTCCCCACAAATCATTCATAGACATTGGAAATGAGAATATATCTCTCAGTTTGACCATGGTATTGAGGCAGAAGGGTTTGATACCCACCAACTGGTTACTTCTTGGTCCACTGTAATGGTATTTCTAAATATTGGGAGCCCCAAAAATAGTAAGGCACAACATGACATCTGAAAGTGTCAAGGGACATACCCAACATGTCTTTTTCATATTATGGACCAAGAACTGAGATCCTCAGAATATGATTTACAAGATTTCGATTGCCCGCCCAAAAAGATGTGGATGTGTTCATGACAATAGACATCTTAATTAAGATATTTTATAACAGATACATTATTTTTTCCATGTGAATCATGAACATAAACTTCCTTCTCCTTGGTCAATGTTGTATGACATTAACCTATATACTATAATGGTCCAATTAAAAATATCTTAATCTACTAGAGAATGAGAAACTCAACTTTTCTTGGTGAAACTAGTAATGGTTGACCTGAGAAAATTTCATATCTTTTCTCACTAAACTCTTCATGTAAGAACCCGGATCATTGTTTTTAGGTATTTCATTTCTTTTCCTGGAGTTATTGAGAAAAGGTGAAAATATGGAAATTTTCGATGTACACTCCGTGTACTTTGATGCAGCGACAGGCCGTGTGCTGGCTGTGTCTGGGCCACACGCACGGTGTGCAAAGGTGATTTGGAGGCTTCTTAAAGTGGAGTACAAAATGGCCAAGTACACTGCTTGTACCCCAGAAGTACACGCCATGTAATTTCATTCTTTTTTTCATTAAACGGAATGAGGTCACGCCTGATGGATAGAACTTGCTTCTACTTCAGGTTCTTTATCCGAGAGTGACCCGTACAGCCATAAATCTTTTCCAAGACCATGTGCATCCGTCCGTTCTCTGAATCGACCGCCGTCAATTGCGTTGAGTTTCCAGTGGTGATTTCTTCCTTATCCTAGAGCCTTGTTTTCCAATTCCTCTTCTTTCTCAAGATACCGTGGGTTGATCGTTCTTGATGTTTTCGGAGATCATTGACGTTATAAGGAGAATCAATCATTTTGGTTCACCTATATTGATCTCCTAGCATCAAGGTAGGTGGTTTTCTCCTTCCTGTAGGATTTATTTGAATATTTTGTGCAATTCCACCAATTCAATTGAATGGGGTATTGTGTGTTTTCCTATTTTTTCCATGTTGTTTGTCTGCTTAGCTTGATTGCTTGAGTAGAGATCAATGCTTGTGAATAGGGTAAATTTGGCTATTCTCTGGATGTTTTTCCACGTATTTTTTTCCTGTTATGTGTTTTCCCAGTTTCCATGCCCAGATTTAGGATAGTGGAACTGTTTTACTGTGATATTGTTGTGCCTTAGAATGTTATCCAAGTAGTTCTTGAGGTTTACTTGGGGAGATACACGCGCTATGCATGTTTGTTTTACACAGGGATGTGAGAACCTAGAGTAGTGGACCATAGGGAGAATGCGCTTAAGGCCATGTGACCAACTATGTACGGGGAGCCTCTGGGTGGCTTCCTGAACCTGGACATTACAAAGTGGTATCAGAGGGCTTCTTTTCCCTAGATTTACTATTGGGAGACTTTATCCAGGGATAGGACCGATTTAGTACTTGGTATTAAGCTATACTCGGGTGTAGCTAGCCCATGTATAGGGAAAAGCCAATCTACCTTTCTTATTATAGTTTTATGGTTTTTCTATGTTACAGATGATCTTATTTCATCGAGAGTGATTCACATGCTTATTTTTGTTATCGTTTATGATATGGTGGTTCTATTTCTTTCGCAACCAAATGAGATGAGGGTATTCCATCTCATGCATCATATAAGAACTTGTTAGAAATCACATGCCATGCATTCTTTCCATGCCATCTTGGGTGCATTATCAATTTCATGTTGTTGTGTTGATTATGCAAGTAGTTGTGATAGATGCTTTGATCAAATCCCTATAGTCTGATAGAGAGGTTGTTTGTGCTGTACCTTGCTTAAACGGATGCCAAATTTTGGTTCTTGAGCTGTTATGGGCCCTCATGAAGAATCAGAACTTGGTGGATCATTGACTTGTTTCCCTTATATAAGATATATAGTAGATGCCAAGATTTGGTTCACGGGGAGTATCGGCCCTCACAGATTGGAATTTGTCACCTTCATGCTTGTTTTTCAGGGTTCTCTAGGATTTAATGTAGTTTCAGAGCTACTGCCTGAAAAAACCCAGAATACATGGCATGTACTTTATATATACACGTCGTGTAGTTTTTAAATCGTGTCACTGATAGTGTGAGCAGAGACATGGGTTTTGAAAAATCTCCAGCAACACACCATGTATTTCGGTACAAGCCGTGTAGTTTGTGAGCCGTGTACCCGACAGTGTCACTAGCAACATGGGTCGTGGAAGTTCGTTTCATACACGGCCTGTTTTATATGATCACTCCGTGTAGCCTTGTTCTCGGTACCCGGAAATTTCACAAACAACACGAGATAGTGTTATCTCCTCATTTACACGCTGTGTTTGTTCGGAACATGTCGTGTAATGTTCATCCGTGTACCCAGCCGTGTCTCCAACAACACGTGTCAGGAAAACTCTTTAAGTACACAATGTGTTCGTTCAGAACATGACATGTAGTCTCAGCCATGTAATCAGCCGTGTAACTAACAACAGGGGTCGTTGAAACCATGAATAGTACACGCTGTGACCACAGTGAACACGCCGTATAGTCTTAGATTATGAAGACTGTGTGGGTTGGCTATACAGGGAGACTCAGGCATGGGAATAGAATTGCGTACACGCCGTGTAGAGTTTATACATGTAGTGTAGTCATGTTTTGTAAAACATGAGTGTTTCCTTCTCCTGTTTCCATTTTGTACTCCCTTGTTCTCTGTCATTGATATTCTTGATCTAAGGTATGATTTTGATCATTGAGAGTTATGACTCTGAGACGTCCTCTAATTTTACGTTAGTTGCAGGATAGTGATCAGACTCCAGACATGGCTGGTCAGGGACTTCCTGGCGATCCTCCAGTCGTGCCTGCCATAGCACCTGCTTTCCTACCAGTTGCGGGTGCTAATGCGCTGTTTAGGGAAGTATTAATGAGTTTCATGAAGACTGTTTAGGGAGCACCGCCCCCTTCCACATCTATGGTAGACATGATTTAGGTTTTCCAATAGCAGCATCCTCCAACTTTCTTGAGGGAAGGAGGACCACAGGCTGCAGAGTCATGGATGGAAGCCATGGTGACTATCTTTGATCATCTAGAAACGCCTCCAGAGAGGCGGATCAAGCTCGCTACCTATATGCTATGAGACTCTACCAAGAGGTTGTGAGACGTGATTTCATAGGTGGGTAATTAGCAGGTTATGTCTTGGGAGGGGTTCCAATGCATGTTTTACGACTACTTTTATCCGGAGACCCTGATGGCCGACCGAGCCCGGGAGTTCATGAGCATGGATCAGGGTACTCTTTCTGTTAAGGAGTGTTCCTCTAGTTTCACTGTGCTTCATACTTTCACACCCCTCCAGAGCATAGATGGGTTGTTCATGAGAAGGATGTTTGAGGATGGTATCAGGCAGGAGATCTGCTCACAGGTAAATATCTTCAGGCTGACTTCAATTTCTTCCATCGTCAACTAGGCACTGATTGCAGAGCACAATCTGAGAGACTCCAGAGCTGCGATCCAGGGCGGTTCTACTTCTAGAGCTAGGGTTCCTCTAGTTGATATCAGGAAGAGCCTTAGGGAGTCTACGTGTGGTGATCCGAGGAGGAGATAAACATATTCATGTAGCCAAGTAGTATGCAAACAGTGTGTAAGGTCAGGGCACACGAGGCCACAGTGCTAGAGAGACCCAGTGGAGTGACGATCTTGCGGCAAGATGGGTCACCTTCAACGTTTCAGCCAGGTTTTCTCACCAGTACCTAGTGACATGGTTTCTTCCATGACTCCTCATTCAAGAGCAGCACCACCAGTCTCTCATCAGTTGGAGAAATGGAGTTCTTATAGCCATTCAGGCAGAGGTGGAGGTTGGGGCTGTGGCGGTCATTCACCAGTCTTTCAGCATCAGTAGGGAGGATTAGCTCAGAGTATTCAGGTAGGGTCACAGGGATGCGGGGCAGGCTAGACTTTTGCGGTGGAGCAGACCTATCAAGAGTTGGATCCTGGATCTTCTACAGTTTCAGGTACGATCATAGTAGCATCAGTTTTATCTTCATCTCTTATCGATACTAGTTCTACACATAGCTTTATCTCTGTTGCTATCGTGGAGACCCTTAGTCTCTGTATCCTTTATTCTTCCATCTTTTGGACACTAGACACACCATTGGGGACGAGGACATCTAGTGTATGTCAGTGGAGAGAGTGCCTTCTCGAGGTTGTAGGGTGTCGTTTCTTATGGGATCTCTATGTCCTATAAATGACAGGCTATTATGTCATTCTCAGGATGGACTGGTTGGTTCCATTCCAGGCAGTTTTCGACTGTTATCACTGCTAGGTGAGTTTCATTTCACCATATGGTGAATCTTTTCTTCATAGTGGTGAGTGGGATGTTCAGGCGAGTCGAGTTGGACTCAATCCTCATTGGATAGGAAGGGTTATAGACCAGATTTCTAGTTTCTATCTGGATGACTAGGGGAATTCTCATTTATATTTTTCGCCAGTGGTGGATCATTTCAGAGATGTCTTTCCCAAGGACTTTTCAGGTCTCCCTCCAGAGCGTGATGTAGACTTTTCTATTGAGCTCATTCCAGGAATGACATCGGTGTCCATTCCACCTTATAGGATGGCTACACCAGAGTTACAGGAGCTCAAAAAGTAGATGGAGGAGTTAGAGGCAAAGGTTTTCAGGTGACCCAATACTTCTCCTTGGGGTTCACCTGTCCTGTTTGCGAAGAAGGCAAACATGTCACTTAGGCTCTGTGTGGGTTATCTGAAGCTGAACCAGTTGACAGTCAAGAACCGATATCCCTTGACGAGGATTGATGATCTTTTCTATCAGATTCGATGATCTAGGCTATTCTCGAAGATCGATTTGAGGTTTGGTTATCATCAATTGCTCGTTAGACCATCATATATACCTCTGAAAACTTTCAAGAGAAGGTATGGTCTCAACGAGTATACGATTATGTCGTTCGATCTCATGGATGTGCCATTATTTTTCATTGTAGTAATAAACCGAGTATTCAATCCTTACTTGGATTCCTTCGTTGTGGTCTTTGTGGACGATATCTTGGTGTACTCTCACACTCGACATGACCATGCTACCCACCTTGAGATCGTTCTGTGTACACTGAGAGATCATCCACTTTATGCTAAGCTCTCGATGTGCCACTTTTGGATGGATCAGATTCAGTTCTTGGGTCACGTCATCTCAGAGGAAGGAGTATTTGTGGACATAGAGAAAGTGAGAGCGGTAGTTTCCTAGGAGCAATAGAAGAACATTTTTGAGGTATGAAGTTTCCTAGGGCTGGATGGATACTACAGACGGTTAATTTAGGAATTTTCAGGCCTATAATCACCCTTGAAATGTATGACCAAGAAGGGGGTGAGGTTCTTATGGTAATTTTTTTGTGATCCATTCGTTCAAGAGATGAAGGGCAGGTTGACGTCAGCACCAATACTAGTCTGGCCAGAGGCAGGTAGAAGCTATACTATTTATTGTGATGCTTTAGGTATCGGGCTGGGTGCTATGCTTATGAAGGGTAATGGAGTCGTTGTGTACGGGTCCCGGTAGTTGAGGCCACATGAGAGGAACTTCCTAACACACGATCTGGAGTTGGCGGCTATTGTTCATGCCTTTCCATGTTGAAGAAATCACCTTCTAGGAGAGAACTTTGTGGTTTTCACTGACCACAAGAGTCTCAAGTACATCTTCACTCAGCATGATCTGAATCTGAGACAACACAGGTCGGTTGAGTATCTTCATTATTTTGATTTTGAGCCTGCCTATATACCGGGAAAGGGCAACGTAGTGGAATATGCATTGATCAGGATAAGTCAGATTCAGGAAGTTAAGGAGGCCATCAGTGAGTGGCAGCTTATGGGTCTGTTCTATGAGATGCATCTGGAGGTGCATGAAAGACAGGGACAAATTTATCTATCTTCTCTGGCTGTTAACTCTACACTTATTGATCTGGTACAGATGAGTCAGCTATCAGACTCAAAAGGTTTAGTCCTGTGGGAGAGTGTGTTGGGAGAGGACCCTCTTCCTGGATAGACAGAGGGTGAGGATGAGATCTTGCATTTCTAGGGACACGTATGGGTACCAGAAGACATACGTGAGGAGATGATGTGGGATTTCCATTCCTCAGTTTGGGCAGTTCATCCTGGAATCACCAAGATGTATCAGGATCTTCATCGCCAATACTGGTGGCCAGGTATGAAAAGATATGTTGCACGTTTCGTCTTGAGGTGTTCTACATGTCAGCAGGTGAAGGCGGAGCATCAGTGACCAACAATCCTTTTACAGTAGTTACCCATTCCGGAGTGGAATTGGAATGATGTCGCAATGGACTTCGTGACCGGATTCCTGAGGTCGCCTCAAGGTAATGATGTTGTTTGGGTTTTCGTCGATAGTCTTATGAAGGTTGCTCACTTCTTATAGATCAAGGGGACCTTCAGTGTTAATAATTTGGGACGGTTGTACATCTGAATGATTTTACGCCTTCATGGAGTTCCACACTCTATTATTTCAGACAGGAATGTGCACTTTACTTCTCGGTTCTAGCAGGGGATTCCGAGGTATTTGGGTACACAGGTACTTTTGAGTACAACATATCATCCCCAGATAGATGGCCAGTCCGAGCGTATGATCTAGGTGATTGAGGATATGCTCCGAGCTTGTAGTATAGACATTGGCGGTTCATGGGATAATCATATCCCTCTCGTAGGGTTCGCCTATAACAAAAATATTTAGGTGACTATTCAGATGGAACATTACGAGGCTTTGTACAATAATCCATGTCGATCACCTTTATGCTGGATGGAGGCAGGAGAGGCAGCTTTACTGGGACCTCGTCTTGTTCAGGAGAACTCATAGGAGATAGAGTTGATTCGGAAGATAATGGCTACAACATAGTCTTGACAGAAGCCTTATGCAGATCAGTGGAGAGGACATCTGGAGTTCGAGGTCAGGGATCAGGTTTTCCTGTGTGTCGCACCGAGTTTGGGACACAAGAGGATTTGGATACAAGGTAAGCTTTCACCGTGGTACGTTGGGCCGTTTGAGGTATTGGAGAGAGTTGGGCTGGTTGCATATCGGTTGCAGTTACCTCAGAGGTACCAAGCCATGCACGACGTCTTCCACGTCTCTCAACTCCGACGTTGCATTTCTGACCCGTCTCGTGTCTTTCGGCCCGAGGAGGTTGAGCTCAAAGCATATGCTTCATTTGAGGGGCATCCCATCCGGATTGTGGATAATAGTACAAAGGTTCTCCATGATCATACTGTTCCTCTATTATGGGTGTTATGGCAGCATGGGCAAGTATAAGACGAGACCTGGGAGAGGGAGGCCGATGTACGATCATAGTAGTCAGATCTATTCGAGGTTACTTATTCTATACCTCTTTAGAGAAATTTGGGGACGAATTTATTTAAGGGGGGAAGTTTTTAAGGACCAAGATCTTCATTTTCAGGTATATCTTTCCTTTTATTGGAGTTTTTGAAAAAAGAGGATAAACTAGAAATTTTCGTAGTACACGTCGTGTACTTTATAAGTACACACTGTGTACTTTGATGCACCGCCAGGCCGTTTCCAGGCCACACACATGGTGTTTAAGGGAAATGTGGAGGCCGCCTAAAGTGGTGTACGGAAAGACCAAGTACACTCCATGTACCCTAGATGTACACGACGTGTACTTTATTTTTTTCATTAAACGGACAGGGGTTGTGCCTGACGTACAGAACTCACTTCTTCATCAGGTTCTTCATCCGAGAGAGACCCTTACGGTTGTGACTCTTCTCCAAGCCCCCGTGCCTATTTCGATTCTCCAATTCAACCGCCATTTATTGCATTGGAATCATAGTGGTGAGTTCTTCATTCTCCTAGAGCCTTGTTTTCCAACTACTCCACTTTTTCAAGATATTCTGGGTTGAGCATTTTGGACGTTTTCTCAGATCTTCGACGTTCTAAGGATAACCAGTCATCGTGGTTCACGTATATTGATCTCCTAGCATCAAGGTAGGTGGTTTGTGCATTTATGTAGTAATTATTTGAATATTTTGTGCAATTACACCAATTCCCTTGAACGATGTATTGCGTGTTTTCCTATATATTCCATGTTGTTTGTCTTATTTGCTTGATTTCATGGGTAGAGATCAATGCTTGTGAAAATGGTAACTTTTACTGTGCTCTGGATGTTTTTCCATTCATTTTTTTCTTGTTAGGGGTTTTTCCATTTGACATGCCTCATTGTAGGATAGTGGAACTATTGTACTGTTATGTAGTTGTGCCTTAGAATGATATCCATGTAGTTCTTGATGTTTACTTGGGGTGATACGTGTGCTCTGCATGTTTGTTTTACCTAGGGCTATGAGAACCTAGTTTTGGGGATCATAAGGAGAACAAATGTAAGGGCTTCTCTAGAGTTTCTTTAATTTACGATGTGAGACCACAAGGGTAATTGATGATGAGTTATTCCTCAGAGAGTCTGTAGTTCCTCGACACGGTCCACAGGGGGAATGAGACATTGAGTGCTTCCCCAGAGAGCCTTTATTACGAAATGAGACTCTAGGGGGAATTGATGGTGAGTGCTTCCTCAGAGAGTTTATCCTTTAACTGAACTAGAGGGGTGAGACTGTGTGTGCCTCCCAGAGGTTTTCTAGTACTTTTAGGTTGAATCATAATGGTTAGGGTGGGAGAACTACCTATGGGGTTACCTGTTATTCTAATTGTTTATTGGATGATACTTGTGTACTTTCTATGCTACACATTGTGGATTATAGCTGTTGTGTGCTTTCTTGTTTACTGCTTCCTGTACTTTTACTTTCCATGTATTCACTGGCTGTTAGGAACAGTTATTTGGGTGATTTCCTACTAGGACCTTGTCCCACGCCCTATTTGGGACATGCTTTTGGGCCCAAGTAGATTATATTTTTGCAGGTATAAATATAGGCAAGCACCCTTCTACTTTAGGTACTTGACATGCTGTGGAGATGGAGAGCGTGAGACCAATCTATCGCTTGCGATGCTTAGGAGTTTACATGTTTTATTTTTCACTTTGGTTTAGTATTGTGTTAAGTATTGTGACTTGTTTTCCAGCTTTAATAGACATATGTCATACATAATTTTATATACGTATATGTGTGCTTCATTTGTTTACTGTTAGTCTTCTACAATTTATTGTTTACTCTTATATGTATGGTTACGGTTTCTACTGTTGTCTATTTCTTTTTCTTCCGCTCTATACTCTGTCAATGAAGGCATAGTTTCCCCACTAACACACCCAAGGCCCTCGCTGCTAGTCGGTAGCCTTTGGAGTTTGGGGAAATGAGCTTTAGGCCGTGTGACAAACCTAGTATGGGGCACCTCTGTGTGGCTTTCAGAACCGGGACATTACACTTCATCTTTAATGATTTGGAAGAATTTATGGCGCAAATCTGTAATTTTTAAAACTTATATTGTATAATTTTTTGTACAAATAAATACCAAGCAATTCATGTTGGACCCTTTGGTCCATGAATGATTTGGAGAAAGGTTTATTCACATCCCCACAATGTGTAAATATGTTCTATTTGTGGTGAAAAAACATTTTGGGTTCTCAATCCATTTTGGGATAATATATTTTACACAAATCATACAATATGATTTGATTCCATAAATCTTTGTATACATTCCATGGCCATAGGAAAATATATATGGCTTTAGGAAACTGTTTTCTGGATGATTAATGCAAGCATGTGGCTCATGAATATGCACATAAAACCATTTACCATAAGCATCTCTCTAAAAAATGAGATTTTGTCCTCGTAACCCCTTCCATCATGGTGGAATCATTCAACACCACAGTGTGTCTGAACAAATCCCAGTATGGATGTCCTATATCTTCGTTCTGATCTTATTACATTAGACTTTGATGTACAATCTCTCTACCAGACTATCATACCAGATTCGACATCCTTGGCATTAATTCATTGTGTTTTTTACCTTTTTCTATTATAGAATGTGACACTCCATTGAAAAACCTTTTATGGCTCAAACATTGTGAAATGAAACAAAATGATGTATGTATTGAGCTTCATAATCAATATCTGAACTACTATAAGTTCCCAAATTCCATCCTGGATATATTTCATCCAATACCCATCCTTAGCATCTCAATGTCTAAGAATTATAAAATAATTCATTGTCATTAAAAAGAAGTGGAGATCATATTTTTATTGGACATGCCACCATCAAATCAGGTAATTGACCAACCAACTAGTAGAATATACTCATTGTTAGAAATGAGGTTCAATACATTTGAGCCCTATAATAACCGTTGTAGAAACATGAATCCCTGAAAGACATGAGACAAAACTGGAATGTCTTCCAAATATCATATTTAGACTCAAACTATTAGGTTATGACTAATATCATACAAAATACAACTATCCATGTGGACCTATCATCCCTATTATATTCCCTAAATTGAAATTTCATTCATAAATCTTCGATTACCATTAAAAAAGTGTAGAGATCCACTTTTCATGGACATGCTATCGATGCAAAAGGGATTTGACCCACCAACTAATGTCACATATTACATGCATGAAATTAACTACAATCATCATGAATGCTAGGAACACCAGTAAACAACTTATCACCTCAGTGTTTTTTTTTTTGGAAATTCCTCTCATGTGTTCTCCATTTTCCATGGACGTCAATAATGGTTCAAGCTCAAAGACAGTAAACTATAACACACCAAAGGTCTGAGTTGAGTGACCCTAAACTACAAAACACCATATACATGAGATAAAATTACCAACGTTTTGAGCTCATAGACCCTAAACTATTACTTAATAAAGGTCCATGCTTAAAGTTCTAAATCTAATTTGATATCATTTTCACGTGAAAAAAACTAAAACTAAAGTGATATTAGGCTCGAGCTAAATGATGATAAATAAACATTATATCAGGTGTGAGATAAAACACAATAATCTAAAATATAATATTTTAATAGACTATAAAATATTATAAGAACCAGTATGTGGACATAGGCTGATCATGCTAATCAAGAGAAGACTACCACCTTTAGAAGAAGATAAACAACAATCCTTCAACCCATATATCTTACCCCAGTTACGATTTTTTGAATCAGGTGATCATAAAAAACATGATTCGATCTTCCGTAAAAAATATTAGGCAAGTGGGAATTCATGAGTACTTATATAAAGGAATATGTAATGATGTAAATGTTTAGATCTAGAAATGTAGGCATATGGGATGTTATGAAATTTATGGGAGACATTAGTGGTTCTCATAATACAAGAGTAATGAATTATCATTCACATCATGAATGAAAGAATGCTTTAGAGTAATATATAACATTTATAAAATTCATCCAATTACAATGTTATAAAGGAGGTATGAATCTCCTCATTTGGGAATCTCATGGATATCTCCATGATGAAATGAATCATGTGGTTAAAACTAAAATTAGTTTCGATTATCTTTTCTGACATGTTATATAAGTGTTTGATTATAAATGCCAATGTATCCCTAAAACAATTCTCACCACAATTCATACACTACTACTCTAGGATTAAGAGTCCCCACCAAATCCATCAAATCCTCAACCCACATTCAGGAAGATTCTATGGAATATAATGATGTTAAAAGATCATAGATTATATGGGTTATGATTTAATCACATATCCATATATGCATATAACAAACACCCATCTAAGCCTAAAATATCAATATAAACTAATGAACAAGTTCCAACGCCATCTATGTCTCCCTCATCTAAATACAAATAGAGTTTAGTAGATAAAATTTGGAAAATATCATTCCCTTAAGACTAGTCCTCATTGAATCAAAATTATTTTCCTTATAATTTCATTAGATTATTGATGTCAAAACCATATTACCCCATGTCATGAAATAAATAGATAAGGATTTCCCATTGGTCATTGAATAATTCCATGGGGATCCCATTGAATAACAAATGAATCATCTTTACTGTCATCCAACATTTCACCTGAGCCTTTGGGACCAAAATATTACACACAAAATGATGAAGAATACCTATATGAAGTAATGAGAAAATGGGTGAAGAAGACCCATATTTTACTTTCTCAATAGGTGAATAATTTTATCATATTTTTTAGGATTAATATCCTCATCAATGTCTATTTTACAATTGAAATAGTCATCACTTGAATGAGGTTTCATTCGTGAAGCCTCACCCAGATAGTCAATCAAATCAAGGATCACCTCTAACAACAAGGCCAGGGAGGTAAATGGACTCTCTAAATGATGAATGAAATGGTGTAGCAAACAAGACGATTAATATGCTTACAAAGTATCTGCATAATCCTATATAAGGAAAATGGAGTTATTTGAAGAAAAAAGTATGATATCAGCCTCAATATCATTATGTTATAGCATATTCAAAACGTATAAAATAAATCCAGGATATCACTCCCCTCAGATGCTAACCAAAGGAATAAGTGGGACCCTTTGAATATATCCATACTGATGAGAGAATCAACAAGGTGAGTGGGGCTTAAAATTTAAATGCTCAACCACCCTAGTTGCATAAACCGCAACCCACATAGAGATCATATATGACCTTTCATCAAGGGAGTCACAACAATTATCGATAAAAGGGTTATATGATTCTTCAAAAAAGTAAAATAAAAAAATGTTATATTGATCAGCGTATTGTTAACCACTATAGGTCTTAGTGACATAGTCCCAACCCTAGATATGTTAAATAGTATGGGGTGGGATGAATCATTGGGGATCAAGGTGGTGTTATCGTATTCTTAACAATGAATGTGATCCCCTATCAATCCAAATAGAAACTATATATTACCACTAATAAAATAAGGAGTTATAACTGGTTGTGTATTGGACAATAGATGATAATGGAATGAAATTACTCATACAAAAAAATTGAAACACCTTCCTTCCCCAAGTCACGACGCCATCACCAATGTACTATCCTGGATCACTGAGGCCACAAACCCAGTAGGGAAAATCCAGCCCTAAAAAAATATGTCTATAATGTCTTCAAACCTATAGTCAAGGTATATCCCTAAATTTACTTAGTACCCCCATATGGTATAATCCCCAACTTCCACGATATCCGAATACGATATAGCGTCATCATAGAATTTTAGATATGGGAACCGATGAGGACATATATTTCTCGACCTGTCTCCACATCATCAAAAAAATATAGATCCAATAATTTAAATAAATTGTAGAATTTATTTTTACCTCCTTCCTAAATTTCTCCTTTAAAATTGTAAGCATATCCATTGTCAAAAAAAATTGTCTAAAATGGATCATCCTAGATAGATTTAGTAGAGAGTAATTCCTCAATCATCTCTCCAAGAGGGGGAATACCACCCAGTTTGAATATATCTCAGATACCAATACCCACTTAACCATATATATTATGGAATATTTTGGTTCTAGAATGCAATTATATAATCGTTAATCAATTAATGATGGGTTGGTGGTAAATGATGAATAGGTAAATCCACATTGCTTTATAAATATGAACATTTTATAGATGATCAGAAAACTATGTACAACCTTCCCTATCCTAAATTGTCCAATCCGATTCACCATTAAAATTACAACTAGAATGAAGATCCCACTTCGATCACCATCCAGTTCTCATATTTTTCAGATAGGACGCAAATATACTAGAATAGATATGAGAAATGGGATCATCAGTGAAGTCACAACCATCTGGACGAAGGTGAACATTTTTAATATATATGATAATTCGTAAAACCATTATATGTACAGTCTAATATCCTTGGTAATTTTATGTTGGACTTAGTTGAGAGATGATGGAAATCATTGATTTGAAAAATTAGAGTCTGGATGTGTTATGTGTGCATCATCAAATTGACTAAACCCCTATAGATGAATCCATTAACAGAAATGAGAATATCAAATCATATATGTGAAGAACCTATTTAGATAATATAAATCATTATAACAATTATATCAAGGGTTGACATTGTGATTTGTTGCCATCATGGCCCATTTATTGTCTGGAGACGAGGAATATTGATGTGAACAGGAAGCCATCGGAAAGATTGTATGTGGTATATGTCCAAAAAGGGACACATAATCTTATCTAATTATGATATTTGAGGAACTGAGATCCTCCTACACATCGCATGAATCATATTTTATTTGAAATCCACATTAGTAGTCTGATAATTTACTAAACCCCAAAAGCATCTTGAGTGACATAATCCAGTAGGGCATCAAGAAATCCTACAACCCCTTAGAGACTTGTGATGATGTGACCAAAAAATGGTCATGTGAGTCACATTATAATCATATGATCTAATGAATAATCCAGTAGATCCTACAAAACATTCTATAAAAGTGAAATACTCATATTTATGTCCAATATTTTTGAGAAATATAATTTTTAGAATGAATAATGGGAACCTGAAAAAATGCAGGCACATGAAGGAATTCGAACAGTGGGGTCTCACTACTAGGTCTCGAAAATTGGTCTCATGATCAAGAATCATTGAATGATATTTAGATATGGGTAAAAAATGGATATAGAGTGGGATAGATATTGAGGAATGGAAGCCAATGGATAAATATTCCCTCTTTTCCCCAATATATAGGGAATTTTAGGGAATACAAAGCATCTATAGGTAAATCAATCATTACCCAAGACACTAATTTTCAACAATTCCAATAAATCACATGGGCATTTTATTTCCTCATAATTGATCACATCTCCCGGATGATGTCTCTCCTTTGAGGGAAATTTAATACTTCCCACAAAATAAGAATCTGTAAAATTTAAAAATTAATGAATAGATTAATAAAGGAGTTATTTTTCCTAAAAAAGAAATAGAAGGAGGAGGTGAAAATACATGCTGATTTTGTGAAGCTCCAAAATACCTTCAATCATCTGACTAACAAAGAGTATTGTGAAGGAAAATGTTGTTGTGGTTATACAGCAACATGTACCATGATGCCCCTTTTGGAGTGCCTGTATTCTCTCATGATGGAGCCTTAGAAACTCAACATTCATGTGATGACATCCAAATGCACTGCCCCCATCCATTTGGGTTGTCAGCAAATAGTTTTTGATGATCCAACCAAAAATCCTTTTGAAAATAAACGTAAATATGGAACAATATGTAGGACCCTAGATGTCATATTGATCATGAAACATAACATCGTGGGGAAGGATAATTTCCCTTTTCAACATCCAAAAAAACTCCTGAGACCCCCAATACATTGTAAAATAAAATAAATGAAATAAAAGGGGAGGATACAATATTAACATGCTATTCTAATGACAGGAAACATGTTCCAAGAAGACTAGTTGGCACAGAGAGAAGCAAGTGGGATGTACACATCATCTCAAGAAATCCATTTAGATTTTCAACCTCTCAAGAAGAATGAAATATAGCACATCTAGGCAACCATGAACATCCCATTCAGCTCCCAATGGATAGATGCATGGATTTGTACACAGAATTCTCATGCAACCCCATATAGACCGTATTGGTTTGGTGGTATATCATCATGAAATAGGGTAATTTACATTGACATAACAAAAATAACTTATAATGAGATTCTAATTTTCTATACAAAAACAAAATAAATAGAAGCGGGAGTAGGTATAAACCTATCACAATCATCAAACTCATGCGACAAAAAAAATGAATTTTTCAACACAATCTAAAAAGACTCCTCGATGGGCCTACATAATCCTTTGAAGGTCCCTGAAAACTCATCCTTCTCGGGCTGAAACCTCATAAAAAGGATCCCATTTCTTGGGAACACCTTTTTGTGGAACCATAATCTCATGATGTCCCTTAGTAATGTCAACATGACAACAATGAAGTCCCCGGATATGTTTTCATGATATTAAAGTCCCCATTAATTTGAAATAATCAATCATTGGTAGTTTTGATTGTATGAACTCACGCTCACTGAAAACCAGGTGATTCCCTTATAATAATCCATTTAAACAACATTAGAAGATGCATGGTGTAGACAACCTTCACAAAATCCATCTCATATTTGTTCAAGATACACCACACAAATAAATGATTGATTCGGTTGGTGAGATCTATAAATTCTCCATCCCATCTTAAATGAAGGGTTCTGAATCTCGAGACCATAGGTTAGCTTGTTTGGAATCGAGGAACATCATCACACCAAGGAACCCTAGAATATTTCTTTAATCAAATGATCTCATGAATGTAAGGCCTTTCATTTAAATTATTACATCAAAGTCCTAGTCTAATCATGCTCCATTAATAAAGAGTATAAAGTTATCATTTGTAGATAACATGATGGACTTCTGAAAAAATTTGATAATAAAATATTACACATATTCTAGATCAGATGAGATAGAAAATAAACTGACACTAAATAAATCTATGAAATTATTGATATATGATCATTGATTAAGATTGTTGAAAAAATTCATAAATGAGAAACATATTTTTTGATCCACATGTGCTTTTATTGAGTAAAAAATGACATGTGAATGCACTAGGACATGTCATCCAAATATTACAATGCATATTTAGTATACAATTTGGTGTCCAAAAAATTCCTCTTAACAAGTCTGAGCACGACACCTGGTCCCTATGGGAATTCCACCATTTTTTTAAGAACCCCCATTGTAATTATAACGCCCCGACCCCAGTTACATAGAGTCGGTACATTATTACATAACATTGGTATGATCACAAGAAAGATCAAATCTCGAAAGACCGATTGGTTTAGTAGCCTTGGAAACACTTGATATATTCATAAGTCTAACATTACATCATAAATTGAAAAACTACTACAACAACATATTGTCTCCATATTCCACACTCATATCCCCACATAATATCCCTGCAGGTCATTCATAATTTACTTCTTCACTTCCTGGGAAAAATAAAACATAGAAAAGGGGTGAGCTCAAATGCCCAGTAAGGATAGCAATATAGCGGAAACTTTCATAAATAAGAATAAACATTTAAGGCAATGTATAACTAAAACAAAAGCCTTTTAAACATGATCTTCAACATAGTATGGCAAAAGTAAAATGAAATAATGCCATTTACTTATTCACATGGATATTCTACTAATCGAATAATCACATGCAATATCAATAACCACTTTCATAATGATGGAATGCATAATGCCAGACTATCATAACCACATAGACAAGGCCTTGTGCCAAGACTACAAATAATATTTTTCCAAGGCCTTATGCCAAGACACTAGTTTGTCTCATGAGACCTACCGATGCATCGAGGAGCTATAGAGGGCTCCACCCGTCACATATTAAGTCCAATGCATTCCCATATGAAAAATTTTAAACATAACATTAACATTTGTAATAAAACTAGCATATGAAATGTCAATAATTTCTCTATAAACCATGAATGGTATAAAAATAACACATCCACAGTCAAACATATCAAAAAACCATCAATAGAAGTTTTGTATAATAAATCAACTTCGAATGTGCTTAAAATCTATCAAATGATGAGTAAATATTTTTGAGATAAATATCCTTTTTGTAAAATCATTTAAAAGTCACACATTTATAAAGGAAGTAATTTTAAAAGAGGTTTTTCAATCAAAGTGTCCCATACCACTTTGAAACTTTTGAAAATAAATATCATTTCAAAACATTCATGTCCATATAAATAAATCCTTAAAATCATTTTCAAAACATGGACATTAATTAAAAGATTTAGAAAGATAAATCTTTAAAACATTTAAAATTATGATCTTGATAAAGAGTACCTTTCACAAATTCTTAAAATATTCATTTTGAAATAATTTAAAAGTCACATAATTATAAAATAAAACACATACTTTGAAAATATTCTTATAATATTGTAAGGTAAGATTTGACGATTTTATAACGGCGGTAAATAGCCGCACCCGCCGTTTAAGTTAAAAAAACATTCTTACCATAAATTTGTCGAAAGGTTAAAAGTGCCTTGTTTGGATAATGACGGAAATATTCCTTTTAAAACACATAAGGATATAAATGACTTTAACCCATATTCTTTTTAAATAGTAAAAATGTTTTGAAATACATTTCGAAGAAACATGGAAGTGGATGATAATGAAATCCCAGTAGATTATTACGTATAAACAACCTCGGATAATGAAGAGATTGCGAAAGAAACCCTTACCTTGTACTTTTCCTTGGTTAAGGGTAGTTTAACCTCTTGTATAATGGTGAAATAATTGTTATTAAATTATAAAAGAATCATATATATTAATATGATATCATATATGATCTCTTTACATTGATTTGTTAATAATATCTTATTATTATCGTTGTTTCGGGTGTTAACTTACATGTTTTATTTTATATGTTTTGTTACTTAAGCCTTGTTTGTAATGGATAGGTTGTATATTATTTATATCCAGAATTATATAAAGCCCTTAAAAATCATTTTTAAATCATCAAATGATAATTATACTTGAATGGATACGATGGATAATGAATCTCATCGCGTTCGTGGAGACGGTAGTCCGTACGTACGCACGAGCGACAATGTCATTCTTTTGATATTAAAATAATATATAAATGGATGGTATATAATATATAAAGAATCATTAAAATGTTATATTTATTATTTACATGAGTTACATATCATTATTATACCCATCCAAATAATAATATATTGAATAACAATTACACCACGACGTGGAGACGGTAAGCCGTACGTACGCACGTATGGTGACATGTTATTCAAAGGGTGGATAGAATACTGAATATGGTTGTAACAAATTTATAATAAAATCAAAATATATATATATGATACTACAGTTATTATTTTAGAATGGTAATAACAAAGGAAGAAGAAGTGGAAGAAGAAAGGAACATGGGAAAGGGTGGTGAAATCATTACCTCTTCTTCGGGTTCTTCCTTTTGATTTGATCAAAAGGGCTTCTTAGGTTGGCATTATGACCAAGATAAGGCCTCTAGGATGTAGTGAGGGAAGTTGGGAGAGTATTTGGGCAGATTTTTACCGAACCAAAAGGCTTTGAAGGTGTGATGAAATGAGAAGGAGGATTGCCCTTTTATAAGAGGGGTGAGGGGCACCTTTGGAAAAGCTAGAAATATTAATTTATAATAAATTCATATTCGGTTTATAATCGCTCCATAGTTTGTTATGTAAATTTTCAGGTGAGGATAGTTCTAAAACCACTAAACCAATATAATTTAAACAGGTTTGGGTCATTATATTATCCTTATATTTAAGTATTGACTCTATGTTAATTAGTTTCACTTTTACAATGTCTCCTTGTATTTTTATATTATATGGTTAATAAACTTACCATATACATCCAAGATACCCCCAAGTGGTCCATTAATGATGAACCTATCATGATATAAGTCTCTTGGCCGAACCTTAGATTTTTAGGAATTTAATATCAATTAATAATATAATACTTTTTTAAAAACTCTTTTATGTCAATTTTGACACTATTCAATAGTTGATTTTTTTGAAACTCATAACAGAATTATTACATATAAAAAAGTCAATTAAATCAATCCTAATATGTCATATTATCCGATAAAATTAGTGTAATTCATTAAAAGTCTCAATTTATTTTTATTTGGGTATTTATAATATCAATTATTTTAAATTTTCACTATTATGGAAATTACTACATCATCATTGTGTAATAAATAAATTAACTTATGTCATCTCTAAAAATTATAAATAAAATATACTTATTTAGAAAATCCTTTTATATTTCTAACTAATATTTATAGTCGAAAATCCAACATATATAACGCTATGTAAATTTTTTTTTTCTAAACGATATATGCTTGTGTCATTTTTGTATTCATTTTAACTTAATTAAAATAAAGTTTCCCTATCACTTACAAGTAGCACCATGGGGTCCCAAAATCGACCCAAAGATGACCATGGTCGAACATGTATCAACCAATAAGGTTAGGACACATTTTAGGGTAATTTCGTATTATTATAATATTATTTCTTTAACCCTAATTTACCAGATTTACCCTTAACCATGGTAAATAAAATATTTACCGCAGTAATTTTTCAAAATGTCTAAAAATAAAAGATAACTATTTACACAATTTGAATATCCTGATTCCAAATATGGAATCCATTTTTCTAAATTCAAAACACAAAAGTGGCAGAAATTAATTTAATATTAATTCCCGCTGTCAATACAAAAAGTGTGTTTTTAAGATATAATAACTATCAAAAGATTGATACTTGTTTATGTTCGGTTTAATTTTGAAATTATGTCCAATGACGAACATTGTACTAAATGGTAAAAATATATTCTAAATATACTTTAAAACCACTCAAATTCATAATTTATCAATATAAATTATTTGGATTAAAAAAGTTGTTTTTAATTAAAATTTAGTAATTTTCATTATTCATCAAAATATTTAAGTTATCCGAAAACTTCCAAAATATCACCCTAGGATAAATTTGATATTCTGAATCCAAAAATGAAGTCCATTTTGAAATATAAAATATATATAATTTTAAAAAGTTGGTATTACTATTCATAACAGCTAGTTGGATTCGTTGTGGTGTGTGTTAGAACTCGAAGTTGCGTACAACACACACTACTGTATTATTCAAAGGAAAGCGTACTGTGGAAGCTTGGGATGTTTCATTTTAAATTTTTGATGTCACCATTTAGTCAAAAAAGTTTAAAATATTTTATTTAAAAAGGGTTCACTATCAAAATTTGGTAAAAGTGCAATACTGAAAATGAATTTGTTCTTACATTATGTCTAAGAAACTCATAATACGGATTCTAAAATTATAAGGATTATATAAAGTTTAAAATTTTGTTAATACTATTCATAACCTCTTTTGAACGTCTTGTTTGGTATGTCATGGTGCTCTTTAACTCAGTGTTGCGTGTAGTGCAAGTTATTGAATTATTTTGAAGAAATAACACACTATGAAATCTTTGGGTGTCACATTATCCCCTCCTTCAATAAATTGTTTCCTCGCAATTTGAAATTGTTCTTCGAAAATAAAAGGTTGAAAATAAAAAAATATCTTTGTGGGAAAACCCACATCAGAAATTGGGTTACTAAAATTTAGTCTTAATATGAGGAAAAGAGAAATGAAAGGGTCACCACCAAATTATGATCTCGATTAGGAGAACATTGGTGGAAATTAGAGACATATATTTAGAGGAAAAACGTAAATATTTATAGGTAGTGATTGAGGTCATAAATCACATACAAGTGTAAAATTGAGGTCCTTAAATTCATCAATCTATGATGATTTGAAATACCATCGGTTCAACAAAACATAGGGTATTAGGATAACACATTTTTGGTTTTAGGATTCCTTAAATAAAGTGTAAGAATTAATTTTTTCATAGAATAAGAGAAGAAGAAAAATATATTCTTGACAAGTAGAGTTCCATCCTTTAACTAAATTCTACCACAAACTCATCTTTCACTGTAAAAAAATATTATATTTATCATATTCGTATAGGGTTCCAAAAAAACGAATTTATAATTCATCTACCAGATCTTTTAAAAAAACTACATTATTTAATCTCGAACATGATGTGGGTCAGTGGTAGGTGATACACCCTTGTCGCCCTTCGGTTGTTGGTTCAAGTCTCGCAGCCTTGCCGGACGCGACGGGTTGCTGCCCGACCTCCGGGTTGTCCTTTTATGGCAATCCAAAATAATCCAAACTAGAACAATCCAAAATACTTCAGTCCAAAATTTATAAGGAAGGTAAACACAATAAAGATCCTTTTTTCCACGTAATAACATGTGAACATCTTCTCATGTATTCTTTTAAAACACTGCAACATCCTGAATTACCATAAAAACTTATTGACTACATTCATGATCCCTTATTCCTTAAGGAATAATAGATATACTCCTTCAATCCAAAATTTTTTTATACCCAATCAATGATGGAATATACAAATCATTAATCAGTTTCAAGGTAGTCAAGAATATTCAATATAATTTATCCAAATAAATCATGTATTATTCCAAAATCACTACCTTGGTATCAGAGCTATATTATGGTTTATCATTCTCTCAATTATATATTTTCCAAAAATATATCCTACTATTGAGTCACTTTTCTTTGTTCCACACAATCTCAAGCCCTTAATGAAATAGTATTGTAATACAATCCTTATATACTCCATAATTATTATAACAAGTACATTGTTGATACAACACTTAATTGACATAATCAACATAAGAACTCTAATCATTCCTCTTCATCTGTGGTAGTATCATAACTTGATTATTATCCAATAGCATCATTTGTAACACAGTCTGATGACTGGGACATAGGATCGCGTAGTGTCCAAACTCCTTGCAAATGAAGCATTGTACATTTGAAACCATTTTCTTACCCTTGCAGTCACGTAACTTGTGCCCTTTTTGCGCCACACTTATAACAAACTCCCATTCCTTTCAGGAAAGTTCCAGGGTGTTTCTTCTGACAGTTATCACATATGGGGAAATTCTTCTTTTCCCTCTTCCCTTTATCCATCATTCTCTCTTCCATCCTTTTCTTCTCTTGCTTCCCTTCAAATCCATAGGACTCTGTAAACTCTTTAGTTATCTTATCCACACATGATACTATTTCTTCATATGATGATAATACGTGGGAGACTATTTACCTTCTAAATGATGTCTTAATACCATGAAATATACGATCCTTCTTACTCTTTGGATGATACGTATTACTGGAGTTCACATTCCTTCTACTAGGCACCATTTATATACAATAGCATAAACTAGGCCAGTTTATGAATTGCAATAAATAATTCCTAATGCAAATTGAACTATTTGTGGATATAATCCGTAATAATAAAAAAGCTTTCCTTTGAGTATGTATATACTCCTGATCCCTTCATAATGGTTTGTAAATAAAAAGAGAATTATCCTAAGCATATCCCCCGGGAGTGTCGTAACCAAGAGTTTAGCAAGGCCTATTGTCGTGCACCAGTTCCCATTCGAGTCTAGATCAAAGCGGTGTTTTCGGGTTTTACCCCTAGGTAAATCTGTGCCAGATCCTCCTCTACCTACTCATATCCAAACAAGGATGTATTGCTCGGAAAACTCACAAAATCTCTACAATACCAAAATTCTAGGAAGTTCTTCTATTCTAATCCTCAATGTCTATCTTAGGTCTATGTGCTCTAATCATAGTTTATCTAAATCTAGTTTCCAAGATTACTGCTAAATATCCTCTGATACCAACTGTAACGCCCTGACCCCAGTTACCTAGAGTTGGTGAATCATTACATAACATTGGCATGATCACAAGAAAGATCAAATCTCGAATGTCTGATTGGTTTAGTAGCCTTGAAAACACTAGATATATTCATAAGTCTTACATTACTTCATAAAGTGAAAAACTACCACAACAACATATTGTCTCCATATTCCACACTCATATCCCCACATAATATCCCTGCAGGTCATTCATAATTTACTTCTTCACTTCCTGGGAAAAATAAAACATAGAAAAGGGGTGAGCTTAAATGCCCAGTAAGGATATCAATATAGCGAAAACTTTCATAAATAAGAATAAACATTTAAGGCAATGTATAACTAAAACAAAAGCCTTTTAAACTTGAACTTCAACATAGTATGGATAAAGTAAAATGAAATAACTCCATTTACTTATTCACATGGAGATTCTATTAATCGAATAATCACATGCAATTTCAATAACCACTTTCATAATGATGGAATGCATAATTCCAGACTATCATAACCACATAGCCAAGGCCTCGTGCCAAGACTACAAATAAGATTTTTCCAAGGCCTTGTGCCAAGACACTAGTTTGTCTCATGAGACCTACCGATGCATCGAGGAGCTATAATGGGATCCACCCATCACATATTAAGTCCAATGCATTCTCATATGAAAAGGATTAAACATAACATAAACATTCGTATTAAAACTAGTATACGAAATGTCAATACTTTCTCCATAAACCATAAATGGTATAAAAATAACACATCCACAGTCAAACATATCAAAAAACCATCAATAGAAGTTTTGTATAACAAATCAACTTCAAATGAGCTTAAAATCCATCAAATGATGAGTATATATTTTTGAGATAAATATCCTTTTTGTAAAATCATTTAAAAGTCACACATTTATAAAGGAAGTAATTTTAAAAGAGGTTTTTGAATCAAAGTGTCCCATACCACATTGAAACTTTTTAAAATAAATATCATTTCAAAACATTCATGTCCATATAAATAAATCCTTAAAATCATTTTGAAAACATGGACATTAATTACAAGATTTAGAAAGATAAATCTTTAAAATATTTTAAATTATGATCTTGATAAAGTGTACCTTTCACAAATTCTAAAATATTCATTTTGAAATAATTTAAAAGTCACATAATTACAAAATAAAACATTTACTTTGAAAATATTCTTATAATCATGTAAGGGAATCTTTGACGATTTTATAACGGCAGTAAATAGCCGCACTCGCCGTATAAGTTTAAAAAACATTCTTACCTTAAATTTGTCGAAAGGTTAAAAGTGACTTGTTTGGAAAACGATGAAAGGATTCCATTAAAAACACATAAGGTTATAAATGACTTTAACCCATGTTCTTTTTAAATAGTAAAAATGTTTTGAAATACATTTCTATGAAACATGGATGTGGATGATAAAGAAATCCCAGTAGATTATTACGTATAAATAACCTCAGATAACGAAGAGATTGCGAAACAAACCCTTACCTTGTACTTTTTCTTGGTTGAGGGTAGGTTAACGTCCTGTATAATGGTTAAATAATTGTTATTAAATAATACAATAATCATATATATTAATATGATATCATATATGATCTTTTAACATTGATTTGTTAATAATATCTTAGTATTATAGTTGTTTCGGGTGTTAACTTACTCGTTTAATTTTATATGTTTTGTTACGTAAGCCATGTTTGTAATGGATAGGTTGTATATTATTTATATCCATAATGATATCAAGTCCCTAAACATCATTTTTAAATCATCAAATGATAATTATACTTGAATGGATATGATGGAGAATGAATCTCATCGCGTTCGTGGAGACGGTAGTCCGTACATACGCACGAGGGACAATATCATTATTTTGATATTAAAATAATATATAAATGGATTATATATCATATATAAACAATAATTAACATGTTATATTTATTATTTACATGAGTTACGGATCATTATTATACCCATCCAAATAATAATATATTGAATAACAATTACACCATGACGTGGAGACGGTAAGCCGTACGTACGCACGTATGTTGACATGTTATTCAAAGGGTGGATAGAATATTGAATATGGTTGTACCATATTTATAATAACATCACAGTATATATATGATACTGGAGTTATTATTTTAGAATGGTAGTAACAAAAGAATAAGAAGTGGAAGAAGAAAGGAACATGGAAAAGGGTGGTGAAATCATTACCTCTTCTTCAGGTTCTTCCTTTTGATTTGATCAAAAGGGAACCATAGGATGGCATTATGATCAAACTAAGGCCTCTCGGTTGTATTTAGGGCTGTTGGGAGAGTATTGGGGCAGAGTTTGGCCGAACCAAAATGCTTTTAAGGTGTGATGAAATGATAATGAGGAGTTCCCTTTTATAAGAGGGGTGAGGGGAACCTTTGGAAAAGATAGAAATATTAATTTATAATAAATTAATATTCAGTTTCTAATTACTCCAACGTTTATTATTTAAATGTTAAGGTTGGGATAGGTCGAAAACCACTCAACCAATACAATTTAGACAGGTTTGGGTCATTATATTAACCTTATCTTTAAGTATTAACTCTAAGTTAATTAGTTTCACTTTTACAATGTCTCTTTGTATTTTTATGTTATATGGTTAAACAACATACCATATACATCCAAGAGATCCCCAAGTGGTCCATTAATGATGAAACTATCATGATATAAGTCTCTTGGCCAATTATTATATTTTTAGGAATTTAATATCAATTAATAATATAATATTTGTTTTAAAAACTCTTTTATGTCAATTTTGACAATATTCAATAGTTGATTTTTGCGAAACTCATAACAGAATTATTACTTCGAAAAAAGTCAATTATAATCAATCCTAATATGTCATATTATCCTATAAAATTAGTTTAATTCATTAAAATTATCAAATTATATTTATTTGGGTATTTATAATATCAATTATTTTAAATTTTCACTATTATGGTAATTACTGCATCATCATTGTGTCATAAATAAATTAAATTATGTAATATCTAAAAATTATAAATAAAATATCCTTATGTAGGAAATCCTTTTATATTTCTAATGAATATTTATAGTCGAAAATCCATCATATATAACCCTATGTAAAAATTGTTTTGCTAAAAGATATATGCTTGTGTCATTTTTGTATTCATTTTAACTTAATTAAAATAAAGTGTCCCTATCACTTACAAGTGGATCCATGGGGTCCCAAAATCGACACAAATATGCCCATGGTCGAACATGTATAAACCAATAATGTTAGGACACGTTTTAGAGTAATTTTTTATTATTATAATATTATTTTTTTAACCATTATTTACCGGATTTACCCTTAACCATGGTAAATAAAATATTTACCGCAGTAATTTTTCAAAATATCTAAAAATAAAAGTTAACTATTTACAAAAATTAAACATCCTGATTCCTAATATGGAATCAATTTTTCTAAATTCAGAACACATAAGTAGCAGAAATTAATTTAAAATTAATTCCCGCTGTCAAAACAAAAAGCATGTTTTTAAGATATAATAACTATCAAAAGATTGATACTTATTTATGTTCAGTTTAATTGTGAAATTATGTCCAATGACCAAAATTGTACTAAATGGTAAAAATATATTCTAAATATACTTTAAAACCACTCAAATTCATAATTTATCAATATAAATTATTTCGATTAAAAAAGTTGTTTTTAAATAAAATTTAGTAATTTTCACTATTCATCAAAATATTAAAGTTATCTGAAAAGTTCCAAAATTTTACCCTAGGATAAATTTGATATTCCAAATCCAAAAATGAAGTCCATTTTGAAATATAAAATATATATAATTTAAAAAATTAGGTATAACTATTCATAACGGCTAGTTTGATTCGTTGTGGTGTGTGTTAGAACTCGAAGTTGCGTACGACACACACTACTGTATTATTCAAAGGAAAGCGTACCGTGGAAGCTTGGGATGTTTCATTTTAAATTTTTGATGTCCCCAATTAGTCAAAAAGTTTAAAATATTATATTTAAAAAGGGTTCACTATTAAAAGTTGGTAAAAGTGCAATACTAAAAATGAATTTGTTCTTACTTTATGTCTAAGAAACTCATAATATGGATTCTAAAATTATAAGGATTATATAAAGTTTAAAATTTAGTTAATACTATTAATAACCTCTTTTGAACAGCTTGTTTGGTAAGTCATGGTGCGCTTTAACTCAGTGTTGCGTGTAGTGCAAGTTATTGAATTATTTTAAAGAAATAACACACTATGAAATCTTTGGGTGTTACAGTAATATACTCCCAAAATTTATGGTGTCCTTGGGGTACATCTCCCAACTCATATAATTACACCCGATCATGTTATCAAAGTCTCGCTTTCACATATGGGCATGTCAACTAAATCTCTTGTAGGAGCCCATGTGAATGACAGCTGAGACTCAGGACCCCCTTTTGACTGGTTTTCACTGACTCTGAATTCCCTCTTGGGATGTTTATAGAAGAAATTTAATACCCTCTGAGATATGTCATATTTTCTCTCCTAAATACTTCCATATGTTTCAATCGTTCTCTTGTGAATGATTTCATGGATCTTCAACCGAATCATGTGACAATATATATACAAGACCACTATGTTATACGACATCTTATGGAGAAAATATTCTGGATCATGAAATTTACTTCAAGAATTTAAAATGAATTTTGAGACACCATTTGGACAATAAGGCCAGGTCACAAAGGCCTCCCATGACATGATAACATTATTTGTCCACAGTGTGTATGCTTCGATCAATATGTCAACCTCATAGTGTAAGCGTTATCCTAGGGAAGTACAACTACTCTAATTATTCCCATATTCATGATATGTTGGCCACACCTTTAGGTTTTAATTTCCATACCTACCATCAAAGACTATCCTTGTATATTATTCCCCTTTCAACATGAATTGAAATTGATGACCTGCAATCCCTTTTACCTCAAAATAGAATGGATCATGTGTCATTAGAGAGTTTCATTAGTCATGAAATTTTCACCATATATCCCATGATATATAGGAGAAAATAGATTGAAATCTCTGATCAATTGAACTATAATAAAATTGATTCATGCCATTATCGGGATACGTAGGAAGCCTCGTTGAGGCCTGGATCCTATGTTAAAAATCAAATAGGGTGTCCTAGAGTAGAAGTGACTCCCATAACCAAATGAAATGAGAACTCTCACATTCTATACCATGTTTCTCAGATTGAGTATTGCTCATGTGGGATTATGGAGTTGCAGTATTCATATCATTTTCATCACAAATACTCACAAACATGGTCGATATAATTATGTAATCTCTAAAGAGTTGTAAGATATATTATCAACTATATAAAATATTATTCCTTGGGGATAATCCCAAGGGTGAGAATAACTATTATTAATATGATTCCTATAATACCTAGGATACATATGAATGTTTTTGATGGCCCAGACACAATTAAAAACCACATTCTATGCAATCACTTTTAAGAATCAGACACCTCAATCACTAGGATTCAATCATTAAATTAGGAAGATTAATACATATCATATTTTTTTTGGACTAATATCTAAAATGAACGTTGATATCTTATATTTTTTCTATTTTCCAGATATATAGGATGTCCCTCTCGGACTCGAGCTTTGAAACCTAATATCCAAGAGAATCTATATATGTTTTTTATTCATGATTTTAATATTTAAGGATCCAATGAACTATGTGGGTTTTGATTCATACAATAACTAAGATACATAGTATTCTTCATAATGTCTCAATCCACTCCAAGAAATTTTAACCACCACTTTTCATTTATGCACATTATGAAGGTATTTGTTATAAAGAAAACTCACATAAACAACCTACTGTCACTGGAGAATGTTGGATAATGTTAGATATATACATATGGATATAATAAATAGACTCCATTATTTTTTACATGAAATAGAATTAACCCATTAACATTTTTAGGGTAACCAATTTAGTTTCAGTATTATTAAGTGATTTTTGAACATCTCTCAAATCAATAAAAGTGTCTTAGAGTTGGAAACATTTCCACCCAAGTGTGCAATGAGATAACCTCCCATCCTCTCAACCAATATGAGTCCTTAATGTTCAGGGGGCATGAAATCTAATATGAGCACCTCACATAAGAATGTATGTTTTTACGGAGATAGGGATGAAGGAGCTTTTGGGAATTTATAGGGAAGAGTAAACAAATGGAAAACCCAATGTGAGTAGTTTGGGGAGGCCTTAAAATGCTCTGCCATAAAAATTTTGGGAGAAAAACATTCCTCATCATGAATCATGTCAAATCATAGATTAAAGAAAAGAAAATGAAGAACATATACAAAATTCTAATTACCATATCCCATTTCAATCATATGTAACCAAACATTATTCAACACAGTGCCTCAAGTGGAACTCCATATATGCTAAATAATTCTGAAGTCTAAATTATGTTTATGGTGGTATAGTGGAGATTCTATACCCCTAGAATCCATGTTACACATTAGTGTGATAATATGATAAGAAAATAGTATAATCATATGAATAATATAAGTCACAAGAAAATTGATGAAAACATTTAGATGATAATAATAAACAGACTATTAACAGAAGTACATGTTAATATCTACAATATGAAGTAATTTCATATATCTAAACTAATTTTTTTTGGCATTCATATTGATAGGAACACATACGAAGAATCAAACTAATAGAAACAACAATAAAAAAAATGACTCCCCAAAGTGAACATCATGATCCATATCTCAATCTATTTCTTTCTCACTCCCATGCTACAACTAACCAAGCATCAGTAACTCTGCACTTTCCCTTGCCCCTACCTGCATCCATGATGTATATATGGGTTCCAATAGGTGAACCAAAAATAGGGTGCAATATCTATTTAGTAGTCTAAAACTAATCGTTTATAAAAAAACTATCCCTTCCATGTAAACCAATACTTTTTTCCGAGTACAATAGGTTAAAATTAATGTTAATGACATATATGACAAGTCCATGAGCAGAACTGATGATAGGAAAAGGTATAAATAGTGATATTAAATATATATTTCCAGTGTGAATTGTTTTTAATAATAATCATATGAATATTTCATATGATAAAGGATTATCAAACCTACTTGGGTTAGGACCAAAGTGGAATAACCATGGAATCTTATATATGAATTTGAAAATGTACATAGATGTCATAGTTTCCACCCCTTAAACCTCATCATCAATTATATATCATAATATATCATATATGGTGTTATAGATTTCATAACATTATCACATACTCATTTCCATACATTATGTAACCACACCTTGGGGTCAAAAGGTCTATAACTCAACCCCATAGTCTGTGTCTTACTATAAATCAATAGGTTTCTTGTCTTTAGAAGAAGTTAGTCCCATATAGAGATGTATTACATCAAGCATTTATAAAATGTCCCATGTGTCATTTTAGTGTCTACAACTATTAATACTTATTATAATAAAGATTCACAACCCCATATTACATCCATATCATTTCAAATTTTTAGTTTATTTGCTTCATAAAATGTATCAATATTAATAACATAGATTAGCATGGAAAATGAGGCCTGAACCTATCTCACTATATCATTTTATTTTTATAGGCTTCCAAAAATAGGGTGGAAAGGAAAAACACCCAATGTTGTGGTGTTACATAAGTAAAATGATGGTTTAGAACAAATTGGGAGTTGGGGTTAAGGTTTAAATATTCCCACCATTCTTATGTGATACAAGAGAGACTGAAATTAGACGCAATAATAAATTTAGGTCATATCATTTAATTAGAAGTAATCTGAATATTTTATTGACTGGGGAATAATAGACACCATAAAATATAAAAAGATAACATTAGAAAGATGTATGTATCAAATATGATATTCATGTTGTTAAACACTAATAGGGTAGAAGCATTTGGTTTGGTCATGATCAAAAGGAAATAAAAGAGCAGAAAAATGATGTGAAATAAGGTCATAGGGTTCTTCAACAAAAATATGTATTTTGAAGGGATGAATAATGATAAAATGTTCCAAAATAATATGGATCTTATCATTACACTACCCTTGAGACAGATGTTGAGTGATTCAATGACTGAAGCATGCAGATATCATGAAGCCTAGATTTAGATTTGAAAGAGATCAAAATTAGGTGGTGGAGGTGATGTCCAATGGTGTAGAAAATTTATAGGTTGGGGTGAGTCTAATAGTATGATTGTATAATGGAAATTCACTACATATTATGTGGTCACATGGTTGTAAAAACTTTGCATCAACCATTTGGATCCCACTATTTAGGGAGCACACCTAGCATGACCTATATTGTACGGTTAGAAAAACTATGAATATCGCATGAACATTCTCTAGATAATAACCTAATAATACAAACATTTCACTCACTATTTTGATAAATCCTATGGAAAACGAATAGGGATCCATATATTGAGGTTTATGGTTAAAACTAATGGTGTTCTAACCGTGGAAATCTATAGCTTCCTCCCAAAGTTGTGGATTTTAGCACCCAAAAAGTCTCAGACTCACTCATTTCCACAATTACCAAAAAATAATTTTCAATTAAAAAAATTAATAAATCAAACCAAAATTAAATGGTTGTACACATTGAAAATATTCTCAAATTATATATTTAAATTATGATGATGGTGTTTTGTAGTAGGTATATACTGTCTGAGTATTTGGTATAACTATTCAGGTTGAAGAAAATGTCGACATTGTTCATGGATCTCATGAAAAGAATCATCCTTCCGTAGTTTGACTCAATATTAATAATTTTCATCTATGATATAATAATTTACTATAAAATGGTAGGAAACCATTTTAGGAGCATATATATAGTTTCGATTATGTTCCAACAATATAGTTTTTATGCATATCTATCTATGTTTTACTTATGGATTCTATAAGGGAAGTTCCTATGAAATGTTGTGTATAAAACTATTATATCTATAAACCTATTTAGTTATGTGGTAGTTATGTCTTGGAAACATCCCCAAATTGTGTTAGAGACTAAGAGTTTTTAGTGCTTATCATGATAGTACTGATGGTTTATTCAAAATACCCCATTAAAATCATCACAATTTACAATTCTAACAAATAAGTGATTGTTGTACCAGTGTTCTAATAAATTCAAAGAGGTGTTCCTTGAGTGAAAATTAGGGTTTTTGTAAACTCCTTTTATAACACTCCCTATACCTAGGATTATTCCTATAGTGTATTTTGATCCATAAGTAATTTTTATTAATGTTTTTTTGATACAAAGTGAGATGGTAGTAGCCTATGTGTCTCATCAGTTACTGCCTAATGATAAGATATAACTATCTATAACGTTGTGTTTTTGTCCATGGTAAAAAGATAAAAAGGTTATAGATACAATATCCATAACATCCCAAGTAAGTAAAGAATTATGGATTCTCATATCTATTTCTATTTATGAATTGGATATTGTTTTAGATGCATAAATTGAGAATAAATCCAATCTTAAGCATAGAATACTCTTATATTTTTAAAAGATTGTTTTACCGCCTTTTGATGGAAAACCATTTTTAAATCAAACTTTGGTCAATTTTATATAATATATTTGTTAAAATAAACTTATTCTATAAAATTGGGGCTTTGATATATACTTTGGATAAATTTTTGGTATTTATCTAACAATATTAATTTGTTTAATGAATATGGAAAATACTGCAGTTTACTTCAAAACTTCTTTTTCATATAATTTAATTGTATGGATAGATTATCTTTTTAATTGGTTTTAAATATTAATTAGAATATATTTTGACCATTTAATTCAACTTTGGTAATTTTAGATGATTTCAAATTTGAATTGGGAATAAACAAGTGCCAAACTTTTCATAGACATTGTTTCAAAAAAACCCGCTATTTGTTTTGACAACGGGAATTGTTTTTAATTTAATTACATCAAATTATGTTTTTGGAATTTGGTAAAATGGATTCCATATTTGGAATCAGATGGTCCAAATTATTTAATTAAGACTCTTTTGTATCTAGACATTATGAATAGTAATGACGGTAATTATCTTTATTCACCGTGATTAATTAGTAATCGGGTACTTAAGGATTATAAAATAATATCATAATAATTACAAATGACCCCAACATGTGTTCTAATGCTACTAGTTGTGTCATGTCTAACCATGGGATGCCTTGTGAAAACTTAGGGACCCCATGGAATCACTTTACGGTGATAGTGACACTTTATCATTTTTTAAAGAAAGGAGAATATCACAAAAGTATGTAACACATTAGTAAAACAATTTTAGTTTTGTCTGTGTAAACGATCTCTTAGACTATAAATACTCTTTGGAAAACTAAAATGATTTCCTAGATCATAGTATTTTTTTTATAATTTTTAGACATTAAATATATTAATTTATTTATGACACCATGATGTTCCAGCGATTACCTCATTAATTAATGATTTAAATAAAATGAAAAGATAATGTAAAATCTAAGACATACACTTGTCAAAAAACTATTGGATGGGTGAATTTAGAACCCCTATCACCTTATCCTCGAAATATATCATGGTGGGACCGTTAAAATCTGAAAACCATTTTATAATAAAGTAACATTTTTCATCTCCAACCCCCTAAACTCTTTTTTATTCATTTATTTTGTAACAACACCAATATCTTAAATATACTTGGATTTTTTTATGAGAAGAATTCGAGCTAAACTTACACACACCTCTATCTAATCGTTAAATAACATATTATTTCTGTGGATGGCGAATTTTTGCCTCACGAAACAATGATTGTTCAATCTTCTTTTAACACCTTTTATGGTGGCCATTAAGATGTCACTATATTTATATATGATATATATTATGATTATGTTTTCCTTATAATTCTGTATTTTTCATTTATTGAATAACTTTATGGTTTCCATTATGGGTAAATGCGATATATTCATTTTAGGAAGTGCGGACTACTGCCCCCTCAAAGTGATTTGATTCGTTAATTCCACATATGGGACATATAAAGGATGGAGTTAATGATATTATATATGATATTATAGTGGAATTATAATATACCTTTATATCACTATGATTTCATTCCATTAAATATGAAATAGAAATGAAAGTAGTGTTCATGCGTATATATGGCTTACCATCTCCATGAATGGTGCATTTAACTTTTACCTCTATATGTTATGTAATATTATAAATGAATGTATATAATGGATATATATTATATATATGATATCTTAATCATGAATATAATTCTTGATATAGTGGATATTTTACCACATGAACAACTTGTAAATATATGAAGTTTATTTTTGACTCAACTACCAAGGATCGACAAAACGACCATTATTAACTTAAATAATAACACAATGTTAATAACAGGGTAATAAGTGATATAAAAGGAATAATTAAATTGAAAAAGGGTTCTTAAGAAATTATAAATTAACTCTAGTTTATTATTTAGTTTATTAAAGAACGATCGAGTAAATTCGGACATGAGGTAAGGGACTTCGTCTCAATCTCCTTTCATTGAGGAATATTTTGTTGTATACACAACATTATTTTATATGGTGTATAAACCCCTTTGAATTTTTCTTTTATTAAAAAGGAATATTTTTGTATGAAGTGTTTTACTAAATGAAAAAAGGAATGTTTTTTCTTACGTATGCGGCGACAATGACTTCTCCATCGCCGTGACCATTATTTGAGTTTCGGCTTCCTCTACAAGCCTTATCATTTTTAAAATAAAAAAATAAATACCATGTTTCACTTTTCATTTATTTTGGTATTGAAAATGGGTTTGATAATTTTTTTATTATATCAATGTGTTGTATTGATATCTTGTGATTGAAATGAGGAAATTTTATCTATCCTTTATGCATGTTTTATGTGATACGATTATGTTATGGATCTTGGGCATTGTTTATGATGATGGGTAGTTTCGTGATAAAATAAGGGCGGGTGAGCCCGATATATCTCTCTAATGCATTGGGTAACATGAAGGGGTTAAACGCTAAGGTTTCTCCGAAGAGATTTAGTGAATATTCTTTGATGGGTATTCCAAACGTAACCATGAGGGTTACTCCCTACGTAAGAATGTTATGAATTCCTCAAGTTACCTTTATGTCTTATGCATTCTATGAGTTATTCATGAATCTTATGATTTCATGAGGTATGTTAAAGTGTTTATGGTGTATGAGTAAAGTATGATTTCATTGATTCTTACGTATACATGGGATACTATTTTCATTCTGTATTTTTATACTCCTTACTGAGTTTTTTTTCTCATCCCATGTTTTTGAAATGTTTTTCATAGGTCAAGGGATAAGTACATGATGTGATGATTGTGTCGAGAATTTATCAAGAAGGAATATGTGTTTTATTTTAAATATGTCTCCTATTATAGATAAAATGAGTACTATCTTTTATGTAACCACCTTGCTTAAATGTGGAATGTAATGCGTGATTTAAGATTTAATTATCTAAAACTCTAAACCTTAAAAGATCCTCAATGTTTATTCTTGTAATAACTCATGATTTAGTATTGTTTAAGGCTGGGGCCATATAGTTTGTATCAAAGGTCGATTTAGACTACTTTCGGATTTGGAATTCTATTAAATGATTATCCAAAAATATTTTTTTTATGGTCAAATTGAAAATGATATAGCATTTGAAGATTACCATGTTTCTTCATCTGAGACATGTTTTTTCAGAATGGTTTTCCAAATAAGAAATAGGGAAGCAGTTCTAGGAAGTCATAACGAAGGAAATGAACTTCTGAATTAGTATCCTGAGATAGTCGGAATTGATACTGAACAGTTTGTTGCAGCAATGGTGCAGTTGAATCAAGCGATAAATGGTGGTTGTATCCATGCATAAAATTAACCAGATCAAATGCAAAGGAACATATCAGTGGTGGAACATTTCATGAGGAAACATCTCCAATCATTCAGAGGATAATATGACTTTGTGTTAGCTGAAGGCTGGTTTAAATCACTGGAGAAGATTTTCACTGTCATTGGGTGTTTAGACAATCAAACGGTTAGTCTTTCTGTTTACCATTTTCTGGGTGAAGTTGATCAGTGGTGGTCGATGGTTAAAAATATCAGGGACGCTGATGAGATTTTTTCTCTTGACTGGGATGAATTCAAAGGTATGTTTCATGAGAAATATTTTCCTAAGGCTGTTCGACTTTGGATGGAAATTTTTTTTTCAATTTGAGACAACATGATGACTCAGTGGCTGCTTAAGAAGAAAGGTTCACTCGATTGGAAAGGTATGCTCCAAATTTTAACCCAGACCTTGATTGTATAATCTATCATTTTTATTCAGGATTAAATCCAAAATATCAAAGGCATTGGCTTCTCATGAGTTCAAATGTTATGAAATTCTTTTTCGATGTGCTAAGAAGGTGTAAATGGAGTTTGAAAATGATCAAGTTTTCTATGAAAACCAACAGAAGAAGAGACCGAGGTGGCAGGAGAAAGGGAAGAATTCTTCAAAAAGGTCAGATGGTAAGAAAACTAAGTTTTCAGTTTGTGTTAAATGTGGTAAAAATCATGATGGGGAGTGTCTTTTGCATTCTGTAAAGTGCTACCTATTTGGTAATATGGGACATAAGGCTTGTGATTTCACTGGAAAAGATCAAGGTGATGGTATGAACAACTTTTATTTACAGTTATTGTGATGTTTCAAGTGAAATGAGATGGGTCATTCTGAAAACGAGTGTCCGACAAAGAGCTTGAATGATGTGAAGCAGTCAGACTACAAGCAGAATTGGAAGGTGAAATCCTTTTCAACTACTTCAGCAGATGATGGGCCATAAAAAGAAGTGGTATCATGAACTTTGTTTGTTTTTTCAGATTATGCCAGTGTGTTGTTTGATTCAGTGTCAACACATTCTTTCATCTATGAAAAATTTTCTCGTCAATTTGGAATAACATCTCAATAAATGACTCCTGAACTTGTTGTAAAAACACATGGGGGAAATTTGGAGGCAAAAATAATTTATAAGAATACTCCTATCCTTATCTGTGGAAAGAACCTACTTGCAAACCTTATTGTTTTAACATTAGTAGAGTTTAATGTTATCCTGGGTTTGGATTGGATCTCTTTTTACCATGCTATGATTGAGTGTAGATCTAAAGAAGTTTATTTTCAGAAAGACTTTCAGTTTGTGTACAATAATGAACCCTTACTATTGATAACATATCAAGAGGCTGAGAAACTTGTAAATGATGGAAATGAATGTTACCTTGAACATATTGTTGAAAATAAAGTAACCGTTCAGATTAATGTAGTGCCAGTGGTAAATGAGTATCCTGATGTTTTTCTAGACGATTTTCTTGGAATAATACCAGATCAGGAACTTGAATTTACTGTTGACTTAGTTCCTAATGCTAAGCCAATTTCAAAACCCCGTTATCGAATGGCTCAAATTAATCTTTTAGAGCTGAAGGAGCAATTGCAAGATTTATTAGAGAAAGGTTTCATTAGACCTAGAACATCACCATGGTGTTACACTGTCTTATTTGTTAAAAATAAAGATGGTTCAATGAGACTTTTCCCTGATTATAGAGCCATGAATAACATCACTGTTAAGAACATGTATCCTTTTCCACATATCTATAATTTTTTTATCTGCTCCAGGGAGCTATGTATTTTTCGAAGATTGACTTGAGGTCAGGGTACCATCATCTAAAATAAAAAGAATCAGATGTTCCAAAGATTGTGTTTCGTATTAGATATCGCCGTTATGAATTTGTAGTTATGCCTTTTTGGTTAACCAATGCACCTTCTCTATTCATGGACCTTATGAATAGAATTTTCCATGAGTTCTTGGATAAGATTTTGGATGTATTCATTGATGATATTTTGCTGTTTTCTAAAAGTAAAGAAGAGCATGAAAGTCATTTAAGAGTTATCTTTCGAAACTTAAAAGAAAAGAAACTGTATGGAAAATTCAGAAAGTGTGAGTTTTGGTTTCAACAAATTTCTTTCCTAGGTCACATTATTTAAAAAAATGGCATAACTGTTGATCCTGCAAATACAAGGGTTGTTAAAGAATTACCAAGACCCAAAAATGTAACTGAGACTCGTAGTTTTCTTGGTTTGGCAGGATATTACTGATGCTTTGTTAAAAAAAATTCAAAGTTATCTAGTCTAATGACTAAGCTAACTTGGAAGGGTGTTATGTTTATCTGGACAAAAGAAAGTGATGATTGTTTTTAGGAATTTAAAAGAAGATTGGTGAATGATCCAATTTTGGCACTACCTTCTAGGGATGGTGATTTTTTTATCTACAGTGATGCTTCATTAAAAGGACTTGGGTGCGTCCTAATACAAAATTATTAGTTAATTGCTTATGCTTCACGTCATTTGAAAACTCACGAGGTAAATTACCCTACACATGATTTTCATTACCTGTTGTTGTTTTTTCTTTATAAATTTGGAGGCATCGTTTGTATGGAGTAAAGTGTGAAATATATACCGATCACAAAAGTTTAATGTATATATTCACTCAGAAAGAATTGAACATGCGACAGAGGAGATGGATATAATTAATCAAGAATTATGATTGTACAATTCATTACCATCTGAGAAAATCAAATAAAGTGGATGATGATTTGAGTCGAAAAAGTAATGCTTCGTTAACAATTTTATGTTTGGAACATGTTCCTTTGGTTATGGATTTGATGAAATTTGGAATAGAAGTTGTTGGTGCATGATGTTTTTCTGTTTTGTTTTAGGTATCAGTGAAATCTTCTCTATTAGACAGAATTAAGTTAGCACAGAAGCAAGACAATGAGTTGCAGAAAAATATAGAGATGGTTCAGCAGGGTAAGTTTCCCGATTTCAACATTGATAAATATTGTGTTTTGAGATTTTTGAAGAGTTTTTGTGTGCCTTGTGATCCAAAGATGAAGAGATATTTGTTATGTGATGATCATAGTTCTCCGTTTTCAATTCATCCAGGCAGTACTAAGATGTATAGAGATCTAAGAGAGTATTACTGGTGGGGCAGAATGAAAAGAGACAATGCTGATTTTACTGTGAAGTGTTTGAATTTCCAACATGTTATAGAAGAGTGGCAGTTACCGAATGTAATGCTTCATTCATTACCAGTGCCAGTGTGGAAATGGAAAAATATATCCATGGACTTCGTTGAGGGATTACCGAAGACATCTCGAGGTAATAATGCAATCTGGGTTATTGTTGATCACTTGAATAAATATACTCATTTCCTTTATATATGAGATACATTTTCCTTATATAAACATTGTCATTTTTATCATAAAGTGATAGTCAAGTTACATGGAGTCTCCCTATCCATTGTATCTAATCGTGATCGCAGGTTTACTTCTATCATTTGGAAAGTCCTTCAGAACTCATTGGGTACTAAATTAAATTTTAGTACAACTTCTCATCCTCAACCAGATGGGAAGTCATAACGAACTATTAAGACATTGGAGGATATGCTACCTGCTTGTTTGATGGATTATCAGGGAATTTGGGACTAACATCATTCTTTGGTGGAGTTTTTTATAATAACAGTTTTCATTCCAGTATACAGATGGAACCATTTGAGGGATTATATGGGAAACAGTGTCGAACTCCAGCTTTTTGGGATGAAGTGGGTGAATGGAAGTTGATGGGACCAGAATTGGAAGAAGATTTGGCAGAAAAACTTCAGCTGATTCAGAAGCACATGAGAACAGCTCAGAGTCAGTAGAAAAGTTATGCCGATTACCAGAGGAAGGATCTTTCTTTTGAGGTAGGTGATCATGTTTTTCTCAAAGTATCTCCATGGAAACGTGTGATGCAATTTTGTAATAATGGAAAGCTAAGTCCAAGGTTCACTGGATCATATGAAATTATAGAGAGAGTTGGATCAGTTTCATACCGAGTGACTTTACCTCCAAGTTTATCTCAGGTACACAATGTTTTTCATGTTTCAATGTTAAGGAAGTACATGTCAGATCCATCTCATGTTTTGAGTCCAGAGGTAGTTCGGCTGGAAGAAAATCTATCTTATGATGAACAATAGTTCTAGATTCTTGACCACAGGGAGAAAGTGTTGCGGAATAATGTGATTCATCAAGTAAAGGTTTTGTGGGAAACCCACATGATTGAAGAGGCAACATGGGAATCTGAAAATTCAATGAGGGATAAATACCCCCACTTATTCGAAAAGTAAATAAATTACGGGGACGTAATTTTCTAAAGGGGGAAGTATTTAACATCCCATGTAAGTAAAGAATTATTTATTTTCATATCCATGTCTATTTATGAATTGAATTGTGTTTTTGGGGCTTAAAATCAGAATAAATCCAATCTTAAGGCTAGAAAACTCTAATATTTTTAAAAGATTGTTTTACCGCCTTTTGATGGAAAACATTTTTTAAATAAAATGTTTTACAATTTTATAAGCTCTATTTTTCAAAATAAAATTATTATTTATAATTGGGTCATTGAAATTTACTTTGATAAATTTTTGTTATTTTTATGACAATGATCATTTTTAATGGATAGTGGAAAATACAGCAGTTTACTTCCAAACTGCATTTTCATCTAATATAATTAAATGGTTAGATTATCTATTTAATAAGTTTTAATTTTTAATTAGAATATATTTTTACCATTTAATACAATGTTGGTGATTTTAATATATTTCACACTGGAATTGGGCATAAACAAGTGCCAAACGTTTCTTAGATATTGTTTCAAAAAAACCCTCTATTTGTTTTGACAACGGGAATTATTTTCAAATTAATTACTGAAATTTCAGTGCTAGAAATTTGGTAAAATGGATTCCATATTTGGAATCATAAGGTCAAAAATATGTAATTAAGTATCTTTTATTTTTGGACATTATGAATATTAATGACGATAATTATCATTAATTATTGTGCTTAATTTGTAATCGGGTAGTTATTGATAATAAAATAAAATCATAATAATAAAAAACGACCCCAACATGTGCCCTAATGCTACTCTTTGTGACATGTACGACAATGGGATGCCTTGGGCCAACTTAGGGAACCCATGGAATCCCTATTGGGTGATAGTGACACTTTATCATTTTATTTTTATATAAAGGAGAATATCACAAAAGTATGTAACACCTAAGTAAAACAATTTTAGTTTTGTATATGTAAATGATATCTTAGACTAAAAATAGTCATCAGAAATCTAAAACGATTTCCTACATCATAGTAATTTTTACATAGTTTATAGACATTAAATAAATAAATTTATTTATGACACCATGCTGATGCAGCGATTACCTCATTAATGAATGATTTAAATAAAATAAATTGATAATGTAAAATATAATACATACACTTGTCAGAAACCTATTGGATGGGTTTATATAGACCACTTATCACCTTGTACTATAAATATATCATTTTTGGACTTCTAAAATCTGAAAATCATTATATAATAAAGTAACATTTAATGACTTTCCAAGAGTGCCCCTCCTACCTCTTATAAAGGCCCCCACATCTACCCTCTTTACACACACCTCTCAAGCCATTGGCTTGGCCAACCTCTCCTCATTTTATCTGTCCACATATATCAATTCATCATAGAAGCCTTACTTTAGGTAAAAAGCTCTTCAAGAAAACCCTTTGGTTCAAACCAATGGGAGTTACCCGATTTGAAGGTAAAGTCTTCTCTAATGTTCTTTTGTTTTATTTTGAATCTCCAACCCCATAAACTCTTTTTATTACATTCTTTTGTAACAATAATAGTATCTTAAATATATTATGTTGTTTTTATGTGATGTATTCGAGATACACTTACACACACCTCAGTCTAATGGTTAAAGAATGTATTGTTTATGTGCATGGCGAATTTCGGCCTCACGAAATGATGATTGTTCAATCTTGTTTTAACTCCTTTCATGGTGGCCATTAATATGTAACTATATTTTTATATGATATATATAAATTTTTATGGTTTTCTTATACTTCTTTTTTTTTCATTTATGGAATACATTTATGGTTTCCATTATGGGTAAACATGGTATCTTTATTTTTGGAAGTGCGGACTACCGGCCCCTCAAAGTGATTTGATTCGTTAATGCCATATGTGGGATTTATAAAGGATGGAGTTAATTATATTATACTTGAATTATAATATACCTTTATATCATTATGATTTTATTCCATTAAATACAAAATATAAATGAAAGTAGAGTTTATGCGTATGTACAGCTTACCATCTCCATGAATGGTGGATTTAATTTTTTACCTCTAAATGTTATGCAATATTATAAATTCTTTTATATACTGGATATATATTATATACATGATTACTACATCATGTATATAATTCTTTATATAATGGATATGTTTCCACATGAACAACATGTAATTATAAGAAGTTTATTTTTGACTCAAGTATCAAAGATCGACAAAATGACCTTTATTAACTAAAATAATTACATAATGTTCATAACAGGGTAATAAGTGATATAAAAGGAATAATGAACTTGAAAAGGGTTCTTAAAAAGTATAAATTAACTTTAGTATATTATTCAGGAGATTAAAGAATGAGCGAGTCAAGTCAGACACGAGGTAAGGGACTTTGTCTCAATCTCCTTTCATTGAGGTATATTTTGTTTTATACACAACTATCTTTTATATGGTGTATAAACCCCATTGAAGTTTACTTTTAATCAAAAGGAATCGTTTTGAATGAAGAGTTTTACTAAATGAAAAAAGGAATGTTTTCTCCTACATATGCGGCGACAACGACTACTCCGCCGCTGTGACCATTATTTGAGTTTCTGCTCCCTCTACAAGCTATAACTTTTTTAAAATAAAAAATAAATACCATGTTTTAATTTTCTATTATTATGGTATTGAAAATGGTTTTGATAATTTATTTATTATATCAATGTGTTTTATTGATATATTGTGATTGAAATGTGAAAATGTTATGTTTCCTTTATGCATGTTTTATGTTATACGATTATGTTATGGTTCTTGGGCATTGTTTTTGAAGACGGGTGGTTACCTGATAAACAAAGGGCAGGTGATCCGGATATATCTCTCCAATGCATTGGGTAACGTGAAGTGGTTAAACACTAAGGTTTCTTCGAAGTGATTTATGGAATATTCTCTGATCGGTATTCCAAACGTAACCATGAGGGTTACTCCCTATGTAAGAATGTTATGAATGCCTCAAGTTACCTTTATGTCTTATGATTTCTATGATTTATTCATGAATCATAGGATTTTATGATGTATGTTAATGTGATTATGTTTTATGAGTAAAGTATGATTTCATTGATTCTTATGTATACATGGGCTAATGTTTTCATTCCGAATTTTTATATTCCTTACTGAGATTTTAATGCCCATCCCAAGATGTTGAAATGTTTTCCACAAGTAAAGGTATGAGTACATGATGTGATGATAGTGTTGAGGAAGTTTCAAGAAAGAATCCATGTTATATTTCAAATATGTCCCCTTTGATGGAAAAAAATGAGTATTATCTTTTATGTAACCACCATACTTAAATGTTGAATGTAATGCATGATTTATGATCTAATTCTCTAAAACTCAAAACCTTAAAGGATCCTCAATGTGTATTTTTTGTAATAAATCAAGATTAAGTAATGTAAATGGCTGGGGCCTTATAATATCATCAATGAATGAATTATTTTTTACATGAATCACAAATTCCTTAGATATATCACCACACAAAAGGACCTAAACCTGATAAAAATTATTGGGTTTCAGTATCTAATGATTTTCACAAATATGTGGGGGTTTGAAACAATTAAGGTTAAAGTCATTGGGGATGAAATTATCTATGTGACAAAGGTTGTGAAGGTATATGGTGAACAGATTTTAGAAGAGAAGTGGTCCATGATGATATTATTGGCAAGCTAGAGGAGGGATTCTTATTGTGGATGTAGATGTGATTTAGTGTACTGGTATAACTTATTTTATATTATTTACATACTCTGGATAGACATACCATACTAGGATCTATTTATTTTTGTTATGTATGAAATATTTATTTTCCACACTTAATGGGATTATTTACTCATTATCCAATTATAGTTATACATAATCCTAGATGATGACATGATACAGAGGGTATAGTCATCTCTCTATAATAATTAGACCCTATCTAATTGTTGAAACCCTCAATCATAAAAGTGGTGTGAATGTGGTCCTTTGACATTCTAAATTTCACCTAGTGGTTCAGATAAGGATGATACATGTATGGTTGACATGAAAATTTTATAAGCTACATAATGGTAAAATAATAGATTTAGAAGGGTATGAAATAAGACGTAAAGTCAATTTGTTGGTAAAAAATGTTATGTAAGGGTATCATGATATTCAGATATGTAATGTTAAGGTAATTATATTTTCAAATTTGGGAAAAAATGATTTTAAAAATACACCTAAGGGTAGAAATGACTTTGAAAAATCCTATTAGGGTAAAATTTAAAAGAAATACTTGTATAGACATAAGACAAATTCATGTAGTAAATATAAAAACATTAAATCATGTTTATTCAAAATTATATTAATTAAATAATAAATTATAAAAATTATAAAAAAATGTTAAAATAAATATATAGAGCTGGTTTTTATTTACTATAAACACAATAGATATTTCAGTTTCTATTTATGAGATATATGATAGTCAACTATAATGTTTTCATGGTATCTTTAGTATCATGAAAGCATGATGGGAATTCCTAAAATGAATTTTCCTTCTTAATATCATTTTTTAATGATAATTAAAAACATAACCATTAATAACAATAAAAAATTATATAATATAATGATATTCACTGTATTTAGTTTCATTATGGGGATTATATTGATTAATTTTCAAGAAATGATTATCAATTTTTATAATTCACTTCACATTCATAAGATTTTCATTTTCAACAGAGGAGAAAATCTATTTATCTATAATATTATTCCCTGAATCTATTTCTCCACAATCATTATAATTAATTGATTATTTAATATTATAATTAAAATTATCTATAAAAGTTATATATTTTTCATTATCTTTCTCATCCATTGAATAAATTCCATAAGTAGTCCTGATTTTATTATTTTATACTCCAAATAAATTATTTTTTCAATTTCAAAAATATTATTCCCATAATTTAATTTATTGATATTTTTAATTGACTTTTTTGTCTAATATTTTCGGTATAATGCCTTATTTTACATTGTATTTTTTTAAAACAATTCCTTCAAAATATCAATAGAATAAACAACTACAAAACCCATGTTAAATAATTTCAATGGTAATCTTCCATGGTATTTTCTATTTATTTTTATAATCTGTTTAAGAGTAAGATATATAATCTAAATACCCTCTTCTACGTGTTTATAATCATTCTAAGGGGTTCTAATTGATTGTTTATTCATCTAATTACATTTAATCATATTCATTAGGATAAAAGAACTAACATTATTGAAATAGGGTTTCTTCATAAAAAATTCATTTGATATTTATAATATATTTCTCTACATAATTCATCACTAGTAATTAATAAAAAATACCTTCACATTAATATGGATTCCATGGAAATTATTGTTTCATGAAAAATTAGTAAAAATATATTACGCACAATGTTGTACCCTAAAATTTCATCATAATATCTAATATTATATGTAATCAATTTGGAGTTGAAGAAATTTTTTTTTTCCATAATTACACATATATACATATATATAAATTTCTCAGTTATTTTTTATTCATTCCACTTTTAATTTTATATTTTAACCAATTTTTTATTGTATCCCATATTTCATTACATGTATTATATAACATTAATTTTTCTTTTACATAATTTGAAATGAATATAAAATTCCTAGACTTTCCATCATTCTCAATTATGAATTTTAAATATTCATTAGGGATTCATTATTTGTATGCTTAAATGTGAGAAACTATGCATCTAAAAATACTAAGATAACTGTCAAAAGCAGTGAATTGTTTTGTTCTTCCATATATTATAATTATTCTATAAAACTTGTTTATTTTTATACTATTTATATTTTATGATTATTATAATTAATGAAAAATGATTGGAAATTAAATTAATGTGTATATTAATTAATAATAATTATTGAACCATTATATATCTATTAATGGGAAAATATATGTTGAAATTCAATTATAGGTTCACACAAGTGAATTGGGTTGTAATTGTAAGAATGATGTCTAATTAGTATTGTTAGTTTTGGTGATATATATTTATATTCATCCTATGAATTTAATTTGAATATATATTATCATAATACTAAAATGTACTCTATTACCAATATACAGAATTTTTAAATTTTTCGAAAGCAGAAATGTTTATAAAGGATTACTGTAATACTAGGTGACCATATATTTTCTATGATAAAGGATATATGAGTCCTATATCATTCAATAATAAGTTAATGAGTATAAAATGAAATCATATATATTCCTTTTAACATATCATGACCCTGATAGTGATACAAGGTCTATCATTTAACTAATAAATTGTTTAGAAAATTTCATTATGATAAAACAATGTGATTTTGAAATATATTTATTTCATTCAAAATAATACATGGTTCAGAATATTTTTCACACAAAACATGTAGTACCCCCTTATTTTGGTATGTAACCTTTACATAATTCTTTTAATGGCTATAAAGTTAAGGGTGATGAATGAGAGAGTCAAGAGAACATGGAATGAAGTTTTGAGGCAAAGTCAAAGTCGCACGGGTAGTGCATAGTTTGTCTAACAGTGTGGGAAAACCATGTGTTGTTGACACTTTTGAGGCAGTGGAACTTGCATGGTTGGAGCACGGTTCAAGAGACCATGTGAGGAGCCCATGTGAGGGTCTTCCTAGGTAGTGTAAAATTCACGGTTAGTGCACTGGTTTTCTAACCATGCAAACTAACCATGCGAGGACTTAAATGAGATCCTAAAAAAGTAGATCTCACACGTTTTTTCCTCTAAATGGATAATTTTTTATCTTAAGTGGCCATAACATGTGATCCCTCTCCCTTGATGGTAGGAGAGCCTCTACCAAGAATTTTAGAGGTAATCCATGGGTTTTTTGGCGAATCAATGCTGAATTCTTGAGGTATGTGACCGTTCATCATCGTTCTTGATCAGTTTCAAAGATCTACATAGATCTACTTCTCATATTCTCTCAATTTCATATATCTAAAACATTTATTGGTTGATCTAATTATGTGGATGCTAAATATGATGATATATGGACCTAGCCTTTCTAGGAGAAGATATCTAAGGTGGGTTCTAGAAGAATCAACCAGATTTTCTTGTGTGTTCTTCATTCATTGTTGTTTTCGTCAAAACCATCATGGTAAAAGGCTTCACTCTCAAATATTCTTTCCAGAATTTATAGTCTTAGTTTCCAATTGGTTTATTAGATTGGAATTGATTGTGAAAAGCATAGAATAAATATTCATTAGTGATGGTTTATGGTTTTAGTGAAATTATGAAATCTTGGTGATTTGTTGTGCATAGTGATTTAGCTTCATGAATTTAAAATGATGATTTTAAATTATTGATTTGACAGAATTGTTAAATGGTTTGATGAATAAATGGGTTTTGAATAGAATTTTGTTTTATTTAAATGGTTGGGTATTGAAATGACATTGATGGAATTGGTTTTCAATAAAAAGGAAGATTTATTTAAAGGGATGGGACATTGGTGTTTGGCATTGGTGTTATGGAATAATGGTTATGTAAATTCATATTTAATTTGGGGAAGATGAGGTTGTGTGGTCACCCCTAATAGTTTTGGGATAGGTAAGGGTTAGGGATCTCCCCCGTCAAACATTCATAATTCATTAGGGATGGATAAGGGTTGGGGGTCTCCCCCATTAGTGTTGTGATGGATATGGGTTAGGGCTCTCCCCCGTCAAACATTCTTGTGCATTTGGGTCAGATAAGGGTAAAAGGTATCCCCCATCATTGTTGGGATGGATAAAAGTTTGGGCTTTCCCCCTCTTCCAGGTAGTATACATGGTTGGTTGCATGGGTTAGTGGAATGGTGGTTTATGCCAAAAGGGATGTTGTGAAATGGTATTAACCCTTTCTTAGTTATTTTTCTGGAAAAATAACTTACTGGGAAATTTTTTTTAAAATGAACTGGTATGCTTTTGGTTATGAACGGTTTGGGAAACATGATTATAATTAGTTATAAATTGGTTTTATGAATGTTTTTTATAATAAATGTTTTATATAATTGTTTCTAACTCTTCTAACATAGTGTCTTGAGTAGGGAAGTCATTGGGGAAAAACCTACTGAGTTTTATACGCACCCCTGCTTTGGAACATTGGTGATTTTGCATATTCTATCTTCCAGGATAGGGGAAAAGGTATCGTTTCCCACGTATTTCCACTACTTCATGACGTTGGGTTGTTTGCACATTGTAGATATTGGAGCTTGTGAAACATGGATTCATGTGATCTTTTGAGAGTCTTGTGTCATTTATCTGCTGTGTACTTTGATACTTGGTTATTATTATTTTGATGCATACTTTGATGTCGTTGTGAAATACATGATGTTGTTGACTTTTCTTTCATTAGTTCATACATAATTTAGTGAATGTTTTGTTATGGTTTTTTGGTTTATTATTTTTTAGGGTACATTGTCCCCCACATGCATTTTAAAACCTTTTGCATTTATGGCCAGCCATTGGCATCTTGGGGACGTCACTTAAGGCCATGTAACCCTCACCACCTTCTCATGAAAATGAGGTAGGGTCAGGCTATTACAATTATGATCAGATTTGGACTCGGACTTTCTAGGAGAAGAGATCTAATCCGTGTTCTTGAAGAATCACCAGGTTTTCTTGTGCATTGTTCATTCGTTGTTGTTTTCATCAAAACCTTCGAGGTATGAGGCTTTACTCTCGAATCCCTTTACTAGAATTGACTGTCATAGTTTCAAAATGGTTTATTGGAATGTAATTGATTGTGAATGGCATGGAATAAATCATCATTAGTGATGATTTATGGTTTTATTGTAATTGTGAAATCAAGGTGATTTGCTGTTGAAAGTGATTTGGCATCATGAATTTAAAATGATTATTTTAAATTATTGATTTTTTGGAATTGTTTATTGGTTTGATGAAAAATTGGGTTTTCAATAAAAAGGGTGTTTTATTGAAATGGTGAGGTATTAAAATGACTTTGATGGAATTTTTTTTCAATAAAAATGGAGTTTTATTGAAAGGCATGGCATGTTGGTTTTTGGCATTAGTGTGATGGCATAATGGTTGGGTACATTCATATTTCATTCGGGGCAGATAAGGGTTAGGGGTCTCCCCCATCAGTGTTGGGAATGGTAAGTGTTAGTGATATCCCCATTCAAACAATCGTATTGACTTAGGGATGTATAACGGTTAGGGGTCTCCCCCATCAGTGTTGGGATGAATAAGGGTTAGGGCTGTCCCCCGTTAAATAGTCACGTGCATTTGGGTTAGATAAGGGTAAAAATTATCCACTATCATTGTTGGGATGGATAAGGGTTAGGGGTTTCCCCCACTTCCAGGAAGCATGCATGGTTGGTTTAATGGGTTTGTGAAATGGTTGTGTATGCCAAAAAGGGATATTATGAAATGGTTTTAATGATTTCTTAGTTATTTTTCTGGAAAAATAACTTGCTGGGAAAATTCGTTTCAATTGAAATTGTATGCTTTTGGTTATGAATGGTTTTGGAAACATGTTAATAATTAGTTATAAACTATTTTAAGAAATGGTTTTACATAAAATGTATTTTATAATTGTTTCTAACTCTTCTATCCTAGTTGTGTGAGTAGAAAATTTTTTGGGGAAAACATACTGAGTTATATACTCACCCCTAGTTTGGAACTTTGGTGATTTTTCATATGCTATCATCCAAGACAAGGGAAAAGGTAATGTTTCCCAAATTTTTAGCACTAATTCATGATGTTGGGATGTTTGGAGATTGTAGAGTGTGAAGTCATGTGTTCTTTTGATAGTCATGTGTCGTTTATCTACTGTGTACTTTGATAATTCGTTTTTCTTCTGCTATTGTATACATTGATGTGGTTTTTAGATACATGAAGTTGTTTAATTGTCTATCATTTGTTCACACATCATATAGTGAATTTTTGGTTATGGTTGGTTGGTTTACTGATCTATTATTTTTTAGGGTAAATCTTCCCCCACATGTATTTTAAACCCTTCAGCATTTATTACTATCCTTTGGCCTCTTAGGGATGTCGCTTAAGGCCATGTAACCCTCACCACCACATCAAGACAATAAGGTAGGTGCGTGATGTTACAAATATGATCATATTTGGACTTGGCCTTTCTAGGAGAAGAGATCTAATGCATGTTCATGAAGAATCAACCAGGTTTTCATGGGTGTTTTTCATCCGTTGTAGTTTTGGTCAAATCCTTCGAGGTAGGAGGCTTCACTCTTGACTCATCTTTCTAGAATTGATTGGCTTAGTTTCATATTGGATTATTGGAATGTAATTGATTGTGAAAAGCATGTAATAAATCTTCAGTAGTGATGATTTATGTTTTTATTTTAATTGTGAAATCTAGGTGATTTGTTGTCCAAAGTGATTTAGCTTCATGAATTTAAAATGATGTTTTTAAATTATTGATTTGTTGGAATTGTTAAATGGTTTGATGAGAAAATGGGTTTTCAATAAAAATGGTGTTTTATTGAAATGGTTAGGTATTTAAATTACTTTTGAGGAATTGTATTTCAATAAAAATAGAGATTTATTGAAAGGGACGACATGTTGGTTTTTTGGCATTGGTGTGATGGCATAATGGTTGTTTACATTCATATTGCATTCACGGCATATATGGGTTAGGGGTATCCCCAATCAGTGCTGGGATGGGTAAGGGTTAAGGCTATCCACTGTCAAACTTTCATATTGAATTAGGTATGGATAAGGGTTAGGGGTCTCCCCCATCAGTGTTGGGATGTATAAGGGTTAAGGATCTCCACCATCAAACATTCTTGTGAATTTGGGTTGGATCAGGGTAAGAAGTATCCCCCATCATTGTTGGGATGGATATGGTCTAGGGATTTCCCCCTCTACCTGGTAGCATGCATGGTTGGTTGAATGGTTTTTTGTAATATAGGTGTATGCAAAAAAAGAATATTTTGAAATGGTTTTAATGCTTTCTTAGATATTTTTCTAGAAAAATAACTTGCTGGGATTTTTTTTAAAATTTCACTTGTATTTTTTTGGTTATGAATGGTTTGGGAAACTTCTTTATATTTTGTTATAATCTATTTTGGAGAAATATTTTTATATAAGCTATTTTATATAATTTTTGCTAACTCAGCTATCCTAGTGGCGTGAGTAGTGACGTCATTGGGGAAAACCTATTGAGTTTTATAATCACCACTGCTTTTGCTCATTAGTGATTTTGCAGATGATATCTTCTAGGATAGGGGAAAAGGTAATGTTTCCAATGTTTTTAGCACTACTTCTTGATGTTGGGCTATTTTGAGATTGTGGAGCTTGGAGCTTGTGGTTCTTGGAGTCATGTTATATTTTGAGAGTATGGTGGCATTTATCTGGTGTGTACTTTGATACTTTTTTATTCATCTGTTGTTGCATACTTTTTTGCAGTTTTGAGGTACATAAAGTTTTTGAGTTTTCATTCATTTTTTCATACATAATATAGTGAATGTTAGGTTATGGTTGGTTGGTTTGTTGTTTGATTATTATATTGGTTAAATGGTCCCCCACATGTATTTGAAACCATTCAGCATATATTTCCAACATTTGGCATCTGGGGGATGTCACTTAATACCAAATAACCCTCACTTCCTCCTCAAGCTAATGAGGTAGGGGCGAGGTGTTACAAAAATGATGAGATTTTCTCTTTTCCTTGATAGTATAAGTGATCTAATGTTCGTTCTTAAAGAATCCAACTGGGTTTTTTATGTGTTATTCATTCATTGTAGTTTTTGTAAAAACCTTTGAGGTAGGATGATTCACTCTCAACTCCTCTTGGTAGAATTGATTGGATTAGTTTCAAATTGGTTTATTGGAAATTAATTTATTGTGAAAAGCATGGAATAAATCTTCATTAGTGATGATTTATGGTTTTAGTGAAATTATGAAATCATTGTGATTTATTGTGCAATGTGATTTAGCATCTTGAATTTAAAATTATGATTTAAAATTATTGATTTCTTTGAATTGTTAAATGGTTTGATGAAAATGGGTTTTCAATAAATAGAGTTTTTTATTGAAATAGTTGATATTGAAATGAATTTTATGGAATTGGTTTTCTATAAATATGAATATTTATTGAAAGGGATGACACGTTGGTTTTTGTCATTGGGGTTATGGAGTAATGGTTGTGTTAATTCATATTGCATTCAGGGCGGATAAGGGTTAGGGGTCTCCCCCATAAATGTTGGGATGGATAAGGGTTAGGGCTCTCCCCCATAAAACATTAATTTTGTGTTAGGGGTGGATAAGGGTTAGGGGTCTCCCCCATCAGTGTTGGGATGGATAAGGTTTAGGGATCTCACCTATCAAACATTCATGTGAATTTTGGACGGATAAGGGTAAGAAGTATCCCCCATCATTGTTGGGATGGATAAGGGTTCAGGCTTTCCCCCTCTTCAAGGTAGCATGAATGGTGGGTTTCATGGGGTTTTGGAAGGGTGGTGTATGCTAAATAAGGATATTGTGAATTTTTTTTAAAGATTGCATAGTTATTTTTCTGGAAAAATAACTTACTAGGAGAATTTGATTAAATTGCACTTGTATGCTGTTGGTTATTAATGGTTTTGGAAACTTGTTTATATTTAGTTATAAACTATTTTTGAGAAAGTGTTTTATATAAATTGTTTTATATAATTTTTTCTAACTTCTTTATCCTAGTGGCGTGAGTAGTGAAGTCATTGGTGAAATCCTACTATGATTTATTCTCACCCCTACTTTTTCACTTTGGTACTTTAGTAGACGCTATCATTTGGGACATGGGAAATGGTAACGTTTACCACATTTTTATCACTACTTACTGATGTTGGGCTGTCTGGAGGTTGTGGAGGTTAGACCTTCTGGTGCTTGGAGTCATGTGATCTTTTGAGAGTATTGTTTCTTTTAAGAAATTTTTACATTGATACATGGTTATTATTCCATTGTTTCATACAATGATGTGGTTTTGAGATACATGAATTTGTTGAGTTTTCTCTCATTTGTTCGTTCATAATATAGTGAATTTTTGGTTACAGATGGTTGGTTTATTGGTTTATTGTATTTAAGGGTAAATCGTCCCTCACTATTATTTGAAACCCTTCGGTATTTATTGCAGCAGTTGGAATCTTGGGGATGTCGCTTAAGGCCAAGTAACCCTCACCCCCTCCTCAAGCCAATGTGTTAGAGGGTGGGGTGTTACAAAACATTAATCTAAAATGATCTTAAATGTCTTATAAAATATAACATTAACAATAATAAATTCAATGTAGATAAATAATATAGTAATCAAGAAGAAACATATAAAAAAATATGACTACAAACACAAACTATTTTAAGATGTAATAATATAATAAATTTAATTATCAATTATCTACTGTATTTGTATTTAAAATGTAATTATATAAGTATATGTATTTTATTTTTAAATAATTTATATCAATTGTATATCAGTAGTATGAATATTATCATAATTTGAATGTGGAATATTTTAATTGAAAAATTGATTTTATATAAGATGTAAAAAATATAGTTTATAAAAAAGTATTAATTAAGTTCTACTTTCAATATAAGTGATCAAAATATTTTTTTAAATTATCTAATGAAATAAATATTTCTTTTTATATATGAACTATTAATTATAAAATATTATTTTTTATTTGAATTCATATTTTTATTTTTTTGAAGATATATAATATAAATTTAAAATTTAAAAATATAAATAAAAATTTTATTTGAAATAAATAATGTTATTTATTGAATCATAATTTAAAATAAAAAAATACATTTTGTTTTATAATAACAAGTTTTAACATTAAATTTTAATAATTGTAATTCCCTGACCATAGTTACCCAGAGTCGGTTCATTGTTACATAAAATTGGCATGATTACAATAGATCAATTCCTAAAAGTCAAATAAGTTTAGTAGCCTTGGAAGTCATAGATACATACATAAGTTTTACATTACATTATGAAATGAAAAAACAACATTATGTCTCTATTGAGCATACTCATATACCTTATCATATTACTGAAGTTCTATCATAATATACTTCATAGAAACATGGGTGAAATAAAATATATGAAAATGTGGGGAGATAATATGCTCTATAAGGATAAGAATATAGAGCCAATATTCATAAATAAGCATAAAAACCTAAGTAAATGTATAAGACTAAAACATAATCATTTTAAATTAAAACATTATCATAATATGGTAATGAGAAATAAATTAATTCAATTTAGTTACTCACATGGAAATTCTACTACTTTAATATTCACATTTAATATCAATAGCTAATTTCACAATGATTGAGTTAATAATGTCGAACATCATAACCACATAATGATGGTCTTGTGCCAATACTATGAATAAAAATATTATTATGCCCCTATTCCAAGACACTAGTTTGTCTCATTACACCAAATGATCCATCAAGGGGCTATAGTGTGATCCACCTGTCACATACTACATCCAACTCATTCCACATTTGAAATGGATAAGACATAAAATAAATATTTTTATAAAAAATAGCATAAAAATATTAATATATTGAACATAAACCAGAAATTGTACAAGAATATAACATCCACAATAAAACATATCACAAAACCTTCAATACAATATGGAAGATTTAATCATAATGAATCCACTTCCAAAAACTGTAAAATCCACGAAAGGATGTTAACATAGATAAAACAAATCAAAAAATTATTTGAGTGAAATATCTCATTCTACATTAAAATCAATTAAATATAATGAATATAATGATTTTAAAAATATTATTATAACCTTGTAAGGGATTATTGGAAGGTGTTATAATGACAGAAATTAGATGAACCCTCCTTATAAGTTAAAAAAACGTTATTTCCTTAATTTATAAAAAAGGTTATAATGATCCAAGTATTGAAAGTGATAGAATGAATCCTTGAAATGAATTTTATGAAAAGTAAAACAATGACATAAATAAAATTTAAACATAGTCTATGAAATTTTAATAATGTTTTGAAATTTTTTTTAGGAAACAAAGATGTGGAAGATAAATATTTCCCAGTAGATACATATGTATAAACAACCTCAGAAAATAAAGAGATTGTCAAATTAACCCTTAACTTATAATTTTCTATAGTTTATGATATATTAAACTACTATAAAATGGTACAATTATTCCTATTAAATTATACAAGAACCACATGCAAAAACATGATATCACATATTATCTCTTAATATTGATTAGTTAGAAACATTTCAGTAATATCATTGTTTCAATTGTTAACTGATTTGTTTTCATTTATATTTTTTGTTAGGTAAGTCATTTTTTATGGATAATATTTATTTGATTCATATACATAAAAATATTATGTTTTTAAACCTTAGATAATTATTCGTGAATGGTTACGATGGGGAATAAAATATCACTGCGTCGTGGAGATAGTAAGTTTTACGTATGCAAGAAAAACAATATCATTTTATTAATTATGAAATATCATGTAATTTTATGGTATATTATATTTAAAAAATTATAATATAGTTATATTTACTTTTTAAAACAATTATACGCATTATTTTATCCATCCAAATAATGATTTGTTGAATAATAATCTATGACAGGTTATAGAGACCATAAGCCCAGTGTAAGAATGTATGGTGACTTTGTCATTAATTATATAGATAAATAATTAATATGGATATAAAAATTATATAATAACATCAATGTATATAGAAGGTACTATAGTAATTATTTAACAATGGAGACATCAAATAAAGAGGAAGTGGAAGAAGTAAATAACATTGAAAGAGGTAATGAAAGAATTACCATTTCTTCAGGTTATTATTTTTTATTTGAAAAAATGGATTAATAATATGGCTTCATGATAAAATTATGGCATGTATGATTAAGTGAGGGTTGTTGGGAGGCTATTTGAGTAGGTATTTTCAGATCCCAAAGGCGTGGAGGTGTAAATTTTAGGAAAGGAGAAGTACACTTTTATAATAGCGGTGATGGGACCAGTAGAAAAATATTGAAATATTAATATATTATTAAATAATTTTCGGTTTTTAATAAATTCAAATTTATTTATTTCGATGATAAGGTGAGGATGGTTCGAACAACTCTCAAACAATGGGTTTTTGAAAAGTTTAATTCACATACTAACCATATCTTTTAGATATAACTCTTATTTAAATATTTTAACATTTACTTTGCCTTATTTTATTTTTATATTACATGTTCAATAAACATACTATAAAATGACAACAGATCCTAAATTGGTTCATTAATGATATATATAATCTTATCTATGTATGTTGTATGAATCTTAAATATTTTTAAATTTTATGCCATTTAATAAAATAGTATATGTTTTAAAAACACATTTATGTCAATTTTGACACGATTTAGTATTTGGTTTTTCTGAATGTCGTAAAAATAGGATTACATAGAAAAAATTACATTGAATCTGCCGTAATATTCCATGTTCAATTATAAAATTCTTGGATGGCATAAAAAATTTAAATTATATTTATTTTAATATTTATAATATCATTTATTTGATTACTTCATTATTAATGATAATACTGCATCATTATTTTGTAATAAATGAATATATTTTTTTATGTCTAAAAATTATAAATAAGATACCAGGATTTATTAAATAATTTTATATTTATAATTACTTTTTATAGTCGAAAATACCACTTATATAATCAAATATAAATATTCATTTACTAAAAGATATATGTTTATGTTATATTTCCCGTAACATTAAATTATTTATAATAATATGTCATTCTCACATACAAGTGGCTTCATGGGGTCTCAAAATCGACCCACGTAATACCATGGTCATAAATGTATCATCCATGATGTGTAGGACCTATTTTAGTGTAATTTAATATTATTATAACATTATCGTTTACCATTAATTATCAGATCTACTCTTTAACCATTGTAAAAAAAAATTTATTGAAGTTACTATTAATAATGTATAAAAATAAAAGGACCTATATGAGAAATATTATTATTATAATTCCAAATATGTAATCCATTTTCCAAAATTTATAAAATAGTTGTTTCCGTAATTAATTTAAAATTATACCCCATTGTCAAAAAACAAATCTGGGTTTTTAAGAAGTAAAAAACTATCAAAAATGTTTGAAATATTTTTATATTCAATGTTAATGTGAAATTAAATCAAATAAACTAAATTATATTAAATGAAATAAATATAATCTAATGATACTTTAAAGCCACTAAAATTTATAATTTAACAGTATATATTATATCAATTATGAAAATTGTTTTTAATTAAAAAATTTTATTTTTCACTATTCATCAAAATATATAAGATAGCAGAAAAATAAAAAAATTCACCTGAAGGATATTTTGATATACCAAATCCAAAAGTGATGTCCATTTCAGAAATTAAAATTCATAAAATTTTAATGAATGGGTATTAATATTCATAAATTCTTTTTAAATGGCTTGTTTGATTAGTCGTGGTGTGTTAAAACATGATGTTGCATACAACACAAGCTATTGTATTACTAAAAGAGAAATGTAATGTGGATCTATGTGGTCTTATATTCATCCCTAAATAAAATAATTTTATGATCAAAATGTCTTGAATATTATTGCATAAAAATATTTGGGTGGTTCTTCATCACATGTTCCCAAATTTCCCACATTGACTCTTTCATTTTATGGTTTCGTCATAGAACTGTTACCAGAAGAGTCCTCCAATTTATCAACACATGATCTCTGTTATCAATAATCCTGATAGGCTCTTCAAAATCAGACCGATATGGTTCATGTTTTATTTCTTCATAGGTGAGTACATGTGTTGGTTCAAAAATGTATTTTCTCAATAGTGATATATGGAACACATCATGAACTTTGGAGTGACTTGGAGGCAATGTCAAATGGTAGGCTACAACTCCAATTTGATCATGAATTTTTAATGGTTCGATGCACCTGAGACCAAGTATACCCATCTTACAAAATGTAATAACACCCTTCCAAAGAGATACCTTCACAAAAACATGATCTCTTACTTGAGATTCCAAATCCTTCTTTCGGTTATCGGTATATATCATATGCCTATATTGAGCACATTTTTTGTGGGTTAGTATAATATTACCATTTTTCTTTTCTTCCATAACTTGTTCTGGGCCTACGAGTTTTCTTCCACCCACTTCATCCCAACAAGTTGGCATGTGACAAATATTTCTATATAATGCCTCATATGGTTCCTTCTGAACAATTGAATCTAAGATATTTTTATAGGAAAATATCACGAGAGGTAAATATTGATCTCACCTAAATTTAAATTCAAGAGAGAATGATCTCAACATTTATTTTATCGTTTGAATAGTCTATTCAGATTGTCCAATATTTTGATGGTGGTAGGAAGTGCTCAATAAAAGTTCAGTATCCCTGGCATTCTGAAGATGCCTTCCAAAATCATGATATAATATGAGGATCACAATTTTAAATAATTGATAGGGGTACACCATGAAGTCATTAAAACATTATTAATATATAGTCTTTCTAAACGTTCAAGTGGTAAATCATATCTTATAGGTAGTAAATGTGCTAACATGGTGGGATTATCACCAATGACCCATATTGAATAATTAATTCTAGGAGTCCTTGGTAGCCCCAGGAAAATGTACGTCGTAATATCATCCCATTTTCACTTAGGTATGGGTTGAGTTTCCTTGACTCTTCAAGGATTTTGTCTTCTATCTTTCGACTATTGAAAACCATATATTAGGACACATAATTAGTAATATCCATCATTATGTAGTCCCAACGAAAATGATCCTTCAAATATCTATACATCATAGTGCTACTGGGGTGTATCGATAAATTGGAGCTATAAAGATCATCCTATAATTCCCTTTTCAGATCACATATTTCAGGAGCACAAAGCCTCTTCCAAAATTTCAAAATTCAATTTTCATATACAAAGTCCATCAATCTCCCACCATTCAAATCATTAAGAATCATTTGAAACTCATCAACATCAGTTTGAGAACTTGTTATCCTTTTTAGCAAATATGGGTTTTCAACCATTAGAAAACGTATCAATGTTTACCCTTCCATGATTATTCACATATACAACATTACTAGATCCATGAACATATGATCCCTTTCAACACTCATATTGTTTAGAATTATGTGATCATTACTCCTCAAATCATCTAACACCTTATTTTCCTTCCTCGAGTGGTAGTGTATATTGCAATCATAATACATGAGTAGTTCAATCCTTCACCTTTTCCTCATGTTGAGTTCTTTCTATATTAAACTTTTATGATCAGTATATATCTATCATTTTTTCCATAATGATTGTGTTTCCGTATCTTCAGAGAAAATATTTCCGTAGCTAATTCAATATCATTAGTGGGATATTTCTGTCCATGAGTTTTTAGTTGTCGTTATGCATAGGCAATAAATCTATCATTCTACATCAGGACACAACCACGTACATTCATTGGTGCATCACTATAAATAATAAACCAATAATTCCTTGATGGCTGTGTCGAGATAAGATCATTGAATACAATTCTTTTCAATTCACCAAAACATTTTTCATACTCATTCTTCCAAAAAAAATTAACCTAATTATGTGTGAGTTTGGTTAATGAAATAGCCAATCGGGAGGCATTCTGGATGAAACATCCATAGTGACCTACTAAACCAAAAAAATCTGTAGAACTCAGTTATACTCATTGATGCTGGCCAATCTTGGATTTCCCTAGTCTTTTAAGGGTCAACAGACATTCCATCATTAGAGACAATATGGCCAAGAAAATAAATCTCTTGAAGCCATGTTTCACACAAACTAAACATCCAATATTATTCATTTCTTCTTAGAGTTTTCATAATTGTGCACTAGTGATTTTGATGATCTTCATAGCTTTAGGAGTATATCAAGATATTATCAATAAATACCAATAAAAAGTCATCAAAAATTTCGGTGACAACACTATTCATTATATCCATGGAAACATATGTTGCATTAGTCAGTCTAAAAGGAATTATCGTAAACTCTTAATGAAAATACCTTGTCGGAAATGATTTCTTCTGAATGTATTGCTTATTCCCGCACAATTAATGATATCTAGATCGAATTTCAATATTTTAAAAATATTTAGCACCAAGAATTTGATCAAACAAATCATCAATGTGAGGTATGGGATACATGTTATTTATTGTTATAGAAATAATCTCCCTATAGTCATTGAATAACCTCATATATCTTTCAATCTTCTTATAAAAAAGAATATGAACTCCCCATATAGAAACAAAGTGGAAAATAAATCTTTATTAATCAATTTGACTAGTTTTTTATTTACTTCCACTAATTCCATAGTGGATATTCTATAAAGTTTCTTCTATATAGGGCTTGAACAGGGAATTAAGTCAATGGAAAATTCAATTTCTCATTCTGGAGGATGTTCATGTAAATCATCTAGAAACACTTCAATATAGAATTTCACAGTAGGTACAGACACTTTTGGAACATTATTTTCCTCACCTACAGTTATTTCACCCACTTCCTCCACAGAAACATAATTTAGTAGAGCTATTGGGATTGGATCTAGATTATAATTAGAAGGTGATTATTCTGCTGTAAAGAAAAGGCATCCTTCCTCAATATAAAAAAGCATAACAACATTATTTTTACAATAAATTTTTTCATCAAGTTCAAAAATTCAATGAATATCGAGGATTATATCAAATTAAATCATGGGAATGACAATAATACGAGTAGATAAAGCACGTTTATAAGCTATAATGGTAATTGATTGAAAAAACATTGTAGCAATGATACTTCCCTTAAGAGTTTTTTCTAAAAATGAACTTGTAAAATCAAATTGGAAATATGTAATTTCCATGGAAACTGGGAAGATATGATGAATACAATGATCTAGAATAAAATAAATCATTGGAAATTTTTTAGGAATCGATTAATGTTCCTACCACCACATCATTCATAACTTCAACCTCAACACTTGTAATTGCATAAGCTTGGCCATACTCTATTTTCCTTTTTGGAGGTATGTTTCCTTGACAATTCAGAAAAAAATTTTCATAATGCCCTTTATCATTACAATTGTATCATTGAACATTTTTCTCCTCTTTCTTACCCCTTTCAATCAAAATAATTATGGGATTTTTCTCCACACAAGTAACAAACTCCCTTACTATTCAGGCATATACCAAGATGGTTCTTCCCAAAATTATTTCAGGATAGAAATTATTCTTTTATCTTTTCCACCTAATATCCTTTTTCATAGTATGCTGAAAATATTTCTTTCTCTTGGATCACTTTAATCTCATATGTCATAGACAATTATTTTTATATGTTGATATCATATGATACTATATATTCATATGATGAGAAGGATTGTGAGACTAATTCTTGATCAAGACACGATTTTAACCCATAAATGAATTGATCAATCATATTTAATGGGTTACATATATAATCTGAAGCATGCCTTTGTGTCCGTGTAATGGTATCCTCATACTTTGTGACACTCTCATCCTTGATTTTCCTCAAACTCAAAAATTTCTCTTCCCATTCTGCTCGATGTTCACGATGAGTGAATTGTTCTATGAAATGATCATTAAACTCCCTAAACTCCATATTTGATTCTTCATCATCCACATTTTTTTTGAATTAATGAATTATATTGATATGAATATATTGTGAAGCAATAAAATTACCAGAAAAAGTTTTTCCTTTTGCTACTCCCAAAAGCATGATATATTTTATCTAAGTGACATAGCAATTTCTCGGCTAGAAATGGATTTTTAGTCCCATTTAATGTTGGTGGTTTTTTCCTCATGAAGTGGTCTAACATTAAGCCTTTGTGTTGTGGAATAGTGTTCTCTATACGGGTAAGTTTCTATTTATAACCTGAGTGAGTTTTCCCAATATTGTTATATGTGTTAAACCCCAGTAGCATCACATGATCCACTATAATTATTTTGAGTACGATGGAAAACAATAAATAGATTATATGTGTTAATATTTTTTCCATCCCTTTCATTAAGCTCAATTTTTAATTAATGGCATACACTAGGTTAGTTTATGAACCATAATGCATAATTTGAAAATGGTCAAATACTTACCATAAATTAAACAGTTTATGCATATAATCTATAATAATAAAAATGTTTTAATTGAGGATGTATTTACTCATAAATATATCATAATTGTTTGTAATGAAAATGTGAATTATGGTATGTTTATCCCCTAGGAGTGCAAAACTAGGTGAAAGTAAGGCAAATTGTTGTGTACCAAGACACCCTAGGTGAAGCCCAAAACTACTTGTCAGAGATATCACTTCTAGGTTCATCTGTAAGAGAACCATGTCCACTTGTAATATCCGTACAAGGATTTATTTCTTGGAAACCCTGTATAATTTATAAATTACAATAAAATTTAGACGTCATTTTATACTAATTCTTAATGTATATTTTAAGGTAATGTCCAATAATCAATGTTTCTCATAAATCTAGTTTTAAAGGATTGTACTAAACTTTCTTTGATGCCAATTGTAACTCCCTACCACTAGTTACCTTGATTCGGTGAATTATTACATAACAATATAATGACTAGAAGATATCCTTTCCCAAAATACTGATCAATTTAGTATCATTGCAAGTACTATATACATACATAAGGATTATATTACATTAATAAATGAAAAAACAAAATTATGTATCCTTTTAACACACTCATATATTTTAAACTATCCCTATAGGTCAATCATAATATATATTTTTTGTATCCAGGAAAAAATAAAACATAAGAAAGGGGAGAGCTCAGATGCTCAGTAAGGATAAAAATATAGAGAAATCATTCATAAATAAGAATAAACATTGAAGGAAATATATAAGACTACAAAACCATAATTTAAAACATAAAATACAATATAATATAGAAAAAAAATTCAATTCACTCACTCACATGTATATTCTACTAGTCTTATAATCACATGTAAAATCAATATCTAATTTTATAATGATAGAATGCATAATGATGGATATCATAACCACAAAGTGAAGTACTCGTGCAAAGAATATAAATAAAATTCTTTCCAAGGCCTTCTACCAAGACACTAGTGAGTCCCATGAGACCTACTGATGAATCGAGGGGCTATAGTAGGCCTAACGTTTCACTTCATATGTCCATTGCATTCCTCATATGAAAAGGTTGAAACATATCATAAATATTAATATTAAAACTGGCATGTGATATGTTAATCCATTAACCATAAACCACGAATGTTATATGAATAAAACATCCGAAATCAAACATATCACAAAACCATAAACATAATATTGAAGAAATTAACATAATGAATCAACTTCAAACATGTTTAAAATATTACAAAGAATATTGATATAGTTTATATCAATCCCAAAAAAATTTGAATGAAATATCTTCTGCTACTTTGAAATCATTTAAAAGTAAAGAAAATATTTAATTTTAAAATATTCTTATAAACTTTTAAGGGAATATTTGAAGGTATTATAATGGTAGAAAATGGCCGCACCCACCTTATAAGTAAAAAAACATTCTTTCCTTAATTTGTCGAAATTGTCATAAAGTACCATTCTTGGAATTTTATAGAAATATTTCTTTTAACGAATTTTATAAAAAATAAAATGAGGGTATAAATGACATTTACTCATAGTCTAATAAATAGTAATATTGTTTTGAGATATATTTTAAAAAATCACGAATGTGTATGATAAATAGGATATAATAGATACTTACATGTAAATAACCTACGATAATAATGAGATTGTAAAATTAACCCTTAACTTGTAATAATCCATAATTTAGGGTATGTTAAACTCATGTTTAAGGGTTAGAGAATTGTTATTAAATTATAAAAGAACCACATATATACAAATGATATCATATAAGATCCTCTAAAATAATATTTTAGTATTATCATTATTTCATGTGTTAGCTGATTCGTTTTCCTTTATATGTTTTTTTATATAAGTCATGTAATTATGGATAATATGTATTTTATTCATATTCATAATGATAATAGGATATTACTAAATAAAAAATTATTCTTTAATGGTTATGATGGGGAATGAAATCTCATTGCTTCGGGGAGACGGTAAGTCGTGCATACTCATGAGCTGATATATCATTCTTTTGAGGGTCAAATCAAATGTAATTTGATGTTATATTATATTTAGAGAATCATTAGCATGTTATATTAACTATTATATAAATTATATTAATTACTATAACTTTCCACATAATGATGTGTTGAATAAAAATATACATCATGACTTGGAGATGGTATGTCGTATGTACACACGTATGATAACATTGTCATTTACAGGATGAATAGTATAATGAGTATGGTTGTACCTTATTTATAATAACCTCATAATATATATAAGGTATTGGATTTATTATTTTTTTATATAATCAAAAAAGAAGGATGAAGTGGAAGACAAAATAACATTGAAAGTGGTGATGAAATAATTACAACTTCTATGGGTTATTCCACTTGATTTTAAAAAAGAGCTCATTAGGATGAATTTATGATAAAAGTAAGGTCTATAGGTTGAATTTATGGTTGTTGGGAGGCTATTTTAGTAGGTTTTTCCTATCCAAAATCCATTCTAGGTTTTAATATTATATAAGGGGATGTACTAGTTTATAATAGAGGAGAGGGGAACTTTAGGAAAAGCTTGATATATTAATTTATTATAAAATAATCTTCGGTATCAAGTAGATCCAAATTGATTTAGTTAGAAAATAAGTTGGTGATCAGTCCAAATCCACTCAACCAATAGGTTTTAGACAATGTTTAGTTTACCATATTAACCTTATCTTTTATATTTAACTATTATTTAAATAGTTTAACATTTACCATTTCTTATTGTATATTTAAATTAAATGGTTAATATACGTACTATAAAATTAAAAAAGAACCTAATGTGGTAAATTAATGTCATATATAACCTTTTCTATGTTATTTTCCTCAGTCATAGATTTCTATAAATATTAAATCGTATAACAAAATATTATTTGTTTGAAAAACCCATTTATTTAAATTTGACACAATATTATTATTTGTTTTTTGTGAAAGTTTTAAAAACTTGATTATTTAGAAAAAAATACCTTTAATAAACTATAACATTTTATAATAACCTTTAAAATTAGTATATGGCCTAAAAAAATTCAACATAAATTTATTTTGATATTTATAATATCATTTATTTCATTATTTCATTAATAATGACTATAATGCATCATTATTATGTCATATAATATATATATATATATAGTTTATGTATAAAAACTATAAAAAATTCAATGATTTAGAAAATATTAATATATTTATATTGTATTTAAATAGAAGAAATTATCTCTTCTATAACCCCATATAAAAATTGTTTCACTAAAAAATTTATATTTATACAACATTCTCCTTAACATTAAAATAATTTTTGTAATATGTCATTATTAGTTACAAGTGGCTCCATATGGTCCTAAAATCGACCCACGGATGCACATGGTTGGGAAGTTAACATAAAATAGTGGTTAAGAAAAGTGTTAGGGTAATTTAATATTATTATGATATTATTTTGTACCCTTATTACCAGATTTACTCTATAACCCTAGAAAATAAAATACTTATCATGGTTACTATAAATAAGGTATAAAAATAAAATGTAACTATTTACAAAATTTATACCATATGATTCCAAATATGGAATTCGTTTTTCCAAACTAAAAACACATAAGTTACATTAATTAATTCAAAATTAAATCCCATTTTCAAATCTAAGAAGAATGTTTTAAAGAAGTAAAAACTATCCAAATATATACATGTTTTTATGTACAATTTTGATGGGAAATTACATCCAATGGAAAAATCTATATTAAATGATTAAAATATAATATAATGGTTCTTTCAAACCACCGATTTTTATTATTTAACATTATAATGTATTTCTATTTAAAAGGGTGTTTTCAATTAAATTTTAATATTTTTCTATATTCATAAAATTATAAATGTTATCAGAAAAAATAACCAAAAATCACCCCAAGATCATATTTATATTAATAATCCATAAGTTAATCCCATTTTGAAAAATAAAATTTATAAAATTTCAATAAGGGTGTATTACAATTCATAACTACTTTTTTAAACATCTAGATTGATTAGTTGCGGTGTTCTAGAAATCAGAGTTGCGCATGGCACAAGATATTGTAATAATTAAAGAGAGAATTATTGTCAATTTTTGGGGACTTAAAATAATATAGATAAATTAAATTGATATATTATTTTAAATCATAAAAGAACACTATTTATAAAAACTTTTTTAAATGTTTTGAGTATTTATTAATTTTTTTATAAAACATATAATCCTTTTTTGATAAAGTTAACTTAAATTATAAATTATAATATTACAATAATCTATTAAGTACATTTTTTATTTTGGTTATTAATTATAATTCCCAATGTCAATTTTATTTTACTATGGTAATCATATATTAGAGTAAAAGTGGAAAAGATAAAATAAAATTACTTAAAACCGAAAATGAAGACATAAATATGTGTGGTGGGTAGTATAACAGTCCCAAAATATACTTAAAAATCATATTTTTCCCTTTTTTAAAAATGAACCTTATAATATAAACATTCAATTATTGAATTGAAATGGGTTATCTAAAAATTACCTTTGTCTCCACTTATAAAATGCAAACACTTCCAAACTATTATGACATACATATCCTATATAACATGAAATTAAATCAACATTATTTCTATAGTACAAATGACTTTCCCATTTGTTAATTCTACATAAAGAATTAGATTTAGTATGTCCTCAATGTCTACTAATATTTCCATGAAAAATATCAGGTTCTCAATACGAGTAATTCATACAATATATAAGTTTTTTCATAATCATAATTTTATAAAATTATTCAATCTACACAAAATTAGTGTCAAATTTATTATTAATATAATAGGGTGTTATTCAAACTATGTCATCCAACAACAAAAATAAAACAACTTCGATAGTTTTTACATAAGGATTACCACCACCTTATAGTGATGTAGTTTTCTTTTTAGCACCAATAGTCATGGTTTTTAAGAAGGATCAATTTTGGAATGAAAATGAATAATATATAAAAATTTAGACATTAAATTATAATTTGTAATATAATTATATAGGATACAATTTATTGAAAAATGAAAATGATAATCATTCGTGCTTGAAAGCTACTAATTCTATAAAAAAGTATTTCATTTGTCACCAATACATTACATGAATGGTTCTATGAATGGTTCTAAAGATGATAAATAAAAATTATGTAATTTTATACTTATTTAAATGATATACTTATATTATTCAATAAATTTACATACTCATAAAATAATTATAACACTCTCCCACTTATGAAGGTTTTTTTCACCTATGTGAATGATGTGATAATATTTCAACCATGAATGATTAATGAATGTTTTATAATATTAATATAGTTTTAGAATAATGTATTCAATAGGTTTAAAAGTTTCTATAAAATGTTTTTTAATATATATCCATTTAATCATTAAACATTTAGAAAAAATTTCTTTAAAATTTCCAATTAAACAATACCAATATATTACAGTTACATAATAAAAATAAATCCAATGAATCCATGAAGAAACATTACTATTAAATATTTCATAATATAAGAATGATTTGAATCGTGTACTAATTCATGATCAACTATAATAATATACAATTGATATATTATCCACTATGTTATGGGAATGATGTAGAGATTATCGTTACACTATGTATATGTGAATCATGAAGTGGCATCATATCCAATATGGGAATCTCATAGAGTTTTCAATATCACCATATTGTGGGAAATGGTTAGTGATATCCACTCAACAAATATATAATTACTATGGTTATGTTAGTGAAATTTCTTATTGTTACACTTCATTTATAGAATATTATATTTTATAATTCGCATAATTATTCTCAATGACTACTATTTATTATCACATGATTATGTTATCTTACTCCATGGAATAAGATTTATCTTTAGAGAATCTAGGTTTTTCAATAATATCTTATCGAAAAACCCATTTTTCCCATTATCTTCTTAAAAATATATTCCTATCATTATTATATTTTCCAATACTCTTATTAAGTAACCCTTAATTACATGTTGATGAAGTTTTCCCCCAACTGAGCACCTGATATTACCCATTTATTATGTTATCATTACCCATGAAATGAATGTTTTTATATGTAGTGTGGATCCAAGATGAGAGCCAAATATTTGACTATGTATAGTTGTCCACATTTTTCATAAAACATGATTCTTTTATAACCAATCATTAGTGAATGTAATCATTTTGGTCAAGGGATTGTGTGATTATATTGAGATATAATGATTTCCTAATGGAAATTTATAATAAAATAGATATTAACATCTTTTTATAGAGAATGTAGTGTTTATATAAAAGAAAATTTCATTTGAATTGGCAGTGGAGGTGTATGGAAACTAAATTCGATTCGGTTTGATTTCATATAAATTTTTCAAATAATTTGTGTTATTTTTTTGGAATGTAGTTTAAAGGACATTATTAGAAACCCCTAGGATAAGTACATGGGACACAATTATGTATTAGATAAAATCCTAATGTTTTATTAATGTAGGTATAGTGTGGTTATCCTTAAAATTTCATGTATATATTTATACTCGAATATGGATAAAATTTTGGTGTAGATACATAAAGGATTAATCATTATGAAACAGTTTCAGTGATCACCAAATCTATCTCCACACTAGTTCATGATTATTGGGAGTAATACTACAAAACTTTCTAGAACCTCCAATGAGATATACTTGGGATAGTTATATTATCTTAAATAAAAATATGAAGAATTTTTTTGTAATGGATCTATGGTATGGTATTTTAAGGAAACCAATAAAAAATGGGATTCTGAATATTTATAAAGAATAAATAGGTGTGTAATGTAATAATTTCAAATAGTAAGAATTTTTTTGAAATGGATAATGATAATAGATACCATGTTAATAAAAAAATATGATGGACAATACAGTAATTATACTAATAATAAACCATGTGGGATAGAAATGATGTATAAAATCATGTGGTTATTCTCACCCCGTAATCTGGAGTTATGGTTAATAATAATAATATTTCCAATCAACATAAAACAATAAAGAGGAAGAGAATAGTTTTAGTGAAGATCATGATATGATGTCAATGAAAGAATAAGGATTAAATTTCATCCCTGTAATTTTTTTGGGAATAATCACAATGGAATATGAAAAAGGAAATATTAGATATTTTATGTGGTTAAAAATAGGGCATCTAGAATCTATTAGTTGAGGAAATTAAATAGATATGTGGATATAGTGAATGGAAATATAGTATGTCTGGAGGGTATAATATTAATTCTATGCCTTTATTATTTTAAATAACGATATTATTTAGGTTAACTACCAAGCCCATGGGTTAAAAAAATCCAATATTAACTAGTAATCTGTATGAAATAGAAAAAAATTCAATCACAAACATGAATGTGTGGTTCCAGAAATGATTTTAAAATAAAAAAACATATCCCTAAATATTGAACTATGAGTGTTGTATTTTTTATCACATCCTAATAAAATAATGTTATGTTGTTTACTAAATAAATTAAATCACAATCCCTATAAAAACATTAAAATAGAAATGAAATTATTCATTTGGTATGATTATTGGTTTCCTTGAATATATATATATCATAATATAATTCTATTGGAATGTCCCTTTTATAAAACCACATTATCCTCTTTCCATTACTTTGAGATATTAGGAATATATTTCATCAATTAACATAGAGAAGGATAAAATACAAAAATAGAAAATATCTTTGAAAAATTTGTATAATTCCTCCAAATATGGTTGGTTATAAACTCTCTATGAAAAATTACCCACATTATATTCTGGTCTATAGAATAAATGGTAAATGAAAACCAAAAGTGTGTTTATTTTCCAATAGTGATGGGAAATATAAGGTTACTAGTCATTCAAAGGATAATGAGGAATACACATCATATGAATTTAAATTTAGAATCTTTTAAATGAAACAGAAACACTAAACAATTTAATTATTTCCACATTATTAAAATTGTGAGGAAGAAAATTATTTGGTGGTGGTGATAATATAATAAATGGAGAGTTTGGAATATATTTCATTCTAAATTATTAGTATGTTTGATAGATTATTTCATAAAACAAAAAGAAATAAAAAATATTAAAAAATATTATATAAGGAAACTATACCAAAAATAAATCCTTTGTTATATTAAAAGGTTGTAATCGAACAGTAATTCCCAAAAAAATACATTTTGGAAGACATAATTATTTTAAATGGAATTCTATAAACAATCTAGTTATCCATTATAAATAACATTTTTTTAAAATCCTAATTTATTAAATATTTAATTTAAATTTGATTAAATTATCATTATTTATTGATTAATAATTTTAATATTAGATGATATTAAATTTTTGGTCATTTTCTATAATAATGGATTTTATGTGAACAGTGGAGAAAAATATTTTTACCAAAATGAAAATTTAATTACATTATTTATAAATGAGAAATTCCAGGAAGATTAAAATTCGATTTAATTAATTACCTAAATTTTAATGTTGTAAAAATATTAAATTTTATATATTATTTTGACCATAAATGTTTTTTTATGAAAACATAAGAAACATTTTATTCTTATTTAGATATAGCTCTATATCATTTTTAATTATATATTTTATCATAAAAATAATATTTTAAATTATATAAAATTGAAGAAAATATTATTTATTTAACAACAGAAAAAATTTTAATGGATTTCAATAAAAAATATAAATTTATCATACATGTAAATTTTATGCTTAAAACCACAATTTTCCAAAAAAAATATGCATTTTGTGCATTTTCCCGAGAAAAAAAACTCTAAAACATAGAATCAATATTTGATAAATTTATTTTCAAATTTACTATAATTAATTTCAAATAAATAAATTAGGTTATTTTAAATTTGAATCATTAAAATTATTTTCCACCGTTATAATTTTAATTCGATGGTCAAATTAAACAATGGTAAAAGTAAAATGATACAAAATAAAAACAAAAAATCACTCCAATTTAATTGAATCATTTGTAGTAAATAGTTTAACAGGAACAAAATATGTCTTAAATTTAGATTTAGATCTTTATGAACAATTGACACATGAATAGTAACATTCCATTGTTAATTAGGAACATGTACACCCAAAATAAATCTTCTAATCAGTTATAAATGGTGAACACTTCCACCAATTTATGAAAAATATATACAATATATTTTAATTTATAAAATATGATATTTGTATTCTTATTGAATCATATCTCATGTTTATAAGCCTATGGTCTCAATTATATATCTTATTTACATCATTTCCAAGGATATTTCAAAGAGAAATCCATTGCCCTCAACATCTCTATTTCTAAATAGATAGTTATTTCTTCCTAATAATACACATATTATATTCTTGTATACATTAATATATAAGTAAAATTGTATTTTTAATATAGTTTTAATTTATATATTAAGGTATTAGTCATTATTGAATTATTTACATCCCAAAAATAATAATATTGATCGTGTCTACACACAAACTACAACCACCATAATAAAATATACTGTTTTTAAACACCACCTATCATGAACTTTAAAAAATATAGATTTGAGGAATGAATGTTTTGAATATGTCAAAATAATAATTATGAAATTATAATTTATCATATACATTTATTTTATCTCATTCATTATGTAATGAAATCATTACAAATGCCTATATTCAATCCTCCACGAATAATGAATTACATTTGTTACTTCTGACAAACAAGTATGGTTAAACAAATGAATTAAATGTTGGAAAAATTATTTATAAAAATATTAATACTCTTTGAATGTGATATTAATGATATATAAAACATAACCATACTCATAAAATCATTTCATCCCACTCTTATTTCGGTCTGTTCTTACAATATACTTGAGATATGTTGTAATATTTAATCCATGAATAGATAAAGAGTATTATAAAACATTAATATCACTTAATAATTATTTATTTAAGATGATTTAGTTATTATAAAAAAATTTATTACTATTCAATTTATTTATTTATACATCAGTTTTTGAGCATTTTATTTTTATAAATGAGTGCATAAATTTTTTTCTCAGAAACTATATCCATGTATTCAGAAAATAAAATGGAACAGATATAATAATATAACAAATTGATTATTTGGTCTCGAATAAATTTAGAATGATTAACCTTGGGAGAAGAAAAAGAACAACACAATTATTATAAAACAAGATCTAATTAATCATGGTAACTCACACATGAAAACAAAAACAAAAAATAACTTAAAAATAACATGTATATAATTATTTTAAATGAAATTATAATGAATTACTATTTTGGAATACGGTTTTAGAACAACGGATCATTAATTTTGTCTTATTATACATGAGTTTAGATTATTTTTCTGTAAGTGAGAAAAAACAACAAGGGATTTTTTCCAAGAAATTTAATTCCATTAGACATACTTATTAATAGGAAATAAATATCATTAATATGTAATATTAGTGAAATTCATTGGTTTTCAGGGACATAAAATGTCATTTATTTAAGATTTTGTATTCAATGTCCTCTATAAAATTATAATCCTTTCTGTTGAACTATTTTCATCCATTATTAGGTGATTCTACCCAATGATTTTATTTCACGGTAATTTCTCTCACATTATGAGGATAATGAATTTAAATTTTCCCACCAAATATCATTATTAACATTTATTGTAATTTCATTTTCCAAAAAAATAATTTATATTTTCTATCATTATAAGAGAACTATCTTTTATAAATCATATATTTTATATATCAATTTATTTCAATATCCTTCCAAATCTTGAGTATTTTGAAATTAAATCTAAATATTATTTTATTTTTTTATAATGTAAAATTATTACATTATTAATGGTTAATAAAATTTAAATTGTATTTTAATAGGAATATTTTTACGAAATAATATTACTTAATTTTTTATAACATACAAATGATTTATTGAATGCATTTATATATTTTAATGGTTACATTTTGAACTATTTTTAATATTTCAAAAAAGTTTTTTTTTAATTTGAGTATTTATTTTTTAAAAAATGGGTTTTAAATTATTTTTTATCACTTTTTAAAAAACTAATTCGTTATGAGATTTCAATTTATATTTATAATGATCATAAAAATATATTTTTTCCATTTTTAATGACATACATAATTTTACTTATCTTATAGTTGAGATATTTTTAATCTCTTGCCCCAAAAATTTCCCTGGATATCAAATAAAAAACTATATGAATGTTTTTCCTAAAAACATCTCTTTCTCTTAAGTAAATTGTGTGAGGTATGAATTATGAATATTTTTATAATTTAGAAGAACACATATGTATGAAATATTAATATTATTAAGGTAATACTCTAATATTTTCCACCAACTCAAAATTAATGTATTTTTATCGCATTTGATAATAATGGTAATTATATATTTGTTGAAAAATTCTAAAACAACATATTTTTTATTTTCTCAATTCTATTTTTTAATATTTTTTATTTATAATAACTCTCATGTATTGGTTATTTTAGATTAAAATTATGAGATTTAGGATTTTTTTCATCAGCTGCATGGTTTAGGTTCATGGTTATGTTGTATTTGTCCAGACACATTATGATGGGTTTCATTTATGTTTATTTTTTACAACCATGTTGAATTGTTTTTTATTCTTTTCCTAAACCATTTATTAAAACTGTGCAGTTTCCTACTGTGTCTATCTAGGAGGGGGGGTGTACGATTGGTGCACAGTTTTGGTTTCTATGTGGCCTAACTACGAATTGTGCACAATTTTATTAAAAATGTATTTTTACCTTTTTTACCCTCTATTGTATTCAACAAAATCACCTTATCCCTCCCCATTTGGTACATGAATAACAAGTGAGATCAGTCCTTCAACTTCATACCTTCCTTCCACATTCAAGGGTGGATTTAAGGTTTTTATTCAAGTTTTAAGGGTGATTCTTCAAGGTATTTTCATCCTATATTCATCCAAATCCCACTTATTCCTTTTTATTATGTGTTCTTATTATCCCGTGATATCATTATTCTTGTTTTCTTGACCCTTTGGGTTTATATTTTGTTGTTTTTTCTCATCCATGTTCCATGGTGGTGTTCTTGATTTTTTTGCACCCCTGGGTGTTGTTTCATGTTACTGCCCTTGATGTACTGGGAGTTTACACATTAATGTTATAAATTTATTGATTTTATTATTATTTCACCATCAATGGATATTAATTAGTGGTGTATTATTATAAATATAAATGTTTGATGTGGAATAAGGTGTTTTACAATTGGTTTTAAGTATATTAAAAGGTTTGGTTATGTTTTTTACACCATGTGTATGATTAAATACAATTTGAATCTATTAAAAATGATATGGATTTAAAATGGTGGTTTGTATATCATATAAGGGGTTTCAAGGGGATTTTTATATTTGAATGTGTTCTATATTTGGTTTTTAAAAAATGGTTTAACCTTTTATGTTTATGTGACGTCTGGTTGGCACTTTTGAAATTGTTTTTTGGAAAACACAATGGGGAATTAGTTTCGTGCCGTATAGTTTTTCAATATGAGGGAGTTTATTTAGTTTGAGACTTCCCTCATTAATTTGTTGTTTGATGTAAAGGAAACATTACATGGGGTGTTCTTGGTGGTATGGTTTGTGTAACTCATGTGCTGGATTTTATATATGGTTCATTACATTTCTTTGTTTCACACAACCTATTGTGAACATTACATGGGAACCTGGAATATATTTCAGAACTTTTGATAATTATTGATGCTCTCTTTCAGGATTCCAGTCTGGCCAGTGGCCCTTAGTTGGACCATTCTTTTATTTGTGATTATTCCTCACAGTTAGTCTAGAAAGGGTATAATTGAGTGTTTAGGCTGTTTCAGGGAATCAGGATAGGTTCACTTACTAGATTAAATATGATTAAGTGTGTTCTTTATTTTCTTATGAGATTATATAAATTCAAATTCCTTAGACATGAACTATTTTATTTATTTTTGATTATATAGGATCGTTTAATGTTATGGTTTCTTGAGAACCGTTTATCCTTAACCCACATTGTGTGACCAATATATTTTCTTTTGGTTCATTGTATTTTTGGAAAAAGAAAGTGTTTTTTATCCATTAAAATTTTCAAGAAAAATATTTTGAATGAGAAACTGCCCCTCCCCTTTTCCCTCAATTGACAATTAATATCCCCTATCATGGTTTTCCCCCATTTTCATAAAAACTCTTCCCTCCTCTTTATAAAAAAAATTATTTATAATATAAAGGGCTATTGTTTCTGATTTTTTAATGGTAAGTTGTAGAAAAACCTATGTTTGGTATTTTATTTAATATATGACATATATTTATGATTAATTTAATTTAAATTCATTTGGAATAGATTTCATTCAGATCACATAGGGATTTTAAATATTCATGCCTCTACCGATTTCTTATTTTTATCTCCTAGTGTATGTTCGATATTGGCTTTTATAATTGTGTCAAATGTTGGGTTGTAGTATTGGAGAGTGGACCACAAGGTCACATAAATATTTATATGTTCTATGGTACGGTTTGGTTTTTGATATTCTAATTAGTTATATTTTGTGTTCCACTCTTAATGTATTTTAGATTTTTAATTTATTTATTTTTATGTTTCTGTATTTATTTTTATTGCTTTCTTTCGTTTTAGTAGGTGATATCATTCATGATGGTTCATGATAATTCCATCAGTGACATTCAAATAAATTAGAGGGTTGAAAAATCATCTCATTCTTAGATTGAGGTCATCTCGAGTGACTGGTTCATAGTCAAACCTAGGTTGTTCATTAAAAATATAGTATATGATATTGTATTTTTTAAAGTACTGAGCATTCCTATAGACCTTATTTATTTGGGATGTCAGGGAAGTTGGATTGCGACTATATGTACATTGGTTTTTGGTATAAAGATGTTTTTGTCCTATAATATATATCTGAAACATTGGGATACCATGGGAAGAAGAGTTTTATTTGGTTTATTTATTTATTATATGTCATTTGGTGATTTTGAATTAAATTGGAGGTTAGTTTGGTGGACATGGTGAGCTCTAAGGGCACAGAATGCCTCATGGATCCAAGAACATAGACTTGAATGACTATCTATAATGGATGTGTTTTTGGCATATGGCTACTAACCATATAGTTAATTCACCCATCAGAACTTGTTTTCCAATGTGCGATAGTTGTGGGTACATAATAATTTTGATTTTCCTTTTGTAAACTCATATTTTTACATTTAGGAAATTATATTTATTTATATGGTGGAGATTTGTTTTTTGGAAAATGATAAATGAATTTTTGAATATATTTCAAATATATTTTGGTAAATTAGTTTTAAAATAAAATAATGTTTTATAATATTTGTTTTAATTTAATTATTTATAGAAAAATTAAATTTGTTTAATGATGAGGAATGTGTTTCAAAGGGTAAGATTTTATTTTTTTATGGAATTCGTGGCATGTTTTTTGAATATAATAGATTACATTGTGTATTTCAGAAAATATGATTTGTTGGGTCGTTTATGAGGATTTTAGAAAATGATTTTTGGGAACTATTTTGGTTAGATTATTTGTGAGTGTGTTATTTAGCGTGTTATAGATAGTGTGTTTTTTTGTAGAAATCATGGTTTTCTATGTTGTTTATTGTATGGCCTATCCAATGAATTGATAGATATTCTGGAAGAAATATAGATGGTTCCCCATTAGTTGAAACACAATTTAGTAAAACCACATACTTCTTTCATGAGTTTCAAATGATGTATTCTCTTCTATTTTACAGTCTACAGGAAACTTTTGAAGTATATGTGTGGATGAAGAAAATTTAATAGACCTTTGGTCTCATTGCATTTCTTGAGTCTCAAAAGATATATCTTCTACCATTATGACTATTAGTCTGAGTTAGATGTGTGGGATTTTAGTCCATTATACCAAACATTGAAATTTAATAAATGAGAATTATTAAAGGCCTCATTAGTTTTAATGTACATTTATGAGGATATGATTCTGAAGAACGCGATGAAGATGTCCATCAATTAACAAGGTGATATATCAGTTTTGGATTTTGTTTCTAATTTTTTGAATCAAGTTCTTTATCCTCCAAGGTGGCATGAGGTCAATTCCCTGAAGGATCCCAATTTGGGAAATTCGAATTTTTCTATTCACTAGTCTAGGTTGTTGGAGTTCATTTTCACCTCATTTTTATGTGGTTCGGATATCCATTTGGGTTTAGGAACAATTAATATGAATTCTTAATATAGCTGATCATCCTTCAATCTATTTCTGTAGTGGACTTAATTCCAGAAAAGTGATCAGAAACCATCCTAACATGGGTGATTATTGTAATGGAATTAAGAGGCCCAATTACAATCTATCATCTTCATCTATGAAGTAGTCCCTTATGTTTAATTAACATGCAATTCTGGGTAACAAGAATCCATTTTTTAAAGTATTCTGATGACCAACCATACCTATGGTCCCCTAGTTCATTTAAAACTATTCAATCAGTGTCTATCCAAGAATTTAAGTAGATCTAGATCTGACCATTTAAAAAATACACCCACCTATTTGCAGATGTTTGATGATGTTCTTGGTCCATTTTCAATTTTCCATTGTTGTAACTATTTTTTTTTTGTAATGGTTTAAGAAGACTTATTTTATAATCCAGGTTTCAATGAAAATGTGCATTTTGGAAACATGGAATTTTGTCATTTTGAGGGGAGGCGTTTTCAGATGTTTGTGTGGTTCCAACCACATCTTGTTTTGGGTGAAAGGGGATAATTTTCTATATCTTATGAATCTTTGTTTTTGTTTATTTTTCATTTTGGATTTATGAGAGTCTCATTGAGTGTCATGTTGTCTTGGTTCATTATAGGTTTTTTTGTGGTCATTCTAGTTTAGAGTGTCTGTTTTTTCATGTGATGTCATTTGTGTACCCGACTATAATTATAAAATGATGGGGAATCTACAGTGGAATCCTATTTTGAGTAATGGGACCACTCATATATGATTTGTTTAAATCTTGTTTTGCAATGAAGAGTTTTTTTAGATATCCCTACCATCATCAGTTTTGTAGTATTTTAAATTTTCCTCCCCTGGATAAACAGTTGGACATTGGAGTGGGAGTGATGTAACTGGTTGTGGTAAGGTACACATATTGTGGTTTGATATTTTTGGTATCATTGAAGTATATATTAGTTTTTTCATCCTGATGATGGTTAAGACACTCATTGGTTTGTGGAATTGGGTTGTACGAGTTAGTGATTCCTTGTCTCCTCCTTAACCAACTATATTTGTAGTGGATTTATAAGGGAATAAAGCATATTGTTAGAGAAAATTTATCACACCTCAGTTTTTATTTTCTTTATTTTTTTTGGATTATTTTTTTTCTTTATTCACATTTTTTTTTGTTTTAGGTTTACATTTTGAGTTTTTTCATATTTTTTATTCGTTGGATGGTTTAGGTTCACCATCAAGTTGTAATTGTGAGAACTCCTGATGTTGGGTCTCCTTACTATTAATTTTGAACTTATATCATTTGATATTTATTGTTTTTTAATGGTTTGATCCAAACCATGCTAATCCTAGGGGAAACTATGTGGGACCTTAGGTGTCACTTTTTGAGGGTGTGCGACCTAAGAACAATTGTTCCAAACCATGTAGAAGGAAATGGAATGGTTCTAGAATTTGTGATATTAAAATGTCACATGGTTCGAACACGGTATCCCAAACAATGTGGATTCCTAGTGTGTCCAGTATGGGGAACATGTTTGGTTACCTCTTTGGAAACCATGTGTCCAAACCATGGATAGAGTCCAAGATCATTATAATTTATTTTTACCATTTTAAATTTTAGTTTTTAACCAAAATAACCTCTCTCCCTCTCCATTTTAATTGAGGGACACCAATGGAGATACTCTTGTTCTCCCCGTTCCTCCATTCCACATCCATTTGGTGGATATAATGGTTATATTCATGTTTTGGGTGTTGATACTTCAAAAAAATTCCCCTCTCATGTCTTCCACATAATTATTATTTCATTTAATTTTGAGCTTTTCTCCCATTGTTTCTTAGGTTGAGGTTATTTGGGTTTTAATTTTGGGGTCTCTCCTTGTTAATGTTATTTGTGGGTTTTCAAACTTATTCATACCCCTTGGGGATATTTTATATGGTGGTCATTGATGTCTCAACACTTTGAGGTAGGACCATGAAATTTGAATTTCAACCATTAATTTTAGGATGTATAAAAGTATTAATTTTAGTATATAAATTGCTAATCATCTAAATTATAGAATTAATTGAATTTATTTATGTCTTATGGAACTATATGAAAGATAATTGAAAAATGATAAAAAATGGAACCATATTATCGAGGATGATCATAGAGGACATCTGGGAAAAAATTTGATGAAATGAGGAAAAACAAGTCATTCAGAGAAGAAAATTTATATTTCATGTCATGTAATAATTGGAAGTTGTGTATCAGTGTATGTGGTGATATTTAGGACATGATGGGATGTAATTAAAAAATCATTAATATTCACATGTTGTGTAATTATTTACACATTTTGTAAATTTACTATATACGAATTCAATTCCTTCATTCACCAAATATTCAATTTTTTACCAATTCTACAACATGTGGCCCACCCTATACCACCATTGGAATATTCCTTTATGGAAATCATTAATTAAAAATACTATCAAAAGTCAACAAAGATAAATCTGGGCCACTTCTATTCAAATATCCAGATCCAACCGACACCATTGTATACAGAGATAAGATATGTTTTATAAGGAACTCTCGACTACATCTCCATTTGCATTATGCATTAATTATGTTTTATCCTTCCATTTAATATATTTAACTCAATGAAGAGGGCATAAAACCATCTTTTTCTTGTGTAATTAAATATAATGTGGAGTTTTTTTGGATTTATTAATATTAATTTCTCATGTATTTTCTTTTTGCAATTTGTTCTTCATCTTCCAGTCCATATAATTTTATTTTATCGGGACCATTGGTATTTGAATTAAAATTAAACATCATAAATTTTAATCCATCACCCCTAAATAATTCATTACCGTTGTCAATTATTGGGGAAATTATGTTTAAATATGATATCATGAAAAACATGATTTAGAGACACCCCAAATTACCAGACCAATGGAAATTGGTTATCCCCACAATAAAGAAGAGATAACATGATCATTAGATATTCCTTATCTCAACTCAAAAACCAGGATTTAATTAATCATTTTTTGTTAAATCCAATTTCACCTTAACCCTAATATTAAAAAACTATATTGTACTATCAAAACATTCATCAATCTAATCAAACTGATTTCCTTGGTATCATACATTCTAAAACTAAATCCAATCCCAAATTTTATTAGATTTTTCTAAAAATTAAAAATATTATATCCTCTAAAAACCTAATCTAAAAAATTCACTATCCCTATGGGTTCGTCCATGATAATTCCAAATAAAATGTGTTAATTATTCTATTATTTTCGTTTGAGTACTGTAAATTTTTCTTTTTCATAGAATTGTAGGGAAATAATGAAGCACTATGGGAATGTCAAACTATTACAATTTTTGGTGATGGTTGATTTTTAGTTCTTAAGGTTTTCAGTTATTCATTTAATTTTATTTCTTTATCTCAATTTCTATTTTTAAAATTGGGTATTTGGATCATTAATTCTTATATATAATTCATTAATGTACTACAATAACACTTATACAAAATGAAAATATATCATCAAATCATCCCACCATTATAAATTATTACCATAGATTAAATTAACTATAACCATTGAAGTTGGTTATAAAAATCATCCTATTGGGATTCTAAAAAGAGATTAGGGGCTAAGGACAATCACAAACTAAGGGTGTCCAACAATCATAGGATTATAACCATGATTCCTAGAACCACCCTTTGTTTTGAAACAATTTTAAATCAAGACTGCAATCTAATCATTGACCAAAAATAGTGTTCAATTCAATGGACATTCACATAATGATATGAGGAAAAATTGGGAAACTTCATCACGATCTATGAGAAATTTAAATTAAAAAATGTATCAAGAGATGTTGTATGACTTTATATTTTACAATTTTAATTACATTAGAGTGATTAATATTGTATTCAATCCTTGGAGGCACATTAAATAAAAACATGAAATGAGTTGGGAAGAATATTACTCACCTTCTTCTTACCATATTCAATGTAAATGAACATAATGATTAATAGTCTAATCTTTTTTTCAATTTGAAAATGAATAATTGCATTATTGATTGGATATATATAAATATATGATAATAAAATGGACCCATCCAAGAATAGATCTATGTGTTCAAATCCAAAAATTATATAAGGGTTTATTGATAGGTAAACATGTTAATTAATGATGTCATTATAGGAGGATCATTATTGATGAAATCACATGAATAAGATATAACTTTTTAAATAAAATGGTGAGAATAAACTTTTAGTGTATAGGATAATGAAAAAAATAAAATGGAATCCATGCAGTCTACAATAACGATTACATAGTGGCCCAACTGGATTGATTGACTATGAGGATGCACATCATGATGGTCCAATGGCAACAACACGAAGGTATATGTATATGAGTTAAAAATTATGATGATAACAATAATGGAAAACAAATTTAGGGATAGAGACCATAATAATAATGATAAAAAGGTGTAAATAAAGGCTATATGGGTAGCAATAAGAAGTACCATAATGGTTGAATATAATTATCCACATCTATGCATTGGCAAAAACATTGGTTACATTCAAAAAAATTTCTATTGTTGTACCTAATGAAATAAAAGAAGAAAAATAAAACGGAAAGGCCATATTGAATAATATAAAGCATCATGATGGAAAAATTGATGATCAACATACATAGATACCTCTTGTAAACCTAGTATTATTACATGGAATAATCCGACATAATTATTTTAAAGGTATAAAACATAGAAGTGAAAATTAAAAAATGATGTGTTATATAATTTTAAAAACAAAAAATATTTTATGATAGAGGGAAAGTTGTTGATAAAATAAAAGAAAATTTATTTGAATTATAACAAGAAGAACCACATTAGTATAGACTAAGACTTACTTTTCTATAATGAATGTTTCATGTAATAAACAATGTCAAGAAATTTAAATTTTTTAATCAGTTGATTTTTTAATATTAATATACATTTTACCGAGGCTCCTGTAAACATTCATTCATATGAATAATTCATGAAATATTTAGTAATAGAAATAAAAATATATAATAAATTGGAACCATTAAACTCACACAACACTGTTCATCTGTGTAATTTAAGGAAAAAAATTCGAATAAAAGTGATCTAGGTACATTTTCAATACCCATCATTATCAGATCTATCCAATGAGGAAATAAATTGTTTGACTTGGGTACAAGATTCAATGTCATTTCGTACATGACATTAAATAATTTGGGATTGGAAGACTGAAATCCTACAAGAGAATCAATATAATAATAAGACTCAATAATGAGGAATCCTTGATGAATCATTGATAATATCATGATCAAATTTGATAAGTTTATCATTCCTATAAACAACCAATATCTATAAATCAAAGATGATAGAAATAAAATCATTACAAAAAGGCCATTTTGATGCATAGATTATGCACTGATTGACGTTCAATGTCAATAACTATTTCTGAGAGATGGAGGTGATAATATAAGTTTCAACATCCACTGAGAAATAAACTAGAATAATGAAGAAATGGAAAATAATTTTGGACAATTTAATAAATTCTAAGTTGATAGTGTCACTGAAATTGAAGAGGTATGTGAGTTAGATGTGGTTATGAAAGAAGATATAGAATATGAGAATAATTTGAATATGAGGACTGATATGATTGACAATAGATGAGTGACCAACTCCACCACATTTGAGAAAGGAAAACAGTTATGGATGGTAAATAATATTCAATTTATTTCAACATTTTGAGGAAACAATGGTGGATCAAACCAATGGAGATCAATAATGTGTTTTTAATAGAAAGAGTTAAGCTATTCAGTGAAAAAGTACAAGGGCCAAACTATGAGGATATAACTAAACAATGAAATTTTATTGACCCCATAGAGGTAAAAAATATTCACACACCCATCACATTATTAGAATCCAAAAGAGGTAAGGTCGATCCAATTATGGTAATCAAAACAACTTCCAAGAGGCAACTAAAGTTTTTTGTTGTTTTTATATTTATTTATTTTCAATTATTTAGAGGATCCCATGACCTTTCTCTAAATATTTAAAAAATTAAAAGATATTTCTATATTCATTAAAGTGTTTATTTTTTATTTTTATGGCCATCATGGTCTAAGGAAGTAGCATGTTGTATGAATAAAAATTGAGGTTTCCCCAATATTACACATCGTGATGGGAATTTAGAAATCATGGATTTTCAACAGGATGAACCTCCATAACCATGATTGAATCCAATATTGAAAGAGGAGTTAGATTTTTAAATTCAAAAAAAATCATCTTTACTACCCACATTCAATTATAATTTTTAACATCTAATTTAACACCCTGCATTTTATTCATGCATCAATCAATATAACTATGAGAAATGAAACTGCCCAAGACAGTTACCATGACCTATGATTTAAATTCGATTATCTACAAATTTAAATGAGAAAAAAATGGGTAAATAAAATAGTTTAGAAAATAATGGGGATTATAATTTTACAAATCATTATTTGAGGATAATTTTATCATTTAAAATTAAATATTGCTGATATTTTTCCTTTCATTGAATTTTTAATATTTTCATTCATTTAATAAATTATTAGAATAAATTTCCATTAGTAATTGTTCCAACCATTAGTCTCATTACCCTGAAATCTAATGTTACATTATTTTCCATTATTTCATTCATATATTTTTTGAGAAACCCAGGCACAATTTCTTCTAGAACATTTTTTACATCTTATTGAAGTAATGACAGAACATAATCAATTTTGAAATTAAAATTGATTTATATTTTATATACCTTATCCTAAGATGCACCTCATATTAATCATTTGTAACCCATTGATGACACAAATAGCCTTGTTTGGAAACAAGCGATGTTAAAAGACTATTTTATCCATTCATACCAAATAATAAATATTTTTCATGATTATAAATAATAAGATTGGGGGAAACGTAAACTGGTGAACAAGATGAACATTTTTTCCAAAACAAATTGGGGTATATTTAATGATATTTGATAAGGCACATTAATTTTATTTTTATTGACACCATCTTATAAAAATATAGAAAAATTGGACTATGACTAGGGAATTTCAAAAATAACCATTTTCCATACAACTGATTCTGTTATAACTATTACAATTAGTGTTGTGAGGATATCATTGGGTTTGGTTGGTGGATGTGATAATTTTTTCGAGTACCAAAATATATATAGAAAAGATAAATAGTTAATAAAATAGGGAGTTTTGTTAATTTTACATCATCTATTCATGAGACTAATCTAAAATATTTGGGAAATAAGATACATTCATTGGAATATTTATGAGTATCAAAAAAATAATTTATAATTGAACTTCCTTTTTTATACTTATTTTTTAAAATCATTAAACTACCTTCCAGATGTCATTGAGTCCTTTGTTCATGAACAACCAACCCATCATGATCATTTTTTATTTTTCCATTACACTATGGAGATATTAGATGGCTTGTAATCTGATAATTAGTTACATTTTCTTGAGTAATGTGAATAAATCTATTCATTTTTAACCTAATGGTTAGTGGAAAACTTCATGCACGTTAAATTAAAAATGGAAGGCATATTAATAATGAATTGCAGAATGAAAATCAATGATTGAGAAGGAATGTTTATATAAAAATATGGAATGCAAATTATATGGATAATTTTTTTTATTTAAATCATTAGTTTTTGATAAGTTTTATACATGTCATGATATAATATTTAATTTTCTATTTGATCAATTATTTTGATTAAAACTAAATTTGAATCAGGGTAAGGGGAAAGTACATTTTTTTATGTTGAGATGACATCATTGAGGACATGTATGAATTCAAGTGTCTGGGAATTTGATATCCATATTTCATACAAACATTTCATGGTGTTCAAAATTAACAATTGATGTATTTAAATTATTTTTCCTTCCAATTATGGAAAAAATTGACTTGTTTTTATATTTATGTAAAGATAAAATAGTTAACTGAAAAATGATCAACAGGTCATAATATTTTAGAAGAAGATCATATAGCTCTTTCGAGACATAATACAAAATAAACAAGGAAATAGATGATTTCAGAGTAAAATAATATAATTACACATCTTTTAATCATTCCAGGATGTGTACATGTGAATGTGGTGAAAATAAGTACATGACCTCATGTAATTAAAAAAATTATTACAAATTATGCGTGGTGTAATTATTTAAACATGGTGTAAATATATGGGATGTGAATTTAAATCTTATATTTAGAAATATATATTTTTTGACAAAATCTCAAACATTGGAAATTACCCGAACCACCATTGGACCATTACGTTATGAAATTTATTAATTATAGAGCCCAAATAGAGCCTATAATAGTAGGAATTGTCTTTTTATATTTCAATATCTAGATTCTCTAGTGACCACCACATAGAGTGAGATTTTTTGTTGTCTAGGGACCTTACTAAGTTCATCTACATTTACATTATTCATTTTTTTATAATTCCCTATAATATCATAATCTGTAAGAAGAGTGTGTAAACCAAACTAATGCAAGGGTAATTTAATAGAAGTGGTAAGTTTCATTGTATTGATTTATTTAAATTATTAATGTATTAATTTTTTTCAATTGATTCATGGACATTCAATCCATTTATTTTTTCATTTATCATGTCCATTTATAGTTGAATCAAAATGGAGAATTAATATTCTACAATAGAAATCCATATTGAAATCATGACCATTTTCAACATTAGGGGATATAAGTTTTATATATGGTATCAATGAAAAATTGATTCTATGAAACCCGAAATTACCAATATAAGGGAAAATAGGTATTTATCTGCAGAGGAGGAGATACCACGACCATTAGATCTTTCTAATCTCACCTCTAAAACCAATCATGATCAACATGTTTTCTTAAATTCAATTTCACATGAACCCACAATCTTCAATACCCAGTGCACATTCAAATATTTATTAAAACTAATAAAACAACATTCATTTCTTCTTTTATATTCTGAAAATAAATCAAAACCAACATTTTATGACATATATCTCAAAATTATTAAAAATATTTTTTTATAAAAACTAATAAAACTAAATTTACTTCCTTTTGGGGATCAATATTAAAAATTCATAATTTCATATTTTAACAAATCAATTAAAATATTTTGGGACTTATAAATATTTTTTTTTATAAAAACATTGGGAATTAATGATTCCCATTAGTATAATAATCCGCCATTTCATTTTCCTACAAAATTTTGGAATAAAATTGAAGATTTATTTTAGAAACTTACATAGAAATTAATTTGTGATATAATATTTTTAATATAATTTTTTGATGTGAAATAATGTGATTTCCCAATGTATTTAATTATTAGACGTGGTTTTTTTCACAATAACTGGTTGAATGATGTCATTGTTGTCTATTGTAAACTAGTTTTTTATATCAAATAATTGTTTGGACATCATAAAATGGGTTTCAATAATAATTATGGTTTTGAATGTTTTGTGTGTATCGTTCTTTGGAAAATAGTTTTACATGTGAATTTAATGTGTGGAATAATTAGACATTCGAAATGATTTTTTTTCGAAAAACCACATTGGAATGAGTAAATTTCCATATATGTTGACATGATGATGGAGTTTAATTAGTTTGGGAAGTCCCTAGTGAATTTTTGGTTTGAAGGAAATGGAATGTTCCTTTAGGGTAGTCCGGGAGGTGCTATTTTTGGTAACTCATGTGATGTCTTGTAAGCATGTTTCTTAAATTTTATATTTCTGTAACACTCAACTGTGAACATGCTATAGTAACCTGTTATAGCTATTATAACATTTTATAATTCTTTTATTACTAGTTTATTATTCCACTCCAGCTAGTTTCCATTTGTAAGAAATTTCAATGTTTGGGATTATACTCTTTAGTTAGGAAAGGAAGGTCAGTACTAAGCATTCAGGATAGTTGATGGATTAGAGTCTGTAGTGCCTATGTGATGATTCAGGTTTTATTGTGTTTTTATTTTTCCATTTAGATCATTAAATAAGTAAAAATTGTATTTTTCCAATTCAAAACACTTATAGGGAAATGGAAAGAAACTGTTCGAGTTCATACTAGAAAATCAATCGACACCAAAAGAAATAACTGAATTATTAAAATCTACTTTAATGATATTTGAATTATTACCTTTATGATGAATCTGATGAATTTTTTATCCCTCTATATTTGTGTTATGAAAGATGAGGTCTTCAATATTTTATAAAATCATGTCCAATGATTCGATAAATTATTCTATAACATTCTTCCTCTGAATTAAATCTTGCACCAAAATGTGATTTTTCTTTTCTATCCAACCATATTGATAAATGTTAAGAATACTTGGAATTATTAGGGATCCCTCATGTTCTATATTATCTAGAGAAGAATATATAGGTACTTTAATTTTCATGGTTTATTGATCAATATTACCTCATTTCCCTCATGGTGTGATCATAGTCAACAGACTTAGTTTATGGTGTTTCATTTTTAAAAAATATACAATTTTTATTTTCATACAAATATTCCATAAGGATGTTTTGAATGGATTTTTGTTCCTCAATTTTTATGTTATCTGAAACATAAACATATCCTATTTGGTTTCTATCCCACCCCATTTTTCATAAAATCTAAATCCTACACTTTTGAAAATAATTATGTTTTAATATTTAAGGTCTAATAAATTAGGATTTTTAAATTTAACGTTTAGATACCTATGTTTTAATATTTTATTAAATCAGAACATTGATTGGTCTTTTATTTAATGAAAATACATTGAAAAAAATTCTTTCAGGCATACCTACTATCTTATAATATTCACTCCTATCCATTATTTTTATTTTTAGCTTCCAATGTATGTTCAATAATGGTTTTGATTATAATAGGTGATGGTGTTTTGGGGATTAGAGAGTGTCCATTGAGTTCACAGGGTGATTTATTATTATTCTTGTTTGTTTTTGTTTTTTATATTTATCTTATTAGTATTTTCAGTTTATTTGTTTTATTTATTTATTTATTGGATTTCATTTTTTATTTACACATTATTGTTTATTTATATTTGGGGAAATCATACACATTGTTAATTTTTTATTCCCTTGCAACTTTTGTCCATATTGTAATGAATGATAATTCCTCTATAGCCATATCACTTGCAGGTATGGGTGAAAGGTTTCGGGTCAACCGATGGTGGTTCCTGAAAAATCCACTATTGAATGGAGGAAGTGATTAATGTCAACATTGTCAGATGAATTAGGTATTGATCCATACCATATTATGTTTATTGTAATATTGTAGTGATTACCACTCTATTAATAGAATTCAGTAGTGATTCATTCTCTACAATGGTTTGGGAAATGGGTAGTTATTATCTCTCAACTATTTCATGATTTCTTAAAGAATGAAAGCTTTATAGATTTTTATTTTGTTCTATTTCATTCATATTAAATATTTATATGCATATTATATAAATACCTGGATCATAATTATTATATCATGATTCCAAACAGAAATAATATTATGTATGTTTTTTTCAATTTCAATCCATTTATCATTTTTTTATAGAAAACTATTATTATTCCTAGTTATATATAATCAAATATCCCCATGTTCATGTATTATCGTATGGAAATAAACTAAAACTATATTATGTGAATGATATCACCATATGGTGTGCTTATTATAACCACTTAATTATGTTTTAATACCAAATTGTGGTAGATTTTTATTTCTTATTAGAATCCCAGAAAACATTCTAGTGAAATATGATTATGGTGATACTATCACATGTATCATATAATAATCATATTATATATATGAACCTAAAAGAAAAAAATCCCTCCATTCAATGTATTTTGTTATTATTTTTATATGTAATGTTTACATTATGGTTATTTGGTAAAACAATTATTTGTTTATGTAACTTTGTACCATACAATGCTTTTAAGGAAAAAGTTTTTATCTTCACTCTCATGAGTGTGGGGTTGTTTCACCTAAATCCTTATTCGTATAAAAATAACATAGAAAATTAAATGATATTCATTAAATTTATGTGGTTTGATAGTGGTTTAATAGTATTCAATTAATCCTTATAAAAAAATTCTCCCAAAAAAACATAGGAGACATGGGTTCAGAAGAATAAGAATATTCACACACTCATAAATGATTTTACCATAAGGAGAAATTATCTCAGGTCATTATTTAATAAACCTTATATATTTTACTAATCAATAAATTTGGGTGTATATACTGCAGAATTAGAGTGTACTTGATTCCTATAAATATAGAAAAATAAAATATATACTGAGAAAAATATCTAAAAATAGTACGAAATACAGGTGTTTTTTTTTAATTATTAATAATTAAAATTTCATCTATTATTGTATGTTATGTAATTTTAAATCCATATTTGTTCCTCTAAAAATAGTTTCCATATGAAAAACCTTATTTTTGTACCTGTTCATTCATGATTTATTACACATGATTACTCGTATTTCAATCTATATGATCAATATATAAAGTTTTTTTTGAGATTTATTCACAATAAATCACAAATTAAATAATGGATTCAGCAATGTTATTGAATTCAACCTTATCATGCTCATAGAAATCTTTTTTTCTAAAAAATACATGTGATAACATAGGGATGAACATAAGAACGGGTTGAGATAGAAATCCATGTATGGTAATAATCATGGAATAACAAGAATAAATTATGAAATATTAGAAAATAAAAAATTAAAGGGGAAATAAAAATGGTGTGAATCGTAAACATGCACAAAGGGGCATGTTATAACATGATAATGTAAATGCAACAGAGGATGTGGAAAAACATTAAACATGAAATCATAAATATAATTCCTGGACAACCACAATAAATGAAAAGATAATGTGTTCAGATAATTTATCATGAAAACATCATTGTGTATCACGCTACTAAGGCATTACCCAATATATTGGAGTGCTATTTGGGTGCACCCATCATAATCTGATAATGTTCAGAAAAAATTGTGCACCGTGGATCATGTAGGAAAAGAACATATTTCATAATATTTAATAATATGATAATGGATTTGGAATAAATAAATGTATGTCCCAAATCAAATACGTATTCTTGAAAATAGGCTGACAAACAAGATAAGAAATTAGTGTGGGTATTAATTACACAATTGTGGGGAATATAAAATCACCATGAAATTTTGGCAGCATATAGGCAGTACCAAAAGATTTATAAAATGATATAATGTTATATAATGGGGTCTCTCAGAAATTGGACATCCATTATATAGAAATAGGAATAATTTAAAAACAAATACCACCTCTATGAATTAGAGAAAATAAAATAAAATGAGGGAGGTTCTTGAATAATTTAGAGGAGAAAATGATCAGTTACTAAACTTCATCATATTATCATCTTAGGAAAGTGATATAATGAAAGGGGATAAATGAACTAACATTGTTGGGAGATAAATTAGACTATATACGGATATTAATAAATTTAGTTCGATATAACCAATTGATATTAAAATTCATTATATGAATAATGTTATTTAATTGAAAATAAGGGAGAGAGAGGGAGGTCCTTTACCCTTAGAGGGTTATTAAAAATGTTTAGAAGGATATTATGGGGATATTGGGGACACCTTGGGAGTAACCTGTATATTTTAGTGTGGATTAATTATGTGATATAAGGTATTGTGTGAGGAGGAATGTGGTGTTATGTGGGTTTATAGTGTAAATGAGAGAGGTGTTCATTATTATTTCCCAAGACTAGGTTTGGGACTATATATAATAATATAATCAAAACCAAAATCATTCCCATGAATATTACACATTGATTTTACCTGAGATTATTGGTTTTAATAATGTTAAAATTTAAATGTATTTATTTATCAAAATATTATCAATAGTTAGGTGATAGTGGGTTATGATATTAGAGATATGATTTTACAACCTTAAAAAATAACATTGGTTTTAGAAGATTCATAAATTCGTTATAAATTTAATACAATAACCTCAATATAAAATTACTATAAATGGTAAACATATATTTTTTTGATTTATACCCTTAATATAATTTGTTACAAAACTATTGGGTCCTCGTGATTCCATATTACACATATTGTATCATTATAATATATTTAATTTTCTCCTGGAGATATGAATATCAATGAAAATTATTAAACCCACACTATTTTAAAAATTTTATGTTATTATTACAATAAAAATATTTAATTATTTTTTAAATATGTTAATTTTCATTTTTAAAAATAATAATACACATTTATTGAGAAAATATATGTTTTTTTGACAAAAATATTTTTCAAACCCCAATAAAAATAACATTTTTCTTCATAAAGAATATGTGATCATTTTTTTGAAATAATAATTAATTTATTATATAATATTAGTAATTAATAATTTTTTTAAAAAAATCAATTTATTCATTAATATAAATGTCATAATTAAAATTTAATATTACCAAAAAATTCAATATCTATTTTATTTCCATAAAAAGATAATCATTTATAAAGTAACAATTATAAGATGAAAAAATATTAATTATTATAAACAATATAAATAATTATATTATTATTTTATTGATATGCATCCATATATTATACATGAAAAACTGTTAAGGTAAGGTGTGTGATGGTGATATTTTCTTGAGGGGTTCGATGTACACAGTTCGAGATCCGATTTAGATAAGCTTAAATATCTCCCATTAACGAATTTTATCATACATTAGTTGTTTATATCATCTTAGGATTTCTTAATTAAAAATTTAAGTAATTAAATCCCCCATTTAATCTCAATTAAAGCGGCTTCATAGGGTATATTCCTTCAATTACCGAAAATCGCATCCTTTGCCAATGTAAATTGGGTTAGTCAAAACCCAAAACATATAATTTTTATATGATATCAATTCAATGAATATATTCTCAATCATTATCAATATGAATAGTTCTTTTAAATATAATAGGATTTGATAAAAACAAAGAAGTTATTTCATTTTTTATAACTATATTATATAAAATGACAATACTTACATCACAAAGGTAATTTTTATATATATACTATCATGATAATAAAATCGTCCCCTCATAATAAATTTTACCATAAAAATTTTCGTTTAAAACAACAAAACAATCCAGGATAATTACATTTAATCAAATCATTTTATTTTAATGTCTCAAAATCAATCATTTGTTTTATTCATAGAAATTTTACTAGGTGATTTTTTATATTTCGTAAATCATTGTCTCTACTATCTAATTTCTTCACCATTTTCTCCTCATCTAAAGGATCATTCCACAACGATACAATATCTGGATTCATCACATCTGATGGGTAAATTATGTACATCTTCTAGAGGTATAATTTCAATACATCATGTACTTGAGACAGGATAGTTAGGATTTCCATTCGATAGAACACCTGTCTAATGCGATCAAAGATCACAACGAGACTTACTTATTTTGGAAAATGATTTCAATTCTACCAAAATAAAATCTCTTTTCTCCATAAATATATGTGGTGTGATACCATATTTGTAACCTATAACACTATACCTCCTTGAATATTTTTATCATTACTATTCATTCAAATATGAGAATCCATGTTGTTAAACCTAACGGTCTTGACCTTTTCTACCATTCCCCGAAAACTTCATGAACAAATAATTTTTATTCCACAATATCATCCTAGAATACAGTTGTTCATCACATATTTATATCATGGTATTAATCGATATATATATATATATATATATATATATATATGTCTCATAAGAAACTATTTTTTCATGAGAATAGAAATTTTGTAAGATAGTGATACCATCATCCTTTAATGCCAATGGATAATTCTAGCAACATATCCTCGAGTGTATCAATAGTTCACTCTGATTAGATATCAGTTGATGGTGTTAAGACATGATGGTGTTCAACTAAATATTTAGATCATGATGAATTGTATTCATAAAAATGGATGATAATCTGGTATATTGATTAGATATAATCAATAGGGGTGTTCCATGAAGAATCAACACTTCTATAATGTATATACTGGAAAGTTGATTGAGTAATAATTCTTAACAGTTTTCAATGAAGTGTGAAGACATATAATACAATCCACCATAACTTATACAACATAATATCTTCTTTATGTCCTCAGAATAAAAGTTCTAATGGAAATTGTTATGTTTTCCCATTTCCATGTAGTTATGGGTAATGGTTACACCATCCCTTTGGATTTTTCCTTTAATCCTTTACTGTTGACACATAAGATACCATGATGTATATTATATGACCTCATTATTAATATTATCCCACCAATAGTTCTATTTGATATATTTATACATTGTTGTGCTCCATATATTAACTTTGAAGGTCGATATATGTGAATCATCCAATATATCCTTTAGCTCATGATTTGATGGTACAAAAAGTCACGACCAAAATATTACAAATCATTATTCATTCGTTTTAAAAACCATGGATATCCCTTTTCTTATAGCTTCTACCTTATGCAAAATATCCACAACTTCTCTATGAGGATCTTTTATATTCTATGTAAGAAATTTATAATTAATCATTTGTGAAATGATTGAATATATTACGTCATTTATTATTCCAATGTCTATCCATTTCATGTCTATGATAATTTTATCCTTCTCAAATTTCATAAACACTAAAATTGATGTATCCAAATAACATAGAGAATCATCCCCATTTTTTGATTTCATATTATGGTATTGTATTGAGAAGTCATTGTTCATAATCATCACTATCCTTCTTTCAATTGGAATATTAAACTATTTCAGTGTTAATATATATATATAAATTTTATGACCCGTATATATTTCACACAACTCCCCAAAACGAAAATGTCACCATATTTTTGTTGGAGTTGGAGGCCTAGAAATAGATACATTGTACTTTATTAATTAATATATACTTTATCACATATTTATTTTTGTCACGTATGACAATGTAGGTGATATTTTTCTATGGATAGCTGTTGCATTAAAGGTTCATAGAGGATCCCTGCAATGATGGAAACCCGGAACTTCCAGAACACTATTTGTCACAACCTGCCTTCACCAAAAGGAGGGAAGGGTAAGCAGATTGCCACGCCCTTCCTACTTTATGTTGAAGGAGAGATAATGACCCCCAAAATGCTCCCTCAATAGGTCCTGGAGTGGCGACTAGCACCAAGGGTATATAAACGCAATCTAAATGGAAGGCATTACCCTTTTTGTTTTATAGGATCGGGAGATAAGATGGTAAATCCCAACAAAACCAAAAGAGGAAAGTAATGTAAATTCAAAAGAAAACCATTCCCAATGCATGTTAAAAAAGTAAAAAACACAATGTACAAAGTGAATACAAGGGTAAGGTACAAAAGAAAGAAAAACAACAACTGCAACTACCCCAAAGGTCCGAGCTAGTATGGTCTCGTGCGATCCCCGAAGTCCTCCTGGAAACCTGAAAGCAGTTTTATATACGTAGGGTGAGCATACAAGTATACTCAGTAGGGAAAACCAAAGACCCCCGTGCAAAAGTGGGGGAACATACTAAAGTCATGTGAGAAAAGGGAGTAAACCAAACACCTAACAAGGCAAACTATCCACCCAAGCCTCACCAAAGAACACCCCACAAAAAACGTAAGTCAAGTAATGTATAGTAATAGCTCATCAATGTGTGGGTACCCCGCACCACTTTCCCACTGGTTATTGAAGACATCCAATGCATCGAACCAATCCTGCCATTCTCACCGTAGTCCCACTACCACACCCCGCACGCACACACCTGGGCCACAACCTCACGTAGTCCCACTGCCAAACCCCGCTCGCACACAGCTTGGCCACAAATGTCACACGTAATCATGCCTGTAAACACCTAGGCCAGAACAACCACCGCCATGCCCGAAGACACATGTGCCTCATCCATAAGATACTTGGGAACCAACCTGCCCACACACACCAGGGCCATAACCACCACACTACCCTGCCCGATGGTTCTTGGGCTAATAATGGACTCCATGTCATCACAGCCTGCAGGAAGATACATGGGATATCCGGGAAAGGGAGCATAAAATGATCTAATAACCATCCACTAATAATAGTGTTGGGGAAAAAACCCTCCCCCATGAAATGGGGGTGTTCAGCACTATGTGCTCATCTTGGGTGGGGCGTGAATAAAAAACACAAAACTACAAGTATATATATATAGGTAACAAGAACTCTCCCAAGTTTAGGTTTTTCTTCAGCCAGCCTAAAGAACACAAACAACACTCAGTCTGAGTCGTAACTCTCGCCAAAATAACCCAGTTGTACCATTCGTTTTCATGTTCAGTAGTGATGTTTAAAAAAGTTCTGCACCTACTTGGGCAACTAGTAAGCATAAGCAGAAGTCCAGGAAAAAAAATTTCAAGCATTAACTATAACATCCACAACTCGGTTCTCTCGTAAGTCCACAAGAACCAAAGAAAACCCCAAGATACAGCCCATGTCCAACATCCAGGGTCCAAAAAGGGGTTCTCAAAAACAGATGATCCCACCCTAATTCGTGATATAAACAAAGTAACCACCCTGTCTTAAAATTCACAACCACTGGAAGCATAACACACAAGATTCACATTCCCAATTTCACAACCACCAAGAGTATAATAACAAGGGATCCCATCCCCTCCCACATCACCCAGCAACCGACCCGTGAAAGAAGAACAAACAAACTACTACCATGCTGGTATTTTTAGATTTAAAAGCTTTTACACACTCCATGATTTCAATTCCGCTGTACTTTAACTGGGGCTATCACAGAAAAAGGGGTTGATCCTGGTGCTTTCATATTATTTAGCCAAATGTACGTAATTAACCAATTTCCTTTACACAGGAAGGGTTCATAACCATAATACAATCTATTTAAACATCACCAGAAGCAAGGGTTTGGTAGTGCACATAGAAAGACCACCAACGACCATGATTTTCAGAAGGCGTAGCCTGCAAAATTCAGGAAATACGATCATAAATCAAGGTATCATCATCAATCACATCCCCCCTTCATTATTTATAGAAACCGTTCATTATCTTTATTTAGGTTTGGTTTATCAAATTTTACAGAATCAAAAGCATGCCCACCCCGCATGATATACAAAAAGGGAGAGACGAAGGAGAAATTCCCTACCTGTTGATCAATGATCAACACTGATCCTGGGCATGGAACTTCACGGATATCTATGTGGCTCGCCTAAATGAATATTAGTTCATCTGAATGAGGGTACTACTAGCACAGGGTGATCGAGAAAAGAAGAAACCACGGCGAACACTTTAATTTATAAGGGCTTGGGGCGGTTGAGATAAGAACTCGAAACCATGTAAGGCGCAGGGTCGTGGGTTGACCACACGGTCACATCACTAAAGGCTCTTTAAACTGACACACACCACATTAATTCATTAAATATTTAATTAATCGTCATTTATGAGTGTTACTAGTCTTTAAAACGAGCGTAAAGGGGTCAAAAATAGGGTTTAAAACCCAATTTGCGCAAAATGGAATGCTACTGGAAAAAAAACCCCGTGGGGGTAGGCGAGAGCCACCATTCGCTGAGAGCCACCGGTAGGCTGCAGGAACCGGTAGACCGAGCTACCGGTACACGGAATCCACCGGTAGACCGAGCTACCAGTAGACAGAGCTACCGGTAGCTGCAGCTACCGGTAGGCTGTGGCTATCGATAGACCGAGCTACTGGTAGGTCTGCTACCGGTAGGCTAAGGCTACCAGTAGGCCTACCGTATGGCCAAAATTCACCGAGATTCCTAAGACCAGAAAACCCAACATGATATTTTCACAAAGTAATAGACCCCAAAAACACAGGCCATTACATCAGATACCTCTTAAACTATTCTCATCCTCGAGAATCAAAACAACCCAGAAGAAAGGAGAGAGTCCAAACAACAACCTCGAAAGATACCTCTCAGGAGTGAACCTCATTGTTAACTAAGAACACTTTCCTATCAAGAACCAAGCATCATACCGTGTCAAACTGCCCAGGCATGTGGGTTGGGGAGTCTCCTTCCCCATGTCATGATATTATCCGCTTTGGGCAGCACTAACTCATCCACATAGGTTTAATCACATCCACCTTAATGCGTCTTGATTAGGGGTCGGGTTTTCTCCTCCCCGTAGCCCGGGCTCTTCACAAACATTCAGAGGAAAGAAAACTAGTATTTCATAGCCAACAAGGTAAAACATTCTACCACACAATAGCTATAATCGAATAGTACAAAACTCAAAACAACTCTTGCTACTGGGCACACATCTGTGATTCTCACTCCCATGAACTCTCCTAAATCCCACCATGTCTCCATAAAACACGAACCAAGGGAATGGTTTACCCATGAACCACATTCTCCTTGAGGTCCTCGATCATCACTGGTCTCTCCACAAAACTCACGTCGTCCTCGAGGTCCAGCTCTCCCCAGCCTAGGATGTGTGAATCGTCTTGCAGATATCGACAGAGCTGGGAGAAATGGAAGACATCATGTATCCTTAGTAGCGGTGGTGGTAATGCTAGCTGATAATCCACTTTGCCGACCCTCTGCAACACTTCTAAGGGCCTTATGAACATGGGATAAAGCTTAATTCCCTTTCCTAACCTCCGTTGTCCTCATCGAGGGGAGACCTTTATGAACACGTGGTCTCCAACCTCAAAATCCAAGGGCCTCCTCCAGGTATCAGCATACGACTTCTGTCGGTCCTGGACTACCTTCATCCTTTCCTATATAAGCTGAACTTTCTCTATTGTGCTCTACACCACCTCCGGGCCAAGGATGCCTGCCTCTCCTACATTGGAACAACACAGAGGTTAACGACAATTCCTCCCATACAAGGCTTCATATGGGGCCACACCAATGGTAGAGTGATGGATATTATTGTAGAAGAACTCTGCCAGAGGCAAGTGTCACACCCATGATCCTCCTGAGTCAAGAACAGATGCCCGTAGTATATCCTCCAAGGTATGGATGGTGCGCTCTGTCTGTCCATCTGTCTGTGGATGGAAAGCATTGCTAAAATGCAGGTTAGTCCCAAAAGCATGATGCAATCCTCTCCAGACTCGCGAGGTAAACCGTGTATCCCTATCTGAGACTATAGACCTCGGAACTCCATGAAATCTCACCACCTCACCCACATACCTTCGTGCCAAAGCATCCACTGCACTCGACTCCCTAATTGCCATAAATTGAGCCGATTTCATCAACCGGTCCACTTCCACCCAGATGGCGTCGTATCCCCCTTGGACCATGGGTAGTCTTGTGACGAAATCCATCAAGATGTCGTCCCACTTCCACTCGGGGACATCTGGAGACTACAATAGGCTTCCTGGAACTCAGTGTTCATCCTTTACTTGTTGACACACAATGCACTTGGCCACGAACTCTGCCACTGCTCGCTTCAATCCGGGCCACTAAAACTGTCTCTTCAGTCCCTGGGACATCTTGGAAACTCCTGGGTGTACCGGCAGGGGTGTGTTGTGGAACTCACCGAAGAACTTTCCGTACATCACTTCTGGAGAAAACAACCTTCCCTCGAAAAGCATATTGTTTTTACCATCCTCCGTCCACCCATCCGGAGCATTGCCCTGGTCAACCTGGTCACGCATCACTTCGCACTCTGGGTCTCCCCACTGAGACTCCTCCACTTGCTGAAATAGAGAAGACTTCACTTCCATCTGATACAGGAAACCACTATCGCTATTCATCCTCACATCCACATGTAAGGAAACCAACTCCTCCATCACCTTCCAGGAGTCTACAGACTCTCGGACCGCATCCTTCTGTGTCCTCCTGCTCAAGGAATCATCCACTACATTCCCCTTCCCTGAAGTGTAGGAATCCTCGAAGTCGTAATCTTAGAGGAACTCCATCCACCTTCGTTGCTACAAGATTAGGTCCTGCTGGGAGAAGATATACCCCATGCTATTATGATATGTGAAGACCACAAAGAGTTCTCCGATGAGGTAGTGACACCATAACATCAGTGCAAAAACGACCGTTGTATGCTCCAGGACGTGGGTGGAAAAATTACGCTCATGAGGGCATAGCTGCCTGGACCCATAAGAGATCACCCCTTGTCGCTGCATCAACACACAACCAAGGCCCTATCCTGAAGCATCACAGAACACCTCATTGGCCGCCCCTTCTTTCAGTAGTCTCAGCACTGGGGCACTAACCAACTTCTCCTTCAGATAGCTGAAGGATGCCTCACACTACTCACTCCACATGAAAACCTGATCTTTCTTGGTCAAGGTTGTCAAAGGGGATAAAACTCAGGAGATGTTGGGTATGAACCTCCGATAGTTACCCACCAATCCGAGGAAACTACGAACCTCTTCCGCATTCTTGGGTGCTGCCCAAGAAACAACTACCTCAACCTTTGATGGGTCCACTGCTACCCACTGCTCGAACACCACGTGCCCGAGGAAGTTCACCTCTCGTGTCCAGAATATGAATTTTGACAACTTCCCATAAAGCTGATGCTGTCGGAGGTCCTTCAAAATCGTCCTTAGGTGCCCCGCATGGTCCTCATCTAATCTTGAATAGATCAGAATGTCATCGATGAACACAACTACGAACTGATCCAGGTATTCCCGAAAGATGGTGTTCATAAGCCCCATGAACACAGCCGGGGCATTCGTAACACCGAAGGATGACCACAAACTCAAAGTGCCCATATCTGCACATGAACGCCATCTTCGGGATGTCACCCTTTTTCACCCTTAACTGGTGATACCCAGACTGCAGGTCGATCTTCGATAACCAACATGCCCCTTTCAGATGGTCGCAAGGATCGTCTATCCTCGGAAGAGGGTAGTGATTCTTGATCGTCACCTGATTCAGCCACCTGTATTCTATGCACAACCTGAGACCACCATCTGCCTTCTTTTCAAAGAAGAATTGTGCACCCCACAGTGATGCACTCGGTCGAACATAACCCCTCTTCATCAGATCGTCAATCTGAATCCACAACTCTCGTAGCTCTGATGGTTCCATCAGGTAAGGATCCATCGAAATCGAACGAGCGCCAGGCTGTAGGTCTATCCCAAAATCGATATCACGTCGAGGGAGTAGAGTTGTCACCTCTTTAGGTAAGACGTACTCAAACTCACATACAATCTCTGTCACCTCCACTATCTCAACATCTATTGACTCCACTGACAGCTCAGCTAATAAGGAGAGGAGGGTTTCCTCTCGCTTGTTGCCCTTCTAACTGCTCCACTCACTGGTGAAGGTAACATGTTGGCCACCCAATTCTAAGAACACAACCCTTCCTCAGAAGCAGTCGATGACAACACACACAAGGAATAGCCAGTCGATGCCTAGGATGACATCGTATGGTTTTATCTACAGCAGAAGAAGATCCATGACCGACTGATGTTTCCCTTCCATCAGTCTGCATCCCTGACAAATAAATAACATGTCAGTCTGACCCCCGACTAGTGTGCTCAGCACCAGGGGAACTGGAAGTCTCTCGGCATCTAGACCCAAAGAAAGGGCTAGAATTGGTGAAACAAAGGAGTGCAAAGCTCCGGTATCTGACAAGGCATAAGCAAGGGAATTGAACATAATGATCGTACCTCGAACGACCTCCAACCCCACCGGAACTGCTACCTCTGAGGTGTGTAACTATCCACGCCCAGCTCATATGCCCCTCGGCTGTCGGTTGCCTCCCCGACCATGCCCTGGTCAAGGTCCCTAAGGAGCACCCTAAGGTCGGCCTCCTCCTCCTACGTCTACCCTCGGAGGAGCGGTAGCTCACTGTCCCCACTGCTACTATTGGAAAGTCCTGGATGGAAGCTACTGCTGGGGTGGGTGCTGGGGCTGTCCTCCACCGCCGAACTATAATCGGTTTGAGCACTGACTCTGGAGATGTCCATAGCTCCCACAGACGAAGCACCGAGGTCCCGGGCCCGAAGGAAAAGGGAGAGGACCAGGGGACAAGAACTGGAACTGCTGCGGCCTGCTCCCTGGTGGTCAGAACCAAGAGGTTCCTTACACTGGAGGCCTGGTGCTGACGGCCTTCCCCTTCGATGGTCCTAGCTTGATCCCCTCTCATAACTCACCCCCTAGAGCATGCATCCTCTCCACCACTTCGGCCTTCTTCTAGACCTCCATGTACATCAGCAGGGGAAAGGGGGTAACAACATACTGGAGGGAGGGTAAGAGTGCCTCCTCCAAACGTCTTGCCCGAGACTCCTCGTCGGGAAAGAGGTCTTGAGAAAAATGTAGGAGGTCCTTGAACTTTATTCCCAACTCCCTCACTGACATACTCCTCTGTTGTAGGGAGAGTAGCTCTTGTCTCTTTTCCGCCTTCATCATCAAAGAGAGGAATTCCGCCCGAAACTCCCTATCGAAATCAGTTAATGCCACCTCAGCCTCTCTCCTCTCCCCCCGGTAAAGTGTCCACCACTGACACGCCACTCCCCACATCTGGCTGACGGCCAGAGGAAGCCAGTACTCGGTCGGAGCCCGGATCAAGCCGAATGCTATCTCTAGCTCCTCTATCCATCCTTATGTCTTCATATCAAGGGTGTTTCTCTCATACTTCTCGAGGTTCTGTCGCTGGAATCCCCGATGTGTCTTTTGCCACTGGTCTTCCTCCTCCTCTCGATCAGCTCTCTGCCGATTGGCCAAGGTATTCTCTGGGGCCTCGATCGCCCGCACCAAACGTGGTCTCCTTCCAGGTGCCATAGCTGCAAAGTAAACAAGGAATGCCAAATCCCAAGTAGTGCATAATATCGTTTTTAAACTACTTAAACTTTTATTTATTCATAATTCCCAAGACACCCCAGAAACATGAGAACACAAGTCATTATGATGCATGTACCTTTCCTAGGGTCACTACCCTGTAATCAGAGTGGCGTCACTTTGTCGTTAGGTAGGTCCAGAGTCCTTGCATCGGATCACGGTGGGCCCTAAAATCCCATGTCCTAGTCGGTCTTCCCTAGCCTAATTCACGCACCATGGTCACCCAACACTGTTGCCCTACCATCCCATGCATTCCTCACTGTTTCTAACTCCAGACTCCATCCTATCTCTCAACCTACATTTGATACGATTCTGTCACGAACCGACTTCACCAAATGGAGGGAAGGGTCAGCAGATTTCTAGGGCCTTACTTCTTTATGTTGACGGAGATATAATGACCCCCGTAACCCGCCCTCAATAGGTCTCGGAGTGGCGACTAGCACCAAGGGTATAGAAACACACACTAAATAGAAGGCATTACCCTTTTCATTTTATAGGATCGAGAGATAAGATGTTTAATCCCAACAACACCAAAACAGAAAGTAAAGTAAAGACAAAAGTAAACCATTCCCAATGCATGTTACAAAAGTAAAAACCACAAAGTAGAAAGTGACTACAATGGTATGGTACCAAAGAACAAAAAACAGCAACTGCAACTTCCCCAAAGGTCAAAGCTAGTATGGTCTCACGCAGTCCCCAAAGTCCTCCTAGAAACCTGAAAGTAGTTTTATATACATAGGGTGAGCATACAAGTATACTCAGTAGCGAAAACCAAAGACCCTCGTTCACAAGTGGGGGAACATACTAATGTACTATGAGAAAAGTGAGTAAACCAAACACCTAACAAGGTAAACTATCCAAACAAGCCTCACCAAGGCACACTCCCCAAATAACGCAAGTCAAGTAATGTATAGTAATATCACATAGATGTTTGGGTACCCCGCGACACTTTCCCACTGTTTATTAAAGACATCCTACGCATCAAACCAATCACTCCATTCTCACCGGAGCCCCACTGCCACAACCCACCCGCACAAACCTAGGCCACAACCTCACGCAGTCCCACTGCCAAACCCCGCCCGCATACACTTGGGCCAAAACTTTCACATGTAACCATGTTTGTAAACACCTTGGCCATAACATCCACCGCCACACCCGAAGACACCTGGGCCTCATCCCGAAGATACTTGGGAAACAACCTTCCCGCAAACACCTGGGCCATAACCACCACACTACCCTTCCCAAAGGTTCTTGTGCTAATAATGGACATCAGGACATCACAGCCTGCCCGAAGATACTTGGGCTATCCAGGAAAGGGTTCATAAAAGGAGCTAATAACCATCCACTAATAACAGTGTTGGGAAAAACACCCTCCCCAATGAAATGGGGGTGTTTAGCACTATGTTCTAAACTTCGGTCAGGCGCGAATAAGAAACAAAAAAGTTCAATTATATATATATATATAGGTAACAAGCACTCTCCCTTGTTTAGGTTTTCGTACAGCCATCCTAAAGAATACAAACAACACTAAGTCTGAGTCGAAACTATCGCCAACAAAAACTAGTTGTCCCATTAGTTTTCATGTTCAGTAGTGATGTTTAACTAAGTTCTACACCTACTTGGGCAACTAGTATGCATAAGAAAAAGTCCAGGAAAGAAAACGGTCAAGCATTAACTATAACATCCACAACCCAGTTCTCTCGTAAATCCAAAACAACCAAAGAAAACCCCAAGATACAGCCCATGTCCAACATCCATGGGCCAAAAAGGGTTTCTCAACAATAGAGGATCCCACCCCAATTCGTGATATAATCAAAAGTAACCACCCGGTCTTAAAATTCACAACCACTGGAAGCATAACACAAGGTATTCCCATTCCCAATTTCACAACCACCGAGAGTATAATAACCAGGGATCCCATCCCCTCCCACATCACCCAGCAACCGGCCCGTGAAATAAGAACAAACAAACCACTACCATGCGGGTATTTTTTGATTTAAAAGATTTTACACACTCCATGATTTCAATTCCGTTGTACTTTAACTGGGGTTATCAAAGAAAAAGGGGTTGATCCTGGTGCTTTCAATTTATTTAGCCCAATGTACGTAATTAACCAATTTCCATTACAAATCAAGGGTTCACAACCACAATACAATCCATTTAAACGTCACCAGCAGGAAGGGTTCGTTAGTGCACATAGAAATACCACCAACAGCCATGATTTTCATAAGGCGTAGCCTGCACTATTCCAGAAAGAAGATCATAAATCAAAGCAGAATCATCAATCACCCCCCCCCCCTCGTTCTTTATATAAACTGTTCATTATATTTATTTTGGTTTGGTTCATCCAATTCTACAGAATCAAAAGCATGCCCACCCCGCGTGATACAAAAAAAGGGAGAGACAAAGGAGAAATTCCTTACCTGTTGATCAACGATCGATGCTGATCCTAGGTGCGGAACTTCACGGATAGCGATGCGGCTCGCCTGAACTAAAATCATTTCGTCTGAATGAGGATACTACTACCACAAGGTGATCGAGAAAAGAAGAAACCACGGCGAACCCTTTATTTTATAAAGGCTGGGGGCGGTTGAGATAAGAATGCAAAACAGTGTAAGGTGCGGGGTCGTGGGTTGACCACATGGTCACATCACTAAATTCTCTTTAAACCGACACACACACCATGTTAATTCATTAAATATTTAATTAACCTTCATTTATGACCGTTAATGGGTTTTAAAATGAGCGTAATGGTGTCAAAATAGGGTTTAAAAACCAATTTCCGCAAAAGGAGCGGTACTGGAAAAAACCTCATGGGGGTAGGCAAGAGCCACCGGTGGCTGAGAGCCACCGGTAGACCGAGATACTTGTAGACAGAGCTACCAGTAGACAGAGCTACCAGTAGGAGACAGCTATCGGTAGACCGAGCTACTGGTAGGCCTACCATTTGGCCAAACTTCACCAAGACTCCCAAGACCAGAAAACCCAACATGAGATTTTCACAATGTAATGGACCCCAAAAACCTGGGCCATTACATCAGATACCTATTAAATGATTCTCGTCCTCAAGAATCAAAACAACCCAGAAGGAAAGAGAGAGTCCAAACAATCACCTCGAAAGATACATCTCAGGAGTGAACCTCATTGATAACTAAGAACACTTTCATATCAAGAACCAAGCATCATACCATGTCAAAGTACCCAGGCATGTGGGTTGGGGAGTCTCCTTCCCCATGTCAAGAAATTATTTGCTTTGGGAGGCACTGACTTGTCCGCACGGGTTTAATCGCATCATCCTTAATGTGTCTTTATTAGGGGTTAGGTTCTCTTCTCCCCGTAGCTAGGGATCTTCACACACTTTCAGAGGAATGAATACCGGTATTTCATAGCCAACAAGGTAAAACGTTCTACCACACAACAACTATAACCAAATAGTACAAAACTCAAAAAAAATCTAGGTACTGGGCATGAATCTGTGAGTCCCTCTCCCATGTACTCTCCTCAAGCCCACCATGACTCCATAACACACGAACCAAGGGAATGGTTCGCCCATGAAGCACCTTCTCCTTGCGATCCTCAATCATCACTGGTCTCTCCACAAAAGTCACGTCATCCTCGATGTCCAACTCTCCCCATCTTTGGATGTGTGAATCGTCATGTAGATACCGACAGAGCTGGGACACATGGAAGACATCATGTATCCTCAGTAGAGGCGGTGGTAACGCTAGATGATAATCCACTTCGCTGACCCGCCGCAACACTTCGAAGGGCCCAATGAACCTGGGAGAAAGCTTACTTCCCTTGCCAAACCTCCATTGTCCACGACGAGGGGAGTCCTTTAACAACACGTTGTCTCCAACCTCAAACTCTAAGGGCCTCCTCTTGGTATTAGCATATGACTTCTGTCAATCCTGGGCCGCCTTTATCCTTTCCCGTATAAGCTGAACTTTCTCTGTCGTGCTTTGCACCACCTCCGGGCCAAGGATGCTTGCCTCTCCTACTTCGGTCCAACACATAGGTGAACGAAATGGCCTCCCATACAAGGCTTCAAACAGGGCCATACCAATGGTAGAGTGATGGATATTATTGTAGGTGATCTATATCAGAGGAAAGTGTCGCACCCTTGATCTTCCTGAGTCTAGAACACATGCCCGCAACATATCCTCCAAGGTTTGGATGGTGCATTCTATCTGTCGATCTGTCTATGGATGGAAACTAGTTCTAAGACGTAGCTCGGTGCCAAAATCATGCTTCAATACTTTCCAGAATAGCGAGGTAAACCATGAATCCCTATCTGAGACTATAGACCTTGGAACTCCATGCAATCTCACCACCTCATCCACGTACCTTCGTGCCAAATCATCCACTGCACTCGACTCCCGAATCGCCAGAAAGTGAGCTGATTTCGTCAACCAGTCCACTACCACCCATATGGAGTCATATCCCCCTTGGACCTTGGGTATTCCCATGACTAAATCCATCAATATGTCGTCCCACTTCCACTCGAGGACATCTAGAGACTACAATAGGCCACCTAGAACTCGGTGTTCAGCCTTCACTTGCTGACACACAATGCACTTCTCCACGAACTCTGCCACAACTCGCTTCACTTCGGGCCACCAAAACTGTCTCTTCCGTCCCTGGTACATCTTGGAAACTCTTGGGTGTACCGCCAGGGGTGATTTGTGGAACTCACTGAGGACCATTCCATGCATCACTTCTAGAGAAAACAACCTTCCCTGTAAAAGCATCTGGTTCTTACCATCCTCTGTCCACCCTTCAGGAGCATTTCCCTTATCAACCTGGTCACGCATCACTTCGCACTCTGGGTCTCCCCACTAAGACTCCTCCACTTGCTGAAATAGAGAAGACTGCACTTTCATCTAATACAGGCAACCTCTATCGCTATACATCCTCGCATCCAGGTTTAAGGCAGCCAACTCCTCCATCACCTTCCATGTGTCTGCCGACTCTCGGACCGCATCCTTCTGCATCCTCCTGCTCAAGGCATCGGCCACTACATTCCCCTTCCCTGAAGTGTAGGAAACCTCAAAGTTGTAATCCTGGAGGAACTCCATCCACCTTCACTGCTGCAAAATTGGGTCCCGTTGGGAGAATATATACCTCAAGATTTTATGATCTCTAATGACCACAAAGCGTTCTATGATGAGGTAGTGCTGCCATAACATCAGCGCAAAAACGACCGCTTCAAGCTCCAGGACGTGGGTGTCAAAATTACGCTCATGAGGACATAGCTGCCTATACCCATAAAAGATCACCCCTTTTCACTGCATCAACACACATCCCAGGCCCTGTTTTGAAGCATCACCGAACACCTCATTGGCCACCCCTTCTTTCGGTAGTCTCAGCACTGGGGTACTAACCAACTTCTCTTTCAGATAGCCGATGGATGCCTCACACTACTCACTCCACATGAAAACCTCGTCTTTCTGGGTCAAGGCTGTCAAAGGGGCTGCAACTCGATTGATGTTGTGTACAAACTTCCGATAGTAACCTTCCAGTCTGAGGAAACTACAAACCTCTTCCGCATTCTTGGGTGCTGCCAAAGAAACAACTGCCTCAACCTTTGATGGGTCCACCGCTACCCCCTGCTCGGACACCACATGCCCGATGAAGTTCACATATCGTGTCCAGAACATGAATTTTGACAACTTCCCATAAAGCTGGTGTTGTCGGAGGACCTTCAAAACTGTCCCCAGGTGCCCCGCATGGTCCTCCTCCGATCTGGAATAGATCAGAATGTCGTCGATGAACACAAATACTAACCGATCTAGGTATTCCCGGAATAAGGATTTCATAAGCCCCATGAACACAGCCGGGGCATTCGTAACACCGAAGGGCATGACCAAAAACTCGAAGTGCCCATATCTGCACCTGAACGCCGTCTTCAGGATGTCACCCTCTTTCACCCTCAACTGGTGATACCCAGACCGCAGGTCCATCTTCGAGAACCATCCTGCCCCTTTCAGCTGGTCGCAAAGATCGTCTATCCTCAGAAGAGGGTAGCGATTCTTGATTGTCACATGATTCAGCCTCCTGTATTCTATGCACAACCATAGACCACCATCTGCCTTCTTTGCGAACAAGACTTGAGCACCCCACGATGACACACTCGGTTGAAAATAACCCCTCTTCATGAGATTGTCAATATTAATCCGCAACTCTCGTAGCTCTGAAGGTGCCATCCGGTAAGGAGCCAACGAAATCGGATGAGCACCGGGCTGTAGTTCTATCCCAAACTCAATATCATGTCGAGGGGGTAGAGTTGTCACCTCCTCAGGGAAGATGTCCACAAAATCAGAGACAATCTCTGGAACCTCCACCATCTCAACATCTACTAACTCCACTGACAGGTCGGGTAATAAGGACAAGAGGGTTTCCTCTCGCCTGTTGCCCTTCTGAGTGCTCTGCTCACTGGTGAAGGTAACACACCGGCCACCCAAGTCTGAGAACACAACCCTTCCTTGGAAGCAGTCGATGACGACACACATAGAGAATAGCCAGTTGATGCCTAGGATGACATCGTATGGCTGTATCTGTAGCAGAAGAAGATCCATGACCGACTGATGTGGCCCTTCCATTAGTTTTCATCCTCAAAAAACAAATAACATGTCAGTCTGACCCCAGAATGGTGTTCTCTGCACCAAGGGAACTAGAAGTCTCTTGGAAACTAGACCCAAGGCACGGGCTAGACTGGGTGAAACAAAGGAGTGTGAAGCACCAGTATCAAACAAGGCATAAGCAAGGGTACTGAACAAACTAATCGTACCTCGAATGACCTCCGGCCCCACCAGAACTGCTACCTCTGCGGCGTGTAACTGTCCACGCCCAGCTCATCTGCCCCTCGGCTATCAGTCACCTCCCCGACCATGCCCCGGTCAAGGTCCCTGAAGAGTGCCCTAAGGTCAGCCTCCTCCTCCTACGTCTGCCTTCAGAGGAGCGGGAGCTCGCTGTCCCTGCTGCTACTGCTGGAATGTCCTGGCTAGAAGCTGCTATTGGGGTGGGTGATGGAGCTGTCCTCCACCGTCGTACTATTCCCGGTCTGGTCACTGACTCCGGATATGTCCATATCTTCCACAGACGAAGCACCGAGGTCCAGGGACCGAAGGAAAAGGGCGAGGAACAGGGGACAAGAACTGGAACTGTTGTGGCCTTCTCCCTACTGGTCGTATCCTGGAGAGTCCTGACGCTAGAGGCCTGGTGATGACAACCTTCCCCTTTGATGGTCCCACCTTGATCCCCTCTCTCGACAGGCCCCCTAGAGCATGCATCCTCTCCACCACTTCGGCATTCTTCTAGACCTCCAAGTATGTCAGTAGGGTAATGGGGGTAACAGCATAATGGAGGGAGGGTCGGAGTGCCTCCTCCAAACGTCTTGCCCGAGACTCCTCGTCGGGAAAGAGGTCCGGAGAAAAATGTAGGAGGTCCTTGAACTTGATTCCCATCTCCCTCACTGACATACTCTCCTGCTGGAGGGAGAGTAGCTCATGTCTCTTTTCCTCCTTCATCGTCAAAGAGAGGAATTCCGCCAGGAACTCCCTCTCGAAATCATCCCATGCCACCCCAGCCTTTCTCCTCTCTCCCCGGTAAAGCGTCCACCACTGACGTGCCACTCCTCGCATCTAGCTGACGGCCAGAGGAAGCCAGTACTCGGTTGGAGCCCGGATCAAGACGAAGGCTATCACTAGCTCCTCTAGCCATCCTTCCGTATTCATATCATAGGTGCTTCCCACACACTTCTAGAGAGTCTGTCGCTGGAAGGCCCAAAGTGTCTTTTTCCACTGGTCGTCCTCCTCCTCTTGATCATCTCTCTGCCGATCGGCCAAGGTAGTTTCTGGGGCCTCGATTTCCCGCACCAAACGTGGTCGCCTTCGAGGTTCCATATCTGCAAGGTAAACAAGGAATGCCTAATCCCATGTAGTGAATAATATCGTTTTTAAGATTCCTGAACCTTTATTTATTCTTAATTCCCAAGACACCCCAGAAACACGAGAACACAAGTCATTATGATGCATGTACCTTTCCTAGGGTCTCTACCATACAATCAGCGTGGCCTCACTTGGTCGTTAGGTAGGTCCAGATTCCTTGCATTGGATCATGGGGGCCCTAAAATCCCATGTCCTAGCCGGTCTTCCCTGGCCTAATTCACGTGCCATGGTCACCCAACACTATTTCCCTACCATCCCATGCAATCCTCACTGCGCCGAACTCCAGACTCCATCCTATCTCTCAACCTACCTTTGATACTATTATGTCACGACCCGCCTTCACCAAAATGAGGGAAGGGTTAGTAGATTGCTAGACCCTTCCTTCTTTATGTTGAAGGAGATATAATGACCCCCCAACCCGCCCTCAATAGGTCTCGGAGTGGAGACTAGCACCAAGGGTATAGAAACACACACTAAATGGAAGGCATTAACCTTTTCGTTTTAAAGTATCAGAAGATAAGATGGTAAATCCCAACAACACCAAAAGCAGAAAGTAAAGTAATGCCAAAAGTAAACCATTCCCAATGCATGTTACAAAAGTAAAAACCACAAAGTAGAAAGTGACTAAAAGGGTATGGTACCAAAGAAAGAAAAACAGCAACTGCAACTACCCCAATGGTCTGAGCTAGTATGGTCTCGCGCGATCCCCGAAGTCATCCTGGAAACCTGAAAGCAGTTTTATATATATAGGGTGAGCATACAAGTATACTCAGTAGGGAAAACCAAAGACCCTCATGCAGAAGTGTGGGAACGTACTAAAGTCCCGTGAGAAAAGAGAGTAAACCAAACACCTAACAAGGCAAACTATTCACCAAGCCTCTTCAAGGCACACTCCCAAAATAACGCAAGTCAAGTAATGTATAGTAATAGCACATCAATGTTTGGGTACCCCACGACACTTTCCAACTGGTTATTGAAGACATCCTACGCATCGAACCAATCACTCCATTCTCATCGCAGTCCCACTACCACACCCCACTCGCACAAACCTGGGCCACATCCTCATGCAGCCCCACTGCCAAACCCCGCCCGCACACACCTGGGCCACAACTGTCACACGTAAACATGCCTAAAAACACCTAGGCCATAACAACCACCGCCACGCCCGAAGACACCTGGGACTCATCCCGAAGATAGTTGGGAAACAACCTTCCCACACACACTTGGTCCATAATCACCACACTACCCCGCCTGAAGGTTCTTGGGCTAATAATGGACTTCAGGACATCACAACCTACCCGAAGATACTTGGGCTATCCGGGAAAGATAGTAGGAAAGGATCTAATAACCATCCACTAATAACCGTGTTGGGAAAAACACCCTCCCCCATGAAATGGAGGTGTTCGACACTAAGTGCTCAACATGGATGGGGCGTGAATAAGAAACACAAAACTACAAGTATATATATATAGGTAACAAGAAATCTCCCAAGTTTAGGTTTTTCTACAACCAGCCTAAAGAACAAAAAGAACAATCAGTCCTAGTCACAACTCTCAACAACAAAACCCAGTTGTCCCATTCACTTTCATGTTCAGTAGTGATGTTTAACTAAGTTCTGCACCTACATGGGAAACTAGTAATCATAAGCACAAGTCTAAGAAAGCAAAGAGACAAGAATTAATTATAACATCCACAACCCGGTTCTCTCGTAAATCCACAACAACCAAAGAAAACCCCAAGATACAGCCCATGTCCAACATCCAAGGGCCAAAAAGGGTTTCTCAACAACAGAGGATCCCACCCCAATTCGTGATATAAACAACGTAACCGCCCGGTCTTAAAATTCACATCCACTGTAAGAATAACCCATGGGATTCCCATTCCCAATTTCACAACCACCAAGAGTATAATAACAGGGGATCCCATCCCCTCCCACATCACCCAGCAATTGGACCATGAAAGAAGAACAAAAAAACCACTACCATGCAGGTATTTTCATATTTAAATGATTTTATAGACTCCATGATTTAAATTCCGTTGTACATTAACCGGGGTTATCATAGAAAAAGGGATGATCCTAGTGCTTTCAATTTATTTAGCCAAATGTACGTAATTAACCAATTTCCTTTACACAGCAAGGGTTCAAAACCACAATACAATCCATTTTAACGTCACCAGAAGAAAGGGTTTGTTAGTTCACAGAGAAAGTCCACCAACGACCATGACTTTCAGAAGGCGTAGCCTGCACAACTCAGGAAAGAAGATCATAAATCAAATAAACATCATCAATCACAGCCCCCCTTCATTATTTATAGAAACCGTTCAGTATCTTTATTTAGGTTTGGTTCATCCAATTCTAAAGAATAAAAAGCATGCCCACCCCACATGACTCACAAAAAGGGAGAGACGAAGGAGAAATTCCCTACCTTTTGATCAACGATCGATGCTGAGCCTGGGCGCGGAACATCACAGATAGCGATGTGGTTCGCCTGAACGAAAATTGGTTCATCTGAACGAGGGTACTACTAGCATAGGGTGATTGAGAAAAGAAGAAACCATAGTGAACCCTTTAGTTTATAAGGGATGGGGGTGGTTGAAATAAGAACGCGAAACCGCGTATGTCGCGGGGTCGTGGGTTTACCACACGGTTACGTCACTAAAGGCTCTTTAAACCAACACACAAACCACGTTAATTAATTAAATATTTAATTAACCATCATTTATGACCATTACTGGGCTTTAAAACTAGCGTAAAGGGGTCAAAATAGTGTGTAAAACCCAATTTGTGAAAAAAGGAGCGCTACTAGAAAAAAACCCCATGGGGGTAGGAGAGAGCCACCGGTGGATGACAGGTACCAGTAGCCGAGAGCTACCGGTGGCTGATAGCAACCAATATACCTAGCTACCGGTAAGATGTAGCCACCGGTAGACTGAGCTACCGGTCGACCGAGCTACCGGTAGACAGAGCTACCAGTAGGTTGCGGCTAATGGTAGACCAATATATAAGTAGGCCTACTACCAGTAGGCTAAGGCTACCAATTGGCCTACCGTTTGGCCAAACTTCACCGAGATTCCCAAGACCATAAAACCCAACTTGAGATTTTCACAAAGTAATAGACCCCAAAAACCCAGGCCATTACACTATTCAAGAATATATTTTCTATGTACAGATGATGTTATTTAAGGGACACAAATAATATAACCCATTAGGGGAGAGGACTTGAGAAAATATTGAGTCACCTTTTCATGGTGTGTACCCTTGGTAATATCCAAGAAGATATTATGGGAACGAGAAACGCCAGTATGAAATCCACATATGAATGTTTCATTGGATATTCCTATATGCTGACGTGTATATTGGTCCTTAGTCATTATGATTTTTATTTGTGGTTATTAAATCTCACACACATAGATGTACTGATGAAGACTATGATGGCACACTTTTCGCTACAAGGTAGGATATGTTGGCTGTGTCAGGAGTGATACTGCATTAACGGATAATACGATAAAGGATTTGTGCCTTCTGTTCCATAATTGAAGTAGATATCTCATGCCCTTTTATGGAATTGATAAGGCCTCAATAAATCCATGGCCATGATGAGGAATGGGAATGTTAAATTCTGGAAATTCGAAGTATGAATAATCGAGCACATGGGTTGATGAAACTAACATGAAACCTGGTAGATTAATGACATGGAGAAAAATGGAATACATTACACGGTAAGAGTTCATCGGAGGTGACACATCATTATGAAATTAACTTCTTTATCTATGGGTGCATTGGCATGTTGCAAGACTTTATACTTGGTATTTGTGTTGGATCTGCCTAATGCCACTGAGAAAGAGGCCTAGTGAGACACACACTATGTGTATCCAAGTATCTTAGTTAAATATAAATTTAAGAAGTTGAATAAACATTATTCCCAATAGTGGATTAATAATTATTTAAGGATGTCTGATCACATTTATTTCAATATTAGTTATTCAAGAGAATAAATTATGGGTGTAATAATATATTTATTAGCTAGTAATGCAGTGATATTTGTCATGACCCGTCCTCGGGGCCCGTGCCGTGACTACCCCAAGCCCGCCTTCCATAGGCCATGGGCTGGCGACTAGCACCAAAGGCGTAAAATCCCGATAACTGGGAAGTCATTGCCTTTATAAAAGAAAAAAAGCACCACAGAGTACAAGTGGAAGAAGTAAACACTAAGTAAAAACTGAGTACAACCGTAAGTGCGGAAAGTGAAAAGGGGCAGGAAATACAAGCCCAACTGTAAAGTACAACTCGAAAGGGAAAACAGCAACTGAAAAGTAAAGCTGCTACGCCGAGCTGTCCACTGGAAATCCCACCTGAAGGGTGGGTACAGATAGCTCCTCTGCTCCTCAGGTCCCACCGTCCGCTCCGAGTATGTCTCGCCCAGTGGTCCACCTCCGGGTACCGCCTCGTCGTCACGTCCACCTCTGGGTACCGCCTCGTCATGAGGTCCTCCTCCGGGTACCATCTCTTTGTATAGTCCACCTCCAGGTACTGCCCAGTCCTCGAACACTCGGCTTCTGTCAGCACTGCCCATCGTCAGGATTTTCATTATCGAAACCGTAACTGCTGAAGAGCTCCGTATCTGGAGTGTACAGTGGTCTTGTCACGACTCCGAGGTACTGCTCACTAACTTAAGACTGCTGAAGAACTCCACCCATCGAGTACTGCGGGCCAGCTGCTACAACCAAGCGCTCCCATGTGCCGCTACAACCAAGCGCACCTCTGTCGTGGGTCTGCCGCTACAACCAAGCGCTCCCATGTGCCGCTACAACCAAGCGCACCTCTGTCGTGGGTATGCCGCTACAACCAAGCGCTCCCATGTGCCGCTACAACCAAGCGCAACTCTGTCGTGGGTCTGCCGCTACAACCAAGCGCTCCCATGTGCCCCTACAACCAAGCGCACCTCTGTCGTGGGTATGCCGCTACAACCAAGCGCTCCCATGTGCCGCTACAACCAAGCGCAACTCTGTCGTGGGTCTGCCGCTACAACCAAGCGCTCCCATGTGCCGCTACAACCAAACGCACCTCTGTCGTGGGTATGCCGCTACAACCAAGCGCTCCCATGTGCCGCTACAACCAAACGCAACTCTGTCGTGGGTCTGCCGCTACAACCAAGCGCTCCCATGTGCCGCTACAACCAAGCGCACCTCTGTAACACTCTGAGTCGTTCGATCAGCAGTCGTCGGGTCTCAGCCAGCTACACGATCTTCGTACTCCGCACGCTCGTCACTGGGAGGGTCCGCTCCACGAGCTACAGGTCGATACTCCAAGTATCTCAAAGTCCCATGAAGAAGTATCTCAAAGGACCGCCACGTCATAGGGGTCTCAACGCAATAGACGGCACATCAATCGGACGCCCGGTCTGTGAGTTATTAGTCTTTTCATCCCAGGGGCCCGGTTGGTTTCGTGAGCAAACCAAACCCGGCCGTATCTCAAATGTACCCCGAACTCTCATAGGGTGAACTCATAGGGACCGTTTCTCAACGCGATCACCAACGCCGCTGACGGTTCGTCAAACGGACGTTCTGTCAGAAAGATATCAGCTTTTCCGTTCCAGGGGCCCGGTTGGATTTCGGTGCGATCCAACCCGGCCACTATCCATCTGCATCCAAAACTCGGGAGGAGGATGCCAAAAGTTCCGTATCGTCAACAGGAACTCAACGCAACAGACGGCGCATCAATCGGACGCCCGGTCTGAGAGTTATTGGCTTTTTCGTCTCACACTCACCTTGGGAAACTTCCCAGGAGGTCACCCATCCTGATCACTACTCTAGGCCAAGCACGCTTAACTATGGAGTTTTAACCACGTAGGCTCCCGAAAAGGAAGGTGAACCTTGAGTATAGTATACCAAAACGACCGTCTCGATCCAAGGATCGCGTTGCCGCTGACGACGTGTCGTTTGGAGGCCTGTAGCCCAAGATACGAGCATTTGACCAAACCGCTCGGTAACGGGGGTTTCGGGCCCGGGCCGTCCCGGCCTGAGACCCCCCGGATGGCCCGAACCGGGTCGACCCACCCCGGACGGGGTCGACCCGGCCCGGCACAGCCCGGCCCGGCCTAGCGTGGCCCCCCTTTGTGAAACCGGCCCCCCTCATAATGGGGGGCCAAATAACTGCCGGGGGAATTAAATTCCCCCGGTTTCCACCAACCTGGCCGGCCCGACCTGGCCGGCCGGCTTCTTGTCAACAGGACTGGCAAGGGCCGGTCCTCTTCCGTCTTCCGGCACCGGCGGCCCGGCTGGCCGCCGGTCATCACGATCCGCCGCGGCCCGGAACCGGCTGCGGCCTTCGTCATCTGGCGCGGTGCAACGGCACCGCGCCCCTCCGCCGCGGCCCCGCTCCGGCCGCGGCGTCTTCGGTTTCCTTCGACGCGGCGCGACGGCGTCGCGTTCATGATAATTCTTTCCACGGCGCGGCGCGACGGCGCCGCACAATAATTTCCGTGTGATTCCCGCGTGGTGCGACGGCACCACGCTATCTTGTTTCATCCGCAAGAAACATTCAAGAACAAAGGAGGGGGTTTCGGTCGTGTTTGTGCGGTCCGGTCCCCCTCTCGTTAGACGATAACACTTAAACGTTCATCCTCAAGTTTGTCATGCTAGAACCAAGAACGGAAAATAATTAAATAAAGCAACAACAAACCCCTACTTCGCTTTTCGTTATGTGTTGACGAAGTCGCGGAAAGGCGGCGACGATTCGTCGACATCGGAAAAGAGAAGCCGTTGACGACGTCGGCATTCTTCGTGAAAGGCGCTCCCTTCTTTATTCCGGAAGGAGTGGGAAGGAGGCATCCAAGAAGGGATCGACGTTGGAAACTTCACGTTCTTCTTTGGAAAAGGCATTCTTCGTCGAGAAGACGTTGTTCCATGTTTGGAGATGTCCTTCGTGTTCTTCGTCGAGGGTGGAATTCTCTTCAATCCTTCCATGAATCTATCACAAATATTTAGCCAACCCCAAACAATAAAACAACACACCTTATTATAGTGTTAGCTTAATGAATTCAAAATAATTCAAATTCATTAAGTTACATCATTCATTAATGGGTGGAGAGGCTCCAAAATTAATGAAGGTGGAAGTGAAGAGTCACATTTAATTGGGGGGGGGGGGGTTCAAGGGAGTTAAGGAGTTTAAGGAGTTAGGAATTTGAGGGGTTTTGGCACATTAAGTGCAAGGGAGTTTAAGGGGGGTAGAAGAGAGTTAAGGGGAAGGTGAAGGGTTGGGGCTCGTGTGGGCCCCACCTCACCTTAATCCTCACTTGGTTAGTTAGGAACATGTGATTCCACCCCAACTTCCACACTTAGGATATAACCACTTAAGAAGATAAATAAAATTTGTAACACAAATTTTATTTTTCTTTACACTTAAACCACAACCTTAATAAACAACTGCTCCCAAGCAAAAGCAACTCCAGGAAAGGCATTCCTAAGCAAAAACCGGCGCTACGGTTCCATCGGTGCCCTCGGAATTTGATTCCGGGCACCGGTTCAAAAGTTAGAAATTCCCGCTCGTTCGTTCACTAAACGTACCCGAGCCAAACTTCGGAAATTGATTCTGGGCACACCGGGCCTCGAAATCAGGCGCTGTCAGAAACTGTGTTCTTGTAAAATTCCAAAGAAAATTAAGAAAAAAATTCCCTTGAAATTTCTGGGTCTTTACATTACTCCCACCTCAGGGCTTTACGTCCCTGTAAAGCTTCATCACAAACTAGGGTCACAAAAGCGGTACAGAGCACGCATCTGAGCCTTCCGCTCCCATGTGCTCACCTGGAGGTTCTCGTACTGTCAAAGGAAGTGCACCCAAGGAATCGATCATCCTCGTAGGATCTGCTCCTATCTATTCTTGATCCCCACTGGAACCTCCGTGCATGTCGCTCTATCATCGATGTCCAACTCCCTGAGGTCGATGATGTGTGAAGGATCAAGCACGTATCTCCTCAATTGAGTTACGTGAAAGTCATCGTGCACCTGGTGCAACTGAGGTGGATGGGTCAAGCGATAAACCACCTCGCCTACCCTGCTGGGGACCTATAAAGGTCTATTGAACCTCGGAGATCTCTTTTCGCCTCGGCTACATCTCCGTAAACCTCGTCGAGGTGAGACCTGTATAAGAACGTGGTCGCCATCCTCGAACTCTAAAGGTCTCCCTTTTTAGGTTAGAACTGAAACTCAAAACACCTGCTGCCACGAGGGTAAGGTTGTCCGACCCAAGAATGATCGGCTACACCCTCCCATGCACGAGTTTATCTTGTGCTGCCCAGGGTTTCCTTTTCGCCGACCAAGGAAAACCCATCCCAACGTTTGCCTAATACCATCAATTTGAGTATGAACAGTGATTGCCAAATACATACTCAAACTAACGTCGTAAGGCCTCGACGCTGCCACCAAGAGGTCCTAACCGAGACTCTCGCCTCAAGGGTCAGATCACACCGTCGGCGTAAGTGTGACTATCGAGTCTCCTCCCAAAGGTATCTCCAGATGTGAGGGTCAAGTCAACGGCTTAACCAGAATCTCTAGGTCTGGGACTAGATTCATGGAAGGAAGGGATGATTCGTTTCGATGCCTGTGGCTACGGCAGCTAGTAGAAGATAAATTCCGCACTTCGAATCATCCTTAGAGCCCCTTTTTGGTCGCACTCCATGACCGCAAGTAGCTACCCTCTTTCCCTGCTCTCCAACTCCCTGAGTCTAGCAGGGACTACAAAGGCGGGTGATGGTAACATGTTGAAATGTACACCACCACGAGCTGCTCTCCAAGCTCTGCCTCCATGTCTGCTGCTCTGCAGATTCATCTGCCCTTAGCATTTCCTCTTCTTGAAACATTTTACATGCCCATGTCTCCGAGACTGGTGTCAGTTTCCTGCTTTCCAAACTTCTAACATTCTCTGGCTGTATTCGATCAGCAAATAATTCTCAACCACAAAGGTTCCTTCTAGCACTCTAGCCTAAGTAGAAATGCATAGAGAAAAGGTGTTGTCTCGGAAGCCCTTAAACATACCATGCTCAGAGGTCCAACCTCTATTGCACTAATCAAAACGCTTCCATCGAGTACCTGATATGTTCGGTACGCCTCGATGAATTCTCAGCTATCAACACGTCATCCCGCCGAAACTGTAAAAGTTCTAGAAAATTCTCGGCCACCTCCTCAAGCCAGTCCTCTGCCGCCTATGAGTCAGGTTCACCTCGGAACATGATGGTATCTGAAGTTAGAACACATGTAAGGCAGTAAACTTACATGTGTCACCTATCGGTACCGCCGGTTGTAACTGCTGACCAACAGGTAGTGATGTATAGCTGACACACTACCCAAAGGCACTATCTCAGGCATCGGTTCACGTACCGAATCCTCATCACTTTGCGGACCATCCTCATGGTCATTCACTGGAAAACACTAGTGGCCAAGTCCACCATCCACTCTACTGATGTCTCAGCTAGGCAGAAAACTCTAGCAATCGCCTCCAGCAACTGCTCTGCTGTCTGGAAATCTGCCTCACCTCGTAACTTCTGAGGCCTCTACTGCTGGAACTCGTGCAATACGCTCCGCCAGCGTGCACAGTTTGCTAGTATAGCCATTGGCATCTGCTGCCCAACAGGTGCTGATGTACTGGTACACCACCCGAGGGTGCCAACATAGTAAAAAGGGCCCTGCACCAGAGGCTCGTCGCTCGGTGAGCCGTCATCAAGTACTCTCTCGGAACTCCAACTGACTGTCTGCGTGGAGACATCCTGAACAGATGTGACACGGTCAACGTCTTATACCTGGTGAGCTGACCTGGTTTGAGCTGACTTTAAAACTTTGGAAACACACACGCAATCCGTGTTTTTGTGTACAAAGTCGGAAATCAGTAGTCAGGGTCCTGGTGTACGGATACGTCGGCCACCGCACCAACACTGGACTCCCTGAACTGAAAACCACACTCGGTACCCTTAACACTATTGCTTCACAGAAAGAAACATCAGAGTTATAAGTTTTGCGGTAGAACTGAACTCCTCTGATATCAATTTGTCACGACCCGTCCTCGGGGCCCGTGCCGTGACTACCCCAAGCCCGCCTTCCATAGGCCAGGGGCTGGCGACTAGCACCAAAGGCGTAAAATCCCGATAACTGGGAAGGCATTGCCTTTATAAAAGAAAACAAGCACCACAGAGTACAAGCGGAAGAAGTAAACACTAAGTAAAAACTAAGTACAACAGTAAGTGCAGAAAGTAAAAAGGGGCCGGAAATACAAGCCCAACTGTAAAGTACAACTCGAAAGGGAAAACAGCAACTGAAAAGTAAAGCTGCTACGCCGAGCTGTCCACTGGATATCCCACCTGAAGGGTGGGTACAGATTGCTCCTCTGCTCCTCAGGTCCCCCCGTCCGCTCCGAGTATGTCTCGCCCAGTGGTCCACTTCCGGGTACCTCCTCGTCGTCACGTCCACCTCTGGGTACCGCCTCGTCGTGAGGTCCTGCTCCGGGTACCATCTCTTTGTATAGTCCACCTCCAGGTACTGCCCAGTCCTCGAACAGTTGGCTTCTGTCAGCACTGCCCATCGTCAGGATTTTCATTATCGAAACTGTAACTGCTGAAGAGCTCCGTCTCTGGAGTGTACAGTGGTCCTGTCACGACTCTGAGGTACTGCTCACTAACCTAAGACTGCTGAAGAACTCCACCCATCGAGTACTGCGGGCCAGCTGCTACAACCAAGTGCTCCCATGTGCCGCTACAACCAAGCGCACCTCTGTCGTGGGTCTGCCGCTACAACCAAGTGCTCCCATGTGCCGCTACAACCAAGCGCACCTCTGTCGCGGGTATGCCGCTACAACCAAGCTCTCCCATGTGCCGCTACAACCAAGCGCAACTCTGTCGTGGGTCTGCCGCTACAACCAAGCGCTCCCATGTGCCGCTACAACCAAGCACACCTCTGTCGTGGGTATGCCGATATAACCAAGCGCTCCCATGTGCTGCTACAACCAAGCGAAACTCTGTCGTGGGTCTGCCGCTACAACCAAGCGCTCCCATGTGCCGCTAAAACCAATCGCACCTCTGTCGTGGGTATGCCGCTACAACCAAGCGCTCCCATGGGCCGCTACAACCAAGCGCAACTCTGTCGTGGGTCTGCCGCTACAACCAAACGCTCCCATGTTCCGATACAACCAAGCGCACCTCTGTAACACTCTGAGTCGTTCGATCAGCAGTCGTCGGGTCTCAGCCAGCTACACGATCTTCGTACTCCGCACGCTCGTCACTGGGAGGGTCCGCTCCACGAGCTACAGGTCGATACTCCAAGTATCTCAAAGTCCCATGAAGAAGTATCTCAAAGGACTGCCACGTCATAGGGGTCTCAACGCAACAGACGGCACGTCAATCGGATGCCCGGTCTGTGAGTTCTTAGCCTTTTCGTCCCAGGGGCCCGGTTGGTTTCGTGAGCAAACCAAACCCGGCCGTATCTCAAATGTACCCCGAACTCTCATAGGGTAAACTCATAGGGACCGTTTCTCAACGCGATCACCAACGCCGCTGACGGTTCGTCAAATGGACGTTCTGTCAGAAAGATATCAGCTTTTCCGTTCCAGGGGCCCGGTTGGATTTCGGTGCGATCCAACCCGGCCACTATCCATCTGCATTCAAAACTCGGGCGAAGGATGCCAGAAGTTCCGTATCGTCAACAGGAACTCAACGCAACAGACGGCGCGTCAATCGGACGCCCGGTCTGAGAGTTATTGGCTTTTTCGTCTCACACTCACCTTGGGAAACTTCCCAGGAGATCACCCATCCTGATCACTACTCTAGGCCAAGCACGCTTAACTATGGAGTTTTAACCACGTAGGCTCCCGAAAAGGAAGGTTCACCTTGAGTATAGTATACCAAAACGACCGTCTCGATCCAAGGATCGCGTTGCCGCTGACGACGAGCCGTTTGGAGGCCGGTAGCCCAAGATACGGGCATTTGACCAAACCGCTCGGTAACGGGGGTTTCGGGCCCGGGCCGTCCCGGCCCGAGACCCCCCGGATGGCCCGAACCGGGTCGACCCGCCCCGGACGGGGTCGACCCGGCCCGGTACAGCCCGGCCCGGCCCGGCGTGGCCCCCCTTTGTGAAACCGGCCCCCCTCATAATGGGGGGCCAAATAACTGCCCGGGGGAATTAAATTCCCCCGGTTTCCACCAACCTGGCCGGCCCGACCTGGCCGGCCGGCTTCTTGTCAACAGGACCGGCAAGGGCAGGTCCTCTTCCGTCTTCCGGCACCGGCGGCCCGGCTGGCCGCCGGTCATCACGATCCGCCGCGGCCCGGAACCGGCTGCGGCCTTCGTCATCCGGCGCGGTGCGACGGCACCGCGCCCCTCCGCCGCGGCCCCGCTCTGGCCGTGGCGTCTTCGGTTTCCTTCAACGCGGCGCGACGGCGTCGCGTTCATGATAATTCTTTCCACGGCGCGGCGCGACGGCGCCGCGCAATAATTTCCGTGTGATTCCCGCGTGGTGCGACGACACCACGCTATCTCGTTTCATCTGCAAGAAACATTCAAGAACAAAGGAGGGGGTTTCGGCCGTGTTTGTGCGGTCCGGTCCCCCTCTCGTTAGACGATAACACTTAAACGTTCATCCTCAAGTTTGTCATGCTAGAAAAAAGAACGGAAAATAATTAAATAAAGCAACAACAAACCCCTACTTCGCTTTTCATTATGTGTTGACGAAGTCGCGGAAAGGCGGCGGCGATTCGTCGACATTGGAAAAGAGAAGCCGTTGACGACGTCGGCGTTCTTCGTGAAAGGCGCTCCCTTCTTTATTCCGGAAGGAGTGGGAAGGAGGCATCCAAGAAGGGATCGACGTTGGAAACTTCACGTTCTTCTTTGGAAAAGGCATTCTTCGTCGAGAAGACGTTGTTCCATGTTTGGAGATGTCCTTCGTGTTCTTCGTCGAGGGTGGAATTCTCTTCAATCCTTCCATGACTCTATCACAAAGATTTATCCAACCCCAAACAATAAAACAACACACCTTATTATAGTGTTAGCTTAATGAATTCAAAATAATTCAAATTCATTAAGTTACATCTTTCATTAATGGGTGGAGAGGCTCCAAAATTAATGAACGTGGAAGTGAAGAGTCACATTTAATTGGGGGGGGTCAAGGGAGTTAAGGAGTTTAAGGAGTTAGGAATTTGAGGGGTTTGGGCACATTAAGTGCAAGGGAGTTTAAAGGGGGTAGAAGAGAGTTAAGGGGAAGGTGAAGGGTTGGGGCTCGTGTGGGCCCCACCTCACCTTAATCCTCACTTGGTTAGTTAGGAACTTGTGATTCCACCCAAACTTCCACACTTAGGATATAACCACTTAAGAAGATAAAAAAAATTTGTAACACAAATTTTATTTTTCTTTACACTTAAACCACAACCTTAATAAACAACTGCTCCCAAGCAAACGCAACTCCAGGAAAGGCATTCCTAAGCAAAAACCGGCGCTACGGTTCCATCGGTGCCCTCGGAATTTGATTCCGGGCACCGGTTAAAAAGTTAGAAATTCACGCTCGTTCGTTCACTGAACGTACCCGAGCCAAACTTCGGAAATTGATTCTGGGCACACCGGGCCTCGGAATCAGGCGCTGTCAGAAACTGTGTTCTTGTAAAATTCCAAAGAAAATTAAGAAAAAAATTTCCTTGAAATTTCCGGGTCTTTACAATATTTATTTGAGAAATAAATAGCCATTATTCATTGTCAAAAAATGTGTTAAAGAAAATAAAAATAATGGATAAAAAAAAGTACACACTGTGTATTCTGGGAATTTATGAGAAATAATAGTATATATTTAATTAAAAAATATTATGTGTAATTCACTTGGTGCATGTCAAGTAATAATAATACTCCACTATTATTTTTAGACATGAGGTATTACTAAGAATTGAATAAAATGAATAAATTATTTTGGGTAAATAATTAATTTAATTATTGTATATAATTAAAATACCAATTATATAATTATCATTATCCTAAACATTTTTTGTAACTGGGCATAACGAATTTGGAAAATATCTCAATCCAAGAGAGAATTAATTTTCCACCAAGAATTATCTCATGATATGAGAGAGGGAGATCGTCCTCCACTAGATCAAGGCGATCAAAGGTGGACACCGTAAGCGAAGGCTCTTCCACACTGGCACCCAGAGATCCCTTTGGCGGAGTCCCGAGATACATGGAGTATGTGTGGATCACCACTAGAGGAATCCTACACATGGATACTAAGATTCAACGATGGATCACAGTGGATCATGATCAAAACATTAATAAAGGCAGAAGTCCATCAAGGTTATTCTCATATATTAATTAAATTAATTATAACCAACATATAATTATCCTCTATATGGTTTGAGGTCTCTCCTCTTTTCTTATGTTCATTTATTAATTCCAAATATCTGGCGTATTATTATCATGATAGATCTCATATTAAATGTCGTTAACAGAGAAAATTATTGTTTTGTACCCCCACAAATGCGCTTCTGGTAATCTGATACATAAAACTTTCTATGTAAATATCACTAAAAAACTCTATATCATTCATTGGGTACTTATGTTTAATAAATATCAATTTACCTAAGTCATTGGCTGTCAATTTTTTATTATTCATTAACAAACAACCTGATTATTTCTTCAAATAATCGTTATATACCATGAAATTTTATAAATTGGGTGAATCATACATACATGTGTGGTGATAATACATTTTTAAACTGCATGAATATCTCTTCAAGTTCATTATATCCAAAAAAAGTGACTCTCTTCAATTTTTGTTCTGTTCGATGTTTTGTTAACCTTGATAATTTTATCACAAATCGATGACAGTACCCAATTAATCTAAGGAAAGTATGGATTTCATTCAAATATGTTATCCTGATCAATTAATGAATTGATTTTTTCAATTATGGATCCACATATATCCCCTTTATTGTGATAATAATAACCAATAGTAATAGTTTCTTCAACATTAATTTAGATTGGTTTTATGTTACCTAAAGCTTCTCCTTTGGTACGGTTTCTAACAGAGTGCTTAGATGTTCCTCGAGTTTCTAATTTATTTCGGATAAGTTATGAATATAATGTATATAGAGTAAAAAAATATTAAGGTATTATATAATGACTATATTCCTCATGTCCATGAATATTTAGAAAGAATTAGTGAGTTTAGATGACATTAATATGAAATCATAGTGCTCGTACCTTGTATAGAATGTAGTCTTTTAAATATTCGCTCTCTTCACAACTATTTGATAATAAACTGAATAAATATCGACCTTGGAGATATATTTTCTATACATAATTGTTTTAAAAATTCTTAAATCTATGAAAGAATATACTTTTTCTTTTTAATGATGTTTTTTATATCATTATAATCAACTCAAAGAAAAATTTAACCATCTGTATTCATGATTAAGAGTTCTAGTTAACTATAAGGTGTTGAACATGGGATTATGAACCATTTATAAAGATTATTTTGCAATTTTTTTTATCCTCATGTTCCGAAATAGCTATTCTATAATAATTATTATATAATACAAACTCCAATGGTATACTATGGATAAAAAATTATACTTCTTTTCTTTGAAGAAGTCCATCTAATTATATAAGAAACACATGAACATATTCCCTCACAATAAGCATGAATAAAAAGATGATTTTTTAAATAGAATATATTATTCTAGATATATATTATTACTCACAAGGAAATACTATTTTGGTCAGAAATGTTGGTTCTAAAGAATATTCATCTTCCTCCTTACACATGTACAGAATCAGAGGACAATATTCAATACATAGATTGATTTCATTCTCATAGTAATTTCTGTTGGCTCTATATAATTAAAGCCAATCCATAACTAAAACTACATCAAAGTCAACTAAATGAAGATTCTATTTGTTTTATTATAAGTACAACTAATAAATTTTCATAGGAATATGTTTTCAATTTGGGATATCACAATTTCTAAAAATATCATTGTCACAGAAAAATACTTCCATGTAGTGTGGTTGTATTTGAAAATTTATTTTGAACATTAGTGATATAAAGGAATGCATAAAAAATTTGATGAAAACAATACATTTCACTTTTTTATTCTGGATCTATCCATTTATGTCAACCAAAATATACATAGGTATTATAATTTTGAAACCATTAAACACAAAAATGGGAGACAATTAACATTAAAAGGATAATGTACAAATTACAAGTATTTTCTTAAAATATTAATTTCGAGTATTCAAGCTATTTTATCCATGAGATGTTCTCAAACATTGTCACTTATTAGAATTTTTTACATTAATAATGGTTTTTAATTGGCTTGTGAATTTACCAAATCATATCCCCCTTGATTTTTAAACACAGTGTTCAATAAGGCCCATTGTTACAGAAAATTTCATGACTGATTCTATCTCAACATGTTGTTTTCTGGTGTTACAAATTTCTGCATCTATTATAAAAGCAAGTACACTATTATTTTCCCTATATGGATTTATTTTCATATAAACCACCAAATAATTATATTAAAAAAATATGTGACATTTATTTGGGGTTATTATTCTCCCTAATGATTTATATAGGGTTTTATAATCCAAATCACAGAAATAAAGAATTTTTCCACTGATTAAAACTATGAAATACCTTTTCATTATTACACATTAAATGATTCCTTATTACATAATATTAAACATTATTTAACCCTAGGATCAGCAGGTCTAACATCATTTGGAATAATCTAAATATAAAACAACTTATTCATGGGATACAACAACATTATTGAAAACATCCTTAACAAGGTCATAGAAATCATTGTTCCTCTATTACTTTAACAAATTACATGGGGATGGCCAAAAGAAATGGGTGAGATATAAACCCTAGTAATCTAATAAGCTTGTAATAGATTGAATAAAAAAGTACATGTTATAAAATAGGCAATTCAATGAGACATAAAATGTGTTAGAATTATTAACATGACCAAATTGGAATGATGTAGTATGATTACGTAAGGGAAACATGGTAATATTGAAACAATATTAAACATGAAATAATAATCATAATTCAAGGAAAATCACCATTAAATGAAAACATAATGTGCTTATAATTACCACATTTTTACCATACATGGAATCTTATGAGACTAAAACATTACCCAATGCATTAGATAACTATCTACATGTACCCATTATAATCATATAATGTACAGGAATATGTATTCCAGATTTATTAAATTGTATAATAAAATATTTATTCCTATTTGAACCAATTAAAATTTGGTGTTTTACATACATATAATTCCTTAAAAATATGTGTATAATTTAATAATTGTGAACAACCTTTATAAAAAATCGGTATGGGTATTCACTACAGAATTGTTGGGAATGAAAAATTATAGTGAAATTTTGTCACCAAAATGACAGAATATAAATATACATAATTATTTATAATGAGATATAAATTAATTTTTAATCATTTTTAATAACAATTAAATTAATAGGGACATGATAAAACATATACAAACATTATTAATAAGATATAAATGACATAAGCTAAAAGATATGTTTGAATAACGGGGGTAAGAAATAGACCCCTGCTAAATTTTGGCATAGTAATAGATTTTTTAAATGATATTATAAAAGGGTATAAATGATATCTAATGTTTGGGATATTAATTTTTCTATATATGGATAATTATAAATATAAGACAACATAATTATTTTATATTAAATGGCAATATAAAAAGAAGGTGTTTGAATTGGGAAGAAGAGAGCAATGTCTCATTTCTTGAGAGGGTGAATCCAATATCATTGGAGGATATTATTGGGGTGATTTGGGGAACGTTGTGATTACTCTATATGGGGTGGAGGAGGTAAAATAAGGCTCTAAATGTTTTTTAGTGATGTTTACTAAGTGATTTTTTGGGTTTCATTAGTTAAATAGATTAGATGTCATTTTTTATTTCTCAAACAATGGTTTATGAATCTATTTTTTAATTTAAACAAATATGAATACAAAACCTTGTTTTTTATCAATGGTTTATTCCAAATACAATTGGAATTCATTATTTTTTTTAAAAAAATATGTGAAATTATTTAAATATCACCATTGGTTATTTCGATGTGATTCATGGTCTTAAGGAAATTAATTTGAAACCATTAAATATAATATATTTATTAATCGAATCATAATGGATTTATAAATTTAATAAAGTAACCTCAAAAAAAATATTTTAAATGGAAATCTTATATTGGGTCATTTATATCATTAATTGAATTTATTTTCTCACTTTTGGGTCATTATTATTATTTCATAATACACACTGTATATTTATACAATTATTAAATTTTTCCTGAAAAGTCAACCATTTTATAATTTAGATGTTATAGTTCAAACCTTTTTATTTTATCCAAATTATTTTATAAATATTAGAATCATCAATTTTAAATATCAAAATCAGCAGTCATTCAGAAAAGTTGAATTTTTTAAAATGGTTTTTTTGAACCATTTTAAAATTTATATTTGGCTTCATAAAAATTGTACAATCATATATATTTAATAATAATTATATAATAATAATATATATATAAAAATTATTTATTATAAAAAAAGTATTTCATCAAAATTAATTTATTAATTTTAAATTTATAGTAACCAAATTTACAATTTCTGTTTCATTGTGACATTACAAAATTCATTTATAATATGACAATAATATGAAGAAAATATATTCATTTCTATATAAAAAACATATTCATATTATGATATTCATGTTAAATAATACATTATTACATTAATAAATATCCTAAGGGTACGACTCGTGATGCTAATATTTTCATGTGGTGGTTAGACAAACATTATTAGGGATATGATCAGGATGAGTTTGAACATCTTATGTCAATAGTTTATATTCTGCATTAGTAATTGGATATCAACATGTGACTGGTCAGGGGAACATTACAGTGATGATATATATAAGGCCTCAGCCTTAAACATTACTTAATATTGAATTAAATTAATAATTCACATTGAGGATCTTTTCAGGTTTAGAGTTTTAGAGAATTAGGACATAACTATTACATCTCAAAAGATTACAAAGTAGAAACTTCTACTAAGTTTCCATAAAATAAAAACCCTTAAAAAGAAACATGTCTAGTTCCATGTTTTAGGTAGCATAACATTCCCTTGATCCCATCCTTGACCATATTCCACGTTATGTCTTGTGAAAAACATTCCAAAAACATGGGATGAGCATAAAAATCTCAGTAAGGGATACACAATGAATGAAAACTGTTAGTTTTTCAAAACAACAAGTAAACCATGTATAATTCAACAAAGTAATACTTTTCACCTTTTCGATGTAGTAAAAAAAACTCTTCACTGAATATAAGTTCATTACGTACCCTTCTGTAACCAAAAGATTACCATAAAACCCATATAAAGATCACATAACATATAAAGGTAACTTGGGACATAAACATACTTAAGTGGAATAACCATAAGGTCGACTTCCACACATATCACTTAATGGAATAGCCATTCGGCCAACTTCCATACATACTTAATGGAATAGCCATACGGCCGACTTCCATACCCAATGTATTGGAGGTTATAACGTAACCACTCGTCCTGGTATTCACGACACAACCTGTCATATGGTTTATCACGTAACCACCCGTCAAATGTCCAAGTACCAATATAAAATCATAAAACATAAAACCAATATAAAGGAATGATAACATTTCCACATTTCAATCACAATATATCATTTATATATATTGACATAATAGAATCCTTTAACAAAACCATTTTCAATACCAAAATAAATAAAAGAGTATATAGTATTTATTTTATTTTAAAAACATTATGGCTTTTTGAGGAAGCCAAAGACAAAATAATACTCGCGGTGGCGGAAAAGGTCGTTGTAACTGCATACGTTAAAAAAAACATTCCTTTTTGTCGTTTAGTAAAATGATTCATATAAAAAGATTCCTTTTGTATAAAAGTAAAATTCAAAGGGGTTTATACACCGTATAAAAGAAAGTTTTGTATAAAACTGAATATTCCTCAATGAAAGGAGATTGAGACGAAGTCCCTTACAAAGATGGTATCCTTGGTTTAAGGATAAATCAATTACATAATTATGTGTGACAAACGAATACACCCAATATAAGTGTATATTAAGTGTAAAACAATCAGATGTTATTCACACATATTCATAGAATGACATATTCAAGGAGTACAAGATTATCCCAAAGAATCAAATTTGGGTTAAGAAGTTCCCTTGCAAAACTTTGACGGCCTAACGGCGTCACTAAAAAATTCATAAAATGAGTTGATGAGAGATAAGAAGGGGTATCTCATCACTTGGACATGAAATTTAAATCAATAAGGATATAGAAGAACATATCCCAACATAATATTATGTGAATTAAAAGACATAACAAAAGAAGTATTTTACAAAAAGGGAAGGGTGAAAGGTTCCCTTACCGACATGGGTATCTTTCGAGACATGCACCCCAAAAAAGAAGGACAATACAACATTGATGTAAATACTCATAAATGAAAGTATATTACACAATGAGTAAAATAATGGGCAGTACATACACCACTCAAAGTAAATTGTGGCAAATGTAGCATAAATCTCATGGGAATAAAAGTGAGATGATTAATCCCTTACGAAAACTCGGCAGCCTAACAGCACCACATAAAACTTACAAAAATGGATTGATGAGATAAAATAGGGTATCTCATTATATTAACATAATGTTTACTGAATGAATAATATAAAAGAACATCCCCCAACATAACAAATAGGAGCTTAAAATAAGTGACATAAAGGAGAGTACTTTAAAAGAAAGTTAGGGGTTTGATCCCATTCGAAAATTCGGCAGCCTAACGGCGCCACTCAAAACATCCAAAATGGATTGATGAGAGATAATAGGGTCCCTCATCGTATGAACAAAAAAATTATAGTTATAGTAATATAAAAGAACATCCCAATAACAAGAATGATGAGCTTTAGAAGGAATGACAAAAAGAGTGTACTTGAAAAGAAAGAGAGGAGTAAGATCCCTTACCTCAGGCCTGACTTGACTCAATCGTTCTTTAATCTCCTGAATAATAAACTTGAGTTAATTTATACTTCCTTAAGAACCTTTTTCAAGTTCATTATTCCTTTTATATCACTTATTACCATGTCATATACATTATGTAATCATTTAAGTTAATAATGTTTGTTTTGTCGATACTTGGTTCTTAAGTCGAAAGTGGACTTCTTACAATTACATGTTGTTCGTGTGATCAAGGGTTAATTATATAAAGAATTGTATTCATCATGTATATATCATATATATCATATATATCCAGTATATTCAGGCATTTATAATATTACATAACATTTAGAGTTAAGAAATGAAGTGCACCGTTCATGGAGACGGTAAGCCGTACGTACACATGAACGCTACTTCCGTTTCTATTTCATATATAATGGAATTAAAACATAGTGATACATAATAGTATTTTAATTCCAGTATGGTAACATATATAATATCATTAGATATATCCTTTATACGTACCACATATGGTATTAACGAATCAAATCACTTTGTGGGGGTGGTAGTCCGCACTTCCTTAAATGAAGATATCGCGTTTACCTATAATGGAAACCATAAAGGTATTCCATAAATGAAAAATAAAGAATCTTAAGTAAAAAATAAAAATATTAGATATCATATATAAATATAGTGTCATCTTAATGGCCACCTTTGAAGGTGTTATATGAGTGTTGAACAATCATCGTTTCGTGAGGCAGAAATTCACCATTCATGAAAACAGTATGTTATTTAACCATTAGATGTATGTGTGTGTAAGTTTAGCTCGAATCCTTCTTATAAAAACATCCTAGTATATTTAAGATACTGGAGTTGTTACAAAAGAAATGAATAAATAGTGTTTAGGGGGTTGGAGGGGCAAAATAAAACAAAAGGACACAAGTGAAGACATTACCTTAAAATCGGGTAACTCCCTTTGATTTGAGCTCAAAAGCTTCCTTGGGAAGACTTCTTCCCAAAGTGAGGCTTCTAGGAGTAAGAGAGGGAAGTGGAGAGAAAATATGGGTAGGGGTTGGCCGATCCAAAGGCTTTGGGAGTGTGGGTAAGGAGGTAGAGGTGGGGGCCTTTTATAAGAGGAGAGGAGGGGCACTCTTGTAAAGTTACAAAATGTTACTTTATTTTCAAAAGAGTTTCGGATTTTAAAGGTCCCACATTGATGTATTTCGAGGATAAGGTGATAAGGGTTAGATATCCACTCATCCAATAGGTTTTGGACATGTGTAGGTCTAAGATATTACATTATCATTATATTTTATTTAAATCGTTAAATAAAGAGGTCATTGTTGCATCATCATGATGTCATAAATAATTTAATTTATTTAATGTCTAATAATTATAAAAAAATCCTATGATGTATGAAATATTTTTATCTTTAAAATGACTATTTATAGTCAAACATATGACTTGTATAACCCCATGTAAAAAATTTTTTAGTAAAACATCTCATGTTTGTGTCATTTTTACTTTAACATTAAATAAAAAGATATTTATGTCATTTTCCAACCAAAGTGGCTCCATGGGGTCCCCAAGTTGAACCATGGATTTTCTTGGTCAGAAATGACCCATCCAATGAGGGTAGGACATGTGTCTAGGTCATTTAATTTTATTAAAACTTTATTCTTACATTAAACTATACTAATTACCTCTAATCGCAATTAAAAACTTAATAAGTTACTATTCACCAAAAAAATATTTTAATCCCATTGAACCACATTTTACTTCTTAATGACAACCATGTATGTCAGATTTTTGAAATTCAAAACACTATGATGGCAAAATTTCATTTAAATGGAAAAATCAATTTTTATAAGTACCACTTAGTGGTTTCACTATTCATCAAAAATTGATGTTTTTCAGAAAATTACCAAAAGTTCACCCTAAGCTATATTTGATATTCCGAATTCAAAAATGAAGTCTATTTTACAAAATTCAAAACATATAATTCACATTAATTAATTTAATAATTAATTCCCGCTGTCAGAGGAAATAGCGTGTTTTTATGAAACAAAATGTATCAAAAAGATTGACACTAGTTTAAGTCTGATTTCAAAGTGAAATTAATTCCAACTAACACTATTGGATTAAATGGTAAAAATATATTATAATTTTACTTTAAAACCAATTCAAAAGATAATCTAATCATATAAATAAATTAGATTAAAAGAGGTTTTGAATTAAAATACAACATTTTTCACTATTCATTTAAAATTGAAATTTTTTGGGAAAAAAATACCAAAACTTTACGCAAAGTAAACTTTGATGTCCCAATTCTAAAGAAGAATTTTATTTTTTCAGATATAACACATAAAATTTTCAAAAAGTGGATTTAAAAGCGGTTCGCCATCAAAAGGCGGTTAATCGACCTTTTAATGAATATTAGAATGTTTACGCTTAAAATTGTATTCATTTGCATTTTTTAAACCTCTAACATTTATTGTAAAAAGTAAAAATATTTGACAAAAATATATAATAATTTTGTAGTTAGTTCTGTTCATTCCCGCCATTATAACAGCTTGGTGTTAACTACTATTTAAAATAATTTTATTTTATTATTAGAGTGCAATGTAAGATTACCCAGAAACTCATTGTTGCGTGTTGGGTACGCCATCGAGCATAGCATCCCTTTTAAAGTAATATTAATATTTTATTCACAAATATGGATAAATTTAAAAATGTCCTATTATTTATTTACCTGGGGTATTACATCCTTCCCTCCTTTTGGGAATTGCGTCCTCGCAATTTTAAAATTGAGCTTGGAAACATCCTTGAAAGTCCCACTTCGGAACAAGTGTCGGTAAAACAATCACTTTAAAATAAAGAAAGATAAGTACATAGGTCACCTGAGTTAACCCATAATAGGATTTCATGTAGGAAAACATGGACATGGAAGAAAAAGAAATGGGTCGTGTTTTTGAGGGAGAGTGATAGTAAACATGTCTAGGAGAAAGTTAACCATAAGAAAATCACAAACTTGTGATGGGTTAAACGGTATTCGATTCCCCAGTAGAAAAAGTTAATAGACAAAATTTTTGTTTTAAGTTACTTTTTATTTAGGAATTTATCAATAAGTAAACATAATCACTTATCATGTTGACTTTCAACTTTTACTAGATTCCTTAATTAAACTCATATTTTTTCCAAAAGACGAGTATTTAGGAAGACTTGTTCGCATTAAGAGTACTATAATAAACTTCTAGAGAATCACCTAATCCACCAAAGAGAACTATATACTTCTCATGTCTTTAGGCTTTAACCAAAACCAAAACCAAAAAGGTTAGTACAAGGTCAGATAATCCGGAAAAGGATAACCCTTTAAAAAGAAAATCTATGCTTAATCTCCAAACTTTTTCCAACAAAACCCATTGTCCAACGAGGACTATTCGAGAAACAAATTGTCCATAAAATACTTCAAAGTAAACCAAACTAATATTGAAACCCAACTATTTGAAGGATTTAGTCGCATTGTCTTCCAAGGTACAAATTAACACCTATCTCCAAATGACATCAGTTACTCTTAACGTCTCGTATTGAAAAGTAATTAACATAATCACATATCCTCCATGATATGTTAATCATTTTCATAAATAACCAAAATTCAACTTACTCTTACTTCATAAAATCATATAACTAAAAAGAATCAGTCAAACTAACCAGGGACTTCATGTAGTCTAGTGGTAGGCGATAAATACCAGTCGCACTTTGGTTGTGGGTTTGATTCCTGCAGCTTTGTCCGACGCGACGGGTTTTCACACGGTCTGCGTGTTTTCCTTTTTCCAAAACTATATAATTCTCAAATAATTCCCCAAAAGAGATAAAATCATCAAAAATAACCATAACATAATTTAACCTCAATTTTATCTCAAGCCTTTCACTTCCATCATAACATATAGTAACCCATAATTACCTCAAAAGTAAGGATCATATAAACCCAAATGGTTATTTATAACTATGTCCACAAAAGAAAAGATAACTATTCCTTGAATAAAATTTTCATATATTAAACATCGGTGTTACACATACTATAAAAAGTCTTCTAATGTAACCCCATCATCAAAAGAGACTTAATACTCTTAAGAATTTCACCATAACTCTTGAAGCCCTTATATGTTGAAATCTTACTCATTCAACATTCTTCATGATCCATTAACCATTCCATTCCAACTTATTCTGAAATACTTCTTTCCTATAAACAAAATCATGAATCATATCCTAAGATTCCAAAAAAGGAAAACAATAGTTATGAAATAATCCATACCTTTGATTGGTCATTTTTAGTTTCTTCATCCTCAATCAGAATGGCATTAGTTATTGGTAAACGAGCATTTGAACGATCTTGGTGATCCCATTCACGAAACTTCTTCATAGGACATGTGTTTGCATAATGACCATGCACACCACATTTAAAACATTCAATTGATCCTTCAGAAAGAACTTCTTTCCCTTTCCTCACGTCAACTTGATGTTTCCTTTTTCCATGGCAGGTTCTTGCTTTATGACCTTCATTTCCACATCTATAGCATATTTTTGTCCCTTTGAAACATTTTCCTAGGTGTTTCTTTCCACATCTATGACACATAGGTTTTTGAACACACTTACCTTTATGATTATTACATGTAGTTCGGTAGGGATTTGTTCCTCGCATATATGATTCCTTATTGAAATCACCAAGGTTTAGGTGGTCAATCATGACTCCAGATAGTTGGTTGAGGATAAACACAATATTTCTCATTGCAGCTCCCATATCATTCAGTTGCTCGCTCAGAAAACTATCAAAGTTTCCATCACATCCACCGTTACCTTGGTGCCTGCTAGATCCAGCCATTTACTAAAACCAAAAAGGGTCCGTGTGAGTATAACAACAAAACCATCATGTACTAATGAGGAAGATATACTTACCCATTCACTTTATCTATAAACTATGACTATTTCTGAAATACTAACCATTATGGTCATGTCACTTATGCTTAAAGAATACCCTAACCTCTAAAGTTATCTAAACCGACCTTTGATACCAACTATAAGTTCTCGGCCTTAAACCTTACTTAATATTGAATTAAATTAATAATTCACCTTGAGGATCTTTTCAGGTTTAGAGTTTTAGAGAATTAGGACATAACCATTACATCTCAAAAGATTACAAAGTAGAAACTTCTACTAAGTTTCCATAAAATAAAAACTCTTAAAAAGAAACATGTCTAGTTCCATGTTTTAGGTAGCATGACTTTCCCTTGATCCCATCCTTGACCCAATTCAACATTAAGTCCTGTGAAAAACATTCCAAAAACTTGGGATGAGCATAAAAAGCTCAGTATGGGATACACAAAGAATGAAAACTGTTAGTTTTTCAAAACAACAAGTAAACCATGTATACATCAACAAAGTAATACTTTTCACCTTTTCAAAGTAGTAAAACAAATTATTCACTGAATATAAGTTCATTACTTACCCTTATGTAACCAAAATATTACCATAAAACCCATATAAAGATCACATAACATATAAAGGTAACTTGGGACATAAACATACTTAAGTGGAATAACCATAAGTTTGACTTCCACACATATCACTTAATGGAATAGCCATTCGGCCAACTTCCATACATACTTAATGGAATAGCCATACGGCCGACTTCCATACCCAATGCATTGGAGGTTATAACATAACCACCCATCATGGTATTCATGGCACCACCCATCATATGGTTTATCACGTAACCACCCGTCAAATGTCCAAGTACTAGTATAAAATCATAATACATAAAACCAATATAAAGGAATGATAACATTTCCACATTTAAAACACAATATATCATTTAAATATATTGACATAATAGAATCCTTTATCAAAACCATTTTCAATACCAAAATACAATTAAAGAGTATATGGTATTTATTTTATTTTAAAAACATTATAGCTTGTTGAGGAAGCCAAAGACCAAATAATACTCGCGGTGGCGGAAAAGGTCATTGTAACCACGTACGTTATAAAAACATTCCTTTTTGTCATTTAGTAAAACACTTCGTAGAAAAATATTTCTCTTGTATAAAAGTAAAAGTCAAAGTGTTTTATACACCGTATAAAAGAAAGTTCTGTATAAAACGAAATATGCCTCAATGAAAGAAGATTGAGATGAAGTCCCTTACAAAGACGGTATCCTTGGTTTATGGATAAATCAACTTCATAATTATGTGTGACAAATGAATACACACAATATAAGTGGATATTAAGTGTAAAACAATCAGATGTTATTCACACATATTCATAGAATGACATATTCAAGGAGTAAAATATTATCCCTAAGAATCAAATTTGGGTTAAGAAGTTCCCTTGCAAAACTTTGACGGCCTAATGACGTCACTAAAAAATTCAGAAAATGAGTTGATGAGAGATAAGAAGGGGTATCTCATCACTTGGACATAAAATTTAAATCAATAAGGATATAGAAGAACATATCCCAACATAATATTATGTGAATTAAAAGACATAAAAAAAGAAGTCTTTTACAAAAAAGTGGAGGGTGAAAGGTTCCCTTACCGACATGGGTATCTTTCGAGACATGCACCCCGTGAATGAAGGAAAATACAAAATTGATGTAAATACTCATAAATTAAAGTATATTACACAATGAGTAAAATAATGGGAAGTACATAATACTCGAAAACTCGGTAAATGTATCATAAATCTCACGGTAATAAAAATGAGATGAAAAATCCCTTACGAAAACTCGGCATCCTAACAGCGCCACATAACACTTACAAAAATGGATTGATGAGATCAAATAGGGTCCTTAATTATATTAACATAAAGTTTACAGAAATAAGAATATAAAAGAACATCCCCCAACATAAAAAATAGGAGCTTAAAAGAAGTGACATAAAGGAGAGTACTTTAAAAGAACGTGAGGGGTTTGATCTCTTACAAAAATTCGGCAGCCTAACGGCGCCACTCAAAACTTCCAAAATGGATTGATGAGAGAGAATAGGGGACCTCATCATATGAACATAAAAATTACAGTAAGATTAATATAAAAGAACATCCCAATAACAAGAATTATTAGCTTTAGAAGGAATGACATAAAAGAGTGTACTTAAAAAGAAAGAGAGGAGTAAGATCCCTTACATCGGGTCCGAGTTGACTCGATCGTTCTTTAATCTCTTGAATAATAAACTTGAGTTAATTTATACTTCCTTAAGAACCTTTTTCAAGTTCATTATTACTTTTATATCACTTATTACCATGTCATAGACATTATTTAATAATTTAAGTTAATAATGTTTGTTTTGTCGATACTTGGTTCTTAAGTCGAAAGTCGACTTCTTACAATTACATGTTGTTTGTGTGGTCAACAGTTAATTATATCCAGAATTGTATTTGTCACGACCCGCCCTTGGGACCCGTGCCATGACTACCCCATTCCTGCCTTCCATAGGCCAGGGGCTGGAGACTAGCACCAAAGGCATAAAATCCCGATAACTGGGAAGGCATTGCCTTTATAAAATAAAACAAGCACCACAGAGTACAAGCGGAAACAAAACACTAAGTACAAAAGAAAAACTGAAAAGTAAATGGGCCAGAATACAAACCCAAAATAATGTACAACTACAACTGAACAAGTTACAACAGCAAAAAGACAAACAGCAGGAAGAAGCAAGAAGCTCCTGGGTCGTCCTCCTCGGATCCTACCTGAAGGGTAGGTACAGATATCGCAGCTCCTGGTCGTCCACCATAGATCCTACCTGAAGGGTAGGTAATGATACCCTCCTCCACACTCTCGTCCATCAACCTCCTCTGTGAGACATCACGTCGTGTAGTCCACCTCCGGGTACTGGCTCATTGTGTAGTCCACCTCTGGGTACCAACCAGTCCTCGAACACTTGGCCTTCGTCAGCACTGCCCGTCGTTTGCAACCAACACAATGAGGTGCGGGCATAGCCCGTGCAGTGGTGAGTATAACGATACACAGTAGGGACCCCGAGACCTTCAAGGTCTCACTAAAACCAACAAGGATAACCACAAAGAAGATCTTAACAGATAACCTCTACTTAGGTATATGCCCATACATATACCTAAGTTATCAAGTAACCCATCTCAATCATGACGAAACACAAGGATTGTGAAATCAATGGATGACCACTACCCAGGTATATGCCCATACATATACCTATGTTATCAAGTGACCCATCTCAATCATGAGGTATACACAAAGGTCAAAAGTCTGAGCTCAACCAGGATTTTCATTATCGAAACCGTAACTACTGAAGAGCTCCGTCTCTGGAGTGTACAGTGGTCCTATCACGACTCCGAGGTACTGCTCACTAACCTAAGACTGCTGAGGTACTCCTCCGGTCGAGTACCGCAGGCATGCCACCTCACACAGTAGTGCTTCCCGCCGGGGTCTGCCACCTAACACAGTAGTGCTCCCCCCTCATAGCCTACAGAGGTACTCCTCATGTCGAGTACTGCGGGTCTGCCACCTCACATAGTAGTGCTCCTCCGCTGTAGGTCTGCCACCTCACAAAGTAGTGCTCCCCACTGGGCTACGTAATTCACTCCGAATCGAATCGGACAAGCAGTCTTCAGGTCTCTACCGGCTATACGGTCTCCGTACTCCGTATGCTCGTCTCTAGGAGGGTCCGCTCCACGAGCTACAAGTCGATACTCCAAGTATCTCAAAGTCCCACGAAGAAGTATCTCAAATACCACCTCGTCATAGGGGTCTCAACGCAATATACGGCGCGTCAATCGGACGCCCGGTCTGTGAGTTGATAGCCTTTTCGTCCCAGGGGCCCGGTTGGTTTCGTGAGCAAACCAAATCCGGCCGTATCCCAACTGTACCCCAAACTCTCATAGGGTATACTCATAGGGACCATTTCTCAACGAGATCACCAACGCAACTGACTGTTCGTCAAACGGACGTTCTGTCAGAAAGGTATCAGATTTTCAGTTCCAGGGCCCCGGTTGGATTTCGGTGCGATCCAATCCGGACACTATCCATATACATCCAAAACTCGGAGAAGGATGCCAAAAGTTCCATATCATCAACAGAAACTCATCCCAGTAGACGGAGCGTCAATCGGACGCCTGGTCTGAGAGTTATTGGCTTTTTCATCTCACACCCACCCTGGGAAACTTCCCAGGAGGTCACCCATCCTGATCACTACTCTAGGCCAAGAACGCTTAACTATGGAGTTTTAACCACATAGGCTCTCGAAAAGAAAGGTGCACCTTGAGTATAAGAAACCGAAACGACCGTCTCGATCCAAGGATCGCGTTGCTGCTGACGGCGAGTCGTTTGGAGGCCCGTAGCCCAAGATACGGGCATTTGACCGAAAGTGGTCCGAAACTGGGGGGTCTGGGCCCGGGCCGACCCTGCCCGACCCCCCCCCCCCCCCTGGGTCGACCGAACCGGGTCGACCCGCCCCGGGCGGCGACCCGGCCCGACAACCCGGCCCAGCTCGAAAACCCGGCCCGGCCGGCGGCGCAGTCCGGCTCGGCGGCGCGGACCGGCACGACGGTGCGGCCTGGGCGTCGTTCGGGTGCCGCGCGCGGGGGGCAAAGCCCCCCCCCCCTTTGAGAACTGCGGTCCCTTAATTGGGGCCACTTTTGAGACCCAGCCGGGGGAAATTAATTCCCCCGGTCTCCACTGTCCGGCCGGCCCGTACTGGCCAGCCGGTTTCGCCATCAAGGACCGGCGACGGCCTGTCCTTCCTTCGCCGACACCGGTGGCCCGGTGCCGGCCGCCGGTCATCTTGCTCCGCCGCGGCCCGGAACCGGCCGCGGCCTATGCCGTCCGGCGGGATGCGTCGACATCGCTTCCCTCCGTCGCGGCCCCGCTCCGGCCGCGACGCCTTTGAATTTCTTCGACGCGACGCGACGGCGTCGCGTTCTTGGATTTCTTTCCACGGCACGGCGCGATGGCGCCGCACAATAATTGTCGTGCAATTCCCGTGTGGTGCGACGGCACCACGCCATCCCGTTCCATCTGCAAGGAAACAATTATGAACATAGGAGGGGGGTTTGGCCGTGTTGGTGCGGTCCGGGCCCCTCTCTCGTTAGACAATAATATTTAATCCTTTATCCTCGACGTTCGACATTCTAGAATCAAGAATGGAAAATAAATTAATAAAATATCAACAATCCCCTACCTCGGATTCAAGTGCGGGGCATGCCAATCAAGCCGCGGAAGACTAGCGTCGCGGAGGTCGGGCGTCGTGGAAATCGAACGTCGTTTCCGTTGACGTCGAGGTGCGTCCGAAGAGGTACGTCGCTGGAGAAGCTTCGTAAGCTGACGGAGTTAGTCCGAGGAGGAAACGGCGTCTCCTTTCGTTTACACGGGAAGAAGATCGAAGAAGCGGCGTCGTCGATCTTCGGAAACACACCGGCTACGAAGAAGAGAAGCGGCGTTCTTCATCGGAGCTTAAGTGTTCTTCGTGTTCTTCGTCAAGGATGAAGAAGATGGAGAGAGCTTCTCAAAATCTCTCAAGGTGGCAAAGGAGACCAACCCAAAATAAAATAAGCTTATGCCTTATTTTATTAACACAACTAAACATTTGAATTTAAAAAGATAAGAAACGAACCATTAATTTGTATAATTAATTCAACGAAAGAAACAGCTCATTTAATTTACGAAATAAACCGCCCAATTAAATGGTCTGTTAAGAATTTAAGAAAACGTGTCAGTTGACTTTCATAATGACGGGTTTTCACGGGTGTGTTACATAGCGGAAAGAAACGGCGGGGCTCGTGCGGGCCCCACCTCACAAATATCCTACCAAGAGGGTAGGATATTTCTGGATAGTACCCTATCTGGTTCAACTCAGTTTAAGCCGCTTTTATGTGGATTTAAGTGGCTTCCAAGTGGCTTAAGTGAAATAAAATAAAGTTGTCGAAAAATTATTTTATTTCTTAACCTTAAGCCCGAAAATTTAAAAACCACACCCAAGCAAACGCAACTCCAGAAGAGGCGTTTCTAAGCGAATATCGGCGCTGCGATTTCATCGGTGCCCTCATAATTCGATTCCGGGAACCGATTGAAAAGTTAGAAAAACCCACTCGTCCGTTCACTGAACGTACCCGAGCCAAACATTGGAAATTGATTCCGGGCACACCGGGTGTCGGAATCAGGCGCCGTTAGAAACTGCGTTCTTGTAAAATTCCAAAGAAAATTAAGAAAAAAAATTCCTTGGAATTTATGGGTCTTTACATTACTCCCACCACAGGGATTTACGTCCCCGTAAAGCTTCACCACAATCTTAGGGAAACAAAGAGGTACTGAGAACGCATCTGAGCCTTCTTCTCCCATGTGCTCACCTGGATGTTCCCGCGCTGCCAAAGAAAGTGTACAAGATTAATCAACCGTCCTCCTAGGATCCGCTCTTGTCGATCCTCGATCACAGGAACCTCCGTAGAAGACACTCATCGCCACTGTCCAGCTCCTCATGGTCGATGATAGGTGAAGGGGTCGAGCACGTATCTCCTCAGTTGGGATACGTGGAAAACGTCATGCACCTAGTGCAACTGAAGTGGATGGGCCAAGCGGTAAACCACCTCTCCTACCCAGCTGAGGACCAAGAAAGGTTCGTTGAACCTCGGAGATAACTTGCCTCCCAGACCACATCTCCGTAGACCTCGTCGAGGTGAGACCCGTAAGAAGACGTGGTCGTCATCCTCAAACTCCAGAGGTCTCCATTTCTGTTATAACTGAAACTCAAAAAGATGCTGCCACGAGGGTAAGGTTGACCGACTCAAGAGTGATCGGTCGCACCCTCCTGTGCAAGAGTTACCCTGTACTGCCTGGGGTTTCCTTTTTCGCCGACCAAGGAAAACCCATCCCGACGTATGCCTAAAACCGTCAATTTGAGTATGAACAGTTATTGCCCATTCCATACTCAAACTTACGTCGTAAGGCCTCAACGCTGCCACCAAGAGATTCCAACCAGAACTATCGCCTCGAGGGTCTGACCACACCCTCTGCGTCAGTGTGATTATCGTGTCTCCCCCCAAGGTATCTCCAGACATGAGGGTCAAGTCCACGGCTTACCGGAAACTCTAGTTCTGGAACAAGATTTGTGAAAGAGAGGAATGATTCATATCGACGTCTGTTACTACAGCAGCTAGTAGTGGACATAGACTGTCCCTTGAATCATTTCTAGATCCATTGGGTCACACTCCTTTACCGCATGCAGCCGCACTCTTCCTCCTCCCTCCAGCTCCCTGAGCCTGGCAGGAATAACTAAGGCGGGTGGTTGTACCATGTGAGGATGTACACCACCTCATGCTGCTCTCCTAGATCTGCCTCCACATCTGCCGCTTCATAGACTCATCTCTATTTAAAGCATCCTCTTTTTGAAACATTTAACACGCCCGAGTCTCTAAGACTGGCACCAGTTTCCTGTTTCTTACTGCACTGTGCAGTCTTCATCCGTTCCTAGATGAGCTGCACATCCTTTAGTCTGACAAGAGCTGCTAAAATTTCTCCTTTGCCGAAAATAGAAACCTGGTCTCATCCCCTGGATGAACCACATTCGTTGCCTAATACAGTAAATCCCAACATGAATGATGCATTCATGCCATGGATGACGTCGTAAGGCCTCGACGTAACTACCAAGAGATCCAACTGTCACTCTCGCCTCCAAGGGTCGAGTCACACTGTCGGCATCAGTGTGAGGTCACTGGGTCTCCTCCAGTAGAAATCTCGAATGTGAGGGTCATGTCAATAGTTTAATCGGGACCACTCAGTATCAACCAAACAAAAAGGACAGGAAAGCAAACATCACAAGATAAGTGTCTTTTTATTATTGCAGCTCATAATACAAAGACACGCATACAAAAGCAACATGGAACTAGAAGTACAAAGGACGTATCCACTAGTTCCGCTCTTGTCCACCTGCTCTCGGAGCTCTAATGCCTTGTCCACTGCTCGGCTGTTGATCAAGCACCCGCCGCTGCTTCTGTCTCGGTGGCTCCTCCAACACCCGCTGATCAACCGTGTGGGGGGTCGTACAGTCACGTGCCAAGTGACCCTTCCTGCCGTAGGAGAAGCACTCTCCGTTTCTGGCACGCCTGGCTCTGACCCCACCCCGGGTGCCCCACACCACTGATCCTAAAACCCGAGATCGTCCAACTGCTAGTCTGGTCCTCCTGGACCTCTGCATCATCTGTCTACTACCCACAGATGACTCGTCTGCTGATCGAAAACCCTGCGGCAAAGGCAGAAGCTCCCGTACACGCTCAGGGTGTAGAGCTACTGGCACAAACTCCACCCTGAAGAAGGTCTCGAAGTCTTCCCATGTGAAGTCCATCCCATCGCAAAACTGGAACAAGTGGCTCCACCACCTGCCTGCTGCTGCCTGAAGAAGGCTGGAAGCAATAATCACCATGAAGTCTGTCAGCGTCCCCACTAGCCTGAATACTCCCACCACAGCCTCCAGCCAATCCTCAGCCGCCTTCGGGTCCGTCTCTCCCCGGAACCTGGGTGGCCCCTGGTGCTGGAACTCGTGCAGGGCACTCAAGTGGCGTGCATCGCCTACTGCTGGGGCTGGTGGCATCGGTGGGCCAACGTATGGTAGTATCGATGGTGCCTCCGCTGGTGCCTCAACTGGAAGAGGGCCCTGTACCGAATCCTCGTCGCTCGACAGGCTATCAGTACATACATCCCTCTGGGCTCTAGCTGGTCGTTCGTGAAAAGGCATCCTGAAAAAAACAACGTGACACAATCAAAAGATTATACCTGGTGAGCTGACTTGGTTTGAGCTGACATTTAAATAAAACTTCCGGAAAACACACATGCAATCAGTGTTTTCGTGCACAAAGTCGGAAATCAGTTGTCAGGGTCCTGGTGTAAGGATACATCGGCTGCCCGCACCAACACTGCACTCCCTGAACTGAAAACCACACTAGGTACTCTTAACACTATTGCTTCACAGAAAGAAACATCAGAGTTATAAGTTCTGCGGTAGAACTAAACTCGTTTGATACCAATTTTTCACGACCCACCCTCGGGGCCCATGCCATGACTACCCCAAGCCCGCCTTCCATAGGCCAGGGGCTGGCGACTAGCACCAAAGGCATAAAATCCCGATAACTGGGTAGGCATTACCTTTATAAAAGAAAACAAGCACCACAGAGTACAAGCGGAAACAAAACACTAAGTACAAAATAAAATCTGAAAAGTAAATGGGCCAGAATACAAACCCAAAAGAATGTACGACTACAACTGAACAAGGTACAACAGCAAAAAGACAAATAGCTGGAAGAAGGAAGCAGCTCCGGGGTCGTCCTCCTTGGATCCTACCTGAAGGGTAGGTACAGATATCGCAGCTCCTGGTCGTCCACCACAGATCCTACCTGAAGGGTAGGTAAAGATAGCCTCCTCCACGCTCTCGTTCATCAACCTCCTCTGTGAGACGTCACGTCGTGTAGTCCACCTCCGGGTACTGGCTCGTTGTGTAGTCCACCTCCGGGTACCGTCCAGTCCTCGAACACTCCGCCTCCGTCAGCACTACCCGTCGTCTGCAAACAACACAACGAGGTGCGGGCATAGCCCGTGCATGGGTGAGTATAACGATACTCAGTAGGGACCCCGAGACCTTCAAGGTCTCACTAAAACCAACAAGTATAACCACAATGAAGATCTCAACAGATAACCTCTACTTAGGTATATGCCCATACATATTTCTATGTTATCAAGTAACCCGTCTCAATCATGCGGAAAAACAAGGATTGTGAAATCAACGGATGACCACTACCCAGTTATATGCCCATAAATATACCTAAGTTATCATGTGACCCATCTCAATCATGAGGTATACACAAAGGTCAAAAGTCTCAGCTCAACCAGTATTTTCATTATCGAAACCGTAACTGCTGAAGAGCTCCGTCTCTGGAGTGTACAGTGGTCCTGTCACGACTCTGAGGTACTGCTCACTAACCTAAGACTACTGAGGTACTCCTCCTGTCGAGTACCGCGGGCCTTCCACCTCACACAGTAGTGCTTCCCGCCGGGGTCTGCCACCCAACACAGTAGCGCTCCCCCCTCAGAGCCTTCAGAGGTACTCCTCCTGTCGAGTACCGCGGGTCTGCCACCTCACATAGTAGTGCTCCTCCACTGTGGGTCTGCCACCTCACAAATTAGTTCTCCCCACTGGGCTACGTAAGTCACTCCGAATCGAATCGGACAAGAAGTCTTCAGGTCTCTGCCGGCTATACGGTCTATGTACTCCGTATGCTCGTCTCTAGGAGGGTCTGCTCCATGAGCTACAAGTCGATACTCCAAGTATCTCAAAGTCCCACGAAGAAGTATCTCAAAGGACAACCTCTTCATAGGGGTCTCAACGCAACAAACAGCACGTCAATCGGACTCCCGGTCTGTGAGTTTCTAGTCTTTTTGTCCCAGGGGGCCCTGTTGGTTTCGTGAGCAAACCAAATCCCGCCGTATCTCAAATGTACCCCGAACTCTCATAGGGTATACTCATAGGGACCATTTCTCAACGAGATCACCAACGCCGCTGACGGTTCGTCAAACGGACGTTCTGTCAGAAAGGTATCAGCTTTTCCGTTCCAGGGGCCCGGTAGGATTTCGGTGCGATCCAACCCGGCCACTATCCATCTGCATCCAAAACTCGGCGAAGGAAGGAAAAAATTCCGTATCATCAACAGGAACTCAACTCAATAGACGGTGCATCAATCGGACGCCCGGTCTGAGAGTTATTGGATTTTTCGTCTCACACCCACCCTGGGAAACATCCCAGGAGGTCACCCATCCTGATCACTACTCTAGGCCAAGCACGATTAACTATGGAGTCTTAACCATGAAGGCTCCTGAAAATGAAGGTGCACCTTGAGTATAGTATACCGAAACGACCGTCTCGATCCAAGGATCACGTTGCTGCTGACGGCGAGTCGTTTAGAGGCCCATAGCCCAAGATACATGCATTTGACCGAAAGTGGTCCGAAACTGGGGGGTCTGGGCCCGGGCCGACCCGGGCCGACCCCCCCCCCCCCCCTGGGTCGGCCGAACAGGGTCAACCCGCCCCTGGCGGCGACCCGGCCCGACGACCTGGCCCAGTTCGAAAAACCCGGCCCGGCCGGCGGCGCGGGCCAGTGCGGCAGCGCGGTCCGGCGCGACGGCGCGGACCGGCACGACGGCGGGGCCTGGGCGCCGTTTGGGTGCCGCGCGCGGGGGGCAAAGCCCCCCCCCCCTTTGAGAACTGCAGACCCTTAATTGGGGCCGCTTTTGAGACCCGGCCGGGGGAAATTAATTCCCCCGGTCTCCACTGTCCGGCCGCCCCGCACTAGCCCGCCGGTTTCGCCAGCAAGGACCGGCGACGGCTGGTCCTTCCTTCGCCAACACCGGAGGCCCGGTGCCGGCCGCCGATCATCTTGCTCCGCCGCGGCCCGGAACCGGCCGCGGCCTATGCCGTCCGGCGCGATGCGACGTCATCGCTTCCCTACGCCGCAGCCCCGCTCCGGCCGCGGCGCCTTTGACATTCTTCGACGCGCCGCGACGGCGTCGCGTTCTTGGATTTCTTTCCACGGCTCAGCGCGACGGCGCCGTGCAATAATTGTCGTGCGATTCCCGCGTGGTGCGACGGCACCACGCCATCCCGTTCCATCCGCAAGGAAACAATTATGAACATTGGAGGGGGTTCGGCCGTGTTGGTGCGGTCTGGGCCCCCCTCTCGTTAGACAATAACATTTAATCCTTTATCCTCGAAGTTCGACATTCAAGAATCAAGAATGGAAAATAAATAAATAAAATATCAACAATCCCCTACCTCGAATTCAAGTGCGGAGCACACCAATCAAGCCGCAGAAGACTAGCGTCGCGGAGGTCGGGCGTCGCGGAAATCGAACGTCGTTTCCATTGACGTCGAGGTGCGTCCGAAGAGGTACGTCGCTGGAGACGCTTCGTAAGCTGATGGAGTTAGTCCGAGGAGGAAATGGAGTCTCCTTTCGTTGACATGGGAAGAAGATCGAAGAAGCGGTGTCGTCGATCTTCAGAAACACACCGGCTATGAAGAAGAGAAGCGGCATTCTTCGTCGGAGCTTAAGTGTTCTTCGTGTTCTTCGTCAAGGTTGAAGAAGATGGAGAGAGCTTCTCAAAAACTCTCAAGGTGGCAAAGGAGACCAACCCAAAATAAAATAAGCTTAAGCCTTATTTAATTTACACAACTAAACATTTGAATTTAAAAAGATAAGAAACGAACCATTAATTCGTAGAATTAATTCAACGAAAGAAACAGCTCATTTAATTTACGAAATAAACCACCCAATTAAATGGTCTGTTAAGAATTTAAGAAAACACATCAGTTGAATTTCATAATGATGGGTTTTCACGGGTGCGTTACTTAGCAGAAAGAAACGGCGGGGCTCGTGCGGGCACCACCTCACAATTATCCAACCAAGAGGGTAGGATATTTCTGGATAGTACCCTATCTGGTTCAACTCAGTTTAAGCTGCTTTTAAGTGGCTTCAAGTGGCTTCCAAGTGGCTTAAGTGAAATAAAATAAAGTTGTCGAAAAATTATTTTATTTCTTAACCTTAAGCCCGAAAATTTAAAAACCACACCCGAGGAAACGCAACTCCGGAAGAGGCGTTTCTAAGCGAATATCGGCGCTGCGATTTCATCGGTGCCCTCAGAATTCGATTCCGGGCACCGGTTCAAATGTTAGAAAAACACACTCGTCCGTTCACTGAACGTACCCGAGCCAAACTTTGGAAATTGATTCCGGGCACACCGGGTCTCGGAATCAGGCGCCGTTAGAAACTGCGTTCTTGTAAAATTCCAAAAAAAATTAAGAAAAAAATTTCCTTGGAATTTACGGGTCTTTACATTACTCCCACCACAGGGATTTATGTCCCCGTAAAGCTTCACCACAAACGTAGGGAAACAATGAGGTACTGAGCACGCATCTGAGCCTTCCGCTCCCATGTGCTCACCTGGAGGTTCCCGCGCTGCCAAAGAAAGTGCACAAGATTAATCGACCGTCCTTCTAGGATCCGCTCCTGTCGATCCTTGATCACAGGAACCTCCATAGAAGACACTCATCGCCACCGTCCAGCTCCTCATGGTCGATGATATGCGAAGGGGTCGAGCATGTATCTCCTCAGTTGGGATACGTGGAAAACGTCATTCACCTAGTGCAACTGAAGTGGATGGGCCAAGCGGTAAACCACCTCGCCTACCCAGCTGAGGACCTAGAAAGGTCCATTGAACCTCGGAGATAACTTGCCTCCCAGGCCACATCTTTATAAACCTCGTCGAGGTGAGACCCGTAAGAAGACGTGGTCGTCATCCTCAAACTCCAGAGGTCTCCATTTCTGTTAGAACTGAAACTCAAAAGGCTGCTGCCACGAGGGTAATGTTGACCGACTCACGAGTGATCGGTCGCACCCTCCTGTGCAAGAGTTACCCGGCGCTGCCTGGGGTTTCCTTTTTCGCTGACCAAGGAAAACCCATCCCGACGTATGCCTAAAACCGTCAATTTGAGTATGAATAGTTATTGCCCATTCCATACTCAAACTAACATCCTAAGGCCTCGACGCTGCCACCAAGAGATTCCAACCAGAACTCTCGCCTCGAGGGTCTGACCACACCATCGGCGTAAGTGTGATTATCGTGTCTCCTCCCAAGGTGTCTCCAGACATGAGGGTCAAGTCCACGGCTTACCGGAAACTCTAGGTCTGGAACAAGATTTGTGAAAGAGAGGAATGATTCATATCGACGTCTGTTACTACAGTAGCTAGTAGTGGACATAGATTGTCCCTTGAATCATTTCTAGAGCCATTGGGTCACACTCCTTGACCGCATGTAGCCGCACTCTTCCTCCTCCCTCCAGCTCCCTGAGCCTGGCGGGAATAACTAAGGCGGGTGGTTGTACCATGTGAGGATGTACACCACCTCATACTGCTCTCCTAGCTCTACCTCCACGTCTGCCGCTTCACAGACTCATATCTATTTAAAGATTCCTCTTTTTGAAACATTTAACACGCCCGAGTCTCTAAGACTGGCACCATTTTCCTGTTTCTTACTGCACTGTGTAGTCTTCATCCGTTCCTGGATGAACTGCACCTCCTTTAGTCTCACAAGAGCTGCTAAAATTTCTCCTTTTCCGAAAAGAGAAACCTGGTCTCATCCCCTGGATGAACCACATTCGTTGCCTAATACAGTAAATCCCAACATGAATGATGCATTCATGCCATGGATGATGTCATAAGGCCTCGACGTAACTACCAAGAGATCCAACTGTCACTCTCGCCTCCAAGGGTCGAGTCACACTGTCGGCATCAGTGTGAGGTCACTGGGTATCCTCCAGTAGAAATATCGAATGTGAGGGTCAAGTCAACAGTTTAACCGGGACCACTCAGTATCAACGAAACAAAAAGGACAGGAAAGCAAACATCACAAGATAAGTGTCTTTTTATTATTTCAGCTCATAATACAAAGACACGAATACAAAATAAACATGGAACTAGAAGTACAAAGGACGTATCCACTAGTTCCGCTCCTGTCCACCTTCTCTCGGAGCTCTACTGCCTTGTCCACTGCTCGGCTGTTGCTCAAGCACCCGCCGCTACTTCTGTCTCGGTGGCTCCTCCAACACCCGCTGATCAACCATGCGGGGGGTCGTACAGTCACGTGCCAAGTGACCCTTCCTGCCACAGGAGAAACACTCTCCGTTTCTGGCACGCCTGGCTCTGACCCCACCCCGGGTGCCCCGCACCACTGATCCTAAAACCCAAGATTGTCCAACTGCTAGTCTGGTCCTCCTGGACCTCTGCATCATCTGTCTACTACCCACAGATGACTCGGCTGCTGATCGAAAACCCTGCGGCAAAGGCAGAAGCTCCCGTACACACTCAGGGTGTAGAGCTACTGGCACAAACTCCACCCTGAAGAAGGTCTCGAAGTCTTCTCATGTGAAGTCCATCCCATCGCAAAAATGGAACAAGTGGCTCCACCACCTGCCTGCTGCTGCCTGAAGAAGGCTGGCAGCAAAGATCACCATGAAGTCTGTCAGCGTCCCCACTAGCCTGAAGACTCCCACCACAGCCTCCAGCCAATCCTCAGCCGCCTGCGGGTCCGTCTCTCCCCGGAACCTGGGTGGCCCCTGGTGCTGGAACTCATGCAGCGCACTCAAGTGGCGTGCATCGCCTACTGCTGGGGCTGGTGGCATCGGTGGGCCAACGTATGGTAGTATCGCTGGTGCCTCCGCTGGTGCCTCAACTGTAAGAGGGCCCTGTACCGAAGCCTCGTCGCTCGACATGCTGTCAGTACATACATCCCTCTGGCCTCTAGCTGGTCGTTCGTGAAAAGGCATCCTAAAAAAAACAACGTGACACAATCAAAAGATTATACCTGGTGAACTGACTTCGTTTGAGCTGAAATTTAAATAAAACTTTCGGAAAACACACACGCAATCAGTGTTTTCGTGCACAATGTCGGAAATCAGTTGTCAGGGTCCTGGTGTAAGGATACGTCGGCCGCCCGCACCAACACTGGACTCCCTGAACTGAAAACCACACTAGGTACTCTTAACACTATTGCTTCACAGAAAGAAACATCAGAGTTATATGTTCTGCGGTAGAACCAAACTCCTTTGACACCAATTTGTCACGACCCGCCCTCGGGGCTCGTGCCGTGACTACCCCAATCCCGCCTTCCATAGGCCAGGGGCTGGCGACTAGCACCAAAGGCATAAAATCTTGATAACTGGGAAGGCATTACCTTTATAAAAGAAAACAGGCACCACAGAGTACAAGCGGAAACAAAACACTAAGTACAAAAGAAATCCTGAAGAGTAAATGGGACAGAATAAAAACCCAAAAGAATGTACGACTACAACTGAACAAGGTACAACAGCAAAAAGACAAACAGTTGGAAGAAGGAAGCAGATCCTGGGTCGTCCTCCTTGGATCCTACCTGAAGGGTATGTACAGATATTGCAGCTCCTGGTCGTCCACCACAGATCCTACCTGAAGGGTAGGTACAGATAGCCTCCTCCATGCTCTCGTCCATCAACCTCCTATGTGAGACGTCACGTCGTGTAGTCCACCTCTGGGTACTGGCTCGTTGTTTAGTCCACCTCCGGGTACCGTCCAGTCCTCGAACACTCAGCCTCCGTCAGCACTGCCCGTCGTCTTCAACCAACACAACGAGGTGCGGGCATAGCCCGTGCAGGGGTGAGTATAACGATACTCAGTAGGGACCCCGAGACCTTCAAGGTCTCACTAAAACCAACAAGGATAACCACAAAGAAGATCTCAACAGATAACCTCTACTTAGGTATATGCCCATACATATACCTAAGTTATCAAGTAACCCGTCTCAATCATGAGGAAGAACAAGGATTGTGAATTCAATGGATGACCACTACCCAGTTATATGCCCATACATATACCTAAGTTATCAAGTGACCCATCTCAATCATGAGGTATACACAAAGGTCAAAAGTCTCAGCTCAACCAGGATTTTCATTATCGAAACTGTAACTGCTGAAGAGCTCCATCTCTGGAGTGTACAGTGGTCCTGTCACAACTCCGAGGTACTGCTCACTAACCTAAGACAACTGAGGTACTCCTCCTGTCGAGTACCGCGGGCCTGCCACCTCACACAGTAGTGCTTCCCGCCGGGGTCTGCCACCCAACACAGTAGTGCTCCCCCCTCATAGCCTACAGAGGTACTCCTCCTGTCGAGTACCGCGGGTCTGCCACCTCACATAGTAGTGCTCCTCCGCTGTGGGTCTGCCACCTCACAAAGTAGTGCTCCCCACTGGGCTACGTAAGTCACTCCGAATCGAATCGGACAAGCAGTCTTCAGGTCTCTTCTGGCTATACGGTCTCCGTACTCCGTATGCTCGTCTCTAGGAGGGTCCGCTCCACGAGCTACAAGTCGATACTCCAAGTACCTAAAAGACCCATGAAGAAGTATCTCAAAGGACCGCCTCGTCATAGGGGTCTCAACGCAACAAACGGCACCTAAATCGGACGCCCGGTCTGTGAGTTTCTAGCCTTTTTGTCCCAGGGGCCCGGTTGGTTTCGTGAGCAAACCAAATCCGGCCGTATCTCAACTGTACCCCGAACTCTCATAAGGTATACTCAAAGGGACCATTTCTCAACGAGATCACCAACGCCGCTGACGGTTCGTCAAACGGACGTTCTTTCAGAAAGGTATCATCTTTTCCGTTCCAAGGGCCCGGTTGGATTTCGGTGCGATCCAACCCGGCCACTATCCATCTGCATCCAAAACTCGGCGAAGGAAGGCAAAAGTTCCGTATCATCAACAGGAACTTAACGCAATAGACGACGCGTCAATCGGACGCCCGGTCTGAGAGTTATTGGCTTTTTCGTCTCACACCCACCCTGGGAAACATCCCAGGAGGTCACCCATCCTGATCACTACTCTAGGCCAAGCACAATTAACTATGGAGTCTTAACCAAGAATGCTCCCGAAAATGAAGGTGCACCTTGAGTATAGTATACCGAAACGACCGTCTCGATCCAAGGATCATGTTTCTGCTGACGGTGAGTCGTTTGGAGGGACGTAGCCCAAGATACTGGCATTTGACCGAAAGTGGACCGAAACTGGGGGGGTCTGGGCCCGGGCCGACCCAGGCCGACCCCCCCCCCTGGGTCGGCCGAACAGAGTCGACCCACCCCGGGCGGCGACGCGGCCTGACGACCCGGTCCAGCTCGAAAAACCCGGCCCGACCGGCGGCGCGGGCCGGTGCGGCAGCGCGGTCCGGCGCGACGGCGCGGACCGGCACGACGGCGCGGCCTGGGCGCCGTTTGGGTGCCGCACGCGGGGGGCAAAGCCCCCCCCCCCCCCCTTGAGAACCGCAACCCCTTAATTGGGGCCGCTTTTGAGACCCGGCCGGGTGAAATTAATTCCCCCGATCTCCATTGTCCGGCCGGCCCGCACTCGCCAGCCGGTTTCGCCAGCAAGGACCGGCGACGGCCGGTCCTTCCTTCGCCGACACCGGCGGCCCGGTGCCGGCCACCGGTCATCTTGCTCCGCTGCGGCCCGGAACTGGCCGCGGCCTATGCCGTCCGGCGCGATGCGACGACATCGCTTCCCTCCGCCGCATCCCCGCTCCGGTCGCGGCGCCTTTGACTTTCTTCGACGCGACGCGACGGCGTCGCGTTCTTGGATTTATTTCCACGGCGCGGCGCGACAGCGCCGCACAATAATTGTCGTGCGATTCCCGCGTGGTGCGACGGCACCACGCCATCCCGTTCTATCTGCAAGGAAACAATTATGAACATAGGAGGGGGTTCGGCTGTGTTGGTGTGGTCCGGGCCCCCCTCTCATTAGACAATAACATTTAATCCTTTATCCTCGAAGTTCGATATTCTAGAATGAAGAATGGAAAATAAATAAATAAAATATCAACAATCCCCTACCTCGGATTCAAGTGCGGAGCACGCCAATCAAGCCGCGGAAGACTAGCGTCGCGGAGGTCGGGCGTCGCGGAAATCGAACGTCGTTTCCGTTGACATCGAGGTGCGTTCGAAGAGGTACGTCGCTGGAGAAGCTTCGTAAGCTGACAGAGTTAGTCCGAGGAGGAAACAACGTCTCCTTTCGTTTACACGGGAAGAAGATCGAAGAAGAGGCGTCGTCGATCTTCGGAAACACACCGGCTACAAAGAAGAGAAGCGGCGTTCTTCGTCAGAGCTTATGTGTTCTTCGTGTTCTTCGTCAAGGTTGAAGAAGATGGAGAGAGCTTCTCAAAATCTCTCAAGGTGGAAAAGGAGACCAACCCAAAATAAAATAAGCTTAAGCCTTATTTTATTTACACAACTAAACATTTGAATTTAAGAAGATAAGAAACGAACCATTAATTCGTAGAATTAATTCAACGAAAGAAACAGCTCATTTAATTTACGAAATAAACTGCCCAATTAAATGGTCTATTAAGAATTTAAGAAAACACATCAGTTGACTTTCATAATGACGGGTTTTCGAGGGTGCGTTACTTAGCGGAAAGAAACGGCGGGGCTCGTGTGGGCCCCACCTCACAAATATCCTACCAAGAGGGTAGGATATTTCTGGATAGTACCCTATCTGGTTCAACTCAGTTTAAGCTGCTTCTAAGTGGATTAAAGTGGCTTCCAAGTGGCTTAAGTGAAATAAAATAAAGTTGTCGAAAAATTATTTTATTTCTTAACCTTATGCCCGAAAATTTAAAAACCACACCCGAGCAAACACAACTCCGGAAGAGGCGTTTCTAAGCGAATACCGACGCTGCAATTTCATCGGTGCCCTCAAAATTTGATTCCGGGCACCAGTTCAAAATTTAGAAAAACCCGCTCGTCTGTTCACTGAACGTACCCGAGCCAAACTTCGGAAATTGATTCCGGGCACACCAGGTCTCGGAATCAGGCGCCGTCAGAAACTGCGTTCTTGTAAAATTCAAAGAAAATAAAGAAAAAAAATTCCTTTGAATTTACGGGTCTTTGCAGTATTCATCATGTATATATCATATATATCATATATATCCAGTATATTCATGCATTTATAATATTACATAACATTTAGAGTTAAGAAATGAAATGCACCGTTCATGGAGATGGTAAGTCGTACGTACGCATGAACGCTACTTCCATTTCTATTTCATATTTAATTGAATTAAAACATAATGATACATAATAGTATTTTAATTCCAGTATGGTATCATATATAATATCATTAAATATATCCTTTATACGTACCACATATGGTATTAACGAATCAAATCACTTTGAGGGGGTGGTAGTCTGCACTTCCTTAAATGAAGATATCGCGTTTACCCATAATGGAAACCATAAAGGGATGCCATAAATGAATAATAAAGAAGCTTAAGTAAACAATAAACGTATTAGATATCATATATAAATATAGTGTCATCTTAATGGCCACCTTTGAAGGTGTTATATGAGTGTTGAACAATCATCGTTTCGTGAGGCAGAAATTCACCATTCACGGAAACAGTATGTTCTTTAACAATTAGATGTAGGTGGGTGTAAGTGTAGCTCGAATCCTTCTTATAACAACATCCTAGTATATTGAAGATACTGGAGTTGTTACAAAAGAAATGAATAAAAAGAGTTTAGGGGGTCGGAGAGGCAAATTAAAACAAAAGGACACAAGTGAAGACATTACCTTAAAATCGGGTAACTCCCTTTGGTTTGAGCTCAAAAGCTTCCTTGGGAAGACTTCTGCCCAACGTGAGGATTCTAGGATTAAGAGAGGCAAGTGGAGAGACAAAATTGGTAGGGTTTGGACAAGCCAAAGGCTTTGGGAGTGTGGGTAAGGAGGTAGAGGTGGGGGCCTTTTATAATAGGATAGGAGGGGCACTCTTGTAAAGTTACAAAATGTTACTTTATTTTCAGAAGAGTTTTGGATTTTAAAGGTCCCACATTAATGGATTTCAAGGATAAGGTGATAAGGGTTCGAAATACACTCATCCAATATGTTTTGGACATGTTTAGGTCATAGATATTACATTATCTTTCCATTTTATTTAAATCGTTAAATAATGAGGTCATCACTGCATCATCATGATGTCATAAATAATTTAATTTATTTAATGTCTAAAAATTATAAAAAAGATGCTATGATGTAGGAAATATTTTTAGCTTTCCAATTACTATTTATAGTCAAACATATGACTTGTATAAACCCATGTAAAAATTGTTATAGTAAAACATCTCATGTTTGTGTCATTTTCACTTTAACATTAAATAAAAAGATATTTATGTCATTTTCCAAACAATGTTGCTCCATGGGTCCCCAAGTTGACCCATGGATTTTCTTGGTCGTCCATGACACATCCAATGAGGGTAGGACATGTTTCTAGGTCATTTAAATTTATTAAAACATTATTCTTACATTAAACTACAATAATTACCTCTAATCGCGATTAAAAACTTAATAAGTTACTATTCACCAAAAAAATATTTTAATCTCATTGAACCACATTTCACTTCTTAATGACAACCATGTATGTCGGATTTTTGAAATTCAAAACACAATGATGGCAGAATTTCATTTAAACGGAAAAATCAGTTTTTATAAGTACCACTTAGTGGTTTCACTATTCATCAAAAATTTATGTTTTTTAGAAAATTACCAAAAGTTCACCCTAATCTATATTTGATATTATGAATTCAAAAATGAAGTCTATTTTACAAAATTCAAAACATATAAGTCACAATCCCTCTATCAGAGCAAATAGCGTGTTTTTATGAAACAAAATGTATCAAAAGATTGACACTAGTTTAAGTCCGATTTCAAAGTGAAATTAATTCCATCGACCACTATTGGATTAAATGGTAAAAATATATTATAATTTTACTTTAAAACTAATTCAAAAGATAATCTAATCAAATAAATAAATTAGATTAAAAAAAGTTTTGAATTAAAATACAACATTTTTCATTATTCATTAAAAATTGAACTTTTTTGGAAAAAAAAATTACCAAAAATTTACGCAAAGTAAACTTGGATGTCCCGATTCTAAAGAAGAATTTAATTTTATCAAATATAACACATAAAATTGTCAAAAAGTGGATTTAAAAGAGGTTCGCCATCAAAAGGCGGTTAATCGACCTTTTAAAGAATATTAGAATGTTTACGCTTAAAATTGGATTCATTTGCATTTTTTAATCCTCTAACATTTATTGTAAAAAGTAAAAATATATGAAAAACATATATAATCATTTTGTAGTTAGTGCTGTTCATTCCCTCCATTACAACGGATAAGCGTTAACTACTATTTAAAGTAATATTATTTTATTATTAGAGTGCAATGTAAGATTTCCAAGAAAGTCGTTGTTGCGTGTTGGGTACGCCATCGAGCATAGCATCCCCTTTAAAGTAATATTAATATTTTATTCAAAAATATGGATAAATATAAAAATGTCATATTATTTATTTACCTGGGGTGTTATAATATATCCATCTGATTCTTAGATAAATGGGAATTATAGTGTATGATCCAATTGGTAGAGGCCATAAAATCCTTGGTCTATGTTGGTTGGGTTTCTCAGAACCCCATAATTATTCTAATCGTATAATCAAAATGAAATGTCAATATTATAAATAGTAATGCTATTTAATACACATTTAAATGTTATAGGATATAATAAATGCAATGATGTGAATTTTTTTCTATAAACATAGTACATAATAAAATTTGTAATTAAATAATAACAATAATTTAATTTATAAATTTTCATGTTGATACACATCCACCTCTTTTTGAAATGTAATAATAAACCACAAGATTATCATCCCACATTCCATATTCTTTTTTTTCCACATTGGAAAATGGATGATTCAAATCCACCATGTTCAAAACCCATTTTCATAGATATCACTTGTAATATAAGAATCAATTAACCTTTATAAAGGATAAATAACAAATGAGAACTATTGAAAGAAAATATTGTAAATGATTTCAACATAGATAATAAAAAATCCAGAACATAAATAACAAACACTAAATGTGGTACGAATGAAATACAACATCTAAATAAGAATTAAATAAACAATGAACCATCCTTGTATGAAAAATTAATCATTATATTTGAATACCTCTATTATAGCCTTAATAAGAAGATGGTTTACCCTTTAGAAAAATACTAGAGTACAAACATGAATAAATAATAAAGATAGTAAAAACAATAAACAAACATTGGTGTGTATGTGAGTTAGAATATATATACTAGAAAGTCTCCTACCTGAGTATATATAAATAAATTTATAAAAAATTCTGGATATTAAATTTGTAACTCAATTTTATACATATGAAATTTTTTATACAAAGAGGAAATCCAAATGACAATTCAATTTGTTTGAAATATTTATTTATTTAGTTTAATAAAAACTTGGTAACATATAAATAAATTTAACAATGAAACATAAGATCAAAATAAACAATATAGAGGGAGATAAAAATGAAACAATATAAATTTATTATAGACAAAATATAATGTAAATAATTATATGAAACATGTAAAAGAATATTTATTGTAAATATTTGAACAAATTTATCACCTCATGAAACAAACAACACCATTATATAGATGCTCCATATATACTAGGATAATATAGGACCTCACTCACATAAAAAAATCATTTCCAATAGTGAAAATGATAAAATAACAACCCTGTCATACCCTCTAAGATATATCATTTGAAAAAAACCTTTCTAGAGAAATAACGTTATTAATGGAGTCTAGATAATGAAGTAATAAATGTTAAAGGAGGACTCCTTTAATTTCTGTATTGATCTCACCATGGTTCCCATGTGTGCATAACCTTGTATGGATTCAAAATCAATTTCTTTGTTCTATTATGTTTTGCAAAAACATAATTAAATCTATAATTAATATATCATTAAATGAGCATAGTCAATATAATATCTATAAAAAATAACTATATGAAACATAATTCATGACCCTATATATCATAAAACATTGAGATATTTTAAAAAATTACATTATACGTATCCAATTCATCTGAAAATTATTACAAAAAAATCAACAAAAACACAATGACATTTCATCAAACTTACTTTTTATGAAATGTTTTCAGTTTTTCATAAAATACTATTTAACAATGATAATTATATCCATTGAAATGAATATTTAACATAAACCTTCATTATTAAAAATTTTATTGCATTTAATATCAGTGGTAGTATGCAAAACACCATTGATGGGTAAAAAATTATGTGGTGAATTTAAATATAATGATTATTTGTAATTAATTTGAAATTATATGTATTTGATAAGAACTAATGGAATGTGATTTAAAATAATTAATAAATTAAAAATAAATGAATTATATTTTTTAGAAATTAATATTCCATAGATCATTAATTAATAAGATGACAAATAAATGAATTTTACATATATACACATACATATAAAATTATGGAACCTATTTCCCCTCATGAATATCCAATGGAACAGAGTTAGAAATGGATCTATATTCCATTACATGCTGAAATCCCTTAGGAAAAATGTTTTTTTAACTTTTAATGGAGAAATGTTAATATCTCATGTATATGGATGAGAGAAAAGGTAGATAGTTATAATGGAAAATAATGATAAGAAAATAAAGTGGTATAATTGAGGGAATGATTTACATTATCCACCCATGTGGATATTATATATGAAAATCACGATTATTAATAAAGGATATTTTCTATCATTATCGTAGGATAATATGCATATTTTTATTAAGAGAATATAGAAAAGCAGACTATATTTACTAGTATAAAAATAGTAAATAAATTACATATATTTTCGGAAAAAAACGTTTTAATTTTCCTCTTAGTTCATTTAATAATAAGAAAACCATGTAAATTTCATCAAAATTGAGCTAAACCACTTCACAAAAAAATCTAACAAATTTATGAAAAGGGTGAAAAAATAGATGCAATGTTGGAATGATCATTATGGTTATCCAATAACTATATACCAATAATTAAAAATGAAATGTAATAATGAAAAGGGTGAATAATATTTACTAATTGAGAATTATATTTAAATAACAATATGTCATTTACTAAAATAGAATAATTTATAAATTAGGTCAATTTTCAAGGGGATTACTAATAAAAAACAATTAATATTCTCGAATAATGAGCTTCCACCTCCAAAATATTAATCTAAATTTTTACTCAATAGCATGCACTATTTATGGTCCAAATACTCCATGTAAAAAACATCAATAATCTAAAGTTTCAACATGATTAACTAAAAACATATTTATTAAAATTATAATATAACAAAATGTAAAACTGTCATTATTACAACTCGTTGAACAAGAATGGATCAGAATACAATGATAAACATTAGATTTTGTTTAAAAAATTATAATAATCTATATGTGAGTATAAACATTGATTTATATATGTAATCCCATTTCTTTTAAAATCCCATATATTATTCTTTTAGGAATGTTTTTTAAAAGAGTCCAACATCAATATGAATTCTCCACTAGGGAACTCCAAAAAATGAATATCTTTAATAAAAATTAAATGTCATTCATGTTAACACTACAAATTATATAATTATTGATTGTAATCACCATCAAAAATATTTAAATAAAATTAATCTATTATAAATTTTTTTTGATCAAATTACATTATTTTACAAACAAAAAATCATTATGTTATGTAATTTAAAACGAATTGTTTTTTATTATATAGACATTCTTTCTGAAATTGTAATTTTAATTTAATTTTTTTATTCTGAAAACTCCATTAATTTAATAATTTCCTAAAACCATTTATACATTCATTGAGGAAGAAGGATGGTTATTGAAATAAAAAAATTACTCTATTCTTATACAGTTGGATATACTGACTAATAATTCAGCTTATATATAGAGAATTTAGATGTTTATGTATCATCAACCATGATAGTTTTGGGAGGGGTCGTTGAATTATATTTTTAATCATATTTTATTTTTTAAATATATATCATGCATGGTTAGAGTGAAAAATTTCACAACCATGAACTAATAATGTAGGATACCATTAATAGTTTGTAGAATTTTTTTTATTTTGTTTTATTGATTAAAATTGTATGTGAAATATTTTAAATTGGAACGATCCATTCTAAAGTATTTTTTAAAATATCCATTTAAACTTAGGGAAAATGGTCATTTTTATTAGAAAACTCAATAACCATTGAGGGGGAAATATTTGACCATGTAGTTCCTAATTCAAACCGTAAAATTATCTTATATATCTTAAGAACTAATATAAATAAAATAGAGCTATTTTGGACTATTATGTAAAAACATTCAATGAATAAATCACCTTCCATAACAAATTTATTAATAAAAAATAAGATAATAAAAAACATATAATATTCAACAAAACAGCTACAAAAATTAGAATTGACTATCAAGAAAAACAATTCCAATTTACAAAATATCATTATAGTATTATAAAAGATTATTTAATGTTGAATAATAAATTATCTATCCATGTGATTCAAAAATGTACTTTTCTTATTCAAATTCCATGAAACACCTCAAATTAAATGATTATAAAAATTAGTTTTATTTTCTACAAAATAAATATCATAATAAAAATGAATCCACTCACTATAAAGAACATAAACCTCATATGGGGAAAATAAAACTAAATATTAAAAAATATAACAATTTTTTCAAAACCATTTAGTCATCGAAAAAATATATGGATTCAAAATAATTTTCATATCAATTATCATTAAAGTAAATGATAACCTAATTCACCATAAACAGTAAAAATTTTAAAAATAAAAAAACAATCAATTATTCATGTAAATGATATTATCAAATAATTCAATATAAAAATATACCATAATAGATTACTAATTTTTTTAAAATCTATAGTATGATATAATATGTTACATAAAAAATACTAATAGGTCATTTTATAATTCCACATCAAAGCATAATTTTGAAATCAATTTAAAATCCTAAAACAATTTGAATCATTTTATTAAACAATTTATAGAATTAAAACAATATAAAAAATAAAAAACATATCGGATACTTGGAAAACAATCATTTTTATAAATAAATACTATATAATTCAACTCGTTTAAATATAAATAACACGTGAAAATAAACTATTTAAAATGAACTACCATTATATTAAATTGGACAAAATTATTGAATTTACAAAATTTATATCGTCCAAAAAATTAATTTCTTTTAAAATCATACAAACATTAAACAACACAAATTAATCCAATAAAATTCTACATAATTTATTTATAATCATCTATTTGACGAAATAAGAAAATTTATCATAGCTAAAATTAAATTTTATTTCTAAATTACATTTCATTAAAACATGAGCATAATTATTTAAGATGTGTATTTATTCATTCTTTTAATAAGTAACATAGAACTATTGAAGTAGAAATAAATCATTATAAGATCATGTAATATATTATTTAAATCAAATTAAAATTTAACATTTCATGTTACACCTAGAAACATTCGTAATAGTGAATATACCATGTTATAATTTTTGAAAAAATAAATTTTAATTTACCAATATTTTGTTACCATTATGTTTAGTTTATGTATACAATTTGAAAGAAAATAAATCAAATAAGTTAACCAATTTTTAATTATATAAAATTATTTTCTGATATATACATTATTAGAGTATTCATCGAATCATTAAATTCTAAATCACCGAAAATATTTAAAATATATTGTAATATAAAATTAACATTATAAGAAAAGATTTAAATATATATACCTAAATGTAGTGCCCAGATCATTGTGAATCACAGAGAGGGGGAGGGGTGAATCAGTGATCCCTTTTAAATATTTTTATAAATCGATTCTTTTCAATTAAATCTCTATGGTTGGTTAAAGCCTCGATCCACTCTTCTTATGTCTCTCATCCTTTCCTCGAATGATGCTGTAAAGGTAAAGGTACTGAACACAAGAATTTACAATGTTCGGTTCAAAGACCTACTCCTTGCTGTGTTGGTTATTCTCCCCAACACATATTCTCCACTATAATTCAGTTAGTAATTACAATGGTCGATACAGAGTCACACTATATCTCCCCTGAGTCCCACATGAGTTTCTTTATTCTGTATCACACAGTGTTACGAGAGTCTCACTAGCCTGCTCCAGAGTCTCACTGAAGTCTTATTCTCCGTCCTGAATCTCACAGGGTTCTTCTAGCTATCGAGTCACATGAGCAACTTCCTTCTTTAAGTTCTTGTTTGATTCATTGTAGATGATCGCATGATCTCTTAACACATGCTTGATGAATCAAACTTTCCTATGAATCTCTTCAATGATCTTCAACAACCTTTGATAAGATCTTTTGACCTTCTTCAACAACTCTGATCACTTTAGTTGATCAGTGCTTAGATCAACAATGCTCAGACAATTATTTCTTCTTTTGATGTAGACCAGGCCTCACTTAGATGTGTTCCAAAGGTGCACAAAACTTCTTCTAGAATATAATATGAAAGAATGATCTTGCTCAATATCAGTACTATCTCTCTTCTTGGATTCTGAATTACTGAACACTCAGGTAAAAGAGCTTCTTTAATTTAGTCTAGCTTTAGTCTCAGTTCAAATTCACTTAACGCATGGATGGCATGGGTATCTTGTAATGCCCCGACCCCAGTTACCTAGAGTTGGTGCATTATTACATAACATTGGCATGATCACAAGAAATATCAAATCTCGAAAGACCAATTGGTTTAGTAGCATTGAAAACACTAGATATATTCATAAAGTTTTACATTACATCATAAAGTGATAAACTACTACAACAACATAATGTCTCCATAGTCCACACTATTATCCCCTCATAATATCCCTGCAGGTCATTCATAATTTACTTCTTCACTTCCTGGGAAAAATAAAACATAGAAAAGGGGTGAGCTCAAATGCCCAGTAAGGATAACAATATATCAGAAACTTTCAAAAATAAGCATAAACATTTAAGGCAATGTATAACTAAAACAAAATCCTTTTAATCTTGAACTTCAACATAGTATGGAAAAAGTAAAATTAAAAAATTCCATTTAATTATTCACATGGATATTCTACTAATCGAATAATCACATGTAATATCAATAACCACTTTCATAATGATGGAATGAATGATGCCGGACTTTAATTTTTGTGTCGAGGCCTCGTGCCAAGTCCTAAGGGATAACTCTAACCGGAACCCAACCCGGAGAGCCTCTATAACCAGACTCCATCCCGGAGTGCCTCTAATAACCTGAAACTAACCTGGAGTGCCTCTAATAACCGGACACCAACCTGGAGTGCCTCTAATAATCGGACACCCACCCAGATGGATTACTTTTACCTGTCCCTAACCTGGAACATACTAGTCCAACACATTCATCTTAGGAAGAGGATGAAATATAAAGTAAACATTCGTATTAAAACTAACCTGAAAATGTCAAAACTTTAATCACAATCCATTAATGGCATAAAAATAACTCATCTATAGTCAAAAATATCAAAAAACCTTAAATACAATATGGATGATTTGTATCATAATAAATCAACTTGAAACAAGTTTAAAATCTATCAAAGGATGTTGACATAGATGAAATCAATACTATTTGAGTGAAATATCTCTTTTTTTAAATCATTTAAAAGTCACATAATTATAGAGAAAAACTTTATTTTGAAAATATATTTATAAGGTTGTGAAGGAAGATTCAATGGTGTAATAACGGCGGAGAATAACCGCACCCGCTGTATAAGTTAAAAAAACATTCTTACCTTAATTTTGTCAAAAGGTTAAAAAGGACCTTGTTTGGAAAACGACGGAAAGATTCCTTTATAAACCACTTATAAAAAGTCAAACAAGGGTATAAAATTCTTTAACCCATATTCTTGTAAATAGTAAAAATGTTTTGAAATACATTTTTAAGAAACATGGATGTGGATTATAAAGAGATCCTAGTAGATTATTACGTATATACAACCTCAAATAATGAAGAGATTGCGAAATAAATCCTTACCAATTTGGTAACTTAAGAAAAATAAAACCCATGAAAGAGGTATAATATAATGAATATGTAAATACACATAAATTAATGTTTATTACATAAAGTATATCATTATGGGCAGTACATACACCACACAAAAGTTAATGGTGGCAATATGGCATGAATCTCACGGGAATAAGGAGTGAGATGAAAACCCCTTACCTTGTACTTTTTCTTGGTTAGGGTAGGTTAACCTCCTGTATAATAGTGAAATAATTTTTATTAAATTATACAAGAATCATATACATTCATATGATATCATATATGATCTTTTTACATTGCTTTGTTAATAATATCTTAGTATTATCGTCGTTTCAGGTGTTAACTTACTCGTTTTCTTTTATATGTTTTGTTACATAAGCCATGTTTGTCATGTATAGGTTGTATATTATTCATATACAGAATGATATCAAGTCCTTAAACATTATTTTTAAATCATCAAATGATTATTATACTTGAATGGATACGATGGAGAATGAATCTAATCGCATTCGTGGAGACGGTAGTCCGTACATACGCACGAGCGGAAATATCGTTTTTTTGATATTAAAATAATATATAAATGGAGTTATATCATATATAAAGAATCATTAACATGTTATATTTATTATTTAAATGAGTTACACATCATTATTATACCCATCCAAATAATAATTTATTGAATAACAATTACACCACGACGTGGAGATGGTAAGTCGTACGTATGCACGTATGGTGACATGTTATTCAAAAGATGGATAGAATACTGAATATGGTTGTACCATATTTATAATAACATCACAGTATATATATGATACTGGATTTATTATTTTATAATGGTAATAACATAGGAAGAAGAAGTGGAAGAAGAAAGGAACTAGGAAAAGGGTGGTGAAATCATTACCTCTTATTCGGGTTCTTCCTTTTGATTTGATCAAAAGGGCTCCTTAGGTTGGATTTCTGATCAAAATAATGCCTCTAGGTTGTAGTGAGGGAAGTTGGGAGAGTATTTGGTCAGAGTATGGCCGAACCAATAGGATTTTATGGTGTGAGGAAATGAGAAGGAGGAGTGCCCTTTTATAAGAAGGGTGAGGGGCACCTTTGGAAAAGCTAGAAATATTAATTTATAATAAATTCATATTCGGTTTCTAATGGCTCCAAAGTGTATTATTTAAATTTTAAGGTGGGTATAGGCCGAAAACCATTCATGAAATAGAATTTATACAGGTTTGTGTCATCATATTAACCTTATCGTTTAGTTTTAAATCTTAGTTAATTAGTTTGACATTTACCATGTCACTTTGTATTTTTATATTATATAGTTAATAAACATACTATATACATCCATGAGACCCCCATGTAGTCCATTAATGATACATCTATCATGATATAAGTCTCTTGGCCGATCCTTATATTTTTAGGAATTTAATTTCAATTAATAATATAATATTTGTTTTAAAAACTATTTTATGTCAATTTTGACACTATTCAATAGTTGATTTTTTTGAAACTCATAACAGAATTATTACTTCAAAAAAAGTCATTTAAATCAATCCTAATATGTAATAGTATCCTATAAAATTATTTTAATTCATTAAAAGTCTTAAATTATATTTATTTGGATATTTATAATATCAATTATTTTAATTTTTCACTATTATGGTAATTTCTGCATCATCATTGTGTCATAAATAACTTAAATTATTTAAAGTTTAAAAATTATAAATAAAATATCATTATTTAGGAAATCTCTTTATCTTTCTAATTAATTATTATAGTGGAAAATCCAACATATATAACCCTATGTAAAAATTGGTTTTATAAACGTTATATGCTTATGTCATTTTTGTACTTATTTTAACTTAATTTAAATAAAGTGTCCCTATCACCTACAAGTGGATCCATGGGGTCCCAAAATCGACCCAAAGATGCCTATGGTCGAACATGTATCAACAAATAAGGTTATGACACGTTTTAGGGTAATTTAGTATTAATATAATATTATTTTTTAACCCTTATTTACCGGATTTACCCTTAACCATGGTAAATAAAATATTTACCGAAGTAATTATTCAAAATGTCTAAAAATAAAAGTTACCTATTTACACAATTTGAAAATCCTGATTCCAAATATGGAATCCATTTTTCCAAATTCAAAACACAGAAGTGGAAGAAATTAATTTAAAATTAATTCCCGTTGTTAAAACAAAAAAGCGTGTTTTTAAGAGATAATAATTATCAAAAGATTGACACTTGTTTATGTCCGGTTTAATTGTAAAATTATCTCCAATGACAAACATTGTATTAAATGGTAAAAATATATTCTAAATATACTTTAAAACCACTCAAATTCATTATTTATCACTTTTAATTATTTTGAATAAAAAGTTGTTTTTAATTAAAATTTAGTAATTTTCACTATTCATCAAAATATTAAAGTTATCTGAAAAGTACCAAAATTTCACCTTAGGCTAAATTCGAGATTCTGAATCCAAAAATGAAGTCCATTTTGAGAGATAAAATGTCAAAAAGTAGGTATTACTATTCATAATGGTTAGTTTGATTGGTTGTGGTGTGTGTTAAAACTCAAAGTTGCGTACAACACATGCTTCTGTATTATTCAAAGGAAATCGTACCGTGGAAGCTTGGGATGTTTCATTTTAAATTTTTGATGTACCCATTTAGTCAAAAAGTTTAAAATATTTTATTTATAAATGGTTCACTATTAAAAGTTGATAAAAGTGCAATACTGAAAATGAATTTGTTCTTTCATTATGTCTAAGAAACTCGTAATATGGATTCTAAAATTATAAGGATATATTAGTTTAATATTTAGTTAATACTATTCATAACCTCTTTTGAATGGCTTGTTTGGTTAGTCATGGTGTTATTGATCTCAGTGTTTTGTGTAGTGCAAGTTATTGAATTATTTTGAATAAATAACACACTATGAAATCTTGGGGTGTTACATTCTCCACTCCTTCAATAAATTGCGTCCTCGCAATTTGAAATTGTTCTTCAAAAATAAAAGGTTGAAAATAGAAAATATCTTTGTGGGAAAACCCACATCAGAAATTAGGTTACTAAAATTTAGTCTTAATATGAGGAAAAGTGAAATGAAAGGGTCACCACCAAATTGTGATCTCGATTAGGAGAACATTGGTGGCAATTAGAGACATATAATTGGAGGAAAAACATAAATATTTATAAGTAGTGATTGAGGTCATCAATCACAAACAAGTGTAAAATTGAGGTCCTTAAATTCATTAATCTATGATGATTTGAAATACCATCAGTTCAATAAAACATAGGGTATTAGGATAACACATTTTTGATGTTTCAAAATATCTTAGTTGAAATACCACATCGAAAAATGAATTAATGAGGCCTCAATTTAAAATAAAGAGTGGAATGTATAAAGATTACCGAAAATAACACATACTAGGGTTCTATGTAGGAAAATATGGATATGGAAGATAAATCTAACCATCAATTATCTGATGGAGAGTGGTAGAGAACATGGCTATGAAAAGGCCAACAATCCCAAAGCCATAAATTAGTGATGATTTAAGGTACCATCTAGGACAACATTTTTGTTCTATGTTCCGTTTCTTAATGTTGAGGAATTTGTTTATGAGATTGGCTATGATCATATGGATATATACTTACTTTATAATTAGAGTTTTATCTATTAATAAATTTCTACCACAAATTCAACTTTCACTCTAAAAGATAACAGAACATAAAAAAAATTCTATTTATACTATTCGTACAGGGTTCTAAAATAAACAAATTTATAATTCATCTACAATATCTTTTAAAAAAACTACATTATTTAATCCAGGACATCTCATGGGCCAGCGGTAGGTGATACACCCATGTCGCCCTTCGGTTGCGGGTTCAAGTCTCGTGGCCTTGCCGGTAGTGACGGGTTGCCGCCCGACCTCCGGGTTGTCCTTTTATGGAAATCCAAAATTAATCTCAAACTAGAATATATCCAAAATACTTCTATCCAAACTCACAGTCCAACATTTATAAGGAAGGTAAACATAATGTAGATCCTTTTTACCTTGTAATAACATATTAATACCTTCATCATGTATTCTTTTAAAACACTGAAACATCCTGAATTACCATAATCCTTATTGATTACATTCATGGTCCCGTATTCCATATAGAATGCTGGATATACTTCATCAATCCAAAAATGTTTTAAACCCCAACAATGATGGAATATAAAAATCATTAATCAGCTTCAAGGTAGTCAAGAATATCCAATATAATTTATCCAAATCAATAATGTATTATTATAAAATCACTACCTCGGTATCAGAACCATATTATGGTTTATCTTTCTCTCAACCATATATTTTCAAAAAATTTAACCTGCTATGGAGTCACTTTTCTTTGTTCCACACAATCTCAAGTCCTTAATGAAATAGTACTACAGTACAATTCTTATATACTCCATAATTATTATAACAAGTACATTATTGATACAACACTCAAATTAAATAATCAACATAAGAAATCTATTCATTCCTATTCATCTGTGTTAGTATCATAACATGATTAATATCCAATAGAATCATTTGCGGCATAGTCTGATGACAGGGAAATAGGTTTGCGTAGTGTCCAAACTCCTTGCAAATGAAGCATTATACATTTGAAACCATTTTCTTACCCTTGCAGTCAGGTACTTTGTGCCTTTTTCCTCCACACTTATAACAAGCTCCCATTCCTTTCACGCAAGTTCCAGGGTGTTTCTTTCCACAGTTATCACATATGGGAAAATTCATCTTTTCTCTCTTCCCTTTATCCATCTTCCTCTCTTCCATCCTTTCCTTCTCTTGCTTCTCTTCAAATCCATAGGACTCGGTAAACACTTTACTTATCTTATCATCACATGATAATATTTCTTCATATGATGATAATACATGCGAGACTATTTCTCTTATAAATTCTAGATTAAGACCATGAAATATATGATCCTTTTTTCTCTTTTTATCATGTGCATTGCTAGAGTTCTCATTCCTTCTACTGGGTGCCATTTCTAAACAATGGGATAAATTAGATAAGTTTATGAATAACAATACCTAATCCCAAACTTGTAAAACACATAACATAAATTAAATAGTTTATGGATATAATCCATAATCATAAAAATGTCTCTTTTGAGTAAGTATATACTCATAAACCCTTCATAATGGTTTGTAATGAAAATGAGAATTAACTTAAGCATATCCCCCGGGAGTGTCATAACCAAGAGTGAAGAAAGGCCCGTTGTCGTGCACTAGTGTCCGTTCGAGTCTAGCTCAAAGCGGTGTTTTCGGGTTTTACCCCTAGGTACATATGTGCCAGAGCCGCCTCTACCTGCTCGTATCCAGACATGGATGTATTACTCAGAAAACTCACAAAATCTCTAAAATACCAAAATTCTAGGAAGTTCTTTATAACATCCCGCCATTTTATAACATAAACTTTCATTACATTACACAAAACTGAGGATCGTTAAGGTTTAGTGTCTTGGAAACAAGGATCATAATACATAAAAAAACATAAAAACATTCTTCTTAAACACTTGAAAGGCTTCTCCTTTAGTTCATCCTATGTTCATTATGCATCTCATAACCTGGGGACATACATCAAAAGAAAGGGTGAGCAGAAGGCCCAGTAAGGGAAACAAGAGGAACATTTTACATGTGAACTTGAGATACTTCAATAAGGACATGAAAAGAACTTTAAGGCATGAGAAAGAAATCATGAGGCATTTCATAATAAAAATAACATTTTTCATAACTTGAAGATGTGGCTACATCATTTAACATAGACAATCATGAACATATCACCAAGGTCCATCCCCAAGGTGTCATTTCAAAATTACCAAGGTTATTCACCAAGGTATCATGAAAATTGTAATCTCTAGTGGTTACATCATTACCCAATGCATTGGAGCGCTATCAGGGCGCACCCTTAAATTTGCCTTTATTATCATGTGAGCCACATATATCATCATCAAACATTTCATAAATAACCCACATAGCATAAAATAAATGGGTTTCATTTCATAATCATAACATTTTAAAAACTTCTTTAAAGACATGATCTTTACGTCACTTTAAACCCACAGAAAGGGAAAACATGTTTCATGTATGTAAATCCCAGAATTTAAAATGGAACATTTTGATATATATGTGAATACCCTTGTATAAATAAGAGCTTTGAGTATTCACTTTATAACATAAAATAATTTTTGAGAAAAGAGAGAGGCATTTTGAGGGGAAAATTCTGCAGCATAACGGCTAAGTTTCGGGGTTTTAGAAAACATTGAAATGAGAGGGGACATGGGTCACCAACTCATAAATGATCCATAAAACAGTAGGGTGAAAGAATAAGAAGGACATATGGACATGGTAATGAAATTTTAGGGACATACCATTTGAAATGAAAAACATGGAAGGAAAAATATTAGATTTCTCTTATGAAAATTCGGCAGCCTTACGGCGTCACTTAACTTCAAAAGAAAATGATTTGACAAGATCAAAAAAGGGTCCCTCATCATATGATCATAAGAGATCAGTATGATTGATATAGAGATCATACCCCAACATAATAAAAAGGAACTTGAAAGACTTGACATGAAAATCGAACTTGAAAAATGAGAAGGGTGAAAGAATCCCTTAAAAATTCGGCAGCCTAACGGCGTCACTTAAACATTCTTAAAACGAATTGATGAGAGAAAGGGGGGTCTCTCATCATATTAACATGAAATAGGCAGTAGGATGAATATAAAAGAACATCCTCCAACATAGGAACATGGAGTATAAAAGAAATGACATAAAAGAGATTACTTGAAAAGAAAGAGAGGGGTCGGATCCCTTACCTTAAAACGTGACTCTTGAAACTCAAAGGATTGGACCTTGAGGGCTTGGGGGCACCTTGGGAGGACTCCTTGGAAGGTAATAAGACCAGAACTTCGTTGGGGGAGAGTTGGGAGTGAAAACTAAAGGAGGAAAGGGTGGGTATTTATAGGGAAAGTGAGGGGACAAAGCATTAATGGCCAAGGGACACCTCACTAGTGGTTTTGGCAAAACCATGGGCTTGCCCATGGTATTTGCCCATGGTATTGGCCACTTGGGACACCTCACACCTTATCTTACTATTCATAATTCGACCATATTGAATATATACTTAATACATCATTTAATGATGTCATTAAACACCCGTAACTTAAAAACTATACTTTCACTATTCACCGAAAATTTATTTTTTCAGAAAAATCCCCAAAAATTACCATAACATAATATCGATGCTCTGAGTTCAAAAATAAAGTCATTTTTATAAAAATAATTTTCTAATTATTTTTAATTAAATTTTTAATTAAAAAACACTATTCATCCGAAAAAACTAATACTTGAATAATAATTTATGAAACCGTTATTTACCCATTTTATTGAATCACATTACTTAATCAAGGTGCCTAGATTATTTTAAAACTTTCTTTAAGTGAGATTTCTAATCCATTTGGTCACATTACTAATCCTAAGCGTAAAATCACTATTCACTATTTACTATTCATCAAAAATTAAGTTGATCTTATTAGACTCCAAATTCCTTAATGAACACTTTTGTAGAAGACCATTTTTTGAAAATCATTACACATCATTAGTTATTTAGGGTTTACATAAATATTTCAAAATATCCCTTTTTCAAAATTCATCAATAAAATACATTCTAAAATTATCTAGACATTTGAAATTTCACAAACATCACTAAAGAAAGAAATCTCAATTTATTCACCCGAAAGGATTACACAAGGAAACTAGGGTCTCATCACATAGCCCCTTATAACACTGGCATAAGACCTAAGTGTAAGGTGTTCTATGGTGAGAGAATCTGAGGGAGGCTCAGATAACATTGCCCTAGTAGCAAACTCCACTAACTTGAACTTCTCCTGCAAGCGTTTCCGTTCAAGCTTGACACGCTGGAGTTCGGCTTGGGCTTGGTCCAGAGCGAAGCCCACAGACGCTACCTCCTTCCCAAGCTCTGATAAGTGGGCTTCATAAGGGTTGAGTCTACTGGATGAAGCCATTGACTCCTCTTTCTGCATTAACCATTAACGTCTTATTAAATCATTAAGAGTAAGTTAATATACTATTCAAAAAGATTGGGTCGTTACATTCTTCCCCCCTTAAGAAATTTCGTCCCCGAAATTTATACTTGAGGCCTAGTCGAAAAGGTGACGGTACTTTTGCTTCATCGTTTCCTCAGGCTCCCAAGTCGCTTCTTCATATTTATGATTCCTCCACAACACTTTCACAAGGTGGGTAGTCTTGTTTCGTAGGACCTTGTCTCTACGGTCCAAGATCTCCACTGGCTGCTCCTCATAAGAGAGGTCATGTTCAAGTTGTACCACCTCTGGGTTCAGTACATGCGAAGGGTCGGGTATGTACTTCCTCAAGAGAGATACATGGAAGACATTGTGAACTTGAGCTAGGTTTGGTGGAAGTGCTAGACGATAGGCCACTGCTCCTATGCGATCAAGGATTTCATAGGGGCTAATGTACCTAGGACTGAGCTTCCCTTTCTTCCCAAACCGCATGACTCTCTTCCATGGAGAGATTCGAAGGAAGACTTTGTCACCAAAACCAAACTCCAAGTCTCTTCGTCGATTGTCAGCATAGCTCTTCTGCCGACTCTGAGCAGCTTTTATGTGTTGTTGGATGGCATGAACATGTTCTGTCATCTCTTGCACGAGATCAGGCCCAAGAAGCTTCCTCTCACCAGTTTTATCCCAACAAGTAGGAGTTCTACACCGCTTTCCATACAGAGCTTCATAGGGTGCCATCTGAATACTCGAATGGAAGCTATTGTTATAGGAGAACTCCACTAATGGGAGGTGTTGATCCCATCCACCTTTAAATTCCATTGAGCATAATCTCAACATGTCTTCGAGTGTCTGAATAGTCCTTTCAGATTGGCCATCAGTTTGAGGATGATAGGCCGTACTAAAATTCAATTCAGTGTTCAGAGCATGCTGAAGACTTCTCCAGAATTTTGATGTGAATCTTGGGTCACGATCAGATACGATGGATAGTGGTACCCCATGCCGCCTTACCACTTCCTTCACGTATATCTTGGCAAGCTGATCCAGAGAGAAATCTTCCTGAATAGAGATAAAATGGGCTGTCTTGGTGAGACGGTCCACAATAACCCATATCGCATTGTTTCCTTTGGATGTTTTCGGGAGACCAGTTACAAAGTCCATGGTGATATTATCCCACTTCCATACTGGTATGGGTAGCGGTTGTAATACCCCCTTAGGAAGTTGTCTTTCTGCCTTTACTTGCTGACACACCAGGCACCTTGTAGTGTAATCGGCAATCTCCCTCTTCATGTTATCCCACCAATAATGATCACGAAGGTCTCTATACATCTTAGTGCTTCCCGGATGTATAGAGAAAGTAGAGCTATGAGCTTCATCCATCAGTTCTTTCTTTATCTCCGGAATAGATGGAACACATAGTCTTGTACGAAATTTCAACACGCCTTCTTGATCAATATTGAAATCAGGGAACTTCCCATCCTTTACAGCCTCGAACTTCTCCTGCAGCAAAAGATCTTCTTTTTGAGCCTTCTTGATATTCTCTAGTAATGAAGGTTGAGAAATCATTTGGGATAGGGCTGATGATGTCCCTTTCCTTATAATTCCCATGTCCAGTTTTACTAGATCTTTAATCAAGGGATCTCCCAGGATCCTCATTGTTGCCAGAACAATAGGATCTTTCCTGCTTAACGCATCCGCAACTTTGTTTGCTCTTCCAGGGTGATAATGAATTGAACAATCATAGTCTTTAATAAGCTCCAACCATCTCCTTTGTCTCATGTTCAATTCTTTCTGAGTGAAAATATACTTTAGACTTTGGTGGTCAGTGTATATATCACATTTCTCCCCATAAAGATAGTTCCTCCATATCTTTAGAGCAAAAACAACTGCCGCCAGCTCTAGATCATGCGTAGGATAATTCTGCTCATGAATCTTCAACTGTCGAGATGCATAAGCAATTACTTTGTCATTTTGCATGAGGACGCACCCAAGCCCTTTCAGAGATGCATCGCTAAAAATAACGAATCCTTCTCCGATAGAGGGTAGTGTTAACACAGGTGTAGTAACCAATCTCTTCTTCAGCTCTTGGAAACTTTCCTCGCATTCCTTTGTCCAGATGAACTTAACCCCTTTTCGAGTCAACTTGGTTAGTGGATTAGAAAGCCGTGAAAAGTTTTTCACAAACCTCCTATAATATCCCGCTAAACCAAGGAAACTACGAATCTCAGTTACTGTTGTGGGTTGAGGCCACTCCTCCACAACCATTGTCTTTGCAGGGTCAACCGAGATTCCTTCATTGGTTACGATGTGCCCCAAGAAATCCACTTGTTGTAACCAAAACTCACACTTGCTGAACTTCCCAAAGAGCCTCTCCTTCCGTAGAGTTTTCAAAACAACCCTCAGATGATCTTCATGCTCCTCACGACTTTTTGAATATATCAAAATATCATCAATAAAAACTACCACAAAGTTATCAAGGTAGTCCTTAAAGACTCTATTCATCAAATCCATGAAAATAGCAGGAGCATTAGTCAAGCCGAAGGGCATAACAGTAAACTCATAATGCCCATATCTTGATCGGAAGGCAGTATTTGGAATATCTTCCTTCTTCACCCTCAGTTGATGATAACCAGATCGAAGGTCAATCTTAGAGAAGAATTAAGCCCCACGAAGTTGGTCAAATAAATCATCAATTCTTGGTAGAGGGTATCTGTTCTTCACTGTGATCCCGTTCAGTTCTCTATAATCAATGCATAGCCGCATTGATCCATCCTTCTTCTTCACAAAGAGAACTGGTGCTCCCCAAGGAGACACACTCGGTCGGATAAACCCCTTCTCCAACAAGTCTTGGAGTTGTTTCTTTAGCTCCTCTAGCTCCACATTTTCCATTCTATACGGAGTCTTTGATATCGGTTGAGACCCAGGTACGAGTTCAATGGAGAAATCTACCTCTCTTTCTGGGGGAGGTCCAGGTAACTCCTCAGGAAATACATCCATGTATTCTTGAACAATCAGAACATCTTCAATTTGTATGCTCCCCTTCCCTTCTTCCTCATCACCGATTAACTCCATAAAGAAAGCTATAGGAGGTGCTTCTAGATAGGGATCAGTTCGAGATATCTCTCCTCGGAAGATAACTGTAGGTTGTTTATTCAAGAATACTGAGATTTCCTTACTTCTGCATTTGATTTAGCATTATACTTTGAGAGCCAGTCCATCCCTAGTATAACGTCAAATTCCATCATGGGAATGACTACTAGATTTGTGATAAGATTGTGCTCACCAAAGTAAACACTAGAGTCTCTAAACACTGTTGATGCATGGATAATCCCACTTGGAGTCTTGACTGACAACTCTACCTCAAGCAATTCGGGGATTGATTCTATATTCTTTGCAAAATTGGAAGAAATAAAGGAATGCGTAGAACCAGAATCAAATAAAGCACTTGCTAGTTTTGAGAGGACAACAAGAGTACCTACTACCACATCGTTCGGAACTTCAACTTCATTTGTTGTGATAGCAAAATCACGACCTTTCTCCCTTGGCCTCTGCTGAGGTTGATGGTGATTCCCTTCCACCGCCCTCGGATTTGGACATTGATTAGCAAAGTGCCCAAGCTGTCCACACTTGAAGCATGTGACTTCGGGTAGGGCCAGAACCATCTTTCCTCTGTCGTTAGAGTTGGGAAGTTGAGGCTTCACATCACCACGACAATTCCGAGAAATATGGCCTTCTTTTCCACACCTATAGAACTTGCCACTTCCGATCAAGCAGTTCCCCGGATACTTCTTCCCACATTTATTGCATGTGGCATGTTGCATATGCTTTCCACCTCTTTCCTGATCAAAACTTCTTCCCAGGGTTGGTTCTAGAGTTCTCTTCTTCTCATTAGATTTGTGAGACCATTGTGTCTCCTCAAACTCTAGTTCAACTTTCATAGCACTTCGAACTATTTCTTCATAGCTATCGTAGTCCCTGTTGGCTAGATTCTTCCGCAGATGGGGTCGTAGTCCGCCAAAGAATCTATCAACCTTCCCATTAGGGTCCATGACAAAGCTTGAGGTATAACGGGAAAGCCTTGTGAAGTTCATCTCATAGCTTCGGACAGATTCGTTCTCCTTCTGCTTCAGCTCGAGAAACTCTTTCTCCATTTTCGTTCTCATGGAACGAGGGAAATACTTGTTAAAGAAAATCCCCCAAAATTCTTCCCACTCCATAGCTTCCATCTCTCCTCGTGGCTTCGTGTTTTTGATCAGTGACCACCACTGATCAGCTTCTCCCTCTAGGCGGTAAACAGCAAGGGTGACTTTTTCTTGTTCCGAACAATGAAGTACAGAAAAGATCTTTTCAATGGAGCTTATCCATTGTTCCGCAACCAATGGGTCAGTAGATCCACTGAATGTTGGCGGTCGTTGACACATGAAGGACTCAACAGAAAGTTGTTCCCTTCGTGGTGAGGTCGGCCTCTCAGCTTGATTCAAGTTATTACTCATAACTTGAGTCAGTTGGTTCATCATTCGCATGAATGTTTCCATTCCGGCTTCCATCGGAGGGCCGTCATCACATGGTGCATTGCGGTCACCATCGGCACGGTTTCTCCTATTTCCCGCCATTTTCTAAAAGAATAAAACCTTAGTGAGAAACTTATTTCATTTATGAATCTTTTAACTAAGACTTCGTGCTTAGACAATTACACTTTTCTATAATTCCTTCATAATGATTCATAAAAAGCATGTGATTAACCAAACATATCCCCCGGGAGTGTCGTAACCAAGAGTGCAGCAAGGCCCGTTATCGTGCACCAGTTCCCGTTCGAGTCTAGCTCAAAGCGGTTTTTTTGGGTTTTACCCCTATGTACATCTGTGCCAGAGCCGCCTCTACCTGCTCGTATCCAGACAGGGATGTATTTGTTTGATAGACCACTTACTCAATACTTACCAAAATACCAGGAAGTTTTCCTATATTTAAACTTTTCTATAGGGTTCTTCCTAAAGTTTTTATATCCTAATTTCCACAAATAACTAAACCATCCTTTGATACCAACTATAACATCCCGCCATTTTATAACATAAACTTTCATTACATTACACAAAACTAAGGATCGTTAAGGTTTAGTGTCTTGGAAACAAGGATCATAATACATAAAAAAAACATAAAAACATTATTCTTAAACACTTGAAAGGCTTCTCCTTTAGTTCATCCTATGTTCATTATGCATCTCATAACCTGGGGACATACATCAAAAGAAAGGGTGAGCAGAAGGCCCAGTAAGGGAAACAAGAGGAACATTTTACATGTGAACTTGAGATACTTCAATAAGGACATGAAAAGAACTTTAAGGCATGAGAAAGAAATCATGAGGCATTTCATAATAAAAATAAAATTTTTCATAACTTGAAGATGTGGCTACATCATTTAACATAGACAATCATGAACATATCACCAAGGTCCATCCCCAAGGTGTCATTTGAAAATTACCAAGGTTATTCACCAAGGTATCATGAAAATTGTAATCTCTAGTGGTTACATCATTACCCAATGCATTGGAGCGCTATCAGGGCGCACCCTTAAATTTGCCTTTATTATCATGTGAGCCACATATATCATCATCAAACATTTCATAAATAACCCACATAGCATAAAATAAATGGATTTCATTTCATAATCATAACGTTTTAAAAACTTCTTTAAAGACATGATCTTTACGTCACTTTAAACCCACAGAAAGGGAAAGCAGGTTTCATGTATGTAAATCCCAGAATTTAAAATGGAACATTTTGATATATATGTGAATACCCTTGTATAAATAAGAGCTTTGAGTATTCACTTTATAACATAAAATAATTTTTGAGAAAAGAGAGAGGCATTTTGAGGGGAAAATTCTGCAGCATAACGGCTAAGTTTCGGGGTTTTAGAAAACATTGAAATGAGAGGGGACATGGGTCACCCACTCATAAATGATCCATAAAACAGTAGGGTGAAAGAATAAGAAGGACATATGGACATGGTAATGAAATTTTAGGGACATACCATTTGAAATGAAAAACATGGAAGGAAAAAGATTAGATTTCTCTTATGAAAATTCGGCAGCCTTACGGCGTCACTTAACATCAAAAGAAAATGATTTGACAAGATCAAAAAAGGGTCCCTCATCATATTTTCATAATAGATCAGTATGATTGATATAGAGATCATACCCCAACATAATAAAAAGGAACTTGAAAGACTTGACATGAAAATCGAACTTGAAAAATGAGAAGGGTGAAAGAATCCCTTAAAAAATCGGCAGCCTAACGGCGTCACTTAAACATTCTTAAAACGAATTGATGAGAGCAAGGGGTGTCTCTCATCATATGAACAGGAAATAGGCAGTAGGATGAATATAAAAGAACATCCTCCAACATAAGAACATGGAGTATAAAAGAAATGACATAAAAGAGATTACTTGAAAAGAAAGAGAGGGGTCGGATCCCTTACCTTAAAACGTGACTCTTCAAACTCAAAGGATTGGACCTTGAGGGCTTGGGGACACCTTGGGAGGACTCCTTGGAAGGTAAGAAGACCAGAACTTCGTTGGGGGAGAGTTGGGAGTGAAAACTAAAGCAGGAAAGGGTGGGTATTTATAGGGAAAGTGAGGGGACAAAGCATTAATGGCCAAGGGACACCTCACTAGTGGTTTTGGCAAAACCATGGGCTTGCCCATGGTATTTTCCCATGGTATTGGCCACTTGGGACACCTCACACCTTATATTACTATTCATAATTCGACCATATTGAATATATACTTAATACATCATTTAATTATGTCATTAAACACCCGTAACTTAAAAACTATACTTTCACTATTCACCAAAAATTTATTTTTTCAGAAAAATCCCCAAAAATTACCATAACATAATATCGATGCTCTGAGTTCAAAAATAAAGTCATTTTTATAAAAATAATTTTCTAATTATTTTTAATTAAATTTTTAATTAAAAAACACTATTCATCCGAAAAAACTAATACTTGAATAATAATTTATGAAACCGTTATTTACCCATTTTATTGAATCACATTACTTAATCAAGGTGCCTAGATTATTTTAAAACTTTCTTTAAGTGAGATTTCTAATCCATTTAGTCACATTACTAATCCTAAGCGTAAAATCACTATTCACTATTTACTATTCATCAAAAATTAAGTTGATCTTATTAGACTCCAAATTCCTTAATGAACACTTTTTTAGAAGACCATTTTTTGAAAATCATTACACATCATTAGTTATTTAGGGTTTACATAAATATTTCAAAATATCCCTTTTTCAAAATTCATCAATAAAATACATTCTAAAATTATCTAGACATTTGAAATTTCACAAACATCACTAAAGGAAGAAATCTCAATTTATTCACCCGAAAGGATTACACAAGGAAACTAGGGTCTCATCACATAGCCCCTTATAACACTGGCATAAGACCTAAGTGTAAGGTGTGCTATGGTGAGAGAATCTGAGGGAGGCTCAGATAAAATTGCCCAGGTAGCAACCTCCACTAACTTGAACTTCTCCTGCAAGCGTTTCCGTTCAAGCTTGACACGCTGGAGTTCGGCTTGGGCTTGGTCCAGAGCGAAGCCCACAGACGCTACCTCCTTCCCAAGCTCTGATAAGTGGGCTTCATAAGGGTTGAGTCTACTGGATGAAGCCATTGACTCCTCTTTCTGCATTAACCATTAACGTCTTATTAAATCATTAAGAGTAAGTTAATATACTATTCAAAAATATTGGGTCGTTACATTCTTCTATACTAATCCTCAAAGTTCATCTTAGGTCTACGTGCTCTAATCAGAGTTTATCTAAATCTAGCTTCCAAGGTTTGTACTAAACTTTCTCTGATACCAACTGTAACGCCCCGACCCCAGTTACCCAGAGTCGGTGCAATATTACCTAACATTGGCATGATCACAAGAAACATAAAATCTCGAAAGACAAATTGGTTTAGTAGCCTTGGAAACACTAGATATATTCATAATGTTTTACATTACATCATAAAGTGAAAAACTACTACAACAACATAATGTCTCCATATTCCACACTATTATCCCCTCATAATATCCCTACAAGTCAATCATAATTTACTTCTTCACTTCCTGGGAAAAATAAAACATATAAAAGGGGTCAGCTCAAATGCCCAATAAGGATAACAATATAGCGGAAACTTTCAAAAATAAGCATAAAAATTTCAGGCAATGTATAACTAAAACAAAAGCCTTTTAAAATTTAACTTCAACATAGTATGGAAAAAGTAAAATGAAATAATGCCATCTACTTATTCAAATAGATATTCTACTAATCGAATAATCACATGAAATATCAATAACCACTTTCATAATGATGGAATGCATGATGTCGAATTTTAATTACTGTGTCGAGGCCTCGTGCCAAGACCTAAGGGATAACTGTAACCGGAACCCAACCCAGAGAGCCTCTGTAACCGGACTCCATCCCGAAGTGCCTATAATAACCGGACACCAACCCGGAGTGCCTCTAATAACCGGACACCAACCCGGAGTGCTTACTTTTACCAGTCCCCAACCCGGAACATACTATTCCAACACAATCATCTTAAGAAGAAGATGAAATATTACATAAACATTCGTATTAAAACTAACATACAAAATGTCAAAACATTAATCATAAACCATTAATGGAATAAAAATAACTCATCCATAGTCAAAAATATCACAAAACCTTAAATACAGTATGGATGATTTGTATCATAATAAATCAACTTGAAACAAGTTTAAAATCTATCAAAGGATGTTGACATAGATGAAATCAATACTATTTGAGAGAAATATCTCTTTTTTTAAAATCATTTAAAAGTGACATAATTATAGAGAAAACCTTTATATTGAAAATATATTTATAAGAATGTGAAGGAAGCTTCAAAGGTGTAATAACAGCAGAGAATAACTGCACCCACCGTATAAGTTAAAAAAACATTCTTACCTTAATTTTGTCAAAAGGTTAAAAAGGACCTTGTTTGGAAAATGATGGAAAGATTTCATTATAAAACTCCTATAAAAAGTCAAACAAGGGTATAAATATCTTTAACCCATATTCTTGTAAATAGTAAAAATGTTTTGAAATACATTTTTAAGAAACATGGATGTGGATTATAAAGAGATCTCAGTAGATTATTACGTATATAAAACCTCAGATAATGAAGAGATTGCAAAATAAACCCTTACCAATTTGGTAAATTACGAAACATACAACCCATGAAAGAGGTATCATACAATGAATATGTAAATACACATAAATTAATGTTTATTACACAAATAATATAAATATGGGCAGTACATACACCACACAAAAGTTAATGGTGGCAATATGGCATGAATCTCACGGGAGTAAGGAGTGAGATGAAAACCCCTTACCTTGTACTTTTCCTTGGTTAGGGTAGGTTAACCTCCTGTATAATTGTGAAATAATTTTTATTAAATTATACAATAATCATATACATTCATATGATATCATATATGATCTTTTAACATTGAATTGTTAATAATATCATAGTATTATCATTGTTTCAGGTGTTAACTTACTCGTTTTATTTTATATGTTTTGTTACATAAGCCATGTTTGTCATGGATAGGTTGTATATTATTAATATACAGAATGATATCAAGTCCTTAAACATTATTTTTAAATCATCAAATGATAATTATAGTTGAATAGATACGATGGAGAATGAATCTCATCGCGTTCGTGGAGACGGTAGTCCGTACGTACGCACGAGCGGCAATATCATTCTTTTGATATTAAAATAATATATAAATGGAGGTATATCATATATACAGAATTATTAACATGTTATATTTATTATTTAAATGAGTTACACATCATTATTATACCCATCCAAAAAATAATTTATTGAATAACAATTACACCACGACGTGGAGACGGTAAGCCGTACGTACGCACGTATGGTGACATGTTATTCAAAAGATGGATAAAAAACCGAATATGGTTGTACCATATTTATAATAACATCACAGTTTATATATGATACTGGAGTTATTATTTTAGAATGGTAATAACAAAGGAAGAAGAAGTGGAAGAAGAAAGGAACTTGGAAAAGGGTGGTGAAATCATTACCTCTTCTTCGGGTTATTCCTTTTGATTTGATCAAAAGGGCTCCTTAGGTTGGCTTTCTAATCAAACTATGGACTCTAGGTTGTAGTGAGGGAAGTTGTGAGAGTATTTGGGCAGAGTTTGGCCGAGAAAATAGGCTTTGAAGGTGTGAATAAATGAGAAGGAGAAGTGCCCTTTTATAAGAGGGGTGAGGGGCACCTTTGGAAAAGCTAGAAATATTAATTTATAATAAATTCATATTCGGTTTCTAATGGCTCCAAAGTGGATTATTTAAATTTTAAGGTGGGGATAGGTAGAAACCCATTCAACCAATAGAATTTAGATAGGTTTGGGTCATTATATTAACCTTATCTTATAGTTTTAACTCTTGGTTAATTAGTTTGACATTTACCATGTCACTTTGTATTTTTATATTATATAGTTAATAAACAAACTATATACATCCAAGAGACCCAAAAGTGGTCCATTAATGATACACCTATCATGATATAAGTCTCCTGGCCGACCCTTAGATTTTTAGGAATTTAATATCAAATAATAATATAATATTTGTTTTAAAAACTCTTTTATGTCAATTTTGACACTATTCAATAGTTGATTTTTGTGAAACTCATAACAGAATTATTACTTCGAAAAAAGTCAATTAAATCAATCCTACTATGTAATATTATCCTAGAAAATTATTGTAATTCATTAAAAGTCTTAAATTATATTTATTTGGGTATTTATAATATCAATTATTTTAATTTGTCACAATTATGGTAATTTCTGCATCATCATTGTGTCATAAATAAATTAAATTATTTAAAGTCTAAAAATTATAAATAAAATATCATTATTTATTAAATCATTCTATATTTCTAATTAATATTTATTGTCGAAATTACAACATATATAACCCTATGTAAAAATTGCTTTTCTAAAAGATATATGCTTATGTCATTTTTGTACTTATTTCAACTTAATTAAAATAAAGTGTCCCTATCACCTACAAGTGGATCCATGGGGTCCCAAAATCGACCCAAAGATGCGTATGGTCGAACAGGTATCAACCAATAAGGTTAGGACATGTTTTAGTTTAATTTATTATTAATATAATATTTTTTTTAACCCTTATTTACCGGATTTACCATTAACCATGGTAAATAAAATATTTACCGAAGTAATTATTCAAAATGTATAAAAATAAAAGTTACCTATTAACACAATTTGATCATCCTGATTCCAAATATGGAATTCATTTTTCCAAATTCAAAACACAGAAGTGGAAGAAATTAATTTAATATTAATTCCCGTTGTTAAAACAAAAAGCGCGTTTTTAAGAGATAATAACTATCAAAAGATTGACACTTGTTTATGTTCGGTTTAATTGTAAAATTATCCCCAATGAAAAACATTGTATTAAATGGTAAAAATATATTCTAAATATACTTTAAAACCACAAAAAATTCTTTATTTATCACTTTTAATTATTTTGATTAAAAAAGTTGTTTTTAATTAAAATTTAGTAATTTTCACTATTCATCAAAATATTAAATTATCCGAAAAGTACCAAAATTTCACCTTAGACTAAATTCGATATTCCGAATCCAAAAATGAAGTCAATTTTGAGAGATAAATTTTCAAAAAGTAGGTATTACTATTCATAACTGCTAGTTTGATTGATTGTGGTGTGTGTTAAAACTCGAAGTTGCGTACAACACACGCTACTGTATTATTAAAAGAAAAGTGTACCGTGGAAGCTTGGGATGTTTCATTTTAAATTTCTGATGTCCCCATTTAGTCAAAAAGTTTAAAATATTTTATTTAAAAAGGTTTCACTATTCAAAGTTGATAAAAGTGAAATACTGAAAATGAATTTGTTCTTGCATTACGTCTAAGAAACTCGTAATATGGATTCTAAAATTATAAGGATATATTAGTTTAAAAATTAGTTAATACTATTCATAACCTCTTTTGAATGGCTTGTTTGGTAAGTCATGGTGCGATTGAACTCGGTGTTGCGTGTAGCACAAGTTATTGAATTATTTTGAAGAAATAACACACTATGAAATCTTGGGGTGATACAAATCTCAAATTCATATTCCTTGGTGAATCAACTTAATGAACTACACCTTCTAATTGTTTTCTTGGAAAGAATCACATACACTTATGTGATTATTCATCCACTGATGATCAGCTCACTTGGCATCATCTGAATTCATACACATGTTTGATTGCATGCATATGTCTCTTAATTTTGAACATGCACTATCTTCTTTTCTTTCACACACACACTAAGGTGTTATGTATCGTCTATTATTCACACACATAGTTCTTTTGCATACACACACTTAAATGTATGTTCTTTTTTGGTGTGTGTGTCTTCTTCTTCTTCTTAAAGTTTTCACCCCTTTTAATTCAACATGCATGCAATTCCTCCTTCACATGTGCACACACACTTTGTTCGTATGTTTGCATGCACATTAACTCTACCATGAAAGCACACTCCTTATTCAAGTAAATCAAACACAATCCAAATGGTTATGTGGATGGTGTAAGTGTGAGGTTCTCTTCTCAAGTGGTTATCAAATCCTCGACCTCATGCATGTATTCCTATTTGTGACAATACAAGGCCTCGAGTTCTCCTTCTTTGTGAAAAACAAGAGTGCCCGGTTCTTCTTCTTCATGAAAACTAGGGAGCACGACTCTTCTATGCACCAGGAGTTCTTGGGTGCAACAGGCACGCAGGGTGCGAGATCAGTGGGCGCGCAGGTTTCGTGACCACCTACTTCCGAGTAGGTTCCGCGGGCATAATTCACACAGAGTGGCGCGGCTCGACCTCTTCTTGTCATGCTAAAGGGAGCGCATAGGGTTTCCCTGTCCTCCTTCGTTCATGCAGGTGATGCACATAACTCCTTCTTCACGCAAGAGTTGTGTGTCCTCTTTTTTCCATGAACCAATGGGTTGGTTATCCTCCGCACAAGACATGTACACGACAGATTCGCGCATGGAATGCATGGGACGTCTATTCTCCTCTGCATAAGGGATGTGTAGGACTCCTTCGCGCAGCAGGGATGCACACCGTACTATGTTTCTCGGAGAAACAAGAACTCTCTCTAAATAATGGCAGCAAGCCTTCTCATACACAAGCTCCTCTTTTTATAGGCGAGGAACGCAAACAGAACCACGGATTTCAAATATTGAATTCCCAAGATACATTCCATTGAATAACCGAGATATTCGGTTCATTAAAAACATTCAACCCACATTTAAGATATGCCGCATATCTCGGGTGTTTCCTTTTTCCGAACGTGGTATCCTTTGATCTTGGTGTGTGCATCATGTGAATGCATTTAAAAATGCACGCAAATCTTTTCCTTTTACATCGAACAGGAAGTCCACCCTCGGTAACTTCTTTTGCCTCGGGCTCCTTCAAATTTCATCATCTCGTTGCATGAATGAAACTTTTCATTCATGCATGAGTTCGGTTCGTAAAAACGGTCATCGTGCACTTAATTTCTGCTTCTATAGCGGTCGGGAGCTAGATCAAGATGGATTGGTTTCAACTGCTGCGAGCAGCGATGTTGGGTTACACTCTATGCAGCCGGAGGTTGAAGACGATGCCACGGCTGTTGGATCAGCGTTTAATGATCGCGGACGGCGTGGATTATATCGTGGTGCAACGAGAGGAATCATGCAGCGGAGATCATACACAAGATCATATGGATGACCGAGATTAGATCCACATCTTTAAAATTTTGTCCCACATCAAAACGGAGACACGAGCGCGTCTCATTTAAGTAACAAGCTTCCACATCCACTGGTCAGAATTCTCTTCTCCCCCCTCCGGTGCCGCCCCGCACCGGTTCTCCTGCGGGCGTGCTCTAGCGCCCAATATGCTCCTCTTATCCTCATGCGTGCCATTGGCACCCACGCAGCGCGAGCTTCACTACCGCATGGCTCGGGCTTATACACGACCCAACCTCATTGTCCTGGCCCATGCAGTTTCCCCATGGGCGTGGTTACCTCAATCCCACATGTGCCTTGGGTTGAGTCCCTAAGTCTAGCCCAATGGTTGGCTTCTTTTTTCAAAATTTAATAGTGGGTACATTGTATAAAAACAAAGTAACCAAATACTAAATGCCGAGCAAAACTTCTTCATTTGTCAAACGTCATTCCACCCTTTCTTTTTGAATTAACAACTCCAAGTTCTTCAATGCTTTATTTCAATCCAATCATATATTATGCATGGAACATATCTTCATTCAAGTGTTGTAACATTAAATCACCTTGATACAAGTCTTGGAACATTAATACTAGTTCAACAATCCTCATATTTAATGATGCTTCAATCATCATTCTTCAAGATTCATCAATATTCCAGTTCAACTCCTTTCATTCACATATTGACTTCTCATTGAGAACAAATTCAACTCTTACGCACTTCAAACTATATTGACAACAAATGAAACTCTTATTCACTTCAATCTCCCCCATTGTATTTAGTTGTCAATATCACTTAAGGACAATTTTAATAGGTCAATATGTCTGCCAAACCTTTCTCCCCGTTATTGGAAACCAAATGAAAATGTGTTAGTGTAGTTTCTTCAAAAACATGTCCTACTCCCTTTGAATAATATTTTTTGGAATGTTAATGAGAGAGGGATGATGTCACATGGTTCACTTGGAAAAGAGACTTTAGTTAATCAACTCTAAGTCTACTTGGGCTAACAAAATGTAGAAAACAAGAGAGATATGACAAAGGTTCTCAGTGCTATCCATAAAAAATCATACATGTGAAATCACGCTTAGAATGGTTCAATTCATGACTAGGGGATTTGATAGGATCAGATTTGTTAGTGAAATGCAAAATCCTGCACATTCTTCACCAAACATGTTAAAAAGCTCACGTGAAAAGATAAATCTCCTCCTTTATTCCCATCTATTCATCAATCAAGCACTCCCCTTAATTGATATGATAAATACAATTAAGACCAATGGATGAAAGTGTGATTGGAATACCTTAGTGGAAGCTTATTGAGATGAAATGAATTTCAAGATTTGTCATGTCATAATCCTTGATATCAACCATTTCATATTTACTCTACCTCAAGGGGTGCACTCACATTGAATTTCCTTGGTGGAGAATATCATCAAATAATATTAAAGATATGAATGTTGATAATCTTCCATTGTGAATTAGTTCAAGTAATTACTAAATCTTGAATAATGAGTTCAAATTGTAGTTCTCCAGCTTTCTCATTCAACTGTAATTTTACGAATGACATTCATCTTCAATTCCCTACAATTTAATCTCACATGTATAACAAAAGTATAAGGGAATAAGATGGAACACTTGTGAGCTTCTTAATTGAAGCACTGGGGATGAGAATTTTCTCTCAACACAAGAACTACATTCCATGCAGCTCTAAAGTGTCTAATACTCTTCATGCTGATGTCTCCTCTCCATATGGAGTATGTATTTTTCATTGTCAACATGGATTCTTTACTTCCATTCACCTTTAACTTGTGTGGATTTTCTTTCTTCACATCTGTCAGTAGTGATGTAGCATTTGGTGAATGTTGTTTAATTTTATCCATTTGGTCTGGTAAAATAGTTAACCATTTGTTTTCATGATGTCCAACCTTCTTTCACCTTCCACACAATAGTTGTGAGACACTTGGGTTACCATGTGTTGACAACCTCTCATGAAATTTGAATTCTCTTTAATGTGGAGTGCCTTGTTTTCCCTTTGCCTTAGTTTTAGCTAGTATTTCATCTTCATCTCTTTACATTTATCGTCCATGTTGAAATTGATTAGGCCAGATAACTAAACAGTCCATACCATTTTCTTATTTCGAGCTTCCACATGGCTTCCTCATTGTCCTCAGGTTACCCTTATTAGGAAACTAATTAAGATTATCTTCAGGAATGTCTTCAGTCAATCCCAATTTCTTATGGATTGAATATCTTTTTATTTTCAGCTTGCATACATTCATTTCCATGGATTTTTTGCATTGATCCATGGTATTAACTTCCTTTCAACAGTAGAAACATATTTTCTTGGTTAATATGGAATTATTGGAATCTAATTTGAACTTATGCTTGAGACTAATTTCATTAACTATTCTTTTGACTTCATTGTTTTGCATATTCCCAATGGAAAACTTTTCAACTACCTTTTCTTTCTCCTGCCTTTGTTGGGGACTATGATTCTTATCAACATATGTTTGAGGCATGGTTGGACGAAACCATCACTCATCATAACTATGACCACTTCTTTTGAAATTATCACAGAAGCCTTTAAGATAATCAAATCTGTTCTCAATAGATACATTCTTCTTCATCTGTGATTTATGATTTTTCTTTGAGAATTTATTCATTTCTTCACATCTACTTTCCATGAATGTAGACCTTTCATAATTTTCATATTCTGACATATTATTCCAGCAATCATTGTCCTGATTCCCAAACGTCCAACAACACAAAAAATAGCAAAAAATTATTCTTCTTTTTCATGTAGTATTAGTACGGCTAAATTTAGTGCATTTTTGTTTTTGGAATTTTCAGTCTTTCTTTAGAGCATCCATTAGGGAGTTTCTATTCTTAATCATTCATGTATCCACCCTTGATGTTTTGATGGATGTATATTCATTTCTAACAATCCACATCTTCCCAAATTTTTGTTTTGAACTTGTTCTTACAGATGATACTGTATTAGTAGAAATAGAAATAACTGGGTTATGGGATACCTTCTTTTTGGAGGATTTTTCCCTTGGATTAGAGGATGACCTGATGTTTCTTTTTGAATCGTATTCCTCATTGAAAACATGAGTGGCAACATCTCTTCTTTCATCTAATTGGGAGGTTTCATCTTTGGGTGATTGTTGATTTTTCAATTTTACCTCCAATTCCAAACATTTCATGTTGAGAGAATTTTTCTCATCCTCAACTGATCACAGCCTACTTTCCCAATTCTCCTTCAGCATTGTTATTTGTCCATCATGCACATTTTTTACTTGTTGCAAAGAGATGTCAAGATCCTTTAGCTTGTTGGCTTTGTCTTCTAATTGAGCATCTTTGACAACCATAGAAACTTTGTGCAACTTTTCAAATTCATGGAATGCTTATACAAATACATTCTCAATGAATACTCTCTCACAAATACTTCTCATCAATTCTTCAGTAAGATGAGCATGATTTTCATTGAAAAGAGAAATTGTTTCTTCCTTTTTCTTTACTAGTTAGTATGATTTTTGGATATGAAAACCCTTTTATCCAATGATTCTTCCATGGAATTAGATTATTCTTCCAGTTGTAATTTTTCATCTTGATGAGAACTAATGCTTGCAGCAATGTGTCTTGCCACATCTCTAGGGAATTTCTTCGGATGATCCTTGAGTGTAGTCTGATGATCAATAATTGATCTATAAGCATCACATCTTGAACAAGCTTCATCAGAAGTATAATAAGCATTATCACATGTTGTACCTTTCATATTACCTTCAACAGAAGGTGTCTCTCCAATAGTATCAAGATTCTTCTTTATCATCCTGGCCTATTTCTTCTTTCTGTTATTTTAAGTCTTGGCCGATATTTCCATTTGAGGTTGTTCACTCATCTCCTCAAACCTGCACTTCATAAATAATCCCTTGGATATTTTAGAGGGAAACTCCCTCTGAAACCAATTGTAGTTCCCATATCAGTGTGAATCAGTAATAGGGGGAGTGGGTGAATCAGTGATCCCTTTTAATTATTTTTACAAATTGATTCTACACAATTAATCCTCTATGGTTGGTTAAAGCCTCAATCCACTCTTCTTATGTCTCTCATACTTTCCTCGAATGATGCTGTAAATGTAAAGGCACTGAACACAAGAATTTACAAGGTTCATTTCAAAGACCTACTCCTTGCTGTGTTGGTTATTCTCCCCAACACAAATTCTCCACTATAATTTAGTTAGTAATTACAATGGTCGATATAGAGTCACACTATATCTCTCCTCGGTCCCACATGAGGATCTGTATACTACTTCACACAGTGTTACCAGAGTCTCACAGACCTACTCCAGAGTCTCACTGAAGTCTTCCTCTCCTTCCCTAATCTCACAGGGTTCTTCTAGATCTCGAGTCACATGAGAAACTTCCATCATTATGTTCTTGTTTGATTCACTGTAGATGATCTTCTGATCTCTTCACACAGGCTTGCTGAATCACACTTGCCCGTGAATCTATTCAAGGATTTTCAACAACCTTTGATATGATCTTTTGACCTTTCTCAACAACTCTGATCCCTTCAGTTGATCAGTGCTCATCTCAACAATTCTCAAGAAATTATTTCTTCTTCTGATGAAGACCTGTCCTCACTTAGATGTGTGCCAAAGGTGCACAAAACTTCTTCAAGAATATAATACGCAAGAATGATCTTGTATAATATCAGCACTGTCCTCTTCTTGGATTCTCAATTACTGAACACTCAGGTAAAATAGCTTCTTTAATTATGTCTGGCTTCAGTCTCTGTTCACATTCACTTAATGCAAGGATTTCATGGGTATCTCAAATTCTTCTTCATTAGGGCAATAGATGAATGCACTACACCTTCTACTTGTTTTCTTTCCAAGAATCACATACACTTATGTGATTATCCAGCCACTGAAGATCATCTCACTTGGCATCATGTAAATTCATACACGTGCATGTGTTCATACATGATTTTATGCTTATGTCTCTTACTTTTGAACACGCACTATCTTCTTTTCCTGAACACACACACACTAAGGTGTTATGTATCTCATCTTCTTCACACACATAGTTCTTTTTCATACACACACTTAAATGTATGTGCTTCTTTGGTGTTGGTGTATTCTTCTTCTCCTTAAAGTTTTCACCCCTTTTAATTCCACATGCATGCAATTCCTCCTTCACATTTTCACACAGTCTTTGTTCTTATGTTTGCATGAACATTAACTCCACCATGCAAGCACACTCCTTATTCAATTAAATCACACACAATCCGAATGGTTATGTGGATGGTGTAAGTGTGAGGTTTTCTTCTCAAGAAGTTATCAAAGCCTCGGACTCAAGCATGTATTCCACTGTGTGACAATACAAGGCCCCAGGTTCTCCATATTTTTTTAAAACAAGAGTTCACTGTTCTTCTTCTTCATACAAACCAGGGGGCACATGTCTTCTATGCACCAAGAGTTCTTGGGTGCAACAGGGGCGCACGGTGCGAGAGCAGTGGGCGCGCATGTTCTGCGACCACCTACTGTTGCGTAGGTTTGTCGGGCAGAAGTCATGCAGAGTTGCGTGGCTTGGCCTCTTCCTGTCATGCAAAAGGGAGCACGCAGGGTGGCCTTGTCCTCCTTCCTTCGCCCAAGTGATTCATAGAACTCCTTCATGCAATAGTTGTATGACCTCCTTTTTCCACGAACCAAGGGGTTGGTTCTCCTCCTCACAAGACCTGTGTGGGACTGATTCACACAAGGAATGCACGAGACGTCTCTTCTCCTCTACAAAAGGGATGTGCAGGACTCTTTCATGCAACAAGGATGTGCGCAGTACTCTTTTTCTTGGAGAAACAAGAGCTCTCTCTCCATAATGGAAGAAAGACTTATCGTAAATGGGATCTTATTTTTATAGTCGAGGAATGCAAACAGAACCGCGGAGTTTAAATCTTGAATTCCTGAGATACATTTCTTTGAATAACTGAGATATTAGGTTCTTTAAAAACATTCAACCCATGTTTAAGATATGCCGTGTATCTCGGGTGTTTCCTTTTTCCAAACATGGGATCCTTCGATCTTGGTGTGTGGATCACGTGTATGCATTTAAAAATGCACTCAAATCTTTTACTTCTACATCGAACAGGTAGTGCACCCTCGACAACTTCATTTTCCTTGGGCTCCTTCGAATATACTCATCTCATTACATGCATGAAAATTTTAATGAAAACATGAGTTCAGTTCATTAAAACAATCATCATGCACTAAATTTGAGCTTCTACAGTGGTTGGGAGCTCAATCAAGGTCGATCCGCTTCATCTGTAGCGAGCAACGATGTCGGGTTACACTCCATGCAGCCAGAGGTTGAAGATGATTCCACGACAATTGGATTAGAGTTTAATGATCTTGGACAATGGGGAATATATCGTGGTGCGGCGAGAGGAATCATGCGTCTGAGATCGGACGCGATGTCAGATCGACGACCGTGATTAGATCTGCATGTTTAAAACGTTGTCCCACATCGAAACGGAGACACGGGCGCGTCTCCATTAATTAACAAGCTTTTGCATCCACTCGTCAGAATTCTCCTCTCCCCCCTTTGGTGTCGCCCCACACCGATTCTCATGTGGGTGCGCTCAAGCACCCACTATGCTCCCCTTGTCCTTAGGCGCGCCATTGGTGCCCACACTGCACGAGCTTCACCACCGCGTGGCTAGGGCTTATACACAGACCAACCACAGTGGGCTGGCCCATGCTGTTTCCCTCATGGGCGTGGTGGCCTTGGTCCCACATGTTCCTTGGGTTGAGGCCCTAAGTCTTGCCCAATGGTTGGCTTCTTTTTGCTAAAGTAAATAGAGGGTACTTTGTATAAAAAAATGTAACCAAATACTAAATGCCAAGCCATACTTCTTCATTTTTCAAACATCATTCCACCCTTTATTTTTTAAATAACAACTCCATTATCTTCAACGCTTTCTTTCAATCGAATAATAGATTATGCATAGAACATATATTCTTTCAAGTGTTGTAACATTTCACCAAATTGATACAAGACGTGGAACCTTAAGACCAATTCAACAATCGTCAGAGTTAATGATGATTTAATTATCATTCTTCAAGCTTCATAAATCTTTATGATCAACTCCTTTCATTCACATATTGACTTATCATTGACAACAAATGCAACTCTTATGCACTTAAAACTATATTGAAAACAAATGAAACTCTTATGCACCTCACTAAATAATGAAGCATATTTGATATCCATAATTTATATTTTAAATAAATTAATTTTTTATGTTGATGATGAAATAATATATAATTACTTCGATTATTCTCATTCTCATGACCAAAACATATTTCACAAAATATCATTTCATATAATTAAACAATTTCTAGAAAATGAACGAGTAACCCTATTGTAATTAGGTCACAATTTAAATATTAGATCTAGCACTCAATCCACTACTTGTTTGGAAACATTTAAATATATATAATCTCTATATAAATTCATGGAATAAAAAAGGAATAAATTAACAAAATTATTTCACTATAACAATTCATACATTAATCAAAAGACATCAATGATCCATGTTTCGGAAAATAAATGGGTCATAAAATTATTCACTATAATAAAGTATAATAATAAATGACATGTATTTAATTCTAAAAGTATTCAGTGGTTTTTGATCCATTCATGTTTATTTCAAATAATAATTCTAAAATTCTTTATTTATATTGAAAAACATTCAATAGGTGAAAAGAAACCCTGGTAACAATTTTTTTTGATGAATCATTATTTTTAAATCATTTTTAAAAAAAAATCATTGTAATAATTTAATTTTAGTTTTAAAAATAGTTCACTTTTTGGTACATGATAGAATTTAATTTCTCAAAGATGTCAATATGTAATTTTACCTAGAATATTATACAAAAATTAATCAATGTACATAAAATATATATTCACATAACATTGAATAAATAAAAAATTATGCAATATATTAGATTGTTCTATCCTTCAGGATTTTAATACATATTCATTAAAATAAATTGAATTATCATAATTGTAATTATGTGAAATATAAATTATCCATAATATGACATTCTATAAATAACATCATTTTATTAGTTCAATAATACTCATGATATATTAACATGGTGGAAAAATGGAAAATAAACTCAATGATGTGTAGAATAAACCACTCAACCCAGATATGAAATGGTCACATGGTTGTAATTTCATAACCAAGACGAAACTAAACATTTTACCTTGTCTGCTTATGTACATGTAATTATGTTCCACACTCAATATCAAAGAGGTAGTTGACTAATGGTGATGGTCTGAGAGGATATCATCATAATACAATACCATCTTTTCAATGTATACAATGTCATAAATAATGATAAAATAATATTACAAGTCAAAAATAAACAATACAAAGTAGATAAGAATCAACTAATAAAATAATAAAATATCTCATACTAAAATAACATGGTTATTCTATAAAATAACAATTTCCAATATGGATGATCAAATAAATCAATTGATGTAAAAATAAATAAATATTATAGATATCGCACTCTCAACTAGCCACAATCAATTCCCAGCCTAATAATACATACTCCACTCCTTCATTCTAAAACAATAATTTGTTATGTGCATTACCTAAACATGCTACATGAATCTAATGAGTTTCTATATTATGAAACAACATTCCCTAACTGCTAGAAAAGGATACGACTATAACATAGTATGAAGCCACCAGTGTTGTATCAAAATGAAACATGGAATATAATAATTTGATGCAGATGTGCTACTGATAGTGATTTATAATATAATCAGACAAAAAAACCCTAAATAAAAACATTGAGTTTGATATCATGCTCAATGGTGCCACTCAAGGTTATATCATCCACTATGTATTAAATCATATATCAATGAAATTTTTGATTTATATCGTAATATCAGGTTTTTTACATCATGTATTAGTAAGGAAACAATATCTCTAAATCATAAGGGTAACCATGCAGTGGAAAAATACACTATCTATTCCATGGTATAACACCAAAAAACATAAAATTAAAACCATTAGAGTATATTTATGGGTTCTACCATGAATTTCATTTTTATATAGTCATCCAAAATCAATGGAAATCATCCATCATGTTATTCTTTATTTCATCTGAATGAATCCATGTATTTTAAATTTCAAAAAATATAAACCGATTCAACAGAATCGTGAGTTCAATGTATTTATTTAATAAGGCATTGAAGAGAATCAAAAACCAAAACCATGGAAATATATATCAAATAATCAAGTTGAATTAGAGGATCTCATTCATTGACATTCATAAAGGTCTTATGAGGGAATCTGTGACATTAATCAATGGAATTTAATGCATAATACATCAGTTGAATGAATTAGTGACATTCAACTTATAAGGACCCAACAATAAACCTTAAATAATATTGAATTAAATGAATAATTCAAATAGATGATCTATTCAAGTTTAGAGTTATAGAGAATTAGGACATAACTATTACATCTCAAAAGATTACACAATAGACACTTTTACACAGTTTAATTTTTTTTATTTACAAAACATGAACTCTTGAAAAAAAGAGTCATGTCTATTTCCATGTTAATGACAACATGACTTTTCATTGATCCAATCCTTGACCCTATTCATCATTAAGTCCGGTGAAAACATTTCAAAACTTGGGATGAGCTTATAAAGATCAGTAAGGGATACACAAAAAATGAAAACTGTTAACATTTCAAAACAACAAATAAACCATGAATACTTAATCAGAAGTAATACTTTTCACCTTTTTTGAAGAAGTAAATAATCTTCACTGAAAAAAAAAGATCATTACTTACCCTTTTGTAACCAAAAGATTTCCATAAAACCCATATAAAGAACACATACCATATAAAGGTAACTTAGGACATTATAATACTTAAATGGAATAACCATACGGTCGACTTCCACACACATCACTAAATGGAATATCCATACAGCTGACTTCCATACCCAATGCATTGGAGGTTATAACTTAACCACCCATCCTGGTATTCACAACACCACCCGTCATTTGGTTTATCATGTAACCACCCGTCAAATGTCCATGTACCATTATAAAATCATAAGACATGATACAAATATAAAGGAAGGAAAACATTTCCACATTTCAATAACAACATATCACTTAAATATATTGACATATCAAATAAATTTTTAAAACCATTTTCAATACGAAAAATATGTAAAAGAGTATATGGTATTTATTTTAAAAACATTACGTCTTGTTGAGGAAGCCAAAGATCAAATAATACTTGTGGTGGAGGAAAAGGTCATTGTCACCGCTTACGTTAAAAAGAAACATACTTTTTTGTATTTAGTAAAATGTATCGTAAAAAAATATTCCCATTAAAAAGTCATTGGTTTCTATACAACGTATAAAAGAAAGTCATGAATTAAAAAAAATATCCCTCAATGAAAGGAGATTGAGACGAAGTCCCTTACCTCACGTCTGACTTGACTCGATCAATTTTTAATCTCCTAAATAATACACTAAAGTTAATTTCTTCTTTATTAAGAACCTTTTTTGATTTTATTATTCCTTTTATATATCTTATTACCATGTTATAATCATTATGTAATCATTTAAGTTAAAATGATCATTTTGTCGATATTTGGTACTTGAGTCAAAAATGAACACCTTATATTTACAAGTTGTCCATGTGGCCAATAGTCCATCATATCCAGAATGATATTCATGATTTATATGTCATATATATAATATATACTCAGTATAGATATGTAATTATAATAGTAAATAACATTTGGAGGTAATAAATGAAACACACCGTTCATGGAGACGGTAAGCCGTACGTACGCATGAACGCTACTTTCATTTCTATTTATTATTTTAATGGAATTAAAAAATATTGATAAATAGGTATATTATAATTCCAGTATAATATAATAAATAATATCATTAATTCTATCCTTTATACATCCCACATAAGGCATTAACGAGTCACATCACTTTAAGGGGGCAGTAGTCCGCACTTCCTCAAATGAGATTATTGTATTTACCCACTATAAAAACCATAAATACTTGAAATAAATGGGGAATTACTGAATAATAAGGAAATAATAAACATAATATATATCATATATAAATATAGTGCAATCATAATGACCACCATGAGAGGTGGTAAGATGTAATTGAACAATCATCGTTTCGTGAGGCGTTAGTTTTTCATCCACAGAAACATTATGTTATTCATCCATTAGATGGAGGTGTGTGTAATTATAGGTCGAATACTTCTCATAACAACATCATAGTATATTGAGGATACAGTTGTTGTTACAAAAGGAAGGAATAAACATAGTTTAGGGGTTGGAGAAGTAAAATAAAAGAAAATAATTTAAGAGAAACTGTTGCCTTTAATTTGGGTAACTCCATTTGGTTTCAACCAAAGGGCTTCATGAAGTTCCTTATGCCTAAGGTAAGGCTTCCAGGAGAAGGAGATGGATTTAAGGAGCTTAATTGGGCAGAGTTTGGATGATCCAAACGGCTTGAGAGTCATTAAGAATTGGAATGATGTGGTCTCCTTTTATAAGGTAAAGGAGGGGCTCTTTAGGAATGTGCAAAACTAATATTTTATAATATAATGATATTCAGTTTCTAATGGTCCAAAAATAATTAAGGTCGAAGATAAGATGATTCATGGTAGAAATAAAATCATCTAATCAGAATTTGACATGTTTTGGATAATATTTTAACCATTATAATCTTATTTATTTAAATCATTTATTAATGAGGTAAATACTACATCATTATTGTGTCATAAATAAGAAAATTTATTTGATGCCTAAAAATTATAAACAAATACCAGTATATAGGTAATATTTTAATATTTCCGAATAATATTTATGGTCTAAAATAGGTCTTATATAACATAATATAAAAATTAATTACTGAATGATTTTTGTTAATGTCAATTTTGTCTTCACATTATATTAATTAATCTAAATTGTTATATTCACTCCCAAGTGGCTAAATGGGGTCCCAAAAACGACCTAAAGATTCCAATGGTAGTTAATGACTCAAATAATAAGGTTTCAACAAGGGTTAAGTAAATTTTGAATTATTATAATATTCTTTTTTCCTTGAATTACCCTATTTAACTTTAACCGCGGTAAATAAAAGTCAAAAGTTACTATTCTCCAAAAATCATTTTTGACTTAAAGAACCAAAGATTACTTCTTGATAACAGCCATGTATGTAGGATTTTTGAAATTAAATTCATAGAAGTGTTAAAATTTCATTTAAATGATAAAATCAGTTTTTTTATCTACCACTAAGTGGTTTCACTATTCATCAAAAATCGATGTTTTTTAGAAAAATACCAAAAATTCAGCCTAAGAATTATTTGATATTCCAAATTCAAAATTGATATATATTTTTTCAAATTAAAATCATAGAAGTGGCATTAATTAATTTTAAAATTAATTATCGTTATCAAAACAAATAGCATGTTTTTACGGAACAATAACTATCAAAAGATTGAAACCTGTTTATGTCCTATTTCAAAGTGAAATTAATTTCAATTACCAACATTGGATTAAATGGTAAAAATATATTTTAATTTCACTTTAAAACTAATTAAAATTAAAAACTAGAGATATAAATAAATTATATTAAAAAGAAACTTTTGAATTAAAAAACAGTATTTTAACTATTCATTAAAAATGAACTTTATCAGAAAAATTACAAACAATTACCTAAATTAAAATATGATGTCCCCATTCTAAATAAGGATTTTAGTTGGTCAATTAGAATTTATTAAAGTGGCCAAAACTATATTTAAATAGGTTTCGCTATTAAAAGGCGATAAATCATCTATTTAATGTAAATTATGCTTAAAATTAGATCCATCTACATTTTAAGCCTCTAAATTTTTATTGGATAAATTTAAATACATTTAACAATCATGTATAAAAATATTTTAGTTAGTTTAATTCACTCTCGCAAATATAACGGCTAAGTGTTAACTACTATTTAAAATAATAATAATATATTATTAGTGTACAATGTAAGATTAAAAGGAATCCGTTGTTGCGTATCAGGTACGCTATCAAACATAGCAACCCCTTTAAAGTAAAATTATTATTTAATTCACAAATATTAATATATATGAAAATCTATTATTCTTCATTGAATTGGGATGTTACATCATTCCCCCCTTTTTCAAATTGCATCCTCAAAATTTTATTCACTTATCAAAATAAGTGGGGGTATTTATCCTTCATATAATTTTCAGATTCCCATGTTGCCTCTTCAACCAAATGGGTTTTCCACAAAACCTTTACCTGGGGAATTACCTTATTCCGCAACACTTTCTCTCTACGGTCAAGAATCTTGGACTGGTTGTTCTTTATAAGAGAGATTCTCTTACAACTGAACTATCTCTGGGTTCAAAACATGAGATGGATCTGGCATATATTTTCTCAACATCGAAACATGAAAAACATTGTGTACCTGGGATAAACATGGACGTAAATCCACTTTATACGCAACTGATCATACTTTCTCTATAATTTCCTAAGTTCCAATGAACCTCAGACTCAACTTTCCCTTATTACCAAAATGCATCACACTTTCCCATGGAGAAAAATTGAGAAAGACATGATCACCTACCTCAAAAGAAAGATCCTTCCTCCAATTATCGACATATCGTTTCTGTCTACTCTGAGCTATTCTCATGTGATTCTGAATCAACTGAACTTTCTCTACTATCTCTTCTACCAATTGTGGTCCCCTCAGCTTCCTTTCACCTACTTCATCCCAAAAAGCTGGAGTTCGACAATGCTTTCAATATAATGCCTCAAATGGAGCCATATGTATACTAGAATGAAAACTGTTATTATATGAAAATTCATCCAAAGAAATGTGTTGGTCCCAACTTCCTTGATAATCCATCGAGAAAGCATGTATCATATCTTCCATGGTATGAATTTTTTGTTCTGACTTCCCATCTAATGGAGGATACAAATCTGTACTAATGTTTAATTCTGTTCTCAATGACTTCTGAAGGCCTTTCCAAAAGTTAGAAGTGAACATCCGATCACGATCAGATACAATAGAGAGGGGAACTCCATGCAACCTGACTATCTCTTTAACATAAAACCAAGCAAGTTGATCTAGAGAAAAAGTATCTCTAATAGGAAGGAAGTGAGCACATTTAGTAAATCGATCAACTATAACCCAGATTGCATTATTACCTCGAGATGTATTCGATAATCCCACAACGAAGTCCATGGATATATTTTACCATTTACACTCTAGTACTGGTAAAGGCTGAAGCATTCCTTTCGGTAACTGTCGCTTTGCATTAACCTTCTGACAAGTCAAACACTTCACAGTAAAATCAGCAATATCTCTTTTCATTCCATCCCACTAGTAATACTCCCTAAGATCTCTGTACATCTTAGTACTGCCAGGATGAACATAAAATGGAGAACTATGAGCTTCACATAATAACTCATTCTTCAACAATGAGTCACAAGGCACATATAATCATTTTCCAAATCTCATAAAACAATCATTATCAATGTTAAAATCAGGAGACTTACCCTTCTGTACCAACAAAACATTTTTCTGTAACTCACTATCTTCCTTCAGTGCTTGCTTAATTCCTTCTGATAGAGATGATTTCATTGACACCAGAAACAAAACATAATAATTTCCTACACCAACAACTTCTATTCCAATGTTCATCAAACAAAAACCAAAAGATCTCATTCCAAACGTAACATGGTTAATGAAGAATTACTTTTTCGACTCAATACATCAGATACTTTATTTTCTATCCTCGGATGGTAAAGGACCGTGAAATCATAATCCTTGATTAATTCCAACCATCTCCCCTGTCTCATGTTCAATTCTTTCTGAGTGAATATATACTTCAAACTTTTGTGATCAGTATATATTTCACAATTCAATCTATACAAATGATGCCTCCAAATTTTTAAAGAAAAAACAACAGCAGCTAATTCCAAATCATGTGTAAGGTAATTTAACTCATGTGGCTTCAACTGACGCGAAGCATAAGAAATTACCTGATGATTTTTCATTAAGACACAACCCGGTTCTTTCATAGAAGCATCACTGTAGATAACAAACACACCATTTCTGGAAGGCAATGCCAAAACTAGAGCAGTCACCAATCTCCTTTTCAGTTCTTGAAAGCAATCATCACATTCTTTTGTCCAGATGTACAAAACACCTTTCTGAGTTAACATAGTCATTCGACTAGATAACCATGAAAATTTTTCAACAAGCCTTCGGTAATAACCTGCCAAACCAAGTAAACTACAAATCTTGGTTATATTTGGGGGTCTTGTACATTCTTTAACAACTTTCTTTTTAGCAGGATCAACAGTTATGCCATTTTTTGAAACAATGTGAACAAGGAAAGAAGTTTGTTATAACCAAATTAAAACTTTCCTAATTTCCCAAATAGTTTCTTTTCATTTATGGTTTAGATGAAAACCCTTAAATGACTTTCATGTTCCTCTTTACTTTGTGAATAATCTAAAATTTCATCAATAAAACAACCACCATTTATCACCTGATTAAACTGAGCCATCACGGTAGTAAACTTCTTAATTCTGATTTCGACCATCTCTGGTTGCTAATTCGGAAGGTCATTCTCTTCTGTATGCCTTCCCAGAAAAGCTGCTCTATTTCCTTTACCAAAAATAATTCTTAACAAAGACATATCTTAGACGAAGCAAAATGGTAATCTGTAAATTCTATATTATTTCAATATTAACATAAATTACATTATGGATATCAATTTAACAATACCCTAACTCCTAAAGTTATCTAATCTGACCTCTGATACCAACTATAAGGAGTCGGCCTTAAACCTTACATAATATTTAATTTAATGAGTAATTCACATATAGGATCTTGTCAGGTTTAGAGTTTTAGTGAATTAGGACATAACTATTACATCTCAAAAGATTACAAATTAGACACTTCTACACAGTTTCTTTTTTTTTTTACAAAACATGAACTCTTGAAAAAAAAGACTCATGTGTAGTTCTATGTTAAAGACATCATTAATTTTCTTTGATCCCATCCTTGACCCTATTCATCTTTATGTCCTGTGAAAAAATTTCAAAACATGGGATGAGAATATAAAGCTCTGTAAGGGATACACAAAGAAAGAAAACTCTTATCCTTTCAAAACAACAAATAAACCATGAATACTTAATCATAAGTAATAATTTACACATTTTTTAAGAAGTAAATACTATTCACAAAAAAACATCATTACTCACTCTTTTGTAACCAAAATATTATCATAAAACCAATATAAAGAACACATAACATATAAAGGAAAATTGGTACATAAACATACTTAAATGGAATAACCATACTGTCGACTTCCACAAATATCACTAAATGGAATAGCCATACAACCGACTTCCACACCCAATGCAATGGAGGTTATAACGTAACAACACATCCTGGAATTCACAGCACCACCCTTCATTTGGTTTATCATGTAACCACCTGTAAAATGTCCAAGTACCATTATAAAATCATAAGACATGAAACAAATATAAAGGAAATAAAACATTTCCACATTTCAATCACAATATATCACTTAAATATATTGACATAGAAAATCCATTTTTAAAACCATTTTCAATACAAAAAATATGTAAAAGAGTATATGGTATTTATTTTTAAAACATTACGGCTTATTGAGGAAGCCAAAGATCAAATAATACTCATGGCGGTGGAAAAGGTCATTGTCACTGCTTATGTTAAAAAGAAAAAAAATAATTTTTTGTCGTTTAGTAAAACACTTAGTAGAAAAATATTCCCTTTGAAAATTAAAGGGTGTTTATAAAACTTATAAAGGAAATTCTTGTATTAAAACAAAATATGCCTCAATGAAAGGAGATTGAGACGAAGTCCCTTACATCACTTCTGACTTGACTCGATCTGTCTTTAATATTATGAATAATAAACTAAAGTTAATTTATACTTTCTGAAAAACCTTTTTCCAGTTTATTATTCCTTTTATATATCTTATTACCATGTTATAAAATTATGTAATCATTTAAGTTAATAACGTTCATTTTGTCCATATTTGGTACTTGATTAAAAAATGAACACCTTATATTTACAAGTTGTCCATGTGGTCAATAGTACATTATATCCAGAATGATATTCAAGATTTAAATATCATATATATCATATATATTTAGTATATACATGTATTTATAATAGTACATAACATTTGGAGGTATGAAATGAAATGCACCGTTCATGGAGACGGTAAGCCGTACGTATGCATGAACACTACATTCATTTCTATTTATTATTTTAATGGAATTAAAACATAATAATACATAGGTATATTATAATTCCAATATAATATCATATATAATGTCATTAACTCTATCCTTTATACATCCCACATAAGGCATTAACGAGTCACATCACTTAAAGGGGGCGGTAGTCTGCACTTCCTCAAATGAGATTATCGTATTTACCCACTATGGAAACAATATAGGCTTGATATAAATGGAGAATTACAAAACCATAAGGAAATAATAAACATAATATATATCATATATAGATATAGTTCCATCATAATGGCCACCGTGAGAGGTGGTACGATGTAATTGAATAATCATCGTTTCGTGAGGCGTTAGTTGGCCATTCACATAAACATTATGTTCATCATCCATTAGATGGAGGTGTGTGTAAGTCTAGTTCTAATACATCTCATAAAAAAATAAAATTATATTGAGGATACTGGTTTTGTTTCAAAATAAAGTAATAAAAATAGTTTAGGGGTTGGAGAAGTAAAATAAAAGAAATTAATTTAAGAGAAACTGTAACCTTTAATTTGGGTAACTCCCTTTGGTTTGAACAAAAAGACTTCTTGAAGTGCCTTATACCTAAGGTAAGGATTCTAGGAGGAAGAGTGTGATTTAGGGAGCTTAATTGGGAAGATTTTCGATGAGCCATATGGCTTGAGAGGTGTGAATAATTGGTTAGAAGTTGTCTTCTTTTATTAGGGGGAGGAGGGATCTTCAGGAATGTGTGAAACTATTATTTTATAATATAATGATATTCAATTTCTAATGGTCTAAAAATCATTAAGGTAGAAGATAAGATGATTAATGGTCGAAATAAAATCATCCAATCATAATTTGACATGTTTTGGATAATATTTTAATCATTATAATCTTATTTATTTAAATCATTTATTAAAGAGGTAAATACTGCATCATTATTGTGTCACAAATAATTTAATTTATTTGATTTATAAAAATTATAAAAAAGTAACATGATATAGTAAATCATTTTAGCTTTCCAAATAATATTTTTAGCCGAAAATAGGACTTATATACGCCATTAAAAAATTAATTAGAAAACACTTTTTGTTAATGTCAATTTTGTCTTGACATTAAATTAATTATTCTAAATTATCATTTTCACTCCCATGTGGCTCAATGGGGTCTGAAAAGCGACCCAGAGATTCCCATTGTTGTTAATGACTCAACCAATAAGGTTTGGAAAAGTGTTAAGGTAATTTTGAATTATTATAATATTCTTTTTACCTTGAATAACCCTATTTACCTTTAACCGCAGTAAATAAATTTCAAAAGTTACTATTCACCAAAAATTATTTTCATCTTCATGAACCAAATTTTACTTCTTGATAAAAACCATGTATGTAGAATTTTTGAAATTCAATTCACAGATGTTGTAAAATTTCCTTCAAATGAAAAATCCAGTTTTTTTATCTACCACTAAGTTGTTTCACTATTAATCAAAAATTGATGTTTTTCTGAAAAATATAAAAAATTCAGCCTAAGAACTATTTGATATTCCGAATTCAAAATTCATGTCTATTTTTCCAAATTTAGAACCTAGATTTGGAGTTAATTAATTTTAAAATTAATTCCTGTTATCAAAACAAATATCGTGTTTTTAAGAAATAATAACTATCAAAAGATTGATATTTGTTTTTGTCCACTTTCAAAATGAAATTAATTCCAATGACCAAAATTGGATTAAATGGTAAAAATATATTTTAATTTAAATTTAAAACCAATTAAATAGATAATATAACTATATAAATAAATTAGATTAAAAGGCACTTTTGAATTAGAATACAATATTTTTCATTATTCATTAAAAAATGAACTTTATCAGAAAAATACCAAACAATTACCCAAAGTAAAATATGATGTCCCCATTATAAATTAAGATTTAATTTGGTGAATTATAATGTATTAAAGTGACCAAAACTATATTTAAATAGGGTTCTCCATTAAAAGGGGATAAATCAGCCATTTAATGTAAATTATGCTTAAAATTAGATTCATTCCCATTTTATGCATCTAACTTTTAATGGGATAAATGTAAATAAATTAAAAAATAATGTATAATCATATTGAAGTTAGTTAATTCATTCCCGCCTATACAACATCTAGGATTTAACTACCGTTTAAATTAATAATATTATATTATTAGTGTAAAACGTATGATTTCAATGAAATCCGTTGTTGCGTATTGGGTACGCTATAGAACCTAGAAACACATTTAAAGTAAAATTAATATTTAATTCACAAATATTAATAAATATAAAAATCTATTATTCTTTATTTACCAGGGATGTAACACAACTGGATGAATTATCAATGAAAACTCAAGATCTCATGGGATATTATTTCATTAGACATCCATCAATCCAATTTGATTTCATCCATTGTAATTAAAGATATTCACATAATAGAATCAAAAATATCTCAATAAATGCAACCATTTTATATTTTGAAAACAAAATCCAAGGAATGAAACGCAAGAAATTTCACTAAAAATAATCATTTACAAAATAAAAATTCCTATACTAATCACTAAAAAATCATTAAATAAAATTTTAATTTAGAAATATAACAATACATTTTATAAAAATGTTTTCTATTTCCTAGTTAATTTGTAAATATGATACCATTCCCATGATTTTTATGAAAAACCTATAGATTTTTTATTGGAAATAATTTATTCAAAGAAAACCATTCTACATATCAGATTATTTCAAAATTAATAATTATCATTTTGATATTTTGTTCTGAATTCAAAATTATAGTCTACTAAATAACTGAACATTCGGTAAATGTTAATATCTCTAATTCATTTCACAAAATCCATTTTATCATATTTAATCAATTTTATAACTACAAATGAAATTACAAAACACTTATCTCAAGCGAAAAGTCCATTTTACAATCAAATGTTCACCATCCTAGAGGACCAATTCAGAGGTCCAACCATTTCCCAAATGTATATTGGTTGTAATATTCTATATATCAATTCTATATTTTATATACACCTTCTCACTTAAAAAAAAAATTAAAATAGATAATTGTTACACCAAACCCATTCAAGGTCAAATATCATCATATGTCATCCCTTAAAAGAGAAACATTTAATAAAATTTATTGCATGAAAAAAGTGAATTTAACTATGTGAAAATGAGATTAAAAAATTTGAATTTTCATTTATTTAAGGGAAGTACATGAATGGATGAAAACATATAAGATAAAATTGAAAACAATGAGATAATATTGTTAGTTTTTGGAACCACCTATATTAAGTTAAAGGAATCCCTCTAAAAAGATTTTAGATGCTGGTTCAACCCAAATTTTAAGGAATCTAGAAACAATAAAAACATAATAAAATGAGTTACCATCAAATAAAACATGATGAATATAATTATAATGTAAAATCATAAAAAAATATAATAAGATGAGATCATATAAATATCTCTTCGTTTCGGATGATGGTAGTGAAACTCGATTCAGATAAAGAGCCAAGTAGATTAGCCTATGTGATGAAAATTGTGGAGTATAAAACCTAGTATACTACTACTGGATTAAATATGGTTGAAAATAATGTGAATATTTTATTAGAAAAAATTTGAAAATGAATATATTTCTACCATTTAAAAAATTAATATCTCACCAGATCATTGCCTAGTGGTTGGTCTCTCTACAGTAATCCAGATGTATAGAAAAAACATTATGTATTCCTTGATTCCTCAAGAACACCATGAAAAGTACAAAAATCATAATAGACAATCATAAATCCCTATAACATTTTTAAAATCATAAATTTTTTATAACCAACGTCATGAATTTCAATCTTGAATACCATTAGTAATATTATAACCAGATGTAAAACAAAATTAGAATTCCTTCACAATGTTATAAAGCTATTAAAGACACAAGTCAGTAATCAATATAAAACATATACTTGGGATGTAGCTTCCATTATCCATCCATGAAACAAAACCTGTAATATTTCACAATTATACTAAAATATATGCATTCTATTCTGACAAATGGAATTTGCTATTTAACCCCAGTTCACAAACACCAAGACCAAAATTATTAAAACTCGAGCCATTGTGTCCCTTTAATTCAAAAAATACTAATTCAAAATTCAACGAAGATCATAAATACATTGACACGATTACATTGAAATATTAATAAAAACTCCATCTATGGTTCTCCCCAAAATAGGACATATCACACAAAACAATTTTTTATACCTCAATGGGGCTCGTCGATAGAATTTATTACCAAAACAAAATTATCATGTTTTAACAATGCACATGGTGCAATATACAAAATTACACACATATCTTTCTAAAAGAACACATGTCTAACACTAGTTCACATGAAAATATTCATATCAAGATGAAAATGGAAGGGAACCCACCGTATGAGAATATACTAAACATAATATCATTTCATTGATAATTCCTAACAAAATACATGAATTATAATCACATCCAAAATAAATAATTAAATTTTTTCCATCCAACCACATCAAAACATAGATATGCTCATTGTTCAAACACCCTCTTGATCAAAATTCTCTACAGTTCTCTAAATTATCCACTGAGGAACCATTAAAAACATCGTACAATTATTCCATTACCTCTATATGTAATCCAATTTTTATAATCATACACCGATGTCAAACCCTGACCTCACAGTGCTATTGAATATCCATGTCACCATCCAGTGACATTATTCACCATAAAATCACATGAGCATCGATGTACAATAATGATGAAAAATGTATTAATGAATTTTTTAATAATAATCCCATGTTTTCTATTAAATTTCACATATTAGTTCACGTAATTCACAATGATAAATTTATAAATAAAGTGTTCTACAAATTTTAACTAAAAATGTATGGTTTTAAAATAATTTATATTTAATTAGTTTTAGTGAAAATATAAATGAGTATATTTATATCCATGTTTGAGTTTGTCTGTGAAAACATTCACATAAAAATATGTGAATTGGTGTAATGTGAAGTATATATATATATATATATATATATATATATTCACTTGGATATACCATGGAAAAATTGCAACAAATGAATTATTCACTAAAATAAATTTTATGTTAATAAAATTAATCTCATATCAATATTAAGTAATGTATTTAAATTTAGAATGATTTTCATTTTTCATGTTTTATTAATGAAATGTGTTTTGTTTTCTAATTTTATTTCATTAATGTTTTATTATTATTATTACTTATTTTAGATATCATAAAAACTTATATATGGTTTATGAAATAAAAATGATTATACAGGTTTGTATTTCATTGATAAAATAGTTTATTGATATAGCATTATTAAAGGCCTTTTCTAAATGAATTTTAATTTTTTATATATGGGAAAATCACATGAAAAATATAGTATACAATGGTAAATACCACTTCTCGTCATCTTGTGCATTCATTAAACATTATAAACATAATAAATTTAGGCGATAGTTATTGTTCTGTAATATATAAGATATTACACTACCTGGGTAATACATTTACCGAAAAAATATGAGAAGTGTATATGGTTTTATAAAATAGGAATATATATACCCTAGTGCCAAGGCATGACATCCTTAGTGTTTTATTATATGCTAGTGTTGATGTAAATCCCTGAACCCGCTCTTCAAGATTCATTACTAAAATATTCTATGAATTTTCCTATATCAAACATAACTAAAAAATAAATTATTTATTATACAATCGAGGACCATTTCAAGTCATGTTTTTAGATATTTATTCCAACAATACATTAAATCATAGTTTTTAAAAATAATTACAAACTAATTAATTGGATTCATTTGAATAAGAAGCATATCATTCCATTGAACATCAATAGAATCCTTTGATGAACATATTAAAATTTAGGCAATAGTAAAACTTCTCATTAAGGGACATTAAATAAGAAAACTATTAACCCAGTGAAATCATGAAAACCCATAAAAATTTCTTATTTTTAATACTCTTAATCATTAATTGAAACATTATGTTGTTTCCTTGGGTCATATTTATCATATCACCCTTACATTCACTATTTCACATTGAACATTAATTCACTGAAATTCTATCTCCAGAGTACTCAACGCTTTGATGATCTATAATTGGGCTCAAACATCATATCATGAGCTATAATGGGAGAAATACAACATATCATGTCCAATAATGGGGAATATCCCATTAAATAGTGAGCTATAATGGACTCAAACAGACAAATATGGAGCTGTATTAGTGAGCGTCCAATGATTTCATGAGCTATAGTAGGCACAACCCATAATAAAAACTTTCCTAGGAACATATCACGAAAAAAAACTTAATAAATCATTTAAATACATGATTAAAAAAGTTTTGGATATAAAAATACCCTATTGTTATAAAAAAATAAAAAATAAAATATAATATCCACATCATAATAATGAAATAATAATTTTAAAAAATAAATTTGAAAACAAATATGTAAAAATTTTGAGCAATAAGGCATCAGGAAAGTGTGATAAATCATTCATGATGCATATATAAAAAATCATTTTGAATTTTGTAATAAAGATATTCAAATGGATTTCAAATGGAAAGGCCCTTACATAACAAATGAAAACAATCCCTTTATGAAATAAATTAGATAAATTATATCATATATACCCATATAAATAAATTTATGAAAAACTATTTTGAGAACACATCTCTAAATTAGAATATATTAATAAGAAAAGAATTTAAGTCATTTAAAAATAATTTCTTAGTTAATGAGGCCCTTTCCTAAGGGTTTACTTCATCAAAAATAGCTAAAACGTCTTATATAATGGTTTTATGTGTGTTATTTGATTATTATGGAACTATAATATTGTTTATAATACATTAACAGTTCTTATTATGAAATTTTCGACCCATTAATTGACAATATATTGTTGTTTTCATTGTTTATGGTGCATTCATTTCATGATTTCCAAGTATGCTCTATTTATGGTCAGTCATATCCAACATAAATAAAAATCCATATGTTATAAAATATATAAATAGAAATTTTATAAAATTACATGGGAATTAAAACATATCATTATTGCTGTAATCTGAAATATAAATCATCGTCTATGAAGGTAGTGAGTTGACTCACCACAGATGAAGATTTTGTTATTTTAGAATAAAAGGATACGATGAAGTATTTTATGATTGATATAACATAAAATAAATAATTCTTGTATATTTTATACTTTATTTTTCATGAAGCATTAGATTGGAGTTGAGGATAAGGTCGAAGTGAAAAATTATTTAATATAGAAGAATAATGAATCTTTCTTAGTGAAAATCTATATAGAGATACTCCTCAAGGCTTGTGGAAGTGGACTGCTATGGTAAAATGAGAAATATAATATGGAAATGGATGAGTAGAAGAGATTTTTTTAGAGTATCATTGAGAAATAAGGCTCCATGTGGTTAATATATGTAAAGTATGAAGACTCCTTTTATAAATGGGGTGAGGGGTAACATAGTAATTAATCAAATTATTAAAGTCTAAAAAATACATTATGGGGTTTCATACGTCAATAAGGCTTATAAACTAAATAAGATTCCATTTTTTAATTAACCTTTTCATCTTTGGTTGCATTCAATGATTTTTGGAATTTTAAATAATTTAATAAAATATATTATTTAGGAATAATAAATTTTCAAAATAATAACTACTCATAATAATGAAATTAGTCACATAAAAAAAGATTCAAATTAGAATAAAATTTTTATTATATAATTTACATGTAATTCTCATCTATTTTATTTATTAATTAATTTCAAAAGGTCAAAATTTATTTATTTTATTCCATTTAATATCACTAATTTTATTTAGTTTATTAATTAAATAATCACTTAATCATAATCATTCAATCCATTGAGTTATTTATTAATTCACTAATAATTTAGAATAAAATTTATTGAGGTATAAAATCATATTATATTTTTAAAAACTATTCATTTCCCTAATATTTCTAGAAATCCACATATTAAAATGTTATAATAACAAATGTTTATAGTGTGAGAACCCTTAATTTTATTTCAATAATATATCATAAATGACTTAATATGATTATTGTAGGTCCCAAATATCCAAAATTGGAATAAATATATGATAACAATCGAAACAGGCTTATTGAATAAAATTTACCAAAAAATAGGTCAGTTATTAATTCTTATAATTTTAATTAAAAAAATTATTTATTTTTCTTATACATTTATAACAAATACATCAGCAATTCACATTCTTTAATGTTAATTATTGCATAAATAAAAATTAAAAATAAATATGTTTTATAAAAAAATTATTAAGTTAAAAATTAAATTCTATATTCATAATTTTCATATTCACTCATATGCATGTTAGGATAACATCTACCAATTGTTATTTATTGTTTTCCTTCCATGTGAATCATTCCATATGAATTAGGGAAATATTAATGTAATATAACTATAAAATTCAAAAATAATGGCAAAAAAAATCAATAATACATAATAATTAATAAATGACTCTTGAAAATAATAATTTATCACTCAATTATTATTTATAAAGGACCATATTATACATTTCCAATGTTTCACAGACACAATGTCGGCACGAACAATAATTTTTATACTCTTCATGAATAGAATATAATTTACATGCTCTATGATATAAATATACAATATTTCTTTTAAAATACCATTAAAAACAAATAGATAAATATAATAAAATTTATATCAATATTATGTCTTCTTGATGTCACAAAAAAACAATATTTAATAAAATCAGTATTTTTTACAATTCACTAATAATTAATCATTTTTAGAAAATTACTGAAAATTCATACAAATAAAATTTGAACATTATAAATTAAAATTCGAATTTGGTTTTTTCAAATGAAAAATCTAAAATCTCAAATTTAATTATTTTAATCAATTACTATATTATAGAGTGTCTATTTTATGAATTCTTGAATATAAATATTTAATTCAATAATACTAATAAATATGTTTCTATAGATATTTCAGTCGTTACATTCTCCCCCGCCCAAAATAAATTTTCCCTTTGAATTTGTTTTTATACTTATTATTATTAATTAAAATATTTATAAATAATAAATTTTTATATGTAGTTAATTAAATAGTTGATCAAAAATAATTATTTCACTATTTTTCTGAAAGGTGAAATTGTCAAATCTAAAAAAAATATCTAGACTGTTCATCTAATACCGAATGTAAAGACCTGAACCAAAACTAATAGATTTATTACAAAAATATGTTGTGATTTTTTAGTATAAATGATAAAATTAAATTAAATGGTATATTATACAATTGAGGAAGGTCTCTAGTCTTGGTTTTGGAGGATTAAACAAATACATTAAATAATAATTTCCATAAAGAATTAAAAAATATATTATTAGATACATCTGAACTATAACCTTAGATATTTTTTGAATATAAAAGGAATCCTATGAATTAAACTTTCAATACATTAGTTGTGGACAAAATCTCTGTAAGGGACATAATGAAAGAAGAAAATTAGTCTTCTAATAACATAAAAAATCATTTAAAACGAATTTCTAGAAAACTAATAACTATGTATATAAAAATCACACATTTTCCCTGAGACATATTAACAATATCACTATTACATTCACCCATACACATGGAATAACAAATCAGTCAACTTCTATCCCATGTGTACCCAAACCACTAGAGAGAAATAATGGGGATCACCCATAATGTATTGAGGTATAATGGGATCACCACATAACTAATAATATCTGTTGAATATATCATAGAAAAAATTTATAACTCATTTAAACACATGATAAAAAACACATTTCGATATCAAAAAACCATATTCTTCTAAAAAAATCACTATTACGATATGTAATTCATGCACATAATAACGAAATAATAATGATAAAACATTAAAATGATAACATAAAAAAATATTAATTTATTATGGAATCTTGAGAGCCTTAATATTCACTCATGCCTTATATATAGAAATTCAATTTTTTTGATTGTTTAAAATTAGAAATTTAATATGATTTGGAAATGATGAACCCCAATAAGACACATGAAAAAGATTCTGTTTTGAAGCAAAGGACATAAAATAAAACTTCAATACCCATTTAAATACTTAAATAAATACTAATGTGAAAACACTGACCTGAAATAAAATTATTTAGAAGAATAAATTGTTAAAATATTTGAGATAACGATATGGTTAAAGAGTTCCATTCCCAAGGATAAAATTGCTTAAAATATTTTTCAACATATGGTATAATGATATTTGGAGTCTTATTGCATTATTATAGATCTATACACAAAATTATAATACCTTAAATGATATTTTTGTATCATTTTTTACCTGTTCATTAATATATTTTTTGTATTTTCATTGTTTTGGGTGCATTCTTTTCAATATTATTAAGGTTGTGTCATATGTGGTCACACTTTTTAAAAGTGAATAACAATAATGAAGGATTAAATAAATAAATATTTAAAAAATTATACAATTATATGTGAATGAAAACATCCCATGTCTGCGATAAGGTGAAATAAAACTCAGCATCCACAAATGTTATGAATTGAAACACATTGGACGTCGATATCATTGATGAAGAATATAAGGTGATGATGAGATATTTTATGAGTCAAATAACATGAAAATAGAATAATTAAAATATTTATTATACAATATTTATAATAAAACATTTGAAATGATCAGAGGATAAGGTACAAGTGGAAAAGAATATAAAAGAGAAGAATTATGAATGTTACTTCTTGAAAATTCTATCTTGAGAAAATCTGTTGGGATCATTTAAGTGATGTTTTGTGAAAAAATAGTATCAATAATGTGTAAAGGTATGTGGGGAATTAAATTTTTCAATGAATATTTGATCAACAATACTCAAGGTGAGTAATATTTGGGAAGTAATGCACCACCTTCTTTAATGGCGGTGAGGGGTAATAAAAGAATTACTCAGATTATTCAAACATAGTAAATTAATTATTGGGTTTAAGACTTCCAAAAAGACATAAAATGTATATTAGTATACATTGTCAATGAAATTTTATAATTTTTTTTGTTGACCAATTTTTTTAGATATTTACAAAAAATATTTTATTTAGTACAATTTTATTTAAAATTAAAACTATTCATAATTATGTCTTTAATCAAATAAACAAAAAGTTTCAAATTCGTATAATTTTTTGTATTATATAATTAAAATTTCATATTAATCTAGTGAATTCATTATTTATCAAAAAATGTAAAATTATATTTATTTTGTTATTTTTAATTTTACAAATTGGATTTATACATTAATTAAATAATTATTTCAAAATAATTGTTCAAGCCTTTATGTTATTTATATAATAGCAAAAAGTTTAAAAAAATATAATAAAGAATATAATTTTAATATATTTACAAATACTACTCTTTTCTTAAAAAAAACTTATTAATAACATAATATTACAATGTTTTACAAACAAATATATATATTTTGAACACCTACACGTACTTTGGAATAAACATTCACAATGGTTTTAATGTAATTCCTATGGGATCAAAATGTACCAAATTCAAATTAAAACCTGATAATGGTCAAAAAATAATTACAAAATAAGTTATAAATTTTTAGTTCATTTAATATATGATATAATATAAATAATAATTATTTTATTTATTTTCTTAGGATTGTTCATGTAATACATTTTAATTCCAATCAAATTAATGTTAATTATTTCATATATAAAAATTATTTATAATTTAGTTTCATAAAATATGTAATTAATATCATAATAAAATTCTCTAATCATTCATTATATATATTCACTCATATACAAGCAAATATAACATCTTAAAATTGTTATTTTACCTTTTTTCCCTAATACAATAACTACGTATGCATTATGTAAGATTAATGATATATAACTTCAAAATTAGAAATTAATAACAATAAATATCAGTAATACATATGGATTGACAAATTTTTCTTGAAAATATGTTTTTCCATCAATTATTATTAAAAAATAACCAAATTCCACATTTCCAATGTTGTACATGCACTTAATCTACTCTAAAAATAGTATTTATAAATATCATTATAAGAATATAATTATCATATTCTAATTCGAATCTATCATATATTAATAATATAATATAATTATTTAATTATTCAAAAATTTTAATTAATTTTACACCCCAATCATGACTTCTTGATGTCCCAATAAAACCTATAATTTAAAAAACAGTTTCTTACCTATTCAGCGAAAAACTATATTTTTAATGAATAATCAAAATAAATCAGACCTAGATAACTTCATCATTGTAAATTCTAAAATTATATTATATATTCCATATAATAATTATATAATTTAAAAATTTATTCTTTAAATCCATAAAATTTTAAAAATGTATTTATTTCATGGATTGTTTTATTTAACTTTTTAATGAAAGAATGATAATAATCATGATTCTTTAAATATCTTGTTTGTAATATTCAACTCCCTTAAATGAATTGTACCAAATCAATTCATTCCTTATATTTATAATTCAAATTTTAATTATTTATAATTAAGAAAAAACTATTTTCTTATATGTAATTAATGAGAAGATCAATGATAATTATATCACTTATTTTTTTTAATAAAAATTACAACCCCAAATATCCAATGCTGTCTAGACCATTCCTAGGATACCTAATGTAAAGCACTAAACCCACACATCATGATTTAGTAAAAAAATGATATGAATGTTTTTTTATAAAAAAACAGAAAAATACACATTATATTATACAATCTTTTACCTTTTCCATTCTAGTTTTTTTAGGATTAGACAATCCATACATTAAATCAGTGTTTCAAAAATATATTACAAGATAACTAATTAGATTCATCTACACTACAACACTGTTTTCACATAAAATTAAATTTAATCATGTGACAAACATTTTAAAAACATGGGATGTGCATAAAAATATCATTATTGGACATAAATAAAAAAACATTCAGTCTAGTGAAAACATGGAAACCCATTAAAAACCATTTTATAGAAAAATCAAAAACATTTATAGATATATCATGTAGTTTTGTTGTGATATATTTATCATATCACTATTAAATTAAGACTTATAAATGAAATAATCATCCTGTAAACATCAATCTACAGATTACCCAATACATTTTAGATATATAATGCTGCTCAGCTATTATATATTGAGCTATAAAGGGGTAAACCCAACATACCTTGAGATATATTGAAGCTCGACCACCATATCATGACCTATATTTGGATCAACCCAACATATCATGAGCTATAATGGGGTAAAACATACAATTTATTTAAATATAATATCATATTCCCCAAATATACAATTTTTATGGAACATATCAAGAAAATCACTTGAAAATTCATTTAAACAAATGACAATAAGCACATTAGTATAACAAAATATAATATTCTAGTAAAAAATAACATTTTAAATATAAAAGATGAACACATGATAATTATATCATAATATTTATAAAAAATTCAAAAACATATAAGGAGAACATTAATGTAATAAGGCGTCATGAATTTAGAATAAATCGCTTATACTATATATAAAAAACAATGTTTTTTAATTCTCTTAAAGTGACATTTCATTGTAATTGATAAGAAAAGTCCCTTTTATAACACCTGAAAAGGGTCCAATTTAGAAAAAAAACTATGTAAATTAAAACATTAGTACCCATATAGAAATATTCCTAAAAACTATGTTTTAATCACGAACCTGAAATACAATGATTTAGAGAAATAATTTATTAAAACACTTAAACAAAATGTTTTTGTTATAGATTCCCTTAAATTGAGTTCGATTTCATTAATAAGTTCTAAAAAATCCTATATAATGGAATTGACAGTGTTAATAGTTTATTAAATAATTATAATCCTGTTCATAATAACATAAATGATCTTATTATAACATTTTTGATGCATTTATTAACAATAATATGTTATTTTTATTGATTTGGGTGCATTCTTTTACTGATTTCCATTATCAAATTATTTTTTATATTTAATTTAAAAATGAAATAATTATCAAAAACTGATAACATATATATACCTATGTCATTTTATATAACTACAATTTAATTAAAACATGTCATGATTGATGTAATGTGATATAAATATCATCATCTACGAAGGTTTTGAATTGGCACGCCAATGTTGGAAAACATTATTTAAGAATAAAAGTATAGGTTAAGATATTTTATGATTCATATTCCATTAACCCAAAACAATTATCTTCTATATGATATTGTAGTTTTCATGAAAATACAAATAGGATCTGAGGATAATGTATATGTGAAAAATATTTTAAAAGTGATGAATAAGGGATCACATTTATAGAAAATTTCCCGTTGAGAACCACCTAATGGATCATGGAAGTGGTATTTTTTTAGATAAATAACACTATAATGTGGAAAGGGATTATGAAAGGGTAATTTATTATAGTCAAGAAATAAGGCTCAGGGTGATTAATATTTTTTATGGATAGAGCCTCATTTTATAATTATGGTGAGGGGTAACATAGGAATTACACAAATTAATAAAATATAAAATACTAAATATAGTGCTTTAGACATCAAAAATATACTAAAAACTAAAGGAGAATACATTTTAGAATAAATAAGATCATTTTCCTTGTTAAATATTTTTTTTAAATATCATAAGAAAATAATTTTGTCATTAAAAATATTTTGTCAAAATTGAAACTATTAATAATTATGACGTTAATCAAATAAAAAATGTAAAATTATAATAACGTTTTTCCTTAAATAATTTACATGTAAAATTAATCAATAAATTTCAATTATTAGCTCAAAATTTAAAATTATGTTAATTTGTTGTTTGTAATACAACTAATTTGATTTATTCATTAATTAATTAATAACTGCAACATAATTGTTCAATCCATTAAGGTTTTTATCTATTAAATAAAATTGTACATTAAATATAATTAAAAAAATTATTGTCTATCCAAATACAATTATTTTCCAAAAAAACACTTCTTGAAAACCTATTGTTAAAATGTTATACATAATAATGTTAATAGTGTGAACATCTTAACATACTTTTGAATAAAATATACTAAAGGACTTAGTGTGATACTTCGGGGTCAAAAATTTCATATATTCGAATAAAAATATGATAAGGGTCTAATATATAATATAGAATAATATTTAACAAATATTTGGATTATTTAATAATTTTTACAATTTTAATAATAATTATTTATTTTTCTTAAGATTTTACAACCACAACATCAACATTTCACAAATATTAATGATAATTACATAATATATAAAAACTAAATATAAGTAAATTACAAAAAAATCATTACTTTACCAATAAAATTATAGATTCATTCATTATTTATATTCACTCATATGCTTGTACTGATAACATCTTAGATTTCTCATTCTTCCTGTTCATTCCATGTTCTTGTATTACACAAGAATTTGGATAAGATTAACGTTATATAAATATAAAATAGAAATTAACATCCAAAAAAATTTGTAATCAATAATTATTAATATATATGTATTGAAAATAATTTTTTTCTGGTCAAGTATTATTTAAGAAAATCCAAATTTGACTTTTCCAATGTTATGTTGGCACAACATCGATACTAACAATATTATTTATAATTATCTTCAATAGAGTATAGTTTTCCTATTATATGTATATTCTATGGAATATTCCTCTTATAATATCATTATTCAATTTTTCAATAAATTTAATAATTTTTATATCACAAATATTTCATCATGACATCACAATATAAAATTACGTATTTAAAAAACTGTACTTTTTTACTTTTCACTATAAATAAAACATTTTCAAATTTTTTTAAAATACTCACACAATGATAATTACAATTATATGAATTCCAAAAGTAAATTTTTTTTATTCAATGAATAATTTTACAATGTAAAAATTAAAATTTTTAATTAATAACTGTACAAAAAATTATTTTTTTAAGAATTACTAAAAATAATAATTTAATTCACGAAAACATATATGTATTATTATATAAATATATTGGTTATTACAATTGAATATTATATAAGTATTTTTTTATGATTCCCTTAGGTTAACACTAACAATAAATTTCTTAGGTACATATCATGTATAATGTTTATGTAATGGATATTTTTATCGAATTTGTATATCATTTATAATTCAATATCAATATTTTTTTAATATATATTTTTTGTTTTATGAAAATGTAATAAAAGTACTCAATTTGTTATGTCTAATATTTTTTTTAAAAATTATATTTTACAATGGTAATAATAATTAAAACATATATTGGGTTTGTAGAAGTAGAGGATTACGCTTTGTAGTGTTTTTAGAATAATTATTTTATTTTAAAATGAAACTATATTTGTTTTTATAAAAGGTAATTATCGTTACAACAGATTTTATGATTATATGAAGGAAGGATTGTCTTATTATTCACATTAAAACTATAATAAAAATTTATCTTCCTTTATAGTGATAGTGTGTGGAAATCCATATGGTGACCTCGTGTTCATTTTTTTTCTAATGCCCATGTATATATTTTAGTTTTAGGTTTTATCCCTATTTATAATCCCACATAGTGAATACTTTTTTCATCTTAAATGATTAGTTATAGAGTGATAGAACAGATATTTTGTACCTATATTCTATTTAGATTTATATTTCACTAAGATAAAATGGTATTTTCTTAATTTAATTTATTTTTTTTAGTGTAACACTATTTCTATGGATTCAATTATATAAATGGTCTTAGTTTTATGTCAGGAATGAATGTATGAGGTTATAGTTTAATTTTGGTTCTCTATTTAAATATCAATAAATATTTTATGTTATATTATTTCTTTTAAGATGGTGTATGGATCATTGATGTATAGAGTGGTCAGGCTAAATTTTAAATTTCTTTTTTAAATTGACTTTTTAGAAATTTCATGTGAACTGGCTCTTATTTGATGCCTTTAGATAATGTTTCTCCTGTAGAAGTTTTAGAGAACACCATTAGTATGTCACAGGAAGTCTTAGTTATCAAATAACGATATGTATTAGGATGGATCATCACATAAATAAAATTAGTATTTATTTGGGTTTCCAATATTTTATTTATTGGTTAGTATAAATGTAACTCCCTCTACTAGGAATTTTTAGTTTAGTTTTTAGGTGGTTTTTTTGTCATGGTATTTTTTTGTTTGTAAGGATGAATTTTTGTTTATATTAAACATTTAAATTTTTATAATAATTTATATTTTAATTATTATTATTTTTATGTTTTATTTTTTGTGAAAATATTAAATCTATTATTATCAAATTACTATAGTAAAATTATAATTTAACTGGTAGTATCTTTTTAGGATAGCCATTTCATGGATTTTTTTTGGAAAATTTTTATAAATTATAACAATAATGATTATATAATAACATCTAAAATATGTATTATAATACACATGGATATATTATTAAATATTAATTATATGTACAATATATTCAATCATCGTCTTCTACATCATATTTTTGAGTTATGGATGAGTGGTGAATTCAAATATTCTTATGTTAAACATTTTGGACACTTTTGATTTTTATTAATAGTTTTTTAATTATTAATATGTAGATAATAATTTATTTTAATTCTATGGAATCACAGAACATCTTATACTACATTTTTTTCATGAATTCACATGGATTATTATTTGTTAATTCTGTTTACAAATGATGTTAAAGAAATAATTATTTTTCAGTTAGTGAATATATTACCCTATCAGAACATGTGATTATGTATATGAGTTATAAATTAATGATTTTTTTACATTTCAATATGTATGTAAGAATTTATGTGACGATTTAATGGGTTATTACATCAAAAAATGAGGATTAATTAGAAAATATCATATCATAACAACCTTATAAAATAGTAGCACATATGTATTTTTCTAGTGCATTTCATATCATATGATATGAATAATAATTATAATATTTGCTAATTATGATTATACGAGGTGATGATTTTCTATAATCATGTTTAATGATAAGATCTTTTCAATTACATATTTATAATGTTATTAATGATAAAATGCTTTTTATATATATAAAAATAGTTTATTTCCATTTTATTAAAAAAATATAATAAAAAAACATAAAATTACCCTATGGTTGTGTATTTTTGAGAATAATATCATGTAATCTATATATGTGAACAAAATAAAATAATATGATATATATATAATATTCTTTTTAATGGGTTATTTTTTGAAGATTGATGAAAAAGAAAATATGTGTTATTTATATACACATATGAGTTTATGACATAGTTGTGTAATATAGTTATATTGTTGTTTCTAAGAGGCTATTTGGAGTATTTTAGATCCTAAAAAATTTCTATATATGATGTATAAATTATTTTCCCCATCTAATAAAAAGTGAAATTAAAATTATATGTTGCGCCCATATCCCAGTATCCCAATTCTAGTTTCTGTTTTTTTACGTCGACTTAAGATTAATTGAATCTCATCCCAAATGACATAGTTGTTTAGTAGTAATGGTAAACTTCATGCATATATGAAATGTACATTACATTTTAAAATATAAAACATGCCAGGAACAATATATTATATTTTCATGATTCACCTTTGTCGATCCCATCATTTAAATCATTAATCAATAACATGAGAATAATATTTTAAGAATAAATTATAATCATGTATTAAAATGTTAATAATAACATGATCATGAAATATAACCATGGATAAAAATAAAAATTTATTAGTTACATGTAATATCAAAAAATATATTCATAATAATGTAATATAAAATCCAATAAACATAAAAAAAATTGTTGATGAATTTTTCCAAGACATCTAAAACCATTTATGACTTTTCCCGAGACATATATATAAAGTGGTATGGCCTCAAACCAAACCCAATATATTTTGTCTCATGAGACCAAATGAATTATTGAGGGGATTTAGCTAGACCCAACCATCATGTACTATGTCCAATTATTATCCCAAATTAATGAGATGAAATATAATAAATATAGTAATTTTTATGGAATGACTAATATAAGAAATTGTAATAGTTACCCCAATCAATAAACAAAATCAGAAACCATCCAGAGTAAAATCAAAAATCATAATCAAAATTTACATTCCCAGTAAAACTGATGATACCCCACCAATTTAAATATTAAGTAAGTCTTTAATATATAGTATACCCAATTAATAATAAGTACAATAAATAATTGATGTCATTGATGAATATAAATACCATAAAAGTGCCATTATTTTTCTAGGAATGTATCCTTTTATCTTTGAGTATAACCATTTTAAAAAAATATCTCAAAAAATTTTCAAAATAAATTTCATCAAATTTAACTATTGAATAGTTATACAATATGTGTTAAAACATCGACTTCACATTATGTCTAAAAATTACATTCATGTTGTACAAATGGAAACAACGATTCCTAATATATTTTTGATAAAATTCAAATGGGAATTTTTGTGAAATATAAATTGATGGATCATTTTTTTTTATTAAAATGTAAACATATGTAAAACATTCCTTAATGAATAATTCATAAAATTGCTAAAAACATTTTTGAAAACGATTTATAATGAATTGTTTTCAATGATAAATGATTTCTGATCAAAGAGGTATATATAATCAGATTTCATCAAAAATATATATATAATTTTATATACATTAGAGTTGAAAATGGTGGTATTACATGGAAAATTTAACAAATAAAAATATATTTATAAAATATATTTATTTTGTGAAATAAATATCGACTAATTTTCTATATGGAGGCGTAAATAACAACAATCCTGAATTTTGTTGTGATTTTTTACCAAAATGATAACTTTTAAATAATAGTCCCTAGTAATGAAATAAATTTAAATAAAACATTAAAAATAATAACGATAAATTAATTCATTATATAACATAAAAATGGTTTTACAGACACTAAAAATAATAAATAAGTAGAGAATATGTCATTTGAGTCATATTTATAAAAGAGAGATGTGAAACCCTTAGATTGGGTCCATATCATTAAATAAATTTATTATCATCGAGAAAAATAAATTTATGTTAATTATTTAGTTTCTCAAGAATCTTTTTCAACACTATTATTCCATTAATTTTACATATTACCATGTTATTTTTTATTATTTAATCAATTATTTTTATATCAGATGTTTCAACACTATTTGTCATATATCTTAAAAATAACATCGGTAGGTCAATTATGGTCAATGAATTAATTATATTAACATATACAGATTAACAATTATGAAATAATTTTTATAATTTTATATCAATTTTAAATTTAAATTAAATCATTACATATGGTTATGTAAATGTACTATTATTTAATCATTGAGACAATATTGCATAAATACAAATGATAAAAGAATAATGTTTTAAATTATCATTATGGAATGAAGTTATGTTTAATTTTAACATTTTATAATTATCATAATATAATATGTACATATATATAACTTGTTTTCCTTAAATATAATTATTCTTATCATACATTTGGTTTGGGGATGTAAATAGTGTCACATCATTTTGTGTATGTGGTAGTCTACTCTTACTTGTACTATGTTAAAATCATTAATTGAGTTAAAAGGTTAAATATAAATTCAATAATTATATTTTTATAATGTAATATTTTTCAAGAATATCATAATGATATATTTTATATTAAATGTATTCATCACATATATACATATTAAATTATATTTATAGCATTAATGAAAGGAATATCACATCACTTCAGGAGGCGATAGTCCTCCATACAACTGGGAAACGTTATTATATATCCTAAGGATTAGAAACATATATATATATATATATATATTATAACTAATACATATGAATAATTATGTTATAAATATCATATATATACATATTATCAATCAACATACCAAACCATGAGATTTGGTAATGAAAAAATGAATGATAAGGTTTAGCGAGACAGTATTCCACCTTATACAAGAATGATGATTTTGTTACCTATTTTCGGGAAGTGGGAATGTTTTTAAGACATTAACATAACATACAATACATATAATTATAATTAAGATACCTAGGGTAATATATAATCATGGATTAATTTTAATTTAAATGGGTATAAAAACTAATAAAATGAAATTTCTTATTGAATATTATTTCAGCTTATTCATGTATTATCCAAATTTTTTCACTAAAAGACTTCATATGTTTTATTCTAGAAAAAATAATGATTATATAATAGTGTTATGGAATTTAAAATGTTATTTTCAATGGTATTGGATGGTCCAAAATGTTTTTAAACAGTTCAAAAGAGATGATATGTGGAGGTCTGTTAGAGGTGAACTGAGTGGAACACTAGAAAATTTTTTAAAGAAAAATATGTACCAAAATTTTTCACTATAAATAATATTATAAAATAAATTACTATAAAGAGAAATTCTAATATCTACATATACACATAAATTTGATATAATGCAAGATTTTAGGTCATTATAATCCTTATCAATTTAGTTTAACGCCCAGTAAAAGTATTTTAAACATAACCACATTAAATAATTTTTATTATTTCTTATAATTAATATTTATTTAAAATTAATATTAAATTAAAGGAAGATATAACTTATTTTGATTTAAATTATATTATTAATTTTACCATATTCCATTAACATAAGTGAAATATCTTAATTTAAAATATATTACACATATGTGATGAAAATATAGGTTTTCAAAGAGAAAAGTTTCAATAGTTTACGCTTTTTATATCAAAAAACTAAATTAAAATTATTACTTTTACAAAATTATATTATTAGATATATAATCTAACTAATATAATATTAAAAAAAATTTAAAATATAATTTATGTTTACAAATAATTTGTATAAAAACTAAATTTTTAATTCAAATTCTGTATGTTCCAATATCCACAAGAAATTGAATACATTCAATGATGTCCCAAAAATAAACCCTAAAATAAATTTTATGTGAGTATTTTAAAAATTAACATTACTTTTAAAATTTTTATTCGAAAATAGGTAAAAATTATTTTCTTTTATTCTCACAATGCATGATTATTCTAATTTTTATCAAAATATTTTATTCCACATAAAAATTATTTTTTTAATTTTTTTTTATTTTAATTCAATATATATCGATGAGTTTTTTAATTTTGTTAGTTGTATAAATTAATTGTAAATTAATGGATAGTAAATAATTTTTTTGTTCATATAATAATATTTTAATAGTGTACTTCTTCTCATTCAATCATGATTATGCATACACAACAGGCCCTTAAAGAGTCTAAATTTATTTAGAAATTACATATATTGAAAAGTCTCATGATGTTATTTAATATTGTATGAATGGATTTATGTGTCACAAAATATATAAAATATGATTTTGTTATTTAAAAAACCATACCGTGTGACATTACCCAATATAATTAAATTTTGTTCTTAAAATTAAATATTTTTCTAGATAATCATGATTTTTTCTTCAAAATGTACCTTTAAAGACATCACACAACATAAAATAATTTCTCAAAGCATACTCATAATGAGTGATTAATTTAATTAGAAAAGAAATATGGAATTAATAATAACTAGGTTTCTTACTAATGGAATTTTTTTGGAATGGAAGATATTGACATAAAATAAAAGAATAAATAATTATTTAGAGTGATATAGGGGATTTATCAAAATAAAATTAATGATCAATGGACCGTTACGTTCATAAAAACCATATCTATGTAGTGAGTTAAAATAAAATCATCCCAACATAAATGAAGTTATTAGGATAAAATTTTGTTTCAATATCATTTTCCTAGAGTTTATTTATATCTATACTATATAAATAGATAATATGTGAATCTATACCAACTTGATTTCATAAAATTTAAAAATAAGTTTTTTTATTCATTGGTTATTTTCAAATCATTTCTAACTACAAGAAATGAATATCTAATAAAAATATTTATGCCTAAGGAAATAATATTAACTATTAACGAATAAAAATATCTATAAAAGTGTTAAAATTTATTCTGCAAGAATTTACTAAATCCAAAATTTTTATCACATTTTTTAAAATTACCCCCACTTTTCAACTCAATCAAATCCATAAATAGTTATCCTTAACACTTATACAAAATATGTTTGTCAAAATTCAATGTCTATATTTTTCTAAAGGATGGTCACTAAATCCATATTATATTCCCACAAAAATATATATTGTTTGTAAATGTTTCATTACAAATATGAGAATATCTATATCACTATAAATACATTTTGAAAACATTCATGGTTGTAAATATAAAATCAGAGTTTCTTAGAGAATTCCTGTTAATAAATAACATCTTTAAACTCCAGCATTGTTGACATAATAAATCATTCCTTTAACCATTTTATATTAAAAAAATATCCCATAACAAATCATTATCACATCATCTTTAGGAACTTATTAAAGGTTATATTTAATCAATAATGTGTTTTCAAAGAGGTGTAGCATTTCACTAAATCACTCATCTTTTTCATTAGTACCATCCAATATAATTATTCAAATCCTTAATGAAATATTTTAACTATATAATTCATATAAGATTAATAATTATAATAATAATGATATCATTGATGAAATACTCAAATTATTAAATTCATGTATCCATATAGAAGAACATTATTCATTACACATTTTTTATGGTAATATCATTATCTTAGCCATGTTCCATTATCTACTTTTATAATGTACCATTTTGACACATTTGGAATCTGTTTATGTATTTATAACTTTAAATATAGATGAATCATTAATTATTGAAAACAGCACTCTTTCAAATGAAATCATGAACATGGTGGCCTTTATCTACAAAATTTTTCTAAACTCCCATAACAATTAATATTGTACTAGGGTATATTATTGTGTAATTATCCATTGTTGGAAAATCCTTATTTACCTTATTCCATATATATATCATTTCTTCTATGGTCCAAATTTTATATTTATTTTTATTAAATTATAAAAATAAAATTATTTATTTTATTTAGTTATCCTTATATACTATATCCCCATATATTGAGAATGTCTTATAGACTAGTCACCATTGAAATATTGTCATATTCCCAAAAAATAGTCATTCAATCAATTTTGATTATGCACATTGATGTGGTTCACATTTATTCTTATAGAAGGCATATGTAAATGGTGTAATTTAATATATTATATGTTATGATTAAGAAATATAGTTTACAATTCCATACTTATTATAACACATAAAAAAATTGAAATATTAATGCATAACTAATTTCATAATCATAATAATGTTTTCATATGGATATCTATATTTTCATATCGTTATTAATGGATTATAAACCAAATTTTAATTATCCTAACAATATATATAGACAATGTAAACTAGGTACATTGTTAAGACATTTTTCATACACTGTGTGATGATGAATTACTTTTCAATGTACAATTTTTAGAGTTATTAATTCTTGGTGTATGTGTTCCACAACCACGTACACTTTTATTATCTAGGTAGGGATGTATTTATAAGATGAACAACTTAATCTACACCTTATAAATAAAATATGACTTTATTTGATAATTATACTCAACGTTTATCATAGTTTCATGTTCCCTATTCATTGTTTTTTGAAATTTAGTTCCCATAGTTTGAAATAAACATCATCTGATACCAACACGTAAACCAAAAAACCCATTATCTATGAGTGGGAGTATACTATGTTACCACAGTATATGATACAAAGAAAAACATCCCAATATAATTAATAATATATTTTTCTCAATTAAAAATAAATATACCTGAAATTGAAATTAAATTTAAGACATAAAGTACATGAATTAATTTACATGATAATTCAATTATTTTTCATATTATATCCCCAAACATCATTCACATAAAACATCCTCATATAATAGGGAATGTGAAACATAAGAAAGTAGTGATATCAGATTCTCAGTAATGGTATGCGTATAAACAATTTATAAACAAGAAATTAATAATCAATATAAAAATGTATATATATGACAAACATAACATTTAATTATTAACATTATCAAAATATGGATGGAATAAATGATTTTCAAATAATACCATAAAAAAGAATCACATAGGCATGAAAATTAACCATAGATAATGAAAACTACTCTAACAGTCAATAAGAATATAAATAAAAAAATTCATAATGATAAAATTTAAAATGTTGGGCATATAAAACATACGGTTTGTCTTTATTCAAGAAAAACTTACACCATTTTGGAAGTATACAAATACATCTATATTAATGGGTATGTCCTCTACCAAAACAATATGTTTTTTTGTCTCAATAGACATATAAATTCATCAAGGGGATATAGATGTCCCAAACCATCAATTTAAATGTACGATACATTTTTATATTAAAGGGTAGGGATAATATAAATAAACATTTATAATTAAAAAATATGATACAAAAATATAATAAATACCCAAATCAGTAAACATAATCACAAACCGTTGATAATAAATTGACTATTTGTAAAACAATTCAAATTCTCAATCCTACTATTCATAAAATCTCCATAAAAACGATAAATATGATTTAAATTCATTATATAACTACATTATAATAATATTTATAATATATTTAGGCCATTAAAAATTATATATATCATTAAAAAAACTCTTAATAACATATTTGATGAAAATATCCATTAATCATTGAAAAGAACATTTTGAAATTAAAAGTTCCAACATTATGTTGCATAAATTTTTTATTGGAAATAATATTTTTCCATGTTTAAAATACTAATATGAAAATATATTGTTCAAGGAAGAAGAAAATCAAATACATACCCTTCATGATAAAATATAATTACATTAACATGTTTGGTAAAATCAAAGCATTATTTCTTTTGAAAAGGACATGAAGTTTCCATAAAAAAATATTAAAACATAAGGGAGAGTAAAAATTTCTTTACTAAATAATATATTAATGTTTAATGTTTTTTGAAAACATCTCTACAAATCTTTTTTTTGAAGAAAAAGGATTATAATTAATGATATAAATGAGTTCATATTTCATTAAGGAATTCTTTAATCATTTGATTTACTGAAGAGTAAAAAATATAACTATTATATAAAAATGATCCTGAATAACTATTTTAGGAAAAAATAAATTATTCTATGATATAGATATAAAAAATTCTAAATATAGAGACATAAAAATATAATTGCACAAAATGATGAGATTATTAGAAAAACCATTTTTAGTTTTGTATCTTTTGTATCATAATACCCATAAAAAATAATAAATGAAATATTAATGTATAATGATATAAATTACTTCATGATATAATATAAAAAAATTTCATCATATAAACCACACAAAAATATATATGATCTAAATATGGTATATGTTTATTGTAGTTAATGTATGATGTGAAACAATTACCTTGAGTCTTACTCATCACATAGTATCGGCTATTGTACAAAAAATATTCATATGGAAAAAATACTTTATTAAAACATTTAAATATTAATATTAAATTTATTTACCTTATTAACATGTTATACATGACAACATAATAAATGATTTTCATGTGTAATCATTTGTTGATATTTCACTTATATGTCAAAAATGACATTATAAGGTTGAATATGGAAAAATGGGATATTATTTAAAAATTTAATTAATAATAATCTTGAGAAAATTATAATATTTATACATAAATTAAATTTTTTAGAACCACGAATGAAATTTCATTATGAAAATGAACTATTTTACAAACATTTAAATAGTATGTTCTATGTATTCATACACATCATTTCGATATTTCAATATTTTTTATGGAAAGATGTTATGTCAGATTTTATTTTTATGTAATTAAAAAATTTAATATATATAATAATATTTATTTTTATATAATTATACATATCATACATGTGGTGTGGTGATGAAAAGATAGTCACATTGTATATTAATGGAGACAGTACACACATACACTACAATGTTATAATCCTTTAGTGATTGATAAGGTAATAAAAAAAGATATTATATCTTTTTAGAATGGTAAATATTTCACTAATATAAATAAAATATCTTTTATACCACATATATTTATTAAATATATATTTATTACCTCTCATGTAAAGTTTTAGTTAAATAAGAATCACATCACATCACACAGTGGTAGTCCACCGTACACACAAGCAATTATTTGGTATCCCCATTGAAATGGAAAATAAAAAAAGGATATATGATTCAATGAATCTAGAGGTATAATAATTTTATATAATATATATATATATATACACATCAAATCTATAATAATACCAATTCATGATATATGATAATAAAAAATTTATTGACATAGAATTGTGAGGTGGTAATCTGTTCAAAATAATGATGATTTCATAACCAATTTTATGAATGTGGGTATGGTTATAGGTAAAAACATAAAATATAAAACATCATGTAGGTGTATGATGAAAATTAATAAAAATGATCTATGATGAATGTCATTTCTTCTTCTGGTTTCTCCATATTTTTTCACTAAATGTTGTCCAAGGTTTTATTAATATAATTAATATGTCTTTTAGAATGATTAGAGGTAATTTATAAAATATTATGAATTATCATGGCCAAATTTAATTTGTTTCAAGTTATGAATAAGATTGGAGAAGGATGTACTTTTATAGTAAATTAAAATGTTGATTTGTGTACATCATTGATATTTTTGACATGTTTTATTCTTATAAATCAATATGGTTTTAGTTTAGCACCATATACACCTATTTTACATTAACTATATATGTTTTACACTATTTTTAGTATTTATTTTTGAAAAATAAAAATCACCATATTAGGGAATATAGATTATTTTTATTCCATATATTTAATCTATATTTTAATAATCTATTCATATATGCGAAAAATTTAAATTTAAATCAATCCTGTTGACGTGATGGGAATGTGATATTTCATTGAGAAAATTGTAAAATGTTTTCTATTTTTTTAATAATAAAATAAATAGTAAATGATTCAAAAGGCCTAAATTGGAATTATAGATATAAATATTTATAAATATTTCATTAAAAAATTATTCATATACTCAAACATTACCAGTAATGAGTAATCCTAGTTTCCAACTAAATAATTAGTTTTCATTATTCATCAGAGAATGATACTTTTTTAGAAACATCTAAAAAATCACTATAATATAATCCTGATATGATGTATTCAAAAGTGATTTTTTTGAAATTATCTTTATACAATTGGATATAAAATATATAAAATTAGGAGTACAATTAATGAATATCCCACATTTCAGAAAACAATTATGAGAAAACATTTTTTTTCTGAGATTTGTTAATTATTTTAAATACAATCAATCGTTAATGATATTTTTAATAATTTATTTAATAATAATCATACCCACCAACATAACACATAGTTTATAATGGTTTTTATAAATAAAAATATGTTAATGGATAATTTTGTTTCATTCAAACCCTATGTGGTTCGATTTTCATGCTATTGACGAGATTAAATTAATTTAAAAAATAAATATATCATAAATTATTAGTGTATTATATTAAATTATAATAATGTTGATTTATTTTATACATTACCTTTAACATTAATTTAAAATAGTAAATTGATTTGGGTGTGACATTCTATCATAACATTTTTATTGAATGTCGTCAATGAAAAATCTTATGTTTAGGAGTTAAAACAAAATTTCGTACCATAGGAAATTAATTGAATGATTTAATAAGAAATATAAAATACAATAATTATGATCATACAAATAAGTAATCTTTTAAAATTGGTTATATTCTAGTTGTAACCATATATATTTTGAACTTAATTATCCTGAATTTATGGATCGTGGACATATATATAAGGATTGTGAATATTGATGACATTTAAAAAGATAAGGATTCTTTATATATTTTAAGCATTTATTGAATTTAATGGGATTGTTTATCTAGTAGTAAAATTGCATTGGGGTAGGAGGTACAAAATTATTAGGTTTTTTAACTAAACACTAAATGTGTAGAAAATGTAATCCAACATTACCGTTGTATTACATAGTACATTATTATAAGTGTACGTATGTATTCTAATTTTAAAAATAAAAATATATTTTATGAATATAAAATTTATCATATTATACAAATATAATCGACAAAATTATTCGTTATACATATTATCAATATAAATATATGATTTATAACAATAAATATTCTCATAAAGTATGATTTTGAGATATCACTAAAATAATATCATCATAGATTATAATATGAATTAATGACATGTTAAACTTTTAATTTTTTGGACTAATTTAAAGAAACATAATTAAATGTTATTTCTTAGGATGTGTACTATATATTTATTATCCCACTATGGATTCCCTGTGCATATCTATAAATTATCTATTTATACTAATGGTTAATCATATATATTGAATCACCACCCATGATTTTTTTAATATACCTTGGATGTTGAACTCATAAAATGATACACTTCTTAAACTAAACATTATTTTGAGCTATGTTATGGATGAGTATATATGATATTGTTCATGTAATCAATTATGATTTAACTAATATAAATTTTTTTACCACATATGACGAATATGTAATGTTTTTCACATGTTATATAGACAGAAGATTTTTAGGTACTTTTCAAAATAATGTACATTTGATTCTATTGTTAAATTTTTGAGTGGAGTTAAATTTAATCATACAGTTTGGGTGAATTTCTTATGATTTGTTAATCTATTTGATGATTAAATACTACTATAATTTAATATATATATATATATATATGTGTAGCTTATATAGGATTGATATACTATGTTTCATAATGTAACTTGATGTATTAAAATGGGTAAATTGTCATTTTTTAATTATTATATATGTTATAAATCCTTTACAAAGGTATATATATTTTTCACAATTATCATTCCACATACAGTTATAGATTCAGTAGTACTAACATTTTCTTATAGTAGAAAAATTTAATGTATTTTTCCATTATGTAATTACAAATCAATTACATTTCATTAACGGTTCATGGGAAAGAAATTTTATTTTTTTGAAGGATAAAAATAATATATCTCAAATTGTTTGTATAAAAATATTTATGGTTTATAAAAATGTTTTAGAGGAAATTCATACTTTTCTAGGGATTTTTAATATCTCTAAAATCTCATGTGTTATTTTTAAATATTATATGGATTGATTTTGAGACCAGTCCTTAAGACAACATGTGTGTTCGAGGCTCGGGGTACCCCAAATAAATGATTGAAAAATATTAAACTTTTTAGTAGCATGCTCCCACTATTTTCCAAAAAAAAAAGGAATAAATCTAAAATAGGTTCTCGAATCAGATATCTAGGAGAACCGTTGAGATCAAAATTATATCTTTACCCATGGAATGTCTTATCATTAATCATTATAGGTTGTCTATAATAACATTCATGGAGGATTGAACATAAATAAAATAATTCAATAAAGATATTATATTGACGCAACCACATTATTTTTATTAATTTCTTATTTGCAATTCTGAGATAGGATCATAAGTCTGAAATTTCTCTATATTCATGGATAAATAACCTATGGAGAAACTCTTGGTGGATATTTGTTGATCCATTGAATTAAACCTGTCAGTTTCGAAGAACCTTTCCAACGATCACAAAAGGGCTTCATTCTTCATCAATGATCGAACAGAATCGTGGTACGACGTGGTGTTGTGAGTCTTTTCTCCCTTTCATTAATGATTTCATTAATGTGAAGCAATCAAAAAATTTATTGACTCACATATCATTCATTTTTAAGGATTTTATATTATTTGTGGTATTATTGAGAGAATGGTCCCTATTCCTCTTCATTTTTGGTTTTGAAAGAAATAGACATAGGCTTGCATGAATAAATAAATTGGTTCATTTATCATGGTTTCTTATTGTAATTATTATACTTAATTAATTATATTCTTATCCTTTTGTTCCCTAAGGTATTTCCTCGACTTTATCGGGTTGCTACAAACGTGATAAGGATCCCATATTGGAAGAATATCGACAACAAAGGCCATCTCTGTGTAGATCGGGACCCAAGGATCATGGATATGCCACCATTTCAGGTTTTAAAATATTTTTGAGGCACTATTTTTTTTCATAATGACAACCAGCACAGAACTGATGATCGGTGACCACGTGGGATGTGAGAGGAGGGAGCATAGATCAGGCTAAGAGAAATGTTCGGGCTAGAGGCCCGTATGTGAGCAGGCTAGGTCAAATATATGTAATGGACCCTATGCGTACGGGTATAGTGGGTCAGGCCCAGTGGTTTGGGGTGTGCCATGTGGGAAGGGATGGGCCCATTGGGCAAGGTCAAGACTGGGGTGAATGGGTTTGATCTAGTCCATGGTCAAACATGTGTTACGATGTGTCTAGAACATCATTTCTAACATGTTGGACTTTTGTATACATACAATTTTTGGTGGGATTATACTTAGAACTATTAACATTCCAGTACATTTTTTTATGCATGACAGTTGTTGGAAAATGTGGGTTGTATGCATTTTTTATATAGTGTTTTTACATTTAATCATTTGGGGTTTGGAGATGAGTGTGTGCATAAAATTAATTTGTGATAATTCCCCCAATTTGTGGGATATTCCTAGTCAGAGATAATCACTTGCCCCTAGACTATTGGAGGTGGTCTTGGGGTAGTTATAACATGTGCCCCATTGGGAAAGGTTATGAAAGAGATGTATTATAGGGGGTCATTACTCTTTTTTGGACCGGGAGTCTATGATATTGGTTGGGGGAAACAGTTTTATGTTTATTGAGTGAGATATTCAGGCTAGTGAATCAAGCATTGGTGAGGCTACTTAAATATTCATACATCAAGATTATGAAATCGGTTTTTTGGAATCTATGAGTGAAAACAATCGTTTTAGGACGAAAAACAATGGTACATGCATCATATTGGAATGTCTGTGTTTTCAGTATCCTTCTTGAGTCATCTTTCTAGATATACTCTATTGACTATGGTATAACATTTTTTATATCAGGATTCCTCCAAGTAGAAATCCATTAATTATTCTACCAAATGATCCCAATTATTTTTCTCTAGGTATATAGAAATTGTTATAGGGGCCTTTAACATGGATATAACCTATGTGTGGTTTAACAGCTATAACGTCACCCTTCGAGAAGTAACTACAACAAGAACTACCAGATGAGGAATCATGTAGTTTGAGTGCATTGAACTTGTTTCACACATAGATACCTCTCAGATTCAGGGTGATCCAGATCCCAATATGTATTTCGATTGGAAGGATGACGTCACCAATTTTTTTCCATGGGAGGATGCATGTCGATCATATAATAGTCATTTTTGTGTGTGTGTTTTTAGGGATTTGTAGGGAGATGGTGGTGATTAGTGAATCCAAAATATTATAGGGTATATCTACCCTAGAAATACATTGATTTCATCATATGATAGGATTTATATACTTACATGTTTGTATTGGTTCTCAAATATGATCTCTAATTTCTATAGTCGTGCAGTTTGACTGCAGAATAGTATTCAGTGATGTTAATTGTGCTTTAATGATACTCCATTGATATGGTGTTGGACCAGTTCATTATGTATCATATCGTCAACAAGGTCATACAATGATACATCATGTCCTCATTGGTATCCCATTACATTCATACCAATGATCGGGTGCATGAGCGAGACCTACAAGTAGAGAGCATTCTTGTAGAACATACACTACTAGTGGGATATATAAGTTGGAAATAGGTACCTGAGACCTTGTAAGAATGAATCAAATGGTAGAAACATGGATCCATGTAGGATATAAACTTATGGAGTAAATCCAAGGACATAGGCTCCACAGTGTATGGATCCAATGGTATCTCTAATTTGTTAGGTGATCGACGATGTTACTCTTGCAGCAATCTAGGACATCTAGAAGAAGATTGAATTACCCATCTTAAAGCTAATAAATAGATGTTAAAGGGGCCAATGAGGAAGAGGAAGAGTACTGAGCTGGGTGGTTCCCTAGGCTGATAATGTGGCAGAAGGGCGGGTTGGGAAGAAGGAGGTGGTTGGTTGATTGACCAATTACCACCACCACCCCCAATTGGTCCACAGAAGCATCAAAGAGTTAGTGGAAATGAATGAAACCAGTTGCAATGAATGTAGAAATATAACCCTGAGACTCTAGAAATTATTTTAGGATTAATATGTGTCTTTTCTACTGTAAAACCTTTTTTATAAACATAAGTTCTAGTAATTCATTTCATTCTATTAATCTTGTTCTATAAATGGATATTTTTGCAGAATAATAGACTCAACCAATACACATGGATTCTTTTACAAGTGGGAATTAAATTATCACACACTTGTTCTAATACTTTGACATGACTCTTGGATGTTATAGTTTCAACTGAAATCACATATTAGTAGCATGAAGTCCTTATAACATCAATCATTGTATGTGCCTTTTATCCACAGTTCATGATCTGATTATCTGTTTTAGATTTAGAGTGTGGTGTTTCCACGGTGATGGAACTGGTTTTTTTCTTTGTTGGAGAAATGGAATCATATGCATCATTGGACAGACTCACATATAAGATGGTGTATCCATTCATTCATCAGTATTCTAGCCTTTACCTTAATGTATTGGATTATATGAGTCTTCATTTTCCTATTCTGGTGGTGGAGTATGAGGACATATTTCCTGAGTATATTCCATGTTTTCCTCTACATTAGATATAGACATATCGTTTGATCTATTCCACTATAATTTACATATATCGAGATATTCATTATGTAATGGCCCCTAAATATGATCATGATATGAGGGTACATTTGGAGGACTACAATAGGAATGGATTCGTGAGACCTAGTGTTTCACACCATCCAGCTGTAGTTTTGTCTTCAAGGGAGAAATACAGGAGCTTGAGGTTATTTGTGGATTTTTAGTTCTTATACCATCTGACCATGTGAATAATTATCCACTACCGGGGAACAATGATCTATTTGAACTGTTGTAATGGGAATGGTGGTTCTCGATGAATGACATGATATCTGGCAATCACCAAGAAATGAGTATGAGATTCATATATTCAGAACACATCCTTCAGATGTCATTATGGAAAGTACAATTACATGGTATTTAAATTTGGTGTGACAAACTCTCCAATATTATTAATGGGACTCATGAACTACATATTTTTTTATTACATAGTTTTGTTTGTGGTGGTCTTTATTGATGTCATCCAAGTGTAATTGGTTTCCATGGAGGAGCACAAAAAACAAAAAAGGATTTTCATAGATAGACTATGAGAGCACTGAATATATGGGATTCTCTCAAAATATTAGTTCCATATTTTAGCGGTCTATTATCTAGCACACATCATTTTCAAAGAATGATTTGAAATGGATCATTTAGAGATTGAGGCGGTTCTTTCATGAGATCCACCCAATACTGTTATAGAGTTGAAGAGCTTCATTGGTGTGGTAGTGTACTTTTAGTGTTTTAGACTTTACTTCTCTAGCATTGAATCATCCTTGATAGCATTGACATGAATGGGTATGAAAGCTTCATTGGAGGAATAGTTATAATATATTTTTCAGTAGTTAAGGTAGATATTGACAAGTGATCCCATTACTAGATTGATAGAGGAGGGTGATAACTACATAGTGTTATGTGATTCATTGTGTTCGGGGATTGGTTGCATATTGATTCATAGGAATTTAGTCATAACATTTGGTTTATGTTAGTTCACACCACACGAGACAAACATTGTGACCTGTGATCCTATGTTATCAAATACAGTCTTCACATAAATTAATTAAGGACACTATCAGATGGGAATGTGGTTTATCATATACATCGATCACAATGGTCTCAAGTATATATTCTCTATGAAGGATCAGAACAAGAGATAGGGCTGATGGCCAGTGTTTACCTAGATATTGACATTGAAGTTGTCTATACTCTTCGGAAGTCGAACATGGGGATTCATACTCTTATTAGGTGTTCCGGTTCTCATTTTCAAAATGAGGCATTGAAGCTATTAGACTCATTGTAGTAATCCATTGTGAATAGGGATGGAGCAGCATGTATCTAGTTTATGGGTGTCACCCCTCCACTCTTATAGCATGCTAGAGAGGCATGAATTTTGGGATACTGACTCATAGACCAAGCGTGCTCATATTTCATCAAGGAATAAATTTGATGTATTTTGAAATGGTGTGGAGAACATAATTCATTTTAGAGGACACAGATTAGCACCAAGATAATTTTTAGAGGAAGTTATGATGGAGTTTAATACATCCCCTTCGATAGCACATCTTGGTGTGGAAAAGATGAATCTAGACCATTGATGTTAGTTTTTGTTTCCATGAATAAAGAATAGAGTTTCATAGTTAGTTTCTCGGTGACTTAATTTTCATCTTATGAAGGCTGATCTCCATGTTATAGTGGGTTTGGGGAAACCCTTAAATGTACCAAAATGGAATTGGGATAGGATAGTAATGGAATTTTGGATGGGATTAACATGTTAATATAGGGACATGATGCCAACTGGGCTAACATTGACTGACTCACAAATTCATCCCTCTTCCTTTCAATTTGAGAGTACAGTTCAATAGAGAGACTTGGATTCCTCTAATCAAAGGAGATAGTTTGACTACATGTAGTTCCATAAAAGATTGTTTTAGATCTTGATTCTCTCTTTACATCCCGGTGGTTGAAGGAATTTCTGGGGGAATTTTGATGCAGTTATGCTCGACAACAAAATTCCACCCTTATATGGATAACCAAATTGAGTGGAAAATTCAGGTTTTGGGGTACATGATGGATATTTCAATGTTATAATTTTTCAATAGTTGGAAGGATCTAATACCTGTGGTTGAGTTTTCATACAACAACAACGATCATTCAACCATTGGTATGACACCGTTCATGAAATTTTTATGGGTGACCCTGTAGGCTAACCCATTGCTGGACTGACACAGAAGAGTTAGTACTCATGGACATAGAGTCGGTACATACTTCAATAGAGAATCTGCAAATCATCCTTGGGAAAATTAATAATGCACATAGCATTCAGAAGACTAATGCTGATATGAGACATAGTCCATTGGAATTCGAGGAAGGATACCATATATTCCTTCAGGTTTCACTTAGATGGGGATTATAGTGATTTGGCCAAGAGGAAAGTTTATTTCCAATGATTGTTGGACCTATATAGATAGTACATATATATTTCTTGGTGAAATACAACCAGGGTCAATCGTCAAAGTTGGAGCGGGTACACGATGCCTTCTACATGTCACATATGGGGAGGTATGATAATGACCCATAAAACCCCATCTAGGGGGAATCGGGACATCGAAGATGGATATACTTTTTCTGTGTTCCCAATAGATATCATGGATCTTCAAGAGAAAATCTTTTTTTGGGAAAGATATTCATATAGTGGGTTTCTAGTTAAATCACGATAATCTCTTGAATATCACTTGGGAGTGGCAGGTTTAAATTCTTTCTTAGTACCCTCAGCTATTTGAGAAGTCATTTATTGGTATTCTGGGACGTGAAGCTCAATATGTGGAGAATTTAATGTCTATTATTTTTCATATTTTATTTATAGATATTATATGTATTGAATTTGAGACCATGGACTGACATGGAATGAAATTATGAGGTTTGGTGTTCTTAGAACAAATGTATGGAAAATATTAAAATTTTACATATCATAAGCACTCATTTTTGTAAAAAAATGTGTATAAATATGAAATGGGTGCTTGATTTATAAATCCAAGGGAATATTTCAGCCCAAAATGGTGGATTTACCCTTGTTGTGACTTAACATTAGTCAGTGTTGGGTTTTGATATAAAAACTCTCAAAAGACATAACATTAAATAAAATAATTTAATAAAAACAATATCTTTACATAGAAAATTTTCATTATTATGTCTTAAGACAAAATTTAGTATTAAGATCATTACTCCAAAATTTATATAAAATCATGGAGAATGAACATCTAAAGATATTATGGGAAGACGATGACGTGTTGATTGAAAAAGACACTAAGAATTTCGTGAAACTTTCCAAAATCTATAATGACACTACATTCTTCATCATTAATTAAACTAATTTGAGGGTGAGAGTGATTTTTTGATTTTTTTTCCCAATTCATTAATTATATGATGAATGTGGGCCAATCAATAAGTATATCTCCCCACAGATAGATTGTTGTTTTAGGATGGGATATTATATAAAAGATTATTGGGGGTTGATATTTATTACTCATTATTTATAATTCTAACATAAACATATTTAGGATGACAAAAAACAAATGATAAGGTTCATTACACGGGTTTTTCCCTCTTGATTTTCTCCCACCTTTTTTCGAATTCTTCACCTTTGGATCCAGTGTTCATGGATCGACCATTCATATGGATCCAATAATGATAAGATCCCTAGAATGGTTGAAATTTTTTTCATAGGGGACATATCTATGTAGATCGAGACCCATGGAGCTTGGATCTATGAGATTTTCATGTTTCAGGCATTGGGGGTGGCACAATGGTACTCGAAAGGAACAAATGGAAGGGAATTGGTGACTGGAGGTTGCTGAGCCACATGCGGTAGTGCCACGTGGGATGAATGGGGACATCTAATGTAGTAGAAGTGACTATGTGGACTGAGACTGGTGATTGTGTCTACTAGGTAGAGTGAATAGGCCTGGCCAGATGGCTTATGCATGAGGTTGTCAGCCAGAGCTCGGTAGGTTGGGTACAGAGGGACAATCCAAGCATGCATGGTTGGCCCAAGCAGGCCATGTCAGGCCATGTGGGTCGGTTAGGACCATGGTTGGACCCGGGCCTGACCCTGTGTGATTGGGTGGAGCTATTCCATGGTTGATTGTGATCCATGAAAACTCCACCTACCATGGGAATATGAGTTGTTCATTCATGGTCGTGGATGGTCGACCCCCACAACTGGTACACAGTGGCCGGTCCATGGGGTGGTCGACCACCATAGTCTGTGCATATGACAAGACTCCCCTTTAAAACTACAAATGGTAATAACATTTTATGGAGCTCCTAATCGATGATATTTATTAAAGTAGAGACCATTACAATGAGATGGTATTTTGAGATAAGTGGTTGTTTGTAGTTTGAACTAGTATAGGATGAGATCATTCTCCTGGTCATTTACTTGATAATTTATGGTGACCTTACATCCACATCACTAGATTACAATCCCCTCTAGAGGATGAGTCCATGATAGAGTATGGAATCCCTACACCGATATGTAGTGGAATCCTCTCTCACCACCATTAGTGTATTATCGAATCAATGTAACCACTGATAGTAGGCAGGTGGTCCTCCGTCTACCAGGCCACATGAGTAGCATAAGTTGTATTCCACCGTTTTTCTGGGATGGATCTTCTACATTGTTGGTTGATACAAATTATGTATTTGGTATCCCCTAGTGTCTTTGAAGAGGATACCCTCTCCATGAATCATAGTCTTCCATGACCAATGTTTTATCTTTAGGTGTGTCCATAATGATCTAGACATCTTTACGAGTGTCTTTGATGATATCGGTGCCTAGGGAGTTGGTTTTCCCAGAACAAGCACACATTGAGCCAAATCATGTGAGATGTAATTGGTTTTTGTGTTCCTCTAGACATTGTTTATTAGATTGAGTATATTTGGATGTTCTAGTTATATGTGATTTAGATATAAAACATTGTAGTTGTAATTATACCTTCCATTGCGATATTCATTTATTGATTCGGGGTTTTCAACTGATTAGTGACATAATCACCATAACAAATGATTTTCCCACAAATGTTGTATCTTGTGCATCCAATCGACCATTAAACAATGACCTAGGTAGACGAGTACCAAGTGGTGGTTTGTGAGACTTGACATACCAAGGTGAGTTCCTATGACTTTTTATATAGTAGTCCTAGTATATCTTTTCTTATAGGTTGGACATGTGGATAAAAAAATATTTTCTCTAGGCTTGTGTTTGGCCCTATTTAATTTCTAGTACTTTTAATGTTGTACTATGGTTATGGAATGTAGTGGTTTAAATGAATTTTTTACTTAGTGGTATTAAGTTTCAATATATTTGGTTGGGAGAGATGTATGTGTGTGTGTAGGTACTTTTGGCTAATGTTCCCCATTTGTTTGATATTCATACTTGATATATTTACTAGAAAATGTCTTATTAGAGGAATGTATAGGGTAGTTTCAGAACCGCCCCCTAAAGTATGGGTCATGACATGATTTAAATTTTTTTCCATATAATATAATGATTTAGGAATAATAATTATATTTTTTCTTAAATAAAATTTCATATATATCAAAAATATGTTTAAGATATGGTTTTTGAAGTTATTATATATGATGGGATGTGATCTAAAATCATTCTTCAAATATTATGAATGATTCTATTTGATTGACTCTTATAAATATATTTTATCCTTTAATATAGGATTTAAATGTATAAACCACACCATCTATGAGTTTAGTATAAACTTTAACATTGTGTTGGTAAATGAAAAGTTAATCTATGCATCAAAATGCACAGGTTATGAAATAATTATTGATTTTACTAGATTTCCCACGCATTAAATCATATATCAATTTAATATATCTCAATAAAGAACAAGAGGTACTTTGATTACTGAATATGACATATTTAATGAGATATTATATTAGTAATTTTTCTCTATTTGTACTAAAAATCCTGAAATAATGACAATTATTTTCAAACATTTTTGAAATATTGTGATCCTTGGTATGTATTATTAGAGAATAAAATTGACATCTATGTACATTATATTTATTACAAACATAACTCTTATCATAATAAAATATTAGGTTGAAACACCACCAAGATATAGTATTCTTTTATATTTTCATGTAGATTTTTAGAAATATGTCGAAAAAGGGAGTAATTTTCATTTATTGGGGGATTTTTTAATGATGTTGATACCCTTGGATGAATAATTATATTACATAATTAAACATTATCCAAATAATTATCATATATATAACCATCAAAACGTCATTTTAAGATTGAAAATGATTTTATTTCACATTAATTTTATTTAGTCAAACTAATTTAAATTATTATATGGAAGAAAACAATTTTTGGTATATTGATATAAGGTATTTGAATATTTATTATATTCACACAAAATAATTATGATAATAAAATATTAATATATTCATAACCTTCTTATAATTACATTAAGATAAATTATTTCGTTGATGATCATCTTTTCTACAATAGAAACATATTACTTAATTTAAATATCCTTCTATTAATTGAAATATTTCTTACAAAACTCCATGAAGAATTGAAACAATTAGAATTACATTTATGTATCACTATCATTGAACATCAACCATGAATTATCATGTAATACTCATCAATCTGCAACCTTTTCAAAAAAATGTATTATTTGTCATTATTAATTTATAACTTTTTATATATTATTTGAATATTTTTGTATGTGATATTAGAATACCTTTTATATATCACTATTTGTTGATGTTTACATTCGATATATCACATTAATATAACAAATCACATATATTATATGAGTTGAGACTAATTTACAGTTGTATGACATACCCCAATATAATTACTTTGAAAAATCCTATTTCTCATTTCCCTCTAAATCATGGTAAATCATTATCATGTTTTCTGTTACCCAAAAAGAAAACATATTCACATTTGTATTTTATATATTCCTATAAATAGAAGAAAAAATTATTAAAGAGAAATAATATAAAATATTTAAATGACTTATACAAATATGTTTCTATTATTTAATAGCTAAATCAGTTGTAGATTTATCAAGAAAGGCTTAGTCGAGGACATATAACATTCATTATTTCTTAATAATATATTTTATGTATCTGTACAACACAATAATGGTTATTCTATTAACCAATTATTTCACTAATATTTAAATAAATGAAACATTTGATAATATTTAATTTTTATAAACAAAAGTATTGTATCATATGAGTATCATGGTTTCCATTAATTTAATATTATATTTTATTAAATGAGATCTTATGAAAAGGTGAATTTTTTTAAATTTAAATCGTATTCATTAGTGGATAAAGATCATTAACTTTTTATTAGTCAACTAAATGAATCTCTTAAAACATTTGATGACTATACCCAACGGTTAATATTTTAAATAGTAGCATATATAACTCCTAGCTAGTTGATTGAAAAACTCTAACAAACATAAGAAATGGGTTTTCCCAATCATTTACATTCATATACTCTCATCTATAGTGTCTTATAAAATTTTAATGTAGTATAATATTTAGAACATGAACCTCACTATTTGGGTAAACTATATCAACCTTTATATACAAATTTTTATCCATTATCATGAAAATTTTCAATTATCTTTGAATTTGGATAACAGATGTATTTAAAATTGTTTTCACTAGAATGATTCAAACATATATTATTTTAAAGACAATGTTAAATATAATTTTTTTTATAGTTTATTCCATTTATATATGTATTCATATGATGATATTGTTTTAGTATCTTATACTACCAACTAAAAAATGAAAAAAATATTCATGTTTAAATATTTATACAAATAATTTTTTCTGTTATATTAAAAATAAAAAAACACAATTATATTGACATATAACTAAATGTATCACATATATAAGGTATATAATACTTTTACATATAATGGTATACAATAATAATGTAACAAAATCACAAAAAAATAGAACAAGATTTAATAGGAAAAAATTTATTGCTTCTCATGATGGAATATATGGCTTGATTCCACTAATAAATATGACCCAAATTACAACTACCAATGGTATAAAATTCAATATAGACTCAAATCCTGATAATACACTTACACCTAACATGTATAAATCACAACATACTATCTATTCTAATTTTAAATCCCACCAAAATACCATTACCATAGTTAATTGATAATAAATCAAAAAATTTATATATAGTGAAACACATTATATGTCTGATGTGATATTTATTAAAATATGTTTAAAAATATAAAATTTACCCCTCATGAATTCATGATAAAAAAATCTGTATTCATGAATACTAAAAATTTATTAAATAAAATAAATATATAATTCATAAATTTTGATATTTTATAATCATTTATAAACACTTGATAAACAATGTAATTGAGAACTCTCTGTAATATGGGGAAGTAATATCTAAATTAAATTTATATATATATATAATAATAAATATAAACACTATATTATTAATAAATTTTAAGTAATTGAATATGTTTAAGTTCACATTAAAAATAGTTTACATTTTATGGGAACATTTAAAATCATCCGAAAATATCATATTTAATGTAAATACATTTTTTAAAGAAAATATGATAACTTTACATTTATTTAATCAATTTATATTATCCAGTAAAACACATTTGGGAATGATTAATATAATTTTTAAAATACAACATTTAATAAACTCATTTCACATTTAAACAAATGAATAAATTATACATAATTGTAATGTCAATAATATTTATGTTATTTTTATAATTTAAGAAAAAATTATAAAATAATATATTTTATAAATCCCCTTTAAAAATATTATGTCAACAATTATTCTGAATTTTTTATATTTATTGTTGGATTTGGCACTATCACTCTAGGAAACTGCCAAAAATGTTTTTTAACATTTAAAAAAAATAATATTTGAACAATAACTATAATTCATGATTACCATGATCATGTTTCTCCCTGGTTACAACACATTGAAATCATTTTACAAGGGTTATACAATTTCAAACATTTACAAAAAATTTCATATTCAGAAACCATACTATTGATGTACCCAAATATTATGAATTGACACTCATTCAATGGTCAATTAATTTCTCCGCATATCTAACATTTAAATTGTTAAATTATGGTATTAGATTATAAGTAATTGTCCTTAATCATAGAACTTTCTTGAAAATAATTTTCCAATTCCAATTAAAACATTCCAAAATACCTTTTATGTTTATAGTTATAGATAAATATGACACAATTCATACATATCAACCCATAAGAATAAATAGTTTGTACTACTAATATAGTATCCATTTCATCCATAATGAAGAATTTTTTTAACAAATCATGAAATATGTTATTGAAAAATATTCACAACATTCTGCATGGATTCGTTTTTTCCCTTACCCTTTATTACACAATGTAAAAATACTCAAAAATTTGGGATGAGAATTGAAGCATTAAATGGGACATAGAAAGAATAAATCAACTACTATTAGATGAATACTTATTGTGATATGAAATCATTTCCACAATTACATACTTATCACTAATAAATTATCATATACATACTTGTTGAAAACAATTTATTTCAATAAATATAGAACACATAAATTAAACCATAAAGATAACTTGGGGAATTAATTCGCTAATATTTTTACCCTTGAGGATTCCATATGATTTTTAAACCACATGGATACCATATGATGTAACCCTCGTATCTACCTTATTATTTAACCTCGAGGATACTTTATGGTGTAACCATCACAGTTACACAAGGAGTATCATACATCTGACCTCCAACATAAACCTATCAAATGTATTGGAAGTCGATATAGTGTCTAACCATTCATAATAAAAATTCCCATGAACAATAAAATACTCATAATACATGAATAATTGCATCATGATATACCATTCCTTTTGAATTTTGTAAAAATAGAAATTTAAAAGATTAATTTGAAAGAAAATAACTTACCCCAAGTTTACTTTACATAAAACCCTTTCAAACATCAATAATAATGGTTTAAAGTGTGTTATTATTATATTAGTTAACTATATCCATATCTATAATACTATATATGATATTTCTAGGACCAAATTCCACCAATTTATTGATAATATTTTTTAATTTTCATTGTTTTGGGAGCATTTATTTCATGGTTTCCAACGTCGCATCATTATTTATTTTCTTCTTGAATGGAAGAACAACAATAAAAGTAGAATGAAATGGTGTTAATATTTTTTCATAATTATAATGATACTATATCTCATTTTTTCAAATATATGAGTAAGATTCACTGGATAAAACATTAATAGAAATTATTTAATTTTTTTGGGAAGTTATTATGACTATCATAAGGTATATAATTTTATTTAGTATCAAGATTATATATTTCTTCTATAAAATAGTATAACATATAATTTTTATGATAAAATATGATTTATCAATAAAAATGAGTTTATGATCAGCCTTTAAGGTGGTAAAATAAAATGATATTTAATCATCCATGATGGAAGTTAGTTAACACATCACGGATAATGGTTTCATTTTTTAGAATTAGAGGATAATAAGAGTTGTTTGATGATATATATTACATAAACATAATACTAATTAGAATATTTATGATAATTTAGTTATCATATAACATGGATGATGGTATTTTAGGAGACAAAAATAAAAGACGGGAAATTGAAAATAAAATAAAAGAATATCAAACAGGATTTATCATCTTGAATTATTCTTCTGGAAAGCCTCTTAAAGACACATGCATTTTGAATTTTGGTTAGAAAATGGGTAATGGAATTGTATAAGGGTCTTGGTAATGTAATTGTGATGAAATTAAACAATATTATATTCTTTTTGGTTTCAGGAGAAGTGGTATTGATGGGTGATATTTATAGTGGTGGAGAGGGGTGTTTAATCATTATATTGTTCATTTGTTTAGTATTTTATCTTAGTACACTGAATAGATTAAAAATTATCACTAAATATTTTAATATAACAAATAAATTTTCTATATTTCTGGGTCATATAACACATAAATCATATATGGATCTATAATTCTGGTATTTAGCATATATTAAAAATTATCATATGTCACTATTCACAAATAAATCTAATTTTTTCATAAAAATCCCAAATATTAAACTTAACCATTATTCAATGTGTAGAATAAAAAATTGATCTCCAAATTATGATAATAATTCAATAAATATGATATATTGAATTTTTAATTAAAATTAGAGTTTATTAAAAAATTAACAGTTTTGATATTATAATTGATTTTATGACACATAGAAAAATTAATAATTGTATTATTAAATAATCATATAATCAAAATAAACATAAGATAAATTGATGAGACTTTATTATGAACCTATTTTTTAAATAATTATATAATATAAAAAAATGTAAATAAAAATTTATATCTCAAAAACAAACTATCACATAATGTAACATTTCAAAACATTTTTTACAAAATCAACTATATAAATATATAATATTTACACTTATAAGATACATAAATTTAATTTTTTTACCCTTATATATGAGGTTAATATTCTAATAATTTATATTTCCTTAATTTCTGTAAATACAAATTATATCTTAATACTTATAAAATTAATTTAACAATTTAATTCCAGAATGACAAAAATATTTTATAATTATTTAGGTTGATATATTCAACCATTATATAAAGTTCAATACTTAGTATTTTAATTTAAATATAAATATATTGAGTCTACCTTTCCCTCATAGCATTTTCATATTTCTAGGTTGATTCTTCAACAATGTGGTTTCCCTAAAAAATATTATCCGTGTATGTATCCTTATTCTACAATACATTCTATCTACGATCAATAATCATTACATGTTTCTCTTCTTAAGAATGTTCCTCTTCCAAATGAACAAATTCTAGGATGAAAACATAAGATGAATCTGGAACAAGCAATCATAACATTGAAACATGAAAATGTTATATAACTAAAAAAACACAGAGTCAATGATAGATGAGTTGTAACTTTTCCACCATTCACTGTGATTTCATATGTTCCAATGAATAGTATAATTATATTTCCTTTTCTACAAAATAACATAACACATTTCCAAGGAGTTATTTTAATGAAAATTTGATCAGTTACCAATAAAAAATGTATATCTTTTTTTAGCTGTAAATTTGATTTCCTTCTTATGGTATATTTTCCGGTATTTCTAGATTATCATCACTTTCATTGCCACTTAATCTAATAAATTTTTCCCATTGAATTTAATTCCTTGTCATTGTACAAAATTGATTGAGTTAGACACATCATTCTTCATAATTACTCAAATTATTACATATATATTATAGAATGACCCATTTTATTATATAAATAATCAAATAAAGAAATTGTCTCATACCAACATCCATAGGAAACTATTTAATAACCACAGAACATGTATTCCAAGTAAATAATTATTCATTTATTCATTCCATTAGATTGGGGGTGAATGGTTGTATTGAAATTGAATTCAGTTCCCAATACCTTCTGAAGGACATTCTAAAATAATGATGTAGATATGAGATCATGGTCAGATATTATAGAAATTTGAACCCCATGTCAACTAGATATCATTTTAAGGTATAGAAAAAATATGATCCAAAGACATAATATCTCAATCAGAAATTAAATTCTCATATTTAGTCATTCAATCATAAAAAAACAAATTTCATTGTTACCTCGAAATGTATTTGGTAGTCCAAGAACATAATCCATGGATATAATTTTTAATTTCCACTCTTGTACACTCACAGGCTGAAGTATCCCCATGGTAGTTTTGGATTTTCAATAACCAGTTGAAAATTCCATCATTTCCTTTTTAAATGAGAAATATCTCATTTCATTCCATCCCACTACAAAATACTCCAAGATGTCTATGTAAGACATAGTTCTAGATTGATGAACTGAATATGGAGAACACTGAGTCACATAATAACTCATTCTTAAATTGTGAATCACAAGGCCCACATTATCTCATCCCAAATATCTGAATAGAATCATCGTTATCATTAATTCTAGAAAAATTAACCATTTTCAAGATTTCTACCATTTTATGTAAATCATTTCCTTCCTTAGGTAATTGACTAATTCTGTCTAATAGATACGATTTCACATAAAACACAATCAAAATAAATTCTTACACGAGTAATTTACAACGCAAAATTAGTAAAATTCTAAACCAAGGGGTCATGTTTTAAATGTTATATGGTTAATGATGCATGATGTTTTAGAATCAAGAAATCCACCTTATTATTTTTTTCTAGGATGATAACTGATTATGAAATAATAATTTTTTATTAGTTTAGATCATCTTTTCTTCCTTATGTGAAATTCATTCTGAGTGAATATTTTCTTTTAAAAAATTTGATTACCATATATTTTATAAATTGATACATATATATGATGTCTAAATATTAATATATTTTAAATAAAAGCTTATAATTCCTAATCATGTGAATAATAATTTATCACATGAGTTTTTAGATGACTTGAATTAGAAGCAATTATCTTATTCATCTACATCTGAATGCAAGCAGGTCTATTTAATGAAGCATCACTATTGATTATAAAATATCCATTTCTAGATTTCATATAAAAAATTAGAGCATTCAAAAATATTATTACTAGTTACATTGAAAAACATGATTGTCTTCTTTCCAAAAAAATATAACCACTTTTCTAGTTATCATATTTGGCGTGCCTGATAACAGTGATTTTTTTTAACAAACCATCAATAATTACCATCTATTCCAATAAAACTATGATTCTTTATATCATTTGTTGGTCTTGATTATTCATCAACCACATTTTTTGGCATGATCAACTAGTATTCTATCTTTATTTATAGTGTGCTCAACAAAATAAATTTGATACAACAAATAATATTATTTATGATGTTTCACATGTAACATATTATCGATGTGATTTTTTGGAGTATCCTTAAAATTTTTTTCATGATGTTCAAAAATTTATTGAAACACAAAAATATATTCAATAAAAACAGTAATAAAATTATCCAAATATTAACAAAATATTGTATTCATCCATCCCATAAATAGAGAAGGGGTATTTTCTTGAAAATATGAATAACAAAAAAATCATAATTCCAATATCTAGTTGGGAATGGTATTTTCTAAATGATTCCATACCTCTCCACCAAGTCGGTCTAGAGTTGTGGACTTTAGGATGTTCTGGGAGGTGATATGTGAGTAGTCGACAAGGTTCTTGGCGAGTCATATTATTTGGTTATGTCCCATCAGTATGTTTTGGTTATATTTTGATGGGTGTTTATTGAGTGTATTTCATTATTCTATAGGTGCTTCTAGGATCATGCTGTTGGCACGAGATTCCCATGGTGGAGGTTTGAGGCTGGCATGGAGAAATGATTTCATTGCCAGTGGCAATGCTGGTTGTGTCCATTTGTTGATGTTAGATTGTGATGTTGATGATGGAGATCACATTTTGAAATTGGAATCATGAAAATAGATTTGTGTCTAGTGGCTGTATTAATGGTTTGTTGTGGGGTCGAGTCGACAGAAAGGTTTCATCTTCCCACATGATGTTTGATCTCGAGATGGTGTAAAAATTCAATGATTGAACAATGAATTTTGCATCAATATTGGTGTTTTGTGGTGCGATAATCTAAAAATCTAGATTCGTTGGGTTGGAATCTGTCTTTTGGAAGAATTTTTGTCGATGGTTCCCTGTAATCAAAAAATTGGATTATTTAGAAAATGGGTAAAAAGGAATTGGAGGTATTTTCCAAAATTCATCCTCCTTCATGATTACATGATATTACCAAGATCTAGTTTTTAATAATTTAACATAAGAAACTTTCATATGATAATCGAACATTTCATCGAATAGAGGCAGTGGACACTAAATTTTAACAAAAATGTTATTCAAATTTCTACACTCGATGCCAAATCTTATGGAACCATCATTATTTTTAATGAAAAATATGATCACCACATGACGATGTGTTGGGATTATGGGATCCTTAAACATTAAACTCTCCCAAGAGCTTATCAATAATAATTTTTCTACATTATCCATTTGATAAGGGGGTTTTGGTACTGTATTTGCAGAAAAAACTAAGTCTATACTAAATTAAACATGAAAATGATGTATAACATTAGTCAAAACATTGAGGGAAACATCCAGATATTAATTAACTAGAATCCCATCATTAATCTAAAAATATAACATTTTTTTGAAAATATGTTCATCATAACATTCATTTCCATCTTTTAAAAATTTATCAGCTTCCTGATATGTTATTAATTGTATGGGTTAATTCTTTTATATAAACTAAAAACCATTTTAAAAAACATCGATAACACTAAATTCAATAAAATCATGTTATGAAGAAAGTAAATCCTTACCAATAATAACATCAAACTATACAAGGGGACGTCAATAAGGTTTTAGACCATGGACTGACATGGACTAACATGGAATGAAATTATGAGGTCTGGTGTTATTAGAATAAATTTATGGAAAATATTAAAATTTTCAATAGTATAAGCACTCATTTTTTTGTAATTATTTTTATAAATATGAAATGGGTTCTTGATTTAGAAATCCATGGGCATATTTCAGCTCAATATTGTGGATTTACCATTGGTGTGACTTAACATTAGTCAGTGTGGGGTTTTGTTATAAAAATTCTCGAAAATCATAACCTTAAATAAAATAATTTAATTAAAAAAATATTTTTATATAGCAATTTTTCATTATTATGTCTTAATCCAAAATATAGTATTAGAATCATAACCCCAAAATTTTTATAAAATCACGAAGAATGATCTTTTAAAGATATTATGGGAAGGCGATGACGTGTTGATTGAAAAAGACACTAAATATTTCATGAACCATTCCAAAATATATAATGAAACAAAATTCTTCACCATTAATTAAACTAAATTGAGGGTGGGAGTTATTTTTTGAATTTTTCCCCTTTCATTAATTACATGATGAATGTGGGCCAATCAATAAATAGATCGTCCCATAGATAGATTGTTGTTATACGATGGAATATTATATAAAGGATTATTGGGGGTTGATAGTTATTACTCTTTATTTATCATTCTAACATAAACATATTTAGGATGAAAAAAACAAAAGATAAGGTTCATCCCTTGGGGTTTCCCTTCTTTATTTTCTCTTACTGTTCATCGAATTCTTCACCTTTGGATCCTGTGTTCATGGATTTACCATTTGGATGGCTCTAATAATGATAAGACCCTAGAATGGTGGAAAATTTTCAATATGGGACATATTTATGTAGATCGAGACCTAAGGAACACGGATCTAAGAGATTATCATGTTTCAGTCAATGGGGGTGGCACAATGGTATTCGAAAGGAAAAAATGGAAGTTATTTGGTGACTTGAGGTTGCTGAGACACATGCGATAGTGCCACGTGGGATATAATGGGGACATGGGATGCAGTAGAAGTGATTATGTGGGATGAGACTGGTGACTTTGTCTACTAGGTAGAGTAAACAGGCCTGGCCATGTGGCTCAGGCATTAGGGTGTCAGCCTGAGCTAGGTTAGTTGGTAAGAGAGGGACCATCCATGCAGGCAGGGTTTGCCCAAGCGGGCCATGTCAGGCCATGTGGGTCAGTTGGGACCATGGTTGAACTCGGGCCTGACCCTGTTTGATTGGGTGGAGGTATTCCATGGTTGATCGTGATCCACGAAAACTCCACCTACCATGGGAATATGAGTTTCTCATTCATGGTCGTGGATGGTCGACTCCAACAGTAGGTACAAAGTGGCCGATCCACGGGGTGGTCGACCACCATAGTCGGTCCATATGACCAATCCCACCTTTAAAACTTCAAACGATAATAACATTTTAATGGAGATCATAATCGATGAGATTTATGATATGTCGAGACCATTATATTGAGATGGACTTTTGAGATAAGTTGTTGGTTTTTAGTATGAAATAGTATAGGATTAGATCATTATCTTGGTCATTTACATGATTATTTAGGGTTACCTTACATCCACATCACTGGATTACAATCCCATATAGAGGATAAGTCCAAGATAGAGAATAGTATCCCTACACCGATATGCAGTGCAATCCTCTCTCACCACCATTAGTGTATTTTTGAATCAACGTAACCACTGATAGTAGGCAGGTGGTCCTCCATCTATCGGGAAACATGAGTAGCATAAGTGGTATTCCATAGTTTTACTGGGATGGATCTTCTACATTGTAGGTTGAAAAAAATTAGGTATTTGGTATCCCCTAGTGTCTTTGAGAAGGATACCCTCTCCATGAATCATAGTCTTCCAGGACCAATGTATTCTCTTTGGGTGTGTCTATAATAATTTAGACATCTTCACAAGTGTCTTTGTTGATATCAGTGCCTTTGGAGTTGGTTATCCTTGAACAAGCACACGTTGAGCCAAATCATGTGGGTTGTAATTGGTTTTTGTGTAACTCTAGACATTGTGTATTAGATTGATTATATTTGGATGTTCATGTTATATGTGATGTAGATATATACCATTTTTGTGGTAATTATACATTACATTGTGATATTCACTTATTGTTTCTGGGTTTCCAACTAATTAGTGACATAATCACCCCGAAAAAGGATTTTCCTACATATGTTGTATCTTGTGCATCCAATTGACCATTAAACAATGAGCTAGGAAGATGTGTACCAAGGGGTGGTTTGTGATACTAGACATACCTAGGGGTGTTCCTATGACTTTTTATATAGTAGTCCTAGTATATCATTTCTTATAGGTTGGACATGTGGATAAAAGAATATTTTTTCCAGGATTATATTTGGCCCTATTTAATTTATAGTACATTCAATGTTGTACTATGGTTATGGGACGTAGTCGTTTAAATGAATTTTTTACATAGTGCTATTAAGTTTCAATATTTTTGGTTTTTAGATATGTATGTGTTTGTATGTACTTTTGGCTAATGCTCCCTAATTTTTTGATATTCATACATGATATATTCACTAGATAATATCTTATTGGAGGCAGGATTGGGGTAGTTTTAGAATGGGCCCCTCAAGGATGGTTCGTGACATGATTTTAATTTTTTGTTAATATAATGTAATGATTGAGGAATACTAATTATATATTTTATTAAATAAAATTTCATATATATCAAACATGAATTTTATATATGGTTTGGGAAGTTATTATATATGATTCGATGTGATATAAAATTATTATTCAAATTTTATGAATTATTTTATTTGATTTATTTTTATAAGTATATCGTATCTTTTAATATTGGATTTAAATTTATAAACCACACCATGGATGAGTTTAGTATAAACTTTAACATTATGTTGGTAAATGAAAAGTTATTCTATGCATCAAAATGCATGGGTTATGAGATAATTATTGATTTTAATAGATTACCCACTCATGTAATCATATATCAATTTAATATATTTCAATTATGAACAAGAAGTAAATTTATTACGGAATATGACATATTTAATGAGATATTGTTTTAGTAATTTTTGTCTATTTGTACTAAAAATCCTGAAACAACGACCATTATTTTCAAATGTTTTTGAAATATTAGGAGCCTTGGTATGTATTAATATAGAATAAAAATGACATCTAAGCCCATTATATTACTAAAAAAAATAATTCTTATCATAAAAAAAATCTAAGGTTGAAACTCAACCAAGATATAGTATTCTTTTATAGTTTTATATAGATTTTCAGATTAATTTTATTTAGTCAAACTAATTGAAATTATTATATGGTAAAAACCATTTATGGTATATTGATATAATGTATTTGAATATTTATTATATGCACACAAAAAATTATGATAATAAAATATTAATATATTCATTAGATGCTTATAATAACATTTAGATAAATTATTTCATTAATGTTCATCTTTTCTACAACAGAAACATATTCCTTTATTTAAATATCCTTCTATTAATTTAATGTTTCTTACAAAACTCCATGACCGATTAAAACAATTAAAATTGCATTTATGTATCACTACAAAGGAACATCAACCTTGACTTCTCATGTATTACGCATCAATCTGCAACCATTTCAAAAAAATGTATTTTTTATCATTATTATTTTATAACTTTTTATATATTATTTGAATATTTTCGCATGTGATAATAGAATACCATCTTTAGATAACTATTGATTTATTTTCACAATCCATATATAAAATTTATATATCAAATCACACATACTATATGAGTTGAGACTAATTTACAGTTTTATGACATACCCTAATATAAGGATTTTGAAAAATCATATTTCCCATTTCCCTCTAAATCATGATAGATCATTATCATGTTTTATATCACCCAAAAAGAAAACATATTCTCATTCTTATTTTATATATTACTATACATAGAACAAAAAATTATTAAAAGGAAATCATATAAATTATTTAAATTATTGATATAATTATGTTTCAATTATTTAATAGCTAAATCAGTTGGATGTTTATCAAGAATGGATTACTGGAGGACATATAACATTCATTATCTCTGAATAATATTTTTCATGTATATGTACAATACAATAATGGTTTTTTTGTTAACCAATTATTTCACTAATATTTTAATAAATTAAACATTCGATAATATTTAATTTTTATAGAAAAATTATTTTATCATATGAGTATCATGTTTTCCATTAATTTTATATTGTATTTTATTAAATGTAATCCTATAAAAAGATGAATTATTTTAAATTTAAATCATATCCATTAGTGTATCAAGATCAATATCTTTTCATTAGTCAACTAAATTAATCTCTTAAAACATTTCATGACTTTATCCAATGGTTAATATTTTCATTGGTAACATATATAACTCCTAGCCTATTGAGTGAAAAACTCATACAAATATTAGAAATGGGTTTTCCCAATCATTTACTCTCATATACTATCTTTTATAATGTCTTATAAAATTTTAATGTTGTATAATATTAGGAACATGATCCTCGCTATTTGGGTAAACTATATCAACCATTATATACAAATGTTTATCATTTATCACACAAAATTTTAATTATCTATGAATTTTGATAACAATCGTATTTAAAATTGTTTTCACGAGAAAGATTCAAACACATATTATATTAAATACGATGATAAATATAAAAATATTTTATAATTTATTCCATTTATATATATATATATATTCATATGATGATATTTTTTTAGTATCCTATACTACCATCTAAAAAATTATAAAAATATTCTTTTTTAAATATTTATACATATCATTTTTCTGTTATATAAAAAATCAAAAAACACAATTATATTGACATATAACTAAATGTATCCCATATATAAGGTATATAATACTATTATATATAATGGTATACAATAATAAAGTATCAAAATCACAAAAAATAGAACATTATTTAATGGGTAAAAATTTATTGCATCTCATAATGAAATATAATCCTTGATTCCACTAATAAATATCAACCAAATTACAACTATCAATGGTATAAAATTTGATATATACTCAAATCATGATAATATTCTTACACCTAAAATGTATAAATAAAAACATACTATCTCTTCTAATTTTAAATCCCACAAAAAATACCAATACCAAAGTTAATTGATAATAAATAAAAAAAATTATATATAGTGAAACACGGTATATGTTTGATGTGATATTTATAAAAATATGTTTAAAAATTTAAAATTTATCCCTCATGAATTCACGATAAAAAGATTGATATTCATGAATACTAAAAAATTATTAAATAAAGTGAAAATATAATTTATAAATTTTGATATTATATAATCATTTATAAACACTCGATAAACAATGTAATTAAGAACTATATGTAATTTAGGAATGTAATATCTATATTCCATATATATATATAATAAATTTAAACACCACATTATTAATAAATTTTATGTAATTGAATATTTTCAATTTCACATTAAAAATAGTTTATATTTTATGGCATCATTTAAAATATCTGAAAATATCATATTTAATGTAAATAAATTTTATAAAGAAAATATGATAACTATAAATTTATTTAATCAATTGATAATATCCAGTGAAACTCATTTGGGAATGATTAATATAATTTTTAAAATATATCATTTAATAAACTCTTTCACATTTAAATAAATGAATAAATTATACATAATTATAATGTCACAACCCCCCTTCACCAAAAGGAGGGAAGGGTCAGCTGATTTCCAGGCCCTTCCTTCATTAAGTTGAAGAAGAGATAATGACCCCCGAACCCGCCTTCAATAGGTCCCGGAGTGGCGACTAGCACCAAGGGTATAGAAAATTCTCGCAAATGGAAGGCATTACCCTTTTTATTTTATAGGATCGAGAGATAAGGAGAAGAAAACCCAACAACACCAAGGTAGATAGAAAAGTAAATCCCAAAATAAAACATTCCCACATGCATGTTTCAAAAGTAAAATCCACAAGGTGCAAAAAGGTGACTACAAGGTAAGTACCAAAAAGGAAAACAACAACTGCAACTGCTCCAAAAGTCCGAGCTAGTATGGTCCTGTGTAATCCCCAAAGTCCTCCTAAAAACCTGAAAGGAATTCTATATACGTAGGGTGAGCATACAAGTACACTCATTAGGGAAAACCAAAGACTCTCGTGCACAAGTGGGGGAATGTACTAAAGTCTCTTGAGAAAAGAGTAAACTAAACTCTATCAAGGTAAACTATCCTCCCTAGGCCTCACCAAGGCATACTCCCCAAATAACGCATGTCATGTAATTTATATAATAAGAGCACATCGATGTTTGGGTGCCCTGCGCCACTTTCCCACTAGTTATTGAGACATCCTACGCATCAGACCAATCCCGCCATTCTCAGCGCAGTCCCACTGCCACACCCGCCCACACACACCTGGTCCACAACCACACGCAGTCCCACTGCCGAAATCCCGCCCGCACACACTTGGGCCTCAACCGCACGCAGTCCCACTGCTGAATCCCGCCCGCACACAACTGGGCCACAACTGTCACACGTAACTATTCCTACAAACACCTAGGCCAGAACAACCACCACCAGGCTCGAAGACACCTGGGCCTCATCCCGAAAACACATGGGAAACCACATTCCGCACACAACTGGCCAACCACCATGCTACCCAGCCCGAAGGTTCTTGGGCTAATAATGGACTTCAGGCCATCACAGCCTGCCCGAAGATACATGGGCTATCCGGAAAAGGGATCAGAAAAGGAGCTAATAACCAGCTACTAAGAATAGTGTTGGGAAAATCTCCCTCCCCCATGAAATGGGGGTGTTCGGCACTAGGTGCTCAACTTGGGTGGGGAGCGAATAAGAAACACAAAACTACAAGTATAGATATAGGTAATAAGCGCTCACCCAAAGCTAGGTTTTTTTCTTCAGACAGACTATAGATCACAACAACACTCATGTCCGAGTCACGAGTCACGCTAACAACCCATCATCCCATTCTTGTTTCATATTCAGTAACAATATTTGAGTTAAGCACCACGGGGCATCTAGTAGGCATAGGCATAAGTCCAGAAAAGTAAACAGTCAAACATCAACCAAAACTTCCACACCTGGTTCTCAACAACATAGGATTCCACCCCAATTTGTGATATGAACAAGTAACCATCCGGATTTAAAACTCACAACCACCGAAAGTATAAAAGAACAGGGGATCCCATCCCCTCCCACATCTCCAGCAATTGTCCCGAAGGGAAAACAACCAACTACCACCACCAACACAAGCAGGGCCTTGCATGTACTTTCATATTTAAACGACTTAACACACTCTATGATTCAAATTCCGTGTGTTTTAACCGGGGTTATCAAAAAAGGAAAGATCCTGGTGCCTCAATTTATTTGGCCGGATATACGTGATTAACCAAATTCACTTTTCACAGCAGGAGTTTAAAACCCCAACAAGCTATATAAAACATTAGCAGGGGTTCAATAGTGTACAAACAATGACCACCAATGACCTCGATTTTCAGGAGGCATAAGCCATCACAACTCAACAAGATGGTCATAAGAGAAACAACATCAAAACATAAGACAACATCAACGATCAGAGCCCCCCCTTCTTTCATTATAGAATTCGTTCGTTATCTTTAATTAGGTCTGGTTTATCCAATTCTACAGAAACAAATGCACGCCCACCCCGCATGATACACAAAGAGAGAGGAAAAGGATAAATTCACTACTTGTTGATAGATGATCGACATTTAGGCCGGGGGCGCGGAACTTTACGGATAACTATGCGGCCCGTCCGACGCACCAGAAGCTGTTTGTGAAAGTCACGATGGAGGAAAGGAGAAACCACGACTATCCCTTAGTTTATAGGAGCCTAGGATGGTTGAGGTGAAAACGCAAATCCGCGTAAGGTGTGGGGGTCGTGGGTTGATCACGCGGCTCCACTCGTCACAAAAGGGTCGGGTGGTTTAAGCCGACTCATGAATTGATGAAGCATTTAATTAAAACTCTTATTGGTGTTACAGGTCTTAAAACATGGTTAAACGAGTCAGAATAGGGTTTAAAACCCTATTTACGCAAAGGTGCGTTATTGGAAACAACTTGACAAGGCCGGGTGATGCTGATCGGTCTCGCCGATCGGTCTCGCCGATCGGTCTCCCCGATCGGTCTCACCGAGACGTCACTACTTTAGAAACCAGATTTTGGTAAAGGGAACGACCAAGAGAGTCTGGTTCATCACATCAGATACCTCTCAAACTATTCTCATCCCCTAGAATTTAGATAACCCAGAAGGGAAGGGCGGGTCCGAACAACCACCGAAAAATATACCTCTCAAGAGCGAACCTCATCGCTAACTAAGAACATCTTCCTGTCACGGACCTAGCAACATACCATGCCAAACTTCCTGGGTATGTGGTTTGGGGAGTCTCTTCCCCCATGTCAAGATATTATCCGCTTTGGGCGGCACTGACTCTCCCGCACGGGTTTAATCGCATCCACCTTAATGCGTCTTGATTAGGGGTCGGGTTCTCTTCTTCCCTATAGCCGAGGGTTTTCACACACAAGCAGAGGAAAGAAACCAGTACATTTCATAGCCAAAGGACAAAACGTCCTACCACAACAGGTACAATAAGGAACAAAACTCAAAACAACTTTGGGTACTGGGTATGCATCTGTGCTTCCCTTTCCCACGTACTCTCCTCAAGCCCACCATGTCTCCAAAACACGAGAACCAAGGGAATGGTTTGCCCATGAAGCACCTTCTCCTTGCGATCCTCGATCATCATGGGTCTCTCCACAAAGGTCACGTCATCCTCGATGTCCAGCTCTCCCCAATCAAGGATGTGCGAATCGTCGTGTAGATATTGACGGAGTTAGGACACATGAAAGACATCATGTATCCTTAGTAGCGGTGGTCGCAACGCTAGCTAGTATGCCACTTCGCCGACCTGCCGCAACACTTGGAAGGGTCCGATAAACCTAGGGTAAAGCTTACTCCCCTTGCCGAACCTCCGCTGCCCACGCCGAGGGGAGACCTTCAAGAACACGTGGTCCCCAACCTCAAACTCCAAGGGCCTCCTCCTGGTATCAGCATACGACTTCTGTCGGTCCTGGGCAGCCTTCATCCTTTCCTGTATGAGCTGAACCTTCTCTGTCGTGTTCTGCACCACCTCCGAAACAAGGATGCCTGCCTCTCCTACTTCGGTCCAACACACAGGCGAACGGAATGGCCTCCCGTACAAAGCCTCAAACGGGGTCATGCCAATGGTCGAGTGGTAGCTATTATTGTAGGAAAACTCTACCAGAGGCATGTATTGCACCCATGACCCTCCTGAGTCCAGAACACATGCTCGCAGCGTATCCTCCAAGGTCTGGATGGTGCGCTCCGTTTGCCCATATGTCTGGGGATGGAAAGTAGTGTTAAGGCGTAACTGGGTGCCAAACACATGCTGCAATCCTCACCAGACCCGCGAGGTAAAATGTGCATCCCTATCCGAGACTATAGACCTCGGAACTCCATGCAACCGCACCACCTCATCCATGTACGTTTGTACCGAAGCACCCACAACACTCGAATCCCTGATCGCTAGAAAGTGAGCCGATTTCGTCAACCTTCCCACTACCACCCAGATGGCGCCGTACCCTCCTTGGGACATGGGTAGTCCCGTGAGAAAATCCATTGATATGTCATCCCACTTCCACTAGGGGACACCAAGGGGCTGTAGTAGGCCGCCTGGAACTCGGTGTTCAGCCTTCACTTGCTGACACACAAGGCACTTGGCCACAAACTCCGCCACTGCTCGCTTAACTTCGGGCCACCAAAACTACCTCTTCAAACCCTGGTACATCTTAGAAACTCTAGTGTGTATCGCCAGGTGTGAGTTGTGGAACTCACTGAGGACCCTGCCGCGCATCGCCTTTGGGACAAACTACCTCCCCTGTAAAAGAATCTGGTTCTGACCATCCTCGGTCCATCCTTCCGGAGCATTTCCCTCATCAACTTGGTCACGCATCACTTCACACTCTAGGTCTCCCCACTGAGACTCTTCCACCTGCTGAAACAGGGATGACTGCATTGTCATCTGATATAGGCAGCCTCTGCCGCTATCCATCTTCGCATCCAAGTGTAAGGAAGCCAACTCTTCCATTGCCTTCCAGGCATCCGCCGACTCTCGGACCGCATCCTTCTACGTCCTCCTGCTCAAAGCATCGGCTACCACATTTCCCTTGCCATCAGTATAAGAGATCTCGAAGTCGTAATCCTGGAGGAACTCCACCCATCTCCGCTGTCGCAACTTCTAGTCCCGCTGGGAGAAGATATACCTCAAGCTTTTGTGATCTGTAAAGACCAAAAATCATTTCCCCGATGAGGTAGTGCCACCATAAAATTAGCGCAAAAACGACTGCTGCAAGCTCCAGGTCGTGGGTGGCGTAATTACGCTCATGGGAACGCAGCTTCCTGGACCCATAAGAGATCACCCCTCGTCGTTGCATCAACACGCATCCCAGGCCCTGTCCCAAAGCATCGCAGAATACCTCAAAGGCCTCCCCTTCTTCTGGTAATCTCAGCACTGGGGCACTGACCAACTTCCCCTTCAGATAGATGAAGACTGACTGGCACTGCTCACTCCATACGAAAGCCCGGTTCTTCTTGGTCCGAGCCGTCAAAGGGGTTGCTACTCATGAGAAGTTGTGTACGAACCTCCGGTAGTAACCTGCCAACCCGAGGAAACTTCAGACTTCTACCACATTCTTGGGTGCTGCCCAAGAAACAACTGCTTCAACCTTTGATGGGTCGACTGCTATCCCCATCTCCGACACTACGTGCCCGAGGAAGTTCACTTCTCGTGTCCAGAACATGAATTTTGAAAACTATCCATATAGCTGGTGCCGTCGGAGGACCTCCAAAAATGTCCTCAGGTGCTCTGCATGGTCCTCCTATGATCTAGAGTAGACCAGGATGTCATCGATGAACACAACCACGAACGGATCCAGGTACTCCCATAAGATGGAGTTCATAAGCCCCATGAACATAGCCGGGGCGTTCGTAACACCGAAGGGCATGACTACGAACTCGAAGTGTCCATACCTGCACCTGAACACTATCTTAGGGATGTCGCTCTCTTTCACCCTTAGCTGGCGGTACCCAGACTGCAGGTCGATCTTTGAGAACCATCCTGCACCTTTCAGCTGGTCAAAAGGATCACCTATCCTTGGGAGAGGGTAGCGATTCTTGATCGTCACCTGATTCGACCTCCTGTAGTCTATGCACAGCCTAAGACCTCCATCTGCCTTCTTTTCAAACAATACCGGAGCACCCCACGGTGACGCACTCGGATGAACATAACCCCTCTTCATCAGATCATCAATCTGTATCCGCAACTCCCGTAGTTCTAAAAGGGCCATCCGGTAAGGAGCCATCGAGATTGGACGAGGGCCGGGCTGTAGGTATATCCCAAACTTGATATCACGTCGAGGGGGTCGGGTCGTCACCTCTTCAAGAAAGATGTCCATAAACTCACGGACGATCTCTGGCACTTCCACCATTTCCGCATCTACTGATTCTACCATCAGCTCGGTCAACAAGGAGAGTAGAGGTTCCTCTCTCTTGTTTCCCATCGAACTGCCCCACATGCCGGTGAAGGTAACACGCCAGCTTTCCAAGTCTGAGAACACCACCCTCCTTCGAAAACAGTCGATGACATCCCACACAGAAAATATCCAGTCGATGCCTCGGATGACATCGTATGGCTTAATCTGTAGCAGAAGAAGATCCCGAACAGACTGATGTGGCCTTATCATCAGTCTACATCCCCAACAAACGAACAACAAGTCGGTCTGACCTCCAACTGGTGTGCTCAACACCAGGGGCACTAGAAGTCTCTCGGCATCTAAAACCAAGGCATGGGCTAGACTGGGTGCAACGAAGGAGTGTGAAGCTCTAGTATCGAACAAAGAATAAGCAAGAGTGCTAAACAGACTGATCGTACCTCGAACAACCTCTGGATCTGCTGGGACTACTGCCTCTGCAGCGTGCAACTTTCCATGCCCAGCTACCCTCTCCCTCGGCTGTCGGACACCCCCCCAACCACGGCCTGGTCGAGGTCCCTGTTGAGTGCCCTAAGGTCGGCCTCCTCCTACGTCTGCTCTCGGAGGAGCGGGAGCTCGCTGTCCCTGCTGCTGCTGCTGGAAAGGTCTTGCTGGAAGCCGCTGCTGGGGTGAATGATGGGGCTGACTTCCACTGCTGTACTGCACCTGGTCTGGGCACTAACTCTGGAGATGCCCAGGGCTCCCACAGATGAAGAACCATGGTCCCGGGCCCGTAGGAAAAGGGCAAGGGCCGGGGGATCGAAACTGAAACTGCTGCGGCCTGATCCCTATGGTTCGGAACCTAGAGGGTCCTGACGCTGGAGGCATGGTGCTGATGGCTTTCCCCTTTGATGGTCCAAGCTAGGTCCCCTCTCGTGACACTCCCCCAAGAGCATGCATCTGCTCCACCACTTCAGCCTTCTTCTGGACCTCCAAGTACGTCGGCATGGTAAAGGGGGTAACAACATACTGGAGGGAGGGTCGGAGTGCCTCCTTGAAACGTCTTGCCCATGACTCCTCGTCGGAAAAGTGGTCCAGAGAAAAATGTAGGAGGTCCATGAACTTGATACCTAGATCCCTCACAGACATACTCCCCTTCTGGAGGAAGAGTATCTCCTGCCTCTTTTCTGCTTTCATCGTCGAGGAGAGGAACTCCGCCCGGAACTCCTTCTCGAAATCCACCCAAGACACCTCAGATTCTCTCCTCTCCCCTAGGTAAAGCATCCACCACTGACGTTCTTCTCCCCGCATCTGGCTAACGGCCAGAGGAACCCAGTACTCGGTCATGGCCCGAATCAGGCCGAAGGCTATAAATAGCTCCTCTAGCCAGCCTTCCGTCTTCATATCGGAGGTGCTGCCCTCATACTTCTCGAGGTCCTATCGCTGGAAGGCTCGAAGAGTCTTCTGCCACTGGTCGTCCTATTACTCTCGATCAGCTCTCTTCCGATTGGCCAAAGTAGTCTCAGGGGCCTCGATCGCCTGTACCACACGTGGTCACCTTCCAAGTGCCATAGCTACAAGATAAACAAGGAATGCCTAAGCCCAAGTAGTGCAGAATATCATCCTTAAAACTTCTTAAGATTTAAATTTATTCTCAATTCCTAAGACATCCCAGAAACACAAGAACACAAGTCATTATGATGCATGTACCTTTCCTAGGGTCTCTACCCTGCAATCAGTGTGGCCTCACTTGGTCGTTCGGTAGGTCCAGAGTCCTTGCATCGGATCACGGGGGGGCACTAAAATCCCATGTCCTAGCCTGTCTTCCCTGGCCTAATTCACTCTCCAAGGTCACCCAACACCGCTGCCTTACCATCCCATGCAATCCTCACTATGCATAACTCCAGACTCTGTCCTATCTCTCAGCCATCCCCCTCTGATACCATTCTGTCACGACTCTCCTTCACCAAAAGGAGGGAAGGGTCAGCTGATTTCCAGGCCCTTCCTTCTTTAAGTTGAAGGAGAGATAATGACCCCCGAAACCCGCCATCAATAGGTCCCGGAGTGGCGACTAGCACGAAGGGTATAGAAAAGTCTCGCAAATAGAAGGCATTAGCCTTTTAATTTTATAGGATAGAGAGATAAGGAGAAGAAAACCCAACAACCCCAAGGTAGAGAGAAAATTAAAGCCAAAAATAAACCATTCGCACATGCATGTTTCAAAAGTAAAATCCACAAGGTGCAAAAAGATGACTACAAGGTAAGTACCAAAAAGAAAAACAACAACTGCAAATGCCCCAAATGTCCGAGCTAGTAAGGTCCTGCGTAATCCCCGAAGTCCTCCTGGAAACTTGAAAGTAGTTTTATATACGTAGGGTGAGCATACAAGTACACTCAGTAGGGAAAACCAAAGACTCTCATGCAAAAGTGGGGGAACGTACTAAAGTCCCGTGAGAAAAGAGTAAAGTAAACACCTATCAAGGTAAACTATCCACCCCAGGCCTCACCAAGGCACACTCCCCAAATAACGCAAGTCAATTAATTTATATAATAAGAGAACATCGATGTTTGGGTACCCCACGCCACTTTCCCACTGGTTATTGAGACATCCTACGCATCAGACCAATCCCACCATTCTCACCGCAGTCCCACTGCCACACCCGCCCGCACACACCTGGGCCACAACCACACGCATTACCACTACCGAAATCCCACCCGCACACACCTGGGCCTCAACCGCACACAGTCCCACTGCTGAATCCTGCCCGCACACACCTGGGCCACAACTATCACATGTAACTATGCCTACAAACACCTAGGCCAGAACAACCACCACCATGCCCGAAGACACCTGGTCCTCATCCTGAAGACACTTGTGAAACCACCTGCCGCACACACATGGCCAACCACCACACTACCCAGCCCGAAGGTTCTTGGGCTAATAATGGACTTCAGGCCATCACAGCCTGCCCGAAGATACTTGAGCTATCCGGAAAATGGAGCATAAAAGGAGCTAATAACCAGCCACTAGGAATAGTGTTGGGAAAATCACCCTCCCCCATGAAATGGGGGTGTTCGGCACTAGGTGCTCAACTTGGGTGGGGCGCGAATAAGAAACACAAAACTACAAGTATAGATATAGGTAATAAGAACTCACCCAAAGCTAGGTTTTTTTTCTTCGGACAACCTATAGATCATAAAAACACTCAAGTCCGAGTCACGACTCACGCTAACAACCCATCATCCCATTCTTGTTTTATTTTCAGTAACAATATTTGAGTTAAGCACCACGGGGCATCTAGTAGGCATAGGCATAAGTCCAGAAAAGTAAACAGTCAATCATCAACCAAAACGTCCACACATGGTTCTCAACAATAGAGGATTCCATCCCAATTTGTGATATGAACAAGTAACCACCCAGATTTAAAACTCACAACCACCGAAAGTATAAAAGAATAGGGGATCCCATCCCCTCCCACATCTCCAACAATCGGCCCGAAGGGAAAACAACCAACTACCACCACGAACACAAGCAGGGCCTTGCATGTATTTTCAGATTTAAACGACTTAACACACTCTATGATTCAAATTCCATGTGTTTTAACCGGGGTTATCAAAAAAAGGAATGATCCTAGTGCCACAATTTATTTGGCCGGATATACGTGATTAACCAAATTCACTTTTCACAGCAGGAGTTTACAACCACAGCAAGCTATTTAAAACATTAGCAGGGGTTCATTAGTGCATAAAAAATGACCACCAACGGCCTCGATTTTCAGGAGGCATAAGCCAGCACAACTCAACAAGATGGTCATAAGAGAAACAACATCAAAACATAAGACAACATCAATGATCACAACCCCCCTTCTTTCTTTATAGAATTCGTTCGTTATCTTTAATTAGGTCTGGTTTATCCAATTCTACAGAAACAAAAGCACGCCCACCCCGCATGATACACAAAGAGAGAGGCAAAGGAGAAATTCCCTACTTGTTTATAGATGATCGACGTTTAGGCCAGGGGCACGGAACTTTACTGATAACGATGCGGCCGGTCCGACACACCGGAAGCTGTTTGTGAAAGTTACGATGGAGGAAAGGAGAAACCACGGGTATCCCTTAGTTTATAGGAGCCGGGGACGGTTGAGGTGAAAACGCAAATCCGCATAAGGCGCGGCGGTCGTGGGTTGATCAAGCGGCTCCACTCGTCACAAAAGGGTCTGGTGGTTTAAACCGACTCATGAATTGATGAAGCATTTAATTAAAACTCTTATGGGCGTTACGGGTTTTAAAACATGGTTAAACAAGTCAGAATAGGATTTAAAACCCTATTTACGCAAAGGAGCGTTACTGGAAACAACTTGACAAGGCCGGGTGATGCCGATCGGTCTCGCCGATCGGTCGCGCCGATCGGTCTCACCTATCGGTCTCACTGAGACGTCAATCCTTTAGAACCCAGATTTTGGTAAAGGGAAGGACCAAGAGAGTCTAAGTCATCACATATAATGTCAATAATATTTACATTTATCATATAATTTAAGCACAAATTATAAAATAATATATTATAAAAATTCCATTTGAAAATATTATGTCCACACTTTTTTTTCAATGATTTATATTTATTGTTGGATTTGGCACTATCACTATAGGAAACCACCAAATATGTTTTTTAACATTTGTTTTTAAAAAATTAATACTTATCAATAACTATAATTCATGATTACTGTTTCGGACGCTTTCGCCGGGGCGCGCGCCCGTCCGTCCGTGGGGGAGGACGCGCGGCGCTTTTGTTGCCCTGCATTCCCGCTTTCCAAAGGCGGGCGGCATTCACTCCTTATTCAGGGACGTCTGCTCCTTGATCAAAACGAGATGATGGGATGTCGGTTCTTCCTCCTGTGGATTACTCCTCAGAACTCATCACCTAGTCTGAGTCTCCCTCATAGATTTAATAAATAGTTTGTGAAACTCTTCCCAGTGCCATGTTTCCTTGGACGCCGGTTAATTACACTGCTTCTATCGGGACATTCCAAGGGGTCCAGTCAGGGCAGCAACCTTCAGTCAGGGGAGTAGTCACGTTGAGGCATCAGTAGCGTGTCTGGATGCTGGGGTACCTGGCATGTCTGTCTGTTATCCTTGGCCACAAGGCTTCTCGATGGCGTGGAGGCCCGAGACATCCCACATCGAGCGCGTGGAATTATATTTCATAGACACATATCTGAGGTTTTCCTCATCTTCCCGAGTTTAACACAAGGTATGCCACAAGTTTAACATCTAGTGGAGACGGACCAACCCAACCAGAGCATTAGCTAGGATAGATCGGATTGACGGATCCTCCTTGAAGGGATATCAATACTAGGGCCAGCCCATGGGCGGCTATGAAGAAGAGCGTACCGACATGGTCTCACCGGGATAAGACGATCCGGGCGAGAATCAGGACCCGTGATAGGTTGATGAATGGAGTGGAGGGAGAGTGAAATGGGACCACCGCAGGGGCGACAGTGAAGTTTGGCTTGAGCCTTGAAGAGGCTTCCTATGTATCCCCGTGGCAGGGAATCAAAGTCCGCGTAGTTCGGGATGGTGCCGGTGAACTGACATGAAGGTGGACCTTGGCCTGATGGATGTCTTCAATGAACCAACGTAAAGGTGGACCTTGGTCCGATGCGTCAGCGAACTGACGTGAAGGTGGACCTCGGTCCGATGGGCATCGTCAGCGAACCGACGTGAGGGTGGACCTTGGTCCAATGAGAGATGGTCTAACCTCGGGGAGGCTTTCTACGTACCATGCCTTGACATGGATCAAATACCTCGTAGTTCAGGTTGATGATGGAATATAGTTTAACGTCATGCAGGACGGTAGTGAACCCTGACGTGAATAAACGACGAGCAGTGGGTGTCAGTGAACCGACGTAAATGAGGGACCTTGGTCCGATGGGAGATGGGATTGAACCTCTGGGAGGATTCCTACGTAACATGCCAGGACACAGATCAAAGTCCTCTTAGTTCGCTGAAAATTGGGGGCTTGGAACACCGAAAAGAAGACAGTTTGGGCCAATGTTTGTTGGGCTTGAACCTCGGGGAGGCTTCCTACGTACCATGCCTTGACATGGGTCAAAGTCCTCGTAGTTCGGATTGGTAAATGCAGTTTAACGTCATGCTGGACGTAGGTGGAACACGACGTGAATTGGATGATGGGTGGTCTTGAACCTCGTGAAGGCTTCCTACGTACCATGCCTTGACATGGATCAAAGACCTCGTAGTTCAGGTGGGAATGGGTGTGCAGTTTAATGTCATGCAGGACAAGAGAGTCATGCAGTTTAACGTCATGCTGGACGAGGGCGAAACTCGTCGTGAATGAATGATGGGTGGGATTGAACCTCATGGAGGCTTCCTACATACCATGCCTTGACATGGATCAAAGCCCTCGTACTTCTCTAGATGGGTCGCAATGTCTTTCCATTGGACCGGGATGCAGTTTAACGTCATGCTGGACGGGAATGAGACCCGACGTGAGTAAATGACAGGTGGGCTTGAACCTCATGGAGGCTTCCTACGTACCGTGCCTTGACATGGATCAAAGTCCTCGTAGTTCTCTAGATGGGTCGCAATGGCTTGCCATTGGACCAGAATGCAGTTTAACGTCATGCTGGACGGGAATGAGACCCGGCGTGAGTAAATGACGGGTGGGCATGAACCTCATGGAGGATTCCTACGTACCATGACTTGACATGGATCAAATTCCTCGTATTTCACTAGGGAATGGGGGGTCGGGGTTGGTGCTCACTCTAAGACCACGTGAGTCATGCTCGGTGTGAGAAACAAGCGGTTGCAAGGACCTGACGATCATGTCGTGAAGGAAGCGTCCGTGAGAAGCGAAGAGGGTCTTACGCGTTAGGCGGACCCCTGTGCTGGGACTTACTCCAGGATGGAGGCCCAAAGTGCGACAAAGCGCGGGAAATATGGACCTTGGTCCGACGATGGGAGGTTCCTCATTCCCTATCACGCCCTCCACTGACCTTGGTAGTGGGGAAGTACGGAGATGCAGAGGTGCAGCCATCCGTTGGGGAACTAGGGTCGCCCTTCTCCTACGAACATACGCCACTCCGACTAGGAGGATCTCATCCCATGTGAATGGGTGATTCCATTCCCGTGGAGACGAGTGGTGTAAATAATGTTCGAGTTGGGGGGACCCTTCGTGAGGGGCACGAGGTCGGGTCACAGTTTAACGTCATGTGTTAAGGACGTTGTGCTTGGCAGTTTAACGTCCTGCAGCTCGGACGAGGTGGGTTCACTCCACACCCCTAGGACTTACATAACTGGTACCCTCTGGTCCTTGGGGAAGGGAGGGTACCAGTAAGGCCATGGTTAGGGGGGGTCGCGGAACGAACCATCGAGGGGTCCATGTTAGCGAGGCTATGTGAAGAATCAATAGCCGTTCGCATGCCTATGTGAATAACCATTAGGCGAAGCAACGCTATGGGTGGTATTGTCCATGGGACTTTGAAATCACATCGTGCAGACCTGGAGGGTCACACGGGAAGAGGAATTGCTAAGAAAAGGTGTGTGCTTCGCGAAGTGGAGTGCCTTGGCCTTAGCATGGGGCATAGGTGTGAGTGGGAGGTGCTTCGTGAAGTGGAACAGTATTCGCGGAGCACTGCCTCGCGAAGAAGAGGTGACTCGCGGGGCAGTGTCCTTCGAAGCAGTGTGCTTCGCCATGTGTAGTGATCCTGCCTTAGCATAAGGATCACTAGAATGGGTTGGGTTTTTCACGAAGCATAAACGCTCCACGGCTGCCCGGGTTCCCTTGGGAATCCCCTTCCTTCGTGAATGCCCTTGAGCTTCGCGAAGGGAATCTCTCTCAGAAGAGGGGCTCAAAACGAGACAATGTAGAGGAGTCTCGCGAAGTAGTAGTACCTCACGGAGCTCATGATTCCCTGGGCAAATCATGCTTTGCGATTCGGGAGAGGAGAAGCCGAAAGGTCGGATTGTCCGTCCTCTTTTTTTTTGGGGACTCAGGGGGAGTCCAGTATTTATAGGGAAGGGGCGCCGTGAAGCAGAACTCGCGCGCCGCCTTCGGTGCTTCGTGGCGCGCTCCCGAACGTCAACGTCGTTCGCGGAGCATTACCTCCTCAGGAGCTTCGCGGCGGCTCGCGAACGTCAAATGCGTTCGCAGAGGATTACCGCATCTGGAACTTTGCGGCGGATCGCCAACGTCAAATGCGTTTGCGGAGCATTACCGCCTCCGAAACTTCACGGCGGCTCGCGAACGTCAAATGCGTTCGCGGAGGATTACCGCCTCTGGAGCTTCGCGGCGGTTGGCGAACGTCAAATGCGTTCGCGGAGGATTACCGCCTCGGGAGCTTCGCGGCGGCTCGCGAACGTCAAATGCGTTCGCGGAGGATTACCGCCTGTGGAGCTTCGCGAGACCGCTATGGTCGGGGCGCTTCGCGTGGGTGCTTCACGGCGGTGCTTCGCGACGGTGCTTCGCGAGGCAGCACACCGGCCTTCTTTTTTGTTCCTTTCTTTCGGGCCATATTTTTGGCGCCAACAAATTCCCCCCCTTAGACTTGGAGCCGCGGAGGGTGAAGGGTCAAAGTATGAGGGAAAATCACCAAAATTATCGGTGGTTCGCGAAGCGGCTTCGCGAAGGGGGCCCGCGGTGATGACCGGGGCCTCAGATATGACGCTTTCGCCGGGGCGCACGCTCGTGCGTCTGTGGGGGAGGACGCGCGATAACTTTGTTGCCCCGCATTCCCGCTTTCCAAAGGCTAGTGGCATTCACTCCTTATTTAGGGACGTCTTCTCCTTGATCGAAATGGGATGATGGGATTTCAGTTCTTCCTCTTGTGGATTCCTCCTCAGAACTCGTCACCTAGTCCGGGTCTCCCTCATAGATTTAATACATAGTTCGTGAAACTCTTCCCAGTGCCATGTTTCCATGGACGCCAGTTAATTACACTGCTTCTGTCGGGACATTCCAAGGAGTCCAGTCAGGGCAGCAACCTTCAGTCAGGGGAGTAGTCACGTTGAGGCATCAGTAGCGTGTCTGGATGCTGGGGTACCTGGCATGTCTGTCTGTTATCCTTGGACACAAGGATTCTCGAGGGCGTGGAGGCCCGAGGCATCCCACATCGAGCGCGGGGAATTATATGTCATAGGCACATATCTGAGGTTTTCCTCAGCTTCCCGTGTTTAACCCAGGGTATGCTGCAAGTTTAACGTCCAGCGGAGACGGACCAACCCAGGATAGATCAGATTGAGGGATCCTCCTTGAAGGGATATCAATACTTGGGCCAGCCCATGGGCGGCTGTGAAGAAGAGCGTAACGACATGGTCTCACCGGGATAAGATGATCCGGGCGAGAATCGGGATGGGTGATAGGTTGATGAATGGAGTGGAGGGAGAGTGAAATGGGACCATCGCAGGGGCGACAGTGAAGTTGGGCTTGAGCCTTGAAGCAGCTTCTTACGTATCCCTGTGGCAGGGAATCAAAGTCCACGTAGTTCGGGATGGTGCCGGTGAACAGACATGAAGGGGGACCTTAGCCAGATGGATGTCGTCAGCGAACCAACGTAAAGGTGGACCTTGGTCCGATGCGTCAGCGAACCGACGTGAAGGTGGACCTTGGTCCGATGGGCATCATCAGCGAACCGACATGAGGGTGGACCTTGGTCCAATGAGAGATAGGATTGAACCTCGGGGAGGCTTCCTACGTACCATGCCTTTACATGGATCAAAGACCTCGTAGTTCAGGTTGATTGATGGAATACAGTTTAACGTCATGCGGGACAGTAGTGAACCCTGACGTGAATAAACGACGGGCAGTGGGTGTCGGTGAACCGACGTAAATGAGGGACCTTGGTCCGATGGGAGATGGACTTGAACCTCTGGGAGGATTCCTACGTACCATGCCTTGACATGGATCAAAGTCCTCGTAGTTTGCTGAAAATTGGGGGCTTGGAACACCGACAAGAAGTCGGTTTGGGCCAATGTTTGTTGGGCTTGAACCCCGGGCAGGCATCCTACGTACCATGCCTTGACATGGGTAAAAGTCATCGTAGTTCGGATTGGGAAATGCAGTTTAACGTCATGCTGGACATAGGTGGAACACGACGTGAATTGGATGATGGGTGGGCTTGAACCTCGTGAAGGCTTCCTACGTACCATGCCTTGACATGGATCAAATACCTCGTAGTTCTGGTGGGAATGGATGTGCAGTTTAATGTCATGCGGGACAAGAGAGGCATGCAGTTTAACGTCATGCTGGACGAGGGAAAAACTCGTCGTGAATGAATGACGGGTGGGCTTGAACCTCATGGAGGCTTCCTACGTACCATGCCTTGACATGGATCAAAGTCCTCGTAGTTCTCTAGATGGGTCACAATTGCTTTCCATTGGACCGGGATGCAGTTTAACGTCATGCTGGACGAGAATGAGACCCGACGTGAGTAAATGACGGGTGGGCTTGAACCTCATGGAGGCCTCCTATGTACCATGCCTTGACATGGATCAAAGACCTCGTAGTTCTCTAGATGGGTTGCAATGGCTTGCCATTGGACCGGAATGCAGTTTAAGTCATGCTAGACGGGAATGAGACCCGACGTGAGTAAATGATGGGTGGGCTTAAACCTCATGGAAGCTTCCTACGTACCATGCCTTGAAATAGATCAAAGTCCTCGTAGTTCACTAGGGAATGGGGGGTCGGGGTCGGTGCTCACTCTAAGCCCACGTGAGTCATGCTCGGTGTGATAAAGAAGAGGTTGCAAGGACCTGACGATCACGTCGCAAAGGAAGCGTCCGTGAGAAGCGATGAGGTGATTACGCGTTAGGTGGCCCCCGGTGCTGGGAATTACTTCAGGATGGAGGCCCAAAGTGCGACAAAGCGCGGGAAAGATGGACCTTGGTCCGACGATGGGAGGTGCCTCGTTCCCTATCACGCCCTCCACTGACCTTGGTAGTGTGGAAGTACGGAGATGCAGAGGTGCAGCAATCCGTTGGGGAACTAGGGTCGCCCTTCTCCTACGAACATACGCCACTCCGACAAGGAGGATCTCATCCCATGTAAATGGGTGATTCCATTCCCGTGGAGACGAGTGGTGTAAATAATGTTCGAGTTGGGGGGACCCTTCGTGAGGGGCACGAGGTCGGGTCACAGTTTAACATCATGTGTTAAGGACGTGGTGCTTGGCAGTTTAATGTCCTCCAGCTCGGACGAGGTGGGTTCACTCCACACCCCTAGGACTTACATAACTGGTACCCTCTGGTCCTTGGGGAAGGGAAGGTACCAGTAAGGCCATGGTTAAGGGGGGTCACGAAACGAACCATCGAGGGGTCCACGTTAGCATGGCTATGCGAAGACGCAATAGCCGTTAGCGTTCCTATGCGAAGAATCATTAGGCGAAGCAACGCTACGGGTGGTATTGTCCATGGGACTTTGAAATCACATCGTGCAAACCTGGATGGTTGCACGGGAAGAGGAATTGCTAAGCAAAGGAGTGTGCTTCGCGAAGTGGAGTGGCTTGGCCTTAGCATGGGCCATAGGTGTGAGTGGGAGGTGCTTCGTGAAGTGGAACAGTATTCGCGGAGCACCGCCTCGCGAAGAAGAGGTGACTCGCGGGGCAGGGTCCTGCGAAGCAGTGTGCTTCGCGATGTGCAGTGATCCTGCCTTTGCATAAGGATCACTAGCATGGGTTGGGTGTTTAACGAAGCATAAATGCTCCGTGGCTTCCCGGGTTCCCTTGGGAATCCCCTTCCTTCGCGAATGCCCTTGAGCTTTGCGAAGGGCATCCCTCTCAGAAGAGGGGCTCAAAACGAGACAATGCAGAGGAGTCTCGCGAAATAGAAGTACCTCACGGAGCTCATGATTCCCGGGGAAAAGCGTGCTTCGCGATTCGGGAGAGGAGAAGCCGAAAGGTCGGATTTTCCGTCCTCTTTTTTTTTGGGATTCAGGGGGAGTCCAGTATTTATAGGGAAGGGGTTCCACGAAGCAGAACTCGCGTGCCACCTTCGGTGCTTCGCGGCGTGCTTGCAAACGTCAACGTTGTCCGCGGAGCATTACCGCCTTAGGAGCTTCGCGGCGGCTTGTGAACATCAAATGCGTTCGCGGAGGATTACCGCCTCTGGAGCTTCGCGGCGGCTCACGAACGTCAAATGCGTTTGCAGAGCATTACCGCCTCCGGAGCTTCACGACGGCTCGCGAACGTCAAATGTGTTCGCGGAGGATTACCACCTCTGGAGCTTCGCGGCGGCTGGCGAACGTCAAATGCGTTCGCGGAGGAATACCTCCTCGGGATCTTCGTGGCGGCTCGTGAACATCAAATGCGTTTGCGGAGGATTACCGCCTGTGGAGCTTCGCGAGACCGCGATGGTCGGGGCGCTTCGCGTGGGAGCTTCGCGGCAGTGCTTCGCGAGGCAGCACGACGGCCTTCTTTTTCGTTCCTTTCTTTTGGGCCATATTTTTGGCGCCAACAAATGCCCCCCCTCAGACTTGGAGCCGCGGAGGGCAAAGGGTCGAAGTCTGAGGGAAAATCGCCAAAATTGTCGGCTGTTCGCGAAGCAGCTTCGCGAAGGGGGCCCACGGAGCTGACCGGGGCCACAGATCCGGACGCGCCACGATGTTCCGCGCGGGTGATGCCCACCGCGATGCTCCGTGGTTGGCGCCTATAAATAGGGGGGCCGACCTCTTTTTTCTTCACGTGCCTTCCTTGTCTTTTTGTGCTCTCGACTTCGCGAAGCTCCGCGTACTCCGCGACAGCCCTTCGCGAATCGAGCTTCACGGTGAACCGCGGGTCTCCGACTCTGCGTCCGCGCCAAGAGAACCTCTGCTTGTCGGCCTTGGCCAAACTTCGCGGCTTAGTCTCGCGACCGATCTTCGCGATCCGGCTTTGCGATTCAGCTTCGCGGTCGAGCTTTGCGATCCAGCCGAAAGAATTATTTTCTGAGGGCCAGAGATAAAATGGCCCATCAAGAGGCTCTATTGGGGGTCCTTGCAGATGCTGCTCGCTGGGATGAGATGGCCAACTGTCCAGGCCTGGGGGAGATGATCCAGAGCCACTCAGACCACACCTCTTTGAAAGATCTGCTCTCGGAGGGTCAGAAAGATTATCCGCAGTGCAAGAAACTGCCGTTGGACAGCTTCGGGCTGAGGGATGATGTCTTTATCCCGGAGGCGAATAGGGATGAAACGACTTGCTGGTTCAGGAGCACACCGTGCCAGCACAAATGGTTCAGGGCGGCCGATGGTCATGCATGGGAAGACTTCACACCCGTTACCGCTGATTGTCTCTACAACCATGTGAACGACATTGACGGGAAGCCATTGCAGCCAGAGACTGCCCCTCCCCTCTACTGTACCATGCTGACGGTGGCTTTGCAGGATTCGAAGAAGGGATGGTCTGATGAGTGGGACCTGTGCCAGGGCGGCAACTTTACTGATGACTGGGCCTGGGCCTACTGGGTAGGTGCCTCATGCGAGGAGTTTGGGGCCGAGCTGAGGAGAGTGGGGTTGTATGAGGAGGCATGGGCCTCCCAATTCCACATTTACTAACCAAAGCAGCTAATGCTGGAGTTGCTGAGTAGATGGTCATCTAGGACCAACACTTTTCACCTGCATCACGGGGAGGTGGGCATCAGCCTGTGGGATGTCCACCAGATTTCTGGGGTCCCAATCTTGGGGGCCATGTATGAAAAATTCATCCCCGTTGTCATCGCGTGGGGAGATGTGGAGAAAATGCCGTGACTGGCGTCGGCGCTGATGGCACTCGTCCCTGGAGAGGACAAGGAGGCCGTGAGGGACGTCCACTTCAGGAGGTGGTTCAAATGCTTCCTGAATTTCCCAGAGAATCGAGAGTTCCCTCCGAGGCCTCGAACATGTCCAAGGGAAGCCCAACGGGGCAAGGGGCACTCATATTGGTGGGTCATGGAGGACAGCCAATGGAAGACTTGGGGTTTCAAGGTCAGCACTGAACAACAGCCGATAGTCAGGCTGGCGGCGTTCATCCCGGCTCTCATCTGTGGCTGGATCCTACCGGTGAGGGATACAAGCATGGGGGTATGACCCAGCTCATTTATCATGGCGTCGATGTTGTCCATGGGGCAGCGGATCAACCTGGGGATCCCGATGCTCACCAAACTATACAGAATGTTGCGGAATATTAGCGAGGGAAAGAAGCCGCCAAGGATATGCGGGCCCTTCTACCTCCTGTATGGGTGGATCGCAGCGCATATCAGGGGGATTTACGAGTATCCAAACTCCATTTCGCCACCGGGATCAAACTTCCGCCCCTCCATCCTGAACGCGGTCAGGAGCTTCCCATTCAAATTAGTCGTGCCGATGGTGCTGAATCGGGTGTGGAGGGCGGATGAGTTCAATTTCCACCCTTTCCCATTGCCGACGGGGATGCTTACTGATGACGTACGGGGAACGGAAGAACATCGGGCTTACCTCCTGGCCTTCCGAGGTGGAGTTTTGGTGGCACGAATAGATCGTGAGCCGCTCTGTGAACCATACACTCCGCATTGGTTTGCAAGGCAGTTTCTGTGCCTCCAGCGGCTGATCCTGCTGGTCTACTGGGAGGTGCGTCATGAGGATAACCCATGTGTGATGAGGCAGTTGTGGCTCATGTTCACACGGGAAGATGGAAAGATGCGGATTGCATTGCCTTCATCCACCGCCGCCTTCGGATTAGTGAAGGAGTATGCCATCAGTTGGGAGGCTGCTTACCCGGGAGAGATGCTGAAGCAACCAACTATCCAGGTCGGTGACGGTGGGCCTCCTCTATCTCGAGGTCGGGGTCGGAGGGCAGCTAGGGCCGCTCGCGGTAGCTGGGCTGCCATTGCGGCGAGACCCGCACCGGCCGAGGGTATGCCAGCAGCGGTAGATCCGGTGATTCCGGAAGAGCAGGGTCATCCGGAGGGGTGGCCACCAAGGGGATTTCGTAGGATATCCACCGAGGCTCCGGGGAAACGCCTGCGTCACATTGACATGGCAGAGGATGTCGTCTTCCCGGAAGCTTGGGAAATTTGGGATGTCAACCGGAAATTCCTCAGCCCACCCGAGATATGGGCCCACCTGAATCGCCTCGGGATGGAATTACCGGGCATAGGCCCAGTTCGGGCTGGATTCATGGCATCTCCGGCGGAGGCAGCACAATACCTGGACGAACTGGAGGATTATGTCCACTCCAGCAGTGTCTCTCGCTCAATGACAGACTGGGTGAGGGTACTGTTGAATCAGACGGTCCCCCCACAGTTATCGGCTGCCGATCTGAGGGAGCGCTTCCCCTTGTCGGAGGAATTATAGGACTCCTCTCGGGAGGATGAGGCTAGAGGAGGGAGCCCGCTAGAGGAGGGCATGGTCGGAGACCGAGGCTCAGAATCCGACGATTTCACGGAGGCTCTCGAGGTAGCATCCCAAAATTCTCTCCTTACGATATATTCTTGGGTCCCTATGGACTTCTCACCAATGTTTGAGCCATGCAGGAGGAACTTGTTCGCAGGCCTCGTTCTCGCTCCTTGGCGGGTGATGATGCGAGACCTTCAGAACCCGCGCCTATGGCTGCGTCCAGTTCGGCGTCTGGTGGGACAAGGGCGCCCGAGGTGGCTCCTCCGGAATCTCCAGACCTTCCAACAGTATACGGGGGGCCTCATCTCGGGCTCACATCAGTACCGGCTCAAGAGCAGCACTCGGAGGTTGATCTCCATAAGTCTCCTCTATCGGTCTCCTCGTTGTCACATGTAGACCATGCCAGCTAACGTTTGTCCCTCTCTGTCGTACAGTTCTTCGACTGGCGTGGGCCACTGCGGCAAGACTGGTCGGGATGTCTGGTGGCGTCCCTCCTAGGGGCATGCCGGTGATGGTGGCAATAGTCCCTCCATCTCCTCAAGCTGCGAAGCACATCATCACTGGAGGGTCTACCAGCAGGGCCGTACCCGAAGTCATCGAGGTGGACTCCGAGGAAGAGGATCAACCGGTCGGTCCCAGTTCTGTCATGCCTGCTTCGGCGCCAGGTGTCACACTGGATTCAACACCAGATGTTGATCCTGCCGAGGATTTCCTGCGGGCGTACCGCGCGTACGAGCATGCCAATCATGCAGACTGGAACGAAACGGCCTCCGACGAGGAAGACAGCAGCATAGTACGCCGCCAGTCGTGGAAGATGATCGTGCGCTTTATCAAGGACACTCCCCAAGCACAATGGCTGGCCGAAATGGATAGGCTTCGCTCGCGGTTGCGCGCAATGTGCGCTGGGGGAGTGGATGCCCAACGTCCTTACGCACTCATCCAAGATCTTATGGCTGAGAAGATCTGGGAGCATGATCGCGGGCTCACCGTGGGCTGGCAGCGGAGGAAAGCGACCAGCATCAAGAAGCTCCAGGAGGCTGAAGGTGAGGTTCAACAGATGCAGACCCGAGCAGACGAGCTTTCAGCCTCTCTTGACGCACAATCTGAGCTGGTCTCACGGTTGAAGGCCCAGATGGCAGAGGCAGAAGAGCATATGAGGCAGACCTCTAGAGAGATGGCTGTCGTTCATGCTGGCATGGAGAGGGCCAAAGCCAGGACTGACGAACTGCGCCCCGCCGCTGCTAGGGAGGAGCGGGAGCTGATTTAGCAGCAGCAATCCTTGGATGCCGCAAGTCAATGGGTTGCGGAGCTGCAACGCTCTTTTGACGGGGTCAACCCGTCCATGGGGGAAGTCGACCCCCCCGAGTATTATAACAAACCCAAAAACCTTTATTGGTACTTTCATGCTTCCAAATTTTACCTTTGTTTTGAATTCCGTAGCACGCACGTTTACCACTGTCGAATTACCTTGCGACAATTCCCTAGGCCCACATGGGTCGAGCCCGATGTTTGGGATTCGTATTACCAGTCCGGATTTATGAAAGGCGAGAGGGGCTTGATGGGGGAAGGAACTTTCAGGATGACCGAATTACAGTTTCTTCAACGTGCTCTTATGCACGAACGGGGCAATGCCAGGGGCGCTAAAATCGGTCCAGACAGATGAAAATGGGAAGCGTGAATTACGATACCCAAGATTCGGAACACTGTGGGGATGGCGTGACAATAATGGACAACCGTTAACCTTGGAGGAGAAGCGGTACCCTTACTGCGTTAGCCTCTAATGGGGACAACAAATGAGGGTCGACCATTGACCATGTTCGAAACACGGGACCATGTCACAAATGTTGTTGATCAATCCTTCGGGATGTTGGGCCAGGACAGTTGGCGGACCATATGTCAAAAATCCATACTATTAGGGGGTCCTTCCAGATATGACCCGTCTTCCGGAATGTTGGCCCAGGACGGTAGGTGAGCCGATTCGGCATGAGACCAGGCCGTTAGGGGGTCCCGTGAGACATGAAAGGGGACGAGGTTCCGAATAAGGGGCACACAAAGCGTGGAATATGGAGTGATGGTCTGTCCGAACAGAATCCAACACTTAGGTAGTTACACCACCGTGGTGGGAGCACTCCAGAGAGGCGCATCGGTTTGATCATGGATCATTCCTTCTTTCAGACAGCGCCTCTCTGGCGAGGGGATTCGTCACTTCCCAGTGGGATCTTGGGGCATCCTGAACTTGTTCAGGGTAGAACCGCAGTTTAATGTCATGCGTTGTGGACACATAGAATCCTGTAGTTTAACGTCATACGATTGGACGTGGAATAAGAGGGAAGGAAGCGTGTGGCGCGGTAGATATGAAACCGACGTGAATGAGGACTTGGAGTCCAACTCATACCACATACCCCCGGAGGAAACTCTTCAGGTCGAGGGACCAAGAGTAAGGATTGGGCTGGGCCTGAAGCAGAGTGGCCGGGCGTTCCTACGTACCCCATGCGGATGGGAATCAATCCATACGTAGTTCTGAAAGCACATTTTAACGTCATGCAGGACGAGGAGCAGCCTGACCGCGTTGGTACACATCCCGCTAAAACTACTAAGCCCACGTGAGTCGTGCTCGGTGTGGGAAACAAGTAGTGGTGGTGGGAATTTACCAACATAGAGAGGGGCAGGTTAGGGAAAAGGGACGCTCGATGAGTACCAACCCAATGACAACTAACACGATCATTTAGCGCACCTAGATGCGCGTAGAGAAAGAGCCGAGTATGATGGAATTCCACTTGAACACGAGAAAATGGAAATGTGTGAATCATAGTGCTCGAGATTCAGATCATGATGATGGCGGTGTGACGATGGAGGATAACTACTGGCCATGTTCGCAACACAGCATCCTGTCGCATTATCCTAGAATGGGGACAGACAAATGAGCATCGACCGCTGACCGTATTCGCAACACGGGATTTTATTGATTTGTTGTCCAATATCCGTAGGGACGTTGTCGCAAAACGATTGAAGGGCCCTTAGGTCCAGCATTCATGGAGTACCCTTAAGCCTAGTATCCATGTCGTCCGAGGGTCCTTTTGGATGTTGAAGAGGATGAGGATCCAAATAGCGAGCTCACGAAGCTTGGTCATGGGACGGGGGGAATGTCCCTGTGAAAATCCCACACTTCGGGCTCTTTGTCAAAACACATATGAATACGGCAACGAAACATATTAGAGAGAGGGAGCATATTCCTTTCCCTTGGGGGGATCTTAGTTTAGGGTCATAGAATTCGGACCATGGGTGAGAGGAAACATAAGAGGCACATGGTGGAGTAACTCAAACACCTGGCGTGAACGGGAATAGGATGTGTGTACGGCGCGGTGAACAACTCGACGTGAATGAGGGCACAACCCCATATCACACCACGCAACCTCCTTGGGAGAGGTTTTTGGCCAAGGGACCGAAAGGTAAAGTTATGCTGGGCCCGCAGGGAAGTGCTCGGGCGCTCCTACGTATCTCATGAGGATGAGAATCAAGCCATACGTAGTTATGAAGGGTGCCTTTGACCATTAATGGGTAAAGGGAGCAGGGGACGCATGGCGTCAAGACCCGACGTGAAGGAGGACCTAAGCCCTACTTACAATGCGTTCTCTGGCGAAATGTTCGAGTCGATGGACCGAACACAATGGTTAGGTTGGGCCCACGGGTAAGTGCCCGTGCACTCCTACATATCTCATAAGGATGAGAAGCAAGACACACGTAGTTCTGGAGGACGACATGGTAGGATACCAGTGCCAGGGGAAAAGGGGAGTGCGGGCGTGGCCCTTGCACTAAAAGAAGCGGAATTTGATGTATCTTGTTTGTTCTTTAAGGTGAATGGTTTTTTTTGTGAAGTGACAGGCCCAGAATAGTAGGCTGTGATGTCACCACAAGGATCAAGCCGTGATGGGCATTGACAAATGGCATGGCATGTGACCAATACCCAACGTGATGTCCTCTACAACAAGGTCACCACAATGCAGTGCTGTTTTTCGTCGTGCGGCTAGGACGATAATGTCACAGTTTAGGGTCGTATGATAGGACTAAGCTTGCATTTTATCGTCATGCAGTGCATACGTAGCAGAGACGATGCTAGGAGGGAAATGTGTGCAGTGTTATAAAACACAATTGACGGAGAGATGATCCCACATCAGATTGTACGCCATTCGAAGTGGAAAACCATAGGCCGAGGGGCCTATATAGAGGTAAGAGGTGAAACCGGGGGAGAGACTGGCTCTCTAAATGGGCTGTACCCGAAGACAGGGTGTCCGGGTGGTCCTACGTATCCCATGAGGATGGGAATCAAGCCTCACATAGTTCTGAATGGATCTTAGTTTATGTTCTTAGAGCTCGGACCATGGGTGCCCCGAAGGACGCCAGATTACAGCTTTGTCCCCCTGACATGCAAAGGTGTATTGAGGGATAGCGGCAAAAGTGTAAAGATTCCACTTGGACATGATGCGGTGGAAAATGATGTGAATCATGCAACCAACATTTGAGGACTGAAGGGGCTGGCGTGATGACAGAGGATTATTGCTGACCATGTTCGCAACACAGCATCCTGTTGCATTAGCCTGAGATGAGGACAAACAAATGAGCATCTACCGCTGACCATATTCACAATGCGGGATTTTATCGATTTGTTGTCCAAAACCATTGGGGGCATTGGCCCGTAATGGTAGGAGAGCCCTTGGGCGTAGTATCCAGGCCGTTCTTGGGGGTCCCTCTGGGTGTAAAAGGTGATGGAAGCCTGAATGGAGGGGAACACGAAGCTTGACAAGTGGAAGGAACATGATCAAGTTGAATCTGACACTCTTGGTCCTAGACCAGAGTACTCTTAATACATGGGTGAAACAATGCAAGGAGTCAAGGGACTCAACCATAAGGGTGATCGAGAGATGTAAGATTCCCAGGGGAAGGGGGGCACGGTGACCAAAACCTTGTATCATACCTACACATCCCCCTCCTGGAGAGGGATAGTCCGAGTGGCCCAGGTGACCGGGAGATCAGGAGATCACTAGGAGGTGGGGCTGGACCCGAATCTTAGACATTCAGGTGGTCGTACGTATCCCATAAAAATGGGAATCAAGCCACACGTAGTTCGGAAGGATGCCTTTTAATGTCATGTAGGACAAGGAATAGGAGGGCTAACTCTCAGAATGGGGTGTGCGTGGTGCAGATATTGCAAACCCGACGTGAATGAGGACATGGTCCTACACTACGCCATGCGGTCTCGTGGTCGGGGTCCTGAAGGCAGGACCAGAGAGGTGAACTTGCTAAATTCAATCTAGACCCGAAGACAAGGGTTCTTGAACGTAGTTCCAGATGAGAATCTTAGTTTATGGTCTTAGAGCTCGGAATGTGGGTGGTGACAACTCTCGAGTAAGCACAGACGTCAACCCAATCCCTAACCCCACATGAGATAAACTCGATATGGGAAACAAGGGAGAAGATCCTTATCGCAATACATGGGGCGTCTATCAAAGGGGAGTTGGCAGAGAGTTTCGAAGGACACCTTTGATGCAGCTTGTTCTCCCAACACGCAGACGTGCACGGAAGAAAAGTACCAAGAGTCCTGAGACTCTACTTGGACATGATGAAGTGGTGAAGGGTGTGAATCGTGTACCCGACATTTTGGGCTTAATGGTTTGACGTGGCGATAGAGGAAAACTGTTAACCATGGTGGAAACACATCGTCCATATCGTGTTAGCCTGAGGTGGGAATAACAAACGAGCATCGACCGCTGACCATATTCACAACGTGGGATTTTATCGATTTGCTGCCCGAAACCCTTGGGGGCATTGGCCCATAACGGTAGGAGAGCCCTTGGGAGTTGTATCCAGGCAGTTCTTGGGGGTCCCTCTGGGTGTGAAAAATTATGAGAGCCCTGATGCGGGGATATGCAAAGCTTCGAAAGCGGGTACGGACATGTCCGAGTAAAGCTTGGCATTCCAGGTAATAAACCAGAGTACTCTTAAGCACATTGGTGAACCGCCGAAAAAGGGATCGACGAAACAACTTAGTTGGGGGGGGGGGGCATGTCGTGGTCATTAAGAGACCATCGTGAATGAGGACATAATCGCACACCACACCATATAATCCTCTCATGGAGGAAGGATAGGCCATGGGGACAGGATGAGATGAGGATTCCCGAGAGATGGGGCTGGACCCAAATCATGGACATTCAGGTGGGCCTACATATCCCGTGAGGATGGGAATCAAGCCACACATAGTTCTCTATATGTAGTTTAACGTCATACTAGACGAGAAGGGGAGAAACATACCCCTAGACAAGGGAGGTGTGTGGTATGGCGAAGAAGCCGACGTGAATGAGGACGTAGTCCCACACCACACCGTACACTCCTATAATAGAGGACCTGAGTCATGGCCCGGAAAGGCCAAGGGGCCTGATGGTTAGGCATTGGTCAGGAAGACCTGACCGGTTTGCAATTTAACGTTTTACATGAGGATGAGGGTCGGGGACCCGAGAAGGCCAAGGGGCCTAAGGCTGGGCCTCGTAAAGGGAGGGCGTACGGCATGGTACATGATCCCGACGTGAATAACGACATAGTCCCACGTCACACCGTACACCCTTACGTGGAATCCTAGGCTGTGGGCCCGATCGCTAGCACCACCTGGGGGATGTTTGTCACCTCGGGATGGGGCAGAATGAATCACTGCACTCGATGTCTGGGACATCTCGGGGTGGACCCGATGATCCAGGCCACTGTTGACCATGTTCAAGACACAGCGTTCCTATGGTGACCCGTATGGGAGCAACAAATGAGCGTCGACCACTGACCAAATTCACAACGCAGGACTTGTATCGGCTTGTTGCTTGAAAACCCTCGGGGGCGTTGGCCCATATCGGTAGGAGAGCCCTTGGGCATTGTATCCAGGCCATTCTTGGGGGTCCCTCTGGGTGTGAAAAATGATGGAATCCCAATAAAGGAGTGGGTGAAGCATGGCTGTATCCATCCACGAAATGGGAAAACACCACCAGGGGGAATGTGCAGCCGGGTCGAGGCTTGCTCGATGTGGTTCGGGGAAAAAGTGTGCACCCTGCCATGTCTTGACCCGAGGGGAAGATTTTGGCTTTTGGGCTGGGCCAACGGACGAAATGTCCAGGAGTTCCTACGTATCTCATAAGGATGAGAATCAAGCCATACATAGTTCTTGATGGCCATGCAGTTTAGCGTCATGCGGTGAGGACGTGGAAGGAATAGAAGAACGGGAGTGGGCACATGGTGCGACCCTTACAATCCTTGTGCGAGCAGGGTTGCATAAGCGGGTCCAAGAAAGCCTACTCCCTGCTACACAAAGATCCTCCAAGAAAACTATTCCTAGGGGGAATAGTAGAAGGGAAAAGCTTGGGGCTGGGCTCAAGACGAGGCGTCTGAGCGTTCCTACGTATCTCATAAGGATGAGAATCAATCCATACGTAGTTCTAGAAATGCAGTTTAACTTCATGCGGGATGATAAGAAGCATCTTATTTGGGGATATGTATGGTACGATGAGTAATCCGACGTGAATGAGGACGTAGTCCTACTCCATACCGCACAATCCCGCAAGAGAATAGATCAGGGAAAACTAGGGGGCCTTGGGCCGGGCCACGGTCAGGGAGACCTGACCAGCTTGCTGTTTAATGTCTCATGGTGAAGACGGGGCTGGGGGCCCGAGGAGGCCAAGGGGCCTGAGGCTGAGCCTCGGTCAAGAAGGCCTGACCAACTTGCAGTTTAACGTCTTGCAGGACGAAAATGCAGTTTATGGTCATGCATGACTTTTCAGTTTAGAGTCATGTTGGACTATAACGTGCAGTTTAAGGTCATGCGAGACCATTTCACAGTTTATGATCTTGCAGGATGAAGATGCAGTTTAAGGTCGTGGAGGACCATTTTGAATTTTAGGGTCATGCATGTCCCATTTTTCCCTAGGCAAAGTATCGCTTGACGGGGGCCGGGGGCCCGAGGAGGCCAAGGGGCCTGAGGCTGAGCCTTGGTCAGGAAGGCCTGACTGGCTTGCAGTTTAACATATTGCAGTAAGGATGGGGATGCAGTTTAGGGTCGTGCGGAACCATCTCGCAGTTTAGGGTCATGCTGGACCTTTTTTCCCTTGGAAAAGTATCGTTTATGGAATTTGGCATTGGTGGTAGGGGTCATACGCTCCCCATCCGTCGTCACCAAGGAGTATGCTCCATTGGGGTAAACCTTATGGATGTTATAAGGCCCTTCCCATTTGGGTTCTAACTTGGGCGGTTTCCTACCGGGAATCATTGGCGCTCGAAGGGCTAGTACCAGGTCGCCCTGTAGAAAAGAGCGAAGATGGAGCTTCTTGTCAAAGGCACTCGCTATCTTGTCTTGATGCCTCTCCAGATTGTGCAGGGCACGAAGCCGGTTCTCGTCCAGTGATTCTAAATCAGCCAGACGGATCTTGGTTACCTCATCTGATGTCTGGTGGTCATAAACTACAGTGCGTAACGTCAGCAGCTGGATCTCAATGGGTAGGACGACCTCAGCTCCATACACTAGGGAATATGGGGTCACCTGGGTAGAGTTGCGAGTCGTTGTCCGGTAAGCCCCGAGGGTGTTGGGGAGCTTGTCCATCCAACTTTTCTTATTCTGACCAACCATATTTTGCAGAATGTTAGAGAGGGTCTTGTTGAATGCCTCGATCTGTCCATTCGCCTGCGCGTGGTAGCGGGAGGTATGGTTCGACCGGATGTCGTACTTAGCGTACAATTTCTTCAATTCAGCTGCTCGGAAGTTGGTGCCGTTATCGGTGAGGATGGCGTGAGGTTCCCCAATCCGGTGGATAATGTTGGATCTCACAAAGTCAACGATGGAACGGGCCTTGACCTCTTTGAGCGGAACTGCCTCTACCCACTTGGAGAAGATATCTGTAGCAGTCAGGATGAACCTACACTGGCGGGCTGTTGCCGGTGGATACGGTCCCACTACATCAAGTCCCCATACCGCAAATGGCCAAGAGTACTTGGTGGGGTGGAGGGGCTCCAGTGGCCGATGCAAGAAGTTGGCGTGTGCTTGGCACGCGTGGCATCTCTTGGCATATCCAATACAATCATGGATCATAGAGGGCCAAAAGTACCCTAACCTCCGGATTTGATGGGACAGTTTCGGCCCAGCTTGATGGGCACCACAGGAATCGGCGTGAACCTCTTGCATAACTTGAGGTATCTCCCCTCCTTGGAGGGAACAGAGAAGGACACCATCGAAACTCCGCTTTTAAAGGATTTTTTCAAGACTGGGGCCGCTCTGGAGGGTAAATTACAACGCGTGGCATCAGATTCTCTCACGTTCGGCCCGGTCGTCCGGGAGCTGACCATTTTAGAGATACTCGACAAAAGGTGCTCTCCAGTCGGGGGTGGTTTCAACCACTGCGTCTGACGAACCCGGGACTCCTGACGTGGAGGGTCCAACAGTGAGATGACTTACCTGCAGGCTATCATGGTCCTCTTGGGTGACGGGGGAAATGACTCTCCGGTGGGCCAAATGTATGACCAAATCATCTTGCTCGGGTTCTGCGAGTGACACGGCTAAACCAGCCAAGGCGTCTGCTTGGCCGTTCTGCGACTGTGGGACATGGGTAAACTCTGGTCGAGAAGAGAACTGGGCCAATAGGCGGAGGGTGTACTCCAGAAACGGTGCGAGCTCCGGCTTCCTGACGACGTAGTCGCCATTAACCTGTTTGATTACCAGCTTGGAATCCCCATTCACATGTAGATGGGGAACATGGATCTCAAGGGCCAACTTGAGGCCGGTGATGAGAGCTTGGTACTCCGCCTCGTTGTTAGTACAACCTTCTGACAATAGGAATGAGTATGGCAGGACGGCTTGCGCCGGGGTAATAAAGACAATACCCAGGACCACTCTGTTGAACTTGGGATCGTTGAGCCTCCTACCGGTGGGGCGCCGGGAGGCGCCGTCGAAATGCATTTGCCAACACGGGGAAACATGATCGACTGAGAGGATCGTCCCATCAGGGAAATCCAGGTCCAAGGATTGATCTGCGGAGGTTGGATGGGCAGCTAAAAAGTCTGCCCATGCCTGTCCCTTAATGGCCTTCTGAGGTACAAACCTAATATCAAACTGCTGGAGAATCACCGCCCACCGTGCTAGTCGGCCAGTCAGCATAGGGCGATTTAGGATGTACTTCAGAGGGTCCACCCGGGAGACCAATTGCACCTCATGGTGCTGCAGGTAATGTCGTAACTTCTGCACGGCGAAGACGAGCGCAAGGCAACTCTTTTCGATAGGGAAGTATCTGACCTCCGTATCGAGAAGCATGCAGCTGAGATAATAGAGACTGTTCTCAGTACCCTCATTATTCTTCTAGGCGAGCAACGCACCGAGGGATCTCTCCAGGGCGGTCACATAAAGGACCAGCAACTTTCCGGAGATGGGTGGCCTCAGGACCGGAGGTTGTAGCAGATACTGCTTGATTTCCTCGAAGGCGGTCCGACACTCCTCATCCCATTCATAGGTGGCGCCCTTCTTCATGAGTCGGGAAAAGGGCTTACACTTGCCGGCCAGATTCGCGATGAATCGACGTATATAGGCTAAGTGGCCTTGAAGGCCTCGAAGCTCCCGAATGTTGCTTGGGGGAGGCATTTTGCTGATGGCCTTGATCTTCTCCGGGTCGATCTCGATACCTTGGTATCTGACAACAAAGCCTAGAAACATCCCAGAGGTGACCCTGAAACCACACTTCAGCGGGTTCATCTTCAGGTGATGGGAACGGAGGAAACTGAACACTTTCTCAAGGTCTTTGAGATAGTCCCGGCGCTGGCATGATTTGACTACGAGGTCATCCACGTAGCATTCCAACAATGTCCCGAGAATCGGTGTGAATATGCGATGCATGGCCCTCTGATAAGTGGCACCTGCATTTTTCAAACCGATTGGCATTACCTGGTAGAAAAAAGTACCTTGGGGAGCCCTGAAGGCAGTGGACTCCTCTTCTTCGGGGGCCATCCGGATCTTGTTATACTCGGAATACCCATCCATGAAAGAGTGGGCTTGGAAACCGGCCGTGGCGTCAATCAACAGCTCCGTCACTGGGAGTGGGAAGTCATCCTTTGGGCAGTGGCGATTAAGATCACGAAAGTCGATGCAAACTATGATATGCCCATTCTTCTTCCTGACTGGCAAAATTTTGGCAAGCCACTTGGGGTACTGGACCTCCTTGACGAAGTTGACTTTGATTAGCTTGTCAACTTCGGCCTCAACCATAGAACCATGAGAAGGGTGGATCATCCTGGGAGGCTGCTTAAACCCACGATATTTTGAAGGGAGGCCCAAACGGTGAACAGCTACCAGGGGATCTATCCCTGGCATCTCGTTGTAACTCCAAGAAAACACATCACGGTGCTGTTTGAGGAAGTCTAGGTACTGCTGCCCTTCCTCGGGGGACATGTCTGCACTGATCAATGTGGGTTTCGGATCTGCCACGCTACCAAGGATCACCTGTACCAGTTCTCAATCGTGGTAGAGACGCCTTCTTCAAAGGCCGGGGGAGCATCCTCCAAGTCTTCCTCCCCACCAGTGGGGGGACTTCCCGCGACGGGGGGTACTTCTGGGCTATCAGAATCCGAGGGGCAGCTGGTGCCGGCTTGGGCAGTAGTGGTCATCACATCGGGAGACTCGCTTTCCATTGAGACCATAGCAATGAGGGCAGTCGACCCTATCCCATCTGGCCTTCGGCCAAAAGGGCCACGTTTGATGATATCAAACCAGTGGTGACGTGTTGGCCTGAGTCGGTTAATTCCAGCCCGGCGGAAGAGACACGTATGGTGCACCGCCATTGTCATAAGCTTGACATCCCGGTACCGTACAGGGGTAGGGGGTTCCGGGATGACTTGAGCCTGGTTGATGTAAGAGTACGAGGTGATTTTCCGTCGTCACTTGGACACGGGAACATGCCTTCCCTGCGTACCCGAAACAACAAAACATTTTCCCACGTTGGGGGTCGCGGCCTCCAACCGGTGGATCGAGAGTATGTAGGTGTCATCTATGCTTGTCCAGGGATCACTTGTGACCGGGGCGGGTTCATCCTCGCTTACCAGTATTTGCTTGTCCTTACTTTTGTAATAACCCACATCCAGATAGCGGGCCTCACAAGAAGCAAAAGGACACGCGTCGCCTTGGAGCACACCTACTCGACCGTTGAGCGAGTACTTGAGGCACTGGTGATATGATGAAGGTACCGCTGCATGCAGATGGAGCCATGGCCTACCCATCAATGCGTTGTAGGCGGTGTCCTGAGAGACAACCATGAAATCAGTGCTGTAAATTAAGCCACCGAACTGAGTCTTCAGGCGGATCTTGCCGACTAGGGTTTGCTATGTCCTGTCATACCCCTCGATCCTGAGGTCAGAGGGAGTTAAATCTCCTTCGGACAGACCCAGCTTTCGTAGCATCCGGGTCGGAATTAGATTGATTCAGGAACCTGTGTCAACGAGACAGCGGCGGACTTCCACGCCATTGAAGTGGACAGTGATGTACAATGGGCGAATGTTCCCCTGTATAAGAGGGTCCTCATCTTCATCGGAGAATGATATAACGGCCTGACATTCGGCATTTTCAATCGTCTTGGTATGGAAGGCTTCCACAGCTGCTACCTCCATCTCGAATTGGATGGGGCGCCTTAGGGCCTCGGCAAGTGCCTCACACATTTCAGATGACAGGAGAAGGGACTCAAGGATGGAGATCCTCGCCGGAATTCCGGCCAGGTGCTTCAGGACATCATACTTTCGTGCCAAACGCGATCCTCGGCTTACAGGTGGTCGTTCGGCATTTGGAGAAACAGTGGGTCCGGCTGGTTGAACCGGCGATCGGCTAGACTGGGCACATTTTGCTGCCTACTAGTAGAAGCCTGAAGAGTAGTCGCCGGACTAGGATCGGACAGGGGAGGCTGGCCTGTAGCCGGGCAAGACTGACTATGATACGAAAAAGGCGGCTCCCCCCGATCCAATAGCACGAACGACGGTGTAGGTAGAGCAGAGGGTGTTAGATGGGTTTGCGCGTGCTGAGATCTGCGCTGAGCCTGCTGCCTGATCTCGGTAGCGTGCACGTCTTGGAAAAAAGTGCCTGCTGATGTACCTGGATGACCAGCGCGATTGCGATTCCGCTGACGTTGATGTCTGCTGGAAACGTTGGGGAGGTCTACCTGGCGTCCCCCCTCATCGGGGGTCATATAGGGCTTTACCAGCTCCACGGTGTTAACCGAAGCGTACCCCTGGCTATCGCTCAAGGAGTCATCCACCGCTGGGCAGATTCTGGGAGGAATCCCCATTTCAGGGGGCATAAAGTCGACAAGAGTGCGGGATGACAATGGCACTGGCAGTGCGCGTTGCTTCTTCTTGGGTCGCCGCTGCTTGCCCTTTTGGGCAGAGGTCGACTGTGAAGACGATGCGGAGGCACCGACTAATTCTTCTAAAGGTTACGACTGCTTCAGGCGTGCCTGGATGATACCATGGGCATGAACGACGGTTTTTCGAGCCATCCAATCGTCGTATTTCTTGTACCCGCGGCTGGGGACCTGCTGCCACTCGCCTTCGCTGTCGCTGCCGATCTCTGATCCTGTAAAGACACCTGCCACTTGCGCTGGTGCTGGGCCCAACTTGACTATGTTTTTGTTGACCTAGTCCTGAGGCCAGTCTTTAAACACATAGCATTGCTTGAGTCTGTGCCCCAGTATCTGATGATAAGGGCTGTAGTTGGGTGATCGGTGAGATGCGCCTCTTCCGGCCTTCTGCACTCAGGCAGACGCACAATCCCTTGCTCTAGAGCACTTAGGAAGTAGCCAGGGACCTGATTTTCGTTGAACGAATAGGTCTGGTACCTTCTTTCCGGATAGGGGGCCCTGGGGGCCTGGCCCTGACGAGGGGCCGGAGGGGCCTGCCAAGGAGGCGGCACCAGATTGTCTAGCCTAGGTGGCGGTGGCACGTTGCGCGGGGGAACCTGTCGGTTCTGAGGCGGTCTCTGCTGGATAGGAGCCTGTGCTTGAGGTGGAGGACCTCTGCGGGGTTGCGGGGGTGGTGCCGCCGGTAGCAACTCCAGCTGCCTCGGGGCTTCAATTTGAGCCACCGCGGCGGGCTCAGCCCTGGCGGTCCCCCTGGCCGGGATCATAGGGGGCAACAAACGTGCCTGACTAGCCTGTTGCAGGGCTTCCTCAAGGCGTTGAGCCGTATCCGAGAAATCTCTGAACCCTCTAGGGTAGTTCTGGGTAATCAGGGAGGGTACCAGCTCTGTCTTGACGTTCCCCACACACATTGTCAGTAGTTTCTCCTGAGTCAGTGGCATATTGAGGGAATACGTTAGTCCCTTCTACCGGGCGATGAAATCTGCAACCCGCTCATCAGGCCTTTGCTTGCACTTGAAGAGGTCTGCAATGCTGGTCTTTCACGTGGTGGAGCTGAACTTTTATAAGAACTGCCGGAGAAGATCCTCCCAACCGGTCACCGATCCGATAGGGAGCTGGCTGTACCAGACGAATGCCGGACCTTCCAATGTCTGTACGAAACATCGTTTCTTGGCGGATTCTTGCTGAGCCGGGGTCCCCAGCATGGGGCCACACCTAGAAGAAAAATGAGCCAAGTGCTGCGGTGGGTCCCCTGTCCCGTTAAAAGGCGAGAAAGTGGGGTTCCCAAAACCCGGAGGTGCGGGCATATCATCCACCCACGCGGGATAAGGCTTGCCATCCGGTGGGACCGCCACCTGCCGCATTTCCAACGCGTCGAGGCGGGATGTGAGTGCCGCGATAAGATCCTCCGGGTGGGGGTCCCTGTCTTGACGGGGATCCCTAACCACAAGTGCATTGCCAGGTTCTTCAACACGGTAGACGGCTTCAGCCGCTCGTGTGTCAACTGGCTGGACGACCTGCGGGGCGACTGGGGGAACCTGGATTGGATTCTTCAGATTGCCCCGTCGCTCGGGGGGATTTGGCGAGACGTATCGTGCCCTCTTGCCATACGTTCCGGCTTCTGCCCTGTCTGCGGCAGTAGCAAGATCAGGGTTGCCCGGAGGCATCTCACCGAGGGGAATTGTTCCTGCCCCTACTGCCCCGGCCTGGGATTACCATAGTCGGGTCGCCGCTCTCAGGCACGCTCAGCCAAGAGTTCGTCAACCAGCTTTTTCTGCTCAGTAAGCAGCTGGCGTAATGTGGCCTTCTCGGGATCTTCGTCCGTTTTCTGCATAGAGGCGGACGGGTCAGAGTGCTTGACTGTTCCGACGTGCTCCTTACCCTTGCTAGTGTTTCGACCGAGTACCAGCGACTCGGTGGTTACGGGGAGACCTAGCAGGTTCCTCTGCTGACGGGTAACTCTCCCTGAGGGGTCGAGTAGCGGCGGTACACCCTCGAGTGTCATGTCTCCATCAAGGAATTCAAGATCATCTTCCTTATCCACAACGTCGGCCATGTGGACTGCGACCCCTCTTGAGGGCATGTCCTCGATGTCGCATAGCGAATCGGGCTGCCGTCGGATAGGGTCGAAGATGATAGCGACACAGTGTCCCCAACCACGGACTTGCACATGGGGGGTGGCTTCCCTGACAATTCTGCGGAGTGCTTTAAGACTCTGAACGCATTTTCGTTGAACGGTGCTCTGGTGGCCTGGCGACTCAGGGTGCTGTGCCACAAGAAGTGCGGCCGCATCTATCAGGCGGCACTGCTCGCCGATTTCTTCGAAGTGCTCTCGACTTCTGGGGTACACCACCCATTCATAATGGAGGTGGAAGTGTGTTGCCCATAGGGTTCGACAAAAGCACCCCACGTCTTCAGGGGTAAGAGTCTCTGGTATGCGGAAATTCAGCGCCACTGTCAGCCAGAACTTCTCCGGGATGTAATCCGCTGCAAGGATACTCCAGAAGCTCCTGGGATCAGACTCAGGGTCTGGCCCTGTGTTTCCCCACTCGTCAACCAGGGGCGGCTGAGGGACCGGTAGTGGTACCGAGGCGGACCTCTGGGATAGTAATCTCGGCGGTGGAGAATATGGAAAACGAGCTGACTGGCCACCGAATTCCGGGCCATCCTCCGAAGAGTGAGGTGACCTGGCCACGATGTCACGATACGATGGGCTGATAACCACAGCTTCCGAAACAGGAGCCGCGGCTACCGGCGACAGGTCGTGTCATTGCTCTACCGTCGTTGGCCCCCAAAATAACTCTCCGTGATCTCTGGTAGAGGTAGAGGGCTCTTCTGGTGACAGAGGCGGTGGTTGCGCGGTCGAGACCTGCGGAATTCCCAAGATTTCTTCCTCTTGGATGTACCTGTAGAGAGAGATGGGAATCTGGTGGACCTCAAATTCTAGGACAATGAGGCTAACGGGTCTGGTTCCTACCCCAGTCCTTGATACGGAGGAGCGAGGAGAAGGTTCCATCGCTGAATCGCATTCTGCTTCCGAGTCGGAGAAGCGGGCAGGTTTGATCTCCACCTGGGCCTTCCCAGGGTTCTTCTTGTTGCGGCGACGACCCTCTCTCCTGCCCCGGGGTGGCTCTTCGGGACAGGGTTGACCCCTATCAAGCAGCCTCGGGGCGGCGCTGGCGCCGTGGCAGAGAGGGCCCCCACTCGAGATAGCCGGGGTGTGAGGGGCACTGGGGAAAATGTCGAAGGGTACATGGGGAAGACCTCCATGAACAGTACCCATGTGGACGGGGCCTCTGTTGGAACCGGCAGGAGCATGGGGAGGACCTCCTTGGTCGATGCGAGTGGAGCGAGGCTGACCTTCACTCCTCGAGTTGCTGGGGCGAGGAGGAGCTTCGCCGGTTGCAGAGAGGACGTAGGGAGGTCCCCCACGTTGGAGAAGGACCGGATGGACGGTGCCATCAGGTTGGCGGTCGGGGGCAGGAGGATGGACTCCATACCCTGTATAGTGGGTGCGGGAAATGTTTCCGCGCTGAGCATCAGTGTCGCGGGGCAGGTCTTCTTGTGAGATGGGGGTAGCACGAGGCATGCCTCCATGACGAACCTCGGAGCAAGGAAGGCCCACACTCTGTGGAGTAGTGGTATGGGGAGGACCTCCGTACGGGGTGACATTACCGTGGGTTGGCTCGCGGCGATCACCACTTGGGCCTGCAACCCGGAGAGTCAACCCAGCCTGCCTGTGGGGCGGTTGGGGTCTCGATCCTGGTTGGGTGAAGGAGTGCCCCTGCTCAGTGTATGCAGGGGCTTCACGATGCACGTCGATGGTGGCTTGGGACACTGTAGCTGTCGACGTTGACGCGCCTGGGTGAGTGTCCTCATCCCGGGCCCGGCGCTGACGTCGGGTCAGGCGGGCTGGTGCAGGTGGTGTAGGGACGTAGCCTGCCTGCTCTTCCTGCGGGGCCGGACGGCGGCGCTGACGCGGCCGGGAGGGAGCTCTCGCCTGGAGCCCTCGGGTCGGGACCCTGAGCGGGCTGAGCCAGACGACGCCTGCCTATTCAGCGTAAGGCGAGGAGTTGTCAAGGCGTTCCGGAGACAAACTTCCGAAACGGTTGAATGTTGGGGTGGGGAGCAGGGGCTCCCTGCGCGGCATGTTAGGGCGGCGTTGACGGCGGGGCCTGGAGGCCTCCAGGTCCAAGAGGGCCATATCCCGGGTTGGGATGAACCCTTCTTCCTCGTACCTGCGCACAAGGTTGTTTATCACCCTTCTCTGGATGACCTCTGATGGGGAAAGGGGACGTGGGTGCCCCGTATCCCACGATGTGGCGGCCGTCGTGGAGGTAGCGGCGTTACGTGTGGTGGTCGAAGCGATGTTTCCCCTGCCCCTGCGTGGGCGGGGAGCGGACAGTGATCACGTCTCTGTAACAGCAACCTCGTTCCTGAGAACAATGGGATCAACTCATCAGTACTGAGAGGAAAAGGATTGACAGCCAGTTCCCCAGCGTCCTTTCATTCTCCACGTCTGTAAGAAGGATCCATGCCAACACGCTGCAGAACGGAGTGCCCCACGTTCTACTTCCCCGACTTCCGGTGAGTTTCATGACAGTCCCGCTATTTGCATGGCAGGACCAGGCACCGGATATCTGGATCCGGTGACACGTCAATCTACTGGTGTCTCAAACGCTACTAATCTCTATATTGAGGAGAATAATTTCACGTCGGGTTCACCATTTCTGTTTCCAACGCTTTCGCTGGGGCACGCGCCCGTCCGTCCGTGGGGGAGGACGCGCGGCGCTTTTTTTGCCCCGCATTCCCACTTTCCAAAGGCGGGCGGCATTTTCTCCTTATTCAGGGACGTCTGCTCCTTGATCGAAACGGGATGATGGGATGTCGGTTCTTCCTCCTGTGGATTACTCCTCAGAACTCGTCACCTAGTCCGAGTCTCCCTCATAGATTTAATACATAGTTCGTGAAACTCTTCCTAGTTCCATGTTTCCATGGACGCCGGTTAATTGCACTGCTTCTGTCAGGATATTCCAAGGGGTCCAGTCAGGGCAGCAACCTTCAGTCAGGGGGGTAGTCACATTGAGGCATCAGTAGCGTGTCTGAATGCTGGGGTACCTGGCATGTCTGTCTGTTATCCTTGGCCACAAGGCTTCTCGAGGGCATGGAGGCCCAAGGCATACCACATCGAGCGCGGGGAATTATATGTCATAGACACATATCTGAGGTTTTCTTCAGCTTCCTGTGTTTAACACAGGGTATGCCGCAAGTTTAACGTCCAGCGGAGATGGAACAACCCAACCAGAGAATTAGCTAGGATATATCGGATTGAGGGATCCTCCTTGAAGGGATATCAATACTGGGGACAGCCCATGGGCGGCTGTGAAGAAGAGCGTACCGACACGGTCTCACCGGGATAAGACGATCCAGGTGAGAATCGGGACGGGTGATAGGTTGATGAATGGAGTGGAGGGAGAGTGAAATGGGACCATCGCAGGGGCGACAGTGAAGTTGGGCTTGAGCCTTTAAGAGGCTTCCTACGTATCCCCGTGGCAGGGAATCAAAGTCCGCGTAGTTCGGGATGGTGCCGGTGAACTGACATGAAGGTGGACCTTGGCCCAATGGATGTCGTCAGTGAACCAACGTAAAGGTGGACCTTGGTCCGATGTGTCAGCGGACCGACGTGAAGGTGGACCTTGGTCCGATGGGCATTGTCAGCGAACCGACGTGAGGGTGGACCTTGGTCCAATGAGATATGGGCTTGAACCTCGGGGAGGCTTCCTATGTACCATGCCTTGACATGGATCAAAGACCTCGTAGTTCAGGTTGATTGATGGAATACAGTTTAACATCATACTGGATGGTAGTGAACCCTGACGTGAATAAACGACGGGCAGTGGGTGTCGGTGAACCGACGTAAATGAGGGACCTTAGTCCGTTGAGAGATGGGCTTGAACCTCTGGGAGGATTCCTACGTACCATGCCTTGACACGGATCAATGTCCTCGTAGTTTGCTGAAAATTGGGGGCTTGGAACACCGACAAGAAGATAGTTTGGGCCAATGTTTGTTGGGATTGAACCTTGGGGAGGCTTCCTACGTACCATGCCTTGACATGGGTCAAAATCCTCATAGTTCAGATTGGGAAATACAGCTTAACGTCATGCTGGACATAGGTGGAACATGACGTGAATTGGATGATGGGTGGGCTTGAACCTCGTGAAGGCTTCCTACGTACCATGCCTTGACATGGATCAAAGACCTCGTAGTTCAGGTGGGAATGGGTGTGCAGTTTAATGTCATGCGAGACAAGAGAGGAATGCAGTTTAACGTCATGCTGGACGAGGGCGAAACTCGTCGTGAATGAATGATGAGTGGGCTTGAACCTCATGGAGGCATCCTACGTACAATGCCTTGACATGGATCAAAGTCCTCGTATTTCTCTAGATGGGTCACAATGGCTTTCCATTGGACCGGGATGCAGTTTAACGTCATGCTGGATGGGAATGAGACCCGACGCGTGTAAATGACGGGTGGGCTTGAACCTCATGGAGGCTTCCTACGTACCATGCCTTGACATGGATCAAAGTCCTCGTAGTTCTCTAGATGGGTCACAATGGCTTTCCATTGGACCAGAATGTAGTTTAACGCCATGTTGGACGAGAATGAGACCCGACGTGAGTAAATGATGGGTGGGCTTGAACCTCATGGAGGCTTCCTACGTACCATGCCTTGACATGGATCAAAGTCCTCGTAGTTCACTAGGGAATGGGGGGTCGGGGTCGGTGCTCACTCTAAGCCCACGTGAGTCATGCTCGGTGTGAGAAACAAGAGGTTGCAAGGACTTGACGATCACGTCGCGAAGGAAGCATCCGTGAGAAGCGAAGAGGGGCTTACGCGTTAGGCGGCCCCCGGTGCTGGGACTTACTCCAGGATGGAGGCCCAAAGTGCGACAAAGCGCGGGAAAGATGGACCTTGGTCCGACGATGGGATGTGCCTAATTCCCTATCACGCCCTCCACTGACCTTGGTAGTGGGGAAGTACGGAGATGCAGAGGTGCAGCCATCCGTTGGGGGACTAGGGTCGCCCTTCTCCTACGAACATACGCCACTCCGACAAGGAGGATCTCATCCCATGTGAATGGGTGATTCCATTCCCGTGGAGACGAGTGGTGTAATGAATGTTCGAGTTGGGGGGACCCTTCGTGAGGGGCACGAGGTTGGGTCACAGTTTAACGTCATGTGTTAAGGACGTGGTGCTTGGCAGTTTAACGTCCTGCAGCTCGGACGAGGTGGGTTCACTCCACACCCCTAGGACTTACATAACCGGTACCCTCTGGTCCTTGGGGAAGGGAAGGTACCAGTAAGGCCATGGTTAAGGGGGGTCACGGAATGAACCATCGAGGGGTCCACATTAGCGTGGCTATGTGAAGAAGAAATATCCGTTAGAATGCCTCTGCGAAGAAGCATTAGGCGAAGTAATGCTACGGGTGGTATTGTCCATGGGACTTTGAAATCACATCGTGCAAACCTGGACGGTCGCACGGGAAGAGGAATTGCTAAGAAAAGGAGTGTGCTTCGCGAAGTGGAGTGCCATGGCCTTAGCATGGGGCATAGGTGTGAGTAGGAGGTGCTTCGCGAAGTGGAACAATATTCGCGGAGCACTGCCTCGTGAAGAAGAGGGGACTCGCGGGGCAGGGTCCTGCGATGTAGTGTGCTTCGTGATGTGCAGCGATCCTGCCTTAGCATAAGGATCACTAGCATGGGTTGGGTGTTTCGCGAAGCATAAACGCTCCGCGGCTGCCCGGGTTCCCTTGGGAATCCCCTTCCTTCGCGAATTCCCTTGAGCTTCGCGAAGGGCATCCCTCTTAGAAGAGGGGATCAAAACAAGACAATGTAGAGGAGTCTCGCGAAGTAGAAGTACCTCGCGGAGCTCATGATTCCCGGGGCAAAGCGTGCTTCGCGATTCGGGAGAGTAGAAGCCGAAATGTCGGATTGTCCATCCTCTTTTTTTTGGGGACTCAGGGGGAGTCCATTATTTTTAAGGAAGGGGCGCCGCGAAGCAGAACTCGCGCACCGCCTTCGGTGCTTCGCGACGCGCTCACGAACGTCAATGTCGTCCGCGGAGCATTACCGCCTCAGGAGCTTCGTGGTGGCTCGAGAACGTCAAATGTGTTTGCGGAGGATTACAGCCTCTGGAGCTTCGTGACAGCTCGCGAACGTCAAATGCGTTTGCGGAGCATTACCGCCTCCGGAGCTTCGCGGCGGCTCGCGAACGTCAAATGCATTCGCGGAGGATTACCGCCTCTGGAGCTTCGCGGCGGCTGGCGAACGTCAAATGCATTCGCGGAGGATTACCGCCTCAGGAGCTTCACGGAAGCTCGCGAACGTCAAATGCATTCGCGGAGGATTACCGCCTGTGGAGCTTCAGGAGACCGCGATGGTCGGGGCGCTTCGCGTGGGTGCTTCGCGGCGGTGCTTCACGGCGGTGCTTCGCGAGGTAGCACGCCGGCCTTCTTTTTCGTTCCTTTCTTTCGGGCTATATTTTTGGTGCCAACAATTACCATGATCATGTTTTTCCCTAATTACAACAAATTATAATCCTTTTAAAAGGGTTATACAATTTCAATCATTTACATAAAATTGAATATTACAAAACCTTACTATTGATGTACCCAAATATCATGAAATGACACTCATTAAATGGTCATTTAATTTCTCTGCATATATAGCATTTAAATTGTTAAATTAGGGTATTAGATTATAAGGAATTTTCCTTAATCATTACACACTCTAGAAAATTATTTTCTAATTAAATTTCAAACATTCCAAAATACATTTTATGTTTATAGTTATAGATAAATATGACCTAATTCATACATATCAACCCAAAAGAATAAATAGTTTTTACTACAAATATAGTATCTATTTCATCCATAATGAATAATTTTTTAAATAAATCATAAAATATGTTCATGTAAAATATTTAGAACATTCTGCTTGGATTCTTTTTTCCCTTACCCTTAATTAAACAATGTAAAAATATTCAAAAAAATTGGATGAGAATTGAAGCATTATATAGGATATAGAAGGAATAAATAGACTAGTATTAGATGAATACTTATAAACATATGAAATCATTTTCACAATGACATACTTATCACCAATAAATTATCATATACTTACTTTCTGAAAACAGTTTATTTCAATAAATATAGAACACATAAATAAAACCATAAAGATAACTTGGAAAATTAATTAACTATTATTTTTACCCTAGAGGATTCCATATCATTTTTAAACCTCACTGATACCATACGATGTAACCATCGTATTTACCTTATTATTTAACCTCGAGGATACTTTATTGTGTAATCATCACAGTCACACATGGAGTATCATACATCTGACCTTCAACATAAACATATCCAATGTATTGGAAGTCTATATAGTGTCTACACATTCATAATAAAATTTCCCATGAACTATAAAGTAATCATAAAACATTAAAAATTGCATCATGATATACCATTACTTTTCAATTTTGTAAAAATAGAAATTTAAAATATTATTTTGAAAGGAAATATCTTACCTCAAGTATTCTTTACATAAAACCTATTCAAACAAAAATAATAATGGTTTAAAGTGTGTTTTTATTATATTAAGTAACTGTATCCATATCTATAATACTATATATGATATTTTTAGGAACAAATTCCCCCAATTTATTAACAACAATTTTATATTTTAATTGTTTTGGGAGCATTTATTTCATGGTTTCCAACATCCCATCATTATGGATTTTTATTTTGAATGGAAGAACAACAATTAAATTGGAATGAAATGGTTTTAATATTTTTCCTTAATTATAATGATACCATATCTCATTTTTTCACATATATGAGTAAGATTCATTGGATAAAACCTTAATGGAAATTATTTAATTTTTGGGCAGTTTTTATGACTATCATAAGGTATATAATTTTATTTAGTATCAAGATTATAAATTTGTTCCATAAAATAGTATAACATAAAATTTTTATGATAAAATATGATTTAACAAAAAAATTGGGTTTTTGATCAGCCATTATGGTCGTAAAATAAAATTATATTTAATCATCCATGATGACAGTTAATTAACACATCACGGATAATGGTTCCATTTTTTAGAATTAGAGGATAATAAGAGTGGTTCAATGATATATATTACATAAAAATAATACTATTTAAAATATTTATGATAATTTATGTATCTTATACCTTGTATGATTGTATTTTAGGTGATAATAATAAAATAGTGGAAATTGAAAAGAAAATAAATGAATATCAAACATGATTTATCTTCTTGAATTCTTCTTCGGGAAAAACACTTAAAGAAACATGAATTTGGAGGGTTAGAAAAAGGGTAATGGAAGTTTATAAGGTTCTTGGTAATGTAATTTTGATGAAATTAAACAATCTTATATGCTTTTTGGTTTCAGGAGAAGAGGTATTGATGGATGGTATTTATATTAGAGGAGAGGGATGTTTAATCATTAAATTGTACATTTGTTTATCATTTTATCTTAGTACACTGAATAGATTAAAAATTATCACTAAATATTTTAATATAACAAATCAATTTACTATATTTTTGGGTCATATAAGACATAAATCATATATGGATCAATAATTCTGATATTTAGCATATATTAAAAATTATTATATGTCACTATTAATAAATAAATCTACTTTTTCAGAAAAATCCAAAAAATTCAACATAACCATAATTCGATGTGTAGAATAAAAAAATGAACTCCACATTGTGATAATAGTTTAATAAATAGTATATATTAATTTTTTTTATTAAAATCCTTGTTTATTAAAAAATATCAGTCTTTATATAATAATTTATTTTATGACACTTTGAAAAATTAATAATGGTATTATAAAATAATCATATAATCACAATTAACATAAGATAAATTGATGAGACTTTATTATGAATATATTTTTTATGTAATTATAAAAATTTAAAAAAATTTAAATAAAAATTTACATCTCAAAAAAATTAAATAACATAATGTTCCACTTTCAAAACATTTTTTAAACAATCGAATATATAAATATATAATATTTACACTTATAAGATACATAAATTGTTTTTTTTACTCTCATATATGAGGTTAATATTCTAATAATTTAATTTTCCTTAATTTCTATAAATACAAATTATTTCATAATACATATATAATTAATTTAACAATTTAATTCCAGAATGAGAAAAATATTTTATGAGTATTTAGGTTGATATATTCAACCCACATATGAAGTTCAATCCTTAGTATTGTTATTTACATATAAATCTACTGAGTCTACCTTTCTCTCATAGCATTTTCATATTGCTTGGTTGATTCTTCGACAATGTGGTTTCCCTAAAAAAATTATTAATATTGTATGTATCCTTTTTCTACAATACATGTTGTCTACAATCAATAATCATTACATGTTTCACTTCTTAAGAACGTTTCTCTTCAAACTCTACAACTTCTAGGATTAAAACATAATATGAATCTTGAACACAAATTCATAACATTGAAACATCAAAATGTTATATAACTGAAAAAAACACAAAGTTAATGATAGATGATTTGTAACTTGTCCTCCATTCACTATGATTTAATATGTTCCAATGAATAGTATAATTATATTTCCTTTCCGACAAAATTGCATAACTCGTTTGCAAGGTGTGATTTTATTGAAGATTTGGCAAGTTACCAAAAAAAATGTATATATTTTTGTTATCGGTAAAAAATAATTCGTTCCTATGGGATATCATCTGGTATTTCTAGATTATAATCACTGTCATTTCCACTTCATCTACTAATTTTTACCCATTGAATTTCATTCCTTGTCATTGTACAAAATTTATTTATATAGACACTTTATTCTTCACAATTACTCAAAAAAATCCATATATATTCTAGAATGAAGCATTTTATTATATAAATAATCAAATAAAGAAATAATCTCATCCATATATCCCTAGGAAACTATTTAATAACCACATAACATGTATTCCAAGTAAATAATTATTCATTGATTCATTATATTTGATTAGGGTTGAATGGATGTATTGACATTGAATTCGGTTCCCAATAACTTTTGATGGACATTCAAAAATAATGATGTAGATCATGGATCATGGTCATATATAATAGAAATAGGAACCCCATTTCAACTTGATATCATTTTATGGTATAATAAAAAAGACAATCCAGAGACATAATATCTCAAATAGAAATAAAATTCTCATATTTAGTCAGTCAATCATAAAAACACTAATTGAATTGTTACCTCGAAATGTATTTTGCAGTCCAAGCACATAATCCATGGATATATTTTCTATTTTCTACTCTTGTACATGCACTGGCTGAAGTATCCCATTGGTAGTTTTGGATTTTCAAAAACAAGTTGAAAAGTCAATCATTTCCTTTTTAAATGAGAAATATCTCATTTCTTACATCCCAATACAAAATACTCCAAGATGCCTATGTAAAACATAGATCTATAATGATGAACTGAATATGGAAAACACTGAGCTTCACATAATAACTCATTCCAAAATTGCGATTCATAAGTCCCACATTATATCTTCCCAAACATCAGAATAGAATCTTCGTTGTCATTGATTATATGAAAATTACCCATTTTCAAGTATTCTACCATTTTTTGTAAATCATTTCCATCCATATTTAATTGAATAATTCCGTCTAATTGATACGATTTCACTTAAAACACAATCACAAAAAATTATTACACCAATAATTTCTGACCCAAAATTAGTAAAATCCTAAACTAAGGGGTCATGTTATAAATGTTACATGGATAATGATGCAAGATGTTTTAGAATCATAAAATCCACTTATTTATTTTTTTCTAGGATGATAACTAATTGTGAAATAATAATTTATTATTAGTTCAGACCATCTTCTATTCATCATGTGCAATTCATTCTGAGTGAATATTTTCTTTTAAAAAATTAGATTAAAATATATTTTATATTTTGATACATATATATGATGTCTCTATATTTATAAATTTTAAATAAAAGATTATAATTCCTACTAATTTGAAGGATAATTTATCTCATAATATTTTACATGACTTGAATTAGATGTAATTGTATTAATCATCTACATCTAAATGGAAGTAGGTCTCTTTAATGAATCATTACTATTGATTATAAAATGTCCATTTCTGGATTTCAAATCCAAAAATAGGGCATTAAAAAATATTTTTTTAGTAACATTGAAACACATAATTGTCTTCTTTCTTAAAAAATATAACTACTTTTCAAGTTATCATATTTAGCGTGCTTGATAATAGTATTTTTTTTTAAAAACCATTAATAATTACCATCTATTACATTAAAACTATGATTCTTTATATCATTTTTTGGTCTTGATGATTCATCAACCACATTTTTTTGGCATGATCAACTGGTATTCTATATTTATTTATAGTGTGCTCAAGAAAATAAATCTGTTACAACCAAAAATATTATTTATGAAGTTTCACATGTAACTTATTATCTATGTGGTTTTTTGAAGTATCCTTAAATTTCTTCAGGAGGTTCAAAAATTTATTGAAACACAAAAATATATTCAATAAAAAAATAATAAAATTATCCAAATATAATCATAAGATTGTATTCATCCGGCCCAAAAATAGAGAAGGGTTATTTTTCATGAAAGAAGGCATAACAAGAAACTCATAATTCCGATATCTAGTTTGGAATGGAATTTCCTAAAATATTCCATACCTCCTCACCCAGTCGGTCTAGAGTTTTTTATTGTAGGATGTTCTGGGAGTTGATCTGTGAGTAGTCAACAAGGTTCTTGGAGACTCATCTTCTTTGGTTATGTCCCATCATTATATTTAGGTTCTATTTTTATGGATATTTATTTAGTGTATTTCATTATTCCATAGGTGCTTCTAAGATCAGGGTTTTGGAAAAATATTCCCATGGTTGAGGTTTGAGACTGGCATGAAGACATGATTTCATTTCCAGTAGCAGTTCTGGTTGTGGCCATTTGTTGATGTTAGTTTGTGATGTTGATGATGGCGATCACATTTTTAAATTGTAATCATGAAAATCTATTTGTGTCCAATGGCTGTATTAATCGTTTCTTGTGGGCTCGAGTCAACTGCAAGGTTTCATCTTCCAACATGAACTTTGATACCGAGGTGGTGTGAAAATTATACGATTGAACATTAAATTTTGATTCAATATTGGTGTTTTGTGGTGCGGTAATCTAGAAATCTAGAATCATTGGGTTAGAATCTGTCTTTTGGAATAATTGTTATCTAAGGTTCCCTGTAATCCAAAATTTGGATTATTTAGAAAATGGGTAAAAATTATTATAGAGGATTTTCCAAAATTCATCCTCCTTAAAGATTAGATGATAGTACCAAGATCTATTTTTTAACAATGTAACATAATAATCTCTCATATGACTATCGAACACTTCATCAATAAGAAGCAGTGGATACTAAATTTTAACAAAAATGTTATCCAAATATCTACACTCAATGAAAAATCATATGGAACCATCATTATTTTTAATGAAAAATATGATCATTGCATGAAGATGTGATGGGATAAATGGATCCTTTATCATAAAACTCCCCTATGATCTAATCAATTATAAATGTTCTACTTGAACCATTTGATAACATGGTTTTGGTATTGTATTTGCAGAAAAAACTAAGTATGTACTAAATTAAACATGACAATAATGTATAACATTAGTCAACACATCATGGGAAACATTCTGTTATTAATTAATCACATTCCCATCATTAATCTAAAAAGATATCTTTTTTTGGAAAATATGTGCATGATAACTTTCAATTCTTGCTTTTAACAATTTATCAATTTCCTGATATGTTATTAATGGTATGGATAATTCTTTAATATAACCTAATAACAATTTTAGAAAACATATATAACACTACAATCAATCTAATCAGGATATGAAGAAGGAAAATCCGTACCAATAATAACATCAAACTCTACAGGGGGAAAACAATAAGGTTTAAAGTTAATGTATCTACATAGAAAAAAATAAGAATATTCATATAATTCTATTTTCCTTAATATTTACCATTTTTTTACAATATGTTATGATTTCATTATCATGTGGAAATTGGGTATATTCCAGAAAAATTATTAGAATCAAATGAATGTATAGACCCCTTATAAAAAAATCATTAGTGATGTTTGAGTAAACATAAAATGTACTTGAGAACAATTTATTGTATGGCTGGACATCATCTGATTTAGTTGTAATGGATTTCCCTAATAAATTATTCTTATAATCATGATTTTTTATTCTTATAAATATTTATTTGGGAATGTATTTTCATACATCATCATATCCCTACATTTAAATCACAGTATAGTTTTTTTATAAAAATTAAAAATTACCTCCCTAGTCTTATTTTTCATTGATATATCGGTCCATATGTCCAAAATTATGACATAACAAACTTAAATTTTTTTTAGTCATTCACAAGGATTCTTTTGACCAAACATCCCAAAATCTAGAAACTAGAATTTCATACATCCATATTTTTCTGATTGATTCACACAATTTTCTTACTAACTGGACCATTTCTTCTTGTTTTTTTAAAGTACATATCATCATCATAAAACTGAATTTCTTCCCTATATGCACATCAAACATGGTTTTCATGACATTTTAATTCACATGAACCCAATTCGCTTAAATAGCATGTCAATAATCTTGAGTAAAAATGATGGATTTTACTATTAAGATCTCGAATATGACTTTAAGCATACAATTATAATTAGAGGAAGTTTTCCTTATATGTGGACATTGAATATTACTCCTTTTGTATCAATTCAATTAATTTATTTCTTATCATTTTTCGATCCATAATAGGAAAAATTTGTAGGAAAATTTTTCTTAAATTCAACCCATTCTATGGATTTATTATTCTTGCTATCGCAAATATTCTTTACCATTGACCACCACTAGCCGACATCCCCTTAAAAACATTAAAGGGAAAGATCAATAATTTGATAATATGGACACACCATTAAATAAAATATCTTTTAATGGAACTAAACTACACATTAACCACCACTGGGATAGAATATCCCCTGAAATTTGAGTGAATTAACTCATAAAATGTTCCACTACTATCATGTAACATTGTGGTAGGTCTGGTTATTATATTAAATTGATTTCATCCCCATTTATATCGTGTTTAATCTAAGAAATTACTATGAAAAAAATGATCAATTATAATTCCCAACATTCTCTGATTCAGATTAAAAAATATATGATTCTCTATAATCCACCCAACATCACTTTCCCTGTTTCTTATGTAGAAAAAAATTCTGTATAAACATATCTATGATGAAGTAATATGAAAATAATTTATTTCTAAATACATTAAAGATATCCAAAAGGAAAATATACATTACGATAATTTGTTAACATCATTATATACCTTAAAGTTATCTAAATTAAACTCAGATACCAAGTATAATAACGTGATCATAATCATTTCATAATCTAGTAAATTATTTAAGAATTTACTTTCTTATATTTCAAATGATTTGTTAATTTTATAGTTTTATACATATAGGTCATAATTTTTACATTTCAACATATTTTAATTAATAGTATGTACTATTAAAATAATGTCAATTTCCTCAATAATACAAATGTTTTAAAAAAACATGAATCTATTTAGGAAAAATATTCACAAGATTCATATTGAATTCTTCTTTTATTTTACATGACATCTAACTCTTGAGATAACATTTTCAAACATCAGATACTAATGGAATATTAGTAAGGTAAATAATAATTAGAATAAAAACATTATTCCATGAATAAATTTAAACAAATGAAATAATTACACAAAATATATACATCTCCCCAATAAATTATCATATACATACATTATTAAAATAACTGACTACGATAAATCATAGAAAAAATAAATAAAACACTAAATTTATAAATTTGAATGAATTACACGATATTGTAAAATTTGTTTATACCATATGATTTGTATCCCACAAGGATATAATACAATGAAACAATCAGGGATACATTATTATGTATCCATCACGAGTATTGAATGGTCTAACTGTCATAATTACAGTTGGTGTAACCATATGGTCAACCACCAAGATAAATATACCCAATGAGTTTTAGAGAGATATTGGACCCAAAAATTATCATATATTATTCAAAATAACAATAACATAATGCTAAATCATGAGTACAATAATCATAAAAAAATTCCTTTAGGATTTTCAAAAAAATATAAATTTAGTGGTAAAAATTAACATTCCTCAGCTTGTTTTTACTTATTATCAGTTCAAAACTATTTTATAATAGTTTAAAGAGTGTTATAAATATATTACATTACTATATTAATACTTATTACACATTATATGATCTTTTTATAACAAATTTCTTCATGTTTACTGATTATATGTTTTTATTTTTATTTCATGGGATGGGTTTATTTCATTATTTAAATAGTTGGTTCATTATGGGTTTTTTTTTATGTAATGGAAAAAATTATATATTTTAAATGAAATGGTGTTAAAATGTTTCCATAATTTTAAATGATATCATATATAAATTTTTAATATGTGGTCGACAAATTAGCTAAAATATTAATGAAAATGAATTAATTTATTTAGGATCATTTTATAACTATCATGAACAGATATCATATTCATAATTTCATGATTATATATTCGATTCAATGAATTATATGTCCAATAAGTCAATAATAAAATATTATTTAACTATAATAATGATTTTAGGATGAAATTTTAATGCGGTAAAATAAAATGAAAACACATTGTCCATATTGATATTAAATCGACACAGCATGCGGAATGATCTCATTTTATAGAATAAGAGGAAAAAAGATAAGTTTTGTGATATATATTATATTAATAATATAAAATTCTAGTAGTTTAAATATACATGAGTTTTCATTTCAATTGGATATCTGTATTTTAGGAAGGAATATGAAAACCAAAAAATTTGAATATAAAATAAAAGTAAAAGAATCAGGAATTTAACTCTTGAAATATTATTTTTGAAAACCAACATTTGGATCTTGATTTTTTCCATTGGGTGAGATGAAAAGGTAATGCATGTGGTGAGGAGTCAAGGTAAGGGATTTTTTTTTAAATTAAACAAAATAGAGGGATTTGAGTGGGACGATAATAGGTCATGAGGGGTGGTTTTTATAATTGAAGAGGGGTGGGGGTTATCATTATATTATTCAATAAAATATAATTTTAGCTCCAGACTATAAATACGTAGACCATTACCATGAAATATATTTAAATAATTAATGATAGACTGATATTAATGTCTTAGATTACCCATATATAATCTATGACTCTATAATTCAAGTATTTAACTTGTATAACTAATTATCATATTTCACTATTCAACAAAGATTATATTTTTTTGAAAAATTGAAAGAAATAACCATAATATTTTTCAATAAGTGGAATTTAAAAATGAACACCATTTTGTGAAAATAATTTTATAAATATTAATAATTAAATTTCTACATAAAATCATAATTTATTTGAAAAATACAAATTTTAAAAAACATATTTTTAATTTATATGTTATAAAAATTTATCATATATTCACTTACAAGATAATATAAATTTAATTATACTATTATAGAATAGGATATTATTATACTAGTATAGATTACCTAAATTTCTATAATTACCACTTATTTCCTTAAACATTTAAAATTAAAATAACCATTTAATTCCAGATTGATAGTAAATTATTTTATAAGTACATAGGTAGTTATATTGATAATTCACATATGTGATTGAGGATATAAAAGTGTATCAATGGTAAGATAAATAATATATAATTTGATTTGGTTTAATTATGGATATAGAACGTCATTTCAACCCATTGGAGGTCCACTGATAATTCTAATATCAATAGTAGTAGGTAGGTAACCCACCAAATGACTTATGTATTTTCTATTTTATTTTAAAAATTTAGGTCAATATATAATTTTAGTTTTTAAAATATAAACCTATTGTTATTGGTCGCATTACTCATGCCTCTCATTATGAATGATAAAAATATTGAAATGATTGTTTTTATATTGTATATATCAGGAATAAGTATTTTGAGATTGATATATTGGATGTCACAATTAGATATTAGTATAACCAACTATCATAATATACCCTCATTAATTACAAGGGATGAATTTTTTGAAAATCCAAACATTTTTTACATTATTCATAATCATCAAAAGAATTACATTACACCTACCACAAAATCATAGTTGTCTTTCTTAAATTATGAGCTATTATCGATGAGGGTAAACATGGTTTTTCATGTTAATGGTAAAATGAGTTATATTTTGATTGATATTATATATATTAGGGTTATACTGTATATAATGTTTATTTCATGTTAATCATTAAGATTCCATATATTAAAATTTCATGAAAATTGATTTATGGCTCATTGGTAGGGATTAAGGGGGGACTTCCTACTATGTATGATATACTCACACCCAATATGTGCCCCTCATTGATACCACAAACCCTTATATATATAGTATATGAATTGGTTGGGAAACAATTTGTGGAAAGTACTTACATATGGTGTCGAAAGTCAGGTTGAAAATGTTTGATCTTTTAGTGGTCTGTCAGAGTTATACTATTATAAATATATAAGGTCGATCAATAAAGAATATCTCTTTTTAAAGAAGTATATTGACACTATTTTGGACATTTTGTGATAATACCATGTGATTATATATCTATTGTGGTCCGTATGTAAATTCAATTCCTTATATATTAGTTTCACGATAGAGTTATTATTTTTTAGAATATTATATATTCATTATATCTCATGAACTACATATGTATCTATGGTGTATAGTGACTACAATGGTCAATAAGACTTTCTTCATTTTTGAACTATGTAAAAATGTACATTGATAAATTATTACCATGATCCACTAACAATATAGTGCACATTGATGGGATAAATAATCTCCACCATTTACGTAATTAACATTCAATATTTATAGTTCCCAATGGGGATCAAGAGGATTATCTATAGATTTATATAAACCATATCATATTAGTTTAATGAATCATATTCATGAATAATTAAGAACCATATGTGTGCATACCTAGAGATATTACATTCTAGATTGAGAGTAGCTATGTGATAAGACAATTGGGACTGTAGTAGTAAAGAATAAATATTTAGAATAATATACTTATAGTGGATGATTTAGTTTTGATGTGTATTATATATTATATTTTCATCTTTTATATATAGTATTTTATAGTTTCTTGATTCTCTATTGTCACATGTAAGTGATTAGAGTTATCCATATATAGGGTTACATGAAATATAAGGATCATATATTTATATTATTATATATGGTTATAGAAAAATTAATATTTTTATTAAAAAATTCAGTTATAATAATATATGGTGTTTTCAAGCTTATTTGTTATGGATGGTTAATAAAAATTATTAATTTATTACATTATTCAGTTATTAAATTTTATAAATGTCTGTTGATATCATTTCAATTTATGTTATTTGTATATTAATGTGGTTGAAAATCAATTTTAAATTGATGTTATGAAAGTATTTAATTTTATTTACGATTATTATTGGTCAAATTCAATGTGTTTATATCAAAAATTCTAATAAATACATTTATAAAATTTTATTTTTAAAAGATAATGTGATTTTTTAATATAAATGTTATTGGGAATATATATTATACATCTTTAGTAACATATTGTTTCATATACAAAATCATTTTTAGAATGAAGAATATATAAAGTTTTCATCATAACAATAAAATCTATTACCTATTGGATCCCCATATATTGTCAATGCTAAATAAGATGATGTAGAATATTAAGGTAATCCTCTAGTCAATATTGTGATTTGTAAAGGGATTAGTAACTAATCCAACATAAAGGTGAGGGAGATCCTCATAAAGAACCCATGAATGTAGATTATGGTAGGGAATTAAAATTCACGCATCTTTCTACATTTGTGGGAGATATATCCCCACAAGAGGATGATTAATGGATAAATAACTTTAGATCAATATTCAAAAGAATTAATATCCCAACTAATCACAATATTTTTTATGGAAATTGATATTTCATATTGTTTCCCAAAAATTGTTGGATTCTATGATAATGTAAAATAACAATATGTGGTTAAACTGTAGAATATTTTATGAAATATTACTCATGAAAAGTTATCATGATATAGTATAAGACCCAAATAACACAGTGTTTATTGATCATAAATAGGGTTTGATATCTATATTGTAATTCATAGCAATGATGAATTTTATTCATTATAGCATTGAAGAGTACATATGGAGAATTTAGGGAAATACAATTTTAAAAGTTTTCAAATGATCCCTTATGGACTCATGTAATGATATTTAGTATTTATAGTAATACTAATGTTGTGAAAAAATATATTTTGGATGAGACAAAATTAATGTGTAGACATTGGAATTGGTAACTCATCATTATATGAACATTATGAGGATAATATTGATTAAATGGGACTTATTTTAATTAAATAGAATATATTTTAGAATGTTTTCCCACTCAAGCTAATAATTATGATCATGCTCATATAAGTAATGAGTTTGGAAATTCCAACACTATATTCATCATTCTATCTAATAAACAAATTACTCTCAAGTAGATAATAATTTATTTAAAATATTAAGAGATTATTTTAATTATTTAAAACCCATCACTCTTTCAATATATATAATGATTAATTTATTGTTAGTAGTCCATGATGAAAATATTTGGATTTATAGATATAATTTAATTAACATGATAATTTTGAGTATTAAAATTTCAAGGTGGTCATCATCCAATACTTGGACATAATGAATTTAATAATGTCGTTTTTTTCACCATAAAATAGTGTTATAAAAATAATGGATCATTTTAATAAGATCACTTTTGTTTTCCATTTTCATTATATTTAATATCGAATGAAAAATTGATGGATTAAAATTTTAAGGGAGTGTTTTTCCTAACGTTTGGTCTCAAGAATATGTTTTTATGAACCTATCCAATGGTATGGTTATATATCATAATTTTATGAATGATATTTATTATGTAGGAATATATACGGTGAAACATGCTACTCCATTTTTTTGGTGTTAGTGGTAGTATCCTTAATAAGAACAATGGATCTAAAAGAGTTACTAAAATTGGCTCTTAAGGTCCCTCTCAGATATTAAAATATATCCTATTATGGGGATTTAATATATTTTATTACTATGTTATTTATGTGTATACATGTTCATATTACCATGAAGCACCAACAACCATCCATATTTTAAGTTCATATTCCAACAATATAGATTTTATAATTTTTTCTCTCTCACCCCTCAATGTTCTGTAGGTTCCTTATCTCAAAAGGTTTTTTTAAAAAGTAATATTACACCAAGGAATGTCATCCTTGATCATATGTTTGTGGAGTAATAACCAATTATACTTATAGATATAGTCATCTAAAGGTAGTACCCAGTGCTATTGGTAAACCACTTGCTCAACCCGAGTATAGGCATTTGAATGTTGTGTGAGTAGATCCCATGAATAATGAGATATGAGAGATTAAATATGGATATACCAATAATTATCAATTGTGATTTAAATATTTTATACTCGTGATTATGAATTGTTTATTTCATCCTCTTTTTTTTTTGAAAAATGTTTATAGACATATAAGATATATTGCGACGATATCAACACCACTCATGAAGAAGTACAAGTAAGGATTATGTTATTATTATATTAATTTTTCTATAATTGTAGTAGACATTGATTAGACTTTATCATCATTGATATTGATCATTTTGGTATCATTATCTGGATGTAATATTTTTTTATGTCAGTTTACATTTTTATGGATACCACTACAGGGTCACATTACCCACAACTATTATGAATTATCATGTGTTTTAGTGGTATTTGAATCCATGATTGAGTTTTTTTAGGACAAACCATTCACAAGGTTATATGAATAATATGTAATATTATAAATATTTTGTATTAATTTTATGTACGTAATTTTAAATATCTTTTTTGTTCTCGTAAGAGAGTTTCCTGATATATCCATAGATGAAATCATTAGATTACCACCCAAATGGGAAGTTGAGTTTTTAATCATCTTGGTACCCACATGTTAGCTAATATATTTTCTATATTATCATATGGAAATTTTATAATTGTAATAGTTTATTACATAGTTAGATGATCCAGATGGTGATGGTCTCTTCCACAATTTTGTGTCTCCTTATGCTATAAAAGATCACATTTTAATGAAATATGATAAAATCATTATCATGAAAATTAAATTTCAGATGTTATATTAGGTTAAAAATAATAATAATATCATATTACTTATATGGATGAACATTTATATCAAATAATTGGGTAGAGGTGGTGAATTATTATTCACCTCTATTCAGTGTGTCAACAGTTCATGGATATAGCAGCCAATGTTCTAAATATTTCATTCTAATGTAGGAATGAAAATTTTGGGCATTTGGTGATACAAAGATAGATGGATAATTATCCAAAAATATATATGGTAATTATAAACAAAATATTATAATAATATTTATAATTTTTAATTGGGTGCATGTGTATGATATTTTCTAACTCGATGGAAAAAAATCAATTAAAAGAATCAGAAAAAAATTAGTTATAGTTAATTTCATGAAAAAAGATCTGTTATTTGTTATCAAATTACATTATATGTATCTAATTAGATAAATTAATAAGTCATGAGGTTTAATAAAAAGGAATTTTAGTCCATCCTATGAATCCTATGGTTGTTTTGTCTTGGAAAGAACTATGATATTTGTTTTTTATGAGAATCATCTTTAGTCTAGTAGGGTGCTACCAAAGTTTTATGATATAATTATCTTGATAGAATCCATAAATTCTTACATGTAAAGGGTCAAAATTATAATTGAAATCCAGGTTCCATATATAATTTTGTTAATTAAAGGATTGAATTAGCTCAACCACTATCTCTATTATATTTGAGGCCAACCTAGTTTAAATTTCTAATTTGATTCATTAGGTATGTGTATGAGTAGTTTTTTTATTTTTTTTTGATCAAATAGTTTTACATGGTGTTGATACTAAATTTTTTGGTAGTGGATCACAGTCTACACATATAATAATTGATTTCTTTATATCATTTCTATAAAATATCTGAACCCAAATAAAAGGGTCTAGGTAAAATATATTCATAAATATTACATTGAAATATACTATTTAGTATCAAATAGAGTCATTAACTCACTAAATAAGAAATTCGGTTCTCAATCATTGAATGTGCAATGTGGGGAATTGAATTTGGAGTGTATTTTTTGCAAGATATGTTTGGGAGAAAAGATGATAATGGGAATGTTTTACCAACATTTCTTTAGTTAAATCCTTCTCATATATATCTCATTATAAATTAAAAAGAGATATGTATGGAGAATTAATTATTGTGGTAAGAACATTCGTTAGTGAAATCAATCATTGGTAGGTAATTTCTATTTTTGGAACCATTTTTTGGGACCCGATTCCTATGAACTAGGTTTCAATAAAAGATATTCATCATCCATATTATTCCAGCTGCCCTAGATCCATTATGATATATCATGATTTATATCTCCAATAATTTTATCCATGTTTGTGACATGAAATTGTGTAATTAATTTCAATATTTTATACATTATATTAGATCAAAACCAAGTATCAAAATAAATTTTTTCTATTCTATCATATGCCTATTACCACATAGGACTGAGATAATCTATTCATGGACATCAACAAGGGTTTAACTCATAACAATTATGGAAAGAATAGTATCAATCGTGTAACAACAAGAAATTGTGAATGAAGAATTTTTGGTTCCATAGTGTATATGACAGACAACATTAATCTTAGACAAGAATGTAACACCCTATAACTTTATCATACATTTCTTTTTAAATAAATTTGATCTCTTTGAATGCTTTAGAAACACTCAACCCTATGTCTGAAGTAACAGAAAATTATTATTCCATTATATATTATATAGTATATTAATTGGAGTTCATTATATTAACTAAATTATCAAAATTATATTATTTATATATCTATATAAAATTCATTTGTTTTCAATTTATTATATTTTAAAAAATAATTATTTAAAAGAAAAAATATATAAAAATATAATTTTTCCAAAATATGTTATTTTTACACTTTGTAAAGATAATTAAAAATTATTTATTAGTAGTTTTATATAAAATATTTGATGAAATAAATATAATTTTTAAAATCGTATTCCTGAAATTAGCATGGGGTTAATTTTTGGGATTGTTCAAAAATGTTTTATTTTAAGACGAGTAATTAAAAATACTGATTTTAATGAAAGAATGATCTTTATTTATATAAATTATAATTGTAATATATAATATATATTTGTTTTAGTATGTAACTAGTTCAAATATATTAAAAATATAGTAATAAATCACATTTTAATATAGTTCATCATCATGTTGGATATTAAATAATCCTATACATGATAAAATTATATATTTGGAAACCCACTTATTAGCCATATATATGGGTATAATTTTAAATTGGAATATTCCACTTAGATGAATTAAAAATTGAACAATACAATCAATACATTGAATCATAATAATTTAAATGATCTCATAACATATAGTTAAGTGTGTGACTTTATTAATATTAAAATAAAAAAATTAATGTAATGTTCATCAGTTTCATACATTTCTATATTACATTTTCCTTTGACATTTATTTGATGGTAATGTGTTATAATTTACATTTAAATCTATTTTAGTTATGTCATATTAAATAATTATTTATTCCATATTACTTATCCATAATTAGAAATTGATATCACCTTTATAATGTTTCATTCCAATGATTATGAAAAATATAACATTGAATAAGTTTTCAAAGATGTTGTTTATTTATTATTGTTATATAGAATGTTTTATCTTTCTTTCCCAATGTATAATGCGTATAATGTATGTAATATGAATTTCAAATACTTATAAAATAACCAGGACAATGGGATTTGATTATTTATAATTAAGAAAATGTAATAGAAAAATGCACTAACTCTAGTATTTTATTTTTGGGGAGTAACAATGGGTATCAATGTAAGTGTAGAAGGAACCTTAGAAACTCAATTTAGAAAACCATGATTAGGGAGAAAAACACTATGATAGAAACTGAGGATCAATTTAAAAGTACATACAAGAAATTTGGATGAGTAGTTAGTATGTGGGTATTCATTGAAATACATACCATTATGGATTCTAGATCAGGACATTGTTTTGGAATACATCTTTCTCGGAGTATCAACTACAATAATTTGTTCTGGCTCGATCTAGAGGTAACCTGGTACACAAAAATGGGCCGTACTATGCACCTAGTTTTATATTCATGGGGGATATGTTTTGTAATGTTCAAATTCTCTATACCTACCATTATGATGGATTTGGATGGAATGCTATACCAAAATTTACTAAATATTATGATTATAGGAGTTACGAGGGAAAAATTTATGTTATGTGTTATACCATATTTAGTGTTATACAATGTTAAATACATTATGAGATAATAAATTATATTCCATTTGTTATAAATGGTTCATTGAGTGATGAATAATCTTTGTAATTGTAGAAAATGTATATATTTACCTTCATAAGAACTAAATACATCTTCAATTAGATTTGTTCGGGTTATATGTTTATAGGGAAACTATGTTAGGTAATGAAAAATAAAATTTCATGAATGGAGAAAATAATTGTACCATGACTATCTCCAATGATATATCACATTACAGCGATGATTTCTCTATAATTCAGTAGAAATACTAAACTAATTATAGCTAGGAAATTTATTAGGTACGAAAGGCGATATTCACAGACTCAGAATGCATTGAAAATGGACAGTTAACACTTGAGTTCCACTGTCTCCAAGGTGATGTTGATCAATGGTGGTACATTATTCAGAAACCTAAGGATTAGGATGAAATAGAACATATATAAATGAGAGAATTTAATGATATATTATTTGATTAATACTACCCTTGTGATCAATAAATTGGAATGTTTAGAAAGTTCCTGGGATTAATGAAAAATAATGAAGAAACAATTATAGATTATGAAGCTACCATCACAAGGTCATCATGGTTTGGTGAAAATTATATATACAACACATATTGAATGATTTAACACTTATTTAAATTACATAATACATGTATTTGAAGGGATTTAGAGTCTCATTATGTTTCTTCAAATGATAAAATAGTTTAATTTCATGTCACGATAGATAATTAATTCTCTACGTACTATGGATTCAAGGGCAAATAATAGAAGAAGAGGTCTCCAAAAACCATGAAAAGGGGGATGTGTTAGCGAATATGGTGGGAAATAATTATATTTCAATTTGTGATAATTATGGAAATAATCACCTTAGTCAATTCTTTAAATGATTCGGAGTTTTTTATAATTGTGTAAAAAATTTTCACTTGGAAAAAGAATGTAAAGGAAATAATTAAAATATTTCTATTGAATGTTACAACTACTTAGAGATGGGGCACTACACAAATGAGTTCCAAAAGCATTGAGAGAATATACCTCAAAATAAGTTATGTGTTTTTGGTCAAGAATATGTTATTTATACAATAAAAGTTCAATGATTAATGTAAGTATGTATTATGATCTAAAAAATATATCGTCACAGTAATTTACACTCATAAAATGATTTATTAAAAATGTAACGATTTAATTACAATTCTTATTCAATATTCATTTAAAATCATACACTGAATGGTACTTGGAAAAGATATATAGTATAATGTTAAATATTTCATGAAACATATTATTTATGGAAAAGTAACTGTGAATATGTTCTTGATATTTAGGTAATAAGGAAGTAATGATTTATTCATATAAATGCTCTATAATATTGAACCAAATAACCATTTTTGAACAAGTGGTATATTCTATCACTAATGGAGTAAAAAACACTTTTATATTTTATTAAAATATAGAATAACATGTGTTATACATATTTAATAAGGTAGAATTCCTTATTCCATTAAAGGTTTACAGTAAATTCAGATATTACCATATTTCAAGAGAATACATTACGAAGTAATTGATATGATTACATTGTGAAAATATATAACTGTGTCATTTTGACTAAACAACAATGATAAGTTCATTTTTGGAAAATTTACTGACACTCCTTCCCAAGTGATTGGATCATAATTTTTTGGAAATGATAACCACTTAATAAATATTTTAAATTATCATTACATGAAATTCTAGAGGATAATGTTTTACGTCACTATATGATACATCAGGTTCTAATATATGAAGTAGAAATAGGTCATGTATTAATAAAATGAAAATATTTTGCGTAATGAAATGTATATTTACTTATATTATTATATAGATAAATAATTCCATAACTATATAATTATAATCATTTCATATAAAATGTTGTCCTATTATTAAATTTTTATATTATAGTAGACACCGTAGTTAACAGGTATGGTTAATTTCTTTATAGTTAATAACTTTCTTCTTGCATTTTTTATATAACTCTTCATTAGAACATGATTTTTGAACGTTTTATTCCATACCCATGTTTCCATTTCGCACGTATGTTCTCCTACAAGGGAACCTAGTTATGTGACTATATTGCTTTCCATTGACTCTTATTATGAATATGTGATATTATCTTTTTTTATAGTATGGATCTTTTAACTATAGTTTAAATTCAGTCCCTCTAACACAAATATCATGTTAATATTTATTAAGACAACTTTTAAGTAAGGCGGGGACAATGTAGCAACCAAAAATTCTTTAGAAAGAACATTATATTCGATTATGTGTAATACCTACAAAAACTGGTTCATAAGGGGATATAATGCAATTAAAATTAATATATGTTTATTATTTTATGTAGATTTTAAAGATTTAATTTTTTTCAATTCCCAGAACACAACTTTTTCATGTGTTTTACTAAAGAGGGATCTTCTTAGATTTCATGTGTTTCAAACTAGAACGTGTTTTGTCCAAACATTATTAAAATATTATTATTTTATAAAATAGAAAATATGAATAGTATTAAATAACTTATGAAGATAATATGTTTTTATAAATGTAAATATAATTCATTTGTTACCATCCAATGTGAATGAAAAATTAGAATCAATTGGATATAAAATGAAGTTTTATAATTATATACTTACAAAAGAGTTTTTTCTTAATAAACATAGTTAATTACCAATAGTTTATTATTTTAACGAAAAATATATTTTATATATTCAAATCAAATATTTTTTATATTCATAAAGTATTTATTATATGAATAATATAGGAACAAAACCTATTTTAAACAAAAAAATGAAAATTTTATGTAGTCATTATTACAGCCATTTAATAGAAAACCAAATATAAATCACAATATTGATACATAAATTAGTTTAATATGTAAAAATAATAATCATTTTTAAATTATATAAATAATATTTATTTCATTTTTTATTTTTTATAAATTTCAAAAAATTTATCATTTTTAAATCAATAGATAAAAATACTACTTTTTAGATCAAAAATGTTCTTTTTCTGATTTATTTATAAATATAAATTATGTATTATATTTGTTTTAAATATTATTTTGATATGTTTTTATCAATTAATACAATTTAGGTTAATTTAATCTATTTCAATTTTATATTGACTATAAAAACATAAAATCTTTTGGACATTTTTACTTTAAAAACATCTGTTGTCATCCTGCTTACATGGTCAATTTTAAATTAATTAATTCAAAATCAATGACTAGAATTTGAGAAAATGATCTCCATATTTGCAAACTGGGTAATTTATATTTTCTAATAAGGTAATTGTTTTAAAAAAAATTATTATTAGTAATTTTATGTAATTAAAAATATTTAGGAAACATTTGGCTCGATAAAGGACTAAAAATTTTACATAAGGCCCCAAATAACCTATAAAATACACCAACACCAATTTTATGGTTATATGTTGATCATAAAAGTTCAATTAATTATATTAATTGGTTGGTAAGTATTTTTTATGTAATAACTTCTGTACACTTAACTTTTTTTCCAAAAAATCCAAGTGAGTCATTTTCCTTCGTTGTGAAAGGCCACCACCTCTCCCCATTCCTCACACATCTAAAAATATAGAGGTGTCTACATTTTCTAGCCAAATACATTCTCAATATCATTCCACTAATCATTGAGGACTCCCATTGTACATGAAGTCTTTCATGGAATCCATTTTCTACAAACCAAAATAATTTACCTAATAATGTGGTATCATCTTCTCTCAAGATCTCTTGTTTCATTTCCATTGTACACAACCTCATACATCATTATTAATTTATTATATAACAAAACCTATATAATAAATAAACTAGATTAATTTTATTGAAATGGTTCTACCAACACTCACATAAACATGCATTTAAAGGGTAACCAAAATACAATTTCTGTGTACCGTGAACTATTGTTTTACGAAACGTAGATTGTTCATTTTTCTGTTACCACCTTTCATGGAGAAATTTATGAAGGAAAATACATTTATATATGATATATATGATATTTATTATGTATTTATAAATATTTAATAATTCTATAATATATATCTTTTATAATTTCCAAATTGAATAAATACAAAAACATCATTTGAGTAAATGTGGATTACTGCCCCTCGAAATAATGTGATTTGTTCACACAATACATGGAAAATATAGTCTACAGTTTTGATAAAAACATGAAACATGCATTAAATATATATGATACATTAATTATAATATAAATATTTATTTTTTATTTTTTATTCTTTTCATGAAAATGATATGAATGTATTGTTCATACATACGTACGTCCAACCTTCTCAATTAACGGTGCACCTAATTTCTAATCACAATATATTATGGAAAAATATAAATAAATAAATAAAATCATATATATGATTATTAATTTATTATTTAATTTATAAATATGATGTTTAAATGATATAATTATTGATATCAAACAGAAAACATGTTTATACATACACATGAAAATTGGGTAATTAACAATTTAAATAGTAAAATTATTGAATGTGTGATAAAAATGGTTCTAAAATTTTACAAGGAATCAATATATGATATATTAAACATGATTATGGTTCTATTATAAGTCGGTTACATATTTCAATCCACTATATAGGTGGATAAATATCGCACAACAAATGTAAAGTTGAGGTAAGAGAATTTTGTCCCAATTGAAATTTAAATATATATTATTTTTTATTATGAGTAAATTAACTTTTAATTGGGGTAAATATTTCATTTTTGTTATTATATCATGAATTCTATAATTATCAAGATAATATAACATGGATTCAATATCACATCATTCATGATATTATGATTCAAATTTTTTGATATGGTATGAGACACTTTTGAATGTATAATAATTATTCCCCTCATGATGGTTGATAGTTATTATACATAAAATATAATTTACCATTTTGATTTTTCACCATCTCCTAAAAAAATAACAGTATTTTAATAATTTTTCATATTAATATATATTTTCTCATACATTGGATATTATTATTTCTTTAACTGTGTACCATTTTACATACGGTATCTACATTGATAGTTATTTTATATTTCTAAATCTGAATTATTAACTAAATATTTATATTTGACATGGAATACTATTTACTGATAAAATTTTACACTTGATACGAGTAATTATTTTTACATTCAATGACAGGTGGAGCCCGGACATTATATTTTTCCTCTATGCATTTACAGGTTCTCATGTAACAACTCTATTTTCAAATTAAACAGGTTTTTACAGATAAAAATATGTTATTATGAGGATGGAACTTTATAGTATAATTCATTCTTTGCCAAATACATGTTTTCAAATAATTCATAATTTCAATTATATATATTTTAGTTAATATTCAACCATGGTATCTTTTAGACATATCTATTGTTACAATTCATTTATGTTCATTGATTAAAGAGAATGTGTATCATTATCTTACCTTTCTATATTGAGTTTTCCTTATCTAAATATTTGAAAGGATTTTGTTATAATTTATTTTACATTACATGTTCTTTTAGTCATATTGAATCATTATTTCACACATTTAACACAGCCATACTGAGAATTTGAGATTATCCTTATTATGTTTCATCCTATTTTTTATATAGAAGGTTACTTTTAATATGCTTTCAGGGAATCAGTTTATTTCTGTTAATTGAGTACCATGTTTTAATTTGTCTTCCCACTATATTTTGGGCATCATATATGTTATCTATCATTCCATGACTACTGAACCAATCTTTCATTTTGTGCTATAATCCATTTAATCATTCCAATGTAAAAACATAATTCACTGACTCCAAATTTTTGGGGTCAGAGTGTTATACTACATCCAAATCACATTGTTTGAATTGATATGATGAGTAGTAACAATGGAAATCAAATATGATAATTGTGTGTGGGGCATGTTATTTTGTATCAAAATCCATTTTTTTGAATTTAGATAATGAATTTTAACAATGAAATTCTTATGCTTTTTGAAATAATGGGTTTTAACAATGGAATTCATATATGAGTTTTGTTAATGATTGGTAAAATGTGAATTTTGTTATATGATATCCCTTTGGGATGTTTCAAACTGTATTCATGGTTGAAGATGTTATTAGTAGTTCAGGATTCCTTAGAAACATAATGCTCAAACGATTGAATAAAGTGTATTGAATAACTGAATTTTTTTAGTTCAATTATGTTAGGTATTTTTTATTTATATACAAATTGATTATATTGACTTGATACTATTTTAGATTTCATTCATGGTGGTCTACTGGGTTATAATCACACCCATCTCAGAATGCCTAATTGGTACCCAAATATGTTTCAAGGTTGAAGGATAGATTAAGGGATAATTCCCATTGTTATATGGATTATTTGGGATTGAGCATGGATGAGGGAACGAGAAATGGTTTGAGACCCACTTAATAATAATTAGTTTATATACATTTGATTTCTATTTTGACATCTGAATCACAATTTATCATGGCATATATACTATTTGTTTTTCTATTTTGTTTCCAATTTTAGTCATCTTTTGATACTGGAATATGTAGGCTATTGTCAAATGTCATTTGACTATTTGTTCATTATTTTCAATCGTGTTATTACTCTGATTAAGAGGGTATACTCTCCCCATGATTGATATTATAAACTAAAGAATAGTCAGTAGCCTCTATGAAAAAAGGGAGCCATTCATAAGGTCAGTTTTACCAATAACCTGGGGGACCATTGAATGATACCCTTGTTGGGACATCATAATGTGGTACTAGAGGCATATTAACATTTATTTTAATTTTTCATAATATTTTGGAATGATATATAGTAAATGTAACATCCTAGGTAAATAAAGAATAAGAATTTTTTATATTAATTAACATTTGTTATTTAAAAACTAATTTTACATTGAAGGGGATTCCATTTCTGAGAGCGTAGTCGACACCCAACAACGAGTTTCTTTGAAATATTACATTTGCAAACATCGTTGAGTTATGTCGAAAATAATATAAAAATTTAATTATTTTAAATGGTAGGTAACAATATTCCATTGTATTGTTTGGAATTAACAGAATGAACTAAAATATAATTATATATTACTGTTAAATGTTTTTACTTTTAAATAATAAATTTTATAGGCTTAAATTAAGAATGATTTGGATTTTAAGCTTGAAATACTATAATATTCTTTTAATGGTCGTTTTATAGCCTTTTGATGAATATCCCATTATAAATATAGTTTTTGTCAATTTTTTATTTTCCATTATACAAAATAAACTTCTCTTTTAGTAGAGAGACATATAAATTAACTTTTGTTTTAATTTTTGGTATTTTTCATGATAATGTTAATTTAATGATAAATAGTGAAAATTAATGGCTATTAATTCAAAACTGTGTTTTAATCTAATTTATTTATAAGATTAAACGGTCCAATAAATTGGATTTAATGTTTAATTATATTTTGTTTTTATCATTTAATCCATTTTTCATCATTGAATATAATTTCACTTTGAGATTGGACATAAACTAATGTCAATATTTTTGTAGATTTTATTTCTTAAAAACGTGTTTTTTATTTTGACAATGTGAAGAAATATTAAATTAATTTATGAAACTTTTTTGTTTTGAATATTAAAAAATTGATTCCATATTTGGAATTATGAGATACAATTTGTATAAATAAGCACCTTTTTTAGACATTATGAAGACTAATTTCATTAAATATTTTATTTACCATGTTTAAAAGGAAAATATGCTAAATAGGGGTTAAAAATAATAGTATAATAATATTAGACTACCCAAAAACGAGTCCTAACCCGATTATATGATACTTTTCTAACAATGGGAATACATGGGTCTATGTTTTTAACCCATGGAGCCACTTTTTAGTGAAAATGGTATTTTATAAACAATAATTTAAAGTTATGGAAAATGTAACATAAACATATATATTTTGGAAAGAAAATTATTATATGGGGTTATATAAGTAATATTTTAGAATATAATTAGTAATTATAAAGATAAAAAAATATCCTACATCATTGAATTTTATTTCTAAAATTTATAAATTAAATAAATATATTTTATTTTGATAGTATGGTGATCTAGTGATTTCTTCATTAATAAAGGATTTGAATAAATGATATTATAAATGTTAAAATAAATGAAAATTTGTTATTTTGATGCCATTCACGATTTTTTTTGGTAAAATTTATATATTATCATTGTATTAATGAAGTTTTTTCGAATAAATTAGGATTTTATTTATTTTAAAAAAAATTGATATGAATAGTGTCAAAATTGACAAAATTAATATTTAAGAAAAAATATTATATTAAAAAATATAAAATTCCACGAAAATGTATGATTTGGCCAATTTGTTATAATTAGTCAAATATTCTATTAATGACTCTTCATTTTCACACTTTTCATGTTTTGTCAACAATTATGATTCTCGAAGTGTTAAATGTCAGATAAAACAGTTACAGTAAAAATGGGTTAAATAAAAAAGATATGTGTTAAAAAATATGAAAACCCTATCAAATTCTTATTGGTTGATTTTATTTAGACTTATAATATTCTATTAATATAATTTAATTAGTTTTGGGCCTTTTTAAACAAAAAAAATTATAAGAAAATAATACATTTAAACCATTCTAAAGATTCCATCCTCCCTCTTATAAAAGTACCCCAAATATAAAACATTACACAGGCCTCTCAAAAAACTAGGATCATCCAAAAACTATTCAAAGAAGCTCCAAAAAATTTTATTTCATCTTAGAATCATTCCCTTAGGCAGAAGAAAATTAAAGAATGCATTTTGGCTCATATCAAATAGAGTAACACGTTTTAAGAGGCTGTGTCTTCTCTAAAATTTCATTCAATTATTTTACATCCTCACTTTATATAATATTCATTTTATTTGATTAAATAAAAAAACCAGTATTATAAATGTAATAAGAATTTTTATGAGACGGATTTGATCAACACTTAGACAGACCTACATCTAATGGGTTTAGAACATATTGTTTATTTGGGCGGAAAACTAATGTCTCACGAAACAATGATTGTTCAATATTATCTTTAATCCTATAATGATGGCAATTATGATGGAACTGTAATTATATATGATATTTATGATATTAATTTTATCTCTATAATTCTATAATTTTTATATATAACGTAACTTTAGGCTTTTCATGTTTTATGAGAATAAAAATCTCATTTGAGGAAGTGCAAACTACCGCCCCCTCAAAGTGATATGACCCTTTCATTCTATGCAATGTAACATATAATGTATTGAATTAATGATATTATTTAATATATGTAACATAGATGTTATTCAAGAATTATAATATACCTATGTGTCATTTAGTTTTCATTCAATTAAAAATGAAAAAAATGAATATAGTGTTCCGATGTAAGTATGGCTTACCATCTCCAGGAACGTTGCATTTCATTTTCTTATATCCGAATGTTATGGACTATTATAAATAATTATATAATATTTATAAATGCATATATAATTAACATATATGATATTTAGATCATGAATACTAATTTTTAGATAATGGACTTTTGATCATGTGGACAATTTGGAATTCTAACATGTTAATTTTTTATTCAAGTTCTGAACATTGACAAAATGTCCGATATGAACATAAATAATTAACTAATTATTGTAGTAAATAATTATGTTATAGAAAGGTAATAATAAAAAATAAAATGGTTCAGAAGCAGGTAGAAATTACATATGTTTATTTATTCTATAAGATCAAGGAACATATGAGACGAGTCGTACTCGAGGTAACAGAACATCATAACTAAATTTCCATTATTTTGGTTGAACATATAATTTGTGAATTATTATTTCATAAATTTATTTTTACGTATTATCTTGTATTTATACATGATTTATGTGTATTTATTGTTTGTAAACACAATCGATCAATTTTATTTACAAAATTATCTTTGTAAGGGAAACATTGAACCTCCCCTTTTAGTCAAAGACATATTTTATGTTATATCATTCAATATTTATTTTTGTATGTTGGGGTTTGTTATTACATATCATTATTTCAGAAAATTTTATGGCCAATTAAATAGAGACCCTTTACTCTCCCATCAAATCAATTTTTTTAATTTTAATGTGACGTATTTAGGCTGTCGAACATTTGTATGGGACTTCAGATAAATATTATTTCATTGAGGAATACATTGATCTATACACTACATTTCTTTATACGGTGTATAAACCCCTATGAATTTTAATTTTATTCAAGGGGAATCTTTTCTCTATGAATCATTTTACTAAATGACAAAAAGAATGTTTCTTTTTAATGTAGATGGTGAAAACGAAATTTCTACTATGGTGAGGATTTTCTGATATTTTTATTTCATAACAAGCCATAATGATTTTAAAAAGAAAATAAATACAATATAATCTTTTTATGTATTTTGGTTTTTAAAATGGTTTTGAGAATAAATTTATTAAGTTAATATATTGAAATTTTATATTTTTATTGAAATGTGGAACTATTATCTTTCCTTTAGGATTGTGTTATATGTTATCATTATGTTATGGTCCTTGGGAATTGTTTACATATAGAAGTGGTTCCACGATAAACATTGGGTAGGTCAGCCTGAGATAGCTCTCTAATGAATTGGGTAATGTGATGGAGGTGAACGTTAATGTTTCTCCTAAGATATTTATGGAATATATTGTGATGGGTATTCTAAATTTAAGTATGTTAGGGATTCCATAATTTACAATTATGATTTATGATTTATTTGAATTATTCTTAAATATTATGACTTCATGAGGTATGTTAATGATCTTATGTTTTGTATGTATTGATGGAATAATGTTTTCTTTCTTTATTTTATAATCCTTACTAAGATTTTTCTGCTCATCACATGTTCTTGAAATGTTTTTTCATAAGGTATAAGTAAGGGTAAGAGAAATGGATAATTCAAGAAGATTTATATCACAAAATAAAATATTGTTTTATTTTGTGAGTTTATATTTCAAGAAAAAATTGATACAGATTAGAAGAGTCTTCAATATATTTTTTGAGATGTAATGTAATAGTTATGGCCTAATTCTCTAAAACCCCAAACTTGAAAAGTACCTCAAAGTTAATTCTTGATTTAAATGAAGATTATGTATGATTTAATGCTATGGACTTATAGATGGTATCAATTGATGGTTCAGATAACATTAGATGTTAGGGAGTTATTTAAACTTAAGGGACATAAACATAATTGTTAGAATATTAGAAATACTAGAGGTTAGTGTAGATAAATTTTAAGGGTTTAATATGACATGAATAAGTATGTATTAGTGTTTATGCACCTCAGAAGTTATTATATGTTGATTTTACTTATATACTCACAATGACTGTTTGGATTTAGTGAATGTATAGATCTAGAAGGAACCAATGTAACACTAGATGTGAAAAAAATAGTTACGATTTTCTGAATAAGAAACTGATTGAAATGGGAGTTGCATTGAAAACTCTTTTGGTTATTCTTAGCGAACTATCTAGATTCATAATGGACCAGTTTTTCCTTGGTTATTTTTCTGAGGCATCATATATGTGAGAAACGAATCCCAATGGATGGATAGGAAATAATTATAAAATTAAGTATATTAAAATATATATGTCTTAAGGATATAGAATCAAACACCGAGAAAAATGATTCTGAGGGACTGCAATATGCTATAGATGTGGAAATTAAATTCATAAATCAATAACAAGCCATGGAAAAAGGAAGCATCAAGTGGACTCCAGGAAAGGGAAAGAAGTTCATTCCAAAAGCTTAATTGAATGTTTTCAATGAGTAGTTCATGGTAATTGTATAAATATACTTCCTATGAAGAAGATTTAGTAATGGGATCAGAAGAATTGTGTAAATATATGTTAACCAATTCATAATGTCATTCCAATTGAAAATGAGGAAACATAAAATGACATGTGAAAGGTATGAATTATTTCATAGCTCAGGTTTTGACATTACTGAAATCATAATATATTATTAATGATTTTTTTTGAAATAAGTATAAATGAATAAGATGAAAAAATATGGATAAAGGATCAGAAAAAAATGTTTGATGATTAATATTTTTACATTTGAGTAATTGAATAGTTATGTTGGATCTATGGTTAACGATATGTTTAAATGTATTATTGAAAGGATTAATTTCGAATAATTTTTTTAGTGTGTGTAAAGATGAAAATTGATATTTTAAAATGTTATTCATAGAATAATTATATTTTATTTAGTGGGTATAGTTATAAAAGTCCATTTGGATATTTATGATCCTTGAATTTCATCTAATTTCTTGTTATTACTTTTTGAGATGAAAATGAGATATATGAAATAACATTTTTTTAAAATATGTTATGGTTATTTTGAATAATTTATCTCATTTTTCTAAATGTTATAGATTTATAGAATTTTTGAAAAAGGCAACGCGCAGACCAGTTGATAACCCATTGCTTCAGACAAAGCTATAAGAATCAAACCCAAAACCGAAGTGCGATTGGGATTTATCACCTATGACTAGACTATGTGATATCCCTATATTATTTAACTTATTATTTACTAGTTAAATAATTTTATGGATGAAGAATAATTTTATTTTTGGCACTTATAATTTATCAAATGGATATCCTTAGTATAGGAAAATTCTTTGTTGATTATGTGATAATTGTTATTTTGGATTATGTTCACTCTTTTGGGAACTCTATATGCCTATGAAAAATTGAATTCTATGGGATTTCATTTTTGGAGTAATGGATGATGTTTTATTTTGGAAGAATCTATGTTTTATTGTGTTTTAAGAGTATCTGATGTTATTTGGGGATAAATGTTTTTATTTTTGTGGAATACAAGGTGATCAAACCCCACTAAATTTTGGTATTAAAACATTGTTTCGATTATTTTATGGGATTTTAAAGACAATGGTTTATTTCATGGCATTTTATGGACTTTGGGTATTTTTTTTCAATTTTGTAGGTTAAGAATAGTATTTCATTTTATAAAAGATTTTCCTTTTTGAGGATTATCTGAAATTTTACTAACCATTTTGGTTTTAGTTAATGTCTTAAGATGTGGAAAATATATAGTTTATCTTTTTTGGTTTATGTAATTCGGTAAATATTGATTATAGAGCATCATGTGTGACGAATCCATCTTGAAGACTAATAGATTGATGAAATGATAATTTTTTGTAGATACATATTAACGGTTGAAACTCTACTTGAGAAGTGAGTATATTTCATTAAATCCTTAGTCAATCTCATAAATACATTCTCTATGTTTTTAAAATGTAACATAAATCAAAAAAAATCTCAATTTACTTTTTCTAATATGAAACCAATGACTGTTTATCCCATCACAGGTATGTGGTTTTCTTGTTGTTAGCTTTCTCTTGATCATGTTTTCTATCACTCACCATCAGAACATGACACTTAGGTTATCTTCTATATCCATGTTTCCCTATATGTAATCCTAGTAGGGGTTATTTTGGGTGAACATTTTACTTATTTTTTATTCCACTAACGTGATAATTTTGTTGACTCTTCTTTACATGTGGGACTTTTAATGAAGTTTTCAAGCCCAATTTTAAAATTGGGAGGACACAATTCCCAAATGGGGGTACAGATATAACATTTAATTTAAATAAAGAATATAAAAATTTCATATTTTTTTTAACTATTTGTGAATTATAAATTAATTTTACATTCATGGGGATTCTATGCCTGATTTCACACTCAACACACAACCAAAGGTTTTTTTAAAATCTTACCTTGGACAAAACCTTGAGTTATACTGAAAAATAATATTATAATATTAATATTTTAAATGAATGTTAAATCCTAGTAATTGTATTGCTGGGAATTAAAATAATTAATAATAAAATGATTACAAAAGTTTATAAATTGTATTTACTTTTTCTAAAAAAACTATATGCTTAAAATAATAATGAATATGACGTTAATCATTAAATACTCTAATATTTTTTAATAGTCGATTTACCACATTCTGATGGTGAACGATTTCTAAATCCATTTTTTTCACCATTATATGTAAAATTTTACAAAAAAACTTATAATTTAGAATATGATCATTAAAATTAATATTGGGTTAAATCTTGGTATTTTTCTGATAATGTACATTTTTTGAAGAATAGTGAAAAAATTCTGTTTTTTAATTCAAAACTGCATATTTATCTTATATATTTATATGATTTCACTATCAATATAATTTTTTTTAAAGTGTAATTAGATTTTATTTTAATCATTTAATCCAATTCAGTTCATAAAATATAATTTCACTTTGAAATTGGACATAAACATGTGTCAATTTTTTGGTATTTTTTTATTTCATAAAAACACTCTTTTTGGTTTTGCCAACGAAATTTAATTTTAAATTAATTTCTAAAACATCTATATTCAGAATTCAGATAAATATTTTATGTATTTGGAATTAAGAGGTTGGAATTTTTTAAATAGGAAACTTTTATTTTTAGACATTATGAATATTAACTTTAATAAATATATTTTTTACTATTCTTAAAGGGTAAATCTAGTAAATAAGTGTACGAAAATAAAATAATAATAATATTAAATTACCCTAACATCTGTAATTACCCTATTGAATGATACATGTCCCATATATGGGAATATTTGGGTCAATTTTGGACCCCATGGATACACTTGTTTGTGAAAATGACATTTTATAAAAATTAATTTATACATAATGAAAATGTAACATTAATATATATCATTTAGAAAAAAAATAAATATGGGTTTATATAAGTGATATTTTCAATTATTGTAACATCCCAAGTAATTAATGAATAATAGATATTTTTATCTCGGTCTATTAATGATTAAGATAGTGTTATAGAGGCTTAAAATGAAAATAAAGACAATCTTATGCATGGAATACACTAATATTCTTAAAAGATTATTTTACTGCCTTTTGATGGAAACCCATTTTTGAATCTATCTTTTGAAAAGTTTATAAACTATGTTTGTCAAAATAAACATATTCTTTATGATTGGGACATCAAAATATAATTTTTTTGAATTTTTGGTATTTTTCTGACAATGTTCATTTTTTAATGAATAGTGAAAAAATACTACATTTTACATCAAAACTAGTTTTTAATATAATTTATTTATATGATTAGATTATCTTTTGAATTGGTTTTAAAGTGAAATTAGAAAATATTTTTACCATTAAATCCAATAGTGGTCGTTGGAATTAATTTCACTTTGAAATCAGACGTAAACTAGTGTCAATCTTTTGATACTTATTGTTTCATAAAAACACGCTATTTGCTCTGACAGTGGGAATTAATTATTAAATTAATTAATGTGACTTATATGTTATGAATTTTTTAAAATAGGCTTCATTTTTGAATTCGTAATATCAAATATATCTTAGGGTGAATTTTTGTTAATTTTCTGAAAAACTTCAATTTTTGATGAATAGTGAAACCACTAAGTGGTACTTATAAAAACTGATTTTCCGTTTAAATGAAATTTTGCTATCATTGTGTTTTGATTTTCAAAAATCTGACATACATGGTTGTCATTACGAAGTAAAATATGGTTCAATGAGATTAAAATAATTTTTTGGTGAATAGTAACTTATTAAGTTTTTAATCGCGATTAGTAGTAATTAGTGTAGTTTAAGGTAAAAATAATGCTTTAATAAAATGATATGAGCTTGACACATGTCCTACCCTCATTTGTTGTGTCATGGCCGACCAAGACAAGCCATGGGTCGACTTGGGGACCCCATGGATCCACTTTGGTTGGGAAATGACATAAATTACTTTTTATTAAATGTAAAAGTAAAAATGACACAAACATGATATGTTTTACTAAAACAATTTTTAAATGGGGTTATACAAGTCATATTTTTGATTATAAATAGTAATTGGAAAGATACAAAGCTTTCCTACATCATAGTATTTTTTTTATAATTTTTAGACTTTAAATAAATTAATTTATTTATGACATCATGATGATGCAGCGATGACCTCATTATTTAACGATTTAAATAAAATGGAATGATAATGTAAAATCTATGAACTACACATGTCCAAAACTTATTGGATGGGTGGATTTCGAATCCTTATCACCTTATCCACGAATTATATCAATGTGGGACCTTTTAAAACCGAAATTTTTTTCAAATGAAGTAATATTTCTTTACTTTCCAAAAGTGCCCCTCCTCTCCTCTTATAAAAGGCCCCCACCTCTACCACATTACACACACTCCTAAAGCCTTTGGATCGGCCAACCCCTGCCCAATTACTCTCTCCACATCCCTCTCCTCATCCTAGAGGAATCCAGTTGGGCATAATCTTTTCAAAGGAAGCCTTTAGGATGAAATCAAAAAGAGTTACACTTTTAAAAGGTAATTCATTCTCTCTTGTTCATTTGTTTTATTTTGCTTCTCCAACCCTCTAAACTCTTTTTATTTACTCCTTTTGTAACAACAACAGCATATTAAATATACTAGGGTGTTGTTATATGATTTATTCGAGCTACACTCTCACACAACTACATCAAATGGTTAAAGAACATACAGTTTCTGTGGATGGCGAAATTCTGCCTCCCGAAACGATGATTGTTCAATACTCATTTAACACCTTCAAAGGAGGCCATTATGATGTCACTATTTTTATATATTATATATAATATGTTTATTTTTTTCTTTAAGCTTCTGTATTTTTAATTTTGGGTATACCTTTATGGTTTCCATTATGGGTAAACACGATATCTTCATTTAAGGAAGTGCGGACTACCGCCCCCTCAAAGTGATGTGATTCGTTAATGCCATATGTGGGATGTGTAAAGGATGGATTTAAAGTTATTATATATGATGTTATACTGGAATTATAAAATACCTATATATCATTATTATTTCATTCCCTTAAAGTATGAGATAGAAATGAAAGTAGCGTTCATGCGTACGTACGGCTAACCGTCTCCATGAACGGTGCATTTCATTTCTTATCCCCAAATGTAATGTACTATTAAAATTACATGTATATAATGGATATATATAAGTAATGATATATCTAAATGACTAATATAATTAGGGAATTAAAATATACATACCTCTCATTTAGTTTTAATTCCATTAATATGACAAAGAAATGAAAGTAGCGTTCATGCGTACGTACGGCTTACCGTCTCCATGAACGGTGCATTCCATTTATTACCTCTAAATTATTATGTAATACTATAAATACATGTATATTCTGGATTTATATGATACATATTATATCCAAATCGGTAATTTCATTCTGGATATAAAGAACCTTTGACCACACGAACAACATGTAATTGTAAGAAGTCCACTTTCGACTTAAGAACCAAATATTGACAAAACAAACATTATTAACTTAAATGGTTACATAATGTTTATAACAAGGAAATAAGTGATATAAAAGGAATAGTGAACTTTAAAAAGGTTCCTAATCAGGTATAAATTAACTCAAGTTTATTATTCAGGACGTTAAAGAACGATCGAGTCAAGTCGGACCCGAGGTAAGGGAACTTCTTAACCCAATTTCCATTCTTTGGGTTAATCTCCTACTTTCAAATTATGTAATGATATTATTGTCTTATTTTTTATTTTTGCTTTCTTTATGTGTACCTATAGTGAATACACATAATAGATCTATTTTATTTTAAAAATGATCTTTTTAAGGTCTTCGTCTCAATCTCCTTTCATTGAGGCATATTTTATTTTATACACAACTTGCTTTTATACGGTGTATAAACCCCTTTGACTTTTACTTTTATACAAAAGGAATATTTTTCTATGAATCATTTTACTAAACGACAAAAAGGAATGTTTTTTTAACGTACGCGGTGACAACGTCCTTTTCTGCCGCCGCGAGTATTATTTGGTCTTTGGCTTTCTCAACAAGCCGTAATGTTTTTAGAATAAAATAAATACCATATACTCTTTTATGTATTTTGGTATTGAAAATGGTTTTGAAAAAGGATTCTATTATGTCAATATATTTATGCTATATTGTGATTGAAATGTGGAAATGTCATCATTCCTTTATATCGGTTTTATGTTTTATGATTTTATACTGGTACTTGGACATTTTAACGGGTGGTTACGTTGTAAACCATATGACGGGTGGTGCCGTGAATACCAGGACGGGTGGTTACGTTATAACCTCCAATGCATTGGGTATGGAAGTCGGCCATATGGCTATTCCATTAAGTATGTATGGAAATTGGCCATATGGCTATTCCATTAAGTGATATGTGTGGAAGTCGACCGTATGGTTATTCCACTTAAGTATGTTTATGTCCCAAGTTACCTTTATATATGTTATGTGTTCTTTTTATGGGTTTTATGGTAATCCTTTGGTTACAAAAAGGTATGTAATGATACTTTATTCAGTGGAGAGTTTTTACTACTTCATGAAGGTGAAGGTATTACTTTGATAGATTATATATGGTTTACTTGATGTTTGAAAAACTATTAGTTTTCATTCTTTATGTATCCCTTATTGAGCTTTTTATGCTCACCCCAAGTTTTTTTTGAAATGTTTTCACATGACTTAATGTGGAATAAGGTCAAGGATGGGATCAAGGGAATGTCATCCTATATAAAACATGGAACTAGACACGTTTCTTTTTAAGAGTTTTTTTTATTATGGAAACTTAGTAGAAGTTACTAATTTGTAATCTTTTGAGATTCAATAGTTATGTTCTAATTCTCTAAAACTCTAAACCTGAAAAGATCCTCAACGTGAATTATTCATTTAATTGAATATTAAGTAAGGTTTAAGGCCGGGGCCTTATAGTTGGTATCAAAGGGAGGATTAGACAACTTTAGGAGTTAGAAAAGTGTTAAATTGTAATATGATTGAAATGATATAGCATTTACGGATTACCATGTTGCTTCGCCTAAGATATTTCTGTGTTCAGAATGGTTTTCCGCAGAGGAAACAAAGCAGCTATGTTGGGACGACATCAGGAGGAAGATAACCTTCCAAATCAGCAACCTGAGATGGTCGGAATCGAAACTGAATAGTTTGTTGCAGTGATGGAAAAGTTGACTCAGGATATAAATGGTGGTGGTATCCATGTACGAGATCAGCTAGATCAACCGCAGAGGAACATGTCAGTGGTGGAACATTTCATGAGGCAACATCCCCCATCATTCAGAGGATCATCTGACCCTGTGTAAGCTGAAGGGTGGATTAAAGCACTGGAGAAGATTTTTGATGTCATGGGGTGTTCAGAACATCAAAAGGTTAGTCTTGCTGTTTACCGTTTTGAAGGTGAAGCTGATCAGTGGTGGTCGATGGTGAAAAATATAAGGGATAGTGATGAGATTGAGGATCTTCACTGGGACGAATTCAAAGGTATGTTTCTTGAGAAATATTTTCCTAAGGTGGTTCATCTTAGGATGGAAAAACAGTTCCTAGAATTGAGGCAGGAGGATGATTCAGTGGATGCTTATGAAGAAAAGTTCACTCGATTGGCAAGGTATGCTCCAAACTTTATACGAGATCTTGATAGTAAAATAAACTATTTTTACTCAGGGTTAAAGCCAAAGTATCGAAGGGCTTTAGCTTCTCGTGAGTTTAAAAGTTATGAAAAACTTGTTCGATGTGCGGAGAACGTGGAAATGGAGTTTGCTTATGATCAGGTGTTCTATGACAAACAACAGAATAAGAGGTCTAGTTGGTAGGCAAAGGGGAAGAATTCATCAAAGAAGCAAGGAGGTAAGAAAACCAAATATCCATCCTGTGAGAAGTGTGGTAAAATGAATCCTGGAGAATGTTTATCCAAGTCTGGTAAGTGATTTTGGTGTGGTAGGTTTGGTCATATTGCTCGTAACTGTAAGGAAGATGATCAAGCAGGAAATGAAAAGCCAACGGTAAGATGTTTTAAGTGTAATGAAATGGGTCATTATGCAAATGAGTGTCCAACGCAGAACTAAACTAGGGGAATGAAGCCATACTACAAGCAGAAAGGGGTGGTAAAATCCTTTGCAATAACTTTAGCAGATGTTGGGCCATCGAATGAAGTGGTATCAGCTCCAGGGAGCTCAGTATTTTTTGAAGATTGACTTGAGGTCGGGGTACCATCAGTTGAATGTAAAAGAAGCAGGCGTTCCGAAGAATGCGTTCCGTACTAGATATGGCCATTATGAATTTGTAGTTATGCATTTTGGGTTAACCAATGCAACTACTGTATTCATGGACTTTATGAATAAAATTTTCCATGAGTTCTTGGATATGTTTGTGTTTGTGTTTTGAGGTTTGGGAAGAGGTTATGTGTGCCTTGTGATTCACAGTTGAAGAATGAGTTTTTATGTGAGGCTCATAGTTCCCTGTTTTCCGTTCATCCTGGCAGTACTAAGATGTACAGAGATCTGCGGGAGTATTACTGGTGGGATGGAATGAAAAGAGATATTGCTGATTTTACTGTGAAGTGTTTGACATGTCAATAGGTTAAAGCAGAGCGGCAGTTACCGAAAGGGATGCTTCAGCCTTTACCAGTGCCAGAGTGGAAATGGGAAAACATATCCATGGACTTTGTTGTGGGATTACCGAGGACATCTCGAGGTAATAATGCAATCTGGGTTATTGTTGATTGCTTGACCAAATATTCTCATTTCCTTTCTATACGAGATACTTTCTCTCTAGATCAACTTTCCCGTTTGTATCTTAAAGAGATAGTCAGGTTACATGGAGTTCCTCTCTCCATTGTATCGGATCGTGATCCCAGGTTTACTTCTATCTTTTGGAAAGGCCTTCATAAGTCGTTGGGTACTGAATTAAATTTTAGTACAGCTTTTCATCCTCAATCAGATGGGCAGTCAGAACGAACAATTCAGACATTGGAGGATATTATACGAGCTTGTTCGATGGATTATGAGGGAAGTTGGAACCAACACCTTTCTTTGGTTGAGTTTTCTTATAATAACAGTTTTCATTCCAGTATACAGATGGCACCATTTCAGGCATTATATGGGAAGCGGTGTCGAAATCCAGCTTTCTGGGATGAAGTGGGTGAAAGGAAGTTGATGGGAGCAGAATTGGTAGAAGATATGGCAGAAAAAGTTCAGCTGATTCAGAAACACATGAGAACAGCTCAGAGCAGGCAGAAGAGTTATGCGGATAACCGGAGGAAGGATCTATCTTTCGAGGTAGGTGATCATGTTTTTCTCAAAGTCTCACCATGGAAAAGTGTGATGAGATTCGGTAAGAAAGGAAAGTTGAGTCCAAGGTTCGTTGGACCATACGAAATTCTGGAGAGAGTTGGATCAGTTGCATACCGAGTGGCTTTACCTCCGAGTTTATCTCAGGTACACAATGTCTTTCATGTTTTGATGTTGAGAAAGTATATGCCAAATCCATCTCATGTTTTGAGCCCAGTGGTAGTTCAGCTGGAAGAGAACCTATCTTATGAGGAACAACCGGTCCAGATTATTGACCATAGGGAGCAAGTGTTATGGAATAAGGTGATTCACCAGGTAAAGGTTTTGTGGAAAAACCACATGATTTAAGAGGCAACATGGGAATTTGAAAATGCAATGAGGGATAAGTACCCCCATTTATTCGATAAGTAAATAAATTGCGGGGACGCAATTTTCTAAAGGGGGGAAGGATGTAACATCCCAAGTATGTAATGAATAATAGATATTTTTATCTAGGTCTATTAATGATTAAGATAGTGTTATAGAGGCTTAAAATGAAAATAAAGACAATCTTATGCATGGAATACACTAATATTCTTAAAAGATTGTTTTACTGCCTTTTGATGGAAAACCATTTTTGAATCTATATTTTGAAAATTTTATAAAGTATGTTTGTCAAAATAAACTTATGCTTTATGATTGGTACATCAAAATTTACTTTTTGTGAATTTTTGGTATTTTTCTGACAATGTTCATTTTTTAATCAATAGTGAAAAATACTGCATTTTACATCAAAAATTCTTTTTAATCTAATTTAATTATATGATTAGATTATCTTTTGAATTGGTTTTAAAGTGAAATTAGAAAATATTTTTACCATTAAATCCAATAGTGGTCGTTGGAATTAATTTCACTTTGAAATCAGACTTAAACTAGTGTCAATCTTTTGGTACTTATTGTTTCATAAAAACACGCTATTTGCTCTGACAGCGGAAATTAATTATTAAATTAATTAATGTGACTTATATGTTTTGAATTGTGTAAATTAGAATTAGTTTTTGAATTCGTAATATCAAATATAGCTTAGGGAGAATTTTTGGTAATTTTCTGAAAAACTTCAATTTTTGATGAATAGTGAAACCACTAAGTGGTACTTATAAAAACTGATTTTCTGTTTAAATGAAATTTTTCCATCATTGTGTTTTGATTTTCAAAAATCCAACATACATGGTTGTCATTAAGAAGTAAAATGTGGTTCAATGAGATTAAAATAATTTTTTGGTGAATAGTAACTTATTAAGTTTTTAATCGCGATTAGTGGTAATTAGTGTAGTTTAAGGTAAAAATAATGCTTTAATAAACTGAGATGAGCTTGAAACATGTCCTACCCTCATTGATTGTGTTATGGCCGACCCAGAAAAGCCATGGGTCAACTTGGGGACCCCATGGATCCACTTTGGTTGGGAAATTACATAAATTACTTTTTATTAAATGTAAAAGTAAAAATGACACAAACATGATATGTTTTACTAAAACAATTTCTAAATGGGGTTATACAAGTCAGATGTTTTATTATAAATAGTCATTGGAAAGATAAAACGATTTCCTACATCATAGTATTTTTTTTATAATTTTTAGATTTTAAATAAATTAATTTATTTATGACATCATGATGATGCAGCGATGACCTCATTATTTAACGATTTAAATAAAATGGAAAGATAATGTAAAATCTATGAACTACACATGTCCAAAACTTATTGTATGGGTGTATTTCTAACCCTTATCACCTTATCCACGAAATATATCAATGTGGGACCTTCTAAAACCGAAACACATTTTCAAATAAAGTAATATTTCTTTACTTTTCAAAAGTGCCCCTCCTCTCCTCTTATAAAAGGCCCCCACCTCTACCACCTTACAGACACTCCTCAAGCCTTTGGCTCGGACAACCCCTACCCAATTACTCTCTCCACATCCCTCTCCTCATCCTAGAGTATTCCCTTTGGGCAGAATCTTTTCAAAGGAATCCTTTAGGCTCAAATCAAAAAGAGATACACTTTTAAAGGTAATTCATTCTCTCTTGTTCATTTGTTTTATTTTGCTTCTCCAACCCTCTAAACTATTTTTATTTACTTCTTTTGTAACAACACCAGTATCTTCAATATACGAGGATGATGTTATAAGATTTATTCGAGCTACACTCTCACACAACTACATCAAATGGTTAAAGAACATACGATTTCTGTGGATGACGAAATTCTGACTCCCGAAACGATGATTGTTCAATACTCATTTAACACCTTCAAAGGTGGCCATTATGATGTCACTATTTTTATATATGATATATAATATGTTTATTGTTTTCATTAAGCTTCTGTATTTTTCATTTTGGTCATACCTTATTGGTTTCCATTATGGGTAAACACGATATCTTCTTTTAAGGAAGTGCGGACTACCGCCCCTCAAAGTGATGTGATTCGTTAATGCCATATGTGGGACGTGTAAAGGATGGATTTAAAGTTATTATATACGATGTTACACTGGAATTATAATATACCTCTATATCATTATTATTTCTTTCCATTAAATTACGATATATAAATGAATGTAGCGTTCATGCGTACGTACGACTTACCGTCTCCATGAACGGTGCATTTCATTTCTTATCCCCAAATGTAATGTATTATTAAAATTACATGTATATAATGAATATATATAATTAATTATATATCTAAATTATTAATATAATTATGGAATTAAAATATACATACCTCTCATTTAGTTTTAATTCCATTAATATGACAAAGAAATGAAAGTAGCGTTCATGCGTACGTACGGCTTACCGTCTCTATGAACGGTGCATTTCATTTCTTACCTCTAAATGATTATGTAATATTATAAATACATGTATATGCTGGATACATATGATACATATTATATCCAAATCGGGAATTTCATTCTGGATATAAAGAACCTTTGACCACACGAACAACATGTAATTGTAAGAAGTCCACTTTCGACTTAAGAACCAAATATTGAAAAAACAAACATTATTAACTTAAATGGTTACATAATGTTTATAACATGGCAATAAGTGATATACAAGGAATAATTAACTTTAAAAATGTTCTTAATCAAGTATGAATTAACTCAAGTTTATTATTCAGGACGTTAAAGAACGATCGAGTCAAGTCAGACCTGAGGTAAGGGAACTTCTTAACCCAATTTCCATTCTTTGGGTTAATCTCCTACTTTCAAATTATGTCATGATATTATTATGTCTTATTTTGTATTTTTTACTTTCTTTATGTGTACCTATAGTGAATACACATAATAGATCTATTTTATTTTAAAAATGATCTTTTTAAGGACTTCGTCTCAATCTCCTTTCATTGAGGCATATTTAGTTTTATACACAACTTTCTTTTATACGGTGTATAAACCCCTTTGACTTTTACTTTTATACAAAAGGAATCTTTTTCTATGAATCATTTTACTAAACGACAAAAAAGAATGTTTTTTTAACGTACGCAGTGACAACGACCTTTTCCGCTGCCGCGAGTATTATTTGGTCTTTTGCTTTCTCAACAAGCCGTAATGTTTTTAGAATAAAATAAATACCATATACTCTTTTATGTATTTTGGTATTGAAAATGGTTTGGAAAAAGGATTCTATTATGTCAATATATTTATGATATATTGTAATTGAAATGTGGAAATGTTATCATACTTTTATATTGGTTTTATGTTTTATGATTTTATACTGATACTTGGACATTTTAATGGGTGGTTACGTTATAAACCTTATGACGGGTGGTGCCGTGAATACCAGGACGGGTGGTTACGTTATAACCTCCAATGCATTGGGTATGGAAGTTGGTTGTATGGCTATTCCATTATGTATGTATGGAAATTGGCAGTATGGATACTCAATTAAGTGATATGTGTGGATGTAGACCGTATTTTTATTCCACTTAAATATGTTTATGTCCCAAGTTACCTTTATATATGTTATGTGTTATTTTTATGGGTTTTATGGTAATCCTTTGGTTACAAAAAGGTATGTAATGATACTTTATTCAGTGAAGTGTTTTTACTACTTCATGGAGGTGAAGGTCTTGCATTGATAGAGTATATATGGTTTACTTGATGTTTGAAAAACTAATAGTTTTCATTCTTTGTGTATCCCTTACTGAGCTTTTTATGCTCACCCCAAGTTTTTTTTGAAATGTTTTCACAGGACTTAATGTGGAATAAGGTCAAGGATGGGATCAAGGGAATGTCATCCTATATAAAACATGGAACTAGACACGTTTCTTTTTAAGAGTTTTTTTATTATGGAAACTTAGTATAAGTGACTACTTTGTAATCTTTTGAGATGTAATAGTTATGTTCCAATTATCTAAAAATCTAAACCTCAAAGGATCCTCAACGTGAATTATTCATTTAATTCAATATTAAGTAAGGTTTAAGGCCGGGGCCTTATCATTATAAATATTAATTATAAATTTAAAATTTTTTAACACACAATTGAAATTTGTATTAAATTTTTATACAATAAATAAATAAACATAATTATGAAACAATAATGACAATGTGATTGTTTCATTAATAATTTATTCAAATAAATGGTATTATAAATGTTAAAATAAATGTATTTTTTGTATTTTTTATGTCAGAAAAGGATTTTATGGATGGTATTTACTTATTATATTTGTTTTAATGATTTTGGGTGGGATAAATCAAGTTGTTATGGATTTTAAAGAGTTTTGATATGAATAGTGTCAAACTTGACATAATTCATATTTTAAAATATAACATATATTTTTAAATATTTTTAATTATAAAAAACATTAATAATAGTTTAAATAGTTTTTATATGTCTAAAATTTAATTAATGACTCTTTATTTAAATATTTTTCCTATTTTGGTAACTATATTGATTTTCAAAGTGTTAAATGCATGATAAAATGGTAAGAGTAAAAACGGATAAATATTGAAGATAAGGATTAAAAAAATCCAAAACATGTCCAATTCATATAAGATTGTTTTATGTCGACATATATTCATATTATATTCTAATGTAATTAATGTTGGACCTTTTTAAAAATATAATGATATAATAATAGATCAATAATTTCAAACATTTCTAAAGAGTCCCTCCTTCATCTTATAAAAGGCCTACACCTCTAACCCATTACACACACCTCTCAAACCCCTTGTCTTGTACAAAATGTGATTAAAAAATTCCAGAAAATGCCTATATTATTCTTATAATCTTTTCATTTGTAATTAGGCAATTCATGAAAGCCTTTTGTCTTAAATTTAAGAGAGTTACATGTTTAAAGATGCAATGTATTCTCTAAAATTCTATTCTAAAATTATACTTGTTAACTCCAAATTATATTATTTTTCATTGATTGAATAAAAAAAAGTATTTAAAATATACTAGGTTTCTATTATGAGATTTATTCAAATTTTACTTATGCACACCTCTATCTGATTGGTAGAGAACACACAGTTTCAATGGACAATGAACTACTGTCTCAAAAAATGACGATTGATAAATATTCTCTTACCACCTCTCATGGTGTCCATTATTATTGAAGTGTAATTATTTTTGAAATATATGATATTTATTATATATATATATATATATATATTTTTAATTGACATTTACAACATATCTATTTTCCTTTCATGTTTTATAAATACGATAATTTCATTTGGGGATGTGTAGACTACCGCCCACTCAAAGTGATATGACTCATTCACTTTATACATGGAACGTATAAAGGATATAATTAATGTACTTATTTAACATATATAAAATAGATATTATACTGGTGTTATAATATAACTATGTATTTATTAGTTTTCAATCCATTAAAAATGAAATAGATCAAAGTATCATACATGCGTACGTACGGCTTACTGTCTCCATGAACGAGGCAATTCCTTTTCATAAAATCCAAATGATACTAAATATTAGAAATACATATATAATAGATTTATATACATATATACTGTAAATGAATGATATTTAAATCATGAATGCGAATCTTGAGATAATGGGCTTTTGACCACATTGACAATTTGTAATTATTACAATTTCATTGTTGACTCATGTTCTGAAAATCGAAAAAAAATTATATATGAACTCAAATAATTAAATATTTTTTTTATCAAGGTAATAAGTGAAATTAAACAAATAATTAACTATAAAAAATTACTTATGAAATTATAAATTAACTTATGTTTATTAATCAAGAATAACAAGAAACATTCAAGACATGTCGTACTCGAGGTAAGGGAACATCATAAACCAATTTCCATTATTTGTGATGATATTCTACATTGTGAATATTTTTTCTATGATTATGTGATAAATAAAATTTTATGTCAAATATTTTATTTATACTTGATTTTATGTGTGATTTTTGTGAATACACACAATCTATCAATTTTATTTACAAAATGATATGTGTGAGGTAACCTTTCACCCTCCACTATTAGTAAAAGTATTCTTTTATGTTATATATTTTAATATAAATTTAATTATTTTGATGAAGGTTATTATATATACTTATTTGGGTCCATTTTATCTTTAATTGATTAGAGACCCTTTTCTCTCCCATCATCTCATTTTTTGGAATTTTAACGTGATGTTGTTAGGCTGTCGAATATTAATAAGGGACCTCATATCAATCTTATTTCATTGAGGCATACATTGATTTATAAACTACCTTCCTTTATATGGATTATAAATATCTTTGTCTTTTAATTTCATTAAAATGGAATCATTTCTCTATGAATAATTTTAATAAAAGATAAAAATAATGTTTCTTTTTAATGTACGCGGTGAAAATGTCCTTTCTGCCGCAACAAGCATTATTTGATATTTGGCTTCCTTAACAAGTAATAATGATTTTATAATTAAAATAAATACCATATTCTCTTTTTATGTATTTTTTATTATGTAAAACTGTTCTGATAATGGATTGATTCATTAAATATATATAAATGTTAAATTGTGATTTAAATGTTCAATTGTTATATTACCTTTATTCTTATACTATGTGTTATGATTATGTTATAATTTTTTGAAGTTAATTATGTATACAGGTGGATGTGTGATAGAACTGGGGTGGGTGATCATGAGTTAGATCTCCAATTCATTATATAACGGGACATAGGTAAATGTTAATGATTCTCTTCATAGATTTATGGAATATAATATGATGATTATTTAAAACGTAACTACCTATTTATTTATAGAAGCTATATTGTATGTTTGTTACAGATGACAGAAGTTACCTTTATGATTTATTATTTTAATGTGATATTTATAAATATTAGGATTTCATGAGTAATTTTATGGATCTTATGTTTTATATTTATTTATTGAATAATGATTTCTTTTTTTTGATCCTTACTGATTTTTTATGTTCATCCCATGTTTATGAAAAAAAATTCATTTTTTATAAGGAAATTGTAAGAGAAAGAAAGAATTCAAGAAGATTTATATCAAGAAAATAATTCATGAAATCTTGTAATTTTTTTATTTTTAGAAAAAATGGATTTTTAGTGGAAGTGTTTACATTTTAATATTGGAGATGCAATGTAATAGTTGTGGAATAATTCTCTAAAACACTATTATGAAAATATCAAAAATGTTATTTCATGATTAAAACAATGATTATGTAATGTTTTACAGTTTTTATCTTAATGAAAAATACGAAGATTATGGGATTGGTTCTGAGCTCATGGATGGATGTAGAAAACCTGTGTATAGGGTAAATCTGAAGTTACCATGGTGAGATTATTGTTATTTATGATTCTTATTAAAAATGAATATTATTTCATATCGGGTGATGCACTTTTTGAGTGATGTGATTTTTGTTTCAATTATTTATTTTGATTTGGATTGTGGAACTATATAGAGAAAGAGATGAGTATTTTTATATAGTTTCTGGAACATAGGAATTTTTTTTTGACATAAATTATTTTAGGCATGCATGAGTAAATGGGTTTTACTTTAGTTTTAGAAATTGAACAATTTTTCCATGATTTGATAAATTGAATTGAAGAGGTTCCTTATATGACATTGAGAATTGTAAAATGATGAATAATATGAATAATTGGGTGTCTACATGAGAAAGTTGAATATGATAATATCTCTACTTTTTTTTACTATTGTGTAAATGTAGGATTGTTTATAGCAATGATAATTCCTAGGTTTAGAATATCGAAAGGGGTTTGTGGAAATGAATTATTTGGGAATATAGAATTTATAATAAATGCATAAATGTATCAAAATGTCTCAAAAGGTTCATTTTTTACATTCTAATTATTTTAATTCATGGTGACGCTTGTTGAGTGGATGATAGGAGGACATGGGATGAGGATTTCCCTCTAGTAGGAGAGCTTGAGGCACTATAGATTCTTGGTCGGGAAGCATGATAGAAGAATGATGAGAACATCACTTGCTTAAGTTAATTTTTGTAAAGAGACCATGATAAGGTTATAAAGAGCATGTATAACCAAAATATTGAGTTCTATATGCATATATCTATGAATTTTAATATATATGGTGTGATGGAGGGAGCTGGGTTTTGGATTGATTCCATCCTGACTACCCTTGATCATTCGGTGACTCCATCTAAAATGAGGGACTTATTGGAAACTTATAATCTATTAGGATTTGTGATGTTCTAGTGTGATGACAAGACTCGATCTAGACAATATTAGGGTATATTGTGAAAGGAATCCATAGATATGATAGTGGAGAACTTCTATCCCAAGATATTGAGTTAAGAGAGAGCTATTGTGATCATGAGGATCAATCAGTTTAGTATGTACATGATGGACTATGTTGTAGGGTTTAATGATTTTAAATTAATTTATAAATAATTTTAATGGGATTTGAATCTTATAGAGAGGTATTTTTTATGATATAATTTTGTGTGATATTATGTAACAAGTTAAACATGTTATATTAAAGATGTTTTTTGAGGTGTTGGACCAATATCTCATAGATGACAGAAACCTAAGTTTGGATTCTAGTGTCGGATTTGTTTTTCTTGATGGATGGTTAAGAGGTGTGTATTACATGTGATGTAAGAGAAAATATGGTACTATAATATTTTGAAATAGATAGTTTTGTACCTAGATAGAGGATCTGATTCTTAAGATCTTACCTGATAGATCTTTCACTAGTGTGGTAGTTCAGGAAAATTCTAAACATAATGTCTTCGACCAAAAGAATATTTCCCAGGATGTGACAATATGGGGAATTAATAGATTATCATTAGGAACCTATGATAGATGGAAAGTGGTGAAATAGCTATACCTCACCAGATTGTTGGAACGGGATCTTGGAAACCATATCACTAAGCCATCATGAGTATTATTGTCCATGTACGTATGTGTAGTGGATGTTGATATTTAGGGAAAGAATTCTCGTATCCGCAATGTTGTGATGATTAGGGGACTCAGACTATATCAGATTGAAGAGTTGCATGACTGTAACATTCCATTTATCATACTATTGTGGATCGCAAGTTTCTACTATAAAATGTCATTGTTACAATTTTTATATCTACTATGGTAAATATTTCCTTATTTGATAATGGTTCCTCTCATTTAATTATTTATTCACAGCATTTTAATGGTTTGAGCACAGAAGTGAAGTTGGTGAGTAGGGAATAAAACATATATACATCATGGTGAAAACAATTTAAAGACATCCTTTGTGTAAATGATGTTCTCTATAAGACCAAAATTATAATTTTCTACCTAATCCTTACATTATTGACATATCAGGTTTCGACCTAATTATGAATATATACTGGTTTGTAACATATGAAGCCGACATTGACTATTATCACAGGAGAGAAAAATTTATATCTCCAGAGTGTGAAAGGAATATTCAGCATGGATATTGGGATATTAAGGGGGGAATTATAGGGCCAGTTCACCAGCAACCAGGGTAGATTACCAACCAGGTTGGAGGTTTTTTGTTTGATGATCGAGAAATAATATGGGTTGTCTTCCATTTTTGGTTATCATGGATTAGGATTTATTTTCATTATACATATTAGGGATTCCAATGTAGAAATATGTGTAATTTACCATTGATCTCATTCATTTGGATGATCTGGATTCCATTCCACCATAATGAACAGGACCAACATTGTTTCAAGAGATCAAAACTCAATCATATGTGTAATAGAGTAATTGGGACATCTGGATGCTTATGTTACTATGGGGTTATTCGGCATTGTTTTCTATGAAAGATGATGGGACTCAAGGATTGTGTGATGATTACCAGATGTTGATTCAGTTGAATGTAGAAAACTGATATCCTCTTCCACATATCAAATAACAATTTGACAAGTATAGAGGAGTGTGTGTTTTCTTCAGGATTTACAAAATATCAGAGTGTAACATGTTGAGAGTTTGAACTTCTGATGTACCATGGAATGATTTTATATGTATTTATATACATCATGAATTTTCTCTAATGTTTTTTGGGTTTCCAAATGCTACAAATGTGTTTATGGAATTGATGTAGATAATATTATATATTCATGTATATTTTTTCATGGTAGTATTTGTGGATGATATTTTGGTGTACTCCAAGACCCATGGTGATCATTTAAAACACCTTGAAATTATCCTAAGTATACAGCAATAACATCACATATATTTTAAACTAACTATGTTTATTTTGTGTATTAATCAAGTAAAATTCATGGGTTACATCATCTTAGAAGAAGGTCATCTAATATACCTAGGGATGTTTCATGTAGTGTTGTCTATAGAGCAGATAAAGAATAATATCGATGTTAAAAGATTTATTGATTAGAGGAATATAAACTGTGATTAAAAAAATACATATCCTTTTTGGTAGATCAATATTATTGTTTGATAATAAGTGGGGATAATGTTTAATTGTTTGGAAGAATTAAAAAATTCATTCTAGGAGTAGAATAAGAAAACTAAATCATCACTGATTTTGATCTTAACTAGTCCATGCAAGGATTATATAGTGTTTTCAGTTACATTTTGGATAGGAGTTGGAGATGTTTTTATGTAGGGATAATGATTTGTGGCATATGTTTTGTGTATGTTGGAACCTGGTGAATTGATCTAACATACATAGGACCTGTATGTTTCTACAGTGATTTATGCTTTGTTGTGTGGGTGACATAATTTTATATTTGAAAAGCTTTCTTTGTATACTGATCAGAAAATCATATTTTATATCTCTTATGAAGGGGATTTGAGTCTTCAAAAGCATATATGGGTTGAGTATATATTGAAATTATATTTGGACATGGAAAGTATACTTATGAATGAAACAATATGGTTGTTGATTTATGAATGATGAATCTGACTCACGTTGTTTGTGTGTATAGTGATGAGTGGATGATGATGACCCCTATTATTGATATTCGTGTAGTGGATCTTGACAGTCAAAAGAAAATTCCAATAAAATCAGATTCTATAGAGTCTAGACTTTTTAATGGGGTCATGTGAAATAAATATGAGGATCTAGATTGCGTGACTTGGAGGGAAATCTATAATATTCAGGAGTCACCTAATGATTGAAGCGCAGATGAGGATGAGATCATATATGTCAATAATTGGGGTTTTCTCCAATGATCATACATGAGGAGATTATTCCTATGTATCATTCCTTGAAGTTGGCAGTACATCTAGGTGTTACCAAAATATACCATTACCTACACCGATAGTTTTGGAGCATAGGCATGATAAAGGTAATAGTAGGGTTTGTGGCATGATGCTACACCTGTCATCTGGTAAAAGATGAGAATCGATAACTTGGTAGTTTGTTTTAGTTGATTCCATTTTTTGAATGAATGTTAGATGATGTGACTATGGTCTGTGGCAGGTATCTTGACGACAGATTAGAAGAATAATTTTATCTAGGAGATTGTGGATCTTTTGACAATGGTAGCACATTTTGTACCAGTGTAATAGAATATTGTAGTGAATTAGTTGGGAGAGCTTTGTTTATGGGAAACATTACATTTTCATGGGGTTCTATAGAATACAATTTAATATTGTGACTAACATTTACAACAATCTTCTGGTAGGGCATGTATAAGGGTCTAGGTACGTTGAATTTTTTGAGTATAACATTCCACACACGTATATATGTGTATTCGGAGATTACTATACAAATTAAATAGGATATTCTTCATGATTTTTTATGAAATTGGTGGGTATTGGGAAAATCACATAACTATAACAGAGTTTTACTATAATTTTTTTTCGAGAAACAATCATGATGGTTCCACACATGGATCTTTTCGCTAGGCCCTTCATATCACCACTATGATTGAGGGAGGTAGGTTAGTAAGAACTGTTGGGACTAAGCCTCGTGCATGAAACATTTGTGCTAGGGTAGCTGATTCAATAGAATATGGCTACAACTCAGAGTTTATGAATGTTCTATTCTAATAGATGTCGAATAACCATAGAGATTATAAAGGGTGATCAAATATTCCTCTGGGTATCGCATAGGTTGGTTCATCAGATGATATAGAGTCGTGGAATGTTTGATCCTAGGTTCATTTGACCATTTCAGTTTGTGGGGAGAATCAGTCTGGTGGATCACTAATTAGCTCAACCATAGATATATATTGATATGCATTAGATTTTTTATGTGTAACAAATTCATCTGTCTCAACACAACATTCATCATTTGATCAATGTGGATGATTTTGATTATGAGATAGATGTGTCCTTTGAGGAGCATCAAATATGTGTTTTGGATCACAGTGATAATGTATTGTAGAGAAAGTCTAATATTGTCATTCATGTATTGTGGAATAATGGGAATGATTTTGTAGAAACAAGTGAGAGAGAAGAATAATTGAGGTCTCAATTTCATAATGCTTTATACTCTAAATCTTTGAGATGCATTGGAGTATATATCGAGAAAGAGAAGTTTTAAGGTGGGGAGATTATAATATCCCATACTTTTTTAAGGATGTCTCGGGCCTGTTTTTATAATATTTTTTTTTTCTATTTTTGAGTGTACATTTATTGGTTTTTTAATTGTTTTAGTTTGGGTAAAATTGGGAACTGTTTCAAGGATATGTGAAAGGGCACAGTTTACTCACGGTTTTACCAAACTATGCACCACAAACCAATGAGTCAATTCAAACCCAAAATGGTGGATTTTCATGGATGTTGAATGGGTTATCAAGATTTGTAACCTAAAAGTATAAATTGTGAACCCCTTAGATGGGGCACAAAATTAAGGTGAATAATTTTTGGAATCTGTGCACCATATGAATCAAACCGTGCAAACGAGATTTTAGTTCCCTGAATTGTAGTTCTTGAATATCAAGTCCCCCCATTTTAATCCTTATTTGGACATAACTAGACACCAAATGAGTTTAATCAAAATTAGAGACTCCAATATTTATTTAAATCCATTATTATCTCTATTATTCATGATTTAACAACTTATCTAATGATTTATTCCCCTCCTGGTAAAGGGATATAATCCGGTATGATTTTTTTCTTCTCTCCCATTCATCCATAATACATTAAAAAGATGCTAATATATATATTATTATATCTATATATATGAATTTTATAGCTATATTTATTATTGTGAGATCATGATTTTCTGATCATGAATTAGTGTTGATGATCCGGGTCTTGTTCTATATCATTTTTCCGCATGAATTTGGATTTTAGATCAGCAATCAATCATCAACTAAATGTGGTAAGTGGTCTCTTATTAAAATCCCATACTCATGACATAAATTAAATTTATGTAATTGTATAATTTTTATGGTTTATGAAAAAATATAATTTACAAATTAAATTAATCAATTTTCTAAATTATTTTAATAAGGGATTTTTGAATTAAGGTAAAAATTGTATGATTAATTATAGTTATATAGTAATTGTGGGATATGAGAAATAATTAATTGTGGTATTAATTTTGGTGTATTAATATTGTGATTATGAATAATTAATAATTAAATTAATTGCAGAATTTATATATTATAAAATAAGAAAATTATTTTTCTAAATAATTATTGGATGTTGAGATTGTGGATTAAAAGAATTAATGGCTGAATTAATTATTAGATGATGAGATTTTAAATTGTTTAATGTATACATGAAATTACTAATGATTTCAATTTTATATATTAATTGAGGAATTTATTATTGGAAGGATGGACATAAGAAAATATAATTTGTGATTAATTAGTTGGTGAATTATTTAATGATGGAATCAGGTGTGGGACATGGTATGTTATCTCAAAATCCAATAGTATGATAAGAAATGCTAAATGATAACAAAGGAATTCACATGTACTAATATTTTCTATAAAACATCTTGTTGCATCAAAATACCAATGTGTAAATTGAAATATTGAATTGTTACCATGGAATTCATATGTGATAATTTTGTATCATACATGGTCTGTTGTAACATAATCCTATTGAATTAATTGATACAGAAATGGTAACAATGTAATTCATATGTGATTTTGGACAATGAATTGTAAAATTGAATACATATCTGAATTTTTATTAGGAGTGATAATGGTGGAATTCAATTATAGGACATCCTATGGGGTTGGATCAATATTCAAAAATGGTCAATGAAGGTATTGTGTGTTTCGATGTCCTCAGAAAAAAAATTTTTATGTAGAGCAATGAGTTATTGAATAATTGCGACATGTCCAAAATATATATTTTATGCATTATTTATACAAATACCTACTCTATATGTTGGATTGATATTATTTTAGACATCGTTGGTGGTAGCCTACTTATTTGTAATCACACCCTACTCAGTCTATCTGATTGTAACTCGAATATATTTCCATGATATATCATATGATATGGGAATAGTTCATATGATTGATGTGTGATTAGGGATTGAGAATGGATGAGGGTTCCATATGTGTTTAAGGAGCAACATGAGATTGGTCAGTGTCCTTCCTTTTGAGTATCATTTTGACACATGGAATGTACTTTTGAAAAGAATATCTAGTATTTAATTAGGTTGTTGTAATTCTAGTTTTTTCATCTTTGGATACTTGATTATTGTCACGACCCACCTTCACCAAAAAGAGGGAAGAGTCAGCAGATTGCCAGGCCCTTCCTTCTTTATGTTGAAGGAGAGATAATGACCCCCGAGACCCGCCTTCACTAGGTCCCGGTGTGGCGATAGGCACCAAGGGTATAGAAATTTATCACAAATGGAAGGAATTTCCCATTTTTGTTTTATAGGATTGCGAGATAAGATGATGAAACCCAAAAACACCAAGATAAAAGAAAAGTAAACCATAATTGAACCATTCCCACATGCATGTTTCAAAAGTAAAAACCACAAAGTACAGAAGGTGACTACAAAGGAAAGTACCAAGGAAAGAAAAACAACAACTGCAACTGCCCCGAGGGTCCAAGATAGTATGGTCCCGCTTGGTCTTTGAAGTCCTCCTGAAAACCTGAATGCAGTTTTATATACGTAGGGTGAGAATACAAGTAAAATAAGTAGAGAAAACCAAAGACTATCGTGCACAAGTGGGGGAACATACTAATGTCCCGTGAGAAAAAGAGTAAACCAAACACCTATCAAGGAAAACTATCCACCCCAGGCCTCACCAAGGCACACTCCACAAATAACTCAAGTCAAGTAATATATATATAATCAGAGCACATCGATGTTTGGGTACCCCGAGCCACTTTACCACTGGTTATGGAGACATCCTATGCATCAGACCAATCTCGCCATTCTCACCGCCGTCCCACTGCCACACCCGCCCGCACACACCTGGGCCACAACCACACGCAATCCCACTGCCGAAATCCCACCCACACACACCTGGGCCTCAACCGCACACAGTCTCACTGCTGAATCCCGCCCGCACACACCTGGGCCACAACTGTCACAAGTAACCATGCCTGCAAACACCTAGGCTAGAACAACCGCCACCACGCCCGAAGACACATGGGCCTCATCCTGAAGATGCGTGGGAAACCACCTACTGCACACACCTGGACAACCACCACACTACCCCGCCCCGAAGGTTCTTGGGCTAATAATGGAAATCAGGCCATCACAGCCAGCCCGAAGATACTTGGGCTATCCGGAAAATGGAGCAGAAAAGGAGCTGATAACCCGCCACTAAGAATAGTGTTGGGAAAAACACCATCCCCCATGAAATTGGGGTTTTCGGCACTATGTTCTCAACTTGGGTGGGGCACGAATAAAAAACACAAAACTACAAGTATAGATATAGTAACAAGAACTCACCCAAGCCTAGGTTTTTCTAACCGGCCTACAGAACATAACACCACTATATCCCAGTCACAAGTCAAGACTCTTGCCAACAAAACCCATTGTCCCATTCTTGTTTCATGTTCAATAATAATGTTTAAGTTTAAGCACTAGTGGGCAACTAGAAAGCATCGGCACAAGTCCATAAACGTAAACAAACAAACAACAACCATAACGCCCACACCTGGTTCTCAACAACAGAGGATCCCACCCCAATTTGTTATATGAACAAGTACCCACCGGGCCTTAAAACTCACAACCACCAAGTGTTTAAAAGAAAAAGGGATCCCATCCCCTCTCACATCTCCAGCCATCGACCTGAAAGGAAAAAACCAACTACCACCACCAACACAAGCATGGCCCTATCGGTATTTTCAGATTTAGACGACTTAACACACTCCACGATTCAAATTCTGCGTGCTCTAACCGGGAGTCATCACAGAAGGGTTGATCCTGGTGCATTCAATTATTTCAGCCGAATTTACGTGATTAACCCCTTCACTTTTCACAGCAGGAGCATACAACCACAAACAGGCCATTCAAAACAACAGCAGGGTTCATTAGTGCACAAACAACGACCACCAACGACCTCGATATTCAGAAGGCATAATCCAACACAACTCAACAAGATGACCACAAAAGAAACAACATTAAAACAAATATAAGACAGCATCAACAAACACAGCCCCCTCACTTTCTTTATTGAATTCGTTCATTATCATCATTAATTTCGGTCCAACCAGTTCTACATAACAAAAGCATGCCCACCCCGCATGATATAAAAAAGAGAGAGGCAAAGGAGAAATTCTCTACTTGCTTGATCGACAATCGACACATAGGCCGGGTGCGGAACATTACAGATAACGATGCGGCGCTCCCGATGCACCAGAAGCTGTTTGTGAAAAGCCACGATCCAGGAAAAGAGAAACCACGGCTAACCCTTGGTTTATAAAAGATGGGGACGGTTGGGGTGAAAACGTGAAACCGCGTAAGGTGTGGGGGTCGTGGGTTGACCACGCGGATCCACTCGTCACAAAAAGGGTTCGGGTAGTTTAAGCCGACTCATGAATTGAATAAGTATTTAATTAAAACTCTTAATCACGTTATGGGTCCTTAAAACAGGTTTAACAAGTCAGAATAGGGTTTAAACCCTATTTGCACAAAGGAACGCTACTGGGAACAACTTGAAAAGTTCGGGTGATGCCGATCGGTCTCACCGATCGGTCTCGCCGAGACGCCACTCCTTTAGGACCCGGATTTTGGCAAAGGGAAGAACCAAGAGAGTTTGGGTCATCACATCAGATACCTCTCAAACTATTCTCGTCCTCGAGAATTTAAACAACCCAGAAGAGAAGGGAGGTCCGAACAACCACCCCGAAAGATACCTCTCAAGAGTGAACCTCATCGTTAACTAAGAACACTCCCTATCACGAACCAAGCAACATACCATGCCAAACTGCCCGGGCATGTGGGTTGGGGAGTCTCCTAACCATGTCAAGATATTATCCGCTTTGGGCGGCACTGACTCGCCCACACGGTTTTAATCGCATCCACCTTAATACGTCTTGATTATGGGTCGGGTTCTCCCCTTCCCTTAGCCGGGGCTTTTTACACACAAACAGAGGAAAGAAAACCAGTAAATTCCCTACCCAAAAGACAAAACATTCTACCACAACAGGTACAAAAAGGAACAAAAATCAAAACAACTCCTGGTACTGGGTACGCATCTGTGCTTCCCTCTCCCACGTACTCTCCTCAAGCCCAACATGTCTCCACATCACACGAACCAAGGGGATGGTTCGCCCGCGAAGCACCTTTCTTTGCGATCCTCGATCACCACTGGTCTCTCCACAAATGTCATGTCTTCCTCAACATCCATCTCTCTGCCGATCGGCCAATGTAGTCTCCGGGGCCTCTATCGCCTGTACCACACGTGGTCGCCTTCTAGGTGCCATAGCTGCAATGTAAACAAGGAATGCCTAAGCCCAATTAGTGCATAATATCATTCTTAAAACTTCTTAAAATTTAATTTATTCTTAATTCCCAAGACATCCCAGAAACAGAAGAACACAAGTCATTATGATGCATGTACCTTTCCTAGGGTCTCTACCCTGCAATCAGTGTGGCCTCACTTGTTCGTTCGGTAGGTCCAGAGTCCTTGCATCAGACCACCGGGGCCCTAAAATCCCGTGTCCTAGCCGGTCTTCCCTGGCCTAATTCACGCGCCATGGTCACCCAACACTGTTGCCTTACCATCCCATGCAATCCTCACTATGCCTAACTCCAGACTCCATCTTATCTCTCAACCATCGCCTCTGATACCATTCTATCACGACCCGCCTTCACCAAAAGGAGGGAAGAGTCAGCAGATTGCCATGCCCATCCTTCTTTAAGTTGAAGGAGAGATAATGACCCCCGAGACCCACCTACAATAGGTCCCGGAGTGGCGACTAGCACCAAGGGTATAGAAATTTATCACAAATGGAAGTCATTATCCCTTTTTGTTTTATAGGATCGGGAGATAAGATGATGAAACACAACAACACCAAGACAAAAGAAAAGTAAAACAAAAGTAAACCATTCCCACATGCATGTTTCAAATGTAAAAACCACAAAGTACAGAAGGTTACTACAAAGGAAAGTACCAAGGAAAGAAAAACAGAAACTACAACTGCCTTGAGGGTCTGAGGTAGTATGGTCTCGCGTGGTCTCTGAAGTCCTCCTGGAAACCTGAAAGTAGTTTTATATATGTAGGGTGAGCATACAAGTGCACTCAGTAGGGAAAACCAAAGACTCTTGTGCACAAGTGGGGGAACGTACTAAAGTCCCGTGAGAAAAAGAGTAAACCAAACACATATCAAGGTAAAATATCCACCGCAGGCCTCACCAAGGCACACTCCCCAAATAATGCAAGTCAAGTAATATATATATAATCATAGAACATCGATGTTTGCGTACCCCATGCCACTTCCCCACTAGTTATTGAGACATCCTACTCATCGGACCAATCCCTCCATTCTCACCGCAGTCCCACTGCCACACCCGCCCGCACACACCTGGGCCACAACCACATGCAGTCCCACTGCTGAAATCCTGCCCGCACACACTTGGGCCTCAACCGCATGCAGTCCCACTACTGAATCCTGCCCGCACACACCTGGGCCACAACTTTCACAAGTAACCATGCCTGCAAACACCTAGGTCAGTATAACCACCACCACGCCCGAAGACACCTGGGCCTCATCCTGAAGATGCATGGGAAACCACCTGTCGCACACACCTGGAAAACCACCACACTACCCCGCCAAAAGGTTTTTGGGCTAATAATGGACTTCAGGCCATCACAGCCTACCCAAAGATACTTGGGCTATCCGGGAAAGGGAGCAGAAAATGAGGTAATAACCTGCCACTAAGAATAGTGTTGGAAAAAACACCCTCCCCCATGAAATGGTGGTGTTCGGCACTAAGTGCTCAACTTGGGTGGGGCGCGAATAAGAAACAAAAAACTACAAGTATAGATATAGGTAACAAGCACTCACCCAAGCCTAGGTTTTTCTAACCGGCCTACGGAACATAACACCACTATATCCGAGTCACAAGTCATGACTCTCGCCAACAAAAACCATTGTCCCATTATTGTTTCATGTTCAGTAATAATGTTTATGTTTAAGCACTACTGGGTAACTAGAAAGATCGGCACAAGTCCAGAAAAGTAAACAAACAAACAACAACCATAACGCCCACACCCGGTTCTCAACAAAAGAGGATCCCACCCCAATTTGTGATATGAACAAGTATCCACAGGTCCTTAAAACTCACAACCACCGAGTGTATAAAAGAACAGGGGATCCCATCCCCTCTCACATCTCCAGCCATCGGCCTGAAAGGAAACAACCAACTACCACCACCAACACAAGCATGGCCTTGACGGTATTTTCAAATTTAAACGACTTAACACACTCCACAATTCAAATTCTGCGTGCTCTAACCGGGAGTCATCACAGAAGGGTTGATCCTAGTGCTTTCAATTTTTTCAGCCGAATATACGTGATTAACCAATTCACTTTTCACAGAAGGAGCTTACAACCACAAAAAGGCCATTCAAAACATCAGCAGGGTTCATTAGTGCACAAACAACAACCACCAATGACCTCGATTTTCAGAAGTCATAAGCCAGCACAACTCAACAAGATGACCACAGAAGAAACAACATCAAAACAAATATAAGAAAGCATCAACAAACACAGCCACCCTCACTTTATTTATTGAATTCGTTAATTATCTTCATTATGTTCGGTCCAATTAGTTCTACAGAACAAAAGAACGCCCACCCCGCATGATACACAAAAGAGAGAGGCAAAGGAGAAATTCCCTACTTGATTGATCGACGATCAGCGCTTAGGCTGAGCACGGAACTTTACGGATAATGATGTGGCATTCCCGATGAACCAGAAGCTCTTTGTGAAAAGCCACGATCCAGGAAAAGAGAAACCACAGCTAACCCTTGGTTTATAAGAGCCCGGGACAGTTGGGGTGAAAACGTGAAACCGCGTAAGGTGCGAGGGTCGTGGGTTGATCACGCGGCTCCACTCGTCACAAAAAGGGGTCGGGTAGTTTAAGTAGACTCATTAATTGAATAATTTTTTAATTAAAAGTTACATATCCATTTTAGGATAATATTTTCATGGGATTCAATGTTCAAAAGTTACCAAACATGTAATTTATTTTTTGTCCTAAATTTTCATCTTTAATAAATCTATTATGTTCAAAAAATATATTCATATTATTCATTATAGCCAGAGTGGAAAGAGTTATATTTTAAAATTTCATCATTTATATAGATTTTTTATGATTATACATCTAATGATGAAAAAATGTGATCAATATCCTTATAAACGGATGAATTTCTCCACCAATTGTAACACCACGATCCCAGTTACCCAGATATGGTGAATTATTATATAACATTGGCATGATCAGAAAAGATCAAGTCTCGAAAGACCGATTAGTTTAGTAGACTTGGAATCACTAGATACATTCATAATGTTTAAATTACATCATAAATTGAGAAACTACAACAACATCTTGTCTCCATAGAACACACTCATATACCCACATACGATCCCTATAGGTCATTCATAAAATTTTTCTTCACATCCTGGAAAAAATAAAACAAAGAAAGGGGTGAGCTCAGATGCTCAGTAAGGATAAAAATATAGCAGAATTTTTTATAAATAAGCATAAACATTTAAGGCAATGTATAACTAAAAAAGCCTTTTAAACTTGATCTTCAACATAATATGGAAAACTATAATGAAATAATTCCATTTACTTATTCACATGGATATTCTACTAGTCGAATAATCAAAGGCAATATCAATAACCACTTTTATAATGATGGAATTCATAATGCTAGACTATCATAACCACATAGTCAAGGCCTTGTGCCAATACTACAAATAATATTTTGTCAAGGACTTTTTCCAAGACACTAGTTTGTCTCATGAGACCTACTGATGCATCAAGGAGCTATAGTGGGCTCCACCAGTCACTTACTAAGTCAAATGCATTCCTGATATGAACTTGTTTAGACATAACATAAACATTCGTATTAAAACTAGAATATGAAATGTCAATACATTATCTATAAACCATTAATGGTATAAAAACAACACATCCACCATCAAAAATATCACAAAACCTTAAATAAAATAATAAATCAACATCAAATAAGATTAAAATCCATCAAAATATGTTGACATAGATGAAATCAAAAATATTTCAGAGATATATCTCTTTTTTTAAAATCATTTTAAACTCACATAATTATAAAATAAATAATTTGCATTGAAAATATTATTATAAGCTTTTATGGGAATCTTTTAGGATTTTATAACAACATAAAATAGCCGCATCTGCAATATAAGTTAAAAAAAATCCTTACCTTAATTTTGTCGAAAAGGTTAAAAGGACCTTGTTTGGAAAACAATGGAAATATTCATTTATAAATATCTTATAAAAGTAAAAAAAAAATATAAATGACTTTAACCAATATTAAATAATATATTAAGATTGATTTGAAATACATTTTTATGATAAATGGATGTGGATGACAAAGATGTCCCAGTAAATAATTACGTATAAACAACATTGGATAATGAAGAGATTGTGAAATAAACCATTACCTTGCAATTTTCCTTATTAGAGGGTGCGATTAACTCTGGTATAATGGTGAAATAATTTTTATTAAATTATAAAATAATCATATACATTAATATGATATCATATATGATCTTTTAACATTGCTTTGTTAATAATATCTTAGGATTATCGTTGTTTCGGGTGTTAACAGATTTGTTTTCCTTTACATGCTTTTTAAAGTAAGCCGTGTTTGTTATGGATAAGTTGTTTCTCATTCATATCCATAATGATATCAATTCCTTAAACATTACTTTTAATCATAAATTTATAATTAGTCTTCAATGGATACGATGGGGAATTAATCTCAAAGCGTTCGTGGAGACGGTAGTCCGTATGTACACACGAGAAACAATATAATTATTTGGTATTAAAATTGCATATAATTGGATGCTATATCATAGATAAATAATAATTATAATGTTATATTTATTATTTAATTCAATTACACCTCATTATTATACCCATTGGAAAAATAATGTTTTGAATAACAATTACACAACGATTTGGAGACGGTAAGCCGTACGTACGCACACATAGTGACTTGTCATTCAAAGGATGGATTGAATACTGGATATGGTTGTACCATATTTATAATAACATCAAAGTATATTTATGATAGTAGAGTTATTATTTTATAATGTAAATAACAAAGAAAGAAGAAGTGTAAGAATAAAGTAAGTTGAAAGAGGGTGGTGAAAACATTACCACTTCTTCGAGTTATTCCTTTTTATTAGATCAATAGGGATCCATAAGATGGCTTTCTAACTAATGTAATTCCACTAGGATGAAGTCATGGAAGTTTAGAGAATATTTGGGTAGGGGTTGGACGAGCCAAAAGTCATTGAATATGTGAATTAGATATAAGGGAGAGTGTCGTTTTATAAGAGGGGTGAGGGGCACCTTAGGAAAAGCTAGAAATATTGTGGTATAATTAATAAATATTCCTTTTTTAATGGCTCCAATATGATATATTTCTATTAGAAGGTGGGTATGGGTCAAAAAATACTCAACCAATAGGTTTTAGACCGGTTTGTGTCACATTATTAACCTTATCTTTTAGATTTAACTCTTAGTTAAATAGTTTGACATTTACCATCTCTCTTTGTATTTTTATATTATATAGTTAATAAACATAATATATACATCCAAGAGACCACCAAGTGGTCCATTAATGATTCAACTATCAAGATATATGTATTTTGACCGGTCCTTATATTTTTAGGAATAAAATATCAATTAATTATATAATATTTGTTTTAAAAACTCTTTTATGTTAATTTTGAGACTATTTAATAATTTATTTTTTTAAAGTTAGAAAAACATTATTAATTTTAATAAAATTTGTTTAAGAAATCCAATAATTTAATATTAACCAATAAAATTCTTGTATGTCATAAAAAATTTCAAATTATATTTATTTTAACATTTATAAAACCAATTATTTGATTCTTTCATTAATAAAGAAAATACTGCATCATAATTATGTCACAAATAAATTTAATTATTCAATTTATAAAACTTAAAAAAATACCATTATTTAGGAACTCGTTTTAGATTTATAATTAATATTTTTATTCAAAAATATAACATATATTAATCTATGTAAAAAATGTTTTTCTAAAAGATATATGCTTATGTCATTTTTGTATTCATTTTTTCTAAATTAATATAATGTGTCATTGTCACTTACAAGTGTCCCCATGGGGTCCCAAAATCGACCCAAAGATTTCTATGGTCGGACATGTATCAACCAATAATGTTAGGACACGTTTTAGCATAATTCAGTATTATTATAATATTATTTTGTACCCTTATTTTCCGGATTTACCTTTTAACGATGTTAAAAAAAATATTTACCGAAATAATTATTCAAAATTCATAAAAATAAAAGGTACCTATTTACACAATTTGAAATTACTGATTCTAAATATCAACTCAATTTTTCTAAATTCAAAACACAGAAGTGGAAGAAATTAATTTATAATTAATTGCCGTTGTCAAAACAAAAAAAGCGTGCTTTTAAGAAATAATATCTATCAAAAGATTGGCACTTGATTATATCCAGTTTAAATGTGAAATTATGTCCAATGACCAACATTGGATTAAATGGTAAAAATATAATATAATTATACATTAAAATCACTCAAGTCCATAATTTATCAGTATTAATTATTTCAATTATAAAGGTTGTTTTTAATTAAAATCTAGTAATTTTCCCTATTCACCCAAATATGAAAGTTATCAAAAAAAGAACCAATAATTTATTGAAACTATATTCTAATGTCCCGATTATAAAAAAGAAGTTTATTTTGTAAAAATAATATATAAAAGTCTCAAATATTTGATTTAAAAAGGGTTCATCATTAAAAGGTGGTAAAAGTGCATTTTTTTAAATAAATACTTCTTTTATCTAAAAAAATGAATTTGTTCTTACATTATGTCTAAGAAACTCATAATATGGATTCTAAAACTATAAGGATTATATATAGTTAAATATTCAGTTAATACTATTCATAACTGCTTTTGAACGACTAGTTTGGTAATTTTATGGTGTGCTTGAACCGGGTGTTGCGTGTTGTACAAGTTATTGAATTACATTGAAGAAATAACGTTCTATGAAATCTTGGGGTGTTAAATTATTCCCTCCTCCAATAAACTGAATCCTCACAATTTGAAATTATTATTCTAAAATAAATGGTTGAAAATAAAAAAAATACCTTTATTGGAAAAACATTATCAAGAATTTGGGTTAATAGAATTAAATCCTACCAAGAGGGAAAGGGAAATGAAAGGGTTACCACTAAATTATAATCTCGATTAGGAGAAAATTGGTGGAAATTAGAGACACGTAATTGGATGAAAACGTAAATATTTATAGGGATTGATTGAGGTCATCAGTCACAAACAATTTTTGAATTGAGGGCCTCGAAGCCATCAATCAATGATTATTTTAAATTTCATTGGTTCAACAAAACATAAGGTATTAGGATAACACATTTTTAGTTTTAAGATCCCTTACCTAATGTTTAAGAATTAATTTCTTCATAGAATAAGAGTAAAAAATATATACTTGACAAGTAGAGTTCCATAATTTAACTAATTTATTCCACAAACCTATCTTTCTCTCTAAAAGATAATAGAACTAAAAAATTCTATTTATCCTATTCGTATAGGGTTCCAAAAAATGAATTTATAATTCATCTATCAGATTCTTTAATAAATTACATTATTCAATCCAGGACATCATGTGGGTCAATGGTAGGTGGTACACCCTTGTCGCCCTTCGGTTGTAAGTTCAAGTCTTGTGGCCTTGCTGCATGCGACGGGTTACCGCCCGACCTCCGGATTGTCCTTTTTAATGAAATCCAAAAATAATCTCAAATTAGACTTATCCCAATTACTTCTATCCAAACTCACCGTCTGAAATTTATAGGGAAGTTAAACAAAATGAATATCCATTTTTTCAAGTACTAATATTGGAACACCTTCATCATGTATTATTTTAAAACACTACAACATCCTAAATTACCATAAAACATTATTGATTACATTCATGCTCCCTTATTAATTATAGAATACTGGATATAATTATTCTATCCAAAAATGTTCTAAACTCAAACAATGATGGAATATAAAAATCATTAATAATTTTCAAGGTAGTCAAGAATATGCAATATAATTTATCGAAATCAATCGTGTATTATTTCTAAAATCACTACCTCGGTATCAAAACCATATTATGGTTTATCTTTCTCTCATCATATATTTTCCAAAAATTTAACTTCATATTGAGTCACTTTTCTTGGTTCCACACGATCTCAAGTACTTAATGAAATAGTACTGCATTACAATCCTTATATACTCCATAATTACAATAACCATTACAGCGTTTATACAACACTCAAATGATAGAATTCTTTAATAACAACATAATAACTCTTACCATTCCTCCCCATCTATGGTAGTATCATAACTTGATTATTTTCCAATAGAATAATCTGGGGAATACTCTGGTGATTTGAACACTGTTTTGCATAGTGTCCCAACTCCTTGAAGATGAATCATTGTACATTTGAAACCTTTTTCTGACCCTTGCTTTCATGTACTTGGTGTTATTTTTCTCCACACTTATAACAAAATCCCATTCCCTTCAGGCATGATTCAGGGTGTTTCTTCCCACAATTATCATAGATGAGAAAATTATTCTTTTCCCTCTTCCCTTTATCCATCTTTCTCTCTTCCATCATTTTCTTTTCTTACCTCCCTTCAAACCCATAATACTGAGAGTATTCATTAGTTATCTTATTAACACATGATATTATTCCTTCATATGTTGAGAATACATGGGAGACTATTACCCTTATAAATGTTGGCTTAATACCATGGATGATATGATCCTTCTTACTCCTTGGATCATACGTATTTCTGGAGATCACATTCCTTATATTGGGCACCATTTCTATACAATGGCATACAATAGATTAGTTTATGAATCGAAATACAAAATTCCAAACTTATAAAAAACTTAAAATAAATTGAATAGTTTATAGATATAATCCATAATCATAAAAATGTTTTCTTTGAGGAATTATATATTCATAAACCCTTCATGATGGTTTGTAAAGAAAATGAGAATTATCCTAAGCATATCCCCCGGGAGTGTTGTAAACAAGAGTGCATCAAGGCCCGTTGTCATGCACCAATTCTCATTCGAGTCTAGCTCAAAGCAGTGTTTTTGGGTTTTACCCCTAGGTACATTTGTGCCAGAGCCGCCTCTACCTACTCATATCCAGACATGGATGAATTTCTCATAAAACTCACAAAATCTCTACAATACCAAAATTCTAGGAAGTTATTCTATACTAGTACTCGAAGTCTATCTTAGGTCTATGTGCACTAAGCAGAGTTTATATAAATCTATCTCCCAAGGTTTGTAATAAACATGATCTAACACCAACTGTAACACCCCGACCCTAGTTACCCAGAATTGGTGCATTATTACATAACATTGGCTTGATAACAAAAGATTATGTCTCGAAAGACAGATTAGTTTAGTATCCTTGGAATCACTAGAAAAATTCATAATGTTTACATTCCATCATAAATTGAAAAACTACAACAACATTCTGTCTCTATAGACCACACTCATATCCCCTCATACTCTCCCTACTGGTCATTCATAAAATACTTATTCACATTCAGGGAAAAATAATACATAGAAAGGGGTGAGCTCAGATGCTCTGTAAGGATAACAATATAGTGGAAACTTTTATAAATAAGGCAACACATTTAAGGCAATGTATAACAAAACAAATTCTTTTAAACTTGAAAGTTTACATAATATGGAAAAATAATATGAAATAATGACATTTACTTATTCACATGGATATTCTACTAGTCAAATAATCAAATGAAATACCAATATCCACTTACATAATAATGGAATCCATAATTCCAGACTGTAATAACCACATAGTCAAGGCCTTTTGCCAAGACTAAAAATAAGATTTTGTGAAGGCCTTATGCCAAGACACTAGTTTGTCACATGATATCTACTGATGCATCGAGGAGCTATAGCGGGCTCCACCCATCAATTACTAAGTACAATGCATTCCTCATTTGAACAGGTTTAAACATACCATAAAAATTCGAATTAAAACATTCATAATAAATGTCAATATTTTATCCATAAACCATGAATGGTATAAAAATTACATATCCACAGTAAAACATATCATAAAACTATCAATACAATAATAAATAAACTTCAAATAATCCTAAAGTCTATCAAAGGATCTTTAGATAAATGAAATCCACACTATTTGAGAGAAATATCTCTTTTTTTAAATCATTTAAAAGTCACATTATTATAAAATAAAACATTTTCTTTGAAAATATTCTTATAAGATTTTAAGTAAAGATTTGACAATTTTATAATGGTGTAAAATAGCCGCACCCTCCGTATATGTAAAAAAATCCATTTTTACCTTAATTAAGTCGAAAAGGATAAAATGACCTTGTTTGGAAAATGACGAAAAGATTCCTTCATAAATATCTTATAAAATACAAAAAATGGTATAAATGAGTTTAACCCATAGTCTATAAAATATTAAGAATGGGTTTAAATACATTTTTATGAAACATGGATGTGGATGGTAAAGAGTTCCCAGTAGATAATTACTTATAAACAAACTCGGATAATGATGTGATTGTGAAATAAACCCTTACCTTGTACTTTTCAATCGATGAGGGTTTTTTTACCAAATATATAATGGTGAAATAATGTTATTAAATTATACAAGAATCATATAAATTAATATGATATCATATATGATCTTTTAACATTGCTTTGTTAATAATATCTTTATATTATCGTTGTTTCAGGTGTCAACTGATTCGATTTTATTTATATGATTTCATACATAAGATGTGTTTTTTATGTATAGGTTGTATCTTATTCATATCCATAATTATATCAAGTTCTTAAACATTAGTTTTAATCATAAAATGAGAATTATTCTTGAATGGATACGACGTGGAATGAATCTCATCGCGTTTGTGGAAACGGTAGTCTGTACGTACACACGAGTGACAATATCATTATTTTGATATTAAAATAATATATAATTGAATGGTATATCGTATATATTGAATAATAATAATGTTATATTTATTATTTACTTCAATTAAAAATCATTATCATACCCATGAAAATAATAATGTTTTGAATAACAATTACACCACGACGTGGAGACAGAAAGTCATACGTACACACGTATGGTGACATGTCACTCAAAGGATGGATAGAATACTGAATATGGTTGTACCATATTTATAATAACATCACAGTATATAGAATATACTGGAGATATGATTTTAGAATGAAAATAACAAAGAAAGAAGAAGTGGGAGAAAAAAGGATCTTGAAAGAGGGTGGTGAAATCATTACCTCTTCTTTGGGTTCTTCCTTTTGATTTGATCAAAATGTCTCATTTGGTTGGCTTTATGACTAAAGGAAAATCTCTAAGATGAATTTAGGGAAGTTGAGAGAATATTTGGGTTGGTTTTGGCCGATTCAAAAGCCTTTGATGGTATGAATTAGAGTGAAGGAGGAGTGCCCTTTTATAAGAGGGGCGGGGGGCACCTTAGAAAAAGCTAGAAATATTTTTTTAAAATAAATTCATATTCGGTTTCTAATGGCTCCAAACAGATTTATATCGAGCCTAAGGTGGATATGGGTCAACAAAACTCAACCAATAGGTTTTAGAAAGGTTTGGGTCACTTTATGAACCTTATCTTTTAGATTTAACTCTAAGTTAAATAGTTTGACATTTACCATGTCTGTTGTATTTTTATATTATATAGATAATAAAAATTCGATATACTTAGAAAATACCCCCAAGTGGTTAATTAATGATACAAATATAATGATATATGTCCTTTGGCTGAACCTTAGATTTTTAGAAATATAATACCAATTAATAATATAATATTTGTTTTAAAAACTCTTTTATGTCAATTTTTACACTGTTTAATAATTTATTTTTTTAAAGTCATAGAAACTGTATTTATTAGAATAAAATTCATTTATGAAATCCAATCATATCCTATTAATCAATAATATTCTTTTATGTCATCAAAACATTCAAATTATATTTATTTTAACATTTATAATAACAATTATTTGATTCATTCATTAATAAGGAAAATATTTCATCATTATTGTGTCCTAAATATATTTAATTATTCAATGTCTAAAAAGTAAAAATAAAATATCATTATGTAGGAAATATTTTAATATTTCTAATGAATATTTATAGACTAAAATATAACATATATAACCCTATATAAAAATTGTTTTTATAAAAGATATATACTAATGTCATTTTTGTATTTACTTTAACTTAATTAATATAAAGTGTCATTATCACTTACAAGTGGCTCAATGGGGTCCCAAAATCGTCCCAAATATGTCCATTTTCAGACATTTATCAACCAATAGGGTTAGGACACGTTTTAGGGTAGTTTAATATTATTATAATATTATGTTATACCCTTATTTAACGGATTTACCTTATAACCATTGTAAATAAAATATTTACCAATGTACTTATTGAAAATGACTACAAATAAAGTTATATATTTATAAAATTTGTACCTATTAAATCTAAATATGGATTCCATATTTAGAAATTCAATATATAGAAGTGGTAGAAATTAATTTTAAATTAATTCCCATTGTCAAAACAAAAAGCGTGTTTCTAAGAAATAATAACTATCAAAAGATTGAGACTTGATTATATCCAATTTAAATGTGAAATTATATCCAATGACCAAAATTTGATTAATTTTTAAAAATATAATGTAATTATACTTTAAAATCACAAAAATTCATAATTTATCACTATTAATTATTTTGATTTAAAATGTTTGTTTAATTAAAATTTATTAATTTTCACTATTCACTCAAATATAAAAGTTATTAAAAATGAAAAAAAATATTGAAACTAAATTATTATCTCCTAACTCCACAGAAGAATTTTATTTTGTAAAATATAATATATAAATGTTTCAAATATTGGATTTAAGAAGGGATTATCATTAAATGGCGGTAAATGTTCATTTTTTTAAATAAATATTTCTTTTATCTGAAAGAAATGAATTTGTTCGTACATTATGTCTAGGAAACTAATAATATGGATTCTAAAATTATATGTATTATATATAGTTCAATATTTAGTAAATAATATTCATAACTTCTTTTGGACGGCTAATTTGGTAATCTTATGGTGCGCTCGAACATGGTGTTGCGTATAGTGTAAGTAATTTATTTACTTTGAATAAATAATGTACTATGAAATCTTGGGGTGTTACACAATGGGTATTTCAAGGGAATACATTTTTCTTTAATTTGAAACTTATTATCTATTTAGTTTTTCAAATGAGTATTTTTTATGAATATCATATTTAATTCTCTATTTGGTTGTGAACTATTTTTCATATATAACAATATTTTCTAAAAAAATAGATAATATTTTTAAAATTATTATTATGTTCTGTAATTATATTTTTAACCATGATTGAGTTTTTAATTTTTTTTGAAATGAATCTTCATGTTTTTTCAAAGAATTTTCATTTTTCTTTTATAAAAAATACTAGAGGAATCATGGGTTTAATGTGTATTGTATGAACATAATTTATTATTTTAATGGAGTTTAATTTATTTTAATATTTATTCATTACAATACATGGTTATTGTAAAGGAAAATGGATTTTTAAAATATGAAAGCTTTTATAAAGTATTTTTCAAATCATAAATATCATATTCCTTAGAAATAATTTAAATTATTTTTAAATCTTTTTTTATATGTTCCCAATGACACATTCAAAGATAATAATTTTAAAACTATTCTTTTTTAAATTGTTTTTTAATATTTAAAATAATTTATGTCAAAAAAATCAAAAAAAATATTCTTTTAAAATAATTTTCTATATTATTTTACATCAATAATTTTTACATTTTCATTACAGGGAATATGTTGAATTATACCATCATTATCATTTATATGGATGGTTAATGTTTATATTTGTGAAAAGTTTATAAATAAAATTTATCATTCATGTTTTATTAAATGGGGAATTGAAAATTTGTTCATTGAACCTATTTTCATTACAAGGATTATGATGTCGTAATATGATAAATGTTTTATGATACTTTGGAACACATAAGTATGTTTAATGTATAATATGGATGGGACCTATAAACTATTAAATTAAATTGTTTAACGATATATATAGTAAGAGAAAAATGAGAAACAAGGTGATTAGATTGATCCATTATGGTAAATAGGTGTGACATGATGTACTCCAGGAAACAAGAGAACCAAGATCCGAAATGTAAAATAAGTCATATGTACTAATAAATAAGGTTGATGCAATTGGTAGTAAAACATGAAATATAAATTTTTATTTAATATATTTATATTGGTTTCACACATTTATGAAATGAAACTATTTTCAATAATTTTCTTATGATGATTTATCACTCTTATGGACCATATTTTTTATATTATAATGTTTTATTCCATGAATCATTTTTTATCTATAATAGGTTGGTTATGAAAATCATAAGTTATGATCATGATAAAATACTATTGTTAATATCTTATTATTTTATATGATAATATATTGATATATCTATGTTTACCCTTTCTTAGTTTTTCAGCTCACCCTTTAATAGGTTTCATTTACCCTGGTTGTAATAAATGATTTAAACTAAGGTATTTTTTTTTAAATTACTATGTGGGAAGATCATTATTGGGGATGTAAAAGAAATATTAAGAAATAATTTATTTATTTTCCTAGTATACAATGTGGCTATACCATTATGATCCTCATGTGCATTTCCATGTAATATAAGGAATATTCATCTAATAGATGTAACATCATTGTATGAAAATTATGGGTCATTTTAGTTGGAATCAAGCGATAGGTTTTGTTAACCATTAGAAACTAGAATGAGAAAACGTCAATGATATACCTGGATATATTTATATGGATATGTGTAGGTATATGTATATTGAAAAGTGTAATGATGATTCAAAATATAGAAACTTTTAATGAAATTTTGTAAAACTGTAGCGAAGTGTTTTCAAATAATTAAATTTTTATGTTTATTATAAATATGGATATTACACCACACATAGTTACCTAGGGTTATCACCAACAAAAAAACTGTGGATTGATTTGGAATTGATATCACTTGATGCATAATAATGGGACATTATTAAAACCATGAAAGACATTATAACTGGATAAGAATTAGAAATCTCTAATATCATAATTACCCATAAAAATTTCATTATATTGATTTTGTATTTGAGTGACATTGAATAAAAGTAAGACTTAATATATTAAAAAGGAATGTTTCATAATTTAGTCTACCAATAAATAATTTTTAATGATTATGTGGTTTTAATGAATTAATATTATTTCTCCCACTTTGTTCTTTGGGTTTTGTCAATGTCCAGAACCAAAAATAACAATGTTAACATTGTGTGTGATATTTAATGTGTTGATGTGAAACCAAATAAAATGATGAATATATTGAATTGTATTTTTAGTGTTCTTAATATGAAAAAACAATATGTGATTAAAAACATGAATTTTAACCAACACTTAGAGTACCCAAGAAGAGATTAAGTGATTTTTCAGATAGTTCTAGTGTAAAGGACCACATGGGAAAGAATATTAAATTTATTATATTTTAATATTGTGGGGATATTCTCTCTAGAGAATATCTAAACTGAATGATAAGATGTTTTAGGTGTGGTTAATAAGGACACCATGAATTTTTTTTAATATAATATTTTTTATTGAAATGGATTGGAATATTGTTCTCTCAAATGTATTTAAATGAATTAATCAATTGACTATGGAATATATGGTAATTGTAGAAATAAATGTAACTGTGTGAATGTTGAAAAAGTTGTTTGTAATGGTTGTAAAATTAATGGTTATGGTGCTGATGATGAGGATAATACAAATGATATATAATTGGAAGGAGATATTAAGGAACGAGATTAGAAATAAGAGTTAGTGGATTATGAATAATGTATAATAAATAATATTTTTGTATTGGAAATCAATAATTTTGTAATATTTAAATATTTTTCATTATAACATTATCAATTTTTTTTTGATTAATTAGTTAAATATAGAGACTTATATATAAAATTGATTTAATAGAATGGTTTTATATTAGAAAAAACACACAATTAAGCGAGTGATAAATGTTAATATATTCTGGATGGTTGGATAATGAATTTGAAATAATGAGATGATTTGAATGGAAATATTAAATTGGATAGAACTGATTACCTTTTAACTAATTAATGTTTTTTTGGAAATGTGGTTCATGCTATAATTAATGAAGTTTTAAATTTTTTGTATATAATGAATATATCAAATTATATGTGTATTTTTTAAGAAATAAAAAGAATGTGTGTTTTCAATAATAACATATAGACATTGAGGTCAATATGTTGTCTCATGATGAAATATGATGAAGGTATTTACATATTTGGTTAGAGAGGGTTAATATCTACTTAATTATATTAGGTAAATTAATGATGTAATCTTTTTAGTTGTAACGCCCCGACCCCAGTTACCCAGAGTCGGTGCATTATTACATAACATTGGCATGATCACAAGAAAGATCAAATCTCGAAAGACCGATTGGTTTAGTAGCCTTGGAAACACTAGATATATTCATAAGTTTTACATTACATCATTAAATGAAAAAATACTACAATAACATAATGTATCCATAATCCACACTCATATCCCCACATAATATCCCTGCAGGTCATTCATAATTTACTTCTTCACTTATTGGGAAAAATAAAACATAGAAAAGGGGTGAGCTCAAATGCCCAGTAAGGATAACATTATAGCGGAAAATTTCATAAATAAGAATAAACATTTAAGGCAATGTATAACTAAAACAAAAGCCTTTTAAATATGAACTTTCAACATGGTATGGCATAAATAAAATAAAATAATGCCATTTACTTATTCACATGGATATTCTACTAATCGAATAATCACATGCAAAAATCAATAACCACTTTCATAATGTTGGAATGCATAATGCCAGACTATCATAACCACATAGTCAAGGCCTCGTGCCAAGACTACAAATAAGATTTTTTCAAGGCCTTGTGCCAAGACACTAGTTTGTCTCATGAGACCTACCGATGCATCAAGGAGCTATAGCGGGCTCCACCCGTCACATATTAAGTCCAATGCATTCCCATATGAAAAGGTTTAAACATAACATAAACATTCATATTAAAACTAGCATATGAAATGTCAATACTTTCACCATAAACTATGAATGGTATAAAAATAGCACATCCACAGTCAAACATATCACAAAACCTTCAATACAATATAGAAGTTTTGTATCATAATAAATCAACTTCAAATAATCTTAAAATCCATCAAAGGATGTTGACATAGATGAAATCAAAATTCTTTTTAAAGAAATATCTCCTTTTATTTTGAAATAATTTAAGATCCATATAAAATAAAACATTTTCTTTGAAAATATTCTTATAAGCTTGTAAGGGAAGCTTTGAAGATTTTATAATGGCGGAAAATAGCCGCACCCGCCGTATAAGTTAAAAAAAACATTCTTACCTTAATTCGGTCGAAAAGGTTAAAAAGGACCTTGTTTTGAAAACGACCAAAAGATTCCTTTATAAACCACTTATAAAAGTCAAAAAGGGTATAAATGACTTTAACTCATATTCTAGTAAATAGTAAAAATGTTTTGAAATACATTTTTAAGAAACATGGATGTGGATGATAAAGAGATCCCAGTAGATTATTACGTATAAACAACCATGGATAATGAAGAGGTTGTAAAGTAAACCCTTACCTTGTACTTTTCCTTGGTTGGGGTAGGTTAACCTCCTGTATAATGGTGAAATAGTTGTTATTAAATTATACAAGAATCATATATATTAATATGATATCATATATGATCTTTTAACATTGATTTTTTAATAATATCTTAGAATTATCGTCGTTTCGGGAGTTAAATTACTCATTTTCTTTTATATGTTTTGTTACATAAGCCATGGTTGTTGTATCTTATTCATATCCAGAATGATATCTAGTCCTTAAACATCATTTTTAAATCATCAAATGATAATTATACTTGAATGGATACGATGGAGAATGAATCTCATCGCGTTCGTGGAGACGGTAGTCCGTACGTACGCACGAGCGACAATATCATTCTTTTGATATTAAAATAATATATAAATGGATGGTATATCATATATACAGAATCATTAACATGTTATTTTTATTATTTACATGAGTTACACATCATTATTATACCCATCCAAATAATATTATATTGAATAACAATTACACCACGACGTGGAGACGGTAAGCCGTACGTACGCACGTATGGTGACATGTTATTCAAAGGGTGGATAGAATACTGAATATGGTTGTACCATATTTATAATAACATCACATTATATGTGATATACTGGAGTTATTATTTTATAATGGTAAGAACAAAGGAAGAAGAAGTGGAAGAAGAAATGAACTTGGAGAAGGGTGGTGAAATCATTACCTCTTCTTTGGGTTCTTCCTTTTGATTTGATCAAAAGGGATCCTTAGGTTGGCTTTCTGATCAAACTAAGGCCTCTAGGTTGTAGTGAGGGATGTTGGGAGAGTATTTGGGCAGAGTTTTGCCGAGCCAAAAGGCTTTGAAGGTGTGAAGAAATGAGAAGGAGGAGTGCCCTTTTATAAGAGGGGTGAGGGGCACCTTTGGAAAAGCTAGAAATATTAATTTATAATAAATTTATATTTGGTTTCTAATGGCTCCAAAGCTTATTATTCAAAGGTTAAGGTGGGGATAGGTCGAAAACCACTCAACCAATATAATTTAGACAGGTTTTGGTACTTATATTAACCTTATCTTTAAGTATTAACTCTAAGTTAATTAGTTTCACATTTACAATGTCTCTTTGTATTTTTATATAATATGGTTAATAAACATACAATATACATCCAAGCGACCCCCAAGTGGTACATTAATGATGAACCTATCATGATATAAGTCTCTTGGCCGAACCTTAGATTTTTAGGAATTTAATATCAATTAATAATATAATATTTGTTTAAGAACTCTTTTATGTCAATTTTGACACTATTCAATAGTTGATTTTTGTGAAACTCATAACAGATTGATTACTTCGAACAAAGTAAATTAAATAAATCCTAATATATCATATTATCCTATAAAATTAGTTTAATTCGTTAAAAGGTTCATATTATATTTATTTGGGTATTTATAATATCAATTATTTTAATTTTTCACTATTATAGTAATTACTACATCATCATTGTGTCATAAATAAAATAAATTATTTAATGTCTAAAAATTATAAATAAAATATCATTATGTAGGAAATCTTTTTTAGCTTTCTAATGAATATTTATAATCTAAAATCCAACATATATAACCCTATGTAACAATTGTTTTTATAAAAGATATATGCTTGTGTCATTTTTGTATTCATTTTAACTTAATTAAAATAAAGTGTCATTATCACTTTCAAGTGGATCCATGGGGTCCCGAAATTGACACAAAGATGCCCATGGTCGACCATGTATCAACAAATAGGGTTAAGACACGTTTTAGGGTAATTTAGTATTATTATAATATTATTTGTTAACCCTTATTTACCGGATTTACCCTTAACCATGGTAAATAAAATATTTACCGCAGTAATTATTCAAAATGTCTAAAAATAAAAGTTACCTATTTACAAAATTTGAACATCCTGATTCCAAATATGGAATCCATTTTCCTAAATTCAAAACACAAAAGTGGCAGAAATTAATTTAAAATTAATTCCCACTGTCAAAACAAAAAAGCGTGTTTTTAAGAGATAATAACTATCAAAAGATTGACACTCGTTTATGTTCGGTTTAATTGTAAAATTATGTCCAATGACCAACATTATATTAAATGGTAAAAATATATTCTAAATATACTTTAAAACCACTCGAATTCATAATTTATCACTATTAATTATTTTGATTAAAAAAGTTGTTTTTAATTAAAATTTTGTAATTTTCACTATTCATCAAAATATGAAAGTTATCCGAAATGTACCAAAATTTCACCTTAGGCTAAATTCGATATTCCGAATCCAAAAATGAATTCCATTTTCAAATATAAAATATATATAATTTCAAAAAGTAGGTGTTACTATTCATAACGGCTAGTTTGATTAGTTATGGTGTGTTAGAACTCGGTGTTGCGTGTAGTGCAAGTTATTGAATTATTTTTAAGAAATAACACACTATGAAATCCTGGGGTGTTACATTCTCCCCTCCTTCAATAAATTGCGTCCTCGCAATTTGAAATTGTTCTTCGAAAATAAAATGTTGAAAATAGAAAATATCTTTGTGGGAAAACCCACATCGGAAATTAGGTTACTAAAATTTAGTCTTATTATGAGGAAAAGAGAAATCAAAGGGTCACCACAAAATTATGATCTCGATTAGGAGAACATTGGTGGAAATTAGAGACATATAATCGGAGGAAAAACGTAAATATTTATAGGTAGTGATTGAGATCATCCATCACAAACAAGTGTATAATTGAGGTCCTTAAATTCATCAATCTATGATGATTTGAAATACCATCGGTTCAACAAAACATAGGGTATTTGGATAACACATTTTTGACATTTCAAAATATCATAGTTGAAATCCCACATCGAAAAATGAATTAACGAGGCCTCTATTTAAAATAAAGAGTGGAAAGTATGAAGATTACCGAAAATAACACATATTAGGGTTCCATGTAGGAAAATATGGATATGGAAGAGAAATCTAACCATCAATTATCTGATGGAGAGTGGTAGAGAACATGGCTATGAAAAGGCCAACAATCCCAAATCCATGAATTAGTGATGATTTAAGGTACCATATAGGACAACATTCTTGTTCTACGTTCCTTTTATTAATGTTGAGGAATATATTTATGAGATTGGCTAAGATCATAAGGAGATATACTTACTTTATAATTAGAGTTTTATCCATTAATAAATTTCTACCACAAACTCATCTTTCACTCTAAAAGATAATAGAATGTAATCTTTTTTATTTATACTATTCTTACAGGGTTCCAAAATAAATTAATTTATAATTCATCTACCAGATCTTAAAAAAAACAACATTATTTAATCCAGGACATCTCGTGGGCCAGTGGTAGGTTATACACCCTTGTCACCCTTCGGTTGCGGGTTCAAGTCTCGCAGCCTTGCCGGACGCGACGGGTTGCCGCCCGACCTCCGGGTTGTCATTTTATGGTAATCCAAAATAATCCAAACTAGAACTATCCAAAATACTTCTGTCCAAACTCACAGTCCAACATTTATAAGGAAGGTAAACATAATATAGATCCTTTTTACCCCGTAATAGCATATGAATACCTTCATCTTGTATTCTTTTAATGAACTGAAACATCTTGAATTACCATATTCCTTATTGATTACATTAATGCTCCCCTATTCCATATAGAATGCTGGATATACTTCATCAATCCAAAAATGTTTTAAACCCCAAAAAAAATGATGGAATATACAAATCATTAATCATTTTCAAGGTAGTCAAGAATATCCAACATAATTTATCCAAATCAATCATGTATTATTCTAAAATCACTAACTCGGTATCAGAACCATATTATGGTTTATCTTTCTCTCAACCATATATTTTCCAAAAATTTATCCTTCTATTGAGTCACATTTCTTTGTTCCACACAATCTCAAGTCCTTAATGAAATAGTACTGCAGTACAATCCTTATATACTCCATAATTATTATAACAAGTACATTGTTGATACAACACTCAATTGACATAATCAACATAAGAACTCTAATCATTCTTCTTCATCTGTGGTAGTATCATAACTTGATTATTATCCAATAGCATCATTTGCGGCATAGTCTGATGACTGGGGCATAGGTTCGCGTAGTGTCCAAACTCCTTGCAAATGAAGCATTGTACATTTAAAACCATTTTCTTACCCTTGCAGTCACGTACTTTGTGCCCTTTTCCTCCACACTTATAACAAACTCCCATTCCTTTCAGGAAAGTTCCAGGGTGTTTCTTTCCACAGTTACCACATATGGGAAAATTCTTCTTTTCCCTCTTACTTTTATCCATCTTTCTCTCTTCCATCCTTTTCTTCTCTTGCTTCCCTTCAAATCCATAGGACTCAGTAAACTCTTTACTTATCTTATCAACACATGATATTATTTCTTCATATGATGATAATACATGGGAGACTATTTCTCTTATAAATTCTAGCTTAAGACCATGAAAGATATGATCCTTCCTTCTCTTTGGATCATGTGCATTTCTAGAGTTCTCATTCCTTCTACTGGGCGCCATTTCTAAACAATGGCATAAACTAGATCAGTTTATGAATCAAAATACATAATCCCATACTTATAAAACACTTAACATAAATTGAACTATTTATGGATATAATCCATAATCATAAAAATGTTTTCTTTGAGGAAGTATATACTCATAAACCCTTCATAATGATTTGTAAAGAAAATGAGAGTTATCCTAAGCATATCCCCCGGGAGTGTCGTAACCAAGAGTGCCGCAAGGCCCGTTGTCGTCACCAGTTCCCGTTCGAGTCTAGCTCAAAGCGGTGTTTTCGGGTTTTACCCCTAGGTACATCTGTGCCAGAGCCGCCTCTACCTGCTCGTATCCAGACATGGATGTATTGCTTGGAAAACTCACAAAATATCTACAATACCAAAATTCTAGGAAGTTCTTCTATACTAATCCTCAAAGTTCATCTTAGGTCTACGTGCTCTAATCAGAGTTTATCTAAATCTAGTTTCCAAGGTTTGTAATAAACATCCTCTGATACCAACTGTAACGCCCCGACCCCAGTTACCCAGAGTCGGTGCATTATTACATAACATTGGCATGATCACAAGAAAGATCAAATCTCGAAAGACCGATTGGTTTAGTAGCCTTGGAAACACTAGATATATTCATAAGTTTTACATTGCATCATAAAATGAAAAACTACTACAATAACATAATGTCTCCTTAATCCACACTCATATCCCCACACAATATCCCTGCAGGTCATTCATAATTTACTTCTTCACTTCCTGGGAAAAATAAAACATAGAAAAGGGGCGAGCTCAAATGCCCAGTAAGGATAACAATATAGCGGAAACTTTCATAAATAAGAATAAACATTTAAGGAAATGTATAACTAAAACAAAAGCCTTTTAAATATGAACTTTCAACATGGTATGTCATAAATAAAATGAAATAATTCCATTTACTTATTCACATGGATATTCTACTAATCGAATAATCACATGCAAAAATCAATAACCACTTTCATAATGTTGGAATGCATAATGCCAGACTATCATAACCACATAGTCAAGGCCTCGTGCCAAGACTACAAATAAGATTTTGTCAAGGCCTTGTGCCAAGACACTAGTTTGTCTCATGAGACCTACCGATGCATCGAGGAGCTATAGCGGGCTCCACCCGTCACATATTAAGTCCAATGCATTCCCATATGAAAAGGTTTAAACATAACATAAACATTCATATTAAAACTAGCATATGAAATGTCAATACTTTCACCATAAACTATGAATGGTATAAAAATAGTACATCCACAGTCAAACATATCACAAAACCTTCAATACAATATAGAAGTTTTGTATCATAATAAATCAACTTCAAATAATCTTAAAATCCATCAAAGGATGTTGACATAGATGAAATCAAAATTCTTTTTAAAGAAATATCTACTTTTATTTTGAAATAATTTAAGATCCATATAAAATAAAACATTTTCTTTGAAAATATTCTTATAAGCTTGTAAGGGATGCTTTGAAGATTTTATAACGGCGGAAAATAGCCGCACCCTCCGTATAAGTTAAAAAAAACATTCTTACCTTAATTCGGTCGAAAAGGTTAAAAAGGACCTTGTTTTGAAAACGACCAAAAGATTCCTTTATAAACCACTTATAAAAGTCAAAAAGGGTATAAATGACTTTAACTCATATTCTAGTAAATAGTAAAAATGTTTTGAAATACATTTTTAAGAAACAATGATGTGGATGATAAAGAGATCCCAGTAGATTATTACGTATAAACAACCTTGGATAATGAAGAGGTTGTAAAGTAAACCCTTACCTTGTACTTTTCCTTGGTTGGGGTAGGTTAACCTCCTGTATAATGGTGAAATAGTTGTTATTAAATTATACAAGAATCATATATATTAATATGATATCATATATGATCTTTTAACATTGATTTTTTAATAATATCTTAGAATTATCGTCGTTTCGGGAGTTAACTTACTCATTTTCTTTTATATGTTTTGTTACATAAGCCATGGTTGTTGTATCTTATTCATATCCAGAATGATATCTAGTCCTTAAACATCATTTTTAAATCATCAAATGATAATTATACTTGAATGGATAAGATGGAGAATGAATCTCATCGCGTTCGTGGAGACGGTAGTCTGTACGTACGCACGAGCGACAATATCATTCTTTTGATATTAAAATAATATATAAATGGATGGTATATCATATATACAGAATCATTAACATGTTATTTTTATTATTTATATGAGTTACACATCATTATTATACCCATCCAAATAATATTATATTGAATAACAATTACACCACGACGTGGAGATGGTAAGCCGTACGTACGCACGTATGGTGACATGTTATTCAAAGGGTGGATAGAATACTGAATATGGTTGTACCATATTTATAATAACATCACAGTATATGTGAGATACTGGATTTATTATTTTAGAATGGTAAGAACAAAGGAAGAAGAAGTGGAAGAAGAAATGAACTTGGAGAAGGGTGGTGAAATCATTACCTCTTCTTCGGGTTCTTCCTTTTGATTTGATCAAAAGGGCTCCTTAGGTTGGATTTCTGATCAAACTAAGACCTCTCTGTTGTATTGAGGGATGTTGGGAGAGTATTTGGGCAGAGTTTGGCCGATCCAAAAGGCTTTGAAGGTGTGAATAAATGAGAAGGAGGAGTTCCCTTTTATAAGAGGGGTGAGGGGCACCTTTGGAAAAGCTAGAAATATTAATTTATAATAAATTCATATTTGGTTTCTAATGTCTCCAAAGCTTATTATTCAAAGGTTAAGGTGGGGATAGGTCTAAAACCACTCAACCAATATAATTTAGACAGGTTTGGGTACTTATATTAACCTTATCTTTAAGTATTAACTCTAAGTTAATTAGTTTCACATTTACAATGTCTCTTTGTATTTTTATATAATATGGTTAATAAACATACTATATACATCCAAGATACCCCCAAGTGGTACATTAATGATTAACCTATCATGATATAAGTCTCTTGGCCGAACCTTAGATTTTTAGGAATTTAATATCAATTAATAATATAATATTTGTTTAAGAACTCTTTTTTGTCAATTTTGACACTATTCAATAGTTGATTTTTGTGAAACTCATAACAGATTGATTACTTCGAACAAAGTAAATTAAATCAATACTAATATATCATATTATCCTATAAAATTAGTTTAATTCATTAAAAGTTTCATATTATATTTATTTGGGTATTTATAATATCAATTATTTTAATTTTTCACTATTATAGTAATTACTGCATCATCATTGTGTCATAAATAAAATACATTATTTAATGTCTAAAAATTATACATAAAATATCATTATTTAGGAAATATTTTTATCTTTCTAATTAATATTTATAATCTAAAATCCAACATATATAACCCTATGTAACAATTGTTTTTATAAAAGATATATGCTTGTGTCATTTTTGTATTCATTTTAACTTAATTAAAATAAAGTGTCATTATCACTTTCAAGTGGATCCATGGGGTCCCAAAATTGACACAAAGATGCCCATGGTAGACCATGTATCAACCAATAGGGTTAAGACACGTTTTAGGGTAATTTAGTATTATTATAATATTATTTGTTAACCCTTATTTACCGGATTTACCCTTAACCATGGTAAATAAAATATTTACCGCAGTAATTATTCAAAATGTCTAAAAATAAAAGTTACCTATTTACACAATTTGAAAATCCTGATTCCAAATATGGAATCCATTTTCCTAAATTCAAAACACATAAGTGGAAGAAATTAATTTAAAATTAATTCCCGCTGTCAAAACAAAAAGCGTGTTTTTAAGAGATAATAACTATCAAAAGATTGACACTCGTTTATGTTCGGTTTAATTGTAAAATTATGTCCAATGACCAACATTATATTAAATGGTAAAAATATATTCTAAATATACTTTAAAACCACTCGAATTCATAATTTATCACTATTAATTATTTTGATTAAAAAAGTTGTTTTTAATTAAAATTTAGTAATTTTCACTATTCATCAAAATATGAAAGTTATCCGAAATGTACCAAAATTTCACCTTAGGCTAAATTCGATATTCTGAATCCAAAAATGAAGTCCATTTTCAAATATAAAATAAATATAATTTCAAAAAGTAGGTGTTACTATTCATAACGGCTAGTTTGATTAGTTATGGTGTGTTAGAACTCGGTGTTGCGTGTAGTGCAAGTTATTGAATTATTTTTAAGAAATAACACACTATGAAATCCTGGGGTGTTACATTCTCCCCTCCTTCAATAAATTGCGTCCTCGCAATTTGAAATTGTTCTTCGAAAATAAAAGGTTGAAAATAGAAAATATCTTTGTGGGAAAACCCACATCGGAAATTAGGTTACTAAAATTTAGTCTTATTATGAGGAAAAGAGAAATCAAAGGGTCACCACCAAATTATGATCTCGATTAGGAGAACATTGGTGGAAATTAGAGACATATAATCGGAGGAAAAACGTAAATATTTATAGGTAGTGATTGAGATCATCCATCACAAACAAGTGTATAATTGAGGTCCTTAAATTCATCAATCTATGATGATTTGAAATACCATCGGTTCAACAAAACATAGGGTATTAGGATAACACATTTTTGACATTTCAAAATATCATAGTTGAAATCCCACATCGAAAAATGAATTAACGAGGCCTCTATTTAAAATAAAGAGTGGAAAGTATAAAGATTACCGAAAATAACACATATTAGGGTTCCATGTAGGAAAATATGGATATGGAAGAGAAATCTAACCATCAATTATCTGATGGAGAGTGGTAGAGAACATGGCTATGAAAAGGCCAACAATCCCAAATCCATGAATTTGTGATGATTTAAGGTACCATATAGGACAACATTTTTGTTCTAAGTTCCTTTTATTAATGTTGAGGAATATATTTATGAGATTGGCTAAGATCATAAGGAGATATACTTACTTTATAATTAGAGTTTTATCCATTAATAAATTTCTACCACAAACTCATCTTTCACTCTAAAAGATAATAGAATGTAATTTTTTTTATTTATACTATTCGTACAGGGTTCCAAAATAAATTAATTTATAATTCATATACCAGATCTTTAAAAAAAACAACATTATTTAAATCAGGACATCTCGTGGGCCAGTGGTAGGTGATACACCCTTGTCGCCCTTCGGTTGCGGGTTCAAGTCTCGCAGCTTTGCCGGACGCGACGGGTTGCCGCCCGACCTCCGGGTTGTCCTTTTATGGTAATCCAAAATAATCCAAACTAGAACTATCCAAAATACTTCTGTCCAAACTCACAGTCCAACATTTATAAGGAAGGTAAACATAATATAGATCCTTTTTACCCCGTAATAGCATATGAATACCTTCATCTTGTATTCTTTTAATGAACTGAAACATCTTGAATTACCATATTCCTTATTGATTACATTCATGCTCCCCTATTCCATATAGAATGCTGGATATACTTCATCAATCCAAAAATATTTTAAACCCCAAAAAAAACGATGGAATATACAAATCATTAATCATTTTCAATGTAGTCAAGAATATCCAACATAATTTATCCAAATCAATCATGTATTATTCTAAAATCACTAACTCGGTATCAGAACCATATTATGGTTTATCTTTCTCTCAACCATATATTTTCCAAAAATTTATCCTGCTATTGAGTCACTTTTCTTTGTTCCACACAATCTCAAGTCCTTAATGAAATAGTACTGCAGTACAATCCTTATATACTCCATAATTATTATAACAAGTACATTGTTGATACAACACTCAATTGACATAATCAACATAAGAACTCTAATCATTCCTCTTCATCTGTGGTAGTATCATAACTTGATTATTATCCAATAGCATCATTTGCGGCATAGTCTGATGACTGGGGAATAGGTTCGCGTAGTGTCCAAACTCCTTGCAAATGAAGCATTGTACATTTAAAACCATTTTCTTACCCTTGCAGTCACGTACTTTGTGCCCTTTTCCTCCACACTTATAACAAACTCCCATTCCTTTCAGGCAAGTTCCAGGGTGTTTCTTTCCACAGTTACCACATATGGGAAAATTCTTCTTTTCCCTCTTACTTTTATCCATCTTTCTCTCTTCCATCCTTTTTTTCTCTTGCTTCCCTTCAAATCCATAGGACTCAGTAAACTCTTTACTTATCTTATCAACACATGATATTATTTCTTCATATGATGATAATACATGGGAGACTATTTCTCTTATAAATTCTAGCTTAAGACCATGAAAGATATGATCCTTCCTTCTCTTTGGATCATGTGCATTTCTGGAGTTCTCATTCCTTCTACTGGGCGCCATTTCTAAACAATGGCATAAACTAAATTAGTTTATGAATCAAAATACATAATCCCATACTTATAAAACACTTAACATAAATTGAACTATTTATGGATATAATCCATAATCATAAAAATGTTTTCTTTGAGGAAGTATATACTCATAAACCCTTCATAATGATTTGTAAAGAAAATGAGAGTTATCCTAAGCATATCCCCCGGGAGTGTCGTAACCAAGAGTGCAGCAAGGCCCGTTGTCGTGCACCAGTTCCCGTTCGAGTCTAGCTCAAAGCGGTGTTTTCGGGTTTTACCCCTAGGTACATCTGTGCCAGAGCCGCCTCTACCTGCTCGTATCCAGACAGGGATGTATTGCTTGGAAAACTCACAAAATCTCTACAATACCAAAATTCTAGGAAGTTCTTCTATACTAATCCTCAAAGTTCATCTTAGGTCTACGTGCTCTAATCAGAGTTTATCTAAATCTAGTTTCCAAGGTTTGTACTAAACTTCCTCTGATACCAACTGTAACGCCCCGACCCCAGTTACCCAGAGTCGGTGCATTATTACATAACATTGGCATGATCACAAGAAAGATCAAATCTCGAAAGACCGATTGGTTTAGTAGCCTTGGAAACACTAGATATATTCATAAGTTTTACATTACATCATAAAATGAAAAACTACTACAATAACATAATGTCTCCATAATCCACACTCATATCCCCACATAATATCCCTGCAGGTCATTCATAATTTACTTCTTCACTTCCTGGGAAAAATAAAACATTGAAAAGGGGTGAGCTCAAATGCCCAGTAAGGATAACAATATAGCGGAAACTTTCATAAATAAGAATAAACATTTAAGGCAATGTATAACTAAAACAAAAGCCTTTTAAATATGAACTTTCAACATGGTATGGCATAAATAAAATGAAATAATGCCATTTACTTATTCACATGGATATTCTACTAATCGAATAATCACATGCAAAAATCAATAACCACTTTCATAATGTTGGAATGCATAATGCCAGACTATCATAACCACATCGTCAAGGCCTCGTGCCAAGACTACAAATAAGATTTTGTCAAGGCATTGTGCCAAGACACTAGTTTGTCTCATGAGACCTACCGATGCATCGAGGAGCTATAGCGGGCTCCACCCGTCACATATTAAGTCCAATGCATTCCCATATGAAAAGGTTTAAACATAACATAAACATTCATATTAAAACTAGCATATGAAATGTCAATACTTTCACCATATACTATGAATGGTATAAAAATAGCACATCCACAGTCAAACATATCACAAAACCTTCAATACAATATAGAAGTTTTGTATCATAATAAATCAACTTCAAATAATCTTAAAATCCATCAAAGGATGTTGACATAGATGAAATCAAAATTCTTTTTAAAGAAATATCTCCTTTTATTTTGAAATAATTTAAGATCCATATAAAATAAAACATTTTCTTTGAAAATATTCTTATAAGCTTGTAAGGGAAGCTTTGAAGATTTTATAACGGCGGAAAATAGCCGCACCCGCCGTATAAGTTAAAAAAAACATTCTTACCTTAATTCTGTCGAAAAGGTTAAAAATGACCTTGTTTTGAAAACGACCGAAATATTCCTTTATAAACCACTTATAAAAGTCAAAAAGGGTATAAATGACTTTAACTCATATTCGAGTAAATAGTAAAAATGTTTTGAAATACATTTTTAAGAAACATGGATGTGGATGATAAAGAGATCCCAGTAGATTATTACGTATAAACAACCTTGGATAATGAAGAGGTTGTAAAGTAAACCCTTACCTTGTACTTTTCCTTGGTTGGGGTAGGTTAAACTCCTGTATAATGGTGAAATAGTTGTTATTAAATTATACAAGAATCATATATATTAATATGATATCATATATGATCTTTTAACATTGATTTGTTAATAATATCTTAGAATTATCGTCGTTTCGGGAGTTAACTTACTCATTTTCTTTTATATGTTTTGTTACATAAGCCATGGTTGTTGTATCTTATTCATATCCAGAATGATATCTAGTCCTTAAACATCATTTTTAAATCATCAAATGATAATTATACTTGAATGGATACGATGGAGAATGAATCTCATCACGTTCGTGGAGACGGTAGTCCGTACGTACGCACGAGCGACAATATCATTATTTTGATATTAAAATAATATATAAATGGTTGGTATATCATATATAAAGAATCATTAACATGTTATTTTTATTATTTACATGAGTTACACATCATTATTATACCCATCCAAATAATATTATATTGAATAACAATTACACCACGACGTGGAGACGGTAAGCCGTACGTACGCACGTATGGTGACATGTTATTCAAAGGGTGGATAGAATACTGAATATGGTTGTACCATATTTATAATAACATCATAGTATATGTGAGATACTGGAGTTATTATTTTAGAATGGTAAGAACAAAGGAAGAAGAAGTGGAAGAAGAAATGAACTTGGAGAAGGGTGGTGAAATCATTACCTCTTCTTCGGGTTCTTCCTTTTGATTTGATCAAAAGGGCTCCTTAGGTTGGCTTTCTGATCAAACTAAGGCCTCTAGGTTGTAGTGAGGGATGTTGGGAGAGTATTTGGGTAGAGTTTGGCCGAGCCAAAAGGCTTTGAAGGTGTGAAGAAATGAGAAGGAGGAGTGCCCTTTTATAAGAGGGGTGAGGGGCACCTTTGGAAAAGCTAGAAATATTAATTTATAATAAATTCATATTCGGTTTCTAATGGATCCAAAGATTATTATTCAAAGTTTAAGGTGGGGATAGGTCGAAAACCACTCAACCAATAGAATTTAGACAGGTTTGGGTACTTATATTAACCTTATCTTTAAGTATTAACTCTAAGTTAATTAGTTTCACTTTTACAATGTCTCTTTGTATTTTTATATAATATGGTTAATAAACTTACTATATACATCCAAGCGACCCCCAAGTGGTACATTAATGATGAACCTATCATGATATAATTCTTTTGGCCGAACCTTAGATTTTTAGGAATTTAATATCAATTAATAATATAATATTTGTTTAAGAACTCTTTTATGTCAATTTTGACACAATTCAATAGTTGATTTTTGTGAAACTCATAACAGATTTATTACTTCGAACAAAGTAAATTAAATCAATCCTAATATATCATATTATCCTAGAAAATTAGTTTAATTCATTAAAAGTTTCATATTATATTTATTTGGGTATTTATAATATCAATTAATTTAATTTTTCACTATTATAGTAATTACTTCATCATCATTGTGTCATAAATAAAATAACTTATTTAATGTCTAAAAATTATAAATAAAATATCATTATGTAGGAAATCTTTTTAGCTTTCTAATGAATATTTATAATCTAAAATCCAACATATATAACTATATGTAACAATTGTTTTTCTAAAAGCTATATGCTAGTGTCATTTTTGTATTCATTTTAACTTAATTAAAATAAAGTGTCATTATCACTTACAAGTGGATCCATGGGGTCCCAAAATTGACACAAAGATGTCCGTGGTCGACCATGTATCATCCAATAGGGTTAAGACACGTTTTAGGGTAATTTAGTATTATTATAATATTATTTTTTAACCCTTATTTACCGGATTTACCCTTAACCATGGTAAATAAAATATTTACCGCAGTAATTATTCAAAATGTCTAAAAATAAAAGTTACCTATTTACACAATTTGAACATCCTGATTACAAATATGGAATCCATTTTCCTAAATTCAAAACACAGAAGTGGCAGAAATTAATTTAAAATTAATTCCCGCTGTCAAAACAAAAAGCGTGTTTTTAAGAGATAATAACTATCAAAAGATTGACACTCGTTTATGTTCGGTTTAATTGTAAAATTATGTCCAATGACCAAAATTATATTAAATGGTAAAAATATATTCTAAATATACTTTAAAACCACTCAAATTCATAATTTATCACTATTAATTATTTTGATTAAAAAAGTTGTTTTCAATTAAAATTTAGTAATTTTCACTATTCATCAAAATATGAAAGTTATCCGAAATGTACCAAAATTTCACCTTAGGCTAAATTCAATATTCTGAATCCAAAAATGAAGTCCATTTTCAAATATAAAATATATATAATTTCAAAAAGTAGGTGTTACTATTCATAACGGCTAGTTTGATTAGTTATGGTGTGTTAGAACTCGGTGTTGCGTGTAGTGCAAGTTATTGAATTATTTTTAAGAAATAACACACTATGAAATCATGGGGTGTTACATTACTGACCATATATATAATGATTTGGATTTTCATATTTATGAATAGTTTACAGGATATCCATTTTTTAAATGTTATTGGTGAAACATTGTATGACATTTTGGAGATTAATGTATTACATAACCCTGTGATTATTTGTCGATATAAGATATCTAGTGCTACCCATTGTAATCTAAATAGAGATAGTAGATATATATTATCATTCTCATATAGATATTGTCCTTTTTTATTACATAATACATGAAAAATCAGTATCATTTTGTGGAGTAATAGATGAATAAGAATTTGTTGGAATCCACATCAATGGATGAAATTGTATATATGATTCAAAGGAATTCTCATACCTAGGTATATAAGTCCAATTTGAGTTCATGATCATTTCAAGGTGTTATCCAATTGAATGGTGTTTCCGTAAATGATTATTTGAATCATTTTGTGTTTAATGTATCTCTCATGATGATATTCATACTTAATACATCAATTTATTGAACTCATAGGTTATACCATTGGTGCATCATATTTCATATTAAAAACAAGACGATATTATGGTTTTAATTATGAATGTTCTTTCAAATTAGACTATTCAATTTTTCATTTTTTCTATGTTAAAAACCGTTTGAGGATGATATACACGTATATTATAATGGGAAGAGGACAAATTAGGCTTAGTAGTTAGTACAATAGTGAGAATATTCTAGGGATAAATTGATTTTAAGAGGGGTATAATGTAACACTCCATAATTTTATTAAATATTTCTTTTAATTAAATGTACAAATTTCGGTAATTTTCAATACACATAACCCAAAATTTATATATAAATACTTGAAACACTGATTCTAGCTTTATTAACATGCACTAATGAGTCTAAATGAAATTTTAAATACAATTAATATATTATTAACTAATATGATAGTTATCACCCAATCATTGAAATAATGAATTTGAATTGAAATAAATATTATGAAAAAATGTGGTCAATATATATATATAATTATTTATTTGGTGTCCAATTAAATATAAATGAAAATATAAATACTTTAAAATAAAGGATATCATTATCTAAAAAACTATTGTTATGTACAAAAATGCGTTTTTCCTTAATAAATATAAATAATAAATTTCGAGGAATGATTTTAATGAAATTGAAATATTATATAAAAAACTAAATATTACATATTATTCTCATATGTTTTTTATACAAGAGATATGTATGAATCGAATTTTATATTATAAATAGAATTATTTTCAAAATATTAATTTTATATAATATTATGCACTTAGTATAATTTTTTTTCCATATTTAGAATATATTTTTATAAAGAGTAAACTACCTTTTCAGAATAATCATGAAAAAATAACATTAGGATACATTTATTAGGATTATTTGTGATGATAATATTTTCAATGATTAGTGAATATTATTGGTTTTAATTTTTAATTTTCATATCATTTAATTCATTTAAAACATAGAATTGAATTATTATGACGGTTTAAATAAAAATGTTATGTCAAGAATATATCTATTAATAAAATTAAATCCTGTTAAATAATTATATTATTTAATTTTTATATAATACCTTCTTAAACTTTCGAACTTTTTCTCATTGAAAACCTTATTTCGAGTCGAATTTGATCAATTTATTTTAAATTATATTATCCACTTAATTGAATAAAATTTATAAATATCAATTAAATAATTTTAATACTAACATTCTATATTATATAATATGATGATACTAATTTTCATCCATATTGGACAATAATAATAATAATAGAATTAGCATGGTAATGTTTAATATAATCTTTCATAGGTGATTAAACTAAAAATAAAATGGATAAAAAGGGATTAACACATTTCCATTAAAAATATCAGTAGAAATAAATTTTTTTATCTCTTATCGGATGAATAATGATCCATTTATGAGCAATTGTTCATGTGAAAAAATTGTTGCATCATTTTATTTTCAGAAATTAAAAGTGTTCCACTAGCAAAATTATAAAAGACCACCCCTCTCCTATAAAAATCACATATAAAAAAACAATTGGTACACTAAATACCTACCCCATGTTAAATTATTATCTCTATAATATCATCCACAAATCCTTTTTTTTAGTAGAAATCCATCCTAGAAATTCTTTTTCTACTAACCTAAGGAGGTTACCCAAAAAAGAGTTAACCTTCATCAAAATGTTATTTAATTATAATTATTTCAATAACACCATCACTTAAAATAATAATATGATAAAATAATGACCCTAATATATTATACATAATATTAGAAATCAAGGTTAATTTAATGAATAAAATCATTCTCCTCTTCAATCAAATTGATTACAAAATTATCAATCATGTGTACAGAAGACTACCACATCATAAACTAATGTCATATATAGTTCTATTAACACCTCTCCCGACATCATATAATGATTTATTAAAATATTATAGAAGATATTAATTATTTTTGGAATTTTATAATTATTATATCACATTTAATATCTTAAATTCCATTTTTTTGGTAATATGATTATATCACTTGTCTGTAGGGTGGACAATGACTTTTTAAATTGATGTTATTATTTCATGCTTTATAAAGAATTTAATAATTATGGTTTAGTTAAAATATCATATATATACATGAATAACATTATTTAGAAATGCTAATATATTGCATAACATTCTTTCATTAAATCATCCAGGAAAATGGATATATTGTTCTTATAACATCCCAGGTAAATAATGAATAATATATTTTCATATTTGTTAATATTTTTGAATTAAATATTAATTTTACATTAAATAGGAGGCTATGTTTGATGGAATACCCGATATGGGACAACATGTTTCTTTGAAATCATACATTTCACACAAATAATATAATAATATTATTTTAAATGATGGTTAATGCCTAGCACATGTATTGATGGTAATGAATAGAACTAACTACAATATTATTATACTCCTTTTTTAAATGCTTTTACATTAATCCAAAAAACCAAGAGGGTTAAAATGTGAATGAATCAAAATTTATACCAAAATAATATAATATTAATTAAAATGTTGATTTTTCGTCTTTTAATTGAGAACCCTATTTAAATATAGTTTTTGTCACTTTTCTATGATTTATATGACAAAATAAAATTCCTCTTTAGAACCAGGACTTCAAAATTGACTTTGGATGAAATTGTGGTAATTTTCTGATAAAATTCTTATTTAATTAATAGTGAAAAATACTATATTTTAATTCAAATCTGCGTTTTGATGTAATTTATTTATAAGGATAGATTATATTTCTAATTTGTTTTAATGATTAATTATATGAGTTTCTACTATTTAATCCAATTTTCATTATTTTATGTAATTTCACATTGAAATTGTAAATAAAGAAGTGTTAATCTTTTGATAATTATTATTTCATAAAAACACGCCTTTTGTTTTGACAACTAGAATTAATTTTATATTAATTTCTTCCACATCTATGTTTCTAATTTGAAAATTGGATTCAATATTTTTTAATCATGAGTTCAAAGTGTCTATTTAGGAAACATTTATTTTTAGAGATTATGAATATTTACATCAGTAATAATTTTATTTACCATGGTTAAAAGGTAAATCTGGTAAATAATGGTGAAAAAATATTATTATAATAATATAGAATTACACTAACATGAGTTCTAATCCTACTGGTTGATAAATTTCTTATCATGGGCATCCTTGAGATTATTTTGGGACCTAATGGAGCCACTACAGAGTGATAATGACACTATTTTAATTAATTCAAATTAAAGGAGAAAATGACTTAAAAATATCTTTTAGTAAATTAAGTTTTACCTTGGGTTATATAAGTTATATACTCTACTATAATTATCAATTTTAAAGATAAAAAGATTTATTACATCATGTTATCTTTTTATAATTTTTATACATAAAATAAATTAAATTATTTATGACAAATAATGATTCATTGTTTACCTCATTAATGAATGACCCATTGTTTACCCCATTAATGAATGATTCAAATAAATAAGATTATAAATACAAAAACATTATCCAAAACCTATACAATTCTTATTAAAATTTTCTGTTTTGAAAATTTCTCAACTTATATTTGACTTTAATGATTTTTCATCCTTTTTAAACTGACGATATGTTTATTATAAAATAACTGTTTCAAACATTCCTAAAGACCCCCTCCTCCCTCTTATATACAGGACAACACTTCTATCCCATTATTAACTCTTCTCAAACCCTTGGGGTCATCCATCTTTTACAGTAATATGCACCCACATCCCGTTCCTCTTCCAAGAATCCATTTCATAGGCGGTAGGTAGTTCATGTAAAGCTTTTGTTTCAATCAATATAGTGATTCATGATTTAAAGGTAACACATTATTTTTAGTTAACTTCATTTATTTTACCTCTCCAACCCCTAAACATCTTTTTATCCATTTATTTTATAAAAACACCAGTTTCCTAAATATTATAGGTTTTTTATTAGAGGGATTAAAACTACTCTTACACACACCTCTGTCAAATTAATACAAACGTATTATTTCTGTGGATGATGAACTAATGCCTCACGAAACGTTGACTGTTCAATAATCTCGAACTGCCTCTCATAGTGGCCATTCTGATGTAACAATTTTTAAATGTGGTATATATTATATTTATTTTGTATCTATGATTCTTTATTTTTTATTTATATAAAACCTTTATAGTTTCCATTATGGGTAAATGTCATAATTTCATTTGAGGATGTGTGGACTACCACCCCCGGAACGTGATATGACTCATTCATACCATAAGTGGGGCATATAAATGATGGTGATAATGAAATTATATAATATATTATACTTGAATTATAATATATATTTTTATCAATATATTTTCATTCAATTAAAATATGAAATATAAATGAACGTAATGCTCATTCATAAGTACAGATTACCATCTCAATGAACGGTGAATTTCATTTCATATCTCAAATTGTTATGTACTATTATAAAAAAATATATATTCTGGATATATATGATATATATGATATCTAAATCATTAATATAATTCTGGATTTGATATAATTTTACCACATGAACAACTTCTAATTATAAGAAGTTCATTTTCGACTGAAGTACCAAATATCGACAAAATGACCCTTATTATCATAAATGGTTAAGTAATGTTTATAGAATAGTAATAAGTGATATTAAAGGATTAATAATCTTTATAATGGTTCATAATAAAGTTGAAATTAACTTTAGATTATTATTCAGGATATTAATGAACGATCGAATGTAGTCGGACACGAGGTAAGGGACTTTAGATCAATATCCATTCATTGAGGCATATTTTGATTCATACATGACTTTATTTTATACGGTATATAAAAACCTTTGACATTTTATATCATTACATGTGAATCATTTTCTACGAGGCGTTTTACTAAATGACAAAAAAACATTGTTTTAATGTAAGCGGTGACAACAACCTTTTCCTCCGTGGCGAGTATTATTTGATCATTGGATTCCTTAACAAGAAGTAATGTTTTCAAAAGGAAAATAAATACCATAAACTCTTTTACATATTCTAGTATTGAAAATGGATTTGATAATGGATTTTTTATTTCAATATATTTAAATTATATATTTTGATGGGAATGTGGAAATGTTTTCTTTCCTTTACATTTGTTTATTGTGTTATGATTTTACAATGGTAATTGGACATTTGACGGGTGGTTAGACGATAAACTAAATGATAGGAGGTGTCATTATAAACTCGGACGGGTCGTTACATTATATCCTTCAATGAATTGGGTATGGAATTTGGTCGTATGTCTATTCAATTTAGTGATATGTGTGGATATCGACCATATAGTTATTACATTTATTATGTTTATGTCCCAAGTTACCTTTGTATATTATGTGGTATTTATATGGGTTTTTGGGTAATATTTTTTTTTAAAAATATGTTAAACAATGTTCATTTATTCAGTTAAGAGTATTTACTAGTTAAAAATTGTGAAAATTATTACTTATAATAGGGTATTCATGGGTTAATTGTTGTTTTGAAGAACTAACAGTTTTACTTTTTTGTGTATCCCTTAACGAGATTTTTATGAGCATCCCAATTTATTGAAATGTATTTTATAGGACCTAATGTGGAATAGGGTCATGGATGTGATCATGGAAAAGTCTTGTAGTCAAAAATATGAAACATGACATATCTCCTTTTTTTCAAAGAGTTTTTATTTTATGAAAAAATTGAAACTGAGTAGAAGTGTATACTGTGTAATTCGTGAGATGAAATGTAATTGTTATGGCCTTAATCTCTAAAAACTCTAATCCTGAATAGATACTCAACGTGAATTATTCATTTAACTCAATATTATGTAATGTTTTTTGTTCGGGTCCTTATATTTGGTATCAATGGTCGGTTTAGAAAACATTAAGTGTTAGAATATTGATAAATTAATTTATGGTAAATTAAAATGATAAAGAATTTATTGATTACCATGTTTCTTCACCTAACATATTTATTTGTTCAAAATGGTTTTCCATAGAGGATATAAGGAAACTATGATGAAAAGGCATAGAAAAGTGATTAACCATCCAAATCAGTGACTTGATATGGTCAAATCCGAACTAAACAATTTGTTGTAGTGATGGCACAATTGACATAGGCTATAAATCGTAGACGTATCCATGCACGAGATCATTTAGGACAACAAAAATGAGACATGTCAGTAGTGGATCATTTAATGAAGTAACTTCCACCATCATTTAGAGGATCGTCTAAACTTGTGCTATCTAAAGGGTGAATTAAAGCATTGGATAATAATTTTGATGACATGGGTTGTTCAGAGCATCAAAAGGTTGGTCTCACTATTTACTATTTCGATAGCGAAGCTGATCCGTGGTGGTTGATGGTGAAAAATATAAGAGAGAGGGCAAAGATATATTATCTTGATTGAGATAAATTCAAGGGTATGTTTCTTGAGAAATATATTTTCTAAGGTGGTTCATCTTAGGATGGAAAAAAATATCTTGGAGTTGAGACACAAGGATGACTTAGTGGCTACTTTTGAAGAAAAATTTATTCGACTGGAAAGGTATGTTCCAAATATCATCCAAGTTTTTTATTGTAAGATAAATCGATTTTACTCATTACTGAATCCATGATATCAAAGACCATTAACATCTCATGAATTCAAATGCTACAAAAAACTTTTCAGATGTTCCAAGAAGGTTGAAATGTATTTTTATGATTATTAGGTGTTCCAAGAGAGTAAAAAAAACTAGAGGTCCATTTGGAAAAAAAGGAACGAATTCATCAATGACGTTTTTATGCATGAAAATAAAATATCTATCTTGTGAGAATTGTGGTAAAAAGAATATTAGAGAATGCTTCTCAATGACTAGAAAGTACATTTGGTGAGGTTAGTATCGTCATATTTCTCGTAACTGTTAAGAAGATGATCATGTAAGAAATGAAAAAACAACAATTAGATGTTTCAAGTGCAATTAAATGGGTGAATTTTCAAATTATTGTACAATAATGATATCATATGTGTGAAAGAATCAGGACTACATGAAGAATGGTGTGGTGAAATCCTTTGAAAATACTTCAGCTGATGTTGGGACATTAAATGAAGTAGTATCAGGTATACTGTCTATTTGTTCTGATTATTCCAATGTGTTTTCTAATTCAGGGACTACACATTCTTTCATTTTTGAAATGCTTTCTTTGAAATTGGTAAATCCAACTGAAGATATGAATTCTAAACTTATAGTAAAAACACCAGGAGTAAATGTTGAGACAAAAAGAAAACATAAGCACCTTCATGTCCTTGTGTGCAGAAATAATCTACATTCAATCCTTATAGTTTATCCTCTTGTAGAGTTTGATGTCATTTTGGGTATGGATTGGATTTCTGAGTATCATGATATGATTTACTACTGAGCTAAAGAGGTTTCTTTTTAGAAATAATTTCAGTTTGTGTACAATAATGATCCCTTATTTATGATAAAATATCATGAAACTGAGAATCTAGTAAAATATTGAAATTAGTTTTTCCTTGCACATATTTTTGAAAACAAAGGAAATATCCGAGTTAATGATGTTCCTGTTTTAAATGAGTATCATGATTTTTTTTCTGATGAGTTCACTTGTATTATACTTGATCTAGTAGTTTAATTTACTGTTTACGTAGTTCCTGATGCTAAGACAATTTCAAAACCCCCTTATCAAGTGGCTCAAATTTAAAATCTTGAGTTAAAATTAGCTATTATAGTAGTTATTAGATAAAGGATTCATTCGACCAAGAACCTCACCACATGGTGCTCTTGTATTATTTGTTAAAAAGAAATACGGTTCAATGAGACTTTGCATAAATTATAGATCACTGAATGACATCACTATTAAGAACAAGTATCCTTTGTTTCATATCACTGATTTGTTTGATCAGCTCTAGTGAGCTCTTTATTTTTCAAAGATTGACGTGAGTTCGGGGTACCATTAGTTGAAGTTAAAGAAAGAAGACATTCTGAAGACCGCGTTTTTTACAAGATAAGGCCATTATGAAATTGTAGTTATTTATTTTGGGTTAACCAATGCACCTTTTTTATTTATGGATCTTATGAATAGAATTTTCTGTGAACTTTGGAATAAGTTTTTTGGTTTTGTTTATTGAATATATTTTGATTTATTCTAAAAGTAAATAAGAACATGAAAGTCATTTACCGGTTTTCCAGCAAAACATATAAGAAAATAAAATGTTTGGAAGAATTCAAGATGTGTGAGTTTTGGTAACAACATGTTTTATTATAGGGTCACATTGTTTCAAAAATTGGCATAACTATTGATAATTCTAAAAAAATGTTCTTAATGAATGGCCAAGACCCACAAATATTTCTGATATTCATATTTTTCATGGTTTATTTGGTTAATACTAGTGGTTTATTGAATCTTTTTTCATGGTTATCTAGTCTGATAAATAAGATTACTCGAAAATGTATTATGTTCATCTGGACAATAGAATGTGATGATTGTTTTCTGAAATTGAAATGATGATTGGTTAATGCTCCAGTTTTGGCTCTGCATTCTAGAAATGGTGTGTTTGTTATCATCAATGATGCTTCGTTGAAAGGAGATGGTTTTGTCCTTATACAGAATGATCAGGTAAATTTGTATTCTCTACGTCAGTTGAAACCTTATGAGTTAAATTATAATACACATGATTTGGAATTATATGTTGTTTTTTTTTCTTTAAAAAATTGTTGGCATCATCTTTATGGAGTAAAATGTGAAATATATATTGACCAAAAATATTGAAGTTTATATTCACTGAAAAATAATTGAAAATGATATAGAAGAGATGGTTAGAATAAATAAAGGATTATGATTGTACGATCCATTACCATACGAGAAAGGAAAATAAAGTGGTTGATTATTTGAATAGAAAATGTAATGATACATTAACCATAATACCTTTAGAATGAGATCCTTTGGATTTTTATTTGATGAACTATGAAATAGATGTTGTTCGTGTATGAAATTCTTATGTTTTGTTTCAGGTGTCAGTGAAATCATCTCTATCCGACAGAATAAAGAATGTTCAGGAAGAAGACTATGAGAAACAGAAAAATGTATAATTGGTTCCGAGGGGTATGTTTCATGAATTTAACATGGATAATGATTGAATATAAATGTAAAGGGAAAAATGAAATAAACAAATATATTTTATAAAATTAAAATTTACATGAGTTTATAAAAGTTATCTTATCAAATATAAATATGAATTTGAAATATAAAAATATATCTAAAATCATGGTATATTTTTTTTTAATTTTTAGACATTAAATAAAAAATATTATTTATGATCAATAATGATGCAGTGTTTACCTCATTAATGAATTTTATAAATAAATATGATTATAATTACAAAAAAAATATCCAAAACCTTTCCAATTTATATTGGATGATGTTATTTCAAACATTAGTAATCTTATCTTAGAATTTAATGACTTTTCGACTTTTTTAAACTGAAGATAAGTGTATAATTAAGTAATTGTTTCAAACATTCCTAAAGAGGCCCTCCTCTACCTTATAAAAGGACATCACTTATAACTCATTTCTCACACCTATCAAGCCTCTTTTCTCTTCTAAACTCTGCCTAAATAAGATCCCCACATCCCTATACTCCTCCTATATTCCTTACCTTAGGTTGAAGGTACTTCATGTAAACCTTTTGATTCAAACCAAAGAGAGATACCTGAACTAAAGGTAATGCACTTTTTTAAGTTCTTTTGATTTATTTTAATTATCCACCCCCTAAATTATTTTTATTAATTTATTTTATAAAAAACCCATTATACTCAATGTAATAGGTTTTTATATAATATGGATTCGAACTACACTTATACACACCTCCATCTAATGGGTACAAAAATACCGTTTTTATGGATGGCGAACTACTGCCTCACAAAACAATGATTGTTCAATTATCTCCAACCGTCTCTCATTGTTTCCATAATGACGACACTGTATTTTATGTGAAATATATTATATTTAAATTGTATCTATACTTTATATGTTTTTATTTATACCATACCTTTACGGTTTCCATTACGGGTAAATGTTATAATTTTATTTGAGGATGTGCGAACTACTACCCCCTCAAAGTGATATGACTCGTTCATACCTTATGTAAAATATTTAAAGGATTGAGTTACTGAAATTATATATGATATTATACTATAATTATAATATAACTATGTATCAGTATTTTTTCAATCCATTAAAATTTGAAGAAGAAATTAAAGTATCGTTCAAGCGTACTCACGACATACCGTCTCCATGAATGGTGCATTTCATTTCTAATATCCAAATTTTATTTACTATTATAAATACATAAATATACTGGATATATATGATATATATGATATCTAAATAATTAATATCATTATTGAGATAATGTAATTTTGACCACATGAACAACATGAAATTAAAAATTCAATTTTTGACTCAAGTATGAAATATCAACAAAATGTCGTTTATTAACATAAATGATTACAAAATGTTTATATCATTGTAATAAGTGATAATAAAGGAATAATAAATATGAAAAATGTTTTTAAGAATGTATAAATTTCTTATTTTATTATTTTGGAGATTAAATAACGATCGAGTCAAGTCGGACACGAGGTAGGGGACTTTATCTCAATCTCCTTTCATTGAGACATATTTTGTTAAATACATGACTTCCTTTTATAAGGTATATATACACATTTGACATTTCATTTCAGTCAATTTAAACATTTTCTATGATTCATTTTAATAAAGGCCCAAAAAATGTTTCAACATAAGCAGTGACAATGACCATTTCCACCACCGCTAGTATTATTCAATCTTTAGCTTTCTTAACAAGTTGTAATGTTTTTAATGTAAAATAAAAACTATATACCCTTTATGTATTTTTGTATTGAAAATGGTTTTGATAATGGATTTCATAATGGAAATATATTTAAATGATATATTGTGATTTAAAATAGAAAAATTTATCTTTCCTTTATTATTATTGTATTGTTTTATGATATAATAATGGAAATTGGACATTTGGCATGTGGTTACATGATAAACCAAATGACGTGTGGATCCATGATAAACCAGTATGGGTGGTTACATTATAACATCCAATGAATTTGGTATAGAAATCGGCTGTATGACTATTCTATTTAGTGATATATGTGGAAGTCGACCATATGGTTATTCCATTTAAGTATGTTTATGTCCCAAGTTATCATTATATGTTATGTGGTATTTCTATGGGTATTATGGTAATATATTTGTTACAAAATGGTATGAAATTATCTTTTATTCTGTGACGATCACTTACTAATTCATATAGGTAAAATGTATTACTTATTATAGGGTATTAATGGTTTACTTGTTGTTTTGAAAAACTAACTGTTTTCAATTTTGTGTATCCCATACTGAGCTTTTTATTCTCATCAAATGTTTTTGAAATTTTTTTACATGACATAAAGTAGTATAGGGTCAAGGATGGGATCGTGGAAATTTCATGTTGTCCAGTACATGGAACAAGACATGAAACTTTTTTTATAAGAGTTTGTATTTTATGAAAAAATGGAAACTACGTAGACGTGTATATTTATAAATTTTGAGATGAAATGTAATAGTTAGGGCCTACCTATCTAAAACACTAAAACATAAAAGATCATCAATGTGAATTATTCATTTAATTCATGATTATGTAGTGTTTTAAGGTCGCGTCCTTATATTTCATGTGTACGTATGACTTGCCATCGTGAAGGAAGATGTATTTCATTTATAATTACTATATTTATTTTATTAATCTAATCAAATGTATAAAGAATATGATTGATATTTATATAAATTTTATAATTGTTTTTATTACTTAACCATAATATAATTAAGAGTAATGAAAAAATTAATCCAAACATTCACAAGAAACTCTTAAATTTATAATAGAATGAGGAATTTAATAAGGAATAGTTGACAATCATTTAATTAATGTTCATAATAAAGTAATATAACGTAAGATACTTATTTTGAAGATTGTTAAACTATTTATATAAAATAATATTAATTATAAATGGGGTTTGAACATATAAAAATGAATCTTTTTTTATGGTAATGGAATGACATCTCAAATTATCTTCCTTGGGACAAATGTTATGCAATACACCCATAATTTCAATGAGCTATAAACAATGATAATTTGACATGTTACTTAGTTAATTTCCTTATATTAATGGTATTTTATATTTATTTTTATCTTATTTCATAATAGGTATTATGATTCAAAATATTATTTTTGTACTAAGTGAATTCCTTATTAGATTTATTTTTTGAGAGAGACATGCCATATTCTCCAAGTGATTATTTTATTTGGTATATATTCAAATAATGAATATATTTTATAATAATTCTAAAAAATTTTATTTTAATTTAATTATCCATTTTTTGATCTCTCAATCATGGGGGTTAGGAATAAAAATTTTAAAAATTTCTTTGGGATCTTTTATATATTATCTTTAATGGGAAATATGATATGTTATGGCCTTATCTTCTACTATATAGTGTATATACATACCCTTTTACATTTTATATCTTTAATTTCAATATTATCATGGTATTGAAATATTTAATTACTTGTATCCATTATTGGGTATCATGTATCAATGTATGTAATGTGGTATGAGATTTATGTTATAATGCAATCATTTATTTGTATTATTTGGGATTATTCTCTCAATGATGAATTTTTTTTATTTAGCAATCATGAAACTCATAAAGAATATTATAACCAGTTTATTTTCTAATAATATGTGCCTTCATTTTGTTTTACTATATATATATATATATGTCACAACCCCATTTTTATTTTCCTCATTTACAATGGGTTATCTTTCTGACGTCGTTTTATCTATTGAGTGTCGGGTGATTTAGATAGATATTTTTAGTTTGGGGAGTTATTATTCTATTATAATGGTTTGGAACATAGTTATTTGAAAACATTGAAGTCACCTGTGGATGAGGATATTTTTAGTTCATTTTGATCATGCACACTTTGAGTATCACATATTTCAACATGGTTTGATTCAAAAAATTAATCTCTTAGGAGAATCTATATAGGTTTTTGGGGGTCCTATGTGAGGGTGAATGATCATATCATTGTCAGTCCATATGGCGTGGAGGATGGGTGTGAGGATATATGATTGTAGAATAAATAAAATCAGATGGTTGGTGCATAGTTTCCAAAACTATGAGTCCAAACCATGTGTGTGCCTAGTGTTTCAATTATGGGTCACATGGTTGGTGCATGATCTGGTAAACATTGTGGCCTACCAATGAATATTTCCCATATGTATTAAAATGTGAAATTACTATTCTACCCTCTTCTAATTTTAACCCCAAACATCATCTATTTTTATCATTACAGTTGTGTAACCCTATGGAGATTATCCATTAATCCTTAGGCCTCCTATATTCACCTAGTGGATAAGCCCAGTCAACATATTCATGTATTGGTTGATTATTTAGTGTATTTTTGTATACTCTTCTTATATTCTCTTTTAACTCTTTTTCCCTTGAGTTCATCTTATCTATTTGTTATGTTGGTTTAGGGTTTCTATTTCTTTGGGATTTAATGGGGGTTTTTATATTTTTAAGGTTATCCTTGGGTTCTCCTGTTACTTTGGACACCATCATTGTTGTTTTTTTCATCATTATAGATCCAATGTTTTAAAGTAGTTTTTAATTTTCATCTACCGTTTCAATTAAATAAATGTTTATTTCATTATTACCATTAAAATATTAATTCCAAATATTGATTTTTCATTTAAATATTATTATATTTCATTTAAATGGTTTGATTTAGTCCCTTAAATTTATATTGTATAACAAAATTTCAAACTCACAGACAATGTTTTTTTAAAATTATTCAGTAGTCCATTTAGAATAATTCAAGGGTCATAATGTATGGTTTTGTCTTGTAAATATATTTTAATCCTAAAATTGTGTTTTTGTTTCCAAAAATGGTTATTTAAAAGGTTGTTTATTTTTAAATGTTTTGTTTGGTTCATTGAAAATTGTTGGTTAGTAAAAGTATCCTTGATTTCGATTTGGAACTTTCATTTGTTGGTCATTTTTTGATAACTCTCCTTGGTAGACACTATTTTCTTGGATGCGTTGATTGGTATGCGAGGTTATTGGTATGAGAATACCTTTTGAAATTATATTTTAAAGCATATGGATAGTTCATTTGGTTGATCCAGGGGTTCATTGCTTGTGTGTGTTCTTGTTATATATATATATATTCATAATATTTTATTTTTGGAATCATTTGGAATACCCACACACTAGTAATGACATGGGAACCTTGCATAGCCGACATATTTTATTGGAAACATTATTGTACTAGTATAGATTTTGTACAGGCTAAAGGCACATAATATGGACCATTATCTGCTTCGAGATTATGACACTCAGTTTGGCTGGGTCAAGTACGACTGATCATGATGGAAGATTGATATCATCGGCTGAGAAATTCCCATAGGGTGATTTAGGTTTTAGTATGTTCTATATTATACAACGAAGACCTTAGTACATCAATTATTCTATGTTATGTATTTTCCTATTGAGGATAAATTAGGTGCCCTATTTAAACGGTTAATATTATTGATCTTGGATCCATTCCCCTTGTTGTGAGGTATTTACTTAGGATATACTGTATGATGTACCACTTTTTGATAAAAGTGTAGTGTTGGTTTTTAATTATTTTAAAAATGATTTAATAATTATTTACCCCATATTTTCATATTTAAATAGATAAAATATACCACCTTCCCTTTATTTTTATCTTTAAATGTTAATGTTCATTTCATTTAAAAGTAACTAGTTGAAAATATTAAGGCCAATAAATCATAGGTTTTTGACGGATGAAATTAATGCTAAACTGATGAATATATATTTTATATACAGATGGAAATTGATGGATCATTTATTTAATGGAAATTTCTTTAGAATATATTGTTCATGAACTCCAAAATATTTATAATAATCACACCTACAATAAGTTATTTTTTTATTCTATGACATATGTCCAATCTTGGACATGAAAAATGTTGTAGAATTTTGGTTCCAGGTTCAATGTTTTCCCTAATAGTTCACATGGTGGTATACTGGACACAATGTCTAGTTTTAGTAATTTTTTTTGTATTTATTTAATGATCCTGTGTATATGTTGTTCAGTTTTTTGATTATTTATATTTGGTACACTCAATTTATTTTTTCTACATTGTTTACTTTGTTACGAGAAATATTTTCACCATTGAATATCACTGATTACATTGTTCTTATCACCATTTTTTGAGGGAAAAGGATGATTCTTGGGTCTTATAGTCTTATAAATTGAGTGCTTGGTTCATGGGAAAGGTGGCTTGATTTGTGACAAAATATTATTAGGCCATGGGTTCTTTAGATGACCTATCTTTTATAGAACCCTTTGCAATTTTGGATTTCATGGTACATCAATTAGGGCTATTGAAACATGGGGTGTAGTTATAAATATGTTTCTAGATATAACATATAATGATAATCCTTTTTTACAATGATAAGTCTTGTTTTATTTTTCGATTGGGTTCATATGGTTCATTTGATTTTTTGGAAGATAATTAGTAGTTGATTAATGGTCTTGGTGAGCATACAGACACTAGAAAGGCATGCAGATCTAGGGAAATGGGCTTGAAAATATCTACATGATAGTTTAATTATTAGAGTATGGAAACCAAACATGTGGCCATTTCATCCATTAGGACTATTTTTTCTCCATGTGTTAGTTTTGGGCTCTTCTTAATTTTGAGAACATTTTGTAATCGTTTTATTAAATTTCGAATATTATGGTTACTAGTGATTATTAATTTTTTTTCAAAATGATAAAATATTTCCCATGAATATTATAAATAATTATTTGGAAATCAATTTTTAATAATATTATTTTTGATAAAATTGGTTTTAATTAAAAAATTACAACGGAAGGCGTGTTGTTTAAAATTGATGAAGTGGTTTTTTATGGAATGTGGTCAACGATTTTAAGGTAATCCAATATATTTTTAAGGAATTAAGTGGATTGGAATGTGTTGTTTTATGTATTAGGTTCTATGTTGTGTTTGGTGGTTTTTTTAATAATATATAAGAATAGTTTTTTTGGATTCATTTTGTGCTTGGGTATTTTTTCGTGAGTTATTTAAGGGGATCTAGTTTTGATTGAGTTCATGGTTTCCTTGTTTTATAGTATACACCCCGACCAATGAGTCAATGGATAATTGGTGGGAATCTATGTTTTCTATATCGTTAGTTAATCCTCCTTCTAAACAACCTAATTAAGACTTTATTGTGTTTCTGATGATGAACCCTCCCATCATTCAAGGTCAAGGGAATCCATTTGATGTAATTGACTAGATATAGAAAATTGGAAGGAACATTAGTATCATTACGTTGGTTAGGTATATAATTGTGAAGTTCATTGCCTTTATAAGTGAAGGTTCATATTTGAAGGGATGGAATTCATTTATTTAGACCAATCCTTGGGAATGACTTTAATGGGAATTATTCAAGGCTATAATTGTTGGATATTACTTTTCTGAGTCTTTTAAGGTTATGAAGGAGATGGCAATGTGATTTCAATAGTAAGTTTATCTACTAATCATGGATATAAGAAACAAATTTTTGGATCTAGTTCCATATCTTTTGGTGTAAGGAAATGAAGATAACCTAAACGGTCAATATTTGAAGATTAGATTTCATCCCAATATATTGTCTATCGTGTTAGAGTTCGGTATAAACTCATCTGTTAATGTGTTGTGGCAATCAATTTGGGTTGATATTGTGAAATAAAGAGTACATGAGGAAACTAACCATAATAAATTACTTAAATGAAATGAATGTATTTATAGAGTGGACATTGGAATGAATTCTCAAGTGGGTGATGTTGATAGTTAAATTAAGAGGGCTTCTAATATTAATTAGCTTTTTTGGGAATATGACCATATTGTGTCATTAATGTGGTAGATCACATCACAATAATCAATCATGTAAAAATCACCCATTGAAATTATATACAAGTGGAGGTGTAGTTAATTTATAAATAATCATTTGTGGTATTTCTAGGAAACTGACATCGAGCCAGATCTGCCTCTTCTTAAAACACCCCAGCGAGTTTACCGCAGTATGATTCTAGTAGTGGTTAACTTTATTTTACTATTTTAAGAGGGGTTCAATTTGTTTTAATTATTTTTTCATATAGTGTCACAATATTTTAAGAATTGTAAGAGGATTTTATTTATATTTTTTTATCCTATATCTTAATATAATCATTTCTTTTGAAACATCTATGTTTTTTCATTTTGGGTGGATGTGTGGCCTATTGAGTGTCTAGTTCCTGCAAATTCTCATTACGGGTTAAATTGTATGATTTTTTTGTTATTTAAGTGTACAAATTTTATTTTATGTGAATTCTTTTAATGTGAGTCTCATGATGTGTTCTGATAATTTTGTCTTTCTAGGGATTTTGTGTGGTTGTTTTGGTTTAGACTGTCAATGTTTGGTGAGTGTTGTTGGTTGGGAACATGACTAGAACTCTAAAATTGTAGGGCGTAAATTCATTCATACAATGTTGATAAAATTGGTCCCTGATTTTTATTTTTTCACTCTTAATTTCATTTAAATAGTTGTTAATATAATTTCCCTCTTTTTATGCGTAATCTAGTTTTGAGTCTTCCCTCCCCTTGAAAAATCGTCGTCCTTGGAGTAGGATTGGTAGTTTTAGTTGTGTTAGGGTGATCAAAGTATCTGTATTATTTATTCATTGTATCTTGATGATTGGGTATGTTCCAGGAATAATTTCATGTAATATGTTTTATTTGATTAGGTGGTGGTTGAGATTTTTTTTCAGTTAAATATGATTTTTCGTGCAAGTGTTTGTTCATTTTTCTTTTAACCAAAATATTAGAAATGTAAGGTCTTTTGGGTGAATATAGTGTAATGGTGATGATAATTATCACACACTAATTTTTATTATAATCTTGTAAATTTTTTATTGTGTTTTTTATTTTAGTTCTCTGTCATGAATTTAGTGTTTCCGATCAAATGTTTTACTTTGGGGTTGTTTTGTCCTGGGTATCATGGTTTCAAAACATGATTAAGGGATTATAGAATTATATAATATGGCTAAGAATCTATTTAGTCCAATTTGAACTTACATAGTTTTTGTTTCCCATCTTCATTAAAGTTTTATCCATATCGTGCATCTCCATGGAGAAACATTATGGGTTTTTGGGAATCGTGGATGAGGGTTCACGACCTGAGCATGGATGGTCCTTATCATGCTGACCGCCTATGCGAGGTTCTAATATTTTTTATAATACCAAACCACACAATTGTTGAATGGTTCCCTAAGCTGTATTTTCAAAAGATGTGGGTTTACATTGTATCTTATAATAGGGAGGACACACGGCACACAGTTTGGGAAACCATGCAGCCAAATAGTTCATAGTTCCCAAATGTAAACAAATGTGGAATTTCAAATTCCACCACCTTATATTTTTAACACAAACTCCCTCTCATCTATTAATTTGAGTCATGAGACACTAGTGGATTATCCCTTCTTCATAATTCTTCCCCTCATATTCTAATGGTAAATCCATAATGATTTAGTCATGTTTTTTGGGGATTCTTCAAGGTATTTTAATTTTGACATCCCTTGCTTCCCTCAACTATAAAATTATCTTGAGTTACTCTAATATCATAGTTCTTTTTGTTTAGTGTTTGTGTTTATTTGGGTTTAATTTATTTTATTTTTTTTGAATATTCCCCTTGGTTGTTTTTTCTTCTTTGGACACATATTGCGTTGTTTCATGTTTCCATCATTGAAGCGCTTGTGTTTATGTTATGATTCCCATATCATTTTCTTATTAAATTTATGAAACATAATTTTATTTCATTCAAGACAACTATTTAATACTGTATTATGATATAATATTTTTAGAATAATTTTTCAATTGAAATAAAAAATATTTTTTTTATTGAATTAATGTTGAATGAAATGGTTTCTTCATGCTCAAATACTATCTGTTTATAAAATTATCATGTTGTTCATTATAAATAATTCGTGGTTCTTTATTGTATTTTTTTGGATTGTAAATGAGTTTGGATCCTAAAATTCTATTTTCAATTCCTAAATTGAATCTCTAATTGGTTGTGGTTTTATAATGTTCTTTATGGTTCTTTGGAAATGTTTGTTTACTTAATTTTTCCTTGGGTCATGTTTGACAGATTTAACGATCAAATTTATATTGAAAACCCTCCTATGATGACCCTTATTCCTTGGTTTTTATGAATGGTACGGACATTCCTTATTAAGAGACTCCCGTTTGAACTAATTTTTGAAAGGAAAAGTATTTTTCATCGAGAGATTTAGTGGTCGGTGCTTGTCTGTATTCTTGTATTATATATATATGGGTGGTTACTTGTTGGGATTCATTTATACCAATCCCAATTTTTTCATAACCTTGGAACCTATCAATGGTAGTTTATGTTATCATAATGGTTGTTATAATGGGTTATATCATGCACTTGATAATGGTTCTCTGTATGGATATTTATAGGCTTTTGTATTATTTCCCCAATTATGCTAGGTAAGGTAAGACTAGGTGTGTGGGAAGAAATATGTAATCAGACGAGGAAAGAAAATGGGATGCATAAAGATTCAATATGATCTAGACTGTCTCCTAATCATCTTCGTACTCCCATTTCCCAGGTGAATTATTTTTCAAAGGTGGATAAATTATTTTCCTTGTTTTTTCAGTTACTCATATGAGCTATATTTCATTTCACTTATTTAATGACCATTGAATATTCTCTCTTATATGGTTTTCCTATTTTGGATGAAGTTGTCATGTATATTCTGTATAGTTTTTGAAAATTATATATGAATGTTTTACAACTTCTTACCATTTTTAAATTATGAAATTATCCAACATATACATTATCTCTTTCATTAAATAATAATGCTCCTACATTATAAAGGTAATTGGTTAAACATTTAATTTGTAATTGATAGTTATTATTATGTATAATTTTAATGAGAAGAATGTGTTTAGATATTTCATGTCTTTATTTAAATTGACGAATCTATTAATTAATTGAAATTAATTGGGAGTAAATTGTTTCAGAATTCTTGTGCATTTTTTACACAAACCCCAAAAATAATTTCATGGTTTTATTTTCAAGGCTCGTTTATAAATTTGGTGACTTTTAGTATTTGGGTATATAAAAAGACCCAAAATGTTGCACATTGGTTTAGTGGATGATAGGTTCAATTTTGGTTTTTTCATTATCGATGATGTATTTTGAATTTCGGTATAGATTTTTTTAGATGTTTTATTTATCTGACTTTTTGATACACTATTTACTTCAAATTCTTTTTCTACCTTTTTAATGGGTTAAATCAATCCCATTAATTATCATTGATTCCTTTGGTCCTTCTCACCTTTCATAGAGAATCATGGGCGAATCATGGGATTTTTTGTGGGCTACCTTTGTTGACCAGTTCAGGGTCGACCGAGGTTGGTTTTAGTCATTATTTACTAATGAGTACATAAGAATATATTTTGGATAATCATCCATATTTCTCCATTATATGAAAAAAAACTTTTTATTATAATATGATGTTTTTAAAAAATAATTGAAAAAATAGATGTCAAATTTGAAAAATTATATGTAAAATTTATTTTTACAAGTGTTTGAATTTTTTAAATTTTATTATGAAAAGAATCATATAGTTGAATAATAAAGAAATGAATTTCTAGACTTTTCAAAATAGAATATATAATATTTATTATTAAATAAACGACATGAATGGATTTTCACACAATCATGACTATTATTTAATTCTAATTTTCTGACATATGTTTTAAACTTTTTATTTCAATGAAAAGTATCATCGAAATGTTTTATGTTTTAGAAATATATTTCAAATTGAAAGTAATATATTTATTAAAAAATTCTTTAAATTATTTCTAAATATTGAATATTATGTCTCTATGGTTATTTTCAAAGAAAATGATTAATTTTTTTCAAAAAGTTTATTTTTTAATTTATAAAGGATATATTCCTTCATAATTGTTCCAATTGACCATTTAAAATTATTTTCCATATAATATTACATCCTTTGATAGTAATTATACATTTCTACTTATAATAATAAATGATAAAATTCTTATACCTTATCTAGACGTTTAAGGTTTAGATTGGTGATATTTTATGAAACCCATTTATTTTTATTCGGTTATGCTATGGTGAATTGAATAAATTTTTCTGAAAACTATTTTCATAAGATGGGTTATGATGTGATGATATGATGAATGTTCTATGATATTGTAGAACACATTAATATAGTCTTCATTATGAGAATTATGAGAACAATATCTCCCTCCAATTAATTCAGTAAAAAGTTGTATCTCATTCGATAATAATTGGAAGATGACGATGAGACCATTCCAATATCAGAAACACGTGATTCAAGATCCAAAATGGGAGAAAAGTGTATCTGGATCCATTATGTAAAATGTTTAATGAAATTATATAGTTTTTTGTGATGACTCAAATTTATGATATCATAAGGGTTGGGTATGAACTTTGTAAATTATGTAAAATATCACATACCCTTATGATTATTTTATGAATTCATACGATCATTGATTGACATCTATATTGTTTACCCTTACCATGAGATAAACCTTTCATATTCTTCCATTCGCCCAGTTTTGAATAAATCTATTTTCATTATGTATAAGTAAATTACAATGTGGGATGATCTATTTGGGAGATACTAAAGATCTTTAAAGAATTTTCTTTAGTTCCCAGTCTCAGAAAGAACTAAACCATTAAAATCCACATGCGCATGTATGTGTAATTAAATATATGTTCTCTTATATTATTTAATTTATATACGTATTAGAATAATAATTTATTCTACTAACACAATCCTTTTTGTTTTTAGTATATTTCTAGAACCTGAGGGAATCATGTAATCATTGAATATGATAGATAATGTGGCGATTAATAGTATCCCAATTCAATGATAATAGAGGTGAATGATATCATGATTAGTACTAATAATATATCCCAAAATACGGATACAATCCTATACATTAACCAACTCTTACACCCCCTTAATAAGAGAATGATGGATTTTTATAAGATCCAAGTGGTGGAGACTATGGATGAAAGCTAGATTAATTCCATTTCATGCTAAAAATATGTAATAAAAAACCATGTCATGTTCCTTAATGAAATGGGAAAATGATTTCTGTTACGAAAAGAGGAGATAAATTATATTAATTACTATTTTAACATGATCATTGTGATGGATGGACGTAAATAGTTTAAAAGGGATCCATTTATGTTTCACTGTATTAAATATAGGAAATTTGGGAATTATATGATTCAATTCTATCTTTTAATCATTAACACATAAACAATTAAAATACATACCTTGAAATAAAATGGTATTTTTTTTGTGGGATTGCATAATTAAATTGAATACAATTTTTTACCAACTGTTTTCTGTTTATAATAATCATGAATCAATTGAGGGTAATTATAATTATTAAGAATATATGTCCTTTCGTACATATGTGTAATGATAACTATTTTAGTTCTCAATTAAGGTTAACCATATGAAAAATTTCTTAAATATAATTTTGGTGAACTTTTTAGGTTTTAATATGGAATTAATATGGATAATTTTGTAAATAATTAATTTAAGTATAACCCATTCATTTAGTACTTATTAATATTTTTTGAGGAATGATTCCTTAATATTTTTTACATAATATTTATGGTATTTGGAAAAAATATGTCTTTACTTATATTTTATGTTTTATATATTATATTTTATTAAAATTTGGGAAAATTATATAAATTATATTGATATTTTATTATAAAAAGTTCAACCCATATATCGGGATACAACCCATCGCAGACGGCATTGTTGTGAGGCTAAAAAAATCGAAGGGTGAAAAGGGTGATGAACAGACCACTAGCATTTGTGATGTTTTGTTTAATATAAAATTTATATTGCATAATATATATGATTGATAAATATAAATTTGAACTAGAGGTATTCGATTTGTTTTTTTTGGACTAATGTATTATATTTTATATCATATTCTTACCATATTGGTTTTTAAAAATACTGATATATAGATGGAGTGACTTGTAACACTACTATGGATGTTAAAATCCATTAAATGTTAAATTTATTGATTTAGGAACAAAGAAATAATATTTTTATATTAATTTATTTTAGTTAGAAATTTGGAACAAAATAATTTAAATAAACCCAAATGAAAAAAGTTTCATTATGAAAAATAAGTTTTTGAATTAACCATATGACTTTTTATTCATATTTCTTAAAATGAATTATAATTTTTAGGAAAAAGGACATGGATTGAAAATTATTACATTCAAATTATAAAAACCAAATGTTATTTTAAATTATCATAGATTTATTATTGTCATTTCATTAACATTCCATTGATCATTATCATTCTATTTATCAATGACCTCAATCATTTTCAATAATAATTTACTCATTTAATCCATTCCTATATCTTCTCTTGTTAAACATTTTATCCTACATAGAATCATAGTTATGTATTATTCCATAGGAACATTGAACAATACATTTTCTTGTTAATATGATTATTTTTTATCCCTTTTTATTATGTGGGTATAGAATTTATGAATTTTAAAGTACCAAACACTAGATAATTTGTAGGGAATATGGGATTTCTTTAAATAAATTTAATTATGAATGGTAGAATTTGACACCATCATGTTTTGAAATAATAAAATTGGATTGGATTGAATATATAACACAAAAAAATGATCTTAGACATAAATTTAATAGCCTAATATTCGATAATATGTTACATTTAAAATAAATCTTATCACTTTGGTTTTTTCCCAAAAACACAAACTCTAGTCTATATAAATACTAATATAGTGTACCATTATAAAATATTAATTGAATTCATGGGTATAAATAATACTATGTTTATTATGACCATAATCTTGTTAACACATGTATAAAAAATCATTTTTATCTATTTATTGGGAATATAAGAGGACTCATTTGAATTAAATTTTTCATAAATACTGTATTCCTCTAAATATGGTTTAGCCACACATTTCACATAAAATATAAAATTAGTTTTTAATATTTTTATAAAATATATTTGATAACATTAAAATTATATTTAATTTTTTTCTATGAAATTTATCTTAATTTTTGTAAGAACCCGGATCTTCTCTTAAGGTATGTTTTTCCGTTTCTTATTGTTTTAGGAAAAAGATGAAAATCTTGAAATATTTGAAGTACACGTCATGCACTTTATAAGTACACGCTGTGTACTACGATGCCTCTAGAGGCCGTGTGCGGGCCGTGTCATGGCCACACACACAACCATGAAGGGGTCACATGGAGGCTGCTTAAAGAGAAGTACAGAAAAGGTGAGTACATGATGTGTACTCTAAAAGTACACACTGTGTTCATTCATTTTTTTTCATTAAACACACCAGGGTCGCGTCTAATTTCCAGAATCGTCTCCATTAAGGTCTTGTTTGGCTGAGAGCTCTAGAACGACCACATATCTTCGTCGATCCACCCGAGCATTCGTCTATCCTCCGTATCGAACTCTGTCGATTGTGTTTGAATTGCATTGGAAAGTTCTCTATTCTGTTGGATTCTCATTTCATAATTCCTTCTCTTTTCCAAGTTAACGTGGGTTGAACATTTTAGATAGTTTTGTTGATCTTTGATGATCTAAGTCGATTCAAGCCCTGTGTTTCACGTATATCAATATACTAACATCAAGGTAGGTGGTTTGTGCCATTATGTATGAGGTCGTTGATTATTTATGTGCAAATTCCCCGAATACCCATGAACGGTGTATTGTGTGTTTCCTGTTGTATTCCAGTTGCCAAGCGGATACTAGACACCAGATATGGCTGATCAGGGGCATCCCACAAATCCTCTTATTGTGCCAGTCTTGGTACCAGCTATTATACCTGACACAAGAGCTGATGCAGAGTTTAGGGAGGGCTTTTTGAGGATGATGTAGATTTTCTAGGGAGCTCCGCCTTCTGCCATGTCTATGTCAGACTTGACGCGGGTTTTCCAGTAGCAGAATCCTCACACCTTCTTAGGGGAAAGAGGACCTAAGGCTGTAGAGTCATGTATAGAATCCATTATGACCTTCTTTAGCATTTGGAGGCACCTCTTGAAAGGAAGATTAATCTTGGTATGTAACTTCTACGAGACTCTGCGAAGAGGTGGTGGGACGTGATCTCACAGGAGGGTCATCAGCAGGTTTTGGCATGGGAGGAGTTTCAGCATGTCTTTTAAGACAACTTCTATCCAGAGACCCTGAGGGCCGAACGAGACCAGGAGTTTATGAGTCTAGGGAATGGTACTCATTATTTCATGAAGTATTCTTTTTGTTTCACTGAGCTCCAGCATTTCACACCCCTCCAGGGTGGATATGGATTGTTCTTGCAATAGATGTTTGAGGATGGACTTTGTTAGAAGATCCACTCATAGGTGAATATATTTATTCTGACTTCCATTTCATCTATCGTTAACCATGCACTGATTGTAGAGTGCAATCTGAGAGATTATAGAGCTGAGAGCGAGGGCGGTTCTACTTCTAGAATTAGTGCTTCACCAGCTGACAACATGAAGCGCTGTACAGAGTCAACGTGCAGTGATCCAAGGTAGTGAGACACATCTTCTTGGTAGCTAGTTTCTATCCTACCAGTGTTGAAGGGCTGGGAAAACGAGGACACAATGCCAGAGAGACCCAGTGGTGTGACGATCTTGCGGCATGATGGGTCACCTTCAGCATTTCTGTCGGGTTTTCTCACCAGCAGCTGGTGACAATCATTCATCTATGACTCCTCATTCAGAAGAAAGGCCACCAGTTTCTCACCAGTCTAGGAACTGGAGTTCTTCTAGCAGTTCGGGCCGAGTTGGAGGTTAAGGCCATGGTGGTCAGTCACTGATCTTTCAGCGATAGCAGGGTGGATCACCACAGAGCAGTCAGGCAGGGTTAGAGGGCCATGGTAGATGTCAGGGTTTTGTAGTGGAGCAGACCTAGCAAGAGCAGGATCCCAGACCCTCTATAGTTCGAGGTACTATCTTAGTAGCCTCAGTTTTATATTTTTCTCTTTTCGATATAAGGGCTTCCCATAGTTTTATCTCTATTGTTGTTGTGGAGAGACTTGGTCTCTACATCTATTCCTCTTCTGATACATTGACTCTAGACACACCTTTGGGAACTTGGATGGCTAGTGTACATTAGTGCAAGGAGTTACCTCTAGGGGAGGATTGGTATCTCATTCTAAGGGATCTCTATGTCCTATAGATGACATGCTATGATGTCATTATCAGAATAGACTGGATAGCTCCCTTCCATGTAGTCATCAATTGTTATCTCCGTAATTTGAGTTTTATATCACTAGAGGGTGGATCTTTTCTTCATCGAGGCAAGTGGGATGTCCACGAGAATAGAGCAGGAACCAAGTATCATAGGCCATGTGGAGTAACGGCTCAGATTTCCATTCTGTATTTGGAGGACTAGGTGGCTTCGCAGTTAGACATTCCTCTAATGGTGGATCATTTTAGGGATGTCTTTCTAGAGGACATTTCTGGTTTTCCTCTAGAGCATGAGGTAGACTTTTCTAATGAGATCGTGCCAGGAGTGGCACCTGTGTCTTTTCCTCCTTATAGGATGGCTACACCTGAGTTACAGGAACTCAAGATGTAGTAGTAGGAGTTGCATAAAAATGGTTTTATCCAACCCAGTACTTCTCCATGTGGTTCTCTTGTCCTGTTTTATAAGAAGTAAGATGACACCCTTAGACTTAGTGTGGATTATAAGAAGTTGAACAAGTTCATGGTCCAGAACCAATATCCATTGCCTAGGATTGATGACATCTTTGATCAGCTTCAAGGAGCCCGAGTGTTCTCAAAGATCGATTTGAGGTCTGGTTATCATCAATTGCGCGTTAGACCATATGATATACCTCTTACAGCTTTCCGGAGTAGGTATGGTCTATACGAGTATATGATTATGATGATCGGCCTCACCAACGCGCTTGCAGTTATCATGGAACTGATGAATCGAGTGTTCCATACATACATAGACTCTTTCATGGTGGTCTTTGTGGATGATATCTTGGTGCACTATCACACTCAACACGAAATTGCTACCCATATTGAGATCGTTTTGAGTACACTAGGGGAGAATTAGTTATATGATAACCTCTCGAAGTGCCACTATTGGATGTATCATATTCTCTTCATGGGTTATGTTATCTCAGCGACAAGAGTATCAGTAGACCTAGAGAATGTGAGAGCAGATGTTTCCTGGAAGAATCCGAAGAACATATTTGAGGTGCGGAGTTTTCTAGGGCTGGCTGGATACTACAGACACATCATATAGGACTTTTCATGCTTAGTAGCACCGATGACAGGTTTGACCAAGAAGGTAGTGATGTTATTATGGTCAGATTCATGTGATTCGGGCTTTCAGGATCTGAAAGATAGGTTGATGTCGGTATCGATACTATCTTTATAGAGTTGGGAAAAAGCAACTCTGTTTACTGTGATGCTTCATATATCAGTCTGGGAGAAATGCCTATGCAACGGGATGGAGTCGTTCCATACAAGTCTTGGTAGTTGAGGACACATGAGAGGAACTAATCGACACACAATCTCGTGCGGGTGACAGTTGTTAATGCCTTATGTTGTTGGAGACATTATCTTCTGGGACTGCACTTTGTGTTTTTCACCGACCACAATATCTCACATATATCTTCATTATGCTTGATCTGAATTTGATACAGCGCAGGTTGGTTGAGTACCTACAGTCCTTTGTTTTTGAGCTTGCCTATACGCATGGGAAGGGAAATGCAGTGGCTGACGCGTTGAGCAGGAGAACTCAGATACATGAAATTCATGAGGCTAGTAGTGAGTAGAATCATATGGCTATGTTCTCTGAGATGCATTTAGAGGTACAAGATTTACAGGGGCAAACATTTCATTCTTCTATAGCTGTTACCTCTACACTTCTTGATCCGGTACGATTAAGGCAACAATCAGATTCTGAAGGCCTATTCCTTTGTGAAAGTGTGTTAGGAGAGGACCCTATTCTTGGATAGACTATAGGAGAGGATGAGATCTTGCGTTTTTAGGGACGCGTATGGGTCCCAGTAGGCATACACAAGGAGATGATGTGGGATTTATATTCTTCAGTTTTTGTAGTTCATCCTAGTGTCATGAAGATGTATCGTGATCATCACTGCCTATATTGGCGGCTAGGTATGAAGAGAGATGTTGTTGGTTTTGTCATGAGGTATTCCACATGTCAGTAGGTGAAAGCGAAGCATCAGCAACTGGAAATTCTTTTGGAGTAGTTACCCATTCTGGAGTGGACGTTGAATGATGTCGTGATGGACTTCGTGACTGGTTTTCCAAGGACACCTCATGGGAATGATGATGTATGGGTCGTCATTAACAGGCTCATGAATTTTTCTCACTTCGTGCCGATCAAGGATACGTTTAGTGTTGAAGAGCTGGGATGGTTGTACATCCGTGATATTATACGTCTTCAATGATTTTAACAATCCATTGTTTCAGATAGGGATGCACGTTTTACTTCTCCGGCATGGAGGGGCTTCAGAAGGCTTTGGGTACACAAGTACTTTTGAGTACAACATACCATCCCCAGACAGATGGCCAGTCCGAGCGTACGATTTAGGTGCTTGAGGATATGCTACGAGCATTCATTCTGGTCTTTAGAGGTTCATGGGAGATGCATATACCTCTTGTGGAGCTCGCCTTAAATAATATTTTTAAATAAACTATTAATATGAACCATATGAGGGTTTGTACGGTAGGCCATGTCGATCATCATTACGTTGGCTAGAGGTAGGATATGCAACTTAGCTGGGACCCCGTCCTGTTCAGGATACCACGGAGCTGATAATGTTGATTCAGAAGAGGATTGCTACTGCACAGTCTCGGTAGATGTCTTATGCTGATCATCGGAGACAACCTCTGATGTTCAAGGTTGGAGGTCAGGTTTTCCTACGTGTCACACTGAGGTTGGGGCACATAAGGATTATGAGATAGGGTAAGATTTCACCAAGGTAAATCGGACCATTTGAGATGTTGGAAAGAGTTGGGATGGTTGCCTATCAGTTGTAGTTACCTCAGTGGTACCAGCATATGCATGACATCTTCCACGTTTCTCAGCTCTAACGTTACTTTTCCGACCCATCTCATGTATTGAAACCCGAGGATGTTTGGCTCAAGGTGGATTCATTGTTCGAGGAACATCTTATCTGGATTTTCGATCGCAGCACAAAGGTTCTCCATGGATGGTTTGTTCCTCTAGTAAGGGTGCTATAGCAGCACGGGCGGGTATATGACGAGACTTGGGAGATGGAGGCTGATGTTCGAGAACAGTGGCCAGATCTATTCTAGGATTCTTCTTCTATGATGTGCTAGGGAAATTCAGGAATGAATTTCATTAATCGAGGATATTTGTAAGAACCAGGATCTTCTTTTCAGGTATGTTTTAACTTTTCTGGTTGTTTTTGAAAAAAGATGAAAATCTGGATATTTTCGAAGTACATGATGTGTACATTATAAATACAAGTCGTGTACTGCGATGCTGTTGGAGGCCATGTGCTGGTCATGTCAGGGCCACACACATGGCCATGTAGGGGTGAAATGGAGGCTACATAAAGAATAGTACGTAAATGGAGAGAACATATCGTGTAATCAAAAAGTACATGTTGTGTACTTTCTTTTTTTCATTAAACGCACCATGGTCATGTCTAATCAATTGAAACATCTCCTTTTAGGTCTTGTTCGTCCAGGATCTCCCGAATGGCTATGGATCATAGACGCACCATCGATCGATCATCAGTCCTCCTAATCAAACTCCATACATTACGTTGGAATCTCATCGGTGAGTTCTCTCTTCTATTGGATCCTCATTTCATGATTCCTTCTCTTTTCCAAGTTATCATGAGTTGAATGTGTTACATGATATTTTATATCTTATATGTTCTAAAGTGATTCAAGCCCCGTGGTTCAAGTATATCAATCTCTTAACATCAAGGTAGGTGGTTTGTGTCGTTCAGTAGAAGTCATTGAGTATTTATGTCCAAATTCCACCAATACTGTTGAACGGGGTATTACATGTTTCATGTTTTTCCCTTGTTGTCTTCCTGATTTCCATATATTCCTGAGTAGATGTTATTGTTTGTGAGTAAGGTTTTTACTATGTTTTTTATATTTTTCCCATCCATGTTTTTCCTGTTTATGACAGTTTGGTCTAGTTTTTCCTGTTAGAATTTTTCCCAGATCCATGCCTATCTTTTAGGATGGCGTGACTATTGTTATACCATATTGAGATGTTGTAGAATGCAATCCATGTACTTCTTAAGGTTATTTTGGCCGTTACGTGATGCGATACTTGCAGAATTTACACAGGGCTGTGAGAACCTAGTGTAGTAGACCTTTGGGAGAATGGACGTATGGGCTTCTCTAGAGTATCTTTATAATACTATGTGAGACAACATGGGGAATTGACGTTGAGTGCTTCCTCAAAAAATCTGCAGTTCTCGACATGGGCCACATGGGGAATGAGACATTGAGTGCTTCCCCAGAGCGCTTTTTTAATGACACGAGACTATAGGGGAAATTGATGGTGAGTGCTTCCCTAGAGAATCTATTCTTTAGAAGAACCGGAGGGTTGAGACTGTGTGTGCCTCCCAGAGGGTTTCTATTACTTTTTGGTTGAACCATAGGGGTTAGGATGTGAGAAATACCCAGAGGGTAACCTGTTTGTTCTAAATGATTGAGTTTCTGCTTGCTTGTTTGTAAATTATATGCTAGAAACTCTAGATTGTTCACTATGTTTTCTGCCTTCTGTACTTTAGCCTGAAATATATTCACTGACTGTTAGACACATATCTCCGGGTGGTTGGCTACTAGGATTTTGTCTCAAATCCTATTTGGGTCATTCTTTTGGGGTCAAACATTTTATATTGTTTCAGGTATAGATAAGGGAAAGCTTCCTTCTACTTCAGGTTATTGATTGCATTGGATATGGAGAGAATGAGACCATGCTAAGGCTTGCGATGCGGAGGGGTTGTTTATCTGTTTTCCCTTTGTATTTGGTTTTAGTACTGTATTTAGCATTGTGAATTTTTTGGCTACTTTCCTAGATGCATATGCATTATGCATCATTATATATTTTTCTCCAGTAGTTTATATATCAGTTTTCCACTGTTGACTGTTTTTGGATATTTACTATTTTTTTATATTATGTATTGTTTACTTCCATTGTGTTCTCTTCCAAAGAGGTCATAGTTTCCCCATTATCACACCCAAGGCCCTCACATCTAGTTGGTAGCATCTGGCATTTGGGAAAATGCATTTGAGGTCGTGCGACCAACTGGGTACGGGGCGCCTCTAGGTGGCTTTCAGAACCGGGACGTTATAATATTGATTATTGGTGTTTTTTGTAAAATGTTTCATTTCATGATGAATATTCAAAAATATTTTTTTATTGAACATTTAATTTTATTTTAATTTATTTGAAATTTGATATTATAGTTTCAATTTTTAAAATAATCATTAGTTAAAATATAATACAATTTTAATAATTTCATTCATTGTAATGAATATTTTTATTTAATTTTTATTATCATACATTTTATAGTTTTGAGAAATCTCCTATAGTATACCAATTTTTCATCGTGTCTATGCACATAGTTTTAAATTATATTATTCCACATCAGTGAATTGAATTTCAATAAATGTATTCAATATTGAGAAATAGATTAATTTATATTATCCAATAATGTAAAATTATAATTTTTTACATTATTAATAGTAAAATTAGTAAATTATATTTTTTATGGAAAATGTAAAAAATGATGTAGTAGGGGGTTAAACAAAAAATTGATAGAGATTAATTATCCTAAAAACATGACCAAAACTAATTAAATGTAAATATTCAAACAGTGAAACCTTTTTTGGTATATAATAAACATTTTTTATGAATCTTGAATAAAAAAAATGTCTGTATAATTTAACCATTTCAAAAATTCCACGGGTCTCCTCGACCCAACTAGTCCATAACCACCCATATCCACCCAAATTACACTATAAATATAAATTATATTTAGATTATACACACCCAGATAACATAATTACTGCAATCACAAAACCCTAGGTCACTTTTCATGATAAAATCCCATCCTATGACAGAATAGGTTGCAAAAATAATGAAATTGTAAAAATAAGTTGTAACATTCTTAAATCAGTGATTTTATTTTGTATCTTCAACCACCTCCATTAAGTATTAGTAAAAATTATTATATAATAACCTACTTATCTAGCATTACTAACATTTTATTATGTTTTGTTCATGACCTATATTCATAACCTATTCTAATAAATATGAAATGAAACCGTCAATCCTGTGTATGATTAACTACCACCTCACGAAATAATGAATTTTTTTATTTAATCCACATTCTAGTCTATATATTGTGTTGTTTTTTGAAAAAAGTGATATGATATTTTTTATATTATTTTGCTCATTTAATGATAATATCATATATAACTTTTATCTTTTGATTCTATTTAAAATATTGTTACATCACGTAGATTTAGTATAGACTACCACCTCAAGAAGAAATGTGATATGTTATTCAGTTATGATTATATTTGAAACTAACACTGATAAAATTATTGAATATATTTGATATATATTCCATGAAATTTTGTTGTATAAAATTAACATATCATCTAATTTTTTCCCATTCAATCGTTATAGAAATGATAACATCCCTCATATGTACGTTTGATAATGTCACAAATATGTTTGTATGAACTACCATCTCCACAATGTGATGTGATCCATTATACATGTTAATGTTTATATAATGATAATAAAATATTATCTAATGAAAATGTATTATTATAAACAATAATCTAATTCTAGGTTTTATTTTAATATATAATATTTTCATCAATTAGAAGGCCACCTTATATCTTGCTAAAAAAAAAACAGTTGATATCACATGAACCAATGATAATAATAAAATATTGATTATTTATAATGGAATACCCAAGAAAAATACATGATCGCTAAGAGGGGATGGTCGAATTAGTGATCTAATTTTAAATTTTTTTCTTTTTATAAATGGATTTATTTATTCAATTCGACCTCTATGGTTGGATGAGGGCATGATCCACTCATCAAATTATGTTGTAAAATAGAAGAACCGGACAATGGGAATTACAAGCATAGGTACAAAGACATACTCCTTTCTATTTTTTTAATTCTCCCTAACACAAATTCTTCACTTTTTTAAAACATTATTACAAGTGGTAATTGGTAAAACCCCCAAATTGCATGTTGGTTAAACCCCCGAATAACATTTCACCTTCTCCTCATTTCAACAACTAATTATACCCCACAGCTTCAACATCTATATTTATATGGTTTTATACAATGCATGAGGGTATGTAAATCTTCCTCCATGAGCTTGTTGGATCTGACTTTCTTGTGTACTTGTTCAAGCAGCTTCAACAGACTCAAATAGAATATTTTGTTCTTGCCCAATGATTCTAATCAATAGTAAGGATAACTCGTCTCAATGAAAAAACTACTCATGCTGACAATTATTCCTTGTTTATGATGTCTTGGCCTCACACAGATGTGTTCAAGTGGTTCACACAACCTCTTCAAGATAGTTAATATACAAGAATGTCTTTTCTCAATCTGTTCACCTTGTTTCTTCTTACTAAAATCAATTAGAGCACATCAACTACATCTTTTACATTTAAACGGGCATTCACAAGTTAATGTATTATTTTTTATGTGTTGTGAAACCCAACACATTAATTTATCTTCCCTTATTACTTATAACTTCAATTTTTTAAATACTTTATAATAAAAAATCAAGAGAGGGGATAATATCATAGGTGTTTTTCTATAACATCATATGTGCACACCTAAATGGGTAGAAGTCATGCAAGGTTTTAATCTTATAAAGGAATAGTGTATAAATACATTTTTCTCATTCGTGTTCTGGTGTGTAACATAAACCATGGAGGAGGAATGTAATCTCCCCATATTTCATCATGATCTTAGTCTTCACGAAGTGATTCAATAGTGCGGAGCACCAGTTGAGTGCTCGTGGGATCCTACACATTAAATTATGATTATCATGAGTAGGGATAATTTCTTCATGAATGAAAGGGGTTTTTCAGAACTACTATATTGCTTGTATTTTAGTTGCATGGAACCTATCTATGTACAGTGCACTGTTTCTCTAAAAATAAGAGCCTCAATCAATATTTGCAACAATAAACCCTCGATCAAGGGATCTCTTTTAACAATAAAGGATAACAACAATTTTTTTCTTTCAAATCCCTTCAGTATAAGTATTTTAAATAATACCTTTGAATAATATAGATCCTTCAATTTCAAATATTTATATGCGGATATGGTGTACCCCTCATTTATTCATTTCATCGTGTTCCACATCGGCTCCTCATTCAACGTGAAGGCATCTCATTCTTGAACTGTGAGTATCATGCAAAACATATTCCAGAACATGGAATGGCATGGCCCCACCAACATATTTTTCACTTGGACTACGTGTGTTCTTCATGTATCATTACATTCATAAAAATTTAATTGCATTCATGTGTTTGTGACATATTTTTTATCATAATTCATGAGGTTTGATAAAAAGATAGATTGAGATCAATCAGGAGGTGATGCTTAATATCTAGCAAGATTTTGGGTCGGGAGGTTCAATGGATGAGGACAACATGGATTAACATGATTGGAAAGCTCAAGATCAAATGTGAAATATGTGATATGAATAATTTTGGATATTAGATTACAAACTTTCATTAAGAAGTGTGGCCAAGATTGCTCTTGTGATCAGATATATAATCGTGATTGCGTCTTTGTTTTCTAAATCGTGTACCACATCGAAACAACAACGTGGATTGCATCTCCTTTATAATACATGGTGTGAGAGCCATGATTTAATAAATTATATTCCTCCTCCTCTGGTATCATCCTCAATTTTAAAATGCCACCAACTCTCATTTAATATTCACACCATTAGATACCATATTCATGGAGTTTATCATTAAATTTAATTTTTAATATTACTCCCAATGACCTGTAATCTTTGTTTTTATTGTAAATATAACCTAAAAAGATTTGTAATATAACATTATTTATTTTTCTGAAGGAGTGGTATCATGCGTAACCAAGAATTTTAATTTTATTTATTCCTCTACCTCTTTAAATTTTACCAAATTATTATTATATAACAACAAAATTATATACCATATAAATATAAATTTTAATTAATTTTATATCGTCAATATGTCTGCTCTTCCATAATATTCTTTACAAAATAAGCGTTCACCTATACAGTAAACTACAGCCTCACAAACAGATGTCATTTTATTTCAATCAGAACCACTCAGAGAGTGTTATAATGATGAATTTAATTTTTATATATATGATAATTGGTTGATATTAATAATGATGGAGTATTATGTAACATATATTTTCCTAGATAATATTCTGTGGGGGATATAATTATATTGTTCTTGCGTACGGTGGACTACCGCCTCGAGTAGTGATGTGTTTCATTTTTCACAAATGCTATAAAAGTTTGGTAATAATGATAATGATATTGATTATTTTTTATATAAATGATTTATTAATATTTATTACCTATTTATATGAATAATTTTAAAATATGATATTATATATAATACATTAAAAATGATAATTTCCCTCATCGGTACTTATAGACTACCACCTCCATGAAGTCATGTGATTATATTTCTATAACAAATTACCTTGATGATATATATAAAAGTGAATTTAATAAAATAATATGATATTGATGAAATAATTAAAATTATGAAATGAATAAATAATAATTACGTTTGGTCCATAGTCTTTATTGAACAAAATAGAAACGTTACTCATGTGCACATACCACTTATCTCCTCGATGATCATAACATTTTATATTTTTCATAACCATATTTCTTGAATGGATTTAAAATATTTTTTTATAAATATGATAAATAAAAAATTATTAATTATATTGAATATTTTATTAATAATATCCTATTTTAACAATGTCAACGCAATGAATTTTTTCTGAAATAATGAACTGAACATCCTTAATAAAACCCGATGTGGAATTAACTATTTATGTTTTGAATATGATAGTAAAACAAAAAAATGAATTATATGAGTATAACATAATAAACATGGGAAAAGTTATTAAGAAATAAAATAATGTTTGTATTCTTATATTCATGTTTTAATTGATATAAAATGTCAGTATAGACTTGGGATAAGGGTTTCTCATCTCTCTTTTTCTTTAAATGATACAAATTTTTTATACACCACTTATTTTTATTATATTTTTAATATAATAACAATTATAAATTTATTATCATTAATCTTACAAATATCATTTTATTTAATTGTTTAATTTCAATAATTTCAGCTAAATAAATTTTACATGAATTTTTCCAAGGGGTAAAAAATTTCATAACCGACATAGCTTTCATTGAGTAAAATTAATTTTTCACTATCTGAGAAATTATATTATTATATATGTAATTAATTATGATTATAATATTTTTTATTTAGGATTATTATTTTTATATTCATTTAAGAAACATATTATGTTTAAAAATTAATTCACAAATTCATGGTATGGTTTTTAAGGTTTATTCACCTCAAATTTTCTGATCGGTATGCATTTGTTTATTATAATAACATGTATTCATTAGTGATGTTTATATACTACACTTTTACATCTATTATAATTAAATTTGTTATATTAATGATATTTTAATTATTATTTTATATTATTCCTTCACGTGGATTACGATTGAATAATAACCCAAGTAGAAACAGATTTATGTTACATTCTATTTTCATTTTGTGATTTTGTATATTCATGAATCCTTTAGAGGAATAATATTATATTATTTTCATGAACAAAATCTATATATTCAACAATATATTGGTTTTTGGATAATTTTTTTTATTTCCTCAATTATTTGTTGAGTGATATTATGAAATTAATCTGTATTTGATTCCCATCGTGCTTTTTATTTTAAATCATATTTATTTCTATTCCACGACCATGTTTTATGAAAATATTCCGATAATAAATTATTATAAAAAATATATGATTTTCTAAATCCTTTTTAAATTATTAATTTCCTTATTTTAAAAAATTTTAAATGTAAATTTCAAAATTTTATCTCAATTCCTTTGTTATGACAGTTTTTCAATTTTTTTTGGAAAATAATGTTTATTTCTAATATTTATGACATGAATATATCTTCCAATCATTATTTACATTATTTTACATGATGTTTCCTTTTTTCTGATTCAATGAATTTTTCAAAAATAAATACGTGTAATAAATTGGGAATTTTTTGTTCCAAATATTTATTTTCAAAATGAAAATTTTATTTTCCTCAAAATTTTTTTAACTATTTTTAATTTAAATTCCATTAAAAACCATCAAAATGACAGCTTTTTTATTTATTCTATAATGTGGATATATTTTAATGATTCTAACATCATTATTTTTATAAATGGGTGAATATATTTTCCATGTTATTGAGATCAAATCTGCTTCTTTTCCATGGGTTAATCAAGTTTAAAATATATTGTTATGGAGGCTATTTCTTCTCTTCTACTATTAATGTATTTAAAAGATTATTATGAAACCATTTTATTTTCATGTGGATGGATTTTTTTAAATGTGGTTTTATTGAAACCATTTTATTACCACTGTTTAATCATATATTATTGGTAATAAGGATTTTTTTAATGAGTTTTAAGATGAAATGAAATCTATATGCACTTTATTAATTGTTATTTGTCATTTTCATATGATGGGTTCCCCTATATTGTAGTGGCTGATCCCCATATAGCCTATATTTTAGTTAATCCTAGATAATTATCTAATGAATTAAAAAAATAATATAGATAATTATATTATTAGTTGAATTTATTTTTATGCTATTTATAATCGTTTTGTAAAAATTATATATAAGTGAGATTCCCAAATACCAATAGGTTTTAATTGATATTTATATGTTTATTAACATTTCCTTTTATTCATATTAATATCTCATGGATCATGATAAATAATTTGTGATGAAAATAGAATTTGAGAAATACATATTCCTTGTTATCTTGTTTTTTGATCCATGTATTTATTGTTACGAATATTTTTATGTTTTTATCGTGCACTTTGATTTTTTATTCATTCCATAATTTTTTTCATGTGACTTGTAATAACATTTAATTTCAAATACATTTGTCTTCCCATACTGAAAATTCTAGCACACACTTCTTATGATTCCTTTTTTATTAATATCATGAATGATTTTGGATGATTTATATTTATAAGGGTTTCATATAGAATATGATGAAGATGGCATATTGCGAATTATGAAAATCAATTTTACATACACAATATTTTCAATTAAATACATTGATATTATTTATGAATAATTTATATCATATATATATAATATATATTATTAAGGAACGTGATAATATTTGTTGGAAAATATCACAGTTTTATATTTAATGTTTTGGATTGGGAAAATTTATTCCCATTTATCAGAATCAATGTCATTAATAATTTTTTTTATTTCTTATCACTATAATTTTGATTGTAGGTTTTAGTTTGTTATGTTTTATTTCAAAAGTGGGATTAGATAACATTTTATATAGTTATGTTGTAATATGTTGTTATATTACGATAATTTGATTCCATAAAAGGTCTGTAATATTAAGTTTGATAATATTTCCATTGTCTTAGACATATTTTTGGGGGATTTATGTGATGATATCATAACGTGGTTAACAAAAATCATGGAGACGATCACTCGGGATGACGTGTGTGTAAGGATTTGAATTTTTTTTTGAATTATTTATTTAATTTTTTGATACATTGATTTTTATATATTCTTAAAATGTTATTATATTATCATGTATTCTTAGGTAATAATAGAGAAACATATTTTTCCATCTAAATGATCATGGGGTTTGAATGTTATTTGGTGACTGAATGGTTAATTTTATTTTAGATGATGATCACAATATTTTTTGGTTTCTATAATGAAATTAATGATATTATATATTAACTTAAAACACTTATATATTTATAGATTATTATGGTTCTTCAGGATATAATTTTTTTTAAATATGGAATTACGTAATTTAACCTTCAAGAATACTTTTAAAATTTGGAGACTAATATATTATTTCATCAAATGAATGTTTATCATGTGGATAAATTTATTTCCATGTTGTATAATTTTTTTGTTAAAAATTAATTATAGGGGGAGTATATTTATATCTTCTCTATGGTTTTGTTATCCCCTTAATGTTTTTTTTTCTGATGCATGGAAATTATTTTTTTTCATTACTCATTAATTATAGAAATAAATGAGAATATGGGGATGTTGATTAAATGATGAAATTATACTAATCATGAATCTATATTTCCTGATTCTAGTAGTATAGATTGAAATGGAATATCCAAACTATTGGGAAAAAATATTGAAAAAATATTTCTCCCAATTACCATTATTTTTTATGATATCAAAGTCATTTTTCAATCCTCTTTGGTGTGTGTTTTGTTGGTTGATATCATTCACATAATCATTAAATTTATTGTTATAAATGATCTCAATTAATCCTAATCATTATTTAGGAATTTTTATTTTATTCTATATCCATATATTCAAATCATATATTTGTTCTTTTACTTGGGAAACTATTTATGTGTTATTCTAGATTCGCATTATACTTATTTTTCAATCTTATCAAGTGGATGTTTTATATTCCATTTGAATCTTGTTTGTTTCCATCAAAGGTAAATTAAAATGTAAAACCATGATTACTATGGAAATATTAATATTTATGGGTTGGATTGTATATGGTGGGGATTTTATTTGACCTACATATATTTTAATAGATGAACATTTTGTCTGATTTTGTATTCAACACGTAACATCAATCATAAATGCCCTGCAAAATATATAACTATTTTAACATAGTACTTATGATTGAGGTTATGAACATAATATACTAATTTATGAAACTATATATATATATATATATATTAGTTTATAAAAATTGTTTTTTGGACACTTACTAAATAATTAAATTTTTGTTAAGTGTTGTTATCACCAAAAAAGATATTAAAAAATGATTTTTTATTTATTTTTGTGACAAAATATAGAAATTAATATTTTGATATTTAATGAAATCTATTTCATTTAATTATATTTACTTATTATTTCAACTTATCAAAATATGTTTAGGTTGAAATTATTTTAATTTTTTAAAAAAGTATTTCTTACTAAATAGTAAAAAATGGTTATGGTAAAACACAACTTTATTTTAATGAAATTGACTAATTTTAAAGCACCATTATGTTTTGAATGTGATTTAATGTTACATATATTTTATTGTAATATTATTAATATTATTTATTACATTTGAATCATATTTATAATGATTTTTAGTATAATCAACTTTTTTTTGGGTCAAACTGGGATAATCTGATAACTATATAAAAATAGATGGTTTGAAGTAAACAAAAATAAAGTTTTAAATAATATTTATTATTTTTTATCTACCTAATACTATGTAAAATTCATGGATGGAACATTTTGGGGCTTTTTTTAATGTGAAATACATTAATACCCCTTTTAATTTTAGAAATTACAATTATGTCATATACCTACATTATAAACATCCACCCATAGTTTCTTCTCCTTACTCCAAAAATGAATATTTTCAAGGAAATAGAAATAATAAATTTCTTAATTAAATCCTTAACCATTAACTAGAATCATTTTGTTAATAATAATTCTAAACTATAATGGATTTTGGTGAAAACATTTGGATGTTGTTTGATAGAGACGTGGAATGCTTCAGATAGAATTATTACCTTATTTATTGCTACAAATCATTGAAATGTTATTAAATAATTTATAATAAAATATCCCAATTTTATAAAATATAATTAAATATAACTATTTTAATTGAATAAAAAACAATCTCATCTTCAATGAAGTTGGATACAAAATCATTTTTCATGTGTACGTCATAGTATCTGTAAACAAACTATTGTCATTCGTTTTCAATAAACACCTAACTTGAATTGTTATAATGATGTATTTTAAGAATATATATATTCAATTTTTATCTAATTTATACATATGGAGTAATTATATTATATATGCCTTCTTCTTGTCCATTCTGTTGGCGATACGATAATATTGCACGTGTGGACGTCAGACTATCGCCTCAGAATGCAACATGATCATTATTCAAAAATGATTAGTGATGATTGAATTTATGGTAAATATATTTTAGTTATGTGATATAAATTAAATACTAATTTTAATTATTAAATAATCATAATTATAAATTTATAACCTATAATTTTGTGTTAGACAATGAAAAGTAGTATCTTTATTTGAGGTAACATGTGAATAACCTCCCCCACGAAGCAATTTGATTATTTATTCATAATAATATCCCACGGATCATATATAGAAAGTGTATTATATGAAAATAAATATTATATTATTTATTAAATAATAATTTATAAAATTTAAAATATTAATTACCATTGTTATAAATTGATCATTGAAAAAATGGAAATTATATTCATGCATACATACGACCTAAGGTCTCGATGATCATAAAATAGATCATTTTTCATAGCCATCATTACTGATTTTTTAAAAGAATAATTTATATACAAAAATATTAAATACATTTTTATTATTATTCATTATATGTTGAAAAAATAACCACATTGATAATGGCCGACACACTGAATATGTTTTAAAATAATGAACTGAACATCAGCTAACCACCCTGCATGGCCTAAAATGATAATGAATTTTAATATTTCACTAAAATGAAAAAAAATAAATTTTATATGTTTAAGTTATTAAAAATAGAAAAGAATATTCAGAAAAATTATTTGATTAGTTATTATTATAATGGAATTAATCTATATACAAGGAGATTCAAAACATGGTGTATGATTTTCCATTCTCCCTTTTACTTATGTGATATATATTCTATATTTACCACTGATTTATATGTTGTGGGGTTTATACTATAACTATTTAAGGTAATATTAGTAACCATGTATAATTCATTGAATTTTATGTTTTAATATTAATTATTTCATCCAAAGAGATTTTAAAGAATGTAAATTGGTGGTAAATAATTTTATAACTCAATTTCATTTTATTATGTAATAATACTTGTTCATTGACTTTAATATTCTATGATTATGTTATTAATGGTTTCATATAATCATATGTTTTATTTTTAATATTTCTGTGTGGATTTAAATGTGATTCACATTATATATTTGATTAATAATTCTCAAATTTAGTGTTATTTTGTTTGTAATAGTTATTCATCTCAAATTCTCCATCGTTGATACATTTTTTAGCAATATGCACCAAAATTTATTTGTGAGGATTATATACTTCCCTATAAATATTATATGATATATCATATTCTATTCTTCATTTTGAAATTATCATTTTATGATATTCTATCATGGAGAATTCGATTGAAGAGATTCCAATGTGGTAAAAGTAGTATGTTCAAATCTCCTTCATTTCGAAATTGTTTTCATTAATGAATTATTTAGAGGAAATAATATAATCATAATTATTTTAACCAAATATCATTGTTCTCCTCTAGATAATAATGCATTTTAAATATTTTATTTTTATCTCATCAGTTATTAATTTTATAAATATGATGAATTTCCCTTGTATATGATAGTTCTATTGTATTTTAATTTATATCGAGTTCCTTTTATGTATGTATCCTTGTTTTTTACATGTTTTTTAAAATGTTCTTTTATAAAGATAAATTATTATTGAAATCAATTTTACATGATATTTTTCATTCATTTAAATGTATTTAAAATAAAATATCTTGATTTTTTTCCAAATGGGTCACTTATGTCTGTCTTTATTAAATTTATTTGTATTGACTGTTTATTTTTACTATTTATGAAATGAATGGACATTCCCACTATCATGTTAATTTTTTTTCTTGAATTATTATTTACATGTTTTCAATTTTGAGTTTAAGGAAATTTAGTTTCTTTATTTTTTAATAATTTTTATATTTTGAAAGTGATTTCCCAAATTAAAATTTTAGTTTTCTCAAAAATATTTTTAATTATATTTTAATTGTGTTTTAAATAACAAACATCGAAATATTTTTACTTATTTTATGACCCACCTTCTTCAAGATGAGGGAATGGATAGTAAAGTACCAAACCCATCCTTCCTCTGGTAGATGGTAGGTCATGACCAAATTGTATTAGAGGGAGGTTAATGAGATGTAGGACGGGGTTCAGAGTTTGGTATAGTGATAAATGCATAAGTTGGTCGGGAAATGATGTTATGTCTTCTTGGTGAGTGAAATATACCCCGAAAGACAGGCTTAGACCTGGGATTTTTTCCATCCTTTATCCTGTGCAAGGACTATAGACCTACTGAACAACAATGTGGGTATACAAATATTGGAGGGTAGAGAACATAGGAAGAACACATGGATCATAATTACTTGGGTTCTTTTATGTATTGGGTGATATAGGTGTTTGAAATAAATCATGAGTTAAAATGAATTGAGAATAAAATTTCCATACTAAACAGGCATAGTAGTTTCTTGTTTTCTTTTTTAACTATGGAATTAAGACGTTCCCTGCATGTGATACGAGCATTTGAGGCCAATCAGGATGAATTAGTTTATTTGGAGAGGGCCTATCTTGATGAGGAATATCAGTATTGGCAGAAGACACTTCATGCCTTCTAGGGACATAATCTGGGAATGTACTAGGGTAGTGTCTTAGACATGGAGACAAAGGGTCAGATCGAGGAGCTGGTGATCCCTTTTAGCTTTATCTGGGATCAAATTGAATATCTGTTTCCCCTATTGGTAATCCAAATTAAGGTAGAAACATGTTAACACTGGATGATTTACCATATAGAGAGGATAAATACTGATGTTTCATGTGACGACATTGAAAAGTATTTCTGGGAGAAATTTCATTCTTCCATAATGATGTATAAAAGAGGTAGGATCTACTCTCCTTCTAGTAGGGGTGTATATCAGTAAGAGAACTGGGGATCATGTTTAATGATCTCCAATTCATCGCCCCAAATCCCTTCCCAGATGAAAATTCTCGAGCAAGATGTGTGGATGGGGCACTCAAACCTTCTCTTTAGTACGATGTGACTTCATTCACCACACCGACATACATAGAAGTTCCAAATAAGGATAAAGTAGTTGGGAGAATGAACTCACCTGTAGGTGTATTGTGAGAGGTGATCATGTCATGTTCATTGATGGGAATGGTTGTTAGCAACATTTTTCTAGAATAATGCCTTCCATGTTTTGTCATTTAGAGTATAGTCTTTATTAGTTCTCTTTCTAATCGTCTATGCCTCTCCATTCTCTCATGATCCTACAACAGTTGTGATTTTTCTTTGGATACATTGACAATATTTAGAGCCAGTACCTAGTATAATCATAGTACAATATGGGTGGGTTGGTTCAACACCCACCTCCATAAAAGCAGTAGCCAGCCAGGCCTTTCAATAAGTTAGGGATGGGATCTCCCACTACCACAAGGATAGATGGTTCTATGGGAGGATGGATTCAGGGTTCTCCTTAGGGACCTCATCCAGGGTGTGTTTGAGGAGTTATTTGATGGTATAGGGGTAGGGGAGTTGGGTTTGGGTAGTTTCATGCCGTAGAGGTAGTAGTTCTACAAGACTAGAGGTTGTTCGATTTATGATCAGTCTATTTAGTACCATTGCATGTTCTTTTTTTATTTAAGATCTTCAAAATCCTTTTTTGTACCCAGTCTATCCCATTCCCTAGGTGTAGATTTAGTATGACTTTACATTCCCCTAGTGTTGAGTATGCCAATTGGAGGTCGGACCAGTCTGTTAGATGTTTGATGTAGATGCATACTGAAGATGGGACCACATCAGCCTAGTTGAAATCTTTTCAGATAGAGATGTAGTCGTATGGTGGCATCCTAGGCATTGACTAGTTGTTCCTTACGCGTGCAGTTATCAATTTTTTCTGGAGAAGTGCTCAGTTCTCTGTTATTGGCGGTCAGTGCATAACTTTTGTTGGCGAGCAAAATTATCATATGGAAAGTTAGTGTGTGGAAGAACTTCTCTCATTAACATGTGATTTATCAGTGTAATCAGCTGATCTATAGATGATGGGGGATAATGGAGTTGTTGGAGAGTCTCGTGGTGTCTTTCTAGTGGAGGTTGAAACTCTACTCCCTCATTTGAGTTCATAATTGACATGAAACACTATTACCGTCTAATTTTGATAAATCCCTTCTGGATGGTGCCTTATTCGTTGAGGGAGTTATAGATTTTAGGTTGATGACCTCATGTGGAAGGGTTGAATATAGACATGTGTTTCATCGTGGGGTGATCTAGTCTTGTTTGTGATGATGGCAGACGGTGGACTATGATTGTGCACATACTATTGGAGATTGAATCATGTAATTATTATCAACTGTTACCCTATCTAATGGATCTATGATATTTTTGACCTATTAAAGGGAGTTGGTTGATTTTCTAAGTTCAATATGTGGTTAGAATATCAATATTTTATGGGGAAGGAGGATGAAATCCCAAAGACTTCATTCAGCTGCTGGTATGGGAACACTGAATTCGTAGCCAAGTCGTGTAGTGCTGAAAACACAGTAGCAGCAGTCATGCAGCTCAGGATATTACTTTTTCTGGAGTATCTAGACTAGTTTGTTTTCGTGTTCATAGATGACATCCTGATCTACTAATGATCATAGGGGAAGAATAATGAGAAAATAAAGAGATTCTTGGATTTCCTCGGACAACACCATCTCTATGGATTGTTGTCTATGTTCTTGTTTTGGACATGAGATGTGCACATCCTTGGACATATGGTGTCTCAGCAGGGGATAATAGTGGACCCATCAATGGTCAGGGTAGTGGTTTCTTGGTAATCACCCAGGAATGTGGCAGAGTCTTGTTGGTTCCATGGTCTAACAAGCTACTACTAGAGGTTCATACACAAATTCTCTAAAAATGCAGTTCCATTGACAGCATGGACCCTAAAATATGATTCCATTTGAGGAGTCGGAAGTATTAGGTAGCCTTCATCTTCATGAAGGAGAAGCTGGTCAGTTTCCTATTGCTGAGTTTTCAAGGCTAAGGGGTGATGTAAGAGGTGTTCTTTGACACATCTGTTCTCGGATTGGGAATTATATTGATTTCGCATCGATGAGTAAGCTTCATTACATCTGGATGAGAGAGTGAATGATGTCATACAATGTTCAATTCAGATGAAATTATAGTCTTCCATAATGCATCAAGTGGAGGAGTCTTAGTGGGGAGACACAGATACTGATGTGTTGTATGATCCTGCTATCTTGGGTGATGCTTTAGAGGGATGGTTAATGGATATATAGAATTTGACGTTGGTTATTGTGAAGATGTTTGATGTAGTAGAAATTAATGAGTGTTTTCTCTGTGAGTTTAATATCTCACCCATATTGGTGCATCCAATTGTCGGTAAGATGTATCAAGGATTGAGAGATTAGTTTTGGTCACCTAGGGTGAACTAAGAAGTTGCAGAGTTTGTGGCATGCTGACTAGAGTGTTAGTAGTTGAATGTTTAGCACCATGTTCCAGATGGTCTATTGCATCCCATACACATTACTGAGTGGATTTGGGATTTCATATCGATGGATTTTATCACAAGGATACATAGGGATCAGGGAGGCTGCGATGTTATCTGACTAGTGTTGGATCGATTGATGAAATTAGATCACCACTGATAGATCAAGGAGTCATGTGCAGTGGATGACTTATCACATAGGTATGTAGGAGAAGCGATGCAGATGCATGGATTTCCTTGATCTAACAGCTCTTATCGAGATTAAAGGTCTACTTCAGGTGTCTAGATGGTATTTAGCATGGTTTTGGAACCGAAATATTATAAAATACATCCTTCCACCCTCAGATGGATGGGACGAAGGAGATGACCATCTAGACATTGGAGAACATGTTGCAGGCTAGATATTTGTAATGTAGAAGTTCTTGGGTACAACATTTTCCCTTGGTCTAATTTTCATTAAAAGAAATATATCATTATCTAGTGGTATGGCACCATTAAAAGCTCTATAAGGGAGGTCGTTTCATTCAAACTTATACTAGATGAATGTTGCGGAGGTATCAATTGATGGTTCGGACATGGGGTACAATATGACAGAGATGGTGTAGCCAGTCTGTGAGGGAATGAAGGCAGCTCATGACCAACATAAGTCATATGCCGATCAGAGGAGGAGGCCCATGGATTTTGTGGTTGGGGACAATGTTTTCATGAAGTTATTTCCAAAGGAATAATTAGTAATGTTTTAACATAGGAATAAATCATCCTCATAAGTTCATCATACCATTCTTGGTGTTGGGACGAGTTGGCGAGGTAGCATATCACTTGGTGTTTCCACCACAGTTTGAGGTGATCCAGGATGTATTCCATTTCTCTCAGCTCAACCATTATATATAATATGACTCCCCGATCATTGACTTGGGATTGTTAGATATCAGAAGTGATGGGATGTTCATGGAGAAACCAGTACAAATAAATGGTCTTGAGGAGAAGCTGATTTTTGGATAGACACTTCATTTGGTTCATGTTCTCTAGAGGCATGGTGGCCACAATGGGAGGACACAGAAGTAGGAGGCACATGTGCTTGCTTAGTACCCAGAGTCCTGTTAGTCTATTCTCTTTTCTTATGTGTGCTTTGATTGTGACAGAATGCTTGAAATTATTTTCTAGTAGATTAGTTGTATCCTTTTCCTATATGTGGGTGTGATATTTCCTTACAATGGGGTTGGGAGGACGTGATCCCATATCCATATGCATTAATTTGAATGTGATTAAACCTGTGCAGGTGAGATAGTGCCTCCCGAAGTAGATAATATCTGGACATGGATGAAGCATCTCCCTAATCAATGTGACGGGACATCGTGGCCTTCGGTGATTGAAAGGTTGTTTGGGGATGTGGAGCCTTAGATCGTGCATAATTGTATTGTAGATATAAGTAAAAGAGGTTTACCTTGGATGTAGAGGTATTCACTCCAACTATAAAATAACTAAAGGTGGTTTTCTTTTGAGATGTATCTTATAGAGTGGTTGTTCAGACCACATTTCTTCTTAGTTAGTATTGAATTATCACGAATGAGAATAGTTTAATATGAATCTAATATAGTAAAATATATTTCATTAGGACATTTTTTTTATAAAAACCCGTGTATGGGGTGTTGTTGGGGCTGTTCATTACTCATTCTAGGAATTAATCAAAAATATAGGTTGAGTCGTCAGTGTCCTCAGTTCAGTACAACATCATGTCTGTGCATTAACATGTTAGTGCATCATCATATCAGTACAAAGGGATGTAAGTGTGTATAAATGTCAATGTATCAACATTTATGTGAAGTGGTGAGTCAGGGGCATCCACATCAGTAAGTCTAGGCCCTAAAATGTCATGGAATCAGATGTTAAGGGAGTCAGTGAGTCAGGTAGTCAGTGAGTTATGGAATTAGTGAGTCATCATGTCTCTAGATCATCATCGGTGGGTTGATTCAGAAACTAACCCATCAGTGGCTCAACATCAGTGGATCATCATCAATAGGTTGAATTTGTATCTCACCCATTGTTAGCTCAGTGTTGGTGACTAACCCCTCAGTGACTCATTTTATGTTTTTCCAGATTTTCCGAATTTTCCAGATTCCCCACTATTACATCTTATTTGACGTAAAACGGGATTAGAACCTTGATTGAGCATTTATAAGAGCACTTTGAAGGGTACTAACAATATCATTAATATCCTAACATCCTAGGGGATTTGAGATAATCATTCCTTGTAATCATGACCCCAATCCCATGTTAATTCCCATTGGAAACACTTCTACCATTAATATTGGATATGAATCATTAAAGCTATTATCATACCTTCTGATCACATTTTCAATTCCTTTATTGTGCACATAAAGGCTTCCTACCTATACTAGTAGTTCTCTTGTTCTAGAGACCCTCCCATTCAGTTTTCATTAAGTATTGTGATGCTCGCGTGATCCCCTATTCCTGACGCAAAGAGGTGCTTCAGTGGACTGCTGTTTCAGGTATAGATTTCTTCTACCTGTATTTATTTGTACATTATGCGAGGTGGGTGTAATAATGATTCCTTGTGATGTAGGTCTTAAACAATTTATTTAACTTATAATAAATAAGGGATAGCGAGTTTGATGAAAAAAACATAACTGGTCATGTTATAATAATGCACAAGAAAATAATGATTTGTTTACATTGATCACATATTTTATTTGTAATTTTTTGTTTTAATTGTTGTATTACTTTAGATAATCATGGTCGTTGGTGGTTTTTATATAGCATGATTAATGATTTGTAAATATTTTTCTTTCATTACGAATAATTAGTGTCAATACTAACATGGAAAATCATGTATTTTTTATTAAATGAAATGAATTACCTAGGATGAAAATTACATGAATTATTACCCATGTTTATCATGTGTATTAAATATTTTTTTTCAAATCAGAATATATATATATATCAAGTTGTTATGAGTGGTTGTGTTTTGTTCTCTTTTTTTGTGTGAGTTGTGTAATTATGTTATTAAGAGCATACTTACGGGTACATGGATGGGGACATGAGTTAGTTTTGTGATTAGGGAGTGGTATGGGTGTGTAGAGGGGATGTGAAAAAATTGGTAGATACTATTTTATTTCTGTGTGGGGTGGACCATGTGTTGGGTTGGTATCCCAGTTTGAGATACTGACTAACTACTGAATGGATGAAATTTTAGGCAGTGAAACTGGCTTTAATTTTTTGTGCCTTACGAATGATGTTTTGAAGTGGAACAACAGTGTAGTTATGGACATGTTATGCAGTGGTACTAAATAGGGGAAAAATTTGTATTGTGTGTTATAACCTGGAAGAATGAGGGATGGAAATGGTGGAATGAGGGGTGTGTAGTGTGACTACAAATCCTGTTTTGTATGTTGTTTTCAAATTATTTTGGTTGGTAGATGCCCAATAGTTCTAGAGAATATTAAATTGAATCCATAAAATAATTCATGGAATGTGGATATGTAAACATGGGTAGGTGTCATTATTTGGAAGTGTATGTTGTGTGGATTTGTATATAGGGGTAGAAAAAAATGTGGTTCTGTAAGAGTTTGTTGTTTATTTGTGTGGACCCATAGGTTAGGATGATTTTTTTAATTACCTCTAAATATATAAATTGTAGTTCCTTATGGTATCTATATACACCCCACCCTTGTAGAGAACTAATTGACAGACATCTCTATTTAATGAAGCATGGTCTCTTTCCCAACATCCCAATGGGATGATGGATGGATGGTTACATTCTTTCTTTCTCTCACTGTTTTCTAGGTTCTTTCCACTCCAGCATATCATGGTATGTTTTAATGTTTTTAAGCTTAAAAACTCCCTAGATCTATCTAGAAGGATTTATGTAGATGATGGGATAATTTTTCTACAGTCCAAGGTTGTTTTCATGAATTTTTTTGAGATGAGGCCCATGTGACATTGAGCGAGACGTGTTTTGGTTAGGCCCAGGTTTCTATACGAGAGATGTGTGGTATGTTTGAGGCTCAGGTATGTGCGGGTAGGGTGTGGTGGTGGGGATGGGTTTTAGAAGAGTTTTAGCAACAAAACATTAATCATTTGAAATGAGCAGTTAACTTGTGGGAAAGTGGTTCATGGTATGTTACAACCACAAAGTTCACGATTGAAAATCCCACATGGTGTATTTAAATGTCTTCTTATGGTTATGTAAAACATGTTCACTTATTTCTATTTATATATTGTATTTTAAAATTCATTTATGAATTGTGAAAGATGCAATATAGTCGAAGAATAATGATCTCAAGAATAGTATAAATATAGGGCATTAAAAAATCAAATTTATTAAAACAAAGGAATTGATTTCCTCGTCCGGTAAACTTACCCCATACGAAGGACATTTATCAGAGCTCCGAAAGGAGGTTTTGTAATTCGGATTCTCTCTTGACCAACATGAATCCATGCTTGAATACGTTATGCTTGTGTGGAACCGACTATGGGAGAAGTGGATGTCGATAGAGATTATCACTAGAGCGATGGTATCCAAGACACCCCCTGATTTTTTCAACATCACCCACATTACTCTAAGGTCTTATGTAAGTGTTTTACTGTTTTATATAACAAGACCCTTGAATTATTATTATGAACATTATTTTTTATATAATAATGAATATACGTTCATTTTATTACTGTTTCATTGTAAATATTTTTTTAAATAAAAAATATTATTATAGTTATTATTCAAATAAGAAATATATTTTGATAAAATAAATGAATTTTAATTAAATAATATATTCATAAAAAAATTTATTGTTAAATTATTATTTATTATGAATAAAAGAACATATAATTTTCGGAATACATTTATAATTTTTATCAAGGTTTGAAGCTGTTTTTGTCAAAACCAATGATTTCTCAATAAATGTTGTTTTCTTTAAAATAAAAAAATTTACTTATTTAGAAATTTATTTATTTAAAATGAATATTATTTTTGGAATCAATACGTCAAAATTATCCAATGATGAATTTTTCTTAATTTTCTGAGACAGTGGAATTTTTTGGTAAAAATTAAATACAGTTTAAATATATAATGTGTTTTATGACATCATAATGACCCAATAGTTATATAATAAAATACTCTAAACATTTAGTTCTACCCAAATATGTTTTACCATTAATATAATGTGATTTTAGTTTGTATTGTTAAATTTACATTGCATTAGTGGACCCTTCAAGACTAATAAAACATTTTAGATTTTTGAATTGTTTTCCTTGAGAGTGTGAATCACCTCCACATAAGAAACCCTATTAATTTAAGAATTTCATCCATTGGCCATATTAAATATCCTTTTTTACTCCCCTTTTTCAAAAACCAATGAAAAAAAACCAAGGTCTGGTTTGTGGTTTTGATTAGTTTATTGTGAGAGGTCCCAAACCTAAATAATAAAGAGTTCCCTCTTTTTCCTATATAATCCCACCAAATCTCCTGCTTCCTCTTCCTGAAAATCCTTTTGAGAACATCCAACCTCAGCACTCCTCTCTCTATAATCCTCTTTAGGGGCCCCAACTTCCATTAAGCCTCTCTCAATCCATTCTCAAACCTTTTGGATCACACTTCCAAGTAAGGGATTCTCACAATCCTTATTTATGTCTATGTTTCCTTATATTAGTATTCCCTTTTATTTTCAATTATAAATGTTGGGGTATGATTTTTAACCTATAAAATACTTTCAATTTGTTTTTATAATGATGGCATGCCACTTTCCCTCTCATTAATTCCTCTTATGTACACCCATTACCATACCGATATTTTGTAATGAATTTCCCTCTCTTCATTTAAATTCTAGAAATTCTTTTATATTATGCTTCTAAATTCCCTTGCATATGTTGGTATATTATGTATGATGAACCACATACTATCTATTTTATTTAATAATTATGAGATCCCCCTTTCACTCTTATTAACCCAATTTATAAATTTATATTTGACGTCCATATGCAATTGAAATTACAAAAAAATTTCCATGCCAAAATAATTGTGTAGTGAATACAATTCCCACTACTCTATCAATGGTATTGACCTTTATGAACATGTACTAGTTGATTGAGGACTTAAATTTATGTATTCCAGATGCCTTATTTGTGGAATTAATTATGATGTTAATGAATCCAGGTTGTATGATCTATATGGAACACTTATACATGAAATGAATTGATTATGAAGGATACGTCCTAATAGTGATCCAATCCTTTAGGTAATGTATAGTATCATGATAAATCATGTGCAATGAATGCTTACTCATGATAAATCATGTGCAAATAGGGTTTACTCGTTCATCATGTGCTAATATGTTTTACTTATGATCAATGTGCAATGATCCTTAGATCATGTTAATTATATGTTAAGTGTTGTTGCCACATTTCCAAGTAATGATTAGAATGATTTATCATGCCTTTATGTTCATATTTACCTTTTGATCCATTGATATTCCTATTAACTAACATGTATTTTATTTCTCAAGTTATTCCAGGCTTAATACTTTTCTGGGATTTATAGCTCACCCTTTTCTTATGGATGTCCTCAGGTTATCCCATGCAATACTAAGTAAGAGGAAATGCAGTGGTCTTGTAAAGAAGTTTTAAATAATGATGTTGGGTGTTTTATGTAATAAATTGTTATGTAATTTTCCTAATAAAAAAAATACAATATACCTCTTGATCATTTATGTTGTATCAAGTGAATTTTATGTAATAAATCAGGTTTTAGTTTGTAATAAAAAACAGGGTTGTTATAGTTGGTATCAATGGAAAGTCTTAGTTATTTCTGGGATTATGATTAGAAAACCCTAGGGATTCCATATATACTAGAGCAAGTATAATATAAAATACACATCCCTATGTTTTGGTGAGTTTAGAGTAAGTTGTTTATCTATAAAATACATCCATGTCTAGATACGAGTAGGTAGAGGCGACTCTAGCATAGATGTACATATGAGTGAAAACACTGACATGGAGTTTCGTGCACCACTCGAGGTATCAATGAACCCAAAAACGGGCTTTGTTGCACTCCGGGTTATGACACTCCCTGGGGATACGCATTGGTATATTAACGTGCTTAGTATGATCCATTATTAATAGAATTAAAAAAATCCGCTAAGAATATATGTTAAGAATTATATAATGGATAACATAGATTGAATCCTATAGATTCAAATGATAATGTAATAAATTTTATTTATAAGTCAATTTTTTTTCATTAGATTACCCTTTATATGTTACCCCTTACGTTCCTTTTATTCCATCCAATATCCAGTAATAGGAGGACTTAGTCTAACAACTGATGTGAAGATCAATGCGATGATTGTTCTATTTAGATCCCAATCCTATTGGAGCAGGAATCACGAACCTTGTAACGATACACTCATAGTTATATTATGAAATGAATAGAAACATGGGTCAATAAGAACGTTCACATCCCCCCCCATGAATGAACAAGTCACTTTTGAGGGCATCATGAGACAAAGGCCTCCTACTTTTAATGAATCATTGAATCCCTCTATCACTGAAAAATGGATCAACTCCATTGAATAGATATTCTAGATTTTTAAATCTTATGATCAAGGGAAGGTTCTTAGGGATACGTATTTTATGGAGGGTGATTCTAATCAATCATGGATAATGATAAAAATTGTGAAGACTGAGGATGAGATCGAGGTCTTGGAGTGGAAGGATTTCTAGAAAATGTTTTTTGATAAATATTTTCTATGAAGCCACTGACATATGATGGAAAAGAACTTCCCTTCCCTCAAGAAAAAGTGTATAATTCTACAGGATTGTACAAGGAAAACCCCCCAATTCTTGCATGATACGCTTCTGACTTTGTCATAACTCTGACTACAAGGTTGACTTTTTCTTTGGTGTTCCCTCAATGTCAAAATGGAGATCAGGGAATCTCAGGTGTATCATGGGAATATGAAGCGTACAGTGGGATTCATTTCTAGTGGTCCAATCGTTAAATCCAATGGTGCTAGGAAAATTCAGCACCCCACTTGCCAAAGGTGTTGAATGATGCATCTCAGAAATTTCCTGAAGGGGACAAGGAAATGATTTCAGTGTGGAAGAGAAGGGAACATAGCTGTTAACTACAAACAAGAAAAATATTCAACTATGATAGAGGAGAGGAAAACATCATTTTAACCTCAATGCGTTATTAATTTCTACTACTACAGTGAACCTAGGCTCTATGAATATGAGTTCGATAAGCCATGGGTTTTCAAAGGAAACCAACAACCTCCAAGGAAGCAAGGGATAGCTTTTGCCATCACTACCACCTAAGTGAAACTTGACAACAAAGTGGTGACTGGTATGCAAGTTATTCATTAATAAATAGCAAAAAAACTTTTGGATTCAGGTTCTACGCATTTATTTATATCTCAAATTTTTAGAGGATCAATCCCAACACCACTAAAAATAATGGAAGTAAAGATGTCTGTGAGTATGAAAAATTAAGCAATCATTGTATCCCATGAATATAACTCCTCCCATGTCATAATTTGTGGATTGAAGTTCCATGATAACCTCATCATACTCCCTCTGGTGTAATTTTAGGAGATTCTAGGAATGGATTGGATTTACTTATATAGACCCACCATAAATTACCATGAGAGGGAAATCACTCTCCATGTGACGAATCATAACTCGATTTTATACAATTCAAAGCCGAAAGATGAATCTTTCATAGCTCCACCATCTCAAGAATGGAAATTATTGTCCTTTGATCTCACGTATCTGGCTCATATGATTGATTCCAAGGAATCAACCATCATTAAAAAAATTCCTACTGTAAGGGAATTCAGTGAAATGTATCCAGAGAAATTGCATGTTCTTCCTCCTAGAAGAGATGTGGAATTATCAATTGACCATATACCTAGGTCATTGCCAATATCCAAGTATTCATATATAATGGTTGTTGTGGAGCGTGAAGAGTTGGAGAAACAACTACAGATGATTCTGGATAAAGTGATTATACACCCATGTGCTTTAGCATGGGTTATAGCAGTCATATTCTTCAAGAGGAAGGATCAGTTAATGCACCTTTGCATCGATTATCGTGAGCTTACAAAAATCACAATAAAGAAAAAGTGTCATCTTCGATGAATTGATGACTTTTTCGATCAGCTGTAATGCCCTGACACTAGTTACATAGAGTCGATGCATGAGAAAGACCGATTAGTTTAATAGCGTTGGAAACACTAGATACATTCATAAGTCTTGTTTTACATCAAAATGTGAAAAACTACAACAACATCTTGTCTCCATAGACCACAGTCATATCCTCATACTATCCATGCAAGTCATTCATAAAATACTTCTTCACTTCCTGGGAAAAATAAAACATAGAAATGGGTGAGAACAGATGCTCATTAAGGATCACAATGTAGCATAAACTTTTATAAATAAGCCTAAACATTTAAGGCAATGTATAACTAAAACAAAAGCCTTTTAAACTAGAACTTAAGCATAATATGGAAAATATAAAATTAAATAATTCCATTTACTTATTCACATGGATATTCTTCTAGTCAAATTATCACATGAAATATCAATAACCAAGTACATAATAATGGATTGAATAATGCCAGACTATCATAACCACATAGTCAAGGCCTTATTCAAAGACTGCAAATAAGATTTTTTCAAGGCCTGGTGCTAGGACTCTAGTTTGTCTCATGAGACCTACCTTTTTATTGAAGAGCAATAACAGGAACCACCCATCACTTACAAAGTCTAATGCATTCTTCATTTGAAATGGTTTAATCATAACATAAACAGTCGCATTAAAACTAGCATACGAAATGTCAAAGCTTTATCCACAAACCTTGAATGGTATAAAAATATTACATCAAAAGTCAAACATAACTCATTCAATACAATATAAATGATTTTATTGTAACATATTATCTTCAATCAAGATTAATGAAGGATATTGACATAGTGGAAAATAAAGAATCAAAACTATTTGAGATAAATATCCCCATTTTTCTTGAAAACATTTAAAAGTCACACTATTTGTCAAGAAGCCGTTTCAAAATAGATCTTTGAATCAAAGTTTCCCATAACACTTTGAATCTATTTAAAGGAATTTTAGTTTTAAAACTTCAATTTCCATATAAATAAATCCTTAAAAAAATTTTTAAAACATGGACATTAATGAGAAAGATTTAGAATAATATATCTTTAAAACATTTAAAATAATATTTTAGTTAGAGTTCCCAACCAAAAGAGAGACACTTGAATAAAAATAATTTAGTTAATAAAGACATTATAATATCATGATAATAAAGGGATCCATGATATAATATGTCAATTTACATTATTTAAACCATATAAAAGTGAATTTGTGTATAACGACAATGAAGTCTCAATGGAATGTAAATTGGGATGACATATCTTATAAAGACCATATCTTTAGGTTAAGGATAAATAAATGAAATAATTATTTGTGAAAAATATAATTACACTCAATATGATTGGATATTCAGTGTAAATCAATCAGAGGACATTCACACATATTCTTGTAAAAACAACCCCAATGAATTGGATGTTTATCTCAATAAATGAATATTGAGTTAAAATTACTCTTGTCAAGTTCATATCGATGACATGAAATTTTATCAATGGAGTGATTTTGTGTATCAAAAGTATATCTATAGAAAGGGGAGTAGAAAATATGACATAAGAAAATGAATAGTGATTCCACTCATAATCATGGAGTAAAATAATCAATTACGTTTGCTTAAAGCCGAATGAGTGGAAATTGAAATTTCAAATTCCCTTATCGATTTGGTGACGTACGAAACATACAACAATGAAAGAAGGATCATAAAATTATGAATTCAATAACCAGAAATTAAATTATATTACACAATGAATACAATCATGGGCAGTATACACACCACATGCAATAAATAAGTGGTGAACAATGGAAATCTCACGGAATTAAAAGTGAGATAAGAAACCCATTACTTTGTAAATTTTCCTTGGTAGAGGGTAGGATAAACTCTTATCAAATGGTTAAATAATTGTTATTTAATTATAAAATAATCATATAAATTAATATGGTAATATATATGATCTTTTAACATTGATTTGTTGATAAAAGCTTAGTATTATCATCGTTTTGGGTGTTAACAGATTAGATTTCCTTTATATTCTTTGTTATGTAAGCCAAATTTGTTATTTATGGGATGTATAGTTTTCATATACAGATATATATAATTTCTCTAAACATTATTTATAATCATCAAATGAAATTTATTCCTGAATGGATATGATGGGGAATGAATCTCATCGCGTTCGTGGAGAAGGTAATCCGTATGTACGCACGAGCAACAATATTATTCATTTGATATTAAAATAATATATAATTGGATGGTATATCATATATACATAATAATTATAATGTTATATTAATTATTTACATGAATTATTCATCATTATTATACCCATAAAAATAATAATATATTTAATAACAATTACACCACGATGTGGAAACAGTCTGTCGTACGTACACATATATGGTGACATGTCATTGAAAGTATGGATAGAAAGAAGAATATGGTTGTACCATATTTATAATAACATCAAAGTATATAAAATATACTATATTTATAATTTTATAATGTAAATAACAAATAACGACGAAGTGGAAGAAGAAAGGAACTTGAAAGAGGGTGGTGAAATCATTACCTCTTCTTTGGGTTCTTCCTTTTGATTTGATCAAAAGGGATACATAGGTTGGCTTTTGGAACAATGTCGGGACCCTAGGAAGTTGTTAGAGATATTTAGAGGATATTTGGGCATTTTTTGGCAGATCCAAATGGATTCTAATGTGTGAATTAGAGGGAAGGGTGGGTGCCCTTTTATAATAGGGGTGAGGGGCACCTTAGGAAAAGATAGAAATATTATTTTATAATAAATTCATACTCAGTTTCTAATGGATCAAAACTAATTTATTTTGAGTCTAAGATGGATATGGGTAGAAAGAAAACTCAACCAATAGGTTTTAGATATGTTGGGTTAGTTTATTAACCTTGTCATTTAGTTTTACTCTCTAAGTTATTTAGTTTAACATTTACCATATATCTTTATATCTTTATATTATATGGTTAATAAACAAACTATAAACTTCCTAAAGGCCACCAAGAGGTTTTTTAATGATACACCTATCATTATATAAGTCATTTAAAAAATAATTATATTTTTAGGAATATTATATCAATTTATAATATAATATTTTTTTAAAAACTCCTTTATGTCAATTTTGACAGTATTTAATAATTGATATTGGTTAAATTCATAAAAAATTAATTAAATAAAAAGAATTCATTTATGAAATCCTAACATGTCTTGTTAACCAATAAAATTAATTTATGTCATCAAAACTTTCAAATTATATTTATTTTAACATTTATAATATCAATTATTTGATTCTTTCATTAATAAGGAAAATAATGCATCATTATTATGTCAGAAAAAAAATTAATTATTAAATGTTTAAAAATTATGAATAAAATAGAATTATTTAGGAAATATTTTTTTTATTTTTAATTAATATTTATAGTCAACATATAACATATATATCCCTATCTAAATTTTTTTGCTAAAATATATATTCTTATATCATTTTTGTATTTACTTTAACTTAATTGATATAAAGTGTCATTATCACTTACAAGTGGCTCCATGGGGTCCAAAAATCGACCCAAAGATAACCATGTTAGGAAATGTATCAACCAATAGGTATATGACATGTTTTATAGTAATTTAAAATTATTATAATATTATATTTGTACCTTCATTTACCGGCTATACCCTTTTACCATGGTAAGTAAAATATTTACCAAAGTAATTATTCAAAATGTCTAAAAATAAATGTTACCTATTTACAAAATATGGACTTCATGATTCTAAATATGGAATTTATTTTTCTAAATTCAAAACATAGAACTTGAAGAAATTAATTTAAAAATAAGTTCTGTTGTCAAAACAAAAAGTGTGTTTTTAAGAAATAATAATTATCAAAAGATTGGCACTTTCTTATGTAATGTTTAAATGTGAAATTATGTCAAATGACAAACATTGTATTGAATGGTAAAAATATAATCGAATTATACTTTAAAATCACTCAAATTCATAATTTAGCACTATTAATTATTTCGATTAAAAAAGTTGTTTTTAATTAAAATTTAGTAATTTTCACTATTCATCAAAATATGAAAGTTATCAGAAAAGTACAAAAAATTATCCCTCAGATAATTTCGATATTCAGAATCCAATAATTAAATCCATTTTGAATGATAAAATTTATAAAATTTTAAAATGTGGGTATTACTATTCACAACTTCTAGTTTGATTTCTTGTTCTGTGTTAGAACACGAAGCTGGGTACAAAACACACTACTATATTATTCAAAGAGATGTGTACCGTGAAAGCTTGGGGTGTTACATTCTCCCCTACTACAATAAATTATGTCCTTAAAATTTTTAAAATTGGGCTTGGGAATATAATGGAAATTCCCACATTGGAAGAAGAGTCAATAAAAAGATCATTTTAAATGAAAGAAAGAGAATTACAAAGATCACCAAAGATAACCCATACTAAGATTCCATGTAAGGAAACATGAAAATAGAAGATAAAATAAGTGTCAAGTTCTGATGGAGAGGGATAGAAGACATGATTAGGAAAAAATTTTAATAACAAGAATGTTACAAACTTGTGATGGGACAAATGATCATTAGTCAGCTTGTAGGAAAAGTAAACAGACAACATTTTTTTTGTTTTAAGTTACATTAAAAAAAGATGAGGAAATAATTTCTGAGTTTGAATAAGAACACAAAGTGATATACTTACATTTTAAGTAAAGTTTCATATTTAATAAATTTCTTCAACTAACTCATTTTTAAACGATGAGTATTCAAAAAGTCTTGGTCACAGTAGAAGAGATAGAATAAACTTCTTATAGAATCACATGATCCAAGAAGGATAGACTATATATTTACCTTGTCTTTAGAGATTAATAAAAACTAAAATGGTCAGTATATGAGCTGATGATCCCCCAAAAGGATATTCCATTAGAGAAAGAAACACTAATCTTAATTTCTAAAATTAATCCAACAATACTCCAACATTAAATAAATATCATTTATTAAACAATTTTCCTTAATATTCTTCAATATAATCCAAAATAACTTTGAAACCCAAAACATAGAAGAATTTGGTTATGTAGTCTTCCAAGTTAAATTGTATCTCCAAATGAAATCAACAACTCTTAAAGTCGTATACCAAAATTTAATTATCCTAATCACATATTATCTATTATAGGTTAATTATTTCCATAAATAAACCAAATCACAATAAATTTAAAATAAAAACATAGATAAAAATCCACCATTACTCTTAAAATGAAATCCCATAGTATTTTATTTTCCTTGGGCATATAGTGTTCCCAACAAAGAGAACATGTTCAAAAATAACATTTATCACTTTATCACCAAATCATTTTCCTATACTAAGGGTATTAATTTTATAAGACAGATGATCCCAATTCAACTTATTATTGATAAATAATATCATTTAACTAAAAATAATTAGTCACACTAACGAGGGTCTTCACGTAGTCTAGTGGTAGGCGATAAAACCCAATCACACTTTGGTTGTGGGTTTGATTCCTACAGATTTTTCTGACTCGATGGGTTGTCATATGGTCTGTGTGTTGTCCTTTTTCAAAAACTATATTTTATAACATTACCAAAATGAGATAAATTCCTCAAAATAACCATAATATAATTTAACCACAAATGTTATCTCATACCTTAAATTTTCTTCCCAAAATATAATAACTTGTAATTTCCTCAAAACTAATGATCATATAATTCCAAATGGTTATTTATAACTGTATCCACAAGTGAAAAGATAAGTCTTCCTGAAATAACATTCTCACATGGAAACTGCAGACTTACAAATACAAGAGAAAATTATTCCAATGTAATCCCATAAACATGGAACACTAATACTTTTAAACATTTCTCCAACCATTTATTTCCACATAGCTTCTTCTCTAACCAATAAAATATCCTATAGAATAGGGAATTAAATAGGGTAATGGCCAGGTCCCCTACATTTATGACAAATGACTGTAAATGGATTCTTGGGCCCATTTTTATTTTCTTCTATAGTCCTCTTCAATTTTCCCCGAAAATTCATCACTTTATGACCTTCTTTCCCGAACATAAAGCATTTCTTTTTTGCATTGAGACACTTTTATGGGTGTCTCCTTCCACATTTCCCGCATGATGGAAATTGAGGATTATTTTCTTCATGGTATCCACTACTTGATCTCTTATCATTCATCACCTTTCTCTTCTATGTTGAGTCTGAGAGTTGGTTAATATATATGTTATTGATCGTATTTTGGGAAAAATGATTTGGAATGAACACGGCATCTTTTACACCTATCAACATTTCATTTTGTTTCTCATTTACACCACCATTCCCACCTTGTACATCATTCTCAATGTTACTATGACTTACTTGGAATCTAGCCATGGACTAAAACAAGAAAGCATTTTGTGAGTAATAGTAGTCATAAAATCATTTATAAAATATTTTGAAACCATATTATCAATTTGAAACACCTTAGGATTAACCAACGCCATTTATTCTCATCTTATATTAAAATACATAAAATCGGTTTTTAATGAAAAAGAAAATTATCCAATGCGTATCCCCCGGGAGTGTTGTAACTAAGAGTGCAGCAAGGCCCGTTGTTGTGCACTAGTTCCCGTTCAAGTCTACCTCAAACCAGTGTTTTCGGGTTATACCCCTAGGTACATCTATGCCAGATCTGCCTCTACCTGCTCGTATCCAGACAAGTATGTATTGGTTGGAAAAATCACAAAATCTATACAATAACAAAATTCTAGAAAGTTCTTCTATACTAATCCTCAAAGTATATCTTAGGGATATGTTCTCTAATAAGAATTTATATAAATCTAGTTTCCAAGGTTTGTACTAAATTTCCTCAAATATCAATTGTAATGCCCTGACCCAGGTTACCCAGAGTCAGTGCATTATTACATAACATTGTAAGAATCATAAAAGATCATTTCTTGAATGACCAATTAGTTTAGTAGCCTTGGAAACACTAGATACATTCATAGGTCCTTCATTAAATCATAAAGTGAAAAAAAACTACAACAACTTCTCGTCCCCATATACCACACTCATATCCTCATATTATCCCTACATTTCATTCATAAAATACATCTTCAAATCTTGTGAAAAATAATACAAAGAAAGGAGTGAGCTCAGATGCTCAGTAAGGATAACAATATAGCAGAAACTTTCATAAATATGCATAAACATTTAAGGCAATGTATAACTAAAACTAAAGCCTTTTAAAATTGAACTTCCACATAATATGGAAAAAGATAAAATGAAATAATTCAATTTAATTATTCTCATGAAAATTTAACTAGTCGAATAATCACATGAAAAATCAATAACCACTTTCATAATAATCAAATGCATAATTCCAGACTATTATAACCACATAGTCAAGGCCGTGGGCCATGACTACAAATAAGATTTTGTCAAGGCCTTGTGCCAGGACACTAGATTGTCTAATAAGACCTGCCGATGCATCGAGGAGCTATAACGGGCTCTACTCGTCACTTACTATGTCCAATTTATTCCTCATTTGAAATTTTTTTATCATAACATAAACAATCATATTAAAACAAGCATACGAAATGTCAATACATTATCCACAAACCATGAATGGTATAAAAATATCACATCCACAGTCAAATATAACTCATTCAATACAATATGAAAGATTTTATTGTAATAGATTAACCTCAGTCGAGAATAATGAAGGATATTGACATAGATGAAAATAATCATCAAAACTATTAGAAAGAAATATCCCCCTTTTTTCTTGAAAACATTTAAAAGTCACACTATTAGTCAAGAAGCTATTTAAAAATAGATTTTTTAATCAAAGTGACCCATACCACATTGAAACTTTTTAAAGGAATTTTAGTTTTAAAACTTCAATGTCCATATAAATGAATCCTTAAAACCATATTTATAGCACGGACATTAATGACAATGATTTAGAATAATAATTCTTTAAAACATTTAAAATGATACATAAGTAAGTGTTCCAATTCAAAAGAGAGAAACTTGAATACAAATAATTGAGGTAATCAAAACATTATAATATCCTGGGAATAAAGGGATCCATGAAATACTATGTCAAAGTACATTATATACACTATATAAAAGTGAACTGGTGTATAACAACAAAGAGGTCTCAATGGAATGTAAATTGAGATTTAATCTCCTAAAATGACAGTATCATTAGGTTAAGGATAAATAAAAGACATAATTATGTGTGAAAAATATAAATACACTCAATATGATTGTATATTCAGTTTAAATCAATCATAGTACATTCACACATATTCTTGTAAAAAAACACCAATGAATTGGATGTTTAACTCAATAAATGAAGAATGTGTTAAATTTACTCTTGTCAAGCTCATAACGATGACTTGATAATTTATCAATGGAGTGATTATGTGTATCAAAATTATATCCATAGAAAGGTGAGAGGAAATTATGACATATGAAAATGAATACTGATTCCACACATAATCGTGGACTAAAATAATCAATGAAATATGTGTAAAGTCGAATGAGTGAAAATTGAAATTTAAAATTCCCTTATATATTTGGTAACATAAGAAACATAAAACCATGAAAGAAGGATCATAAAATGATGATTTAAATATCCATAAATTATAGTATATTACACAATGAATACAATCATGGGTAGTACACACACCACATGCAATAAATTAGTGGTGAACAATTGAGATCTCACGGTATTAAAAGTGAGATAAGAAACCCCATAATTTGAACTTTTTCCTTGGTAGAGGGTAGGTTAACTTCCTATATAATGGTGGAATAATTGTTGTTGAATTATATAATAAAAATATACATTAAAATGATATCATATATGATCTTTTAAAATTGATTTCTTGATAATATCTTAGGATTATCATCATTTCAGGTGTTAACGGATTAGCTTTCCTTTATATTCATTGTTGTGTGAGTAATATGTTTTATGGATGGGATGTATATTATTAATATACAGAATTATATCATGTCTCTATACATTATTTTTAACCATCAAATGAAATTTAGTTATGATTGGATATTATGGGAATGAATATCATCGCGTTCGTGGAGATGGTAATCCAAACGTATGCACTAGCGACAATATTATTAATTTGATATTAAAATAATATATAATTGGATGGTATATCATATATACAGAATAATTATCATGTTATATTTATTATTTACATGAATTACACATCATTAATATACCCATCCAAATAATAAAATTATGAAAAACAATTACTCCACGACGTCGAGACTGTAGGTTGTACATACGCACATATGGTGACATGTCATTCAAAGGATGGATATAATACTGAATATGGTTGTACAATATTTATAATAACATCACAGTATATAAAAGATACTGAAGTTATTATTTTATAATGGAAATAACAATGAATGAATAAGGGGAAGAAGAAAAGAACATGAATGAGGGTGGTGAACTCATTACCTCTTTTTCAGGTTCTTCCTTTTGATTTGATCAAAATGACTCCTTACGATGGATTTATTACCAAATTAGGGCCTCTAAAATGAATTTATGGAAGTTTAGAGGATATTTGAGTAGGGTTTGGCGGAGCCAAATGGCATTGAATGTGTGAATTTGAGTGAAGGGGGAGTGCACTTTTATAAGAGGGGTGAGGGTCACCTTACGAAAAGATAGAAATATTATTTTATAAAAATTACATATTCAGATTATAATGGCTCCAAACTAATTTATTTATAGCCTAATAGGGGTATGGATCAACATAAACTCATCCAATAGGTTTTATATAGTTTTGGGTCTCATTATTAAGAATATATTTTAGTTTTAACTCTTAGTTAATTAGTTTGACATTTACCATGTCTCTTTGTATTTTTATATTATATAGTTAATAAACATAATATAAACATTAAAACGACCACTGAGTGGTTCATTAATGATACATCTGTCATTATATAAGTCATTTTTTCAAACATTATATTTTAAGGAATATTATATCAATTTATAATATAATATTTGTTTTAAAAACTCCTTTATGTTAATTTCAACACTATTTAATAATTTATTTTTGTTAAAGCCAAAAAAAATTATTAAATCGAACAAAATTCATTTGAGAAATTCTAATATGTCATATTAACCAATAAAATTCTGTTATTTCCTCAAAACTTTCAAATTATATTTATTGTAACATTTATAATACTAATTATTTGATTCTTTCATTAATAAAGAAAATACACCATCCTTATTGTGTCATAAATAAATTTAGATACTAAATGTTGAAAAATTACAAATAAAATACCATTATGTAGGAACTCCTTTTATCTTTCTAATGAACATTTATAGTCGAAAGGACAACATATATAACCCTATGTAAAAATTGTTTTTCTAAAACATATATGCTTATGTCATTTTTGTATTTACTTTGTCTTAATTGATATAAAGTGTCATTATCACTTACAAGTGGCTCCATGGGGTCCCAAAATCGACCCAAAGATGCCATTGGTCGGAAATGTATCAAAAAATACAGTTATGACATGTTCTAGGTAATTTATTATTATTTTAATATTATATATTTACCCTTATTTACTGTATTTACCCTTTAACCATGGAAAATAAAATATTTACCGAAATAATTATTCAAAATGTCTAAAAATAAAAGCTACCTATTTAAAATTTTTGGAACTCCTGATTCTAAATATGGCTTCCATTTTTATAAATTCAAAACACAGGTGTGGCGGAAATTAATTTAAATTTAATTCTCGTTGTCAAAACAAAAAGTGTGTTTTTTAAAATAGTAACTATCAAAAGATTGGCACTATCTTATATACAGTTTAAATGTGAAATTATGTCCAATGATAAAAATTGTATTGAAAAATAAAAATATATTGTAATTATACTTTATAATCACTCAAATTCATAATTTATCACTATTAATTATTTCGATTTAAAAAGTTGTTTTTAATTAAAATTTAGTAATTTTCACTATTCATCAAAAATGAAAGTTATCATAAATGTACAAAAAATTCACCCTAAGCTAATTTTAATATTCCAAATACAAAAATGAAGTCCATTTTGAATGACAAAATTTATAAAATTTGAAATAGTGGGTATTAATATTCATAACAGCTAGTTTGACTGGTTGTGGTGTGTTAGAACACGAAGTTGTGCGCAACACACGCTACTGTATTATTCAAAGAGAAGCGTACCATGGAAGCATGGGGTGTTACTTCCACTATGTGGAGAATAATACTTCTCCAATTTAGACATGTGTTCGGGATATTATCAAGTAAGGGTGAAGAAAAAGATATCCCCGAAACTGCTTTTCGTACAAGATATGGGCACTATAAATTCAAAGTAAAGAATTTTGACTCACTAATGCTCTATAAATCTTCATTGACTTGATGAATATAAAATTTAGAGATTACATCTATAATTTTGCGGTAGTCATTATAAATTATATTCTATTCTACACAAAAAACAAGGATGATCATGGGGAGAATCTATGAATATTCTACAGACCTTGCGGAAGTAGAATGTCTATGAAAAGTACAGAAAGTGTGAGATCTGGTTGAAGGAGGTCCCATTCATGGTTCATATCACCACAAGCAATGAGATTCCAGTGAATCCCTCCAAGACAGCTATAATTGAGGGATGATTGAGACCAACATCAATAATGTATATCCATAGCTTCTTTTGGTCTGCTGGATATTATCACTAATTGGTGACAAATTTTTCACAATTGTTCAACCCTCATACCATGATAACATGGAAATGGGTAATGTTCTCTTGAGTGATAAATACGAAGAATGATTCAAGGAGTTGAAAAGGACTCTTATCACTGGGCATGTGCTCACATTACCCACGAGTGGAGAAATTATTTTGGTATTTAGTGATTCTTTAAATCAGGGCATGGGTTGTGTGTTGATGCAGAATGATAACGTGATAGTATACTCCTCAACAGAACTAAAAATCCATGAAAACAACTATCCCACACATGATCTATAGATTTTGGATGTGATCTTTTCATTGAAAATCTGGTAGAATTATCTCTATGGGGAGATGTGTGAGATATATACTGATCCAAAGAGCATAAAATATATATTAACATAAAAAGAGGTTAATATTTTCCAATAAAGATGGATAGAACACATCAAGAATTATGGATTATCAATCCATTACCACCCTGGGAAAGTAAACAAGGTGGCATATTCTCTAAGTAGAAAGGATCCAACAATTCTATCATTGATGATAATTGATAAGGATTTAATCTTATTAGACTTGCTAAGTATAGAAATGGGAATCATCATGTGAGTAACATCATAAATCCTTTATCACATGATTTTTCAACCATCGCTCTGGGAGAAATTAAAGGATGCTCAAAAAATGGATTTGTTAATTCTAAATAAGGTGGAAGCAATCAAAAATGGGAAATCCTAAGAGTTCATGCTTGAAAAGAAAGAAATTGTGAGATTTGGGTCATGATTATGTATACCATAGGATCCAGAGATAAATAAAGTGCTTTTGAATGAACCACATAGCTCATCCTTCCCTTTTCACCTGGGGAGTACAAATATTTATAAAGAACTCCATGAAAACATTTTGTGGGACAATATTAAAAGGGAGATCGATGAATATACATCAATGTGCCTAGTATGTAAGCAAGTGAAGGTTCAGTGGTAAAAGTATAAGGGGATGATAAAACCACTACCTATACCATCATGGATGTTGTAGAACATTACCAAGGACTTCGTGACTGGACATCCAAGGACATCCAGATGATACCATTCTATATGAGTCGTTGTAGATCATCTTACGAAGATAACTCACATTATCTTGATTTGGGAGGACATCTCACTGGATCAACATGTACAGATTTACATCAATGATGTGGTAAGGCTTTATGGAGTACCACTATCTATTTTATCTAATTATGATCTAAGATTTACCTTCAAGTTAGGGAATTACTCCCACATGTTACAAGCATTGAACTAAACTTCATTACGACCAATCATCCTCCAACATAAGGCCAAACTGATTGCACTATTCAAACACTGGAAGATATGTTAAGATCTTGTTCTAAGGACTTAAAAAGTGGGTGGGACCAACATCATCCATTGGTTTAATTTTCATACAATAAAATTTTCCACTCGAGCATCCAAATGGCACCATATGAAGCCCTTTACAGAAAATGGTGCAGAACAACCACGTGTTGGGATAATTTCGGGGAGCGTAAGCTATAAGAACCTGAAATGGTCAATGAAATGGTGGAGAATGACAAATTCATTTAGCAGAATATCAAGGCAGCCCAAATTTGACCGAAATTTTATGTAGATAACCATCGACCATACTTTGAGTTCAATGCTGGATACATGGTGTTTCTATGCATATATTTGTAGAATAATGTCATGAGGTTAGGGAGGAAGGGGAAGTTATGTCCTAGGTACACCGAACCCTTTTACATTCTTGATATGTCAGGGTTGTGGCCTATCGACTAGAACTTCCACCTATCATTTCTAAAGTACATGATTTCTTAATGTATCCCTATTAAGGATGTACATACCGACCATTCACATGTGCTCTCATCATTGGTAGTATAGATAGCAGTTGATATTTCTTACAAGTATCAACCAGTGAAGTTCGTAGATCATAGAGGAAATGTTCTACAAAACAATGCAATTCCCCTCTCCATAATGTTTTGGGAAACCCACATGTTTGAAAAAGTGATGTGGGAATCAGAAGAACTGATGATGCTTAGTTACTGACATATCTTTTAGGGTGAGAAATGGAAATTTCGAGGGAAAATATTCATAAAGGGGGATGATTGTAAGGAACAAAATTATTCGTTAATGATAACTCCTCATAGTAAATTTAAATTACTTCTTATGGTTATTTAAAACAAATGATCTTATTTGGTTTTATGTTTTGGATTTTACAATACTGTTAAAAACTGTTATTATTGCTAATATATCTGTTGAATAGTGATCACGTTTTTAGTATAAAAATAGGGCTCTATCAAATCCAATTTACACATAAAATTGCAGTGATGGCCTTTCCAATGGCTTTTCCCCATATAATGCACATTTATGAGATCATAGAAAGGAGGTGACGTCATTAGGCATCGCTTTGGACCAAGCCTATGCTGACCTTGAATACATTAAGATTTTTTGGAACCGACTATGGGAGAAGTAGAAGTTGATAGAGATTACCACTCGAGCTATGTTAGCCGAGCCACCCCAAGAGTCTATCACCATTTCACACCTTACCATATTGTCTTAATTAGGTGTTTTAAGATGTTATGTAAGAAGACCCTAGACTTATGATTATGTATATTATTTTTGTATATAACAAGGAATATACTTTCTTTTTATTATTGTTAAATTGTTAATATTTTTTAAAACACATCTTGTATTTTTAATAATTTTCAACTAAGAAATCTATTTTGAAAAATTAATGGATTTACGATTTAAAAAATATTCTAATAAAATAAATTTATTGTTAAATTACTTTTAATTTCGTATAAATGATAGTATAATTTTTGGAATGAAAGTATACTTATTATTGTGGTTTGAAAGCTGTTTTTTTTTTCAAAACCCATGGTTTCTCAATAAATTTTTATTTTTATATTAAAAGTTAAAATTCACATAATTAAAAAATTAACAGATAAAATGAATACTATTTTTTGAATAAAGACTTTGATATTATCCAACATTTATCTTTTCATAATTTAATGAGACAGTCAAATTTTTGGGTACAAAGTAAATATCTTTTTAATATGTAATGTGTTTTATGACATCATAATGACTCTATAGTGATGTAATAAAACAATCTATACATTATGTTCGGCAAAATATATTTTACAATTATAAGTGTGTGATTTTAGGTTTGTCTGATTTATTTTACAATGATTATTAGACCCTTCATGACTTATAATACATATAGCGTTTTAAATTGTTTTCCATGAGAGTGTGACTCAACTCAACATAATAAACTCTATTATTTTAAGAAGATAGGACATTGGCCTTATAAAATATTATTTTCCACTCCCCTTTTGAAAAAACCATTGTCAAAATCCTTAGACTTCATTGTGGTTTTGATTAATTTAATGTGAGGTATTCCAAATATAAATAATAAAAAATTCCCTCTCCTTTCCTATATAAACTCTCCCAAGCTCTCACGTCCTCTTCACTCGTAGCCTTCGGAGTTCATCCATCCTATTCCATGCTCTCTGTAGAATCATCCCAAGGCACCCCAAGATCCCATGAAGCCTCTTAGAAGCCCTTCCCAACCCTTTGGGATCACACTTCCATGTAAGGGATTCTCACTTTCCTTATTTATGTCCAACTTTCCATATATTGTTATGACCTTTTATATTCAATTATAAAAGTTAGGGGTATGATTTAGAACCTACCCCATATATACTTCATTTTGTTTAAATGATGAGAGGCTATTTTCTATCTCATTAATGTCTCTTATGTACACCTATTACCATGCCGATATTCTGTATAGAATTTCCCTATCCTCATTTACATTCAAGAAATTCATCTATATTATGAATCTAAATTCGATCCCATATGTTTAATTATTATGACCCATGATCCCTATACAGTACATTTAATGAATAGATGATGAGATACCCATTTCACTCTCATCAACCCATTTAATAAATTTCTATTTGACAATGTTATGCTGCTAAAATTACACCAAAATTTCCATGCCAAAATCATTGTGCTGTAAATACCATACCCACTCCTCCATAAATGGTATTCACTTTATTGAACATGTACTGGTTTATTGATGAAATATATTTATGTATTCCATATCTATTATTCATTGAATTAATTATGATATCAATGAATCCTTATTATATGATATGTGTGGCACACTTATGCATGAAATGAAATGATTATTTAGGGTACACCGCGATAGCATTGCAATGCATTGGGTAAAGTATAGGATCATGATATGTCATGTGTAATGAGTTTTGAATCATGATAATTCATATGCAATGTGGTTTTACCCATGCTTCATTGGAAATGATGATTTTATCATGCTCTATGTGCAATGAGTCTTGGCTCATGCTAATTCAATGTTAAGTGTCGTTGCCACATTTCCATGTTATGATTATCATTCTTTATCATGCCATTATGTTCATGTTTATCTTTTTGACCATTAATATTCCTATTTACTAAAATTTATGGTATTCCTAATGTTATTACCTATTTATTCCCTTTCTCCGCATTATAGCTCAACATTTTATTATGCATGTCCTCATGTTATCCAATGCAATGCTTTTTATGAGGGAATTCAGTGGACAAGTAAAGGAATTTTTCAAGAAATATGTGGGATGTATTAGGTTCTAATATTTTATGTAACATTGATAATACCTAAGGACAATAGGAACCTCGATCATCTATGTTGTATCATGTGAATGTTATGTCATAAATCAGGTTTAAATGTGTAATAAAAATCAGGGTTTTTATAGGGTACCCTAAGGTCGTTGTGCATATACTACTACATAGATTGACTTGTGTTATTTGTTGGGAATTACTTGGTGAGGTTGGAAAAGTTAGTATTTCTTGTATGGTGCTTTGGCATTCTACTATTTTCTCATCGGTACATTTCCATGTTCCACCACATGTTCTCGGGTAGTTTTAGATACCCTACTTTGTATACTCGTATTCTCACCCTACATTTGTAAAATTATTCTCTGGTTTCCATGTAGACATTGAAGAATATGATGGAGTTTAATAGCACATTCATCCTATTTTTTTATTTTATCTTAATATCATTTCTTTTGGAACATTATTTTTGAGTTTGTTATTACTTTTATCTTCATTACATTTGATCATGAATGTGGGAATGGATTATGTATTTACTTTAACTTTTAGTACTTAAAGTTTATTGGGAATTACCATATTATCATTCGATCTTATTCTATGAAAATGGGTCATGCCTTACATATGAAATGATATTTTATACCATTGGTGCTTGTTACCACTCTATTACCTATTAAAGGTTGGTATCAAGGTTCAATATCTCCTTTTCACCTTGAGGATGGAAGGTTGTGACACATTGTTGTCCCTTCCATCATCTTGAATAACACATCTCGTGATAAATTATTTTATATGGGGATATTTTTTAGTGATACCATCCAATTTATTAATATTGAAAGACTAATATTGTTTAAAATATATTGAAATGTATTTGATTTCATTTAAATGTGATTACAATTATTCAAATATAATGATATGGAACCTATTTCATTTACACTGGTGAAACATATTTCATAGAGATATTAATTAAATCATTTTATTTTCATTGAGTTAGTCAATTTTCAATGACATATTTTTGGGACCCATTTATTACATAAGATACAAATTTATGAAGGGATTAATTTTTTTGTGTTTTAAAATGAAAGGTATGGTTTATGTACATAATTTATGGTTCATTTTTATTTTCATATGAGATGTGTACCAAGATATCACTTTTTGAGCGTGATATAACATAAACGATAGGTTCACCAAGATAGAGCTCTAATGCATTGGGTAATGACTACGTTCTATAGACAATTATAATGAATATTGTTAAAATGGTTATTCTAATTGCAAGGTATTAGAAAGGTTTCTACGACGATAAGGTTCCAAGCTACAGATGCATTTTAATTATTCATCCAATGCTTACGAATGCTTCCATTAGAATTGATTGATATCACATGACTCATGATTATTGATTATATTGACTACTTCCATTGTGAATGCATAATTACATGTTTTCATATACATTGATGGATGTATTGATTGGTGTGATGATTTTATGTTATCGTTATACACATTGATGATGTCATCATACCATTATTCCCTACTTATGATAAATTATGGAATTAAGTTGTTAATTCATATGCTTCCCCTTAGTGATACATTAACCCAAGTATTATAACGGTTCATTTTCCACAAGTTGTATAAGAAATTCATATTGATAATGATATATACATAATATGAAATAATAAAATTTGGGTTAATTAGGATAAATTCCTATTTGAAGATAATGTTATAGTCTATATAATAGTTTTTCATAATTATATACAAATGAAAACCTAAAATTCCTTTTTTAATTTATGTTACCAAATATTTACTTTTTTATATTTTTTTAAATCATGCATATTTGGTCACATTAAGATGAATTTAATCTAGAAATTTAAACTATATGTTTATAACACTGGATCATAACTGAGGGATCAAGTCTATTATAGGTGGACATTAAATTTTTCAATCAAATGATTTTTTTTTCAATGAATCCACAAGACCCTCTCTGATCATAATACCACAAATAGAAAAAGATTATGATGAAATCATTCAAATAACTCTTTCTATTTAATTTTAACAGTATTTTTAATATGATGATATCTCATTTCACATTCTAATTTTCATCCATACAATGGAAATTTTTCAAGATCTATATGAACTCTTCTATAGTGGTAGTATAATGGCACATGTAATAGGATCTCTTTCTGATGGATCTTCATCTAATAGACATAATAAATTTTCCTTCATTCTATAGCGATCTACATTAATTTTATACATTGAACATCCTATAACATAAAACAATAATTTTATCTACATAACATATTTATATAAACTTCTATCCAACCAATTTATCTGATATTATTTTGTAAACATGGCCATTTTTCCATCAACCAGGTCAATTAGATTACTTCTTTAACATTATCAAAATAATAGTCAAAAATTTATATCCCTTGTATGTATTTATAAAAACAAATTTGATTTCAATCATCTCAAACAATTTATTTCATTAGAATATATAAATTGGGCATTTTTACTAATTAATTTTAATTATACCACTATGAATTATTAACATTTACTAATTACTAACAACCTCCTTGGGTTTCATGAAAATTTTAATTTATTTTCCTTCTTGCATAATATACTTATGTACCTTCTTAAAATATTGTACAATCTCAATAATGTGTACTTCATGATATTCAATTTTCAATCACTATTGATGGTCCATCAGCTACAACAAAATTAACATTATGCATCCACTAATATTTTGATTTCTACCCATTTGTACTTATCTAAAAATAGATATAACTATAAAAAATAATCATGGGTCATGAACTTATTCAAAATATTGTATACTCGATGAAATACAATATATTACATAAATAAATAAAAAATTTCCACAAATGTTTAAGGAAACATTCTTAACCTGTTTTGTCACATTATATAGGAATAATCTTAACAACCATAATGATTTTTTATTAAGAATCAAAAGAGTCCCAATGATCAACATTGTAATTCTAATGGTTTTACATTCTGGATAACATATTATAGATTATACCATAAATATTATTTTATATTGGTCCATACCTCCTAAACTCACATTCAACATCATCATTGACTTTACATCAAATATTTAAAAACATATACAAAATAATATCATAATCATAAAATAAGATAATTATCCACATTTATATAATATTTAATCAAATGTCATATGTGTTGGAATTGTTATTATGGTCTCAATTTTGATTATTTGATATATAATTCAACCTATAGACCATGATTTATGTTAAATAGTTCACTTATAATCATATGAATTGTTTTGTACCATATATTTTCATTAATATTATAATTTTTCATTAGTCGTGTTATATTTAATTATTAATGTGATTTTTTAATCTAATATTACTTATGTTCGAGGTGGTAATTTTCTAAAAAATCCTTATTTGTGAAATGTTTTGATTTACCTTCGTATATTCATTTTTATAGGGTATACAATAAGTCATGAATTTTCATATCCAAAATCATTATATTCTCATGGTATTTTATTTACATCATCATGTTCTTACATTTTAATGGTTATTCATTATAAAATTTCTTACCAAGGATTATACATAAAAATATTATTTTATATTTTTAATGTATTTTTTACCGAGAACATCCTCTAAGATATTTATGTTTTATCAATAATGTGTTTTACATAACATAGATTGTTTCTTCGTGTAATTTTATTGGATATTTTACAATATCATAAAATATTTATAATGGTATTGGTTGAATGTTTCAATAATAAACACTTTTCAATCCCATTACAATTATTTAAAAGATAATTTTTAATTTTAACATTTTTTAAGTGACTAGATTTTACTAATCTTTGGAGATAATGTTTTTTGGATTGTTCCATTAGATTTTTCATTTTCTATTTTCAAAATAAAATGATTATTATAATAGTATTCAACATTATTTGCTTTTTAAAACTGGGTTTGAAAATAAAAATTTATTTTCCACAAGAATATTTTTAAATATAATTTATGTAATTTCAATTAATTTTTATGAACAAAAACTTTAATGTAATTATTCGATTGGGGAAATATAGTAATAATACAATATTTATACATTTTTTAAATGGATTATTTTTTATAAATGAAATTTTAATGAAACCCATTTTTTCATAGGTAAATGAATTTATGGTAGAATAATGGGTTTTATATAGGAAAAAGTGAAATTTTGTTATGAATAATTTATCCTTTTTCAGAAATATTTTATGATAATGGGTTATCTTTATATAGAAAAATATGATAGGTTAGCTTGATATAGCTCTGAATTACATTAGATAATGGGATGTAGTAAATTGGTTATAAGACCCTCCGATGTGCTTTTTATAATTATCTAGCTAGGTTAATATATTTGTATGTGTGATTGTAATATCTATATAAAAATGATTTTAAAGGAATATAGAATGGTTTATTTATAAATTTATCTTTATATAATGTATCCTATTCCTGTTGGTTATTTTTATATAGGTCATGATTATTGACATATAGATTATTGGCATATGGAAATGTTTTCATCGATGAATCTAGTTTTAATATCTATGTTTTGTTGTGTAGTAATATTATTTTATTATGATCATGTACATTGATAATGATACAATGAAATTATATTTATCTTATTATCGTTAATTAAATATAATTGTTAATGTGTAAGTATACTATTTTTGATTATTTTAGATCACCCTTAAAATTATTTCCCATTATGTATTTTATGTTAATTGATCATAAATAAACTTTTTATAGAAATATTTTACGTGAGAAATGATTTATTGGATTTTTTTTATTAATATCAAATAATAAAAAATATGTATTGTTGTAAAATACTCACATTACAAAATAATTTTTTTTACTAATATATCAAAACTATCTAAGACACAATAACCAAATGGTATATTGATATTAATGAGATCAAAGACTTATATATTTTGTAGTAATATTTGGATTGCTGATATATGGTCCATTTAATATTATCGAAATGTAATGATTATGTTTTAACTAAATGATCCTTATGTGTGAGTTTCTAGATATTATAGTTGGTTTCAATGGAAGGTTTAGATAACATTAAATATTTTCATGTTCTTATTAAATATTATTATAATTAATTTAGATTCTTTAATGGGTGTTTATTTTTAAGGAATATCATTAGTTCAAATAAATTATTATTCTACTTTATGTTTTTCGTTATATGAGTTTAAGAGGATTATGTTTATTTTCGTTGACTTTTACCGTAATACATGCCTTGGTTTAAATATTTGTTTCATTCAGATGAATATTTTTGGAGTAATTATTTTATATTCTCAAGAAATATTTTGAAATGGAATGACAACCTTTAGGGTTACATGGATCTACACTGACTATGTTTAATGGTTCATTGGGAAAACTGTACTATTATAGTATTGGAATATATGATTTTTTTTATAATTTTAAACATGGGAGTGGAAACTAATTTTATAACTATATAAATAATTTTATTTCTTGAAGAAGTCAAATACCCGGCAGGTCTAGTTAGAGTCAAAATCCTCTGACCATATATAAAATATAAGAAAAATGGTACAATCTTATAGCCAACCAAATTCAAATTCAATGACAACCATAAAAGAGTTACTACGTATCATAGTCATCATAATCCTCACCACATCCATATTAAGGTGCATCCTCTATAGTATCGGGTTCACACTCTGAGTTTGTTTCATATTGCTTCAATATATTTTATTTCATCCTTCTATTATCCAGTTTTTCCAAATAGATTTTCTCCTTGTATGATTTTTTGTAAACACGGCCCCTCATCGAATCAACAACATTCCATCTTTCAATCTTATTCAAGGACCATATGGATATCGACTTTTGAAAGTATGAATAGTCCTTTCCTGGCCTCCTCTTTGGGGGAGCTGTCATAGCTCCGTCACATTCAGACATTTTATTCCATTCACCTTGTTCAATATCACTATAAGAAGTCCATGAGGCACCTCTACCATTCTCTTTATCAGTAAAAGATATATTCCCCCATTTATCAGTCGGATTCATAGAGATGTAACTATTTCAACAATCATATTTCTTCACCAAGATTCCTTTTGAGGTTTTTAGAGACTCTCCGTCAATTTTGTTATGATCCATCAAAATAATTTATTGAGTGTTCACCTCACAAACAAAGCCACCAAGTGACACCTTCCTTAAAACATCATCAGTAACCACTTCGTTATTGATAGAAAAACATTTCAAGTTCAAGTCTTCATGTACATGACGATCTTCAATCACAATGGGTGACTATTCATACTCCAAATGTTAATATGTGTTCCTAGAAGAATCCTCTCCACCTGGGACCTGATTACCTTCATCAATTATTCCATCTTCTAGGATCAGATTTCCAGAATCCTATTTTACATCCGCACCCTACAAGAAAAGAAGATCCCCAACACCGATATCACTGAGGAAGTTAATCCCATTATGATCCCTACGCTTATTAGAATCTTCAGGTCCAACACTTATATCACTTTTAGCAAGGCCACCCAATCCCCCAATCCCACTCGCTCGTGCTAACAATGTTCCCTCGGGTTTTTTTCATTACCATAAGACGAGTCAATCCATAGACATCAACACTAACAACAATTCTCCTTTCCACCACCTGTGAAGATCCAATTAATCTTCAGCAATGACAAAATGAATCAACATGACCAAAATGACAGAAGGCCACACAATAGAGCATACCTAACTCAAATATTACTTCCAGTTTCTAATGAAATTCCTTGCTATCCGTGATCTAGAACCAATCAATCGATGGACATGAGATTCCAACCTCCACATAGAGCAGTGGAAAAATTTGGTGACAGATAAACTTCGTTCGACTGTCAGAACAGTGATATCAGCTGATAATATTTCCAATTGAACTTCTAATAGAGGGATTTTCAGAAGAAACAGGAAATTTGGGATACTAACCGAATTCACTATTGTCGCTCGGTCTCACCAAATGTGAAAATAAAAAATCCAACAAAATAGGTAGATGATCGATCCCTTGAATCATGAGGGGCTCTCGACCACACCGCAATCAGGTCCCCATCTAAAAAAATGTAACATTATATGTTTCTAATCAACCAGACTAACAACTATGTTATCATGTAGCTCCTATGAAGCAGAGAAAAAGTGCTTGAATTCATCAACTGATTGGAGTTGAGGACGAAACCGGGCCACAATAGAGAGCTTTAATTAATCCACAACACCATTAATCTCCACCGAGAGAAGGAAAAGTAGTGGTGCCTCTTGGAATAGTTATAGTACTTTTTATGATTATATGATTTGGATATAAATTATTTTGGGTATATGAAATTATGGGTGGGTAATATTTCAAGGAGATAAATTAAAATTTATACTCTAATTACATTAGAATTTTGGGTTTTTATCATAGTAAGGATTATCTTAATGAATTTTGATGATAGTTAATTATCGAATTATTTATGTTTATATTTGGTTTTAGTAAAAATGATAATATGACTGTCATTTTATTTCTTCATATGAATTTTATTCATTTTTTTATTATTTTACCAACAATAAAAAATATTGATTTTAGAAAAGAAATCATTAATACCTTTTTATACATTTATGTATTATGTTATCCTTTGTATATATATTTTATTTAATTTAGAAATAAAATTTCTTTCCTAATACTCATGATTCAATAAAATGATGTGTTTCTATTTGAAAATTAGTTTTATATGAAATTGTAAATATAATGTTACTCTATTTTTATATGTTTTTGGAATATATTGATATGTAATTTTCAAAAAATATGAAATGAATTTGGAAGTAAAAATATTAACCTACTACATACATTTTATTTGAAATGCTATTCTTTTGAATAGCTCATTGATTAATGGGGTTTTGTCATTGTAATTCATAATATTATTAAAAAATTTATGATAAATTTTTATAATTATCCACCATTATTTATTCAATAAATTTTTACTCAATTTTAATGTTTTTGATATCATATAATATTATCCTATTTGTAAATATAGTATTATGTTATTACATATGAAAATTATATTTCCCAATACATAAATTTAATAGAATGTAATATTAACTCATTATATAATATGGTTTTTTAAAAAATGTGTTTTTAATGAAAACTACTTGTTTATGGGATCAATTTGGGGTATAAACATTATTAATGAGAGGAGAATATAGTATCTTATGATTTTAGTATAATATTAAGTTTTTTATAGTACATGGTGTGATATAATAAGAATAATAGTTCCATTAAATAACATTATCTGAAATATGACCATTATAAAAAATGAAATTGAATTGGTCTGAATTAATATGATTAACTATGTTTTGAAATATATATAATTGTCTTAATTAACATAAGTGTATTAATTAGCAATATGAAATAAGTTAAAAAAATTATTAATGATACTTTATTAAAAAAATAATTCTTTAAATATTTTGTTATTTTTTACTTGTGATTAAATATTCTAATTAATTTATGACAAATTTTAATAATTTATTTGAAAATATTATTTTAAATTTTAAAACAATCATATAAAAATTTTCTTTCAATAAAATATTTGGATTTTTATGAATTGATTTATCCTTTGTTGTATAGTTTAAAATACTAGTGTCTTGTAAAAATAACATTTAATTTAATCATGATTCCCAATTATGGAATGATTTTTTTCATAAATTAGGTTATAAATACTTTATTTATAAATAGTCTAACTATTATTTATGAAATAAACATTATATTTTAATTTAATATATGATCTCTTTTTAGGTAGAAATAGATTTTCAGAAATCATCTTTCACATTGGATTTTATTAATTAATATTAAATTAATATTATTTAACTTATAAAAATAATTTATTATTTAAGAGACAAATTTTTTTGAATATTAATGTGAAATTATGGATGAATATTTTTTTAAATTTCTTTTAAAGAATATTCATTTGTGTACAATTGTAAAACATACAATTTCTATAAAATATAGTATAATTTATAATATCGTGAGGATAAAAATATTATATAAAACATATTGAAACAAAGGAAATCAATAATTTAAGATAATATATATATATAAATATAAATGAAATTAAAATACCAATATAAATTAAAAGATATAAATTATAATTTATTTGATAATAAATTTGGAAATTGTTTTTAGTGTCAATATAGTGCTTAAATTGCACTAGATAATCCAAATGTTAAGATAATAAATGATAAGGATGAAGAAAAAAATTACATTTTAGCTTAACATTTAATATAAATAATTATTTTTATTCATAATTTCTAAATATTTATATAAATAACATGAATCATATCCAAATGATGCCATAATGTTTATGATTGGTGAAAATGTTTTTAAAAAAATAATTATTTATTTAGGATATAAATGTGAATATATATTCAATATTAATGATTATACATGAAAAGTTTTTAAATAATATTATTTTATATAATAATAATTAATCATAGATATTAAAATTATTCTAATTATCAAAACCACTGATGTCGCAATAGAACACCGCAAATGAAATATGTATAAAAATTAAATATACAATATTAAAAATTTTAAAAATAAAAATATCTAGATTATATTTAGTATCTAATAAATTTGATATTTGTTTGGGAAGGATTACTGATGATATATATGTGGTTTTTTTTTCTGATTTTTTCAATTTCATATTTTGGGAATTGTGATTAAAACGAATGTATATAGTATCTAACGATTAAAAATTATTTCAATATAATTTTATAAAAATTCATTCACTCCTCATCTAGAGTTTTATTTTTATAACAAATCATTTATATTCATTATTTGTTCCACTAGCCATTTTACTAATTTTTTTTATGGACCACAATTATTGAAATTATATTATAATGACAATAATTTTTTCCTACAATGATCTATATATATAAACTTTGACACAAAACAAAAACTATATATTTATGTAATGTATCTACTGAAATATGTCATAGACCATAATTTTTCACATCCCCGTTCATATTGGATGATCATAAACCTCACCTAAAAACGAAATGAGTTCTATATAAGGGTGGTGAAATAAATAAAAGTATGATTTTCATTAGTCTACATTATTTAATTGATCTTATCACATATTCATTGATAATATTATTCAATGATTATGAATTAAATTATAGTTTTAATTTATTTTTTATTCCATATTTGTTTTTGTGTATTTCATTTTGTTACACATAATCAGTCAATGCATTAATTTTCTATTAAATGATATAAACATTATAATGGTTATTTGTGCCAATTTTTATTTCTTTTGTATATAAATTAATGTTTTTCTCCTATAATATTCAATAAGAATTATATTTTAACAATTTAGATACAATATTAATAATAACTATTATTTAATTATATTCAAATTATTATTTCTGTTCTATATTTCATGAACTGTTTATTCAAATGAGAAGAAACATTAAATGGTTATTATTGTCTCAATAGAGATACAATATGACATAATTCAATCTAGGATCCATGATTTAATTCACAATGTACACTTATCTTAACTGGATTATGTTTTAATGATTTATTTCACATAAATTTTGGTTTTTATTATTTAATTTTATGTTTTTTAATTCTATTGTTTTTCTATTAAAACACTACCCATGTAGTAAGACTTTTTCATCAAAAAATAAGTTTATAGTAATTATTTTCATTGATACACTAATAATCTGGTATACAGGTACACAATTTCTCATTGAATAAAATATAATGAGTCTTTTTGTACTCATGTTATTTTTTGTTCCTCCATATGTTTTTATATAGATTATTGTTTTAAAAGGGTTTAATCTGTTTTTTCTTTAAAATAATTATTTCATTTATTTTAAATACACACAAAATACACTTAATCTATGTCATATACCATTTTGAAATAATTTTATTTTATAAACATAAATTATTTCAAAATGTTATTTCCCATAAAATATTACATTTCAATAAAATATAAAAAATTCATATAATTTTCTATATTAATCACTTTTTACTCACAATACAATTATATGAAAAGAATATTATTTTTAATGTTAATTTTGTTAATGGATTTACATTCCATAAAGTGAAATATTTTTATTGAATTTAACATTATATGTCTCATGATTATAGTCAAATTGATGGATTTTCAAAAGGTTTTGTGAATTTTATATCTGTAAACATTATTTATAAAAAAATAATTTTCTTTCTTGAATTACATATTATGGATTTTTTAGTTTCATTTGTACTCATCAGTTACAATAACACTTTTCAATCCTAATAATATATGGTATATATTATAATAAGAAAATACTTATTCATTTTCTAAATGGATAATTATTATTTTTATATATTTTCATACAACCTATTTATCTTCCACAGGTAAATAATAATTTGAAAAAACCATGGTTTTTTATAGATACAAATTGACAAGTTTTAATGTCTAAATAGATTTTTTTGGTTCATGGAATTATTTATAATGATAGGTAAGATTGATTCATCACATGATAAAGGGTGATCTGGTTGTATAATTCTAAATAAACATTTTAATAAAATAGAATAATGAAATAATGAATTTATTATATATTATTATTGAAATCTACTAGGTAGGGTTTTTCATTTGTGAGATTGATTGTAAGAATTATATAAAATTTAAGTTCCGTGATACCACCATTTTTTTATGATTAAATTAAATTATAATGTATCATTTTCAAATGGATTTCTTTAACATGGATCAATATTGATGAAATATATTAATTATGAATTATAATAATGTTTTTTGAAAATGTATTTGGTTTTATGGTACATTAATAAAAGGTAATTAATTATAATTTGTGATGACCATGCACTTTGATTATTTCGTCATAAAATTATTCTAATTAAATGAGTAGTGATGAAATTCAATTAATAATTTTTTTTCAATAATAATAATTTAAGTTCAATATTAATATGTTTTCCATTTCCCTGAGTTATGAAGACTATTGTTATATTAATTAAGTAAATGAATGGTTCATTTCAGATGAAATTTATGGGACATGATGGTGAGTTTATATTTTTTATTAAAAGACATGTATAAAGAAAAACATTGATTACATACCTCCATATGGCCCAAAGGCCTTCATTTTTTTATTGATTTTGATAATCCACATTTCAAGGTTTGAGGTGGAACCCTTATAAGGCCCATAGGCGTATGTATTACATGGCATGTTGGCCTTAGATGAATCCATTTTTCATAGGGTTCAAACATTACATAAACCCAAACTAACTACTTATAAATGCTTATCCCCACCATATTCATCATGAAATAAACTCTCCACCTTCGCATGGTTTGTAACGCCCCGACCCTAGTTACCCAGATTCGGTGCATTATTACATAACATTGGCATGATCACAAGAAAGATCAAATCTTGAAAGACTGATTGGTATAACAGCCTTGGAAACACTAGATATATTCATAAGGTTTACATTACATCATAAAATGAAAACTACAACAACATAGTCTCCATAGTCCACACTTTTATCCCCTCACACTATCCCTGTAGGTCATTCATAAATTACTTCTTCACATCATGGGAAAAATTAAACATAGAAAAGGGGTGAGCTCAAATGTCCAGTAAGGATAACAATATAGCGGAAATTCTCAAAAATAAGAATAAACATTTAAGGCAATGTATAACTAAAACAAAAGACTTTTAATCTTGAACTTCAACATAGTATGGCAAAAGTAAAATGAAATAATGCCATTTACTTATTCACATGGATATTCTACAAATAGAATAATCAAATGCAATATCAATAACCACTTTCATAATGATGGAATACATAATGTCAGACTATCATAACCACATAGCCAAGGCCTCGTGCCAAGACTACAAATAAGAATTTGTCAAGGCCTTGTTCCAAGACACTAGTTTGTATCATGAGACCTAATGATGCATCGAGGAGCTATAGCGGGCTCCACCAGTCACATACTAAGTCCAATGCATTCCCACATGAAAATGTTTAAATGTAACATAAACATTCGTATTAAAACTAGCATACGATATATCAATACTTTCTCTATAAACAATGAATGGTATAAAAATAACACATCCACAGTAAAACATATCAAAAAACCTTCAATACAAATCAAAAGTTTGTATCAACTTCAAATAATCTTAAAAAACATCAAAGGATGTTGACATAGATGAAAATCAAAAACTATTTGAGAGAAATATCCCTTTTCTCGAAATCATTGAAAATTCACACATTTATAAAGGAAGTAATTTAAAAGAGGTTTTTGAATCAAAGTGTCCCATACCACTTTGAAACATTTGAAAAGAAATATCATTTCAAAACATTCATGTCCATATAAATAAATCGTTAAAATCATTTTGAAAACATGGACATTAATTAAAAATATTTAGAAACATAAATCTTTAAAACATTTAAAATTATGATCTTAATAAAGAGTACCTTTCACAAATTCATAAAATATTCATTTTGAAATCATTTAAAAGTCACATAATTATAAAATAAATCATTTACTTTGAAAATATTCTTATAAGATTCTAAGGGAATCTTTGACGATTTTATAACGGTGGTAAATAGCCGCACCCACCGTATAAGTTAAAAAAATACATTCTTACCTTAAATTTGTTGAAAAGGTTAAAAGTGACTTGTTTGGAAAATAACGGAAACATTCCTTTCAAAACACATAATGGTATAAATGAAATTAACCCATTGTCTAGTAAATAATAAAAATGTTTTTAAATACATTTTTAAGGAACATGGATGTGGATGATAAAGAGATCCCAGTAGATAATTGCGTATAAACAAACTCGGATAATGAAGAGATTGTGAAATAAACCATTACCTTGAACTTTTCCTTGGTTGAGGGTAGGTAAACCTCCTGTATAATGGTGAAATAATTGTTATTAATTTATACAAGAATAATATATATTAATATGATATCATATATGATCTTTTAACATTTCATTGTTAATAATATCTTAGTATTATCGTCATTTCGGGTGTTAAATTACTCATTTTCTTTTATATGTTTTGTTATATAATCCATGTTTGTAATGGTTATGTTGTATCATTTTCATATCCAGAATGATATCAACTCCTTAAACATTATTTTTAAATCATAAAATGATAATTATACTTTAATATATATGATGGAGAATGAATCTCATCGCGTTCGTGGAGACAGTAGTCCGTACGTACCCACGAGCGAAAATATCATTCTTTTGATATTAAAAATATATATAATTGGACGGTATATAATATATAAAGTATCATTATCATGTTATATTTATTATTTAAATGAATTAAAAATCATTATTATACCCATTCAAATAATAATATATTGAATAACAATTACACCACGACGTGGAGACGGTAAGCCGTACGTACGCACGTATGGTGAAATGTTATTCAAAGGGTGGATAGAATACTAAATATGGTTGTACCATAACTATAATAACATCACAGTATATATAAGATACTTGAGTTATTATTTTATAATGGTAACAACACATAATGAAGAAGTGGAAGCAGAAAAGAACTTGAAAAAGGGTGGTGAAATCATTACCTCTTCTTCGGGTTCTTCTTTTTGATTTGATCAAAAGGGCTCCTTAGGTTGGCTTTATGATCAAACTAAGACAACTAAAATGTAGTGAGGGAAGTTGTGAGAGTATTTGGGTAGAGTTTGGACGAACCAAAAGGCTTTGAAGGTGTGAAGTAATGAGAATGGGGAGTGCTCTTTTATAAGAGGGGTGAGGGGTACATTTGGAAAAGCTAAAAATATTAATTTATAATAAATTAATATTCGGTTTCAAAGGGCTCCAAAGTTGATTATTCAAAGTTAAGGTGGGTATAGGTCTAAAACCATTCACCTAATATAATTTAGATAGGGTTGGGTCACTATATTAACCTTATCATTTAGTTTTAACTCTTAGTTAATTAGTTTGAAATTTACAATGTCACTTTGTATTTTTATATTATATAGTTAATAAACATACTATATACATCCAAGAGACCCCCAAGTGGTACATTAATGATATACCATTCCTGATATAAGTCTCTTGGTCGAACCTTAGATTTTTTGGAATTTAATATCAATTAATAATATAATATTTGTTTTAAAAACTTTTTTATGTCAATTTTGACACTATTCAATAGTTGATTTTTGTGAAACTCATAACAGAATTATTACTTCAAAAAAAGTCCCTTAAATAAATCCTAATATGTCATATTATCCTATAAAATTAGTCTAATTCATTAAAAGACTCAAATTATATTTATTTGGGTATTTATAATATAAATTATTTTAATTTTTTACTATTATGGTGATTACTGCATCATCATTGTGTGATAAATAAATTAAATTATTTAATGTCTAAAAATTATAAATAAACTATAATTTTTTAAGAAATCTTTTTCTCTTTCTAAAGAATATTTACAATCGAATTTATCTTATGTATAAGCCTACATTAAAAATGATTTAGTAAATAAACATTGATTTTAACTCTTTTAACTCTTCTTTGAATTAAATAATAATAAATGTCCTAATCTAATCCAAGTGGAGATAAATGATAATATTTTATTCCTAAGGTTTTTCTGGTTGAGATACACTTGTCCAATAGAATTAGGACATGTGTTAGGGTAATATTAATATCATTTCTACCCTTAATTACCCTATTTACTTTTAACCATGGTAAATAAAAATAAAAAGTTACTATTCACCAAAAATTATTTTCATCTCATTGAACCACATTTTACTTCTTGATATTAACTGTGTCTCTCGTATTTTCGAAATTCCATTCACAGATGTGGTAAAATTATGTTTTATGAAAAATTCAGTTTTTGTCACTAGCACTTAGTAGTTTCACTATTCATCAAAAATTGTCGTTTTTCAGAACAATGTCAAACTTTCACCCTAAGCTATAATTGATATTCTAAATAAAGAAATGATGTCTATTTTAAAAAATTACAAACATATAAGTTTCATTAATTAATTTTATAATTAATTCTCGCTGTCACAACAAATAGTGTGTTTTTAAGATACAATATATATCAAAAGATTGACAATTTTTTAGGTCCAATTTCAATGTGAAATTAATTCTAATGAACACCATTGGATAAAATGGTAAAACTATATTCTAATTATACTTTAAAACCACTAAAATTCATAATTTATCACAATTAATTATTTTGATTAAAAAAGTTGTTTTTAATTAAAATTTAGTAATATTCACTATTCATCCAAATATTAAAGTTATCTGAAAAGTACCAAAATGTCACCCTAGGCTAATTTTGATATTATGAATCCAAAAATTAAGTCCATTTTGAGAGACAAAATTTCAAAAAGTAGGTATTACTATTCATAACGGCTAGTTTGGTAAGTCATGGTGCGCTTTAACTCGGTGTTGCGTGTAGTGCAAGTTATTGAATTATTTTGAAGAAATAACACACTCTGAAATCTTGGGGTGTTACATTCTCCCCTACTTCAATAAATTGCGTCCTCGCAATTTGAAATTGTTCTTTAAAAATAAAAGGATGAAAATAAAAAATATCTTTGTGGGAAAACCCACATCGGAAATTGGGTTACTAAAATTTAGTCTTAATATGAGGAAAAGAGAAATGAAAGGGTCACCACCAAATTATGATCTCAATTAGGAGAACATTTGTGGAAATTAGAGATGTATAATTGGAGGAAATCGTAAATATTTATATGTAGTGATTGAGGTCCTCAATCACAAACTAGTTTAAAATTGAGGTTCTTAAATTCATCAATCTATGATGATTTGAAATACCATCGGTTCAACCAAACATAGGGTATTCGTATAACAAATTTTTGGTTTTAGGATTCCATAAAGTATAAGAATTAATTTCTTCATAGAATAAGAGAAGAATAAAAAATATATTCTTGACAAGTAGAGTTCCATCCTTGAACTAATTTCTACCACAGACAAATCTTTCACTCTAAAAGATAAAAGAACTTAAAAATAATGTTCTATTTATCCTATCCGTATAGGGTTAAAAAAATGAATTTATAATTCATCTAGCAGAACCATTACAAATGACGTTATTCAATCCAGTACACAACGTGGGTCAGTAGTAGGTGATACACCCTTGTCGCCCTTCGGTTGTGGGCTCAAGTCTCGCGGCCTTGCCGGACGCGACGGGTTGCCGCCCGACCTCCGGGTTGTCCTTTAATGGCAATCCAAAATAATCCAAACTAGAACTATCCAAAATACTTCAGTCCAGAATTTATAAGGAAGGTAAACACAATAAATATCCTTTTTTCCACGTAATAACATGTGAACACCTTCATCATGTATTCTTTTAAAAAACTGCAACATCCTGAATTACCATAAAACCTTATTGATTACATTCATGATCCCTTATTCCTTAAAGAATAATAGATATACTCCCTCAATCCAAAAATGTTTTAAACCCCAACAATGATGGAATATACAAATCATTAATCAGATTGAAGGTATTCAAGAATATCCAATATAATTTATCCAAATCAATCATGTATTATTCCAAAATCACTACCTCGGCATCAGAACTATATTATTGTTTATCATTCTCTCAACCATATATTTTCCAAAAATTTATCCAGCTATTGAGTCACTTTTCATTGTTCCACACAATCTCAAGTCCTTAATGAAATAGTACTGCAGTACAATCCTTATATACTCCATAATTATTATAACAAGTACATTGTTAATAAGACACTCAATTGACATAATCAACATAAGAACTCTAATAATTACTCTTCATCTATGGTAGTATCATAACTTGATTATTATCCAATAGCATCATTTTTGGCATAGTCTGATGACTGGGACATAGGTTCGCGTAGTGTCCAAACTCTTTTCAAATGAAGCATTGTACATTTGAACCATTTTCTTACCCTTGCAGTCACATACTTTGTGCCATTTCCTCCACACTTATAAAAAACTCCCATTCCTTTCAGGCAATTTCCAGGGTGTTTCTTCCCACAGTTATCACATATGGGAAAATTTTTCTTTTCCCTCTTCCCTTTATCCATATTTCTCTCATCCATCCTTTTCTTCTCTTACTTCCCTTCAAAGCCATAGGACTCAGTAAACTCTTTACTTATCTTATCAACACATGATATTATTTCTTCATATGATGGTAATATATGGGAGACTATTTCTCTTATAAATTCTGGATTAAGAAATGAAATATATGATCCTTCTTTCACTTTGGATCATGTGCATTGCTGGAGTTCTTATTCCTTCTACTGGGCGCCATTTCTAAACAATGGAATACACTAGATTAGTTTATGAATAACAATACCTAATTCCAAACTTGTAAAACACATAACATAAATTAAATAGTTTATGTATATAATCCATAATCATAAAAATGTCGCCTTTGAGAATGTATATACTCATAAACCCTTCATAATGGTTTGTAAAGAAAATGAGAATTATCCTAAGCATATCCCCCGGGAGTGTCGTAACCAAAAGTGCAGCAAGGCCCGTTGTCGTGCACAAGTTCCCGTTCGAGACTAGCTCAAAGCGGTGTTTTCGGGTTTTACCCCTAGGTACATCTGTTCCAGAGCCACCTCTACCTGATCGTATCCAAACAGGGATGTATTTATCGGAAATCTAGCAAAATCTCTACAATACCAAAATTCTAGGAAGTTCTTCTATACTAATCCTCAATGTCCATCTTAAATCTAGGTGCTCTAATTAGAGTTATCTAAATCTAGATTCCAAGGTTTATACTAAACTTTATCTGATACAAACTATAACGCCCCGACCCTAGTTACCTAGAGTCGGTTCATTATTACATAACATTGGCATGATCACAAGAAATATCAGATCTCGAAAGACCGATTGGTTTAGTAGCCTTGGAAACACTAGACTATCATAACCACATAGCAAAGGCCTCGTGGCAAGACTACAAATAATATTTTGTCAAGCCCTTGTGCCAAGACAATAGTTTGTCTCATTAGACCTACCGATGCATCGAGGAGCTATAGAGAGATCCACCCGTCACTTACTAAGTCCAATTCATTCCCATATGAAAAGGTTTAAACGTAACATAAACATTAATATTAAAAGTAGCATATGAAATGTCAATACTTTGTCCATAAACCATGAATGGTATGAAAATAACACATCCACAGTAAAACATATCACAAAACATTCAATGCAATAAAAAAGTTTGTATCAACTTCAAATAATATTAAAATACATCAAAGGATGTTGACATAGATGAAAATCAAAACTATTTGAGAGAAATATCCCTTTTCTCGAAATCATTGAAAAGTCACACATTTATAAAGGAAGTAATTTAAAAGAGTTTTTGAATCAAAGTGTCCCATACCATTTTGAAACTTTTGAAAAGAAATATCATTTAAAAACATTCTTTTCCTTATAAATAAATCCATAAAATCATTTTGAAAACATGGACATTAATTAAAATGATTTTGAAAGATAAATCTTTAAAACATTTATAATTATGATCTTGATAAAGAGTACCTTTCACAAATTCTTAAAATATTCATTTTGAAATCATTTAAATGTCACATAATTATAAAATAAAACATTTACTTTGAAAATATTCTTATATGATTCTAAGGGAAGCTTTGACGATTTTATAACGGCGGTAAATAGCCGCACCTACCATATAAGTTAAAAAAATACATTTTTACCTTAAATTTGTCGAAAAGGTTAAAAGTGCCTTGTTTGGAAAATGACGGAAAGATTACTTTAAAAACACATAAGGGTATAAATGAATTTAACCCATTGTCTAGTAAATAGTAAAAATGTTTTTAAATACATTTTTAAGGAACATGGATGTGGATGATAAAGAGATCCCAGTAGATAATTGCGTATAAACAACCTCGGATAATGAAAAGATTGTGAAATAAACCCTTACCTTGTAATTTTCCTTGGTTGAGGGTAGGTTAACCTCCTGTATAATGGTGAAATAATTGTTATTAAATTATCCAAGAATCATATATATTAATATGATATCATATATGATCTTTTAACATTTCTTTGTTAATAATATCTTAGTATTATCATCGTTTCGGGTGTTAACTTACTCGTTTTTTATATGTTTTGTTACGTAAGACATGTTTGTAATTGTTAGGTTGTATCTTTTTCATATCCAGAATGATATCAAGTCCTTTAACATTATTTTTAAATCATCAAATGATAATTATACTTGAATGGATATGTTGGAGAATGAATCTCATTGCGTTCGTGTAGACGGTAGTCCGTACGTACGCACGAGCAAAAATATCATTCTTTTGATATTAAAATAATATATAATTTGATGGTATATCACATATACAGAATCATTATCATATTATATTTATTATTTACATGAATTAAAAATCATTATTATACCCATTCAAATAATAATATATTGAATAACAATTACACCACGACGTGGAGACGGTAAGCCGTACGTACGCACGTATGGTGACATGTTATTCAAAGGGTGGATAGAATAATGAATATGATTGTACCATAATTATAATAACATCACAGTAAATATAAGATACTGGAGTTATTATTTTATAATGGTAACAAAAAATAATGAATAAGTGGAAGAAGAAAAGAACATGAAAAATCGTGGTGAAATCATTACCTCTTCTTCGGGTTCTTCCTTTTGATTTGATCAAAAGGGCTCCTTACGATGGCTTTAGGATCACACTAAAACCTCTTGGTTGTAGTGAGGGAAGTTGGGAGAGTATGTGGGAAGAGTTTTGTAGAACCAAAAGGCTTTGAAGGTGTGAATTTATGAGAAGGGTGAGTTCCCTTTTATAAGAGGGGTGAGGGGCACCTTTGGAAAAACTAAAAATATTAATTGATAATAAATTCATATTTTGTTTCTGATGGATCCAAAGTTTATTATTCGAAGTTTAAGGTAGGGATAGTTCTAAAACCATTCAACCAATAGATGTTAGATAGGTTTGGGTCACCATATTAACCTTATCTTTTAGTTTTAACTCTTAGTTAATTAGTTTTACATTTACCATGTCACTTTGTATTTTTATATTATATAGTTAATAAACATACTATATACATCCAAGATACCCCCAAGTGGTCCATTAGTGATATACCTATCATGATATAAGTCTCTGGGCCTAACCTTAGATTTTTATGAATTTAATATCAATTAATAATATACTATTGTTTTTAAAAATTCTTTTATGTCAATTTTGACACAATTCAATAGATGATTTTTGTGAAACTCATAACAGAATGATTACTTCGAAAAAGGTCACTTAAATAAATCCTAATATGTCATATTATACTAGAAAATTAGTGTAATTCATTAAAAGTCTCAAATTATATTTATTTGGGTATTTATAATATCAATTATTTTAATTTATCACTATTATGGTAATTATTGCATCATCATTGTGTCATAAATAAATTAAATTATTTAATGTCTAAAAATTATAAATAAAATATCATTATGTAGGAAATATTTTTTTCTTTCTAATTAATATTTTCAATCTAATTTATCTTATGTATAACCCTATATTAAAAATGTTTTAGTAAATAAACTTTGATTTTAACTCTTTTAACTCTTCTTTGAACTAAATAATAATAAATGTCCTAATCTAATACAAGTGGACCTAAATGATAATATTTTATTCCTAAGGTTGTTTTTGGTCGAGATAAACTTTTCCAATAGAATTAGGACATGTGTTAGGGTAATATTAATATCATTTCTACCCTTAATTACCCTATTTACTTTTAACCGTGGTAAATAAAAAAAAAGTTACTATTCACCAAAAATTATTTTCATCTCATTGAACCACATTTTACTTCTTGATATTAACCGTGTCTCTCGTATTTTAGAAATTCCATTCAAAGAAGCGGTAAAATTATGTTTTATGAAAAAATCAGTTTTTTTAACTACCACTTAGTAGTTTCACTATTCATCAAAAATTGAAGTTTTTCAAAACAATGCCAAAATTTCACCCTAAGCTATAATTGATATCACGAATTCAAAAATTATGTCTATTTTACATAATTCAAAACATATAAGTTGCATTAATTAATTTTATAATTAATTTCTGCTGTCACAACAAATAGCGTGTTTTTTAGAAACAATATATATCAAAAGATTGAAAATTGTTTAGGTTAAATTTCAAAGTGAAATTAATTCTAATGAACACCATTGGATAAAATGGTAAAAATATATTCTTATTATACTTTAAAACCTCTAAAATTCATAATTTATCACTATTAATTATTTTGATTAAAAAAGTTGTTTTTAATTAAAATTTAGTAATTTTCACTATTCATCAAAATATTATAGTTATCCGAAAAGTACCAAAATTTCACCCTAGGATAATTTTGATATTCCGAATCCAAAAATGAAGTCCATTTTGAGAGACAGAATTTATAAAATTTCAAAAAGTAGGTATTACTATTCATAACGGCTAGTTTGGTAAGTCATGGTGCGCTTTAACTCAGTGTTGCGTGTAGTCGAAGTTATTGAATTATTATGAAGAAATAACACAAAATGAAATCTTCGGGTGTTACATGGTTGTTCGACTATTATTTACCATGCATGCGTAGGCTTGTCCTGATGGTAGGTGCCATTCTTGATTTTTTTATAATCAGATCAATCTGTTCAATTTCTAGGATGTAATATTCATGATGAATCTCTATGTTAGATTGTTGGGATTGGGATATTATATTCATTTACCTTTAATTTTAATCACTAGATATTCGGTATCCAATGGTTCTATTTGGAATTTTGATAAGAATCAATTAATATAACCTTTATTATATAAGTCATAATATAGAAATAGTGAAAATTACTCTTAATGATAATCATAGTAGAATTATTTTTATATTAATGATGTACTAGTTGGGTTGATTTGGATTATGTATGCCTTAGTAGAATGGTGGTGAAACATGACTAATTGTGTATGAAACTCAATAAAGGGAGATTTTACTAATTGTTTCAATTTCATGTATTGATAAATTATACAAGTAAAATTATCTTAATAGGATTAAGTCTTTTTTAGTCAATTTTTGGGTTAAAAAAGGTTTTGTAGCCTTATCTCGTGCTAAAAAATATATGAAAATTAATTCATTAATGAGTTTTCATAAAATTAATTATCAAAATGAATTTAAACAACAAATAAAAAATTAATAACACTATTTCATCCAACCATAGGAATGATTTTTTAATGAAAATTTAAATTTTCATTCCATCTACATCTACATTTAGATTTATAGTTTTCAATTCATTCCTTTATTACAACATCTTCAAAAAAACATTAATTTTCATAAATAATATTAATAATTTAACAAAATTATATTTGGACAATTAGAATTTGTTTTTGAACCCAAATTGATTCTCTTCAAGTGAGACAACCATTATATTCCTCTATAATTCATTATGATAAATAAATTAAATTTTCTTTACCCTAAGATAGGTGTGATTTAGGATTACATTTAAATAGTAACCAAGAAGTGTTAATGGATGCACGTATATGGTAAGATTTTATAGTATGATATCCAATGAGATTTATGAAATTCTAAAACAATATAAATGAATTATAATTTAATTCAAATAAAAATGTGACATCTATTTAGAAATGTTTTGATACTATAATAATTTCTACAATAAATACTAATAGATAGCATGTTACCAAGGAAGGATTAATTATTTGGATTGGTGTTTTAGATTTGGAAACAAGGATGAAAAAACAAAAAATGAATCATGGTTCCATGATAGCTCAAGTTAAGAATCCATTTACATCAAATAATGATGTTCACACTAAAAGGGAATAAATTCTTTTTAATGATTATAAAATATAATATGATAAATGAAAGAAACTAATGAAGATTTTAAATGGATTTGGTATTTAAAATGATTTATATCATTGGTCTATGATTAAATTATGTACCCTTATGTTGTAATTATGTTCTTATGAAATTCAACATTTATTCATTCATTAGTTAGATATGTTCCTTAAGGGAATTTAATATCAATTAAATAAAATCTATTTTAAGTTAAATGATATTTTAATAACAAGTAATTCCATCAATCCTATACAATGTTTCATTTTTAATTAAATTTCAATTGTTATCCAAAAATTGTACTATAATAATTATAGATTGGATCAAAATAAATATGAAATAAATCCACGATGGATAAGTATCAAGTGTATTCTATTAGGGGAGATATCAAATAATGGAATCCAACCAAATATTATAAAATAACTGTCAAAATTAAATACAAGGATATTATTGATGTAAAATAGAATGTGATGTGTTAAAATCTATTTCTTATTCATATTTTTTTTCCTAATGAGTATTGGAATCATTTTGGAGTGTTTAACATGGAAAATGTGGATGAAAATAAATTAACATTTAAAAAAATTTCTTCTTGTGAATGGGGGGATATATATATATATATATATATATATATATATTGATATCAATTTATATAGAACCTATAATGTCAAAACTATATTTCAACCACAATAATTAAAATTTCATAGACAACCTTGATTTATTGATAATATATTATTAGCTACCAAACCGGGTAATCTCATTTAGAATTTAAGATGATTTGCATTTGAAAAATAATAAATGTAATGAATGATTTTATCCTCAACTCATGGAATTTATGAATCATGTTAATGTTGAAAAGAAATAGGAAAGAATATTTATTTTTATTGATAATAGTAAGGGTTGTAAAATATCAACTTTGTTAGACCATCCTAAATATTCATGACCTCACATTAAGTGGTAAAAGGACATTAAAGGGCCTTAAAATATATTAAAAATAATTTGGTGGGTCAAAACATTGACATTGGTGTAAAATTTATTGCGTAAAAATAAAATTGGGATGTATAATTTATATAGATGGATCTGAGATGTCTAATATGTATTTGATTTCAATATATAATTTCAATAAATATGTTTTAATTTTTTATATTGAATTTGGGTATTGTTTTCTGTTTCCACGAAATTGAATTATGTGAAAATACACACACATGGTTTTTATGTGGTTTCAAAATAAGAATACATTATGTAAATCCTAATAAAATGGAATTTTAATTTCTCTTATCATCATGGGTATACATGACTAGTTACAATTATTGTATGATAATTTTTATAAATTACCTAATATAAGTGAAATAGTTTTCTTTTTTAAATATATTGAATAATTTTCAATTACTAGAGTTTAAATTTATCTAATTTGGACTGTTTTAATACCTAAAGAGTTTGAAAAACCAATTTAGTGTAACATATTAGGATGGAAACTGAAACAATTAATGAATAATAATTTGGATAATGATTATATAGGTTAATATTGATGTTGAAATACATGAACTATGTGGTTCTTGATGAAACCATGATCATGTATATTAATATGATGGAAAAATATTTTAATGTAGGCAGTTTTTTATATTTTCTAATAAATAATAAAATTTATTTTCAATAGTCAAGAATCCATTGAATTTTTTTATAGTTTACTTGAAGAGAATATTATCTTAACATAAAAAGTATATATTTTATTGATTTGTTTTGAAAAAATACTATTACTAGAATAATATCTATGAATCATCTCATGAGTATATGACCTTTCTATGGATGATATAGTGTTGTGTAAATATCATCTAATCCAATATGAACTTCGTATAATAAAAATTTTATAGGTGAACAAGTATTAGACGACCATAAAATATACATTATTTGGTTCTTCCATAAACAATACGATTTCCTTATAATGAATCATATTTTTATAAAAATCATATATAACATTTTGTGCATGATTGATTGTTACAAAAGAGTCCACAAGGGAAAATAAAAATATAAAAAACCGTGTATCATTATTAAATAATTCATTCCCATGTAATCTCAATAATCATTAATTTTTAATGTTATTTAGAAATATTTTTCACCAATACACTAATAAATTACATCATGAAGTGGAAACATCATATTAGTTTCCATTTTTATCATTTTATAGAAAAATAAAAAATATTTTATATCTTTTCAAGAGATATCATATCAACATTTATATTTACCATATCATTATCAAAACTCATTGATGAATTCAAAAAAAAAATTTAAAAAAACTAGATTAGTACAAGAATCACAACAGGGTATATAAAAAGAAGAAAACTATTAGTTCAGTGAAAAAATAAAAACCCATAAATTTTTTACATTTATCTCACAACTTATTAATTGAATAAATACATTCTATATGATTGCCTAAAATACTTTTGTAACATCATAAGTAAATAAATAAATAAGTAATTTTAATATTTTTTATTATTTTTTAATTAAATGTTAATTTTACATTAAAGGGGTTTCAATGTTCGATGGCGTACCCAATACCCAACAACGCGTTTCTTTGAAATCATACATTTCACACTAAGAATTTAATATTATTATAGTAAATGGTAGTTAATTCCTAGCCGTTGTATTGGTAGGAATGAACAGAACTAACTAAAATATGATTATATATTTTTGTTAAATGTTTTTACATTTATCCAATAAAAGATAGAGACTTAAAATGTGAATGAATATAATTTTAAGCATAATTTATTTTAAAAGGTTGATTTTCCACCATTTGATGGAAAACCCTATTTAAATATCATTTTGGTCACATTTATATGTTCTAGTCGACCAAATAATATTCTTATTTATAATAGGGACGTCAAAATTTACATTGGGTAATTTTTTGGTATTTTTCTGATAAAATTCATTTTTTAACAAGTAGTGAAAAATACTGTATTTTAATTAAAATAAGCTTTTTAATTTAATTTATTTATAATGGTAGATTATATTTTTAAAAAGTTTTAAAGTGTAATTAGATTATTTTTTTATAATTTAATACAATTGTGGTCATTGGAATTGATTTCACTTTGAAATTAGACCCAAACAAGTGATGATTTTTTTGATAGATATTGTTTTATAAAAACACACTATTTGTTTTGGGAATGGTAATTAATTTTAAAATAATTATTCCACATTCTATGTTTTTATGTTTGTGAAATAGAAGTAATTTTTTAATTGGTAATATCAAATATTTCTTAGGCTGTAGTCTTTGAATGTTTCTGAAAAACATCAATTTTTGATCAATAGTGAAACCACTATGTAGTAATTAAAAAAACAGAATTTTTCAGTTAGATGAAATGTTACCGCTTCTGTGAATTGAATATAAAAAATGCTACATACATGGTTTTTATTGGTAAGTTATATTTGGTTCAATAATATGTAAATAATATTTGATGAATAGTAAATTTTGACTTTTATTTACCATGGTTAAAGGTAAATAGGGTAATTCAATGTAAAAATAATATAATAATAATACAATATTATCATAACACCTATCATAACCATATTGGATGAGTCATGGCCGACCATGGGCAAAATTGGGTCGATTTTGGGACCCCATGGTGCCACTTTGGAGTGATAATTAAACTTTAGATTAATTAATTTAACGTAAGGACAAAAAAGACATAAACAAATATCTTTTAATAATTTAATTTTTAATTTGAGATATATAAGTTATCATTATGACTATAAATATTCATTGGAAATATAAATGTATTTCCTACATCATGATATTTTTTTTATAATTTTTAGACATCATATAAATTAAATTATGTATGACACAATAATGATGGAATATTTATCTCGTTAATAAATTATTTTAATAAATAAGATTATAACGATTAAAATAATAACCAAAAACTTTAAAATCACTATTTTATTCTTTTATTTATATAGTGAGTCATCCTAATATCTACTTTAATTAATTTTTGACCTTTAGAAACCTATAATCATTATATAATAATATAATATTTTCACACTTTCCAAAAGAGCCCCCCCCATATAAAAAGCCTTCAACTCTAACCCATTCCTCAAACCTCTCAAGCCCCTTGTCCCTTCCAACCTATTCCCAATTAATCTCTTTAAACCTCTATCCTCTTCCTAGAGTCATTAACATAGGCAGAAGGAACATCAACAAACCATTTTGGTTCAAACCAAAGGGAGTTACCCGAATTAAAGATGACAGTATATCTAAAATTCATTTGTTTTATTTTATTAATCCAAACCCCTAAAAAAAATTTACATTATTTTGTAACAAAACTGGTATCCTCAAAATACTAGGATGTTTTTATGTGATTTATTTGAACTAAACGTACAGACACCTCTATCTAATGGGTAAAGAACATATTGTTTCTCTGTACGGTGAACTACTACCCCACGAAATGATGATTGTTCAAATATATCTAACAACCTATAATAGGGGATATTATGAGGGAAATATATTTATATATGATATATATTATATTTTTATTGTTTCTATGATTCTTTATTTTTCATTTATAGAATACCTTTATGGTTTCCATAGTTGGTAAATATGATAATCTCATTTGAAAAAGTGCGGACTACCACCCCCTCAAAGTGGTATGACTCGTTCATGCCTTATGTGAAATGTATAAAGGGTAGAGATAATTAAATTATAAAATATATTATAATTTAGTTATACTATATTTATGTATTATTATGTTTTTATTCCATTACAATACGAAATAGAAATGAAAGTAGCGTTTAAGTGTAAATAGTGTAACATCCTGAATACGGGTACCACACCATGGGTGCCCCAATCCCAGTTGGTCACATGAGCTCAAAGCGCATTTCCCCAAACGAAAAAGGCTTCTGGCTAGCAGTGAGGTCCTAGGTCTAATATTTGGGAAGCTATTCCCTCATTTTTCAAAGTGTAGTGCAACAGAGAAAATAAAAACATACCAAAAGATGAATATGAAAACAATTTCAATCTGAAATAGACAATGGTACTAAAGTAAAGAAGTTAACAAAAGTCATATATATAATGATGCAATACATTCCTAATTCTATGAAAGGAGTGAAAATAAGATACACTAAAATCTATAACAATACAACAGAATGTACTACTATATAAAAGAAAAACAAAATAGTTATGTAGGAACACAACAGCATCACAAGCCTATGCTATGTCCCATGCTCTCCCACTCCGCTAAAACAATATTGTACCTATATTGGGACACTTCCAATTATCAACACCTGTAGCAATATAATCTTTTTGGGACCTGGACATGACCCAAACAAGGTGTTAGAAATAAATCTCATTAGAAAACCACTAAATGCCCGTTCCCAACTGTCAGTGAAAATGTTCAACAACTGTGTGCAACAATGAAATGCATTAATCTAGGAAGTAATCCAATATATCTACTCCTACCAGTTACATTACCATTTAATTATCACTTAAAATATCAATATAATTAAATTACAAGTTCCCAAGACTCAGACTCAGCCGAAAATCTCTGATATAGCTGCAGGAAAAACAAAAATAAACTTATCTAACAAGTATAAGGTAAAACCTTTCCAATTTTGTGCTTTAGCGTGGCAGGTATAACATAAGAAATCACCAAAGTTAATATTCGAAGTAAACAGTGTCCTCAAACATGAAAATTGTTACCCTTAGGTATTAAGAATCGAATCCCTCAGGTGATTTCCCTCAGGTATAACGAATATAACCCTCATCCATATGAGATATTGCCCCCATGAATGGAAGCTACAACACACATGCATAAGAAAATCTTCCCTTAGGCTAAACTGAAGACTACCATAAGGCTAAGAAAACACTGCCCCTAGGCTAAGAGAAACACTTCCCTTTTTCTAAGCATGAAACTAGGCCGAGCCCAACACATAATCAATCAATTTATATACATTTTGTCTCAATAATACTGAAATAATGCTATAATCATAGCATACACACAGGTATGATATAAAAATTTTTAAAAATAGAAACAAACCATGGAGTGGCCCTGGATCAAAGCAGTATGAAAACAATTTATAAATAATCAAAAGATTACCTATGATTTTATCTGTATTTATTCAGTCAAAGCCTCTGCCATACGACAACCCAAACATGGGTGTGTAGCACTATGGTAGAGAAAAACAACTCAAAAGTTGGAAATAAACACAATACCACCTACCTCGATCTCCTCTGATCGATATACGTGAATGACGCATCCCGAATCACCCAAGAACATTTTAGAGCTGGGAAAAATGATAACCCATTAAAATGAAAATAACTTCACCTCGGTAAAGAATTGGAAGGAAACACTCAAGGAGATGGAAATGATTACCTGTGTGGTCCATATGTGATCGATGGAGGTAGAATTCACATTTCGGTGTGTGATCAGGAGCCCTTCCAAGATTTATCCTCCCCTCCTGATGATCCAAACGAACTCAATACCTCTTATTTTGAATGAGGAAGCTACTCCCTGTTTATAACAAAATAACTACACAGCATGTACTCTCAAGTACACGATGTGTACTTTTATGTTTTAATTGTTGCTTTGGCGGACACATTCCACCACCTCACTGTTAATCAGCCAACATGGTTATATGGCGTGTATTTCTAAGTACACGATGTGTATTGTCACTCCGCTAGTGTCTACTCACACCACCTTACTGTTCATCTACTGACTGATTACATGGCATGTTATACTACGTACATGGTGTGTAGTCATTTTCTACCCCCTTCATCTCTGACAGGACTACATGCCCTGTATACTCATCCCACACAGGAAAAGTACATGGTGTGGGGAAAAGTACACGACGTGTACCCACAAGTTTTGGAATTTTTCCCCATTTTATTTATTTTCTCAAAGCCACTTAAGGAACAAAGGAAAATAAGAAACTTGTAACTCATGAATAAGAACCAGGTTCTTACAAACTTCACCCCCTAATGCAATTCATCCCTGAATTGTGCTTAGAATGGTGGGGAAGATAAAGCTGAAAAAACTCTTGCCACTGAGCATATATTTCGGCCTCCTGCTCGCGAGTTTCATCTTGCACATGGCCATTCTACCGTAGCACTCGTACATGAGGAACTGATTGGCCTCAGAGAACCGTCACACGCCTATAAAAAATATGAATCAGATGCTCCTGAAAGGATGAATTGACATAAAGCTCATCCCCCTCAGGCTACAAAATATGAGACGAGTCTGAGTGATAACAACGTAGCAGAGATACGTGGAAGTTATCATGCATGGCCCGATACCTCTGGGGTAACTAGAATCGAATGTTAAGTTGCCTAACTCTCTCATGAATCTCGAATGGCTCCACATACCTTAGTGACAGTTTACTATGTCTCTTGATCCGCCTATGTCCCAACCTCGGTGAAACACGCCGAAAAACATGATCCTCGACCACGAACTCCAAGGGGAGTCTGTGACGATCAACATAATATTTCTAATTAGAATATGCAGTTGTCATCCGTTTCTGACTCAACTAAACCGGCTCTTAAGTATCCTCCATGAGATGTGGTCCCAGAAATGATGCCTCACCTACCTCCAACCAGCACAAGGGTGATCGACATCACCTTCCTTATAAAGCCTCATTTGGTTCCATCTCAATAGATTCCTAAAAACTATTATTGAAGGTAAAATGACTAGGGGAGTGTGCTTCTCCCATGAGCCCCCAAAGTCCAGGACACATGCACGCTTCATGTCCTAATACCCTTGTATCATACGCTCTAAATGGCCATTGGTGTGAGGGTGGTAAACTATGCTTAGAAGTACCGGTTTACCCAGTGCCCTCTGAAAACACTTCCAAAAATGAGACGTAAAATGGGTGTCACTATGTTAAATGATAGAATGAGGGACCCCATGAAGACATACTACCTCTCAGATATATAACTTCCTGATCTTGTTAACACTGATGGTATCCTTGATTGGAAAAAATTGAGCTACCTTTATATGTCTATCCACATCAACCCACACTACATCACTACCTCGAGGTGTCCTAAAAAACCTGGTCCTGAATTCCATCACGACATCATCCCATTTCCACTCAGGAATGGGTAACTTTGGTAATTGTCTGGAAGGTCTCTGATGCTCTGCCTTGACCTGTTGACAGCTGGAAAATCTTGTAACAAAACTAGCCACATCTCTATTCATACCTAGCAACCAACACTGACGTCTCAAGTCACAGTACATTTTGGTAACCCGAGTATGTACTATCCAATATGAAGCATGAAACACTCTCATAAACTCCTCGCGTATATCCCCAGGAACCCACACTCATCCATGGATACGCAGTACCTCGTCCTCGACTATCATCCAACCGGGAGGAGGATCATCACATACCACCGAATCCTTTAGAACTAGGCCTTCCAAATCTGATATTTTCCATATCCCTACACTATCCAGGAGGGTATAAATCATAGCTAAAGAAGTAAGATTGGTTCACCCATGAAAATCGGGCACCTCCAAATGCATCTTAGGGAAAAAAATCCATATGTTTCAACTCACCACTGGCCTCCTACAGTGCCTGTAACTGAGTCCTCCTACTCAGTAAATCAGCCACTACATTACCCATACCGGGTGTATAGGGAAGCCCAATTTCAAATTAATGAAGGTATTCAAACCAACTTCACTATATCAAATTCATGTCATGCTGGGTAAAGATATAATTAATTCTATTGTGGTCTGTAATCACAACAAAATGTTCTCCCAATAGATAATTTCTTCAACAACGTAATGCATGAAAAACAGAAGCCAACTCGAAATCATGTGTCATGTAATTCCCCTCATGTGGACTCAACTGCCAAGACATGTACAGAACTACTTGATCCCCCTGCATCAACACTACTACCAGCCCAATACCTGATTCATCACTGTAAACTGTATAGCTCTTCGCTTGCTCTGGAAGTATCAGGACTGGTGCTAATGTCAACCCTCCCTTCAGCTCTTGAAAGGCTGTCTCGCAATCTTCTGAAAAAATTAACATCACACTGTTCTTTGTCAAACCCGTCAATGGTTCTACTAAGCAAGATAAGTCATGTATGAAGCACTAATATTAACAATCCATCCCCAGGAAACTCCATATTTCAAACACATTCATAGGATTCTTCTAGGAAACTACAACTCTCAATTTCTCTGGGTCTAGAGAAACACATTCCTCGAACATAATATGGACCAGGAAGTGTATCTCGTCCAGCCAAAATAGGAGCTTTGAGATCATATCATATAACTCATGCTCTCCCAGTGTACACAGTATGATCTCAATAAATGTGGCATAGTCACGTCGAGTGTGAGAGTACACTAAGATATCTTCCATGAATACTTCCACAAAATAATCTTATTATGGGTGGAACACGCGATTCATCAGAGCCATGAAAACAGCTGGTGCGTTCATGAGTTTGAACGTCATGACCAAGTACTCATATATACCATATCTACTCTGAAAGGCAGAAACAGTATGTCTGATGGTCTAACATGATACTAATGATATATGGATATCACATTAATCTTCATGAACACTCGTGCTCCTCAAAGTTGATCAAAAAGATCATCAATCCTTGGCACAGGTTATGAGTTCTTAATCGTCAACTGGTTCAACTTCCGATAATTCACACAAAGTTTGAGGGTACCATCTGACTTCTTAGAAAACAAGATAGTCAAACCCCAAGGAGAGCTACTGGGTTGGATGAAATCCTTTGCTTGTAACTCCACTAACTATTTCTTAAGCTCTTGTAACTCTAGTCCAGGTATCTTATAAGGTGTAATGGACACCGGTGCTGCTCCTGGCACAATCTCAATAGATAAATCCATATCTCACTCTAGAAGAAGGCCTGAAATGTTTTCAAGGAAGACATCCCAAAAATGATCAACCACTGGTGGGAAATCCTTCTGACAAATTCCCTGGTCATCCAGATATAAGCTCACAATCTAGGCTATCAAACCCCCTCGCCCATGATTCTCGGGTCCATCTCGGCACGCCTGGACATCCCATTCACCCTTGTATAGAAATTATCTGACCTCTAGTGATGTAAAACACACCCTATGATGATAGAAATATACAATGTCTCGAAAGGGTACCAACCAGTCTATCCCGATAATGACATCATAACTCATCATTTCTAAGACAAAGAGGTCCCATAGAAAGTGACACCCACGAACCTATAGGGGGAACTTCATGCAAAGATGCACACAATCCATTCTAGTCCCCATCGTAGTATCTAGTGTCATGATATTTTAAGAATAAGAAACACAGATCCCATGGCTCTCCACAACGGGCACATATATAAATCTATATGTAGAACTAGTATTGAAAAGTACTGAATACAAAACAGAAGCAACTAGAATAGTACCTATGATAGTAGAAGTTCCGGGATCCTACTTTTGTTGGGTCAGTTGCACTGCATATGCCTTCCCAGTTCCTCAGCCCTATAACACATCCTAGCTACCCTGAGCTCACATGTCCTACTGTCTCTGAGATCTGGGTGTCTGGCTACCCGGGCCACAACCACCACCTCTACCTAAACATCTTAAAATATTCTAATTTCCTAACTAATAACAAGTTTTTTTCCCTGCTTCTGCACATAGAGTCTACACAGAACCCCTCTCACTTGTCACTGGTGGAAAAACCCTGCAAAAACGCTGATGATGACCCATCATGCCACAAACTCGACACTCCAATAGGTCATGGGGAAACTGAGGTCTTGTGTGCTCCTCTTTACCACAATGGTAACACATCACCTGGCCACCTTAAATATTATTCTGGCTGGTACTACCATCATGAGAGAAATCCATCTACCAATTACTCTTACCTGTAGAAATAGTACCAGAAACTTGTGCCAAACCACCTTGGACTGCACCACTAGCTTCCCACAGGTTCCGCTCAGTAATTAATGCCTTGTTCGGAATACCATACACTTTAGGAAACCTAAAAAAATTCACTAGTGCGCTGATGTCATATCAAATACCATTCATAATGCATCTAGCCCTCAATGTATCATCACCCACCAGAAAAAGGGAAAAATGTTGTAGATCGGTGAAGCAGGAAAAATATTCCATCACTGACATGGTGCCTTGTTGCAGATTCATGAACTCACGAGCTCGATCTTCCCTCAGAGTCTTTGGAAAGAAAAATTCATAGAATACTGCATGAAAATATTCCCACACCATATCTCTATGATGCTCAGATTGGGTGGTAACATATCACCATCTCATAGAGGAATCACACATCATGTAAGTAGCGAGCATAACCGTCCACATTGGAGGTGTCTCCAAATGCTCAATGATCATCTGCATAGAACCCAGCGAAGACTCCACATCCTAAAGTCCGTCATCCCCTAAAAACGTAGGTGGTTTATTATATAGAAATATACATGTCATCTCTGCCATAAATTTGGCAACCGGCGGTGCTCCCTGGAAGGTCTACATAGACAACATGAAGCATTCACAGAAGTGCGCATTCGTGCCTGCATTCTGTGTAACGGCTGAAACCACATCTAGAACTCCTGGAGGATCCATCATTACCTCGTGGAAAAACATCTCTAGAGTATAATCGTTGCAAATTTCTTGTAGAAAACTTGAGGCCGTCTCGGCGGAATTACTCTACATGGTCAAAAACACGCATTAGGTCAATATCATCAAGGACTATGATCTGGAAGAATAAGAAGGGAATATGAGAAATAAAAAATTCAGTTTTAACAAATCTAGACTACACGGCATGTATAATAACTACACGACATGTTCCCCTAATTATTTCACATGGGCCTTTACTTTGTCCAGAACTGGTCGTGAAACACCCCAAACACACTGCGTGTTTTTCATACACACAACGTGTACTTGAATTTTCATCCCCTTCCCGAGTCCTCCTATATAGCATAGACACACGTCTATACTATGAAAGAGACTACATTGATTTTATATAGAGACCTGGAGATTGACATACATGGACATTACAGTACTTTTGCATAATAATTAATGCATAACAAAAATACACACACAAGGACCGTAATAGTTTAGTGTCTTTGGAAACTTGGAATATAATGTTCTAATCGTTGTGAAAGTTCTTCAACATCTCCCATAAAAATCAACCCCTTTTTTTCTTACTTAAAAACATTCTTTATATCTTGGGGAAAAGAAAACATAAAAGGGGAGAGCTCAAATGCGTAGTAAGGGAAAACATAGAGAATATAAAACAATCCATAAACATTTGACAGAAAAAACATGAACATGAAATTTAAAAATCAAAATCTTGAGAAAAGACATAAATCGTGGAAGTATGTAAGGAATATATCATAATGGAACATCAACCATGATAAAATATAATGGAAATATAACATTTAATTGTGGAAACCATTCAGCACATGTTATGATTTTCAAAGTAGCCAAGGAATTGCTTCCAAGACTATCTTAGTGGACAAAGTCCCTTTCTAAAACGAGTTCACTCCTCTTTTTAGTCCTTTACCACTGAACCGGATTAACTTACCATTCTAGCAATTTCTATCTCATGAGATATAAATCTTTACCCAATGCATTGGAGGGATATATAAGTCCTACCTATCTCATATTGAAATCATTATTTCATGTGCCACAATATAAACATTAATCATTCATCATAACCCAAGAATAATATGGATTTCATAAACATCATTTCATCATAACGTAATCCATACAATAAAATTGGATTTCATTTCATCATTAGAAAAGTGAAACCATGTAACTCAGAGAGACATGATACGTGAAACATGCACATGTGAAATTATGTTATCTTAGATGATTATGGTTTTGATAAAACACTTGAAATGAATTCTTGAGGAAAACATCCTTTTTTCTTCAAAATAATTTTATTTTAACAAAATGACATTCAAATTTAAAAGAGAAAGATTTTTTTGAAAATAGTCATGAAATCTTTTGTAGGAAGCTTCATGAAAATAAGTATTTATAAAGCCGTAAAAATCCATTCATGCCAAATACGTTAAAAAAAACATTCTTCTCGTACTTTTGTCGGAAAAGTCAAACAGTACCTCGTATGGCAAACAAAGATTCCTTAAATACCATGTAGTAAAAGTAAAAAATGGGTAAAAAGAACATTAAAAATACATAAGGACACTTTTAGAAAACATGGACATGGGCGATAACAATAACCCCAGTAAATACTTATGTATAAGCAATCTTGGATAAAAAAATGAGATTTGAAAAATAATCCCTTACCTTAGGTCCGATATGCTTCGTACGTTTCCGAAACTCCTATAAAATGATTTAAATAATGTCATTGACGTATTACAGAATCATATATATTGTTATGATATCATATATGGTTCAATTTTGACTTTATATTACCCGTTCTTTTGTATGTTCCATGTTAAAGCAGCGTTTTGGGTTAAATCTTTTTATTTATCGTATGTGTTTGGACTTGTTGTTCTTGATATTATTATTTATATCCTGATTAACATAATTCCAGAATGAAAAAAATGATTTATATATAATATATATTCATCATATACACATATATATTATAGATCGATAAAAGGAATGAAATACACCGTTCATGTAGACGGTAGGCCGTATGTACGCATGAACGCTCTTTTCGTTTCCTTATTGAATTGAATGAAACTAAATAGATAACATACATATATATATACATAAATACAGTAGTATTATTATTTCATATATTTCATTATTATTCATTATACAAACTTTATGATCATTCATGTATGGTTAAATGGAAAATGAATCGCATCGCTTCGTGGAGACGGTAATCCGTACGTACGCACAAGCGATGATATCGTTCCCATAATTATTGAATAGAATTGGAGTGGCTGGTATAATATATCAGAATCAGTATGATATTATAATAACCATATATAGTTATTATTTACTCTATTATACCCATCCATGTAAGGTGTTGGTTGAAAAACAGATTTCACCACGGCATGGAGACGATATTCCGTACGTACGCACGCGTGGTGATTTTGTTTTCCATAGGATGGATAGATGGTGAAATAGGGTTGTTTAATAATTATAATAACATATAATTATATTAGTTATACTGATTTTATTACTTAATAATGAAACAATTAAAGAAGAATAAGTGGAAGAAGAAATAAAGTTGAAAGAATCGGTAACAAACATTACCTCTTCTTTGAAGCGCCTCTTTGAGACCTCCTCTAAGCGCACTAAAATTGGTATTTTTAGAAGACCAGAACCTATAGGATGTTTCTATGGAAGTGGAGAAGATAATTGTTTAGGGTTTGGCTGAGCATTAAGGCTCAATGTGGTGTGAGGAAGAGAGGGAGGAGGTTCCCTTTTATAAGGGAGGAGAGGGGCACCTTTGGAAAAACTAAAAATATTATTTAATTATAAAGTCATATTCGGTTTTTAATAGCTCCAAATTAATTTATTTAGAAGATAATGTAAGGATGGGTCTAAATCCTCTCATCCAATAGAATTTAGACAAGTTTAGGTTTCTATTTTAACCTTATCATTTAGATTTAACCTTAAGTTAAATAATTTTACTTTATCTGTGTCTTCTTGTTTTCTTACACTATAAGGTTAATAAACATAATATAATAATAAAAACGAACCCAAAGTTGTTTATTATTAATATATATAACCTTATCTATGTCATTAGGCCTAACCTTAGATTTTTAGGAATAAGGTAACAATTAATAATATAATATTTCTTTTAAAAACTATTTTATGTCAATTTTGACACTATTTGGTAATTGATTTTTGGGAAAATCATAACAGAATGATTAGTTCAAAAAAAATTAAATAAATAAATAATAACATGCTATATTAACATATAAAATTAGTTTAATTCATGTAATGTCTAAAATTACATTTATTTGGGTATTTATAATATCAATTATGTAAATATTTCATTAATAAGATTATTACTGCATCATCTTTGTGTCATTGATTAATTAAATTATTTAATGTCTAAAAATTATAACTAAAATACCATTATGTAGGAAAGCTTTTTATCTTTATAATGAATATTTATAGTCAAGTTTATATTATGTATTATTCTATATTAAAAATGATTTACTTATTAATCTGTGATTTTATATATTTTAACCCTTCTTTAAATAAATTAATATTAAATGTCCTAGTGTAATCCAAGTGGGCCTAAATGGACATATTTTATTCATAAGGTTGTTTTTTGGTCGAAATAAACTAATCCAATAGAATTAGGACATGTTTTAGGGTAATAATAATATAAATTTTACCCTTAATTACCCGATTTAGTTTTAACCGTGGTAAAAAAAGTAAAAAGTTACTATTCACCAAAAATTATTTTCATCTCATTGAACCACATTTTAGTCCTTGATATTAACCGTGTCTCTCGGATTTTCGAAATTCCACTCACAGAAGTGGTAAAATAAAGTTTAAATTAAAAAAGTCTGTTTTTTAACTACCACTAAGTGGATTCACTATTCATCGAAAATTGTAGTTTTTCAGAAAAATACCAAAAATTCAGACTAAGCATTATTTGATATTCAGAATTCAAAATTGATTTCTATTTTCCAAAATTCATAAGATATAAGCGGAATTAATTAATTTTAAATTTAATTCCCTTTATCAAAACAAATAGCGTGTTTTTAAGAAACAAAAACAATCAAAAGATTGCTACTTGTTTATATCCAATTTCAAAGTGAAATTAATTCCAATGAACAACATTGGATTAAATGGTAGAAAATATATTCTAATTATACTTTAAACCCAATTATAAAGATAATCTGACCATATAAATTATTGCAATGAAAAAAGTTGTTTTTAATTAAAATATAGTGTATTTTTACTATTCATTAAAATATGAAAGTTATCAGAAAAAAATGAAAAAATTATTCAAAGTAAATTTTTATATCCTGATTCCAAAGAACAATTATATTGTGTCAAATTTAACTCATATAAATTTAAAAAACAAGATTTATGGTGGGTGCCCCATAAAAAGGCGGTAAAACTGCATTTTTTTAAAAATACTTATTTTACCTGAAAAATTTATTTTATTCTCATAGCATGTTCTAGAATTGAGTAAAATGAATAATAATGTTATAAAATTCAAAATGTAGGTAATAATATTCATAACGGCTAGTTCGTGATAATATTACAAACATATATCGTTGTTTAGTGAATCCTGGTATTGCGTACAACACACGCTATCAAGGAGGGTCGCGATTGCATGTAATGCAAGCCAAGTCAGGGTTGCGTGTAATGAATTCTCTCTTTGGTGTAGCGTACAACACAACACATCAACGAAATTAAAATAATATTCTTCATAAAATCTCGAGGTGTTACAGTGTATATGGTCTACATGATATGTACTAGACAAGCTTACCGACCCGTGTTGTTCATGACACGACTGGGTACATAGCTCACACTACATGACGTTTTTCAGATATACACGATGTGTATGACTTAGATTCCAACTTCTTGTGTTTTTAGTGACATGACCAAATACTCGGTTGACACTGCACGACATGTTACACCCGCACACGACTTGTACAGTACCGTATTTCCCCAGCCACATGGCCATGTCCACACAGTCTCTCACCGGTCAAGATGACACAACGTGTCCCACAGGTACACAGCATGTACTAGAAAGGATAACACTAACCTGTGATGTTAGTTACACAGCCGAATTCCCATATTAGACTACATGAGGTGTTCAGACGAGACAAGACGTGTTGAGGAGAAGTTTCTCTATCTATGATGGTAGTTACATGACGAACACATGGTCGACACGACAAGTGCAACCGTTACACGACATGTTCTCTCTAGAGGTCCCCCATCCAGTGTTTCTTCCTACACAGCCTATGACATGGATAGAAACTACACAGTGTGTATATAAGGTAAATGTTGTGTACTTAATTTTTTATCATTTCTTCCCGAACAGAAGAGTTCATCCTGTGTAATAAAAACTAAACGGAGTGATTTTTTTTCCAAACAATAAGCCTCAGAAACTACTACAGTGTCCATAAAACCTCTAAATTAACACCAAAGTTCCAAATTCTGATCCTTGAGGGCCCAAACTCCCCATGAAGCCAGGCTTTGCATCTTGTACATGTTGTAACAAAGTAAAGAAGTCGATGATCCACCAAATTTCGGTTGATGAGGACCCATACTCATTAGGATACAAAGATTGGAATTCCTTCAAAAAACATTACATATCAAAACCTTATGGAATAGAAGGTATTTTATAATGGCATATATTACAATAGCGTGCATTTTCAAGCACATCATCTATCGCATCAACATGAAACTCCTAATTCACTTAACTGGCATGAATACTATGCATGACATGTGATTCTAACATGTTTCTAAATGAGGCATGAGATGTAATACCCTCATTTTTTCAGGTTGAAACTAAATAGAACCCAAGTATAAAAATATAAATAGCACACCACAAATGCGTCACCCAATAGTGAAAATCATTTTAATTGTAATAATCATAAACAGCTAATCACACTTTAATTTGAGAAAATATGACCTTTACTTGTACATGGGGTAGCTACTCCTAAGAAAAATTTATTACTAAATCTCTTAGCAATCAATCTCATTCAGTCGTCTCCAAATAATATTATAACTCAGAGAAAAGAAATCCTCCTCTGATACCAATTTGTAACAACCCAAATCCGGGTTCCACACTATGGGTTCCCCAAACCTAGTTGGTCACATGACCTCTAGTTCATTCCCCCAAACGCTAGAGGCTGCAGACTAGTAGTGAGGTCCTATGTGTGAAAGTGGGGAAACTATGACCTCATTTGTCAAACTATTGCGCAATAGAGAATATACAAACATACCAAATGTAGAAGCAGTAAAAAATACCAAGATAAAATGGACAATTGTACTAAAGTAAATAAGTTACCAACATTCATATATATATAATGATGAAATATGTTCATAATTATATGAAATCATCCAAAACAGGATATACTGCAATCTAAAACAATACAGCACAAGGTACATGTACAAAAATGCAAAACAAAACAGTGCAGAAGGAAATTAGTAGCATCGCAAGCCAAATCTCGGTCCCAGGCTCTCTCACTCCTCATCTACATTGAAGTACCTATATGTGGATTATTGCCTTTATAAACACCTGCAACAATCTAATCTTTTTGGGCACAAGACATGACCCAAATAGGGTGTGAGAAATAAATCCTATTAGGGAACCACCAATGGATCGTGCCTAACTATTAGTGAAAATGTGAAACAGTAGTGTGTAATAATGAAATTCAGTAAATTGGTAAGTACTCAAAAGTAGATACTCCTACCAAATCCATAACCATTTAATTATCATTTAAAAATTGAATATAATTTAATTTTATGTTCCAAAGACTTGGCCTCACCTGGAAATCTCCTATACAGCTGTAGCAAATACCACAACAGGTTATCTAACATGTAGAAGGTAAAACCATACAATACCTGTGATTTATCTTGGAAGGAATAAAATATGAAATCACCACAGTGTATATTAAAAGTAAACAGTGTCCTTATACATGAAAATTCATACCCTCATGTAATCAGAATTGAAACCCTTAGGTGTTTTTCCTTAGGAATAACGAATATTGCCCTATGGAATATGAGATACTGCCCTCAAGCATAGAAGCTACTTCCCAAAGGCATAAGAAAATTTTCCCTCAGGCTAAATAGAGAATTTCACTGAGGCTAAATAAACACTACCCTCTGGCTAAGAAAAACACTGTCCTCATGCAACACAAGTAACCGGGCCGAGCCCAACATAAATTCATGCAATTCATATACATTTTCTATTAAGAAATCTCAATGAATGCTATAATCATGACATACCCACGTGTATCCTAACCAAATCTCTAAACAAGGGAAACACACCCACGTGGGGGCCCTGGATCAAAGCAGTGATCCCAAACAAAATTTTATAAATAATCTAAAGATTACCTATGCAATTATAGCTATTTAATAAGTCAAGGAATAATCTATATGATAGTCCAAACATGAGAACATTGCACTATGGTACCCAAAAACAACTCAACAGTTATAAACACAAGACCACCTACCTCGATCTCATCTGATCGATATATATGAACGACGCCTCCCGAATCAACCGAGAAGGTCGTAGCTCTAGCAAGAATGATAACCCATTAAAACCAAAATAACATCCCCTTGTGAAAAAATTGTAAGGAAGCACTCATGTAGAGTGAAGGGTTTACCTGTGCGGTCCAAAAGTGATAGACGGAGGAAGAATCCGAGTTTCGATGTGGGATCGAAATATCTTCCAGGCTTCGTCATCCCCTCCCAGTGCTCCAAATGAACTCACTAACTCCTCTTCCGAGTGAGGAGGATACTTCCCATTTATAAATAAAACATAACTATAGGGCATGTACTCTCAAGTACACGACGTGTAATTTTAATTTTTAACACTTCATCTGGCGGCCACAATCTAACGCCTCACCGTTCATCAGCCGACTTGGTTACATGACGTGTATTTCTAAGTTCATGGTGTGTACTGTTCCTCTTCTGGCTGCTTCTCCCACTTCCTTATAGTTCACCTGTTGACTGATTCTGCGGCGTATATATTCTATGTACATGGCATGTAGTAAATTATTTCACCCTTCATCTTCGAAGGGACTACATGCCCGGTATACTAATCCCACATGGCCAAAGTACACGACATGTGGAAAAGTAAACTGTGTGTACCAATGAATTTTGGGATTTTTTCCCATATTATTTATTTTCTCAAAAACACATAAATTAAAAGGAAAATAAGAAACTTGAATCTCAAGAATAAGAACCGGATTCTTACACATACGGCTTACCATCACTATGAATAGTGCATTTCATTTCTTATCACCAAATGTTATGTACTATTTTAAATAAATTTATATACAGGATATATATGATATATATGTTAAATAAATCATGAATATCATTCTGAATATAATGAAAAATTACCACATGAACAACATGTAATTATAAGAAGTCCATTTTTGACTTAAGTACCAAATATCGACAATGTGACCATTATTAACCGAAATGATTATCTTATGTTTATCTCATGGTAATAATTGATATAAAATTAATAATAAACATGAAAATGGTTCTTAAAAAAATAAAATTAACTTTAATTTATTATTAATGAGATTAAAGAACGAACGAGTCATGTCAGAGACGAGGTAAGGGACTTTGTCTCTATCTCCATTCATTATGGAATATTTTGTTTTATTACATGCATTTTTTATATGCTGTATAAACAAACTAGACTTTTCATTTCATTAAATGTAAATCTTTTTCAATGATTCATTTTAATAAACAATGAAAAGGAATGCTTCTTTTAACGTAAGTGGTGATAACGAACTTTCCGCTGCCGTGATTATTATTTGGTCTTTGGCATCCTTAACAAGCCATAATGTTTTTAAATGAAAAATAAAAACCATATAATATTTTATGTATTTTGGTATTTAAAATGGTTTTGATAAAGTATATTTTATGTCAACATATTCAAGTGATATATTGTGATTGAAATATGGAAATGTTTTCATTACTTTATATTTGTTGTATGTGTTATAATTTTATAATGGTACATGGACATTTGATGGGCGGTCACATGATAAAATAGATGACGGGTGGTTCCGTGATAAACAATTATTGGTGGTTACATTATAACCACCAATTCATTAGGCATGGAAGTCTGTCGTATGACTATTCCATTTAGTGATATGTGCGGAAGTCAGCCGTATGGTTATTCCGTTTATGTATGTTTGTGTCCCAAGATACCATTATATGTTATGTGTTATTCATATGTGTTTTAGGGAAATCGGTCGGTTACCAAAGGTTAAGCAATGATATATTATTTATTGAAGAGTATTTACTACTTCATAAAGGTGAAAAGTATTACTTATGATAAATTATTCATGGTTTAATTTTTGTTTTAAAAAACAAATAGATTTCCTTCATTTTGTATACCTTACTATGCTTTTTATGCTCATCCCATGTTTTTGAATTTTTTCTTCACATGCTATAAAGTCAAATAGGTTCAATGATGGGATCATGGAAATGTCATTCTCTCTAAAACAAGGAACTATACATGACTCTTTTTTTATGAATTATTATTTTGTGAAAAAATGGAAACTGGGAAGATGTGTCTATAAGTAATATTCAAGTTTTTATGTACATGTTATGATCTAATTCTCAAAATCTCTAAACTTTAAAAGATCCTCTATGTGAATTGTTAACTTAATATTTGAATATGCAATGTTTAAGGTCAGGTCCTTATAGTTGGTATCATAGGTCTGTTTAGAAAACTATAGGAGTTAAGGTTTTATTAAATTAATATCCATAAATTAATTTATGTTAATATTGAAATGAAATAGCATTTATAGATTACCATGTTGCTTCACCTAAGATATTGCTATATTCAGAATGGTTTTCGATGGAGGAAACAAGGAAGCTATGTTGTGATGACATCCGGAGGAAGACAACATTCCAAGTCAGCAACTAGAGATGGTCAGAATCGGAACCGAAAAATTTGTTGCAGGGATGGAACAATTGACTGAGGATATAAATTTTGGTGGTACCTATGCACGAGATCAGCCAGATCAACCATAGAGGAACATGTCAGTAGGGGACCATTTCATGAGGCAACATCCCCCATCATTCAAAGGAATATCTAAAATTGTGCAATAATAAGGATATATTAAGTCACAAGGAAATATTTTTGATGTCATGGTGAGTTCATAACATCAAAATGTTAGTCTTGATGATTTTTTTGAAGGTGAATCTGATCAGTTGCGATCGATGGTGAAAAATATCAGGGATAGTGAGGAGATTGATTCTCTTGATTGGGATTAATTAAAAGGGATATTTCTTGATAAAAATTTTCCTAAGGTTTTCATTTTAGGATGGAAAAAAAATTCTTGGAATTGAGGTAGGATTATGACTCATTGGATTCTTATGAAGGAAAGTTAATTTGACTTGCAAGGCTTTCTATAAATTACATATGAGATCTATATAGTAATATAAATCGACATTAATCAAGATTAGAGAAGTGATATCGAATAATATTAGCCTCTTGTGAGATGAAAAGTTCTGAAAAACTTTTTCAATGTGCGGGGAATGTAGAAATAGAGTTTGTCGATGACCATGTGATCTTCAACAAACCACAAAATATGTTGTCAAATTGGAAGGCAAAGGGAAAAAATCATTAAAGAAGACTATAGGTAAGAAAAATAAATACCCATATTGTTAAAATTGTGGTAATAATAATATTAGAGAATGTTTATCAATATATGTAATGTGATTCGGGTGTGGTAAGTATGGTCATATTTCTCATAACTGTAAGATGACAATCATGAAAAAAACGAAATTACAGTGGTAAGAAGTTATAAGTGCAATGAAATGGGTCATTATGCCAATGGTTGTCCAATGAAGAACTAAACTGAGGGAAAAAATTCAGACTACAAGTAGAAAGGGGTGGTTAAATCCATCAAAACTAATTCCAGCGATGTAGGGCCATCAAATGATGTAGTATCAGGTACACAATTTGTCTGTTCAGATTATTCCAATGTGTTGTTTGATTCGGGGTCTATACATTCGTACAATTATATAATGTTTTCAAGTAAATAAGTAATTACATATCAAGATATGAATCCAAAACTGATGGTAAAAAACCCTGGAGGAAATTTTGAGATAAAAAGAAATTATAAGAACCTATATGTCTATGTGTGGGGGAAAATCAACCTGTAAACCTTATTGTTTTTCCTCTAGTATAGTTTGATGTTATTTTGGGCATGGATTGGCTATTTTTTTATCATTCTATGATTGACAATAGATGTAAAAAGGTTTCTTTTCAAAAATATTATCAGACTATGTAGAATAATGAAACCTTACTTATGATAAAATATCAGGAAGATGAGAAACTAGTAAAAGTTGGAAGTGAATGACACCTTTCACATATTATTGAAGACAATTGAACTTTTCATATTAATGATGTTCCAGTGGTAAATTAGTATCTTTATCTTTTTTCTAATGCATTTTCTGGTATTATACCTATTAGAGAAGTTGATTTTACTATTGACTTTGTTCCTAATGATAATACAATTTCAAAACACCCTTAAAAAATGGCTCAAATTGAACTTTTAGAGTTAAGGAAGAATTTACATGAGTTATTAGATAAAGGATACATTGGACCTATCACATCAACATGGGGAGATCCTGTCTAGTTGGTTATAATGAAATATTGTTCAATGATTCATTGCATTAATTATAGAGCATTCAATAATATCACTGTTAAGAAAAAGTATCCTTTTCCTCTTATAAATTATTTGTTTGATCAGCTCCTGTGAGCTCAGTAATTTTCGATGATTGACTTGATTTAGGGGTACCTAAAGCTGAAAGTAAAGGAAATAGACATTCTGAAGACCGTGATTCGTACAAGATATGACTATTATGAATTTTTAGTTATGCCTTTTGGGTTAACCAATGCATCTACTATATTCATTAATCTTATGAGTATAATTTTCTATGTGTTATTCGATATGTTTTCTTTTGTGTTCATCGATGATATTTTGGTTTATTCTAAAAGTAAATGAGAACATGGAAGTTATTTGAGGTTTCTCTTACAATCCTTAAAAGAAAAGAAAATATTTGGTAAATTTTTTCAAGTGTGATTTATGGTTACAAAAAATATTCTTCCTCAGTCACTTTTTTCAAAAAATAGAATAAATGTTGATCCAACTAAAACAAAATTTGTTAAAGAATGGAAAATCTCCACATATATAACTAAGATCAGTAGTTTTCGTGGTATGTTAGGTCAGTATGAGAGGTTTGTTGCGAATTTTTCAAGACTATCTAGCCCACTGACAAAGTTAACATGAAAAGGTATTATGTTCATCCGAATAAATGAATGTGATGATTGTTTTCAGGAATTGAAAGGAATATTGGGGAATGCTCTTGTATTTCCACTACCTTCCAAAAATGGTAACATTGTTATTTACTATGATGCTTCGTTGAAAGAACAAGGCTATTTCCTTATATAGAATGATCAGGCAATTTCTTATGCTTCAAGTCAGTTGAAACGTCATTAGATAAAGTACCCTACATATGATTTGGAATTAGATTTTTTTTGTTTATGCTTTAAAAATTTGGATGCATCATTTGTATGGATTAAAATGTGAAATATATACTAACCACAAAATTTTGAAGGATATAATCACTCAAAAATATTTTAACACGATACATAGGAGATATTAGGAAATAATCAAGTATTATGATTCCACAATCAATTAGTATCTAGGAAAAGTAAAAAAATTGGCTGATGCATTAATTCAAAAATTTAATGCTTCATTAACCATAATACATTTGGAACGAGATCCTTTGGTTTTTTTGATTAACATTTTCATTGAAGTTATACGTGTAGGAAATTCTTATTTTTTGTTTCAGGTTTCAGTTGAATCATCTTAATCAAACAGAATTAAGTAAGCATAAAAAGAATATAGTGAGTCACAAAAAAAATGTAGAGATGTTTTAGAGGGGTATGTTGCCTCAATTTAACATTGATAATGATTGTGTTTTGAGGTTGGGAAAATGATTATGTGTTCTTTTTTATTCATAGTAAATTAATGAGTAGTTATGTGAAGCTCATAGTTCCTTGTTTTTAGTTCATCTTGGCAGTAAAAAGACGTATAGTGATCTTCAGAAGTATTACAGATGGGATGAAATGAAAAGTGATATTATTGATTTTTTTGTGAAGTGTTTGACTTGTTAGAAATTTAATGAAGAGAGGTAGATAGGGATGTGGATACTTCAGTCATTACTGGAACCAGAGTGGAAATGGGAAAATATATTCAGGGACTTTGTTGTGGAATTACCAAAGACATATTGAGGTAATAATTCAATCTGGTTTATTGTTTATCGTTGGACTAAATCTCCTCATTTCCATCCAATTAAGGATAATTTGTCTCTAGTTCAACATTATCGGTTGTATGTTAAAGATATTGTCAGGTTACTTGGTGTTCCCATCTATATTGTTTCTGATCATGATCCCAAGTTTACTTCTATCTTTTGGAATGGCCTTCATAAATCGTTGGGTAATGAATTAAATTTTAGTACATATTTTCACCCACAATCAAAAAGGAAGTCATAATGAACAATCCATCCCTTGGATGATATGTTAATTGATTCTTCACTAGATTACCAGGGAATATGGGAGAAACATATTTATTTTTATTGAATATCCTTTTAATAACAGTTTTCATTCCAGTATATAGATGACTCCATTTGGGGAATTATTTTGGAATTGGTGTCGAACTCCAGCTTTTTGGGATGAAGTAGGTGAATAGAAGCTGATGGTGCCCGAATTGGTAGAAGAGATGGTAGAAATAGTTTAGTTTATTCAGAATCACATGATAAAATATCAGAGTAGGAAAAATGTTATGCCGATAACCAATGGAATGATATTTCTTTTGAGGTGGGGGATCATGTGTTTCTCAATGTTTCCCCATCGAAAAGTGTGACGAATTTTGGCAAGAAGAGAATGTTGAGTCCAAGGTTCATTGAACCATATGAAATCCAAGTGATAGTTGGATCAGTTGCATACAATGTGGCTTTACCTATTATTTTATCCTAGGTACACAATGTTTTTCATGTTTCAATGTTTAGAATGTTTATGCCAGATCCATCTGATGTTTTGAGACCAAAGGTAGTACAGTTGGAGGGACAATCTCTTTTATTAGGAACAACCCGCCCTAATTCTTGGCCATAGAGATCATGTTTTAGGGAATAAGGTAATTCTACAGGTAAAGGATTTGTGGAGAATCCATATGGTTGAAGAGGCAATGTGGGAATATGAAATCCCGTGATGGATAAATACCCCCATAGATTTGATAAGTAAATAAAATTACAAGGACACAATTTCCAAAAGGGGGAAGGATGTAAAATCTCAGGTAAATAAAGAAAAATTACATATTCATATTTTTAATATTTTTGAATTAAATATTAATTTTACTTTAACGGGATTTTCTATGTTCGATAGTGTACTCAATATGCAACAACTGGTTTCTTTGAAATCGTACGTTGCACACCAATAATATAATATGATTATTTTACATGGTAGTTAACACCTTGCTATTTTATTGGTTGGAATTAAAAGAAACAACTAAAGTATGATTATACGTGTTTGTTAAATGTTTTTACAATTATTTAATAAAGGATAGAGGCTTAATATGTGAATGAATCTAATTTAAAGCATAATTTACATTAAAAGGCTGATTTATGGAATTTTGTTGGAGAACAGTCTATAAATCTATTTTGGACACTTTTAGATGTTCAATTTTACCAAATAAAATTCTTCTTTAGAGTCAAGACATCAAAATTTACTTTTGGTTATTTTTTGTTATTTTTTTGATAAAATTCATCTGTTATGAATAGTGACTAATATTGTATTTTAATTCAAATCTTCCTTTTAATATAATTTATTAATAATGATAGATTATATTTTTAATTGGTTTTATAGTTTAATTATATTATGTTTTTACCATTTAATACAATTGTGGTCATTGGAATTAATTTCAATTTGAAATTGGACAATAACAAGTGTCAATATTTTGATAGATATTGTTTCTTAAAAACATGCTATTTTTTTTGAAAACGGGTATTAATTTGAAATTAATTAATCCAAATTATATACTTCAATGTTTGTGAAATAGAGTTCATTTTTGAATTCAGAATATATAATACAACTTCGGCTGAATTTTCTGTATTTTTCTGAAAATCATCAATTTTGGATGAATAGTGAAACCACTAAGTAGTAGTTAAAAAAGTGACATTTTCATTTAAATGGAATTTTACCACTTTGGTGAATTGAATTTCAGAAATCTAACAAACCTGGTTATTATTAGCTTGTAAAATTTTGTTCAATATTATAAAAATAATTTTTGGTGAATAGTAACTTTTGACTTTTTTTTACTGCGGTTAAAGGTAAATAGGGAAATTCAATGTAAAAATAATATCAAAAAAATAAAAAATTCCCTTCACACAAATCCTAACATTATTGGATGAGTAATGGCTAACCATGGGCATATATGGGACAATTTTGGAACACCATGGTGCCACTTGGAGTGATAATTACTCTTAGATTATTTAATTTAAAGTAAAGAGAAAAATGACACAAACAAATATGTTTTAGTAAATAAGTTATTACATAGGGTTATAAAAATTATAATTTCGACTATAAATATTCATCGGAAAGCTATAAATATTTACTGAATCTTGGTATTTTTTTATAATTTTGATACATTATATAAATTAAATTATGAATGACATGATAATGATGGAGTGTTTACCTCATTAATAAATAATTCAATTAAATAAGATTATAAAGATTAAAATAATATCCAAAACATGCCCAATTAATATTGGATGATTTTATTTTGACCATGATTCATCATATCATCAACTGTAATTAGATTCGGACCTTCAAAAATCTAAAATCATTATATTATAAAAAAACATCACACTTTCATAAAGAGTCCCTCCTCCGCCATATAAAAGCCCTCACATATAACCAATTCCTCTTACCACTCATGCCCCTTGTCTCATAAAACATATGGCCAATTAAGCTCACTACATCCCTATACTCCTAATAGAAGCCTTATCATAGGCAGAAGTCAGTTCAACAAAACATATTGGTTCAAACAAAATGGAGTTACCCGAAATAAAGATAACATTTGCCATTAAATTGTATTGTTTTATTTTGTTTAATTTTACTTCCCCAACCCCATAACCTCTTTATATTACTTTATTATTTTTCCACACCTGTATCCTCAATATGATAGGTTGTTGTAATGAGACTTATTTGAACTATACTTACACACACCTCCATATAATGTGTAAAAACATATTATTTCTATGGACGATGAACTACTGCCTCACGAAACGATGATTGTTAAAATATCTCCAACTACATATCAGGGTGGAAATTATGAAGGAACTGTATATATATATGATATATATTATATTTATATTGTTTCTATGCTTCTATATTTTTCATTTATATAATACCTTTATGGTTTCTATAATTGGTAAATATGATAATCTCATTTGAGGAAGTGCAGACTACATATCCCTCAAAGTGATATAACTCATTCTGCCCTTATGTGGAACACATAAAAGTTAGAGTTGTTGAAATTATAAATGAATTATACAAGAATTATAATATTATTTTGAATAATTATGTTTTTATTCCATGTGTATTTGAAATAGAAATGGAAGTAGCGTTCATGCATACGTAAGGCTTTCCGTCTCAATGAAGGATGCATTTCATTTCTTATCACAAAATAATTTGTACTATTATAAATACTTTTATATAATGGATATATATGATATATATATCATAAATATCATTCCGGAATAAATGATCTTTTTACCACCTGAACAACGTGTAATTATAAGAAGTCCATTTTTTACTCAGGTGCCAAATATCTACAAAATGACCATTATTAACTTAAATTGTTATATAATGTTTATAACATGGTATTAATTGATATAAAAGGAAAAATAAACTTGAAAAAGGTTCTTAAGTAAGTATAAATTATCTTTAGATTATTATTTAGGAGATTAATGTACGGATGGGTAAATTCAGACACGAGGTAACAGACTTCGTCTCAATCTCCTTTCATTGAGGCATATTTTGTTTTAATCCATGCCTTTATTCCATGTGTTTTATTAACACCTGTGACTTTTTATTTCATTCAAAGGAAATATTTATCTTTTATGTTTTTTACTAACAAAAAAACGGAATGTTTCATTTAACATATTTGGTGACAATGACCATTTCATTTCCGCAAGTATTATTTTCTCTTTGACTTCATGAACAAGCCGTAATGTTTTTAAAAGGACAATAAATAACATATAAACTTTTATGTATTTTTCTATTGAAAGTGGGTTTGATAATGGATTTGTTATGTCAATATATTTTAGTGATATATGGTGATTGAAATGTGATAATGTTTTATATCCTTTATATTGTTTGTATGCGTTATGATTTTATAATGGTACTATGAAATTAGGAAGGTGGTTAAGTGATAATCTAAATGAAAGTCGGTACCATGATTATCCAGGATGTGTGGTTACATTATAACCTCCAATGCATTGGGTAGAAAAGTCGGCCATGTGGCTATTCCATTTAGTGATATGTGTGGAAGTCGACTGTATGGTTATTCCATTTAAGTATGTTTATATCCTAATTACCCTTTACAGGTTATTTGTTCATTATATGGTTTATATAGTAATATTTTGGTTACAAAAGGCTAAGCAACAATAATTTATTCAATGATGAGTATTTACTAATTAATTAATTTTAAAATTATTATTTATGATAATGTACTTATGGTTGAATTGTTGTTTTGAAAAACAAACAGTTTTCCTACATTGTGTTTCCCTTATTGAGATTTTTATGCTCATCCTATGATTTAGAATTGTTTTTCACAAGAAAAAAATTGGAATAAGGTCATGTATTAGATCATGGAAAATTCATGCTGTCTAAAACATTGTACTAGACATGAACCTTTTTCCAAGAATTTTTATTTTGTAAAAAAATTAAAATTGGGAATATATGTGAACATGTAATATTCATGATGTTATTTATATGTAATGAACTAATTCTCTAAGGCACTAAACCTTAAAATATTCTCAGTGTGAATTATTAACATATTTCAAGAATATGAAATGTTTAAGGTTGGGTCCTCAAAACCTCATTCTTGAATAAAATCATAAAAACTAATAGAAATAAAATATTCCCACTTTGTAAATATATAACATCATTTTAATAACTAATATTAAACTAATATTTTAGATAAATATATATTAGTAAAATATATAGGTGAAAACCCTAGGTAATCCCCCTATTCATTTTTATTAATATATATATAAATACCAGATGAATTGGATCACAATCTGGGTGTACCCATCGTATAAGCTATATCAGGATCATAAGTTATTCATGAACTAAAATGGGATAAAACCACTATATAAGATATTTTGGGCTCCAAGAGTTCTTATATATGATAATTTGGTACTATATGCTGAAATATTACAATATTATCTGATCATTCTCATTATAAAAATTTAAAATACATTTTGGAACTCAATGATAAAAAATTCAGATGATATGAAATTAGTTTTTTAATAACAAATTTTCAGTATAAAAACCCATAAAAACTACAAAGAGTGTTTTGTATGAAATAATGAATTATTCTAATTTAATCCAATTGAACAATTATTATTATAATTGTTTGAACATTCGTTTATTATATATATGTTAAAATACAACATTCTATTTTCCTTATTATTGAAAATAACATGTATGAAACACCTAAAAGGATTTCTTGTGGAAACCACATATATAAAGTATAATTTGAATAAATATCAATTCATAATTAGTTTATTTCATTATAAAAAATATATAAAATTATATTATGAAATATGAGAATCAAAAAATATTTGTAAAATAATCATTAAAATAGGATTTAATGAAATCCATTAATGTAATCCTGAACTGTCACATGAATTCTTTATCATATAGAATAATAAAATTATATTAATTATTTACATTATTAATAATATTTTATAATAATATTATCTGTCACACTACTGTTATTTATAATATATTTCTATTTAAATAAATTTTATATAAGTTATATCTAATAATCCACACAACATTAGGTTTAAACAATTCACAATATTCAATTATGGACATTAAAATTAAGATGTTATGTTAGTATGTATGCATAAAAATAAAACAATTATAAAAATATTAATATTACACATGTATATTTTATGTCTATTATTGTAAATGAAATAGAAATCATTTCAAATAAATCATTTCTCTCTGAAAAACTACATTTTTATTAAAAATAAACTAGTTGAGATTTTTGAATATAATAGAAAATATATTTGGAAAATATAAATATTTTTTTTGAAAAATAAAATAATTTTTTAAATCATCGAATCAATATTTTCCTACAGTGAATATTTGGATTTTCTAAAAACATTTCATTTTCTAATGAATATTGAAAAAAAGCTAATTTTAATAGAAGACAACCATTTGGATTAAATGGTTTATAATGAAAAATTATATTTTTAAATGGTTTATATGTAAAATAGGTTTAATTTTATATGTTTTAATCATATATTTACCATTGTAATAACATTCAATGAGAAAACTGATATAATATTTTTCTAAAATTTTTGAACATTTTATCTCTAAAAAATTATATTCTGCACATGTATGTTGGATTAGTATTAAATTACAAATTTCAACTAATATCGTTTAAATTTGGTAAAATATATTACATATTTTAAATTATAATAATATATTTTCTATACTAAATTCAAATAAATTATTATGTAAACTTAATATTGAAAGAAAAACAAAAATTAATTACTGAAATTTTTGTAAAAATGGATATATTATGGGATTGAAATCAAAATATAAGTCACAAAGTTACATAATAACATTTATAAAATTTACATTATAGACATATTTTGTCCATAAAAGTAATTAGTCTTGATAATTCCCCATTATCAAGCTTTTGGCATGTCAAAATTTTGGGTTCACCATTTCATTCCAAATATTTAAACTATACAACTCACCTCATTTATAAAAATAAACCCCATATCCTCTATTCATTGCACTAAAACATCTTATTTTTAAAGCAATTCATACCAAAATCACTTTTCAACATACATACCCTAATCCTAGATTCCTTGTAGTTGTAATAAATTCAACTTTGGAAGGATTTTTGTGATAATCTATGGATGTTACATGAAAAAGGTGTAACATTATTCGACAAAGATTTTCATTTTATTTCACCACCCAACTACTTAAATTATTATTAACTTTTTCGATATAATAATATAAGGGTCATAAAAATATATATTTTGTATGGAATTTTCAAAACCTTACCCACATCCATCAAATGTTTTATAAAATCATCATTCATGTGTACCATAGACTACCACCTTTAGAAGAGATATCATACTTTTCCTCATTAGCACCACTCATGGTTACGTATGATGATTACTATAAATTTTATATAGGGTATATGTAAAATAATAATAAATATATAGTAAATATATCATATATAACTACTTTAAATCCCATTTACTATAGGACATGTTAATGTCATAGATGTGTGTGACAGACTAACGCCCAATGAAAAAATGTGATTTGACATTCCCTAATGTTTTAAATTGAATTCGTTAAGAATAAATTTATCGAATATAAGTAATATAAATTATATATATATATATAATATAATATTAAAGGCTTAATTATCATTTTGAATGTATAATATTTCAATTTCATTTCATTCCTTTCCACTCACCTGTTGATGACAACATCTTTCGTGTATGTGTAGACATCGCGAAGCGATATCACTCTATTATAATAACCACACCCCATGTATTTTATATATATGTTTACTTGGGGTAATAATATGGTATTCATAATATCATGATCTATCTAAAAAATATAAAATATTAGTTACCACCAATACATAGTGATCATTCAACAATTGAAATATTAATTATGCTTACATACGACCTACCATCTCCATTATCATAAAATACTTCATTTATCAAATAATTATTTCATTATTATTATTAAAAGAATAAATTAGGATAAATATTTCATGACCATTATTGAATATATGATTAAATAATGATATGTACATGAACCTTTACTTTCATGAAACAAAATGAATCAAAAAATAAGAAATTTATCACTTGAACAATTGAAAATAATGAAGGATAATTAAAGTTAAAGTGATAAAATATTACAAAATGATCAAATTTGCAATTATAAACATGAATATTTTATTTTTGTATGTTTTATAAATTATTAATACATCGATTAAAATGTTTTTGGAATTTTTAACCAATTGGATGTTTGAGGTATGTGATTTCATCTTAATTTACATTATATTGGGACTTATGTATTATTATGAACCAATTAGAGTTTATTTTGTGTATATAATACCCCTTTTAACAATTAATATATTGATTCATTCATAATATAAGGTATTTAATGTTTTAAATTCTTTCATTTCATCCAATGGGATTTGACATGAAGATTACCACACAGAATATTTTATTGTAAAATCTCACATTCTTTTATGATTGTTAACATTATCTTAAAACAAACACTTTCAAGTGATAATATTTAATTAGAAAAAATATTGAGATAAAATTTCAATATAATTATATGATGAAGAATATATTTTTATAAAATTTATCTATGTTTTTTCTATGGTGTGTACAATGAATGTTATTTTATTAATGGGTGAAATATTGATAAATTTGTATCATTTATTAATTTCATATATTACCTAATAAGGCACTTTATTAAGTGATTAAAATTATTGTACGATATATTAGAAAGGATTTGGGATTATAGACAAAGGATAGGACAGATTATAGATAAACCTTTGATGAATCGAAACATCTAATGAGACACGTATTTTTCCCAATCAATATTCTTTTTACAAGTAGTTTACAATTATATCAACTACAGATCATGATGGTAGATATAATATATTTTTTGTAAAATTTAATACAATAATATATAATTTCATTCACTTAGAATTAATCTATTTTATTATTCATTATATATTCTCCATGATAATATCTTCAGATTTAATTTATACACAATTTATTGATTATATAAATTCGGTTTTCACTTATTCATTAGGGGGTTATAATTATTCGTTATTAATCACGACTTTCATGTTATTTAAATGGAATTTTTCTTCAATTATTTACTATTCCATGTTGATTATTCTTATTTATTCATGATTTTATCCTCTATACTTAAATCTTAGTATGGATTATAGCTTGTTGTAATTTTGTTTCCTTTTCTAATTGAATGAATAATAATTTTTATAATTAGTTTTCTAGGATAATGTTCATTTAATTTTTTATTTTTTATGTTCTAATTTACATTCCCAATGTAAAATGCATATCATATATATATCAAGTTCAATAAAAATGCTAAATTGAAGGGTCCATTTGGATTTATCACCTTGAATTTTTTCAAATGTAATAAAATTATACACAATATCTGTTTTTTTGAGTTTGGGATGTTCTTTTATTTATCATAGGATGTTTAGTATAAACATTAGAAACCAAATTAAGGAATTCCTATATTAAAAGAAATTACAATATGATAATGTTTTATTATAAGATTATAACTACATCCAAATGTTTTAGTAAGGAATATATTATGTGTTTTATATTAGAAATATATTACTATATTGGTACAAAAATAGAAGAGGATTTGTCACAAGGTCACCTGGAGGTGATAAATCTAAAAGTAATGTGATAGTATTGACCACATCTTGTCATGGTGAATGAAAACATGCCATTTTGAGAACTAGATTTGACTTTACTAGTGGATATTATTTGGATTTTTAATTTTTATTGACAAACCATTATTATTGATTTTAAAAGAATGATTTCACCAATGAAAACAAATTTATGATTATGAGATTATCAATGCATAAATGATAATTTATTCTATGTTTCACATAATATCATGAATTATAAGTTATCATTTAAAATTATATATTTCATGCGATAAGCCAGTATTAATCATTATATAGGAATGGAGTATGTATGTAAGAAGGGTATCCCTACTCATTTCATATATAGATACTTATACACGGAAGATGATAATAAAAATATTTTATGAACCTAACAGATTATGGATATATTATACTAGCATAATTAGTTTATGAAAGATAACATTTATTTTATGTAGAAATGTATTACATAATGATTTTACCGTATATTTAATCACATTATATTACAGAAAGCCCTATGTGTTGGGACTAAAAAACATATAGTTGTTTAATAATGAATTTTTTCTCTATAGATGATATTTATATCCTAGGGATTTGATGAAAGGAAAAATGTTAAACATCCAGGGTATTTTCTAAAAGAAGAGGATGATAAATGGTCCACATTGATTTATAAAACAATGTTGGAATGTGAAATATAACCCATGTAATAAAAATATTTTAAAGAGTAACTTTTCAAATTAAAATACCCTTGTTTTGAAAAAACATGACATAATAATAATGTTTTGTAACATATAAAAAAATTAAGGGTAACGTGTTACAGTGTTTTAACATAACATTGCAAGGTTACTTAAGGCCGTTATAGATTACATATGCATCATGGAGTGAATGATTTGACCATTTAGTTTAAGTTAGTAAACCATGTCTCTAAGGTGCACTAGTCATTAAATTATTTCATCCATACATTGAATTAGTTTTATGTTCTATAAAAAAATCAATTCTCTAGATAATAAATATTCTAGGGAAATAAAAAAGATCTATATGTTATTTAGAGAACATGAAAAATGGAATATTTCAAATAAAAATTAGAAAATGACACATCGATTTCCATCTAGTGAAAATTATGGAAGAAAAAACCTTACAAAATTTATGAATGGATTATGAATGTTTTATTAGGGGATAGATATTGTCCACCATGAGAAATAATTAAAAGTTTATAATTATTAAAATACTATTAAATGTTCCAACTATATATATATGAGGCAGTATGTAATCAAATATCCCATGATTTATAGGAATATACATAAAAATTCCCATGGGAGAATGAAATTATTATGAACTCATTAAATATAAGGTGGAAGTACCCAAAGACGTGGTCAAAAGTGCATTAATAATATCTAGGAATATAATAATTCTTTATCATTTTGGGGATCCCAAACTTTTTTATATCTACCATGTCATTAAATAAAAATAGAACATTACCATTCAATTTTTGGGGATATTTGTCAGATAAATATCCTAGGGTAAGTCTCTTGGAAATAAGGATGTGTCATTATGTCTTCATTATGCCAAATAAATGTTTTTTTTAAATTATTAAAATAACTACTGTTGACATCAATATAATACATTTTATGGCATGTATTTCCATATATGATGTAATAATTTATTTATAGAAGAAGGATATTATAATTTATGATAAGGATGTATAATTTATTATATGTATAGTATAGTAATAATCTTATGATTCATATCTAGATACACACATAGTATCCCTAACGAATGATATTATTAATGAAGAAAAAAATAGGGATGAAGAAGGTAATCATAAAGTTGAGGATATATATATATATTTTATAGGAATACATTGATATATTTCCAATGGAATATACTGCATAACCCCAAATGTGCAATTTTTAGTTTTTAATTGATTTAATACCTTGTTCACAAACAATATACAAGAATACAAATAAAATGTACACTATGTAATTATTAGATTTTAATAAAAAAAACTATCAGAATTGGGGGAAATTGGAATTATTCTCCCAAGTGTTACAAAATGTGGATTCTAACCCTTATCATTATTATTAGTGATGGACCTATGAGAATATTCATTAAATACAAGGGAATAAATGATGATAAAATAATTATAATATAGCATCTTCATCTTATTGATCATTATTTGATCAACATCAGGGAGAATAATATAATAAAAATACTGAACTTCTATCTGGGTATCATCAATTGATAGTGAATACAAATGACATTTTTAATACATCACTATGAATGAGTTGTGGACATTACAAGTTATGTGTAATGAAATTTGGGTAATCTAAATGAATCAAAATTTTTTAGGATATAATAAACATAGTATTACATTAATATCATGATTTTTTATGGTATTTCATAATGATATTTTGGTGTATAAAAAAATTAATGAGGACCATGAGAATAAATGTTGGATCATTATTGAGACACTTAGATGGAATTTGTTATTTGGGAAATTTTGAAGATTATTTCTAGATTCCAAAACATTTTTTTAATGTCTATATTTTATCCAATTATGGAATCTCATTTGATCCTTTAACGAAAAATTAGTTAAATTTTGACCTATAAAAATGAAGTCAACTGAGGATTGTAGTTTCCTTGTTTTTGGATACAACTATGAGCAATTCATTCATAATTTTCCAGATTGATAAACAAATTAATAAATAATATATAAAATGGGTTATATTTGTTTGGAAAAATTATTTTGATATATGAATAGATGGGAAAATAGAAAAATCTCTCTACCCTAATATTTTAACTCTTCCATATTAAATTGGTTTTTTAATATATACTAATTCATTAGAGAAGGGAATAGGTTGTTTCATAATAAAAAATTATAATATTATTTCACAAGAATCATAAAAATGGAATACACATGAATAGAACTATACATCACATTCTATATTGTGGGAAGTTATAATAATTTTCATGAGGATATGAATAAATTATGTCTATGGTGAAGGATTTGAGATATACATGGATCAAAAAGGCCAAAAATATGACTTCTTGTAGAAAGAACACAACATGAGGTGAAAGAGATGTCTAGAGAATACCATGGATTATGATTTATGGATAGAATATAACCTAAATAAAAATATAATAAGGCTACATATGAATTATGTTGTAATTATCATGGAATAATAACAAAAATGTGGATAGAGTGACATCCAATGTTCATGGATCTTATATTGAAGGATATGAGTATGATTAAAGAAGTTGACACATCAACGAATTTTAAAATTATTATGAATCCATATTTATTAGAAAACATAATACATTCTCAATGTAAGAACACGGTTCTTATTTTTGAGGTACGGGCTTCTTCTTTTTCCTTTTCCTTAAGTGTTTTTGAGAAAATATGGGAAATGGGGAAAAATTATAAATTTTGGAACTACACACTGTGTACATTGTTTTTTAGGCTTAAAATAGGCAGTAGCCTCCTCATTTGGCAGAGGAGACTCTTGAACTATTTTAGAGCCAAAGGAGGAGGCCAGATCTTTGAAGATCCACCACGCGTTCATCTGGAATCCGTTTCGTCTTCAGATGATTTCGTTGGAACCGCACGAGTAAGCCCTCTCTTCTCCTGGTATCGTTATTACCAATTATTCTCCTAACGTAAGTTATTTACGTTTGAATGGGTTTTGTTATTCGTCAGATCTACGCCGTTCATGGGTGTTTCTCGAGTCGGTGTTCGGGTATAACATTTGTTGGCGAATAAGGTAGGTGGCTTTGTGTTTATTTTCCAACTACTGTGTGTTTTGTGGGTTTTCGTGCCACAAACCCATGTTGGGGTGTCGTGTGGATGAGGCCATTTCTATGTTTAGTCCTAGAATTTCACAGGCGATTGAACTATTATAATGAAATGTTGGTTGGGATCATTGCTTGGATCCGTAACCACCCCAGGGGTGTGTTCCACTGTTTAGCCGTTTGGCCAGGATACCCGAGGGTATGCCTTTAAAGTAGTAGTTGTAGAATTTCCTTGAGAGTAATTGCTTGATACTGCTTTTTTACCTATTGGGAATGTCCTAGTTATCTATTTAGCCTAAGGGCGTGGTTGTGATTAGCCTGTGGGCACTGTACTGTATTAGGCTGAGGGCGTGACTGTTTTAGCCCAAGGGCTGTCGTTATTCCACCTGAGGGATACCTTTCTTGCCTGAGGGCTTGACTTCTGTGCCTGAGGACGACACTTCCTATGCCTGAGGGAAATTTTTGTTACGCCTGAGGCCAGTACCTATGAGTTGGAATCTGTATAACCTGAGGGCGTGGTTCACTATATTATCCTGAGGGCAAGATACTGGTTGTCCCGAGGGCATGGTGCTGTTGAGCATAGAACGATACTAAATTTAATGGATTCAATGAATAATAAAATGGAAACTTAATTGTTAAGTTTGTTGCTTTTCAGTATTTCTTACTTTATTGCATTTTACTATTGCACCATGTTGGGCACATGCCTTTGGTGGGTGCCTACTGAGATATGTTTCTGAAACCCTGTTTGGGTCATGATTTTCGGCCCAAACAGATTACGTTGCTCCAGGTGTAGATAGGAGCAAGAGTCCCCATACAGGTACTTGACTATTACTGAGGAGTAGGAGGGAAAGGGACTGAGCCTAGGTTCGCGATTCCGCTACCAGCTGTTTTGCTTGTTTTGTTGTACTCTAAATTTTGTTGTACTGTATTGATGTATAAAATGTTCTGGCTGTTTTCATAGAACTTGAATCATGTAGCATCATGAATTATATACTGTTGGTTATATCCACTGCTGTAGTTATTTAGTTGTGTATGTTTACTGTTTCTGTTGTCGTGTATGATTATTTTGTTTTTGCGTTGTGCTACACTTTGAAAAATGAGAGCATAGTTTCCCCACGAACAGACCTGCGCCCTCACTGCTAGTTGGCAGCCTCTGGCATTTGGGGAAATGCGTTTGAGGTCACGTGGCGAACCGGGCTCGGGGCACCCGTTGCATGGCACCTGGGTCCGGGACGTTACGAAGTGGTATCCAAGGGATTTCCTTTCTTTGACTTACTATTTGGAGCCGTAGTCAGGGATAGGACAGATCGGTAGTTGGTAATAAGCTGTTCCCGGGCATAGCAAACCCGTGTACAGGGAAAATCTAGTCTACCTCATATTTTGCATTATTTTGATTTTACAATTTTATAGTTGAAATGTTTTCACCGTTGGGTGACACACTTTGAGATTGTGCAGTTTATATTTTATCTATGGGTTCTATTTAGTTGCAACCTGATGAGATGAGGGTATTCCATCTCATGCATCATATAAGAACATTCTAGATATCACATGCCATTCATGGTTTCCATGCTATGTAGGTACATTAGAAATTCATATGTTGTTGTGATATTTGTTGGGCTAATAAAGCATGTTGTTGTGATAGCTGCTTTATAAATACCTGCCTTGTGATATGGTATGTTTGTTTGAGCTTGTTTATAGAATGGACGCCAAACATTGGTTTTTAGTGAGTATGGGCCCCAATTGACTGGATGTTTGTGGATCATTGACTATTTGTTGTTTATAACACAGATAAGATGTCAAACTATGATTCGTGGGGATTATGGGCCCTCACGGATCGGAATTTGACACTTAAGTGTTGGTTTTTTGTATTTTCTGGGTTCCAGGGATGTTTCTGAGGCATACTGTCTGGAAACCCAGTATACACGCCGTTTAGTATTTTAATACACGCCGTGTATGCTCTTCTGTTCGTGAAGAAAATTGAACTTTTTGAGTACATGCCATGTACCCTGAGTACACGCCATTTAGTCTCTTTTCATGTCACAAACAATGTGGGCGGCGACATGTGGTGGGGAAAGGCTTGAGTAAAACATGTTGTGTGCCGAATGGACACGCCGTGTAGTGTAACCCGGAGTTTGGCCGTGTAACTGACAACATGTGTCGATGAACTCCTAGACAGAACAGGCCGTGTCAATAATAGACACGCCATGTAGTGTGACCTAGGGACTCGGCCGTGTAGCTAACAACACAGGTTGGCGTCACCTCTCCCTGAACACGCCATGTACCTATGGGACACACCGTGTAGTCTTGTTCCGGGACAGACCATGTGGAGTTAGCCGTGTGGCTGGGAAACAGGATGGTATACACGCCGTGTGTGGGTATAACATGTCGTGTAGTGTTAAGCTGAATAGTTGGCCGTGTCATAGATGACATGAGCAGTTGGAAAATTACACCGTACAAGTTGTGTCGATATTATACATGCCATGTAGTTTTGTTGAATGGAAGTCGTGTGGCTTAGCCGTGTAGAAGGACCCGGACAGGGGAAGGGAAGTCAAATACATGTTGTGTAGTCATTGTACATGCAGTGTAGTCTTGTTTTGCAAATTTTGAATGCCTTCTTCCTCTTGTATTCTTTTTTGGTTCCTCCGCTTTTTAGTCCCAATAATCTTAAATCTGGGGAGTTCTTTTGACCCTGTAGTGTCATGCCTCCTAGACGACCACGAGTTGTTTTCCAGGAGAGAGACGACGATTATACTCTATAGATGGTGGGCTATGGGCTACCGGCTGATCCCCCAGCAGAGCTAGATGCACACCAGCTGTTATACCAGACACATGCACAAAGGCACATTTCCGTGAAGGCTTATTGCGGTTCATGAAGACCTTTCAGGGAGCACCGCAGGCTGCCACATCTATGGACGAGATGACGCGTATCTTTCACTAGCAACATCTGCCTATGTTTTCAGAGGATGGTGGGCCACAGGCTGCAGAGTCTTGGCTAGGATCGATGCAGACTATTTTCGAGCATCTAGAGACTCCTCCAGGGTGGAGGGTCATGCTCGCAACTTACATGGTGTGTGATTCCACCAAGAGGTGGTGGGATGTTACCACCCAGACAGAGCATCACAGGGACATGACATGGGACGATTTTCAGGTAGTCTTCTATGACTTCTTCTTTCCCGAGACGCTGAGGGCAGATAGAGATCGAGAGTTCATGAATCTGCAACAGGGGTGCTATGTCAGTGATGGACTATTCTGCTCGTTTTACAGAGCTTCAGCGTTTTTCACTCGTTCTGGTGGGTGATGAGATGTTGAGAGCCATAGGTTTTGAGGATGGTCTTCGGTATGACATCTGAGCGCTGGTGAATGTTTTCAGGTTGACTACTGTACACATGATTGTGAACCAGGCGTTGATTACAGAGAGGAACCTACGGGAATAGAGCAGTGTGGTCCAGGGCGGTTCAGCACCAGTTACTGGTATTATTTCTACTGGCAAGAGGAAGAGACAGATGGACTTCTCTCAGGGTGGCAGTAGCAGCTAGGTAGTGTCTTCAAGTGGCCCGATCAGGTTCTACAAGTGTGGAAAAAGGGGCACAAGAGACCGTAGTGTCCACGAGACCCAATTGAGTGCCAAGATTGCGTCAATATGGGTCATCTGCAATGATTTTGTAGGGAATTTCTACCAGTGGCTAGTGAGAGGGTTTCTGTGCAGACTCCGCGTGCGGGAGCAGGACCTGTGGCTTCTTACCAGTCAGGGAACTGGAATACGGCAGGGCTTGCAAGCAGAGATGGTGGTCGTGGTCAGGGTAGCCAGACAACAGGATTGCAGATGCAGTAGGGAGGGACAGCTCAGGGTATACAGGTTGTGTCGCAGGGCCGCGGCACTGGGAAGGCATATGCAGTGCGACAGACCCAGCAGAAGCAGGATCCCTGACCTTCTACTGTCAGAGGTACTATTCTAGTAGCTTCTTTCTTGTCTTCAGTACTTTTTGATATTAGTGCTACACATGGTTTCATATCTGTACTCGTTGTGGAGAGCCTTGGGCTCCGTGTTTCTACTTCTTCTGATATGTTGACTCTAGACACTCCGTTGGGGAATAGGACGGCTGGTGTGCGTCAGTGTAAGGAGTTCCCCCTTGAGGTTGGAGGGTGTCACTTCCATTGGGACCTCTATGTCTTGGAGATGATGAGCTATGACGTCATTCTTGGGATGGACTAGTTTTTTCCCTTCTGAGCCTTTGTAGACTGCTATCGTCATAGGGTGTGTTTCACGTCACCAGAGGGAGGGGAGTTTCTATACAAGGGCGAATGGGATGTTCAGGCGAGTTGAGCTGGAGTAGAGCATCATGGGCGAGGTGGATTCACTGCCCAGATTGCAAGATTATATCTGGATGATCAGGGGAATTCTCATACATATTTCCCTTCAGCTGTTGATCGTTTCAGGGATATCTTCTTGGACAACTTTTCAGGTCTACCTCCGGTGCGATAGGTGTATTTCTCTATTGATCTAGTGCCAGGAGCAGCACTGGTGTCCATTCCTTCTTATAGGATGGCCACGCCTGAGTTGATGGAGCTCAAGAGGCAGTTATAGAAGCTTCAAGAGAAGGGTTTTATCCAACCCAGTACTTCTCCTGGGGGTTCTCCAGTACTTTTTGTGAAGAAGGCGGACAATACCCTTTGACTCTGCATGGATTATCGGAAGCTGAACCAGTGGACCGTTAAGAACCGATATCCTTTGCCACCAATAGATGATCTGTCTGATCAGCTTCATGGAGCACGAGTGTTCTCGAAGATTGACTTGAGATCCATATATCATCAGCTGCTTTAGACCATCTGAAATACCTCTCACAGCTTTCAGGAGTAGGTATGGTCTATATGAGTACATGATTATGTCGTTCAGATTGACGAACGTGCTAGTATTTTCCATGGATCTGATGAATCGTGTGTTTCATCCATATCTCGATTCATTTGTTGTAGTATTCGTGGACGAAATCTTGGTGTACTCTCACACTCGACATGACCATGCCATCCATCTTGAGATCGTATTTATTACACTGTGAGAGCATCATCTATATGCTAAGCTCTCGAAGTTCAACTTTTGGATGGACCAGATACAATTCCTGGGTCATATCATCTCAGATGAAGGAGTTGCAGTAGACCCAGAGATGGTAAGAGTAGTAGTTTCCTGGAAGCATCCTAAGAATGTTTTTGAGATACAGAGTTTTTTTGGGCTGTCTAGTTACTACAGAAGCTTCATACAGGACTTCTCCTTCTTAGCATCACCGTTGAAAGATCTGACTATGAATGGTGTGAAGTTCATTTGGTCGGAAGCTTGCGAGACAGCTTTTCAGGACCTGAAGGGAAGGTTGACATCAGCACTGATCCTAATACTCCCAGGGCAGCGGAAGAGCTATACAGTTTACTGTGATGCATCAGATATTGGGGTGAGATCCATTTTGATGCAGGGTGACTGAGTTGTTGTGTACGGTTCTTGTTAGTTGAGGCCACATGAGAGGAATTACCCGACACATGATCTCGAGTTGGATGCAGTTTTTCATGAGTTGCGCTGTTGGAGACACTATCTGTTGGGAGAGCATTTTGTGGTTTTCACCGACCACAAAATCCTCAAGTATATCTTTACTCTATGTTACCTGAATCTGAGACAGAGAAGGTTGGTCGAGTACCTATAATCCTTCGATTTTGAGCTTCCTTATACACCTGGTAATGGTAATGCAGTAGCTGATTCACTGACCAGGAAGACTCAGATACAGGCAGTGCAGGATGCCAGTGATGAGTGGCAGCTTATGTCTTTGTTCTCTGAGATGCATCTGGAGGTGCACGATAGTCAGGGGTAGGCTTATCTTTCCTCATTAGCTGTGACTTCTAACCTCCTGGACAGAGTGAGGATGAGGCAGCTATCAGTTTCAGAAGGCCTAATTCTACGGGAGTCAGTGGAAAGTGAGGACACTCCTCTCGGTTGGATGATTGACGATGATGAGGTATTGTGTTTCCCTGGACGTGTATGGGTTCCAGGGGATATACGCGAGGAGATGATGCAGGAGTTTCATGCGTCACCTTGGGCAGTTCATCTCGGGGTTACCAAGATGTACAGAGACTTGAGACGTCAGTATTGGTGGCCGGGTATGAAGAGAGAGATATCTGATTTTATTACGAGGTGTTCCACCTGTCAGCAGGTGAAAGCGGAGCACCATAGGACAGCTGGGCTGTTACAGCACTTACCCATTCCAGAGTGGAAATGGGATGATGTCATGATGGATTTCGTGATGGGATTGCCGAGGTCACCTCGAGGTAATGACGTCATGTGGGTTTTTGTGGACAGACTCACGAAGGTAGCTCACTTCTTGACGACCAAGGAGACCTTCGGTGTGGACGATCTTGGAAGGTTGTATATCCGAGAGATCGTACATCTTCATGGGGTCCCTCTTTCTATCATTTCAGATAGGGACGCTTGCTTTACGTCTCATTTCTGGAAGAGTTTTCATAGGGCGCTGGGTACATATGTTCTTCTGAGCACATCATACCACCCTCAGACAGATTTACAGTTAGAGCGGATGATACAGGTGCTAGAGGACATGCTGTGTGCATGCGTCCTAGACTTTGGGGGATGTTGGGAGAAGCATATACCCTTAGTCGAGTTTTTATATAATAATATTTTTCAGGAGACTATTGAGATGGCACCAAACGCAGCTTTATATGGTAGGCTATGCCGATATCCTTTGTGCTGGATAGAGGCAGGTGAGGCTGATTTACTGGGGCCACAACACGTACAAGATACATCTGAGTAGGTCCAGTTGATTCGGAAGTGGATGGCTACCGCAAAGTCTCTTCAAATTTCTTATGTTGATCGCTGCAGATGACCTTTGGAGTTCGTGGTCGGGGATCAGGTTTTCTTACGTGTTTTGCCAAGGCTGGGTCCCAAGCGGATCATGAGACAGGGTAAGCTTTCACCGAGGTATGTGGGGACATTCGAGATTCTGGAGAGATTCGGGATGGTTTCCTATCCATTGCAGTTACCACAGTAGTACCTAGCAATGCACGATGATTTCCACGTGTCTCAGTTGTGTCGCTACCATTCAGACCCATCTCACACATTTCAGCTTGAGGAGGTTGAGCTGGAAGCTGATGCGTCCTTTGAGGAGCATCTGATCCATATCGTTGATAGGAGCACAAAGGTTCTCCAAGGATGGTAAGATCCTCTCGTACGGGAGCTATGGCATCATAGCCGAGTTTAGGATGAGACCTGGGAGTGGGAGGCCGTCATACGTGATCAGTGGCCAGAGCGGTTCTGAGCTTTATCTTTTCCACCCTTGGAAGGGCAATTAGGGGACGAATTTCTATAAGGGGGGAAGTTTGTAAGAACCCAGTTCTTATTTTTGAGGTACATGCTTCTTCATTTTCATTTTCCGTAAGTGTTTTTGAGAAAATATTGAAAATGGGGAAAACATTCTAAATTTTGGAACTACACGCTGTGTACTTTTCCACACGCCGTGTACTTTTTGGCCGTGTTGGGATGAGTACATGGGGCGTCTAGCCATGTCAGCGACGACGGGTGTAGGAACCGACTACACGCTGTGTAGTGGTACCTTACATGTCGTGTAGTCAGTCGGTAGGCTTAAAAAGTAAGGCGGAGGAGTCACTGCCAGTTGGGCGACAGTACACATAGTGTACATGGGAGTACATGTCGTGTACTCATGTTGACGAATGAACAGTGTGGCGGTGCCACCAAATGAATAGTTAATGAAAGAAGTACACGCCATGTACTCAGAAGTATACGCCTTGTACCTTGTATTTTTGGATTAAAACAGGCAGTAGCCTCCTCATTTGGCTGTGGAGACTCTTGAACCGTTTAGGAGCCAATGGAGGAGGCCGGATCTTTGAAGATCTACCGGGCGTTCGTCTGGAATCTGTTTCGGCTTCTGACAATTTCGTTGGAACCGCATGGGTAAGCCCTCTCCTCTCCTGGTACCGTTCTTACTAATTCTTCTCCTAACATAAGTTTTTTACATTTGAATGGGTTTTGTTCTTTGTCATATCTACGCCGTTCATGGGCGTTTCTGGAGTTGGCGTTCGGGTATAACGTTTGTTGGTGAATAAGGTAGGTGGCTTTGTGTTTGTTTTCTAACTACTGTGTGTTTTGTGCGTTTTCGTGCCACGAACCCATGTTGGGGTGTCGTGTGGCTGAGGTTGTTGATATGTTTAATTCCTATAATTTCATAGGTGATTAAACTATGATAATAAAATGTTTGTTGGGATCATTGCTTGGATCTGGAACTACCCCAGGGGTGTGTTCAACTATTTATCCTTTGGGCCAGGATACCCGAGGGTATGCCTTTAAAGTCATAATTATAGAATTTCCTTTAGAGGAAATGCTTGTTACTACTTTTTTACCTATTGGGCATGGTCCGGTTACCTGTTTAGCTTGAGATCATTGTTGTGATTAGCCTGTGTGGACTGTACTGTATTAGCCTGAGGGCATGCCTGTTTTACCCCGAGGGCTGTCGTTATTCCACCTGAGGGAAACCTTTCATGCCTGAGGTCTTGACATATGTGCCTGAGGGCGACACTGCCTACGCCTGAGGGAAATTTCTTCTACACCTGAGGGAAATACATGCAGGTTGGATTCTGTATAGCCTGAGGTCGTGGTTCAATATATTAGCTTGAGGGAAAGATACTGGTTGGCCTGAGGGCTTGGTGCTATTGAGCACAAAAAATACTAAATTTAATGGATTCAATGAATAATAAAATGGAAACTTAATTGTTAAGTTAGTTACTTTTCAGTACGGCTTACTTTATTGCATTTTACTATTGCACACTGTTGTTGCATGCTTACACACAGTTGGGCACTGGCCTTTAGTGGGTGCCTACTGAGATATATTTCTCACACCCTGTCTGGGTCACACTTTTCGGCCCAAACTAATTACGTTGCATCAGGTGTAGATAAGGAAAGAGTCCCCATACAGGTACTTGACTGTTGGTGAGGAGTAGGAGGGCATGAGACCAAGCCTAGGCCCACGATGTCGCTGCCAACTGTTTTTTCTTGTTTTGTTGTACTCTGTATTTTGTTGTATTGTATTGATTTATAACATGTTCTGGCTGTTTTCATTGAACTTGAAACATGTAGCATCATCACTTATATATTGTTGGTTATACCCACTACTGTAGGTATTCATTTGTGTATGTTTACTGTTTCTGCTGTCGTGTATGTTAATTTTGTTTTTCCGCTGTGCTACACTCTGACAAATGAGGGCATAGTTTCCCCACTATCAGACCTGGGCCCTCGCTGCTAGTCGGCAGCCTCTGGCGTTTGAGGAAATGCACTTTAGGGCATGTGGCGAACTGGGCTCGGTGCGCCCGTTGTGTGGCACCCGGGCCCGGGACGTTACACTCAACATGATGATAATAACTTTAAAAGAAACCTATGTTTTATGTGATTTGAAATGAAATGACTTTTGTTTATGAATATAGTTTCCTAATATATATATATATACAATATTTTATTTAAAAAGGGTATTTTTGGATGATAATCATATATTAAATTTTTCTATACTATATAGTAGTACAAATTTTTATATGGATTTGATGGGAAATTTTTTGTGGGATAATATAAAGAAAAAACATTTCATATTATATGTCGATATGTTTGTCTTGTAAACAAGTGAATGATTTGAGAAAACATCCTAGCGGATTCCTGTTCCCTCTTCCAATTCCAATGTGAAAAATAAAAAAACATTATTCCGTAATTTGTTATTGTACTACTAATGAATGCTATAAATAATGTTTAATAAAGTGTTATTTTTTCTTTCTTAAACAAATACACACATTTCAATGATATAAAATATGATTTAGGTCATTATTTATCTAAAAACACTATATTAATTAAGTATTAATACTTCATGGTGAATATCATTTAATTTTAACTGATCATGTTCCCCGACATACATTGATTTTATCAAAGAATATTTTTTAATATCAAGACATTTTACTTCATTTAAGATCATTCGACCATCATAAAATTGATTGATAGTCTAAAGATAATATGTCAAAAATCGAATACATTTTATGTTCATCATTAATTGGGATTCATGGAATGTGAAATTACTATTTATCATTGGTATTCGTATCTTATAACAGTTGCTTCCATTTTAGTAACCACATGTAACACTAAGAATCAATATATTGAAAGAGATTAAATACACTATATTTTTTGGATAAATAGAGTGATATGAAATTTATGGTTTAGAACGTTTTGGAGGGAAACTAAAAAATATAACGGATATGTGGGGTTATGTTATAGCATCTCAAAGTAGAAATAGAGTTATTATAGTAATTAGAGGAATGATTTTGAATCCCAAGTGGGTGATTTTTTATAATAATAGTATATCCTTGTATGTGTGTTATAAAGATGAGTTAAAAGGGAAACTTATATTTATATACATTATACACATTTAAATTCAAGAATGAATATGACTTTTTTCTTATCATTTGGATGTGAACCCATGTTCTTTAAAAGCATATTACATGTTTCATATATCATTCTTAATAAAGTAAAATATAGACATAAATACATGTTAATACCTGTATAAAAATTAAATTGGTATCTAATCCATTATACTATGAAGGTTGAATAATGATTCATGAAAATAGAAATCATGTTTTGGGGTACAAAATGACTATTCTAGTAATTGTACTTTAGGGAACTCAAAATATAGAGGAAGTATCATTAGAATCAAATGATGTTATGAATAAGAACTATCCAAATATATTTATGTATTACTATGACCATTTATATAGATTTATGGATATTTATTATAGGTACTATACTTCTTTGTGTTGTGTAATATTTATTTGGTTTTCCCCTTGTGGTGTATTTTGGTGAAAAATTGGAATTTTGGAATGAAATTGGCATGCAAAGGGTTGGTGCACCATTTTCCCAAATTGTGTTAAACCTATAAGAGGGTATTCAGACATCCACTGCATAGTTTTTCAAACTATGGATCCTATTATTAGTAAGTGATAACTCACCTTTTGAGGATAACGATAAACAAACATAATTGGGAAACTTTTGTATCCTAATAATCAAATCGTGAAAACATGATTTTAATCCGGAAGAAATTTGGTTATAAATTTATCGAGCACCAATATTGTCTGATATTTTTCCCTAACTCAACCCAATAATTAATTTTCATCATTGTGGGTACATATAGACAATTTTGAAACTATTTTAACATATAATATTTGTGGTTATCTTACAGAGATGACGATCTTCACCATTCTCTATAATCTGATCATATCCAGTGTTGTTCTCTTATTCATTCTCAAATCTCCATCATCTTATAGATGGATGTATTTCTCGATTTTGTAGATCTAAATATATGATGGTTCTATCTTGATATATGATTATAGGATGTTGATCATTCGATCATTCAATAGGGTTTTATATCTAGATACAATTATATGTCATTATTTAGCTCACATTGGTGATTCTTCTATTTTCAATGTTTATAAATCAATTGGGGTCGATTTTCTTCAATTCTAATCCCAAATTCTAAAATTTTAATATAGGTTTATAATGGTACAATTTATAATTGATGATTTGAAATTGAGTTCTTGATTGAATTAATTAATCAGGTAAATTATTTAGTTGATTGAAATGTGAAATTAGGAATATTATTTATGTGATTTGGAATAATTATTTAATAAATTAATTATGTAGTTATTGAGGATGATGAACATGATTAATTAAAAGTTGAATTAATTAATTAAGGGGAAGGTTGGGATTATGAAATATAATTTATGAATAATTATTTATTGAATAGATTAAGAGATATTGTGATTGTGATTATAGATAAATAATTTTTATATTAATTATGAGGTATTGAGAAGGTGATTATGAATATTTAATTTTCAACTTAATTACAAAATATTCATATTGTCATTATGAATAATTATTTTTTGAATTAATTAGTAGATATTTACGCGGTGAATATAAATAAATAATTATGGAATTAAATATTGGATTTTTTTTTATGAATAATTAATAGTGGATTTAATAATGAGATATTGAAATTTTGATTTTAAATAATTAATAGATAAATTAAATATTGGCTATTAAACTAGCGATTATGAATATTTAATTTTCTTATTAATTATTCAATATTTAAATTGCTCATTAGAAAATTTTATTGATGAATTTATTATTGGATGTTATGATTGTGAATTTAATAATTAATAGTTTCATTATTTAATGGAATCAATGTTATTAATTAATTATTGAATTAATTAGTAGAATAATAGTTATGTTTAATTTTTAAAGGGGATTTAATAAATATAGAACTAACTAATTTGAAAATTTTGGGAGGATCATGGTCTATTGCATTGAATGAGATAGAGTATTAACAAATGATGAATCGTAACAATAGAAGTCACATTTGATAATTGAGTGAGGGACAAGGTTCACTACCTCAAAATCCAATTGTCCTATATGAAATGTTTAATGGTAACTATAGAATTGAAATGTCGTAATTGTGTGCGGGATAATGACTACTACATCAAAATCCCAAAGAATGAATTGAGGCCATGAATGGTATCCATGACATTCATATGTGAATTGTGATAATGAATTGTAACATGTGAATTCATATATATGATATCTCATAGGGATGGATCAGAATAGGTCATATATGAGGTTTGTATTAATTGATCTGTATTCCTTAGGAACCCAACATTTTCGTGGATTAATAAATTTTTTTTCAATACAATTAAACGGTTAAAATTATTTATTTTATGAATTTTATATACAAATAAACATAGTTTTTAATTGCGGAATATTTATATAAATGATGTTGGTGGTGGAATACTGAGTTTTACTAACCCCTAACTCCGAATCCCTAACCATAACCTTAATATATTTCATGGTTGTTGGATAGGATAGGTCATAAGACATGCCTTAGATGGTTGATTTATGATTGGGTAGGGATGAGGCAACCAAACATGGTTTGAGACTTTCTAGAGAGATCTAAATTTCAATACAGTTTATTTCTCTATTTTTAACATGGAACATACATTATCATAGTGTATGAACTTAGACCTTCTTTTCAGGTATGTTTTTCCTTTTATGGTCATTTTTAAAAAAAAGAGGAGAATCTAGAAATTTCCTAAGTACACACAATGTAATTTATAAGTACATGTCATGTACTTTGATACCGCTTGGGGCCATGTGATGGTCGTGTCATGGCCACACACACAACCATGTAGGGGAGATGTGGAGGCCACCTTAAGAAGAGTATAGAAAAGCTTAGTACATGCCGTGTACTCCAAATGTACACACTGTGTACTTTCATTTTTTCGTTAAATGGGTCGAGGTCACATCTTTACCCCAAAACATCTTCTTTTCCAGATTATTCGACCGAGAATTAGGGTACATCCTCAGATCTTCTCCGAGCCACCGATCCATCATCGGTTATCTAAATCGAACTACTTCGGTTGCAATAGAATCACAGTGGTGAGTTCTTTGTTCTTGTTGGGCCATGTTTCCTAATTATTTCTCTTATGAGTGTTATAGTAGGATGAATGTTTAAGACATTTTTGTAGATCCAATCCATTCTTGGCCGGTTCACAAGATGAGGTTCAAGTATACTGATCTCCTTGGATTGAGGTTCGTGGTTTGTTTCCTTACATTGATTGTCTTTGAGTTTTTGTGCAAAAAGTTACTGATTCCCATGTTTTGGGTATCTCGAGTTTGGGTTTTGATCCTGTATCATTGTCTGCCATAGATTTCTTTTATTATTGAGGCCATTAGATGAATAGTGATTTTTTGTTAGCATGTTTGAGGATCACCACATGGGTGTTTCTCTTGTTTTGGATATTTATTTCCATTTGACATAGTTTTTCTATGAGGCAACCTTGTTGCATTGATTGCCTGCATTGATATAATTGATTACATGGATTGACTAATGTTTATATGATTTTGATGCAGTGTAGCTATTATCCAAGTTGTTTGTTGAACTTACTTAGGGATGCTGACGGTCGATTATGCATGACTGGATTGCTCAGGGATGTGTGATCCTTGTGCGGTAGAATAAAGGGGGAATTAATGATTAAGGGCATCCTTGGAGAGTCTTTTTTAAATTATAAAAGGTCATAGGAACTATAGGAATTGGACTTTGTGCTTCCTCAGAGTGTCCTTAGTTACATATATAGACTACAAGGGGAATTCGATTTAATAGCTTCCTCAGAGAGTCTATAGATATTGTTACCAGACTGTGGGGGAATTGATGGTGAGAGATTCCCAGAGTGTTTGTGCCTTTGTATGATAAATGACTAGAGGGGTCTAAAAGTATGATCCACCCAGAGAGTTAGTGTGAATATTATTTTGTTAGTTGTGACGAGTCCACCAAGCAAATGAAAAAGCTTGGGTATTGTACTGCTTGTTGTTTAGGTAGTCTGCTGAAATACATGTTGTGTCACTTGATATTCCTTGGGAATATAGAGAAGTTTTTCAAGATTCCATGGATGATGATTACATGATTGAATTAAATTAATAAATAAATGTGAATGGAGATTTGTAGGATTAGTTACTTTAGTGTACTTCTGTTTCTCTACTAAATTATTTCCATTACTTTTGTTGTATTTATCACTGACAGGAGGGTACATATCTTGTGGTGGTTGCCTACTGGGATTAGTCTCACACCATGTTTGGGTCCGGATTATCATCCCAAATAGGTTATATGGTTGTAGGTGTGGATAGGGATTGTTTCCCTTCTACATTATGTACATAATTTCTGGTTGGATCTAGAGAGAATAGGACCGATATTTTAGGCTGGTGTTGCTGTTAGAGTTACTATTTAATTTTCGTTCATTTTTTCTCAGATGTATTTCATCACATTGTTGTGTTTTGTACATTCCGAAGATACTTGTACCTACTGCATCGTTATCATAATTACTATATATTCATTCCTTCCACTTTTTGTTTTAGTTATTGTATAGTATTTACTACTTCTGGTATTGATAGTTATTTCCATTCCCTTGTATGATTTACCAAATGAGGGAATACTATCCCCAATGAAAAACCAAGGCCCTTGCTGCTTGTCGGCAACCTCATGTGTTTGGGGAAATGCGCATGAGGTCATGTGGAGAACCGGTACGGGGCACCAGTTGAGTGGCTCCAGATTCAGGTCGTTACAAAGTGGTATCAAAGGAGGTTATTTTCTTTTCTGATGACTTACTATCATATGAGGTTATTTGTGTAGAGTTTCATTATCATGGATGCCAAACCTTTATCTTAGAGGTGTTATGGGCCCTCAAGGATCGGAATTTGGTGGATCGTTAGTTTTTTATACTGTTTACTTGTAATATTCATTGTATAAGATTCCATGCTTTGATTCACGAGGAGTATGGGCCCCCATAGATTAGAATATGGAACCTTAACTCTTGTTTTCTGTGTTTTCTAGGAATTAGAGCAGTTTATGAGCTACTTCCCGGAAAAACCTAGAATACACGACATGTACTTTCTTCATACATGTCGTATAGTCTTTTAACCGTGTCACTGACTGTGTGAGCAGAAGCATGGGGTTCTGAAAAATCATATAGGAACACGTCGTGTACTACTTTAGCACGTCGTGTAGTCTAAAATAGGTACCCTAACCAAGTCACGAACAACATGGGTCGAGTTATCTTTACACGTACACATAGTGTATTAATTGTACACGTTGTTTAGATTGATCTAGGCACCCGGTCATGTTGCAAACAACACAAGTCAGTGTTACCCTTTCCCACACACGTCGTGTCTATCTGGAACATGTTGTGTATTGTCGGCAGTGTGTCAGGCCGTGTTGCTCTCTACACGGGCTAGGTAAGGCATGTCTAGTACATTTCGTGTCTCCCATGAACATGATGTGTGGTTTTGTCTTACTAGAGTTGTGTGGATTAACCGTGTAGAAGGACCCGGGCAGGAAAAAAGGATTCATGTACACACTGTGTGTTGGGACAACACGTCGTGTATTTGGTGTGTTACATGACAAGTTCAAGTAAGAGCGCACGCCCATGGAAATGGCTTAAGGGAACATGACATGTAGTCTTTATACGCGTCGTGTAGTCATGTTTTTCATAAAATGAATTTAATGATTTCCGTGTTCCTTCTTCTGCCTTCAGTTTTTTCTTGTCTTTGATTATCCTAGATCTGAGGTGTGGTTTTGACCTTTCAAGAGCTATGGCACCAAGACATTCTCCTATTGCACATCAGGAACCAGGCAGTGACCATATGCCTGATACAGTAGATTATGAACTACCAGTAGTTACGCCTATCGTTAAGTACATGGAACCTACAGTGATTCCATACACTAGTTATGATGCTCAGTTCAGAGAGGTTTTCATGAGATTCAGGAAAATCTTATAGCGAGCTCTGCATGCTGCCCCGTCTATGGTAGAGCTGACGCGAGTTTTTCAACAGCAGCATCCTCCCACTTTCACAGGGGATGGAGGACCACAGGCTGTAGAGTCATTTCTAGAATCCATGGTATCCATATTTGATCTCCTAGATACGCCTACAGAGATGAGAGTGAAGCTCAAAACTTATATGCAGCGAGATTCCGCAAAGAGATGGTGGGATGTGGTTCCACAGGAAGGGCGCCAACATGCTATAGATAGGGATGAGTTTCAGCATACGTTTTACGACTACTTCTTCCCAGCGAAGCTGAGGGATAATAGAGCCAGAGAGTTCATGAACCTGTAGCAGGGTACTCTCACAGTTATGGAGTATTCCTCTTTCTTCACAGTGTTATGGAGTTTTACTCTCGTACTAGGGAATGACAAGCTGTTTTTAGCATGGATGTTTGAGGAAGGACTTAGGCTGGACATCATATCACAGGTGAACATCATTCAATTGACTTATATTACTCTAATAGTCGACCATGCGCTTATCACGGTGACAAATTTGTGAGAGACTGGAGCTGTGGACTTGGGTGGTTCAACATCTAGGGATAATTCCTTTTAGATAGATAGAAGGAAGTTCCACTGAGAGTTTACTCGAGGTGACTCGATGAAGCATGGTATTTCTTCTAGTATAGGATATAGACCTTCTGGTAACTAGGTTGTGTGCTATCAGTGTCGAAAAAGTGGGTATAAGAAGCCTCAGTGCCCGAGAGAGTGACTGGAGTGCCGATTGTGAAGCAAGATGGGTTATCTAAAGCGTTTCTAAAAGGTATTCCTTCGAGCGTCTAGTGAAGGAGGATCAGTTTAGATTCCGCATACAGTGTAACGCCCCAACCTCAGTTACCCAGAGTCAGTACATTATTTTAATACATTGGCATAATTACAAGGAATCAAGTCTCTATGAACTGATCAGTTTAGCAGTCTTGGAAAATAGATTACATGCATGAATGTTACATTACTCTTCTTAACATGAAAAACAACATAAATAATCCTTCACAAACTCCATTATTCCCTTGGCTTAACCCTGCACATCAATCCCAATACAATTCATGGAATCCTAGGAAAAATAAAACATAGAAAGGGGTGATCTCAGATTCTCAGTATGGGTCACAATATAGTAGAATCTTTCATAAATAAGAATAAACATTAATGGAAATGTATAACTAAAACAAAAGACTTTTGAACTTGAAATTCAACATAATATGGAAAAAGTAAAATGAAGTAATGCTATTTACTTATTCACATGGATATTCTACTAGTCAAAAAATCACATTCAATATCACTAACCACTTTCGTAATGATGCAATGCATAATAACATACTATCATAACCACATATTCAAGTCATTGTTCCAAGTCTACAAATAAGATTTTTTCAAGGCATTATGCCAAGACACTAGTTTGTCTCATGATTCCTATAGATACATTGATGAGCTATATTAGGATCCATCTGTCACTTACTAAGTCCGATGGATTTCTAATATGAACATGTTTAAACATAACATAATCATTTATATTAAAACTAGCATATGAAATGTCAAAAATTTCTCCATAAACCTGGAGTGGTATAAAAATAACACATCCAATGTCAAACATATCACAAAACCTTTGATACAATATGGATGTTTTGTATCCTAATAAATCAACTTCAAATAATCGTAAAATTTATCAAAGGATGTTGACATAGATGAAATGAAAACTATCTGTGAGAAATATATATTTTTAAAATCATTTAAAAGTCGTATAATTATAAAAGAAAACATTAATAAAGGAATTAATTTAAAATAAATTTTTGAATCAATGTGTCCCATAACACTTTGAATCTTTTGAAATGAATTATCATTTCAAAACATTGATGTCCATATAAATAAATCATTAAAATCATTTTCAAAACATGGTCATTAATTAAAAATATTTTGAAAGATAAATGTTTAAAACATTTAAAATTATGATCTTGATAAAGTGAACCTTTCAAAAATCCTTAAATTATTCATTTTTAAGTCAATTTTATGAATAATGTACATGGATGATAAAAATGTCCGAGTAAATAATTACACATAAACAATCTCGGATATTAATGAGATTGATGAATTAACCCTACCCAATTTGGTAACTTATGAAACATAAATCCCACGAAAAAGGTATCATATAATGAATATGTAAATAAACAGAAATTAAATTTTATTACCCATATAATACAATTATGGGCAGTACATACACCACTCAAAATGTAATAGTGGAAATATGGCATGAATGTCACGGGAATAAGAAGTGAGATGAAAACCCCTTAACTTACACTTTCCTTTACTCAAGGGTACCATTAACATCCTGTATGAAGACCGTAGTATGTTATTAAATTATAATAGAACCATATTAATATTTATTATTTCATAAATTATTCATTAATGACTTTTTACTACCCATTTAATAATAATTTCCATGTTAAATTAACATTTCGGGTAATAATCGCTTTCTTTATCGTACGTGTTTTAACTTGTTACTCTTGATGGTATCACTTAGATCAAGATTTAAATACATACAGAATATAAAAAATTATTTATATATCATATATATTTTTAATATAATTATGTATAACAGATATATATGTGAAATGGAAAACACCGTTTATGGAGACAGTAGTCCGTATGTACGCATAAACACTATTTCCGTTTTCATAACATATTGAACATAAATAAGTGAATAAAATATATGTAAGTATATATATATATATATCTCAAGTAGCATTATTATGTAATATATTAAAAACATATCAGTAAGATATATTTTTATAATTGTTGATGAATGGTGAATGTGGAAATGAATCTCATCGCATCATGGAGACGGTAATCAGTACGTATGCACAAGAGACAATATCATTTCCATAAAGGTGTGGAATTGGATGGTATATTAATTTTACTGAGACATTATCATGTTGTTTTCATTTTTTATATACATATTAATCATACTTATATCCATCCAAAAAACATAGTGTTGAATAACAAATTACACCACGGCGTGTAGACGGTAAGCTGTACGTACACACACATGGTGACATTATCATTCATAAGAAGGATAGAATAATGAATGTTGTTGTGAAATATTTACAATAACATAATAGTATATATAAGATACTCGAGATATTATTTTATAATGGAAATAACAAATAATGAAGAAGTGGAAGATGAAAGTAACTTGAAAGAGTGTGGTGAAAACAATACATCTTCTTTGGGTTTATTCTTTTGATGTGACCAAAAGGGCTCCATAAGATGGGTTTATAATCAAAATAAGGACTCTAAGTTGAAGTGAGGGAAATTGAGAGAATATTTGGGATGATTTTGGCCAAGCCAAAAGGCTTCGAAGGTATTATTTTGAGAGGAGGGGGAGTGCCCTTTTATAAAAGGGGTGAGGGGCACCTATGGAAAAGCTAGAAATATTATTACATAATAAATTAATATTCGGTTTATAATGGATACAATGTGGAATATTTTAATTTTAAGGATTAGATAGGTCTCAAACCACTCAACTAATAGGTTTTAGATAGGTTTGGGTCCCTATATTAACTTTATCATTTTGATTTAACTCTTATTAATTTAGTTTTTCATTTACCATGTCTCTTGGTATTCTTATATTATGTAGTCAATAAACATACTATAAACTTCCAAAAAACCCCCAAGTTTTCCATTAATAATATAACTATCATTATATAGGTCCTTTGTCCAATCCTTGATATTTTGGAATAGAATATCAAATAATAATATAATTTTTGTTTTAAAAACTCCTTTATGTCAATTTTGACACTATTTAATAATTGATTTTTGTTAAAGTGTAAATACATTATTAATTCGAACCCAATTAATTTATGAAATATAAACATGTCATATTAACTAATAAAATTTTTCGATGTCCTCAAAACTTTCGTATTATATTTTCTTTACATTTATAATACTAATTATTTGATTATTTCTTTATTAAAGAAAATATTTCGTCATTATTGTTTCTTAAATAAATTTAAATATTCAATGTATAAAAATTATAAATAAAATAATATTATGTAGGAAATATTTTTTTCTTTCTAATGAATATTTATAGTTGAAAATATTACATATATTACCCAATGTAAATTTTTTTTCTAAAAAATATATGCTTATGTCATTTTGGTATTTACTTTAACTTAATTAATATAAAGTGTCATTATCACATACAAGTGGATCCATGGGGTCCCAAAATCAACCAAAAGATTCCCATGGTTGTAAATGTATCAACCAATAGGTTTAGGACACGTTTTAGGGTAATTAATTATTATTATAATATTATTGTTTACTCTTATTTACCGGATTTACCCTTTAACCATGGTGAATAAAATATTTACCGAAGTAATTATTCAAAATGACTAAATATAAAAGTTACCTATTTAAAAAATTTGGACCTCCTAATTCTAAATGTGGAAATAATTTTTCTAAATTCAAAACCCAGAAGTTTAAGTAATTAATTTAAAATTAATTTCCGTTGTTAAAACAAAAAGCGTGTTTTTAAGAGATAATAACAATAAAATGATTGGCACTTGCTTTTGTCCAATTTATATGTGTAATTATTTATAATGAAAAACATTGGATTAAATGGTAAAAATATAATCTAATTATACTATAAAATCACTCAAATTAATAATTTATCACTACTAATTATTTCGATTAAAAAAGTTGTTTTTAATTAAAATTTACTTATTTAAACTATTCATCAAAATATGATAGTTATCCGAAAAGTACCAAAAATTCTCCTTAAGCTAATTTCTATATTCTAAATCCAAAAATGAAGTCCATTTTGAAAGATAAAATTTATTAAATTTCAAAAAGTGGGTATTACTATTCATAACAGCTAGTTTGATTGGTTGTGGTTTGTGTTAGAACTCGAAGTTGCATACAACACACGTTACTGCATTGTTCGAAAAGAAGTGTACCATCGAATCTTTGGGTGCTACATTCTCCCCTCCTTTAATAAACTGCATACTCATAATTTGAAATTACTTTTCAAAAATAAATGTTTGAAAATAGAAATAACTTTTGGGAAAACCCACATCGAAAATTTGGTAAATAAGATTTAGTTGTAATAAGCGGAAAAGGGAAATGAAAGGGAAACCACCAAATTAGGATCTCGATTAGGAGGAAATTGGTGAATATTAGAGACATATAATTGGAGTAAAAACATAAATTTTTATAGGTAGTGATTGAGGTCATCAATCGCATACATGTGCAGAATTGAGGGCCTTAAATTCATCAATCTATGATAATTTAAAATACCATCGGTTCCACAAAACATATAGTATTAGGATAACACATTTTTTGTTTAATATCCCTTCACTGAAGTATAAGAAATAATTTCTACATAGAATATGAGAAAAAAATACTGGACAAGTAGAGTCCCATCCTTTAACTAATTTCTACCACAAACTCATATTTTACTCTAAAATATAATAGATCATAAAAAATAATATTATATTTTCCATATTTGTATAGGGTTCCAAAAAATGAATTAATCATTCATCTACCGTAATTTTTTAAAAAATACTACATTACTCAATCTAGGACAACCTATGGGCCCGTGCTAGGTGATACAACCTTGTCGCCCTTTGGTTGCGGGTTCACGTCTTGTGGGCTTGCTGGACGCGACATATTGTCGCCCGACCTCCGGGTTGTCCTTTTATGGAATTCAAAAAATAATTTCAAACTAGAATTATCCAAAATACTTCTATTCATACTCATAGTCCAAAATTTACATGGATGGTAAACAAAATGAAGATCCTTTTTTCCACTTAATAAAATGTTAACACGTTCATCATGTATTCTATCAAAACACTGCAACATCCTGAGTTACCATAAAACCTTATTGATTACATTCATGATCCCTTATTCATTATAGAATACTAGATATACTCCTTCTATCAAAAAATGTGGTAAACTCCAACAATGGTGGAATATACAAATCATTAATCAGTTTCACGGTATTCAAGAAAATCCAATATAATTTATCAAAACCAATCGTGTATTATTCCAAAATCACTAACTCGATATCAGAACCATATTATGGTTTATCATTCCCTAAACCATATTTTTTCCAAAAAATTAACATGCTATTGAGCCACTTTTGTTGGTTCCACACAATCTCAAGTCCTTAATGAAATATTAATGCAATACAATCCTTATATACTCCATAATTATTATAAAAAGTACATTGTTGGTACAACACTAAAATTAAATAATTCAATAATAACATCATAAGAACTCTAATCATTCATCCTCATATGTGGTAGTATAACAACTTGATTATTATCCAATAACATCATTTGTGGCATACTGTGATGATTTGAACATTGGTTTGCGTAGTGTCCCAACTACTTGCAGATGAAGCATTTTACATTTGAAACCATTTTCTTACCGTTGCAGTCACATACATGGTGTCCTTTTTCTCCACACTTTTAACTAACTTCCATTCCTTTAAAGTGAGTTCCAGGGTAATTCTTCCAACAGTTATCACATATTGGAAAATTCTTATTTTACCTCTTCCCTTTATCCATCTTTCTCTCTCCATCCTTTCCATCTCTTTCTTCCCTTCAAAGCCATATAGCTCAGATTATTTTTTTACATTTCTTATTAACACATGATACTATTTCTTCATATGTATAGAATACATTGGAGACTATTTACCTTCTAAATTTTGGCTTAATACCATAAAAGATATTGTCCTTCTTAATCTTTGGATCATACGTATTGCTGGAGTTCACATTCCTTTTACTAGGAAACATTATTATACAATGCCATAAGTTATGTAAGTTAATGAATTGCAATTAATAATTCCAAACATTTATAATAACTAACATAAATTGAATAGTTTATGGATATAATCCTTAATCATAATGATATTTTCATTGAGTAATTATATACTCATAATACCTCTATAATGATTTGTAATGAAAATTATAATTATTCTATGCATATCCCCTGGGAGTGTCATAACCAAGAGTGCAGCCCAACCCGTTGTCGTGCAGAAGTTCACTTTCAAGTCTAGATCAATGTGGTGTTTTTGGCTTTTACCACTAGGCACATCTGTTCCTGAGCCACCTCTACCAGCTCGTATCCAGACAGGGATGTATTTTCTTGGAAAACTCACAAAATCACTACGTTACTAAAATTCTAGGAATTTCTTCTATACTAATCCTCAAAGTCTATCTTAGTTATATGTGCACTAATCAGAGTTTATCTAAATCTTTCTTCCAATGTTATTTCTAAACCTCCATCTGATACCAACTTTAACACCCCGACCCGAGTTACCTAGAGTCGGTACATTATTTTAATACATTGGCATGATTACAAGGAATAAAGTCCCAGAGTATAGATCAATTTAGAAGTGATGGAAAATATATTACATACATGAATGTTACATTAATTTTATTATCATACAAAACAAAATAAATAATCATTCATGAAAACCATTATTCACGTGGCTTAACCCTGCATTTCTATCACAAAACACTTCTGGGAATCCTGGGAAAATAAAACATATAAAGGGGTGATCTCCGATGCTCAGAAAGGATAACAATACAATAGAAACTTTCATAAATAAGAATAAAGATTTAAGGCAATGTTTGACTAAAAAAATCCTTTTGAACAAGAACTTTAGCATAATATGGAAAAAAATGAAGTAATTCCATTTAATTATTCACATTAATATTATACTAGTCGAATAGTCAAATTAAATATCACTAACAACTTTCATAATTATGGACTGCATAATCTCAGACTATCATAACCACATAGTCAATGCCTTGTTCCAAGACTACAAATAAGATTTTGTCAAGGCCTTGTGGAAAGACACTTGTTTGTCTCATGAGACTTACCGGTGCATCGAAGAGCTATAGTAGGCTCCACCCATCACTTACTATGTCCAATGCATTCTTCACATGAACAAGTTTAAACATAACATAAACATTCATATTAAAACTAGTATCTGAAATGTCAATACATTCTCCATAAACCATGAATGGTATAAAAATAACACATAAACCGTCAAAAATATCACAAAACCTTCAATACAATATTGATGTTTTGTATCCTAATAAATCAACATCAAATAATATTAAAATCCATCAAAGAATGTTGACATAGATGAAATCAAAACTACCTGAGAGAAATTTCTATTTTTTTAAAATCATTTAAAAGTCACATTATTATAAAAGAAAAAATTTATAAAAGAATTAATTTAAAATTGATTTTTGAATCCATGTGTCCCATACCACTTTGAATCTTTTTAAAAGAATTATCATTTCAAAATATTCATGTCCATAAAAATAAATCCTTAAAATCATTTTAAAAACATGGACATTAATTAAAAATATTTAGAAAGATAAATCTTTATAACATTTTAAATTATGATCATTATAAAGATTAAAATCCAAAAATACTTAAAATATTACTTTTGAAAATTATTTTTATGAAAAATGGGCATGTATGATAAAAATGACCTAGTAAATACTAACACAAAAACATTCTCGGATAATAATGAGTTGAGGAATTAACCCTTACCAATTTGGTATCTTACGAAACATACACCCCATGAAAGAGGAATAATTCAATGAATATGTAAATAAACATAAATTAAACTATAGTATACAAATATTACAATTATGGGTAGTAAATACACCACAAAAAAGGTAATAGTGGCAATATGGCATGAATCTCAAAGGAATAAGGAGTGAGATGAAAACCCATTACCCTGCACTTTCCTTTAGTTGAGGGTACGTTCAACTTCTTGTATGAATACTGTAGTATGATATTAAATTATAACCGAACCATATTTATATTTATGATATCTTACATTATTCATTTATGACTCTTTACTACAAATTTAATAATAATTTCCACGTTAAATTAAAATTTCGGGTAATATCGCTTTCTATATCATACATGTATTAACTTGTTACTATTGAATGTATCACATAGATTATAATTTAAATACTTCCAGAATATAAAACCTGATTTATATATGATATATATTTAGAATTTAATTATGTATAATAGATATATATGTGAAATTGAAAACACCGTTTATGGAGACAGTAGTTCGTACATACACATAAACACATTTTCCTTTTTCATAACGCATTGAACAGAATTAAGTGAATAAAATATATTTAAGTAAATATATATATATCTCCATTAGAATTATTATTTCACATATTACAATAATATTATTAATATATATTTTTATAATCATCTATTAATGGTGAATGTGGAAATGAATCTCATCCCGTCGTGGAGACGGTAATCTGTACGTTCGCATGAGTGACAATATAATTTTCATAAAGGTGTGGAATTGGATGGTATATTAATTTTATAGAGACATTATCATGTTATTTTCATTATTTATATTGATATTACTCATCCTAATATCCATCCAAATGACATAGTGTTGAATAACAAATGACATCACGACGTGGAGACAGTAAGCCGTACGTACGCACGCATGGTGACATTATCATTCATAAGATGGATAGAATAATAAATATAGTGGTTACATATTTATAATAACATCACATTATATAGAATATACTGGAGTTATTATTTTAGAATGGAAATAACAAATAATGAAGAAGTGGAAGAAGAAAGGAACTTGAAAGAGGGTGGTGAAAACATTACCTCTTATTCGGGTTATTCCTTTTGATTTGAACAAAAGGGATCTATTGGTTGGATATCTGATCAAACTAAGGCCACTAGGTTGAATTGGGGGAATTTTTTTGAATATTTGGGTAGATTTTGGCCAAGTTAAAAGGCTTTGAAGGTATTAATTTGATAGAAGGGGGTGTGCACTTTTATAAGAGGTGTGAGGGGCACCTTTGGAAAGCTAGAAATATAATTTTATAATAAATTCATATTAGTTTTCTAATGGGGAAAAGAAGATTTCGTAAAGGTTAAGGTGGCGATATGTCGTAAACCACTCAACCAATAGGTTTTAGACTGGTTTGGGTCACTATATTATCTTTTTCTTTTTTATTTAACTCTTAGTTAAATAGTTTGACATTTACCATGTATCATTGTATTTTTATATTATATAGTCAATAAACTTACTATAAACATCCATGTGACACCCAAGTTGTCCAATAATAATACACCTATCATTATATAATTCCTTGTCCAAACCTTATATATTTCGTAATAGAATATCGATTTATAATATAATATTTGTTTTAAAAACTACTTTATGTCAATTTTGAAACTATTTAATAATTGATTTTTTTTAAAGTCTTAAAAAAGTTATTAATTATAAAAAAATTCATTTAAGAAATACTAACATGTCATATTAACCAATAAATTTTTTTTATGTCATCAAAACTTTAAAATTATATTTATTTTAACATCTATAATATTAATTATTTGATTCATTCATTAATAAGGAAAATACTGCATCATTATTGTGTCATAAATAAATTTAATTATTAAATGAATAAATATTATAATTAAAATACTATGTGTAGGATGACTTTTTATCTTTCTAATTAATATTTATAGTAAAAAATATAACATATATAACTTTATGTAAAAATTGTTTATCTAAAATATATATACTTTTGTGATTTTATTATTTACTTTAACTTAATTAATATAAATTGTCATTATCACTTATAAGTGGATCCATGAAGTCCAAAAATCGACCCAAAGATTCCAATGGTCAGATATGTGTCCACTAATAGAGTTAGGACACGTTTTAGGGTAATTTATTATTATTATAATATTATTTTTTTACCTTTGTTTACCGGATTTCCCTTCAACCATGGTGAATAAAATATTTACCGAAGTAATTATTCAAAATGTCTAAAAACATATGTAACTTATTTAAAAAATTTTGAAATCCTGATTCTAAATATGGAACCCATTTTTCTAAAATCAAAACATATAAGTGGCATAAATTATTTTAAAAATAATTCTCTTTGTTAAAACAAAAAAACGTGTTTTCAAGAGATAATAACTATAAAAAGACTAGCAATTGCTAATGTTAATTTTTAATATGAAACTATTTACAATTAATAAAATTGAATTAAATGGTAAGAATAAAATCTAATTATACTCTAAAATCACTCAAATTCATAATTTATCCCTGTTAATTATTTCTATTAAAAAATTGTTTTTTATTAAAAATTTGTGATTTTCACTATTCATCCAAATATGAAAATTATCTGAAAAGTACCAAAAATACACCCTAAGCTAATTTCTATATTTTGAATCCAAAAATGAAGTCCATTTTGAATGATAAAATGTATAAAATTTTAAAAAGGGGGTATTACTATTCATAACAGCTAGTTTTATTGGTTATGTTGTGTGTTAGAACTCGAAGTTCCGTACAACACATGCTACTGCATTATTAAAATAGAAGCGTACCATGGAAGCTTGGGGTGATACATATATGAGCAGGATTACCAGTTCTGTAGCAGACAAGGGGATGGAGTTCTTCAGGTTGTTCAGGCCAGGGGAGAGGCCGAGGACGTAGTGGTCAGGATCAGGGAATGTTAGCGCAGGGGTATCAGGCTGCTACACAAGCCGCGGTGCCGGCCAGAATTTTTTGTAGAGAAGATTCAGCTAGAGCAGGATCCTGGACCTTCTACAGTTTGAAGTACGATTTTTGTATCCTCAGTTTTATCATCTAAAATTTTTTATACATGATATTTTCATTGCATTATTTCTGTGCATACTGTGGAGAGACAAAGACTTGATGTTTATACATATGAGGATATGATAATGCTAAACACTACCTTGGGAATGAAAACTACTAGCATGCGTCAGTGGATAGACTGCCCCCTTGAGGATGGTTGTTGTTGTTTTTTGTGGATTCTCTATGTTTTGGAGATCATAGGCTATGATTTCATTCTCAGGATGGATTGGTTAGTTCAATTCAAGGCCTTTGTCAATTTCTATCATCGTAGGGTGACTTTCATGCCACTAGAGGGAAGAACGTTTCTTCACAAGAAAGAATGGGATGTCCAGGTAAGCAGAGCTGGACCAGAGCATCATGGATTGGGTGGAATTACGGCCTAGATTTCTATATTATATTTGGATGACCAGGTTTCTTAGAGTGATTTACCTCCAGTGGTTGATAGATTTCTAGATGACTTTACAAAAGACTTTTTAGGATTTCATCCAGAGCGTGAGGTAGACTTTTCTATTGAGCTTGTTCCAGGAGAGACACTGGTATCCATTCCTCCTTATAGTAAGGCTACACCCGAGTTACAGGAGCTCAAGAAGTAGTTGGAGGAGTTGCAGGCCAACTGTTTTATCCGACCCAGTACTTCTCATTGGAATTCACCAGTCCTGTTTGCGAAGAAGGCAAATGACACCCTTAGGCTCTGTGTGGATTATCGGAAGATGAACCAGTTGATGGTCAAGAATCAATATCCATTTCCATGGATAAATGATCTCTTTGATCATCTTTGAGGATCCAGAGTGTTCTCGAAGATCGATTTGAGATCTGGCTATCATCAGTTGCATGTCAGACCATCCGATATACCACTTAAAGTCGTCCAGAGCAGGTATGGTTTGTATGAGTATTTGTTTATGCCGTTCGGTCACACAGACATGCCTGCAGTTTTCATGGTGCTGATAAAAAGAGTTTTCCATCCTTACATGGATTATTTTTTGGTGGTTTTCGTGGATGATATCATGGTGTACTCTCACACTCGATACGACCATGATACCCATATTGAGATTGTTTTGAGTACACTGATGGAGAATTAATTATATGCTAAGCACTCTAAGTGGCACTTTTGGATAGACGAGATTAACTATCAGAGTCGTGTCATCTCAGAGACAAGAGTATCAGAAGACCGAGATGACGGTGAGAGCATTAATCGCATGAGATAATATGAATAATGTCTTCGAGTTATGAAATTTCATATTGCTGGTTGTTTACTACAGGCGATTTATACATGACTTCTCGCGCTTAGCAGTGCCATTGACAGACATGACTAGGAAGGTGGTGAGTTATGTTAGGTTAGAAGACTGTGATTCAGCCTTCTAGGAGCTGAAGGGGAGATTGACATCAACAATGGTTCTAGTTTTTCTGGAGCCGGTCAAGAGTTATACAATTTTCTGTGATGCATCTTGCATCGGTCTTGGAGTAGTGCTTATGCAGGAGGACCGTGTTGTTTCATATGGATCTCAGTAGTTTTCGGCCACATGAGAGGAACAATCCTACGCACAACCTGGATTTGGCTGCAGTTGTTCATGATTTGGGTTGTTGGAGACATTATCTTATGGGAGAGAATTTTGTGGTATATACTGACCACAAGTTCCTCAAGTACATCATCACACATCGTGACATAAATTTGAGACAACAAAGGTTGTTCGAGTACCTACAGTCGTTCAATTTCAATCTTTCTTATATGCCTGGGAAAAGAAATGCTACGGAAGACGAACTGAGTAGGAGGACACAGATACATGCAGTTTAGGAGGCTAGAAATGAGTAGAAGCTTATGCCTCTGTTCTATGAAATGCATTTAGAGGTGCACAACAGATAGGGTTAGACTTATCTTTCTTCTGTATCCATTTCCACCACCCTTCTTGACAGAGTTCCAATGAGGCGGCTATCAGATTATGATGGCCTAGTCCTACGGGAAAGCGTGTCAGGAGAGGACCCTCTTCCTGGATGGACCGTAGGATAGGATGAGATCATGTGTTTCCATGGACGCGTATGGGTGACAACAGATATTCGTGAGGAGCTGATGAAAGAATTTCATTCCTCAGTCTGGGATGTTCATCCTAGCATCACCAAGATGTATCGTGATCTACACTGCCAGTATTGGATGGCCAGGAATGAAGAGAGTTGTTGGTGATTTTGTCATGAGGTGTTCCACCTGCCACCAGGTGAAGTTGGAGCACCAGCGACCAGAAGGCCTTTTACATAAGCTATCCATTACCGATTGGAAGTGGAATGATTTTGAGATGGACTTCATGATAGGGTTACTGAGATTTCCTTGAGGGAATTATGTGGTATGTGTTTTCATTGATAGAATCACGAAGGATGCTCACTTCTATTCGATTAAGGAGACCTTTGGTGCTGATGATCTTGGACGGTTGTACATACACGAGATTATACGCATGCATGGCATTTAAAGTAATATCATTTAAGATAGGGATTCCCACTTCATGTCACATTTCTGGAAAGAGCTACAGAGGGATATGTGTACACATGTACTTCTGAGTACAACATACCATCTCCAGATAGATGTCCAGTTAGAGCGCACGATTCAGGTGCTAGAGGACATGTTTCGAGCATGCGTCCATGACTGTGGAGGTTCATGGGGGAGACATATACCTCCAGTGGAGTTTGCCTATAATAATAGTTTTTATGCAACTACTCAGATGGAAACTTATGATAAGTATTACGGAAGGCCATGCCGATCACCCATGTGTTGGCTGTAGGTGGGAGAGGCAGCTTTGATGGGGCCTAATCTTGTTAAGGAGACTACATAATAGGTGGAGTAGATTTTGTAGAGGATTGATACTGGACACTCTCTGAAGAAATTTTATGCTAATCGGTGGAGACGACATTTGGAGTACAAGGTCGGAGATCAGGTTTTCCTACGTGTTACCTCGAGTTTGGGACACAAGAGGATCATTAGATAGGGTAATCATTCACCGAGATACATCGGTCCGTTTGAGGTTCTGGAGAGAGTTGGGCTAGTTTTTTATAGGTTTCAGTTACCTTAGAGGTACTAGGAAATGGATGATGTCTTCCTTGTTTCTCGCATTTGATGCTATTTTTCAGACATGTCTCATGTATTTCACCCTGAGGAGTTTGAGCTGGAGTAGGATGCATCATTCACAGAGCATCCTATCATGATTGTTTATCCTAGTTCAAAGGTACTTCGTGGCCGGTCTGTTCCTCTGGTATAGGTGATATGGCAAAACGACCGTGTACATGACGATACTTGGGAGAGGGAGACCGATATATGATCGCAGTGGCTAGAGTTGTTTGGGGTTTTTTCTTGTGCACCACTCTAGGGAAATTCAGGAACAAATTTCTTTTAGGGGGGAAGCTTGTAAGAACCCAAACCTTCTTTTCAGGTATGTTTTCCTTTTCTGGTCATTTTTTTGTAGAATAAGAGAATCTAGAAATTTCCTAACTACACGCCGTGTACATTTTAAGTACACGACGTGTACTTTGATACCACTCAACGTTATGTTTTGGCCGTATCAGGGCCACACAAACGGAGATCTAGGGTTTACGTGGAGCCCACCTTATGTGGAGTATGGAAAATCTTAGTACACACTGTGTACACCAAAATTACATGTTGTGTAATTTATTTTTTCCGTTAAACGGACCGGGGTCGCGTCATAACCTCAAAAACATCTTCTTCTCTAGCTTCTTCGACCAAAAGTGAGGGTACGACCACAAATCTTCTCCGATCAACCGATCTGTCACTGATTATCTGAATCTAACGTCGTCAGATGCAATAAAATCACAATGGTGTGTTATTGGTTCTTCTTTGGCCACGTTTCATGATTCGTTCTCTTATTAGAGTTACAGTAGGTTTAATGTTTAAGAAGTTATGGCATATCTACTGAGCTCTAGGTCGATTCATGGGCCAAGGTTCAATTATATCGATCTCCTTGGATTATGGTAGGTGGTTTGTAGCCTTACGTTTAATGTCTTTGTTTTTGTGTGCAAAAAGTGTCAGATTCCCATGATTTGGGTATCTCGGGATAGGGTTTTGATCTTTTATTATTGGATGACATAGATTGCGTTTATTTATGTGGCTATTAGATGAATAATTATTTCTTTTCATCATGTTTGAGGATCACCCCAAGGGTGTTTCCCTTGTCTTGGCTGTTTATCGCTGTTTGACCTAGATTGTCTGTGAGGCAGACCTTATTGCATTGATTTCCTACTTTGATATAATTGATTGTATGTATTACCTACGTTTTATATTCTTTTGATGTAGTGTAGATATTATATAATTAGTTTTTTTAACTTACTTAGGGATGCTCACAGTTGACTATGCACGACTGGATAGCTCAGGGCTGGGTGAACCTGGTGTAGTAGACTAAAGAAGGAATTTATGATTAAGGGCTTCCCTAGAGAGTCCATTATAAATTTTCATTGTTCATAGGACCTACATAAATTTGAATTTGTGCTCCCTCAGAGTGTCCTTAGTTATGTATCGAGACTGTAGGGTGAATTAGATGTAAGTGCTTCCTTAGTGAGTCTATAGCTATCGTTTCCAGAATGTATGGAAATTGATGTTGAGAGATTCCCATAGCCTCTGTGCCTTTGTATGATTACATGACTAGAGGGGTCTGCCAATATGACACACCCAGAGAGTCAGTGTGAATATTTTTTAGTTGGTTGTGATGATTCCACTAAGACAAAGAAAAAGCTTGGGTTTTGTACTGCTTGTTGATTAGGTATTCTACTGAGATACCTGTTGTGTTACTTGCTATGCCTTTGGAATATAGAGCTGCTTGCTATATTCCTTGGTTGATGATTACATGATTAAATTAAATTAATAAATAAATGTTAATGGAGATTTTTTGGATTTTATACTTTAGTGTACTATTGTTTCGCTGCTGCAATTGATTCCATTACATTTGTTATATTTCTCACTGACAGTATGGAATAGATCTTATGGTGGTTTACTACTGGGATTAGTCTCACACCCAATTTGGGTCCTGCTTTTCAGCCCAAATAGGTTCCATGGTTGTAGGTGTGGATAGGTATTGTGTCCCTTCTAATTTAGGTACAATATTTCTTGTTGGAGTTAGAGAGCATAGGACTGAGCTTTTAGGATTGCGATTCTGCTGGAGTTATTGTTTACTTTTCATAATTTGTTTCTCAGTTGTATTTCAGCAAGTTGATGTGTTTTCTACTTTCCTTATATAATTGTACCAACTACATCATTATCATAATTACTATATATTCATTGCTTCCTCTGTTTAGTTTCAGTTATTTTATGTTGTTTAATATTTTTGATATTGACTGTTATTACCTTTCCCTTGTATGATTTACCAAATGAGGGCATAGTTTCCCCAATGACTCAGCAACGCCCACGCTGCTAGTTGGTAGCCTCTGGAATTTGGATAAATGCGCTTGAGTTCATATATTGAATCGGTACAGGGAACCAATTGAGTGGTTCCAGATTCGGGTCATTAAACAAAGAATATTAGTTGTTTAGTTTTGATATATTATTTTATTTATTGTTTACTTGTGATAATGGAATATTCAGTTTATGTTATATAATCATTTTATTATATTTTATTTTTTTCCACTTGTTTATTACTATGATAAAGATGGTTCAATCACCCCATGACTTATATATTAACATCACTACAAGTCATTAGCTGCCTGCATATTGGGAGTTGCACTTGAGGTCATGTGATTGAAAATCTGAGGGAACCTTGATGTGGAACCCGGGTTGGGATGCTACAAAATGGTATGAGAGCCCAGTTTTATTTTCATTATTTTTTTTACTATTTTATAAATGTAGACATGTGACTATGAAGAGTCTAGACATGGTAATGATCTCATTCTTGGGAGTAGTTATCCCATTTCTGGGGTAGATCCTATGTACCTAGAGTGATATTGTTGTTGTTATTTTCTTTTTATATAGTTTAATGTTATATCAACTTGGTAATAATAATTATTCTGGGATACAATTTTTATTTAAACTATTTGTAATGATATAACTAATTAGATAGTATGGAACAAGGTTTGATTTTCCATAAATCATTTTAGGAACTCAAAATTATTTTGAGACATGAATCATTTTATTCATGCAGGGGAAAACAGATTATGATTATGTTTTTGAACATGAATTGTTTTTCATATCATGTGAAAATTAAATTTGAATATTCATATTATGGAATAAATAAAAATAAAATGATTTAATATGAAAATAATGGGTGTCTAATTAGAAAAACAAATGTGTTGATGAGAATAACCATTGATACCAGGACCTTGGTGCAGGATGTTTAAGGGTATGGGAAACATCTCAGTTGGGACAATGTTGCAGGGTTTCGGGGAATACATTGTTGTATATTTTTTTCCCACATATATAAAATTTTTAATTTTCTATTTTGTGTCTTTATAATTGTGTTCATAATTGTAAAAATATTTCACCATAATGACATTTATTTATAAAATTACATGATGATATGGCTAGATATGATCTACTAGTAGTGGAGCCGATGAAACTAATTGTGTAATGTGATTAATTAGGGAATAATTCAGAGAGAACATTGCTAATTTCATTCATTTTATCAAAATTGACATAGAGCGAGTTGTGAATATCATATCTAACATGAATCATGTGTTCCATTTGTATCATCCTATGAATTTACTGGAGAGGGTGGACATAAGGGATCTATGTTCTAGATTGATTCCATTGAGGCGATACATTAATATTTAGGGCCTCCTACCAAAAATAGAGTTATGTTGGCTAATTATATGGTATAAGGCCCAAAAATGTTCCAATGGGATGTTGAGGCCCAGTTCGTGCATGATCATGGTATGTTGTGGACGGACTTCATAGAGAAGTTCGTAGTGAAATTTTATCTAGACACACTGATCCAGGAGATAGATGATGAGTTCATGGGGTTGAATCATGGTATTATATCTTCAGTGGACTATGTTGAATTCCTAATATACTTTCAGTGCTTCTCTCAAACATTGGTATGTGATGAGACAACCAAAACAAGGCATTTCCTTAATGGAAATTACTATGATATTTAGTCCATTGTAAACCTGTCTTAGTTAAAGATGATTAATGATGTTAAAGACTTGGCTCTCATAGGTGTATAGTATATAATGAAGTATTCCATTGTAATACATGTGTTTTATGAAATACGATTATTTGGAATGACTTATTAGATTAGTAATTGTTATTATGATAATTTTGTCCATGGCAGTGGAAGGATGAGTAACTAGATAGAGGAATCAATTACTCAGGATCATACATGAGTGATCGAACCCCATATAGGAAGGATGAAAAACATATAATGACATTTCCACTGACCACCTATAGAGTTATATAGTTGTGGAAAATTTTTACATCTATAGGGGCTCTATTGGATCCCACAAACGATGCGTAGTGATTGACGGTATAGGGATAACTATGGCACAATAAAAGGATGTTCTTCAACATATCAGTCTGGAATCAGTAGCTCTTCTAGTAAAGGTGGTAGAGGCACTAGAGATTTATAGATAAAGAGAACCTATTAATAGAGTGGGGAAAATCATGTGACTCAAAACACATCACATGGAAGTGGGGAAGACAGTTTCATTCCATTTATCCTAAAATAGTAGAGTGTGAGGCTAGACTATTAATAGTTAAATGTATTATTCATATATCTCCTATTCTAGCTAGTGATGTACGTGATAATAATATATATAATTAATTTAATTCATAAAATATCAATAATGGTGTGATAATTTTATAAGAGTATTTGGGTGGCGTGTTGACGATAGGTACATCATTCGAAGTATGGTCGATAGACATCTATTTGTGCGAAGGGTGATATCTGGAGGTTGGGGAGTGTAATTTTTTGTGGGATATGTACATCATTTAATTTTAATTCTTTTTCCTAATTATTTATTTGGATATTTTATTATAATTCTTATCCCACATTGATTTATTTCTCTATAGAGTAAATTTACATAACCTGAGAGTGAAAATTATATTCAACATGGAGATTAGGATATCATGGAATTCAATATAGGGATAGTTCACCAGTAGCAATGGGATCTTACAATAAAAAAGGATAGTTTCGTGATATAATAAGGAGGTGTAAAAAAGGATGTCCTTATACAAGTAGTGGAATGGATTTAGGATGTATTTCTTAAGGATTACTAAGTGCTTCGACATCTAATAGATGTGGAATTTATTATTTATGTCACCCTTGTGATATATATAGTCTCTAAAACACTAGAAAAAATGGAAGTAGATTAGATTCAAATTAGAAATAGTCAACTAGTAGAGTTAAAGTATAAGTGGATTATCTGATTTAGTACACCACCGTTGTGTTAAGTAGTTTTTTTAATTTAGGATGATGGGATCTTCTACATATGTTTTTATTATAGGAAGTTTACCATAATTATTGTAAATTGAAATTATCATCTTCCACATATATAATGTTTATTTTCCTAGTTTAGAGGAGAATATGTATTATACAGGATTGACATTAAACCTAGGTATCATCCGTATTGATTTTGACATTCTGATATAGATTTGTGTACTTTCATATGTAGTCGTTGACTTTATGACTATGCTGTTATTATTTTTGGGTTGAATAATACAGTTTTAGTATCTATTTCCATAATGAATAAAAACGATCCTTCCATATATAGATATATTTGTGGTTGTGTTTATGGATGATATATTGGTTTACTCCAAGTCTCATGATGATTATTCACAATATATTGACTTTATTATAATTATATTAAGATGGCATAAAATATACTCCATGAAAACTATTTGTCAAATATTTATTTAATAAGTACACTTCTTGAGTCACATAATCTAGATGGAAGGTGTGTCTATAGATAAAGAGAATGTTCATGTAGAGATTTTTTGATAGAAACATAAGGAGGACTTCAATATCCCATGGTTTTTTGGGAATTACTTGATATTATTAGAGGTTTATTCAGTTCTTTTCACATTTTGAAGAGCTTCTTAAGATATTGAAAAATAATTTTATAATGTGTTATTATTCAGAAACATGTGAGAATGAATTCAAGGAGTTTAAGAAGCATTTTTTATTGGTCAAAATAATAATCCTTCTGAAGCCATATAAAACTTATACAATACTTTGGGATTATTCTAGGTTTGTTCTTCAAGTATTGTTGATGTAGGGAGATCATGGAATTTCATATCAGTCTCGACAGTTGAGTGAATATGAATTTATCTACCATATGCATGACCTCAAGTTATCGACAATGGATTATGTTTTATTGTGATAGATATGTTTTCTAATGTATGGGATGATTAATTTGTATAGTGATCTAATAATAATAATTTATATATTCTTTAAACAAGATATAAATTGTCAGTAGAATAGATGGGTTCAATATATCTGGCTGTTTTATTTCTAGATCGTATATTTTATCATGAAATTGAATATTGTGGCTGATGCTTTGAGCAAGAAAACTCAGACTCCTGCTGTTTAGAAGTATAGTACTTAGTGGAATATGATTACATTAGTGGATGAGACTGAAGTTGTATTTAAAATGATTCAGTACAATATGGCTCATATATAGGTTTAATATAGGCATAAATAATTAGAAGGATTAAATATATGTAGTATGGCGATCCACTGTGCCTGAACTTTGTGGAAATCATTGAGGATGCTGAGTAACCTTATGATTGAATAATAAATGAGGATGAAATAATAAAAGTTAGAAATTATGTTATTATGCCAATTAGCATGCATGAGAACCTGATTTATGAGTATCATGCATCAATGTGGGTAGTACATGATTTTATAAAAAAATTGTTTTGTGACGTATGAATATATAAGTGGAGATTGGGCCTAAAAATGGATATATCTGAGTTCCTTACATGATGATAGACTTTTTATAAGGTGAAGTCTTTGAATAACTGATCTTGTGTTCTTTTGTAGCTATTAACCATTCCATAATTGATGTGGGAATATTATACAACGTATTTTGTGATGGGTCTCCCTATGGAAGCCTCGAATGAATAAAAATATATGAGTAAATGTGGAATGGTTGATAAAATATGATCACTTCATTATTATATGAGAGACTTTATTAGATGATTATTGGGGAGAAATGTATATTATAGAGAAATTACATCTTTATAGGGTGCAACGAAATATTATTTTCAATATTTACTCACTTTTTACCTCATGCTTCTAGAAGGTATTTACAAGGATATTTGTATATCAGTTTTGTTGAGTAAAAATTTCCACCCACAAACATATGTGAATTCGAAGTGTACCATACTAATGTAAACTGATATTCTATAAGGGTGTGTTATTTTCATTGGTGGGTATTGGGGGATGAAATTGGATTTGGATGATTTTTCTAATAGAAATAGTTATCATGAAAATATTTAGATACTACCATAAGAGACACTTTATGGTTGTCCATGAAAATAACCTCAATTCTAGATAGAGGGAGGTGTGTCTGAGTTGTTGGGATTGATTCTTCAAGAGGATATGGCATATAAGTTATAGTTGATTTAAAATAATATAGATATATATTATATAATATAGGTTATATGATGATATAAATCGATAACCCCTAAGGTTGACCTTTGGTGAACGTCTATTCCTTATATTCCCTCTTAGTTTTGGTCACCACTAGATAAAGGGATAAAGAATGTTGGGGGCTAGGATCATTGTAAAAAATGATGTTGTGGAGTGAAATGGGATAGGGATTACAAATTTAAAATTCCATATAAATAAATAGTTATTAAATATGTTTTCTATTTTTCACAACTACTTTTGTATAAAACAACACATATCATGTGATTGTTGTGGATGATGTCGAGGTTGAGAGAAATGTGTCCTTTGAGGATTATTTAACACGTGTCATGTATCAAAGTGTGAAACTATTCAAGGAATAATACTTCTAAGAGTGATTTTATTAGGATAAAATCACCATCTTCCATTAAAAACCTAGGACATAGAATCAGATATTAGGGATTATTGGCCTAATAATTTTGACTCAGAATCAAAGAGATGAATGGATGTGAAACATGAATATTAATTGTTATAATAATTAGAGATTGAAAAAACCTAACTACTTGTAGATATTTCTTAGGATCATTTATCGGAACAATTTTTTCCTATGTTGATTGATTCTTGGTTGGGTTTTACATTGTAGTGCTTTTGGGTAAAAAAAATATGAATATTTAATGAAAGTGGGAATGAGCATGGTTGGAGCACGATTTTCCTAAATTGGATCATAGTTTTGAAAACAATGTGAATAATTCTTTTTGGATTCATTTGTATGGTGAATGGTTTTCAAACTATGAATCCTATTAGGAAAAAATATACACCCTTAGGTGAGGTGCATGGGTAAGATGCACAGTTGGGGTAAATCATGCTACCCAAACAACAAATTTTGTGTACAATAATTTGATCCCCTCAAAATTAGTTTTAAAATTTCAGGATCCACCATTTTATCCAATATTCCTCCCAAACATATCCCCTAATGTCTTTTAAATGTTTTCGACCCTCTTAGATAGATTCTAAGTTATTCTGACCTCTTTTCTACCTGATAGGAAGCACATATTGAAGATATACACCCCTCTTCGATGGAGGATCTAAAAACATGTGGTTTCCTTCATAACTCTCATTAATCCATTATCTTTTATAGGAAATGTATCTTATGTTGTGTTATATATAATTATTATATTTATTTTCTAGATATACATTAATGGTATCTTAATAGTTTAATCATTAATTAGGGTTTTAAATATAGATATCATTATAATCCATTATTACATTCAAAATGGGGATTCATCTATTTTGGATTATTTTCATATAATATAGCTATTTGGTATATAATTTAAATCCTAGAGTCATGATTTTTTCTATGTTTAAGTGATTGAAAAATTCCTATTAGATATTCAGAAATTGATTTCCTAATTGAATTAATTAATTTGGGGAATTAATTAATTGTGGGAATTATAAAGGTGAGAATGTTGGGGTTATTATTCAAAATAAGAAATTTTTGAATTATTTATAGAGTTATTGATTTTTTGAACATGACTTGAATTTTTTTAATAATTAACTTAAATAGATGGGATTATGGAATTGTGTTGATGAATAATTAATTGTTGAATTAATCATGATATGTAGAGATTTTGAAAATGAAAAAATAATTATTTATTTAATTATGAGATATTGAAATCATGATTATGAATAATTAATTATTGACATGATTTTGAAAATTTTTGATGTTTATTTTGAATATTTAATATTTAATTTAATTATAAGATATCAGGAATCTGATTATGAATAATTACTTGTTGAATTAATTATTTGATATTGAGATTTTTATTGTGAAAAATTATTTGTTAAATTAATTATAGCATGTTTGGATTGTAATTATGAATAATAAATATTTTAATTAATTAATTGATATTAATATTTTTAGAATGAAAAATTATTTATTATATTAATTCTGGGATATTTTGAATGTGAATTAGAATATTTAATTTTTGAATTAATTAATGTATACTGAGATTATACAATGATTAATTTTTTGTTGATATTATTAATAAAATAAATTTGATTAATTAATTGTTTAATTAATATATATAATGACATGTGTATACAATTGTTAAATGTGATTGATTGATTGGATAATTAATTAAAGAGTTAAATATTAGTTGGACATGGTCTATAACATAAAAATCATATCGTTTGATAAGAAATATTGAACGGTAACATTGGAATTTACGAGTCATAATTGTGCGTGGGACACGATCTACTACATCAAAATCATATAGTGTGAAATGAAATGTTGAATTGTAACACTGACATTCACATGTGACAATTTTGTGTGGAAAATGATGTATATATCAAAATACAATAGCATGAGTAGAGACAATGAATGGAAGCAATGAAATTCATATGTTAATTTTTATAATTAATGGTAACATGAGAATTCAAATATATGATATCCCTTGGGGATGGTACGGAATCCAGCATGGGCCAAAGAATGAATTGATATATTGAGTGTCCTTTAGAAACCTGGTCTTATTTGGTTTTATAATAAGTATATGAATAAGTGAAATTATTTAATTTATTGATTTTATGTACTCTATATATAACTAAATACAATAATTATTCATTGGATATGTTTTTTTGAATCTATTTGTGTTGGCCTACTGAGATATACCAAAACCCTGGTCAGGATGCCTGATAGATATTGGAATAGATTACATGGTAGCTGGATAGGATGATGGAAAATTCCCTATGATAGATTGCTGATTAGTGTTGTAGAAGGGATGAGGGAACTGGATGTGGTTTGGGACCCGCATAGTTGTTTTTAGTGACTTAACTTTTGATTTTCCATTTTGACACATGGAACCTACATTAACATGGAATATCTATTATTAGGTTTTATTAAGTATTCCCAGTTTTTTCATCTTCTTATACTGAATTATTCAGGTTTAATTTTATCATCATTTGGTGAATTTTAATTTATTTCCACAGGTGTATTTCTATAAAGAAGAGTGTATAGTCTCTATAGGAATGATATTAGTCCATAGTTTCAAGCCAGAAACCTCGGGGATATGGTGTGCCCACCTGAATTCTTTTGAATGACCTAATCATCGTATCTCTATGAGTAACATGGGCTGGGACGTTATAGTTTAGAAGGTAATATCGTTGAAATTTCTTGAATGGAATTTTTGTGTCTGGTAAGAATGTAACAACCCTAAACATAAAAATAAATTTGTAATGACCCAGGCCCTAGTATTAAGGATTCAATTCCTTACAATAATACATTGGTACTAAAAATAAGTTATTTCATAATAAAGGACTAAGTAGTTTAATATAATTTGAATGTTAGATACCCAAATACTTGTAACACAACAACATGAAATAAAATAAAATATACTAACTCCATTTGAGGCGCCATTATTCATCATAATTATTTTTTCTTGGAAATCATTATATATATCATGACATTATAGTGAAAATAAAACCATAGAAATGAGTGAGCACATATGATCAGTTAGGGTAAGAATATATCATAATATTTTATATGTAATTCAAGATATAATGGAAAGGATAATAACTAAAAATGAATTCAATTAAAAATATCATGATCATAAATTTGAAGAAAATTAAGGTTGATCAAATAACTAGATGTAAATAATCACATTATAATGATACATAAATAGGTATATTCTGCTAGTTGAATAATCACATGGGTTATCAATAACTAATCTCTTAAGGAGGGGATGAATAATTTGGGACATCATTAACATACAATTAAGGCTTCAACCAAGTAACAACACCAAATCACATAAGACATCATCCTATTTATAAACTAGTATGTCCCATACGACAAAATGATGCATCGAGGGGATATATCGTGCCACATCCATCCCATAATTAGTCCAATGTAATTCTTATATGAAATGAGTGAATCAATATTAAAATATACATTCATATTGAGAAAGTTATATTATATGTTAATAAAGTTCCCCAAAAACTAAACTTAATCATAAACCATCTAATATAATATGATGAAGGATACCAAAATAACAGATAAAATGTATAACTCGTAATAGAAAAATCAAATAAAATAATATATATGGAATCATAATATATCAACTTCAATTGAACAATATATCAAATAATGAGTTTTCACATTTATGTTAATTGTCTAACAGAAAAATTTCATGATTCCAGAGAGAAATTACACATATAATTTGAAATAACTCATAAAAAACTTCACATTGAAAATTTAAAACATTTTATTTTAAAATAATAATATAATAATAAAAAGGATTCATTAATTAATTATGATTTCCTGAGATATGAAATATCATAACATGTTGTATAATTTAAAAAACATTTCCATAAAATATTGAAAACAATGGGAATTTAAAATAGTATTTTTTAAATGAAAGTTTGTGTTAACAAAATGAATAGAGTATTTGTATAATAGTTAAATAAATATATCATGAGTAAATACAACATTAGTCAATAAGAATTATTTCAAAACATAATCATCACATGGAACAATCATTTAAGTAGATGTTTAATGCAATGAATTGAAATTGGCTTATGAATTACCTTACCACATTGTAATCAGCAGAATTGTATGCCTCATAAAATAATAATTATAAAATGAAAAATTTAATACCATGAATATAAAAATATTAATAATATGATATATCTATGGTATTTATAGATACCATATGATTAATTAATATGTGGTGAATAATGAATATCTGATAGAAATAATTGTTAGGCGAGGAAACCGTTACCATATTTTAAAAGTGTTATTCACTTCTTCTTAATTATATTGAATGAAAATTTATTAGTTACACAATTTATAACCTGAATAGCATATATTTTATTTATTATAATTTTATCATCTTCATATAAGGAAATATTGATAGTTTATATTGATTAATTTCATATTTCTACGAGCATTTGTTTCATGGTATTATGTTCAGTTCTCTTACATATAAATATATGTGTTCTTGTGAAATCTGAATATCATATCACAATGTTAAATTATATAATGTTTTACATTTTTTTAAATGGTAACATATATACTTTTTTTATCGGGTAATAGTAAGATTCATTAGATAAAACTTTGATGAAAATGAGTTAATTTATTATAGTTGTTTTTACGAACATCATGAAATTATATCATTTTATTTAATATTTTTTAATTGATTTGTTACTGAACATGAAATTTCATATAATTTTATATTTATATCTCATTAAACAATAATAAATCATAATGAACAAACATGATATATGAAATGAATAGTGTAAACTCATATTCCAAGAAGGCGGTGAATCGAAACCTCACTTATGTTGTTTTCTTTTTTAGAAAAAAAATTGATGATAAGATATTTGAGTATGGATAATCCATTAATAAAATTATATATATTATCATTTATTATAATTTTACTTTTCATAGGATATGAGTAAGAAATGAAATGAAATTAAATGTGAACGATGGAGGGTTTTACCTATTGAGTGTCCAGTCCTTGAAATCCACATTAAGTAAAATTGAATTGTTCTTTTGGTGATATAAACAATACTATAATTGTGTAGGTAGGTTTTTCATACTAATTATGATTAACATAAATGACCTACATGTCTCAGATGTTTTTTGGAGATGATGTGATGATATGTGGTATTTTTAGTGGGAGGGAGGGATGTTTTGGATTACATTATTGATTTGTTTATTATATTGGCTCATGAATATCATTTCTGTTGATTATTGATTCTATGTTAAGTAACTAGTAAATTTTAGTTCTGATGAATTGTTTGTAAATCATTCGTGACTCAAAAATTAATGTATTTGTCTTTTCATTTAAAAAACCATAAATAATCATATTTCACCATTCCTAAAAAAATTACCCTATTTAGACAAAATTCAATATTCATTCTAACCATTCTTAGACATGAGGAGTTAATTAAAAGACAACATTATATGAAAATAATATTTCATTTTTTAAAAAATATTATTTATGTAAAATAATCAATATAAAAAAATGTACCAAATTTAATATTATAACTAATTTTTTATGACATTTAAAAAGAAATTTTGGTCTTATAAAATTATTTTATGATTATAAATGAAATACATATTAATTAATAAAATTATTTTATGAAAAAAAAATTATTTTAAAATATTATAACAATAGTAAAATGTAATAAAAATTTTATTTTTGAAAATTTATGACATATAATTTATCAATATTTGAATCACTTATTTTAAATTTTCTATGATATAAATATTCATTTATTAATTTATGAGAAACAAATATTTAATTTAAACTCCCATATATTAGGTAATTATTATAATTGATAGATTACTATTTCTAATAGTCACATCACTATTCTAAAGTCCATGTTAATATTTTATAATATATATTATTCTAAACATTGTGTTACAAGAAAGATAAGATATAACTAATTTTAAATTAATATGAGTCATACCATAACATATTGGGGGGTTACATTATCCAAACAACTAATATAATTCTTACGAACAATATAAAATTTCTCTCCAGAAATTAAAAGTTGATAACTGAAAATTCCTCTTTGGAAACACCAGATCATAAAAACACTTCGTAAAACATCCTATAAAATATTTTGACGTTAAATTTTATGGTCTTCACAAAACTAAGATTCTAAAATTAATGGGAAACCATGAAAATATTTATATTGAATATAAATCTGACAATAAATTTCTAATGTAGAGTATATTGAACTTGGTTTTCAAAATGTATACCATAAATAACATATATTTTTTATCACTTAAATTTCAATTTATTTCAAAATAAGAAATGTTATCAAATATAATTTTTTTCAAATAGTTGTTTCATAAAGATGCTGCATTTTGTTATACTCTATATAAAATCATTAGAAATTAAACATACATGATTTATTCACATTTCTCAATAATAATATCATCCTTCGGTTATGCATTTATCTATTTTCACATTATTTAAAATACATGGTTATTGATATTCAAGAAGAAATTTTATTCCTAATGGAATTTTATCAAATCATGTGGTCTTTAAGTCATTCATTTGGGAATTAAATATTTTCATTAATTAAAAGAGATAATATTTTTCACAAAAAAATTACTTTCCCATGATTACCTTAAAACATTCCACATGTCATTAATCAAAAGACATGTACCAACCCTATATATCCAAATTCAATGTCAAAAAAATTATCAGAATGGACACTGTATATAAAAACATTCCAAACATTAGTTTCCCCAAAAATAATTTAACAAATATCACCACATAAAAAATATATGAATTCTTTAATCACCTAAAACATTAATGAAAACTAGAATACTTCTGAATCCTTAATGGAGTATAAATGAAATAAAACCCTTATATATCTCATTATTATTATAACCATTCAATCATAACATAATTATTTAATCCAAAAACACAAATACCATAATTATTATACATTAGTTGAATTAAAAAAATTATATTTCCTTGATCCCTTTTCTTCTACTATGTTATATTCCATTAATACATAGGTCATTTGTTTGCATAGTTACCCATCTCATTTTAGTTAAAGAATTAAAAATCTTATTTTAATCCTGTATAATCACAATCCAGGTTACCATAGTCTCCAAAAATGTATAATACTATTATTACCTTCAAATCATTATCAATTGGTTATGTTTTTATTCCACAAAATTCATTGGCAATCATGTAATATAGTACTTATATTTATATAAATTATCTTCATCGTTTTTATATCAGACCTATGAATTTTCTCGACATTTTTTCTCACAGTTCATTAGGGAAATATTTTCCCATGATTGTTTCCATAAAATACATGAATCTGAAAAAATAAATTTCTTCATCCTCCTTAGTGTTTTGAATCAATGAATACCCTTGATCTGCATCTCTAGCGAAAGTATAAACTACCATGACAACATTCTCAATTTAATAACTTCCAAAAGAATGATATATATTTCTTAATAAAAATACCCATTTCTAATCAAAAAATCAATTTATAATCCCACTAAAATATTTAGTTTTACGACGCATAAAATGGTCTAACAATGTTACAACGTATTGTGGATCAGTTGGATACTTCCTATAAGAAATTTATTTCTCATAACCAATGTCATGAATCACAATATTGTTATAATTTAGATATCCTTACATTCATTTTTAAAATTTATATTAATTATAATAGGTTCAATTCCTAAAATAAATGGATACACTAGCATATATTATATCCTTATGAATCATATTATAAAATAAAATATCTTTTGGATCAAATAAACTAAATTAAAAATTTATATATTAGCAATCGTTACATAATAATTTTATTTTCATTTTTAAAAAAAATTATATTAAAGGGTTTCATTCACTAATCTACGATTTTATTAAATCATGTTCTCAATGATAATTCTAAACACCCTTAGATACCAATGTCAATGACTGAAACACCAAACCATGAATATCATTAATTACATTATTACATTTGTACTAACTATTTGTGATCACATCCCAAAAGATGTAATAGTTTATTACACTTGGAATACTATATACAACAAAATTTTAACATTATAAATAAAAATAAATACAACATAGTAACTCAATCGGATATATCCATATTCTCTATTATTATCATTTCATGTAAATCATAATTTAAATCATAGAATCATGGTGTAAAACAATTTTCAATAAAGGAGTGAGTTCAAGTTATTACTAATGATAATCATATATAACATTATATCATAAATTAACATAAATAATAAGGAATGTTGAATAACATAAATCACATTTGATTAAATCACAATATTGAGAATAATATGGAAGGAATAAAAGTTGAACAAATAACACCATGCAAATAATCCAATAGGAATGATACATAACCACAAATAATCTAGTAGTAACATATTCACATGGATTATAAATTACTAATATCATAATAAGGTAATGAATAATGTGGGACATCATAAACATAACATCAAATCATTTTCCAAGAAACCACTCATAATTTAGAAATACATTAGCTAATACCCAAACTAGTTTGTCTCATGAGACCTACAAATGCATCGAGGGGCTGTATTGGGCCCCACCAATAACATAAAAAGTCCAATGAATTTCTTATATAAAAGGGGTGAAACATGATAAAAATAAACAATAATATTGAATATATCATATTTAATTTCAATCACATTCACCATACAATAAACAATTTCCCAACCCATCTAGAATAGTATGAGGAATTTTATCAAAATAGAACATACATTGTCAAAATGGTAATTAAAAACTAAATAATATATGAAATATGTTATCATAAGATATCAAAAAAAAAATAAATGAAAAATCTATTAGTAATTCTTTACATTGAAGAATATAATCCAATAAAATCATTGAAAATTTCTTAAGTGAAATTCCACTTCTATTATGAAATTATTTATTTAAAGATATACTCATTTAAAAAAGAATATAGTTTATTTGAAAATGAAATTAGTTGGTTTTAGATTATTATTAATGTAATTAAGGATTCGTAAGAGATATATGATCTTCTCATGTAATGTAAATTACAAAATTTTCCATTAATCTTAAAAAAAAGAACATTTAAATCTGTATTTTTTAAAATGATGTCTGAGAGTTAACGAAATGAAAAAAATATGTGTATAAGATTTAAATCCACATAATAATGTGAAAATAAAAAATCATTTAATAAAATTTTGTTTCACACATAATCATATAATTAATTAATCATTTATGTATATGTTTAAACCCAAAAAAGGAAATTTAGTTAAGGATTCCCTTGCTATATTGTAATTAATGGAACATTATTTATAATGAAAGAAATAATTTCAGAATGAAACATTTAATACCATGAAGATATTGGGTTTTATGATATTATATATCAATTTGAATTATACATACACCACATGAAATGAATATGTTGTGAATAAGGCATATCTCATAGGAATAATAATGATATGGGAAAACTCATACCTTATGTCCGAGAGCGTTTTTAATTTTACTAAATGCTATGAATAATAAAATTTGAATCATAAATTACATGATCAATTATAGTTTATATTTGTTTTATTATAATTTTATTAAATTTATTTATTTCCATTGTGATGGGTTATAATATTTAATTTTATTTTCTCAGAGCATTCATTTCAATGTATTAGCGTTAGATCATTTTACTATAAATATGGTAGTTCTTTTAAAATGGAAATCAATTATCCATAGGTGAATGAATTTATAATTTATGAACCACAATATGTTTAAATGTAAACATATATCATTTTATGCAGTGTTAGTATAAATCATTATATAAAATTTTGAAGAATATTTATTAATTTATTTTGGTGGTTTTTATGACCATCATGAACCCGTGTCATTTTATTTTACATTTTGTTTATATATTTGTTCCCAAATATTACATAACATATAATATTTATATTATAATATCATTAAACCGTATTAATTGTATGTTTCAAGTGATTTATGTCAGTCATTTAAAATTAAAACTCATCATCCATAATGGTGGTGAATCGACACCTCATAGATGATCATTTCAGTTTTTGAACAAAAAGAGAGGATAATATATTTTATGATTGATAATACAATATAAAAATTTACATTTTATACATGATAATATAATTTTAATTTATCATTTAATATATGATTTTTGTAAGGATAATGAAAAATTAAATTAAAAGAGAAATAGGGAGGGTTTTACCTCATTAGTGTTGTCTCCTTGAAGAACACCATATGGAATTTGAAAATGGCCAGTTAGTTTGGTACATAAAGACAAGAACATGGGGGAGTGGTTTTTTAGATAAATAGTGAATAATATAATCAATATCCAATTCTTAGTTCGTGTGATGGGAATTTGTTGTGTGGAGTTTCATTTATAATGGGAGGATAGGGGTGTTTTTTAATATTATATTCATCTATTTATTATTTGAGATCAAAACTATTATGTCACGAACCGTCCCCCGGGGACCATGCCATGACTACCCCAAGCCCACCTTCTATAGGCCAGTGGCTGTCGACATGCCCCAAGGCATAAATCCCTAAACTGTTAAGGCATTTCCTTTACAACTCTAAACAAACACATCAGAGCACACAGGTGAATACAAAACACTATGTGAAATTGTACATCAAGAGAGTGCTGAAAAGTAATGGGGGCCAGAAATATAAGCCCAAAAATAAAGTACAAGTCAACTAAAAAGGAAAAAACAACTGAAAGGTGAAATGTTTCTCTTGGATCTTCCACCAAGGATCCTACCTGAAGGGTAGATATAGATACCCTCCTCAACACTCCACGTCAGTCGGTCTCCTTCATGTACCGACACGTCATATTGTCCACCTCCGGGTACCGTCCAGTCTAGGTACTCTCAGCCTCAGTCAGGGTTGTCCATCACCTACAACCAACACAACAATGTGCGGGCATTGCCCATGAAGGGGTGAGTATAATGATACTCAGTAGGGACCCTGAGACCCTCAAGGTCTCACAAATCCAACAAGGATATACCACAAGGTATGAATTCAATATATAACCTAACTTAGGTATGTTCCCATACGTATACCTATGTTATCAAGTAATAAATTGAAATTATGAGGTAAACACAAATGTTATTAGCTTAGCACGACCATGATTTTAGTTATGGAAACCTCAAGAGCTGGGGAACTCTTGATCAATCGAGTACAGTGGGACTGTTGCGAAACCAAGATTCTTCCCACTAACCTTAGACTGCTAAAGTACTTCTCTTGTCGCGTATCGAGGGTCTTATGTGTCACTATGAAGCTCCCCACCATGGGTATGCCGCATCACCAGTGTGATCCCACTCATATCCAGTTGAGGTACTTCACTTGTTGATCACAGTGGGTCTGTGGCGACACAAACGCACTCCCCACTAGGCTAGTAGAGTCACTCCGAGTCAAAATAGTCAGCAGTCGTGGGGTCTCATCCAGCTACTAGTTCTATGCACTCTGCTCGTTCATCACCAGAATGATCTGATCCAAAAGCTACTGGTGGATACTCCAACTATCATGAAGTACCGTGTAGAATTATCTCAAAATTCTACCACGTCACAGGGGTATCAACACAACAAATGATGCGTCAATCATATGCTCAGTCTGTGAGTTATAATCCTTTTATTCCCAGGGTCCCAGTTGGATTCATGTACGATCCAACCTGACTGTATCTCAACTATACCCTAAACTCCAGTAGGGTATACTCAGAGGGACTGACTCGCTTCATGAATACCAGATTTGCTGATGGTTTGTCAAATATACGTCTGGTGCCAATGAGAAGGCCAAAAGAAAGCAAAGGATTGATAGTGGGCCCGGGTTCGGTCCGACACAGTCGGACCGATCCCACCCAACCTAGTCTTGCCCGACCCGGTCTGGGTTAACTCGGTAAGAACTGTTGGGTCTGGCCATGCCCATTGAGCAGGCCAACCTATTATGTTCGGGCCGGCCTGCTGGGCCCAGCCCAGTAGGCCACATTGGCGGTTCAGCCAGGGCTCGGGGCCAGTTTCGCTCGGAGCGTCGCAAGGGCGCAACATGGCATGGCTCGGCTTTGAGGGCGTGGTCGGGCCAGTTCGGACAGGGAACCGTGAGGGGGGGCATGGGGCAGCTCGGGAGGATGACATGGCCAGGGCACCCATTCTTTTGGGGGGCGATCTGGTAGGCCGGCAGGGTGCCAGGTAGGCCGGAAGGCTGGCGGGCAGCCTGGCAGGGTGCCAGCAAGGTTGGCAGGAGGACAGGCAGGGCACGACCGAGCTGGGAGGCAGCCGGGAGCTGGGTGACGCAGGCTGGAGGAGGTGCGGCCAGGGAGGCTCGGCCTGAGGGCTATGGATCGTCCCAGATCACTAGATTTCGGCCTTTGTCGTTGCCACATTCATCATTCCATCACCTCATCACCAATCCAATGATCATCACAAACAAGAATGGAGGAGGGGTCAGGCCATGTTGGTTTGGCCCACACACTCCACGTTTAGGGTGGTATCAATTGGCTCACCAAGAAGTTAGAAGATGAACAACAACTCACTCGAAAAGAAATCATTTCCAACCGTTGAAGAATATTCAAGGAAAGAATATACATGTAAAAACCACATACCATTGATTTTCGTTCTTTGAGGGTGTAATAGAATGTAGATGAAGAAGGTCTTCGTTCGTCTCATCCACTGCACATTTCCAATCCCGAGCTGTGTCGTCTTGTTGATGATGATGCAGAGGGTTGGTCAGTTGAAGACATCCCTTGTCAGTAGAAGCTCCAAGGAAGAAGTTTAAGAAGGTCAGTGTTCTTCATTCTTCGTTCAGAGTGTTCTTCTCTCTTCTCCCTAGTTTCCACCCGGATTCCAATGAAAATAATAATAGATGGGTTTATCTATTATTTCATTGGCATGTAATTCCAAATGGTGTAATAAATTATTTGGCAACTCATAATTAATTTTGAGGAATGGCACAAATTAATCCGGGGAGTTGGAAAATTTTAATTAAAGGGAATGTGGCACCATAAAAGAGGGAGGGTGTGGAGAAAATCTCCCTCGTTATATTGGGGAGTTTAGAGGTTTTCTACTCCAGCCATTAATAGGGGAGTTTTTCGCTGTGTGGTCCCCACCTCATAACCTCTCTTGGGAAGATATGTTTGGGTGGGCCCCACTTCCATAACCTCTCAAGGAAGGTTAAGGTGTGGTGGTCTGACCTCTAACTTCCATTAGGGGATTTTAAGCGTCAAATAAAAATAAAGCCACACACTTTATTTTTATTTTGATCAATCTCGAAAAACCCCAAAAACTAACTTTTATTCTCGACCCACCGCCGTCGAAGTGAAGGGCTCCTTATGTGAATCTCGACGCAGTGAGTACAACTGTGTCCTCAAATTTCAATTACGATCACCAGTTAAAAGGTTATAAAAACCCTCTCGTATGTTTACAAGACATACGATAAAAAAACTTACGAAAATAATTCCGGGCACATTGGGCCTTGGAATCATGTGTCGTCAATTATCGCGGAATCGTATAATTACCATGTATTCAATAAAAAAACATCCATGGATATTCCAGGTTTTTACAATCTCCCTTCCTCAGGGATTTAAGTCCCCATAATATACAACTCGAACAATGAAAACAAGTGGGGGTACTGAGCAAACATCTGAGCCTCCCGCTCCCATGTGCTCTCCTAGAGGTTCTCGCACTGCAAGTGAATGAGCACCAGAGGTATCAACCATCCACATAGGACCTGCTCCCATTGATCCTCAATATCCACTGGAACCTCCGTGAATGTGTCCCCATCGTCAACGTCAATCAATCCATGGTCGATGATGTGAAAAGGGTTGTCGAGGTATCTCCTCAGCTGAGGTACATGGAAAACGTCGTGCTCCTGGTGAAACTGAGGTGGAAGAGCAAAGATGTAAGAAACCTATCAAACTATGCTGGGGACCTGAGAAGGTCTGATAAATATTGTAGATAACATGGAACCTCAGTCAAATATATGTCTTCCTCATCGAGATGAGACCCGTATAAGGACATAGCTGCCATCCTTGAACTCTAGAGGCCTCCATCTCCTGTCAGCATAGGACTTCTACCTACTCTGTGTAGTCTGCATCTATTCCTGGATGATCTGTACCTTCTCTGTGGAAGCCCATACCATCTCTGGTCCCACCAGTGCTGACTCCCCTATGTCTATCTTGCACAAGTATGATCTGTAAGGTCTCCCATATAATTCTTCAAAAGGCATCATCCCTATGATAGAGTGGTAGATATTGTTGTATTAAAATTTCTATAATGGTAAGTGGTTCTCCTAGCTATGAACAAAGTCGAGGACGCATGCACAGAGCATCTCCTCAAGAGTCTGAATAGTCATCTCAGTCCGGCCTTCCGTCTGAGGAAGGAAGGAAGTGCTCAGATGAAGCTACATCCAAAAAGCCTCCTGTAACCCCTTCCATAGCCAGGAAGTAAACCTTATGTCACAATCGGAGACTATAGAATAAGGTACTCCATGTAGCCACACAATCTCATGCACATAGAATCATCGGAAGCTCTATACTAAACCCTGCTCTCTAATCGGTAGGAAGTGGTCTCACATGCTGAGTCAGTCAACAATCACCCAAATCGAGTCATGACATCTCGATTTACATGGATGACCCGTCACAAAGTCCATGTTTATCCCATAACACCTTCACTCTGGGGCCTCTAAAGGCTGATCCAAGACCGCTGGTACCTGGTGCTCTGCCTTCACTTGCTGACAAGTGAGGCGTCAGAAGACAAACTCTGCTACTGACTTCTTCATACATATCCACCAGTTCTATCATCAATGGTCCATGTACATATTCACCTCTCCAGTATGTACCGCTAAAGGGGATGTGTGGAACTCCCTCAACACATCATCCTGAAGTAACAATGGTACCATAGTAGGTCTTATGATGAGGATAATGTGATCGCTACCTTCATAAAATATATCAGGTTCATGCCCTATGGATATCTAACCATATCATGTCTCGCAATTAGTGTCCCCATGTTGTGACTCCATGACTCACTTAAAATGTGGGGGAGTGACTGTAAGGGATTGAAGAAAATAAGCTCCATCTCTATCCACAAAGGATATCTGCAAAGTAGCCAACTGCTTCGTCGCCTCATCCCTTAGCTGTATACCAGATCTCTTGCAGAGTGCATCTACTAAAACATTCCCATGCCCATGAGTATAGACTATCTCAAACTCATAGTACTAGAGGAACTCAAGCCATCGTCGTTTTCTCAGGTTCATGTCCTTTTGGGAGAAAAATATACCTGAGACTCTTGTGATCAGAGTACATGGTAAAACATTCTTCCATTAGATAGTGTCGCCACAACTTCAAGGTGAAGACCACTACTGCTAACTTTAGGTCATGTTTAGTGTAGTTCTTATCTTTTTGTCTCAGTTGCTGAGATCCATATGCGACCATTGCTCGATCATGCATTAGGACACACCCGAGTCCAGTCTCTGATGCGTCACAGTAGACTACTTACCCCATGCCTCCCTCTGGAAGCCTCAAGATGGGGTCAATAGTCTGCCTCTATCACAGCTCCTGAAAGCTCTGCAATAATATCTATGACCATAAGAATGGTTGGCCCTTCTTCATCAAGGATGATAGATGGGTTGCAACTCGGGATATGTCATGAACAAATCTCCGGTAGTAACCATCCAAACCTAGGAAACTTCGTACCTCTGTCACACTCCTGAGTGGCTCCCAAGTAAGTACTACCTCTATCTTCACTGGATCCACTCCAAATATAGCCTCTAAGATTACGTGTCCCAAGAAGTGAACCTCTCGAATCCAAAACTGGCACATTGAGAGCTTACCATAATGCTGGAGCTCTCAGAGTGTGTCCAATACTACCTGCAAATGGTAGGAATGCTCCTCTTTATTAGTCGAGTAGATCAAAATGTCTTTGATGAAGACTACGACAAAGTGATCGAGGAATGGCTGGAAGATCATGATCATGAGTCCCAGGAACAATGAGGGAGTGTTGGTTTTCCCTAATGGCATAACCAAGAAATAATAGTGGTTGAACCGACATTTGAAGCCTATCTTTTTTCATCCTCGTCTCGAACTCTGAGATGGTGATTTCCTGATCTGAGGTCTATCTTTGAGAACCACCGTGCTCCCTTCATCTGATCAAAGAGGTCATAAATCCTCAGTGTTGGGTACTTTTTCTTCATGGTCACTGGGTTTAGGAAATGGCAGTAAACACAAATTCTCAAGATCACATCCGCCTTCATGGCGAACAGAATCGGGGCTGCACCAGGAGAAACACTAGTCTAGATGAATCCCTTCCCCGGAAAGTCCTCTAGCTATACCCGTAGCTCGCGATGCTCTGTGGGAGCCATCCGATATGCTAGTCTAGATATTGGTGTCGTATCGAGGTATATGTCAATGTATATGTCCACCTATCTTATAGGTGGTAGTCATAGAACGTCGTCAGGGAAAACATCCTTGTACTGGTCCACCACTACAGGATAAGTCATACCCACCACATCAACCACTCTTAAGGTAAGGCATGCCAACTGATGAGTGATAGGCTACACCCTCCTCCAAGTAAGTCTCTCATGTTCTAAAAAGGCTCCCTTATCACCGGTGAAGATAAACCTGGTCCCATCCATGTGGACACACTACACCTTGTTCCTAATACAATTAATCTGAGCAAGGATTGTAGATAACCATTCCATACCCAAGACGGCGTCGTAAGGCATCGACGCCTCTACTATGAGATCTCATCCAATTTTCTCAGCTCCTAGATTAAGATCACAATACCAACACCAGTACGTAATCATCAAGTCTGCATCCCTAGGGGTCTTAAGTAGTAAGGATCGAGCCAAAAGCTCCAGCGGAATCACAGACCTCTGAACGAGGGCAGTGGTAATGAAAGAGTGACTGGAACCTGTGCCTATAAGAACTGGAGCTATGATTGAGTATACATATATCGTATCTCGTATCTTCTCCGAAGCGCTATGATTGTAGGACATAGCTACGTAGAGCTGAGCTCTCCCATGTCCATAGACTACAGGCGGTCGGGGTGGACCTCTTAGCTGTGGTGGCAGTAACATCTCGAAACGTCATCCACCACCAACTACACGACCAGATCCTCTTCCACATCTGCCTAATCCCTACGGACAACATCGATTGAATCTCTGCCTCTACATGGGCGGTCCTTGACCATATGCTGATCATCTGAATGGTGGGTCAGAAAGTCACAAGACACGTAACCCTACCTACCACCTAAGAAACACTGCCCTCTCCTAGTAATTATGTCTATGCTTCAGGTGACCCGCACAACTGTTCCTCAGTCATGCGATCATCAACATGTAGGTATGGTCCTCTTGTTCCTCTTCGAAATATGTCTACTACAAGATATATAAGACTCTGATGCATGTTGAATAGTGGTGGGTCTTGCTGCTAGAGACTTCTCCTCAAGGAAACGCTCTACTAAGAGGGATATCTCTAACACCCCTAACTGCGTCGTGATGCTGAGCGAGATCACTGAAGATCTGATATACCACCTGAGTCCCTTCTCGAAGGTCCAGGCCTCAAATAATTGTTTTCGTAACATATCTATAGAGTAGTGTGAGAGGTCGGTGAAAATCACTGATTACTAAGCTACAGTCATGATGCCCTACTACATATGAAGTAGCACCTATGTGCACACTGCATGAAGAGTCGCTGGAAAAAACTCGGCTATAAACTGGCTCTCGAATTCTCCCTAAATGTGCCTCATCTCGTCCTGAACCTGGTGCATCATGATCAACCATATGCCCGCTACTACCTGTTGAAAACTAGAAGAAATAATCACCATGAGGTTGGCTGGTGTACCTAAAAGTTAGAAAACTCTCACCACTGCCTCAAACCAATCTTCAGCCGCCTATGGGCCTATCTCTCCCTTTAACCTTGGTGTCCTCTGGCGCTGGAACTCATGCAACACGCTGAAGCAACATGCATCGTCTAATACTAGGGCTGGGGGAATCTGTGACCCAATAGTAAGTGGTACCGCTGGTGCCTCCGTTGCAAAAGGGCCCTAAACCAAGGGCTCGTCGTTTGGTGGTATGTCTGCGCATACAACTCTCAGGACTCTAGCTGTTCATCCGTGGGGAGGCATCCTGAATGAAATATATGAGACACAATTATATATTTTGAGCGGACCTAGATGAGCCGACTAAAAAAAAATTCTTGAAAACAAACAAGCAATCAGTTTTTTCATGCAGTGAGTGGGAAATCATTAGTCACGGTCTTGGTGTATGGATATGTCGGCCGCCGCACCAAAACTGGACACCCTGAACTAAAAACCACACTCAGTACACTTAACACTATTGATTCGTAGAAAAGAAACACCAGTGTCCTATGTTATGTAGTATAACTGACTCCTCTAATACCAATTTGTCACGACCCCTCCCTTGGGTCCTGTGCCGTGACTACCCCTAGCCCGCCTTACATAGACCAGGGGCTGACGACTTGCACGAAAGGCATAAATCACTAAACTGGGAAGGAATTTCCATTATAACTATAAAAACACATATCAAAGAATACAGCTGAATACAAAACACTAAGTAAAACTGTTCAACAAGAAAGTGCTAAAAAGTGAAGGGGGTGAGAAATATAATCCCAAATGTAAAGTACAAGTACAACTGAAAATGATAAAATGGGTGAAAGGTGAAATGTATCTCCTGGATCATCCACCATGGTTTGTACATGAAGAGTAGGTACAGATAGCCACCTCCTCACTCCACATCTATCGGTGACCTTCATGTACAGACACATCGTATGGTCCACCTCCGTGTACCGTCTAGTCCTGGTACTATCAGCCTCAATCAGCGTTGTCTATCATCTATAACCAACACAATGAGGTGTGGGCATAGCCCGTGTAAGGGTTAGTATATAGATACTCAGTATGGACCTTGAGGCCCTCAAGTTCTCACAAATCCAAGAAGGATAATCCACAAGGTATGAATTCAACAGATAACATCACTTAGTAATATTCCCCTACATATAACTAAGTTATAATGTAATCCATCTCAATATTAAGATAAACACAAAAGATACTGACTCAGCTCAACCAGGATATTAGTTATCCAAACCTCAGCTGCTAGAGATCTCCAGCTCAGTCAAGTACAATTGGCCTACTGCAACACCAATGCACTTCCCACTAACCTTAGACTCCTGAGGAATTCCTTCTATCGAGTATCGTGGGTCTGCTGCGTCACGAAGGCACTCCCCATCGTGGGTCTGTCGCGTAACCAAGGTGCTCCCCCTCGTATCCAACTAAGGTAATTCTCCTGTCGAGTTATGTGGGTCTTCTGAAACACCAAGTTACACCCCACTGTAGGTATTCTCTGACACCATGGCGCTCCCTGCTATGTTAGTAGAGTCACTCCGAGTCAAAACAGTCAGCAAAAGTCAAGTCTCATCCAGCTACTCGGTCTCCGCACTCTGCTCGCTCGTCATTGGAAAGATCCACTCTAGGAGATATTGGTCGATACTACAACTTTCATTAAGTGCCATAAAGAATTATGTAAAAGGTCATCCATGTCACAGGGGTCTCAACGCAACAGACGGTGCATCAATCGGACGCCCGGTCTGTGAGTCAATAGCCTTTTAGTCCCAGGGGCCCAATTGGATTCGTGTAAAATCCAACCTAACCGTATCTAAACTATACCCCTAACTCTAGTAGGTTATACTAAAAGAGATCATATCACTCCATGAATGACAGTGCTGCTGACGGTTCATCAAACAGACGTCCGGTGCCAATGATATGGGCAAAAGAAAGTAAAGGTTCGGTAGTGGGCCTAGGTCTTGTCCGACCCGGTAGGACTGACCCGGCCCGAACCAGTAGGGGATAACCAGGAAAAGTTCGACCTGGTCAGAACTATTGGGTCTGGCCTAGCCCATTGGGTGGGCCAGCCTGTTAGGTTCTTTCCAGCCCACTGGGCCTCGCACAGCAGGCCGCATGGGCGGTTCAGCCTAGGCATGAGGCCAGTTTGGCCCTGAGTTTCACGAGGGAGCATCCCGGCTCGTCTTGGCCCGAAGGGAATGTTCGTGCCTGTTCATCCAGGGCACTGCACTGGGGGGCCGCATGCCGGCTTGGGAGGCCGACACGGCCAGGGTTCTTGTTCAGTTGGATGGTGACCAGGCCGGCTGGCAGGCGGGCTAGCGGGCGGCTGGGCAGGCCGACAGGCGATTGGGCCGGGCGCCTGGAGGGCCAGCAGGCAGTCAGAACGGTCCAGGCGGGCCGATATGGGGGAGGGATAGGTGCGGTCGGGCCAGAAGGTATCAGGGAGCTGGGTGACGTGTGCCGGTGGTGGTGCGAGCGGGGTGGCTTGACCGGAGGGTCGTGGTTCGACCCATAGCTCTAGAGTGCCGTGGAGGCGGAACAATTTTTCGGAGGCCGCAGGTAGCATGGCCTTTGTCGTCGCTGCATTCGTCGTTCCGTCACCTCATCACCATGAAGAAGATCATCACAAACAATATCGACAGAGGGGTCGAGCCATGTTGGATTGGCCCGCACCCTCCATGTTTATGGTGGTATCAATTGGCTTATCAATAAGTTAGAAGATGAACAACAACACACCCGCAAATAAATCCCTTACAACCATTGAAGAAGACTCAAGGAGAGAATCAAAATATAAAAACCCCCTATCTTTTATAGTCGTTCATCATTCGTTGATGGGGTCATGGAATGTAGATGTAGAAATTCACCGTTCGTCCTATCCGTTGCACTCTTCTAATCCCGATCAGCGTTAGCTCATTGACGATGATTTGAGGGTAGGTTGGTTGAAGACGTCCCACATCGGTAGAAGCTCCGAGGAAGAAATTGAAGAAGGTTGGTGTTATTCATTCATCATTGGGAGATTTCTTCCCTCTTCTCCCATGTTTCCAACAAGATTCCAAAGAAAATAATAATAGATAGGATTATCTATAATTTCATTGGCACAGAATTCAAAATGGTGAAATAAATTAATTGGTGTCACCTAATTATTCTGGAGGATTGGAACAAGTTAATTAGGGTAGTTGGCACATTTTAATTAAATGTAAGGTTCCACCAAAAAGGAGGGAGGGTGTCGATAAACTCTTACTCATTAATGAGGAGAGTTGACAGTTTTTCCACTCCTTCCATTACATAGAGTGTTCAGCCTCGTGTGTTCCCCACATCATAACTTCTCATGGTAGGTTAGGTTCGGGTGGGCCACATCACCATAACCTCTCATGGGAGGTTAAGGTGTTTTGTTCTTACCTCTAACATCCATGAGGAGATTTTAACCATCAAATAAAAATAAATCAACCCACTTTAATTTTTTTTAATTCAATCTCTAAAAACCCCCAAAACAATATTTTATTCTCGACCCACTGTCATCGATGTGAATGTCTACATAAGTGAAAACTCGGGCTGCGAGTTCAACCGTGTCCTTAGATTTTAATTCCAAGAACCGTGAAAAATTTATAAAAACCTGCTCCAACCATTACTAAACATACATGAACAAAACTTCAGAAATTGATTCCGGGCACATTTTCTCTCAGAATCATGCACCTTCAATTTTCACGGACTCGTAAAATTCCCATGTATTTATGAAAAAAATCCATAGAATTTCTAGGCCATTACAAATTATTAGTGTTGATTAATTTGAATATTTATAGCAAATAGTGTATGTGAGCCTGGAATAATGGTGGTTACATAATACAGGACATAAAAATTCTTGTATTATTCTTAGAATCTAATATACCATAAATTACAGTATTTTACTATTTATCAAAAAATCATTTATTTTAGAAATATCCAAAAAAATCACACTACATATTTTATGATTTTTTAATTTCAAAAATAGAATAATTTTAATGAACTAATTTTAAAAAATAACAGAATTGTTTTTTAAAAAGTATCATCATTTATTAGAAAAATACCAATTTTAATATTATAAATGATTTTACTACAAATTGAATAATTAATTATGGTCTCATAATATAATATTATATTTATAATTATAAAATTTATTAATTCATGATTATATTTTATTAAAAGAAATTTCATGTGAACATAAAATATTATTTGAAAAATAGTAAAATAAATTTAATTTTTTAAAATACCAACCCATAAAATCTAATATATTCAAACATGTATTTATTAATATGATGAGTTAAAAATTATCATATTATAATTTATGAGATAAAAAAATTTATATATTCTATAATATGTGATGTTATTAATCTAATAGAAAAATTTATATTTCTAACTATCACATCAATATTTTAATGGTCATGTTAATATCTAATATTAAATCACAGTTTTCAACTCGATGAATAAGAAATCATAAGAAATCGATGATTTTATGTTTCTAAGAGTGATATCATAAAATATGTGTCTATTATTAAATTTCATGTTGAATAAATTTCATTTATTTGATAACATGTGATTGATGAAACATTAGGTTAAAAGGAAACAAGATACATAATTCTAACCATTATAAGAAAAATATAAAAACAAAATAGTTGAATATAAAAATATATATTTTGATAAATGTAAATATTACTAGTTAATATTCATTTAATATTAATAATAAATAAACTACTATTCATTAAAACAAGTTTACTGAAAAAATTTATTTGTCTAAAAGGAAGATTATATGTGCTTCACACACATATTTTAAAAAACATCATGAAGAAATTATATCATTTATGTGACAAAATATATTTTCTCTGAAATAAATACATTAAAATTATTATACGTTGATTTTTTATTAAAATTTTTATTTTTGAGGAATTAGGAAAATAATTAACTTTTTTAATGATGCATTTTCGTATGAATACTTTATATTTTTAAATTATATTTTGAACTAGGATTAATGTAAAATTAGATAAATTTTATATCTATTAATTATATATATTTTATTGGAATAATTTTCATATTTATTTTTTATATAAATTTTTTTATTAATTTAGATCAATATATCATAAATACTACACATTCTCTTCTCAGCTATGAAATTAATATTAACTTTTATTATTCCTATTATGTGAGTGGAATTTGGTAAAATGGATTCCATATATTGGAATAAAAAAATTAATATTATCTAATATTTTATACTCGGTTGTTTGGAAAAATTGAATATTAAAAATAAAAAATAGTAGTTATCATAGTTCTGGTAAAAATTATTTTATCTTTCGTAAAACAAAATATTTATAGAATATAAATGACTAAAAACATTTCTAATATATTTCTTGTATCTATATTTGTTTTTTTATCATTATAATTATATAGAATACACCACTTTGGATCTTATTGTCATATGAATAATATGGTAACGCTTTTTTAAATCATATAAACCTATTTATTTTATATTTATTTGGAGAGATGATAATTTCACTAATGTGTATAATGAACCACCACCTTGTGAAATGATATGATTTTTCATTCACAAAATGTTTTCTTGGAATGTGATAAGTATAATTATAATTAATATGTGTTATGTTAAAGACATAAATATGGAATTTATGATGGATTTATCATTGCTAAAACATATCAATCAATTCATTTTCTATCCTTTTGACTAATTTAAATATGAATACATCATTCACATACATGTGGAATACAACCTTCACGAAGTGATAAGACTCTCTTATCATCACTATAATAGATGTTTCATATATATATATATGTGTGCATGTGTATTTAAGGAAAAAGTGTGGTTTTTATGATATAATGATCATTATGGAATGATTAAATATTACATTCCACCATTCCATTATGATTTTAAAAAAAATGAAATGTTTATATTTTGTAAGTATGACCTACCGTCAATATGATTTTAACATACATAATTTATTAGAAACATTTTTAATGAATAGATTTATCATTATAATTGATGGTAATTATTTTATTTTCATTAATTTGGAGTTAAAGAAACTATAATATTTCCATGAATTGAAACATCCATAATAATGAAATAATGATAAAATAAGTGAGTTAACAAATAAAACCTTGAAAATAAATAAATAATAATAATTAATGGATGCTAATATGTTATAAAATGATCATATATGGTATTATATGTTTTAATATGGTTCTCAAATTGGTTAATGAAAATTAAAAAATCACTATATAGTCAGTGATGTCATCCTCAACCAAAGGATTTTAATTTAAAGTACTTCATACCAATTTAAATCCCATTAATAAATATTTCTTATTATGTAAAAAATCAATTTTATGTGGAATATTTACTACCCCATTTGAAATTTTATGTCATAGATTGTACATAAAAAAATATTTTTATGTTTCACATTAACTCTAATTTAGTTAGGGGGATTGGCATAAAAATTACATGGTGGTAAATTTTAATGTACAGTCTCACATTATTTTGTGATTGTAATATTTTTCAATAAAATTCACTTCCTTATGATCCTCAATAATATGAAATTATATTTTTTTTATGTATCAATATTCCAGTGTTATGGATATGATTATTTCTTGAACCATATATTATACTTAGATATGATTTATTTTTATTTTTATTTTTTTAAATATTGATTAATGTGTATTCTTTACTTAATAGAGATATTTGTTGATAATTTTTTTTGGAAATTATATTGATCATCTGAAATTTGTGGCATGATTTTAACATGATGACATGGGTGGATCAAGGTTACAAATATACCATTGATGCATCCACATATCGAATGATACAGTCCATTTGTCTATAAAAATGGTTTTTTTAAAAGTTGTTTTAAAATTCTATGAGGAATGATATTGATGGTAGATGTATCTTGTTGCTGATAAATTATTTTTAAAAATTATGAATTTTCATATTTTTGCATTCAATTATTTTATAATCCATTAAATTTTCACTATGATATTATCACTGTATTACAATATTTCGTAGATATGGAGGAAATGGAATGTGTTTTATGTTATTTAACATTAAATATTGATAATATCGTATTTTCATGATATGAATGATATTTAAAATTCATATTTTTCAAATATTTAACCTTCCATCTTGACTTTTGTTATTGATTCATGATACCATATTTTATACAAAAACCTTTATGTGTATTTTATATCACCCTTATTTTTATTCCATTCCTATGGTATGACAAATAATTCATGGAATGAATTTTCTAGGTTGAATACCATTTCATTTTTATGAATTATATATTTTTTCTATTTCTAATGTAAAATGGGTATGATGTATGTATCTAGTTATAAAAAATTGCTTAATTGATTGGTCCTACAGGATTTGAACAATTGTATATATTACAGTGTAACAAAGTATGATACATTACCCATGTTACTGGAGTGTTGGTTGTTAATTAATTCCTTTTATATCACTTATTAAAATTTTATATACAATTATATAATAACTTACGTTCACTACAACAGTATTAATGATATTCTGTACATATGTATGAAATTAGATTGTTATGTTGACTATGCTCAAAAAGGACATTATTCCATCTACCCTAGAATAATAATCTGGACATATTATTTATTTTTTGTAAACATATTATGATATTTAAACCATCTATAAGGGATATTTAAGAAAAATTAACAATGATATAATTATTTAGATTTTAGATTAAACATATGAATGACTAACATTTCCATTTTTCAATTATAATTATGTACATATGATAAGTTATATATTATCATTATATAATGATAAAAATTAAATTGTACAATATTATATATATATATATATATCTATAATAAATGTGTTTTTGTGCTGAGGAATATATGACATTGTATCATGGATATGGTACTCCTCACATACGCACAAACTAGATTTTTATTATTTAGTAAATAGATTTCATAGAAAATAAAATCTATATTATATTTTAATAATATTAATTTTTTTTAATATTATATAGAATCGTTATTCCACCATTATTTCTATAGTTGATACTTTTTGATGGAATGAAATTCTAGCGACCCTGAACATAGTAGCATTGATCTTCTATCTATATTATCACATTGTCATAATATTTAAGGAATCACATACCAAATGGCAAATAGTTTATTTTTAATGATAAAAAGAATAAATACATGAAATTGTAATTATTTTCTAAAACCTAAAATACGTAGAGTATTTTCTTTTGAATTTTTTTTATTCTAGTTAGTTTTTCCTTGAATATTAATCACAATGCACATCCAAGAATCCTAGTGAAAATAACATAAGAAATGGGTGATATCACAATCAGGATAATGGTATTCATAAAATTGAATATATTCATATGTATTGAATAAACAACATGTAAATTAATATAATTGAATCATAAGACATTTAATCAGTAACTTGTATATAATATGAAATGTATAAATGAAGATCAATTAATGCCAAATAAATAATTAACATGAAACTTATCCATTGATATTTTATATAATTGAATGATCACATGGTATATCAATAAGTTAATTAATAATTATCATATATATAATTCTAAACATCTAAAACAAAATGACGAAGCCTTGTTACAAGACAGATGATACCATTAACGACTTGTGCGAAGACATCTAACACTATCAAGGCCATGTACCATGAATTAATTATAAATAGTTAACCCCATAGCAAAAAACATATCTAGTTTTTCTCATTATACCTACCAATGAATTGAAGGACTATTGAGACCCACTCATGTCACATAAAATATCTAATGCATTACATAAAATAATAGGGTGTAACATAAAATATTTAAATAAATATATTGAAAAACTAATATAATTTATTTAATAATTCACCAATAATTAAATATATTCCTAAATCATCTGGATTAAGTAGAATGGTTTCACTATAGTATATCAATAGAGTTTTATATTTTAAATAATGTGATGTTTTTTTAAGAAAGATAATTTATTCCGTACAATTGTGTATGATAAAACATTGATTCCTTTAACATTTTTATTAAATAATAATGAATCTTATTTTGAAAATTGAAAGAAAATTCCATTAAAAATATTTTATCAAAAGAATAAATCTGTAAAAATTTATTTAGTAATTTTTTTTGAAATGGAATAGCAATTTTAAATACATTTTTATGAAAATGTGGTTTTGGATAAAAAAATTAGTCTAACAACATTGTAAAATAATATCTAATTCTATGATAAACTTTGTCATAACTATTTTATAAAAATAGTGAAAAATAGATCCATTACATGAATAACATCATGAATAAAAATAAGATAAATATATACCAATTTTATCATAAAAATTGAAAATAATTCCATACTGTATACTTAATAGAAATCATAAATATTTAATAGATTATGAAATAAACACATATGTATTTGGTAACTTTTGTCTCCTAAAAAAATAAATAACATAACATAAAATATTAAATACCATGATGATAAATTAATTCATTCTATAAAATAAAAAATGGTACGAATATACATGAGAAAAAATAATTATGTGGATTATATAGAGTATGAATCAATGTTGTATAAGTGAGATGTGAAACACTAATATTGATTCTAACTCATCAGGTACATTGTCTATTATCCTCTTTTGTGAGATATTGTAAATTATTTAAATTATTAATAAAATTTTATTGTAATTTATTCATTTAATTTAACTTCCTCCCATGTTATTTAATATTTCGTCATCTATTATGTTCACTACTGATGTTTTGATGATATTTTCTCACTGTTATATTATTTACTTTGATAGGTTGACTACCATTAGATAGGTCATTTTGTAAACATATCTAGAAAAATTATCATGAAATAATTACAAAATTTATAAACATATTATACTCTTAATACCAATTGAAAATGAGTTTCTTGAAATATGATGTATGATATGATCGTGGATATGGTAGGATGTACGTACACATGAGTGACATTTCAATTTTCCAATGATCATTATAAAATTAGGGAAATGCGTACATTACCTTTCAGAAATGATCATAATTTCATTTATTCAATTTAATTTTATTAAATATACTTATATATATCATGAGTGGCGTTTGGAATTATAAAATAGATTAATATCATCTTGTAAAGGTGGTAGTCCACACATACATGAACAATGTTATCATCTCTCAATAGGTAAAAAATTAAAAAAATGATATATTATCTTCACATAATGGTAAATATAAAATTTATAGCACAATTATATCGTTAATAAAAAATATAGTAATTTAAATGATCCTAATTACCTTCCATTTAATGTGTTAGTGAAAGATGAATCACATCTCTCTATGATGTGGTAGTCTGCCGTACACATGTTCAACATTAACGTATCCCCAAAAGAATCATATTTAAAATGGTATATATGAAAATATTAATCTATAGGTATAATTACAATATAGAAATTAAATATATTATTTTTTTCTATAATCATTACCAAATGTGATCGTAGGTAACTAAAAATTCAATAATATCGGTTCTTGAGGCGGTAGTTTACTATGCACAATGGCGATGAATTCATAAATAATTTGCTGGGAGTCGAGATGGTTGTGAGTCATTCCCTTAACAAAAATTCAAATAAATATGTTTAAGATACCTTTTTTTATTATATAATAAAGTAGTTATTAATAATTCTATTAGTTAGTGGAAGAAATAAAATAATAACACATAATGAAGAATGTATCCTCATCATCAGGTATCCTTCATTTGTTTTCAGCAAAATATATCAAAGGTTTGATATCTAAAAAAACGACTATAAGATTTGGGTATAGATGTTGGGATAATATTTGGATAGGTTTTGTCTAATCAAAAATTATTTGAATGTGTAGATATAATAGGATAATATGTGTCTTTTTTATGTTAGGTCAGTGGCACACATGTAAATGTGAAAAAGAAAAATGAGTACCTTTGATTTTCCCACAAAAAAAAATTGTCCAAAATAGAGTATTCTAAATCCTATAACATAATGGGCTATAAATACGGTAAAATTTTGATTTTATATAGGTGTTTTGGAAATTTGAACCCATATATTTTTAGTTTATCCCCTTATAAATCAGTTTTTACATTTCCCATGATAAATAAATATTTCATATTTTTAAATTTAATTATAGTAAAACAGTAATATGAGATTTTTGGATGATATAAATTATTATGATTAGAAATATTGAATCCATTTTTAGGAATTAAATTCACTTAAAATCAAAATTTTAATATAAGTATTAACTCACAGATGCGATGAGAAAATATGTTTTTAAAGAGAAAATGTTCAATAAAATACAATGTTTCTATATTACTATTTTACATGAAAATGAATCAAATGAACTATATTTAATTAATTTATTTATATTTTAACAATTATTTTTTTTATGTATGTTTAATATATATATATTTTAAAAATAATTTAAATGAAATTTATATTTTCAAATAAAATATTGTAATTTTCACTATCTAAAAACAATGAACATTTTTATAAAAATCCAAAATATTTACCGAAATGTAATTATGAAATGTATAATTAAATATTAATGTTATCATTACAAGTATTTTTTCTAAATAGTTTAGAAAATAATTATAAATTATGTGTGCAATGTGAAACTAAGACGCATTTTAGAAAAATTTAGTTTATCAGAAAATATTTTCATTTCCTTAAATTGGTTATAATTTTTCATCTACTAAATATAAATCCATTTTATTTATTTAAAATATTATTAAACCTTAATATTTTCATAATATATTTAATAATTTTCATATAATATTATTTTTTTCTAGTTTATACTTTTAATGTTTACATAATAATAGTTTAATAGAATGTTGTTTTTCTGTTTCCAACCTACTACCACATATAGTGAAATCCACTAAAGAGATTTAATTTATATGAAAATAAATTTTTCACAAATCCACATGATGTTATATTACCTTATAAACATATTATTTTTTATAAATTCTATCTGATATGATTTTAATATTTTAATATTTCATGTTGATCAATTCTTCCACTTTAAATAAATTACATCTTCAAAATTTAATAGTGATATTTGTAATCAATTGTTGTTCAAGTGAAAATAAACTAATTAAAATCTCACATAAATGGAAGGGATAATAAGACATCCCCTTCAAATGAGTCAAGAGAAAGTATAAAGGTCATTTAAAATAAAATATTGCTATGTTTTCATGATGGAATCATTTTTGGGAATTGAAAATATGAATGTGCAATAAAATAATAACAACATATAATTAATAGATATTGATAAATATCTCTGATCACAATAATTCTGGTTATTTAGAGAATGATATTGGACAAAAACCATAAATCTGTGTTGAGTTAAGTGATTTGTTACACATTATAAATGAATTTACGACTATTAAATAATTGTTTCAAGACCATTTCCTATTGTAAATGAAATATTTGATATTTTATTAATATAAGTAAATATACATAATTGATACATTTTTATTTCATAATAGAAATATAATCCTATTTTTTTCTTCAAAAAAATTTAAACTCATCTCTTAACCTAAGAAATTATCATCCTAGAAACAAATTTTTTATGCTTTAAGAAATAAATTTATTTTTATCTTAATCATAATATCCATAAACATGTAACAATCTGTTCCTCATGTTAGTAATAATATCCAAAGAGTTTGTAAATTTTTTTATAATGACACCCAAATATCAACATAATCTATTATATATATATTTATCCTTTTAAACCATCCAAAATATTCCTATCTATGTTCAATGTATTATTTGATAGAAGGAATTTCTTTAAATCATCATTATATTCCTCATACATTATAATTACTCTCTTAACGTAACATTTAAAAAAATATTGGAATACCTCAATAATTTATTATCGTAAAACGTGTTTATAACATAAATTACCATAAAAACTTGTTAAAAACATGTTCTATTCATTATTCATTATCTAAATACATATTTTTAAATATATTCCATAATAAAAAAAGTTTTAAATAATATCTATGACAACATAATCTAGTATTTCAACAAATCATTAATCAGTTCCATGTTAGTCAGTCATATTCACATTATATTATCCATATGAACATTGTTTTTAAACCGACATCATTATCTCAATATTGAGAACATATTATGGGTTATATTTCCCACAATCATGTGATATTACTACTAATTAATATTTACATTGAATCATTTTTCATGGACATCTGTAAAATTACTTTTACAATTACAAATATATAATAAAAAATTACACTAGTACAGAGCTTATAAATTTCATACTTCTTATAAATAGGATATCGATGATAAAGTACTAAAATAAAATAATTATTATATCCAAAAAAAGATCATTAATATTTTAAAAAACATCTTACTTTATATCATTTATTTAACCATGATCCATTATCATCATTTTTTTTATATTCAATTTATTACTAGAGTTTTCATTTTCATAATGTAGCATCTCTTTAATACTGAAAATTAAAATTGAGAATTTTATTATTTTTTTATGGTCATGAGTATGAGGTCCATTGTCTCCACTGTTTTATAAATCTCCAATTAAATTTATGAATGTACTAGGGCAATTACATCCCAAATTATAACATATAGTGCAATAATTCATTCCCTAATCCACTATATCAATATTTTTGGTATCGTCAAATTTTTATCTTTATTACCATAAAATCAATAATACCTAGAGAATTCATTTAACACTTTTTTTTCAGTATATTATTTATCCCCAAATGTTAAAATTCTTTGGTAGAAAATTTCCCTTTTAAAGATTGTCGTAAGACCATAATAGAAATGATGATTATAACACATTTGATTTTGAGAATCGATGTGGTTCCCATAGCTTCTACTAGGTTCCATGTATAAATAATGAAATACACAATATTATATCATTTCATTATTAAACATAATTTTAAATCCAAATGTCACGACCTGTCCTCGGGGCTCGTGTTGTGACTACCCCAAGCCCACCTTCCATAGGACAGGGGCTGGCGACTACCACCAAAGGTGTAAATCCCGATAACTAGGAAGGCATTGCCTTTATAAAAGAAAACAAGCACCACAGAGTACAAGTGGAAGAAAAACACTAAGTACAAAAGAAATACTGAAAAGTAAAATGGGCCAGAATACAAACCCAAAAGAAAGTACAACTACAACTGAACAAGGTACAACAGCAATAAGACAATCAGCTGGAAGAAGGAAGAAGCTCCTGGGTCGTCCTCCTCGGATCCTACCTGAAGGGTAGGTACAGATAGCGCAGCTCCTGGTCGTCCACCACGGATCCTACCTGAAGGGTAGGTACAGGTAGCCTCCTCCACGCTCTCGTCCGTCAACCTCCTCTTTGTGTCGTCTCGTCGTGTAGTCCACCTCTGGGTACTGACTCGTCATGTAGTCCACCTCCGGGTACTGACTCGTCGTGTAGTCCACCTTTGGGTACCGACCAGTCCTCGAACACTCGGCCTCCGTCAGAACTGCCCGTCGTCTGCAACCAACACAACGTGGTGCGGGCATAGCCCGTGCATGGGTGAGTATAACGATACTCAGTAGGGACCCCAAGACCCTCAAGGTCTCACTAAACCAACAAGGATAACCACAAAAAAGATCTCAGCAGATAACCTCTACTTAGGTATATGCCCATACATATACCTAAGTTATCAAATAACCCAACACAAGGATTGTGAAATCAACGGATAACCATTACCCAGGTATATTCCCATACATATACCTAAGTTATCAAGTGACCCATCTCAATCATGAGGTAAACACAAAGGTCAAAAGATTCAGCTCAAACCAGGATTTTCATTATCGAAACCGTAACTGCTGAAAAGCTCTGTATCTGGAGTTTACAGTGGTCCTGTCACGACTCCGAGGTACTTCCCACTAACCTAAGACTGATGAGGTACTCCTCCTATCGAGTACTGCGGGTCTGCGGCCAACTACCGGGAGCTCCGTCCGCTGTGGGTCTGTCGCCAAATACCGGGCGCTCCCCCGAATAGCCTATAGAGGTACTCCTCCTGTCGAGTACCGCTGGTCTGCGGCCAACTACCGGGCGCTCCGTCCGCTGTGGGTCTATCTCCAAATACCGGGTGCTCCATCCACTGGGCTAGTCGACTCACTCCAAGTCGAGTCGGTCAAGTAGTCGTCAGGTCTCAGCTGGCTACACGGTCTCCGTACTCCGCACGCTCGTCTCCAGGAGGGTCCTCTCCACGAGCTACTGGTCGATACTCCAAGTATAACAAAGTCCAACAAAGACGATTCTCAAAGTACCGCCTCGTCATAGGGGTCTCAACGCAACATATGGCGCGTCAATCGGATGCCCGACCTCTGAGTTGTTTGCCTTTTTGTCCCAGGGGCCTGGTTGGTTTCGTGTGCGAACCAATCTGGCCGCAACTCAACTATACCCCAAACACTCATAGGGTATACTAATAGAGACCGTTTCTCAACGTGATCACCAACGTCGCTGACGGTTCGTCAAACGGACGTCTGGTCTGAAAGATATCAGCTTTTCCGTCCCAGGGGCCTGGTTGGATTTCAGGAACAATCCAACCCGGCTAAAACCCAAATGCATCCAAAACTCAGGCAGAGGATGCCAAAAGTTCCGTCTCATCAAGAGGAAAACAACAAGACAGATGGCGTGTCAATCGGACGCCCGGTCTGTGAGTTATTGGCTTTTTCGTTCCAGGGGCCCGGTTGGTTTCGTGAGCGAACCAACCATACCGCACTCCAACGGCATCCAAACCTCGAGCGGAGTAAGACAAAAGATCCGTCTCACTTATAGGAATCCATTAAAGTCGACGGCACGTCAATCGGACGTCCGGAACTCAAGATATGAGTGTTTCCGCTCCGAGGGCCCGGTTGGTTTCGTATCCGAACCAACCCAGCCGAATCCAAAGTAATATGAAACCTTGAGTGCGATTTACCGAAACGACGGTCTCGATCCAAGGATCTTTTTGCCGCTGATGGCTAGTCATTTGGAGGCCCGTAGCTCAGGTTACGAGCATTTGACCGAAAGTGGTCCGAAAACGGGGGTCTGGGCCCGGGCCGACCCCCCCTGGGTCGCCCCGAACCGGGTCCGACCCGGCTGGGCCCGCCTCGGCCCGGCCCGGTCCGGGCGGTCCGGTTCGGTCCGTCCCTGCCGGACCGGCCGTGGCTCGGCCAGCACGGCCGAGCGGACACAGCGGGCGGGGTGCACTGCACCCCCGCCCTTCACCGCTGATTGAGGCCGGCGGCGAACCGCCGACCGCCTCCCATCCGGCGGCGCACCGCCTCCGTCTTCCGCGGACCACCGGACGCGCTCCGGTGATCCTTTTCTCCTGCCTTCTTTGCCTATGGTCTTCCCGGGACCCAACCTTCACTGTGGAGGCCTCAGAATCACCTTGCGGCCTCGTTTGTCATCGCTCGTCGATCCATGCATCAATAAACAATCTGCGGAGGGTTTTCGGGCCGTGTTCGTTTGGCCCGCACCCTCTGCGTTAGATAATATCAACGGGAGAATTAATTAAACACATGAAACATAAATTTTAATAAATTAAAATTGTTCATATGAAACTGGTTCTTTAATTTTAAAGAAACGTTCATAGGAATATAATGTTATTCCAAAATAAAATCCCTACCTCATCAAGTCGTCGCACGCGCGTTCTTCGCGGATTTGATCGCTGTGGAAGGAGGCGATCATCGCGTCGCGGAAGGGCGTCGCATCGTCATGGAAGGGCGTCGCATCATCGAACTCCCTAGTTCAAGAACAAAAATATTTAATTAATAATAATTAAATCCGTGCGTTGATAAAAACCACAAAGGAGTTCTAAAAGGAACCCGAAATCTCTTACCTCCAACAGATGATTGAAGATTTCTTTGCGGAGGAAGGAACGTCGCAGAAGAGGAAACATAGGCGTCGCGGCACATGGCGTCACATCGTCGATTTCCGCGGTTTGGGCGTTCTTCATCGGAGGCCGGTGTTCCTCGCGTTCTTCGCGTTCTTCGCGTTCTTCGCGAAGAAGGGTGAAGGCACAAGAATTCTATCAAAGGTCTCCCAATGTGTAATCCTCAAGATGTGGCGTTGGTCTTATTTTATTACTACACCAATGGATTTCAAACCGGTTAAGAAACGAATAAAGAGATAAGTAACGACCCATTAATTCGTAGAATTAATTCAATGAAATAAACCACCCAATTAATTCAACGAAGAAAACCGGCCAATTAATTGGTGTGTTATGAAATTAAGAAAACGCGCCAGTTGACTTTCATAATGACGGATTTTCGCGGGTGCGTTACTTAGCGGAAAAGAAACAGTGGGGCTCGTGCGGGTCCCACTTCACAAATATCCTACCTAGAGGGTAGGATATTTTTGGATAGCACCCTATCCGCAACAACTCAGCTTAAGCTGATTTAAGTGGCTTCAAGTGGCTTCCAAGCGGCTTAAGTGAAGTAAAATAATGTTTGTCGTACAATTATTTTATTTCTTAACTTTAAGCCTGAAAATTAAAAACCACACCCGAGAAAACGCAACTCCAGAAGAGGCGTTTCTAATAAAAAATCAGCGCTATGATTCCATCGGTGCCCTCGGAATTCGATTCCAAGCACCGGTTCAAAAGTTAGAAAAACCCGCTCGTTCGTTCACTGAACGTACCCGAGCCAAACTTCGGAAATTGATTCCGGGAAAACCGGGCCTCAGAATCAAGCGCCGTCAGAAACTGCATTCTTGTAAAATCCAAGGGAAATTAAGAAAAAAATTTCCTTGGAATTTTTGGGTCTTTACATTACTCCAACCACAGGGCTTTATGTCCCCATAAAGCTTCACTAGAAACGTAGGGATACAAAGGCGGTACTGAGCATGCATCTGAGCCTTCTGCACCCATGTGCTCACCTGGAGGTTCCCGTGCTTCCAAAGAAAGTGCACCAGAGGAATCGATCGTCCCCGTAGGATCCGCTCCTATCGATCCTTGATCCCCACTAGAACCTCCGTGGAAGTTACCCCATCGCCATTGTCCTGCTCCTCATGGTCGATGATATACGGAGGGTCAAGCACGTATCTCCTCAGTTGAGATACGTGGAAAACGTCGTGCACCTAGTGCAACTGAAGTGGATGGGTCAAGCTGTAAACCACCTCGCCTACCCAGCTGAGGACCTAGAAAGGTCCGTTGAACCTCGGAGATAACTTGCCTCCCTGGCCACATCTCCGTAAACCTCGTCGAGGTGAGACTCGTATAAGGACGTGATCGTCATCCTCGAACTCCAGAGGTCTCCATTTTCTGTTAGAACTGAAACTCAAAACAACTGCTTCTATTAGGGTAAGGTTGACTGAATCAAGAGTGATCGGTCGCACCCTCCTGTGCAAGAGTTACCCTGCGCTGCCTAGGGTTTCCTTTTTCACCGACCAAGGAAAACCCATCCCGACGTCGTAGTTAAACTACAACCTTTTTGACTAATACCATCAATTTTTGTATGAACTGTGATTTACCAGTCCATACTCAAACCAACTTCGTAAGGCCTCGACGCTGCCATCAAGAGATTCCAACCGAAACTCTCGCCTCGAGGATCTGACCACACCGTCAGCGTAAGTGTGATTATTGAGTCTCCTTCCAAGGTATCTCCAGACGTGAGGTTCAAGTCCACGGCTTACCGGAAACTCTAGGTCTGGAACAAGATTTGTGAAAGCAAGGAATGATTCATATCCACGTTCGTTACTACAGCAGCTTGTAGTGGACACAGACTGTCCCTTGAATCATTTCTAGAGCCATTGGGTAACACTCCTTGACCGTAAGAAACCACACTCTTCCACCGCCCTCCAACTCCCTGAGCCTGGAGAGGATAACTAAGGTGGGTGGTTGAAGCATGATAAGATGTACACCACCCCATACTGCTCTCCTAGCTCTGCATCCACGTCTGCTACTTCGCAGACTCATCTATCCTTAAAGCTTGCACTTCTTGAAACATTTAACACGCCGAGTCTCTAAGACTGGCACCGGCTTCCTATTTCTTACTGCACTATGTAGTCTTCATCAGCTCTTGGATGACATGTACCTTCTTTAGTCTCACAAGAGCTGCTATGATTTCTTTTTTTCCGATAAGAGAAATCTGGTCTCATCCCCTGGATGAACCACATTCGTTGCCTAATACAGTCAATCCTGACATGAATGATGCATTCATGCCATGGATGACGTCGTAAGGCCTCGATGTAACTACCAAGAGATCCAATTGTCACTCTCGCCTCCAAGGGTCGAGTCACACTATCGGCATCAGTGTGAGGTCGCTGGGTCTCCTCCAGTAGAAATCTCGAAAGTGAGGGTCAAGTCAACAGTCTTAACTAGGACCAATCAGTATCAACCAAAAAAAAATAAGTGTCTTTTTATTATTTCAGCTCATATTACAAAGACACAAAGAAACTACAGACAAACATCAACAAAACTAGAAGCAACAGGATCAATAGCCTCCAGGTCGGAAGCTAGTCCCGCTCCTGTCCATCTGCTTCTGGAGCTCCATGACCATAGTCCTCAGCTGCCTGAAGCTGAGCTCTCCCATGTCCTCCTGTCCCCTACGGTCGGGGTGGGCCTCCTAGTGCTGGTGGAAACATCCCGAAGCGTCTTCCACCTCCAGATGCATGGCCAGCTCCTCTGCCATTGGCCGCCTGCTCCTTGCGGTCCGCCCTGATCGAACTGATGCCTCTGCCTCATAGGTTCTTCATTTAAGTACTGGTCATCTGTATGGTGGGTCGGACAGTCACGTGCCATGTGACTAATTCCGCCGCAGTAGTAACAGTGTCCACTCTCGGCACGTCTGGCTCTAACTCCACCCTGGTTTCCCCGCACAACTAAACCTGAGTCGTGCAGTCGGCCACCAGTAGGTCTGGTCCTCTTGGACCTCTACTTTATCTATCTACTACCTACTGTAGAATACTCTGCCGCAAGCCGGCTAGTGGTGGGTCCTGCTACTGGAGACTGCTCAGCTAGGAAACTCTCCACTAAGAGGGATCTCTCCAACACCCCTTTCTGCGTCGGAAAGCTGTGAGAAACAACAGAAGCTCTAATCTCTCGCTTGAGCCCCTCCTCGAAGGTTCGGGACCTGAACAATAGGTCCCGTACCATATCAGTGGAGTAGCGCGAGAGGTCTGTGAATCTCGCTGAGTTCTGCGCCACTGACATGCTTCCCTGCCGTAGCTGAAGTAGCTCTTGTATACGCACCGCTCGAAGGGTGGCTGGTACAAACTCTGCATAGAACAGGCTCTCGATGTCTGCCCATAGAAGTGTCGCCTCGTCATGCATATGAAGCATCAGACTCGACCATCTGCTTGCTGCTTCCTGAAGAAGGCTGGCAGCTAGGATCACCATGAAATCTGTCGGCGTCCCCACCAGCCTGAAGACTCTCACCACAGCCTCCAGCCAATCCTCAACTGCCTGCGGGTCCATCCCTCCCTGGAACCTGGGTGGCCTCTGGTGCTGGAACTCATGCAGTGCGCTCAAGCGACGAGCATCCTCTGCTGCTGGGGTTGATGGGATCGGTGGCCCAATGGGTAGTAGTACCGTTGGTGCCTCAACTGGGATAGGGCCCTGTACTGAGGCCTCGTCGCTCGGCGGGCTGTCAGTACGTACCACTCTCGGGGCTCTAGCTGGTCGTCCACGGGGAGGCATCCTGAAAGAAACAACATGAAACGGTCAAAAGATTATACCTGGTGAGATGACCTGGTTTGAGCTGACATTTAAATAAAACTTCTGGAAAACACACACGCAATCAGTGTTTTCATGCACAATGTCAGAAATCAGTTGTCAGTGTCCTGGTGTATGGATACGTCGGCCGCCCGCCCCAACACTGGACTTCCTGAACTGAAAACCACACTCAGTACTCTTAACACTATTGCTTCACAGAAAGAAACATCAGATTTATGAGTTTTGAGGTAGAACCGAACTCTTTTGATACCAATTAGTCACGACCCGTCCTCAGGGCCCGTGCCGTGACTACCCCAAGCCCGCCTTCCATAGGCCAGGGGCTGGCGACTAGCACCTAAGGCGTAAATCCCGATAACTGGGAAGGCATTGTCTTTATAAAAGAAAACAAGAACCACAGAGTACAAGCGGAAGCAAAACACTTAGTAAAAAAGAAATGCTGAAAAGTAAAATGGGCCAGAATACAAACCCAAAAGAAAGTAAAACTAAAACTGTACAAGGTACAACAACAATAAAACAATCAGATGGAAGAAGGAAGCACCTCCTAGGTCGTCCTCCCTAGATCCGACCTGAAGGGTAGGTACAGATAGCGCAACTCCTGGTCGTCCACCACAGATCCAACCTGAAGGGTAGGTATAGGTATCCTCCTCCACGCTCTCATCCGTCAACCTCCTATGTGTGTCGTCTCGTCGTGTAGTCCACCTCTGGGTACTGACTCATCATGTAGTCCACCTCCGGGTACTGACTCGTTGTGTAGTCCACCTCCGGGTATCCACCAGTCCTCGAACACTTGGCCTCCGTCAGCACTGCCCGTCCTCTGCAACCAACACAACGAGGTGCGGGCATAGCCCGTGCAGGGGTGAGTATAACGATACTCAGTAGGGACCCCAAGACCCTTAAAGTCTCACTAAACCAACAAGGATAACCACAAAGAAGATCTCAGCAGATAACCTATACTTAGGTATATGCCCATACATTTACCTAAGTTATCAAATAACCCAACACAAGGATTGTGAAATCAACAGATAAACATTACCCAGGTATATTCCCATACATATACCTAAGTTATCAAGTGACCCATCTCAATCATGAGGTAAACACAATGGTCAAAAGATTCATCTCAAACTAGGATTTTCATTATCGAAACCGTAGCTACTGAATAGCTCCGTCTCTGGAGTGTACAGTGGTATTGTCATGACTCCGAAGTACTGCTCACTAACCTAAGACTGCTGAGGTACTCCTCCTGTTGAGTACCGCGGGTCTGCGGCCAACTACCGGGCGCTCTCTCTGCTTTGGGTCTGTCGCCAAATACCGGGCTCTCCCCCTAATAGCCTACAGAGGCACTCCTCCTGTCGAGTACCGCGGGTCTGCAGCCAACTACCGGGCGCTCCTTCCACCGTGGGTCTGTCGCCAAATACCGGGCGCTCCATCCAGTGGGCTAGTCGACTCACTCCAAGTCGAGTCGGTCAAGCAGTCGTCAGGTCTCAGCCGGCTACACGGTCTCCGTACTTCGCACGCTCGTCTCCGGGAGGGTCCGCTCCACGTGCTACTGGTCGATACTCCAAGTATCACAAAGTCCCATGAAGAAGAATCTCAAAGGACCGCCTCGTCATAGGGGTCTCAACGCAACAGATGGCGCGTCAATCGGACGCCCGGCCTGTGAGTTGTTGGCCTTTTCGTCCCAGGGGCCCGGTTGGTTTTGTGTGCGAACCAATCCGGACGTAAGTCAACTATACCCCGAACACTCATAGGGTATACTCATAGGGACCGTTTCTCAACGTGATCACCAATTCCGCTGACGGTTCGTCAAACGGACGTCTGGTCTGAAAGATATCAGCTTATCCGTCCTAGAGGACCGGTTGGATTTTGGGCACAATCCAACCCGGCTATAACCCAACTGCATCCAAAACTCGGGCGGAGGATGCCAAAAGTTCTGTCTCATCAAGAGGAAAACAACGAGACAGACGGCGCGTCAATCGGACGCTCGGTCTGTGAGTTATTGGCTATTTTGTTCTAGGGGCCCGGTTGGTTTCGTGAGCGAACCAACCTGACCGCACTCTGACGGCATCCAAACCTCGAGCGGAGTAATCCAAAAGATCCGTCTCACTTAGAGGAATTCATGAAAGTTGATGGCACGTCAATCGGACGTCCGGAACTCAAGATATGAGTGTTTCCGCTCCGAGGGCCCGGTTGGTTTCGTATCCGAACCAACCCAGCCGAAACCAAAGTAATCCAAAACCTTGAGTGCGATATACCAAAACGACCATCTCGATCCAAGGATCGCGTTTCCGATAACGACGAGTCGTTTGGTGGCCCGTAGCTCAAGTTACGGGCATTTGACAGAAAATTGGTCTGAAATCGGGGGTCTGGGCCCGGTCCGACCCGGCCCGACCCCCCCCTGGGTCGCCCTGAACCGGGTCGACCCGACCCGGATCCGACCCGGCTGAGCCCGGCTCAGCTAGCGCGGCTGAGCGGACACCGCAGGCGGGGTGCGCGGCTCTCCCGCCCTTCGCCACTGATTGAGGCCGGCGGCGAACCGCCGACCGCCTCCCTTCCGGCGGCGCGCTGCCACCGCCTTCCGCGGACCACCGGACGCGCTCCGGGGGTCCGTTTCTCCTGTCGTCTTCGCCTATGTTCCTCCCGGGACCAGACCTTCACTGCGGAGGCCTCAAAATCACCTTGCGGCCTCGTTTGTCGTCGCCCGTCGATCCACACATCAATAAACAATCTGCGGAGGGTTGTCGGGCCATGTTCGTTTGGCCTGCACCCTCTGCGTTAGATAATATCAACGAGAGAATTTATGCAACACATGAAACAAAAATTTTAATAAATTAAAATTGTTCATATGAAACTGGTTCTTTAATTTTAAAGAAACGTTCACGGGAATATAGAGGTATTTCAAAATCAAATCCCTACCTCGTCAAGTCGTCGCACGCGCGTTCTTCGCGGATTTGATCGCCATGGAAGGAGTCGGTCATCGCGTCGCGGAAGGGCGTCGCGTCATCGCGGAAGGGCGTCGCGTCTTCGAACTCCGAGGTTCAAGAACAAAAAGATTTAATTAATAATAATTATATTCGAGCGTTGATAAAAACCACAAAGGAGTTCTAAAAGGAACTCGAAATCTCTTACCTCCAACAGATGATTGAAGATTTCGTTGCGGAGGAAGGAACATCGCAGAAGAGGAAACGTCGGTGTCGCGGCACATGGCATCGCATCGTCGATTTCCGCGGTTTCAGCATTCTTCGTCGGAGGTCGGCGTTCTTCGCGTTCTTCGCGAAGAAGGGTGAAGGCACAAGAATTCTGTCAAAGGTCTCCCAACATGTAATCCTCAATATGTGGCGTTGGTCTTATTTTATTACTATGCCAAAGGATTTCAAATCGGTTAAGAAACGAATAAAGAGATAAGTAACGACCCATTAATTCGTAGAAATAATTCAACGAAATAAACTGCCCAATTAATTCAATGAAGAAAACGGCCCAATTAATTGGTGCGTTATGAAAGTAAGAAAACACGTCAGTTGACTTTCATAATGACGGGTTTTTGCGGGTGCGTTACTTAGCGGAAAAGAAACGGTGGGGCTCGTGCGGGTCCCACCTCACAAATATCCTACCTAGAGGGTAGAATATTTTTGGATAACACCCTATCCGCAACAACTCATCTTAAGTTGCTTTAAGTGGCTTCATGTGGCTTCCAAGCAGCTTAAGTGAAATAAAATAATGTTTGTCATACAATTATTTTATTTCTTAACTATAAGCCCGAAATTAAAAACCATACTTGAACAAACGCAACTCCGGAAGAGGTGTTTCTAAGAAACAACCGGCGCTGTGATTACATTGGTGCCCTCAGAATTCGATTCCGAGCACCGGTTAGAAAGTTAGAAACACCCACTCATTCGTTCACTGAACGTACCCGAGCCAAACATCGTAAATTGATTCCAGGCGCACCGGGCCTCGGAATAAGGTGCTGTCAAAAACTGCGTTCTTGTAAAATTCCAAGGAAAATTAAGAAAAAAAATTCCTTGGAATTTACCGGTCCTTACACCAAAATCTAGTGAAGTTCAAAACATAAATTGAATAATTTATCCTTGGATAATCACATTACCATAATAAATTGTTTTGGGGGATATCATCTTTCTCATTTCATTCGCAGTCATTTATAAATGAAAAGAGATTTCTCCTAAGAATATCTACTAAAAATGTTAATATAGGTGTTAATTAATGCATGTTTTCAAGCACTATTCAATGATAAGGTCATTACTAATGACCTATTTTTTGATTTATTACCCCTCTGTAAATCTACAAAATAATAATTCAATATTTAATATCCAAAAATGATTTATTTTCATGGAAAATCAAATAATCTATTCCTTACTGAAACATTAGGATACTCTTATATACATATCCTCATATTATTTAATATGTTTAATTTTACTAATCAATGTTTTTCAAAATTTGGTTCTCATTTATTATTACAATACTCAAATTTATATCAACACTAATTACCACATCAATGGAAACATAGGTATAATTTTCATATAATTACATATGTAAAACATAAAATTGATATAATAAAAAATATAATTTATTAATAGTATTGGAAATATAGATACATACATGAAGTTCACATTACATTTTAAATCATAAAATAGAAAAATATGTTTATTTAATAATTATTTTATTACATTTATTGTTTCCCAACATATCAATTATATAGAATTTCTTCATATCCTGGGAAAAATGAAATATAATAAAGGAGTGATCTTAGTTTCTCAGTAAGGGTAAGAATAACACATAATCTATGAAGACATTATTCATCAATAATATTAAAAGGTAAATTATTTAAATAAAATCCATTTAACTGGTATATTGATCTCAATATGAAAGGGATACATGATTATAGTATAGTTCCATATAAATATTCACATGATCTTTAAACAAAACTATCTATATTAAATCCAATCAAATACTCACATGAAATATGAACAAATAAATTAAAATTTTTTACTTCATAAAACTATAAATCTAAATCATAATGTTTAGTATTTATGAAAATACATTTAATACCATCAATGAAATTCCTTATGACATTATATACTGTCATGGACTTGTTACAAGACATATATATTAATTGTTAAGGACATAGCCATAAACCAATATTGTATGAAACCCGTTTCTTACATATAAATCAAGGGGTTATAGCAGGACCCTCTATTCAAATTGAAGTTAAATTATTAACATCATATGAAAGGGATGAACCTCAATAAAAATAAATTTTCATATTAAATAACTATTATAAAAATGTGCATTTTTTCAAAAATCAGCAAACATAATCACAATTTATCTAATGAAATGTTAATGGTATTAATACAATAAATCTTAGGATGAATATAGTTTAAATAGGTGTTTATTTTAAATGATGAATAAGAACACCAAGAAAATATCATTAAAATAATTCTAGTGGAAAATAAGATTTTTTATTTTGAAAATACAATTTTAACTGAAATTTCATAAAAAATTAAAAAACAATCTTTGAATGTAAAAATATATAATTATAAATCATTTTCTAAATAATGATTTGGTAATGAAAAAAAATTCTATACATGAAGAGTACATTAAAATAATGACTTTGTTATATTTTATGATAAATTCCAAACATGCCTTATTTTGAAAATTACATAAATATTCTTTATTAAAAAATTAGTCAAAATAAAAAATTGTTTAAATTTTAATAAATAAATATGTTGTTAACGGTTTTAAATAAATATTTAATCATTGTTATAACTAATTATTTTGGATGAAAATTTTTTAAATCACTTATCGAAATCATCGTTTTGGATGAAAATTTGTTTCGACCAAGGAGAGACATTGTAGATGGTTTTATTAAAACATTTAATCAATTATTATGAGTACCGGTAATTTTTGAAATTTTATTATTAATTTAATGAGATCATTAATTTTAATTTTATATGAATCTACATTATTGTTATTATTTAAAAATGAAATATTTTATGCATGTGAAATTATAAAAAATCAGAATAGTGATGATATTATAGATAAACCATTAAAAAACTGGAAACCATTGATTTATAATTCCTATGAAATAAATATCATTAAATGAAGAATTAATTACTATTATTTTAAATTAATTAATTATATAACATGCATAAGTTGATTTATTGAAAATATATATTATAAATATTTGGTGAAATTTTTGTTTGCCTCAAGAATGCTAATGTGAGATGATAAACCATTACAATGATTCAAACTCAAAAAGTACAACATTTATCTTCCTAAATAATAAACATATATTAAATAACAAATTTCATAGGAACCTATTAAATTTTAAAATTCCATTTATATAACTTATTTCTGTGTTATATATTATTATTAATTAATTAATTATTATGGAAAATTATTTTGTGATACATGGATTATGTTTCAAAAATGGAGTGGATAAGTTTACTATTAATAGATAGGAATGTATTTAAATATAAAAAGAATTTTACTAAGAAAAAATTATTATTATGATAAAAAAATTATATATTTTATATCCATTAATGATATAATTTTTTGAGAAATTAAAAATGTTACAATCATGATGATGGTAGGCAGTATTTAAGATGAATATCATTTTCATTTATCAATTATCATTACAAAAATAAGTTAAGTAATATTTTATCATTATAGAATGATAATATTACTACAAATAAACTTTTATATCGTTAATTCTACTTATATATATATATATATATATATATATCTAAAGAGGTTTGGTGATTAAAAAAGGGTGACCTTTTTTTGTGAATGTGATAGTCCGCATGTACAAGAACGATGTTATAATCATTCATAGAGTGAATCGTTAAGAATGAAAACTAAATATATATTAATAATGTTTAATATGTCATTATTATAAATATTATGATAATATTAACTAAATTATTATTTTTAATTAACCACATTATTTCCATGTAAGTAGTTAGTGAATAAAAAATTACATTGCTTCGTCGAACGATAATCCGTCGTACACTCGAGAAACGTTAATTCATCAAATACATAATGGAAAAGAAAATTATATGTATGATAAAAATTATAAAATAGAATAACTATGTTATAAATATAATATACATATATTATATTCATCATCATACCCACCCGTGATTGGAAATAATAAAGAAACAAATTACCTCAGTTCGTGAGGTGATATGACACAAAATACAAGAATGATTATATCATAACTCATTTGATTGAAGTGGTAATTCTTGTGGGTCATAATATTAACAAAAAAACATTTCTTTATATGTGAGATATTGATGTTGTTATATAATAATTGTTTAATATTCATTTTTTATGTCCTAGTATGAAATAAAATAAATAAACTCATTGATGAACTTTACCTCTTCTTCGAGAATCTTTATAAGGATTCCATCAAAATTATTCTTACATTGGATTAATGACTTATAGTAAGTATTCAAAGATGATGGTATTATATTATTGATGTTATATGGATATTTTTTGGTAGAATTAAAAAGTTATTATTTTTTATTAATGCGTGAGTGTGGTGACATATTATAAGTGATTTGAGTGGCATAATTGTAGTTATTTGAAAACAAAAAGAGGTACCAATGTATTTGACCTAATAAAATGCAACTGTATGAGGTGATATATATCCTAATAGATGATATGGATAATAAATTCCATAAAATTTATTTTAGTAATGTTTTATGTCATTTTAACCCATACAATTTTATTTTACTCGTTGTTAAATCAGATTTTACTATAACCACATTAAATATTGTTCGACTGTTTTTAATGTTCATTATTGAAAAATTTTATTCGTAAATTATCAGATAAAAGAATTATTATTAAATAAAATATGGAATAAAATTTTCTAAATTCAAATCACATAATTTTATACTAATAATTTAATATTGATCTTGCAGACACAAAAAAAATAAAATATTGAAATAGAAAATATTCAAAATCTTACACTTTTTTTAAAAAAATAGATATCAAAATGATTTAAATGACCTAAATTTGATTATAAAAATTCATTTGACAATATTTTACATTAAAACCTATTGAAAATAAATTTTTTTATTATAAATAACTTAAATGGAATGGCAGTTTTTAGTTAAAATTCAATATTGTTTACTATAAATCAAAAATGAAACATTTTAGAAGAATCCAAAAAATTAACCAACGATTAATTTTACATGTAAATTTAAAAATAGTTAAAATAAATTTAATAAATTAAGTTGAATTTAATAATATATTATATGTACAAACAATGACTATACCCATATTTTAAAAAATACAGTTTTATGAAAACTAGTATTTTTCTTTCAAATGGATCTAATTATATCTATAATCAGTAGATAACAATTTTATTTCTATTTTACATTATTAAAACATAAATGTTTCATAATTTCTTATTTAGTAGTTATACACTAAAAATTCACTAGTTCACTATAATTGTAATGGTAATATAATTATATTTTAATAGTGTCACGTTTCCTTTATACTCGGTGTTGTGCTCAATGTAATCCATCAAATATATTTAATTTATATAAACATAATTATGTCATAGAGGATAATATTTTAATATTTTGATATATTCATGATGTTTTGTGTCATAAAATCTATCAAATTTTAGCTTCATATTTTAAAATCTCAGGGTGTTACACCAATAACATTGGTTCATGAGGATGTAGTCATATATACATATGAATGATAGATTATAGTCCCATTTGAAGGAAGATGAGTTCGATAGTGGTCAGGAAATTATCATAGAATAACTTAACAACATAAATTTAATATTTTTTTACATAAACATGTTTTAATCATATTTGAATAGGGTAAAAGAATAATTAAAATAGAAACAGTATGTTAAGATCTATACATATTCTTCAGACATACTTCTTTTCATTACAAATTATTTTCTTTTATGGTGGGTATTATTCACTAAATAATTCTTCTAGGATGTAGGTATAAATGTAATTATTTTACCTTTTATAGTATTTTCCAATAATTATGGTTATTATGTGTGAAAGATAAGAATAAATTGTTCCCTATTATAATAGAAGGGATGGTACTCTTTGAACAACATAATATATTAAACTAACATAATGTAATTTAAAAATAAAATGTCTAAAAATTAAAAATATTACAATATTTTCTTATAATGATACGAAATCCTATCATTTAATAAAATTAGTTTTGTTTTAGAGAAAAACATTCTCAATATTTTATAATAACACTTCGTTTACCCTTTTGATAAATATGGTTATATGAATATTTTTCTGTATTAATGGGTATATATAGTTACTATAAAATGAAAAAAGAGTCCATTAATGTATGATGAACGATATTTTAAACCATATAATTATAAAGACCCAACCATAACCATTTCACGATACAGAGAGAAGTCAATAATTTTACTCTAATTCATATCTAGAATTGTTTCATGTATATGGATTTAGAGAATCAGGTCATTACAAATACAAAACAACTGGAATATTAAAATTAGACACATACACTCAATATCCATATTTTTATAAATCATTTTTTTAAAGGAAACATGTTTCATTTCATTGTTTAAACAACATGACTTTTCCTTGATCCCATTTTTGACTTGGTTCTTCTTTAATTCATGTGGAAAAAATTAAAAAAAATGGTTAAACATAAATATATCAGTCATGGATACACAAATAAGGAAAATGGTTAGTCATGAGATAATATGTAAACCATGTTTTCTTTATCACAAATTAATAATTTTCAAATTTTTGTGGCAGTATGTAGACAATACTGAATTGAATCTCATTCAATACCATTTTTGTTACCAAAAGATTACCATAAATACACCAGAAGGTATCATATGACTTATAAATTTAACCTGGTACATAAACATACATAAATGGAATAACCATATGGTCAACATCGACACATATCCCTAAATGGAATAGCCACATAACATACCTCTATACGAAATACATTTGATGTTACCACATAACCACTCATCCATGGTTTACCATGGAATGACCCATCATTTGGATTATCATGTAACCACCCATCAATGGTTTATCAAATAAACACCCTTTAAATGTCTATGTACCATTAAATAATCATAACACCTAAAATATGGTAAATAATAATTTTTTAGTAATAAAATTTCATTTTCAATCACATGAAATATTATCAACAAATTGAAATACTCAATCTATTATAAACACCCTTTTCGATAACAAAACATCAAAAAGGTAAATAATGGATTTATTTTCCTTCAAAAAACATTAAGGATTTTTTAGGAAGCCAAATATCTAAGAATGGTTATGGTGGAGGAGAGTTCATTGTTACTGCATATATTAAAATCATTATTTTAATATTTTAGTAAAACACTTTGTATAAAAAAATATTCCATTTGAATAAATTTAATTGAAAATTGGGTTTATTATACACTTTATAAAAGGGTAATGAGTATATTATCTTAATATATCTCAATGAAAGTAGATTGATGCGAAGACCCATACCTTGAGTCTGACGTGTCTCATTCATTTTTATATTCTTGAATAATAAAATTAGCTTAATTTATACTTGATTCATAACCTTATTCAGGGTTGTTAAGAATTTTATATAACTTATAACCACATTATAAAAATTACATAATTATTTATGTTAATATGGGTCGTTTTTTCGATATTCGATAGTTGAGTCGAAAATGTACTTCTTTTGATATAAATTGTGAAGGTAGTAAAAATTAAATCATCTCTAGAATGATATTCCTGATTCATTTATCATATATATCTAGTAAATTTGTATTTATAATTGTCCATAAAATATAGAGATATGAAATGAAATGAACTATTCATGGAGATGGTAGGCCGTAGGTACGAATGAACACTACTTTAACTTATTATCTATACTAATAAAATAAAAATAAATGAAAAAAATTTATATTATAATATGAGTATAATATTTTTGTTTTATATTCCTGATAGAATTAATAAAACAATCCATTATATATTCCATGTATATCATTAATGAGTTGTATCACTTTGAGGGGGACGTAGTCCACACTTTCCAAAATGAAATTATCATATTTACAACATCATGGAATTCATAAACCAATGTTGTAATAATAATTAAAAATTTATGGAGAAAATAAAAATATTATATATACCATATATAAATACAATTCCATCATAATGTTTACCATAACAGGTGGTTGGGGAAAATTGAACAGTCCTCATTTTGTGAGGCAACAGTTCCTCATACACAGAAATAGTTTGGTTTTATCCTGTAGATGGAGTTGTGTATAATTGATGTTAAAATGAATCTCATTACAAATACTGTTATATTTTGGATATATTTTTTTGTTATTTAATCATATAATTAGAATAGAATAGGGGGTGGAGAAGGATAATAATGGAAATGATCTTGAGAGAAGCCATTACCTCTAATTCGGGTTTTTTTTGATTTGAGCCAGAAATAAATTCATTAATTTTCTTCTACCCAATTTAAGTCATCTAAGTGGACGGGAGGGATTTAGGGATAATATTTGAGTTGATTTTGGATGACATATGGGGCTTGAGATGTGTCATTATGTTGGTAGGTGTTGTGTATTTTTATAAGAGGGAGGAGTTGTACTTTAGGAATGTATTGTAATTTTAATTAATTATAAATTCAATTTCGTTAAAAAATGGTCCAAAACGCATTAAATTGGAAGATAAGTAGATTTTTGATCTAATACCAATCATTCAATAATTTTAAGTCATGTTTAACTATTTTTTTATCCTTACCATTTTGGTGTAACCCTAATATTACTCTTTTTAATCATATTGTAATATAATATTATTTACATAGTGTGGGTTAATTTAATTACCATATGATGAAAAATGACCCAGAGAAATTAATTAATGACATATATGGATTTATGTTAACTATGTTTCTTAATATTATATTTTTTGGAATTTTATATCTTTTAATAAACTATTTTATATTTACAGTTTTGAATTTTGTCAATTGTTGACACTATTCATCATGATTTTTTATAAAATTCAAATCAACTTTTTTCTATAAAAAACAATGAATCAATCCTAACATTACATATTCACATTTATAATTTGTGGATTACATTATTTATTCCCAATCATTTTAATATTAATATTTATAATATCATTTATTTGAGTACATTATTGATAAAGTAATAACTGCTTCATCATTGTGACATAATTAAATATAATTATTTAATTTCTAAAAATTATAAATAAAATACCATTTTATAGGAAATAATTTTAGATTTCTAATAAATATTTTTAATCAATGTGATAAATTATAACCCCATAAAATGTTTACTAAATGTAAAAATATTCATGTTTTCGATAAATATTTAAGGGATAACATAATTCGTTTAAAATATAGTGATTTGTAATTTCATTCATTAATGGTTGTCAATATATTTTTAACCATAATTTTTTTTATTTTCCTTTTACCATATTAAAAAAATTACAAATGTTTGTTTTGATAATGTCAAAAAATAAATGCATACTAAGTACCAAATTTCGACTGGGTAATTCCAAATAAATAATCCAATTTTCCAAATTTAAATAACATTTGACAATGAATTTATTTTAAAATAAAAATTAAAAAAGTTTTTGAAACCAATTTTCAAGAAAAAGGTAATTTTGAAAATATAATTTTATTATAAAAAATTCATGTATAATATTAAATTTAAATCTACCATTGAATAATATGGAATCAAATTGAACTGACTAAATTTTAATAGTATTTATCTTCATAAGTAAATTAATATTTATTACACATTTCATTACAAATAAAAATTTACCACTATTAATTGAAAAATATAAATTTTTATAAAATTTGAAAAAAACTATCATATGATAAATTAGACTTGATAAATTTTAAAATGATCTACATTTTTTAAAATTTATATTTTATAATTTCAAAATCACACTTTTACATAAAACTGCATAGTAAATTTGTTTAATAGAACAATTTTTTTTTATTTTAGAAAAATTTCATAGTATTAATATAATTATTATAACTATATAATATACTAATACTATATTTATCATAAATAAACATTCTATGAAAATATAAAAAGTTTTATTCAGCCCTATTTTGGAATTTTCATCGCAAATATTGAATTCACATATCAAAAAATGGATAATATCAATCCAATATAACATTTCCATATTGCCATGTTACTTTTTCGAACCTATGATTTCTTAAAAAAACATAACCTAGTAAATTAAAATATAATTCAACACTTTACTTTCCTTAAAATGAATCTAAATTATCAATCACTATATAAATTGGTTATATTCTAAAAAACCTACCTTGGGTATCATAAAATGAGATGAATTCATAAAATATATTCATTACATTGAAACATAAAATATTTTGTATACCTAAGATAAATAGGAATGTATGACTAATAGTTATTTAATTGATCCAGTATTCACTGGAAAATTATACAGTCTAATGAAAAATGAAGTATTATTCACTTATATACCAAATAACATAAAACTTTTCTACACACACTCTTTAAAAAATATAATCTTCAACCCTAAAAAAATTATATTTCCTTTGATTGTCAACATAACATTCTCCTAAAATCGATATTTCAACAAATAATTCTGAATCATATTTAACTTTTCAACCATTTCATCAGAATACTGTGGGTTTATGAATATTAATTCTCCTAGTACATCCATAATTGATATAGTAAAACACTACATTACAAATATTTCTTCAAAAGTTGTCATCGATATACTGGAAATAAAAATATTACTAATAGAGTACTCATCCAAATAAATATGATGATTCGATAATCCCAATAAATCCATAAAACAATCCTTAATCATGTTTTTTACGATCTAAATTACAATCTTAGATTATTCATCAAATTGAGCATGAAAATCCATATTGGAATGTAATTCCCTAAAATTGGTCTTACAATGTCATTTCTAAAATTTTTAAGTGAATCAATAATATTTATATGTAATTATAAAGGTATTTACTCTTTGTAATATGACTATCTACTTGATGGATAGTACGGAAATATGACCTAATAAATTTTATATTGAATTTGATGAAATTTTGAAGGATTATTTAATCGATTATCAATAAAGCATGTTAGATTATAAAATCAAGAAGCCTTTTTCATTCCATCAATGAAATTAATGGATATATTTTCAATTTTTTATCAATTATTGGAAATGGTTGAAACTTACCTTTCAGTAATTACTATTGTTCATCAATATTTATAAAAGTCATACATTTATTGATTAGGTATATCATATCAATATACATTCTATCTTAACAATAACAATCTCAATGGTTTATTTATGTCTTACCACTATATAGACGGACCAAAAAAGGAAACTATGTTCTTAATTCAACAATTATCTCTTCAAGTGGTATTCATAAAGAACACACAATCTCATTCAAATTTGAAAAAAATATTCATTTAAAATATTAAATTCATGAAAAATTCAAATATCATATAATTCTATCTTTTTTCAATAACACAATTTCTTCATTTTGATATTGTTTAATTTTTTATTAAGGATATAAATATCATCATTTATTAATGATGTATCACCTAGAGAACACGCCCATTGCTCCCTGACATTTTAAAATTTATTTGACAATTTTTCTTTTACCTTCATCTGCCCCTCCTCTATTAATGTTAACAACATCCCCAGTTCCATATTTCATGGATCCCGTTGTCTCATCTCCCTTATCACCACCTTATCATGGACTTTTCATGGATGTGGAAATTGGTTCTTTACATAAGGTGGTGTTTCTCTATACTTCTGAAATGCAATACATCTATTTCTCCAAATTCAAGAATATTAGTGGGTGTGCTTTAATCTGGTAAAGTGGATCGTTTTATGGTTATATAATTACCTTAGTAATCATTTATAGAAGTGGAAGACATTCTAAAATGGACCCTCATTCCACAATTCACAGTGGACAAGCCTCTTGTAACTCTAATCTGTAATGTTTTTCCATCATCAGGATTGTTGGTTCCAGCTATAGTTCTTGATCTCAATAATATATCTTTATACATTTATATATCATATAGGGGTATTCTTTGTCCTGGTCTCATAGTTTTAGAGTGGATGGGATATGGTGATATCACCTCCATCAAGGACCAATGGATGCTCATGATGATCTTGACACACCATTGGAAATGATTGGATCACCATTTTGTTTCTCCCTATCCCCTTTCTTAAAATTGGATTCCTTCAGGAAATTGGTGACTCCATTTGATTCCACATAGGTTCATATGTTATATCCAATAACCATTAATAAGCTACATAACCGAGGATCAATTTCTAAATATATCTTTCTAAATAGTAACCATTGCATCTATTTCTCAGAGCTAGAGAGTCGGTGTCATGGTCCACAAAACATATTTATTCATTTCATGCCCTCTATATCTCATCTTTTCACCTATAGAGTCACTCAAAAAATATATTCTAAAAACAAATACACACTAATATTTTAGTTTTCCATCTTTTCACTGATGCTCAGGAACTGTTCTCTCTAGTGTTTTCTTATTTGGTCTCAATCTCTCAAATATCCACTGTGGCTGCTATAATAGGTGAGTTTTCTTCTCGACATTGTATCATTCCAACTACTCTTACACTTTTCTATCCAAATTTCATTAGTCATGATTAGCCACCAAGGTTAGTTGGTCAATATGGCGTTACTCCCCCCCACAAATACTATTGAGGTGGGCATTTCCCTTTCCACCTCTGAACCTCTACATCCATCACCACCTGATCAGGAGTCTCCAAATTCCTCAAGTTCTATTTTCCTATCCTTGGTTCCATTTGAGGATTGTCGGCTCCATATAATGGTGGGTGATTTGGTACATTTTCATTTCTCTTTGTTCAAACACATCTCTCTATTGAGTATTCTTCAGAGTCCTCTCATTCCAAATTTGGTTTCTTCTTCTTCTCCTCATCTCGTTGCATTTTGTAGACCTCCTATTCCTTTTTCTAAAAAATATAGTGTATTACTTTTTACTCATACAGTCACGGATTTCAAAGATATCCCAGTATACTCCTTCCACTAGAGTTTTAATCAAGTCCCATTCTTAATGCTTACTGGATTGATCATCTTCTAAAACAAAAATCTTATATCTGCTAGGGGACTATAAAATGGGAATAATATTTTAAATGATCTCCTTGATCATCAGCAACTACTATGGGTTGGGTTCATAGTTCGAACCGAATTTTTTATCTTCTAAAATATGGACAATAAAATTGATTACTATTATCATGCTGAAACCAATCAATCCACTTAAAAACCTGTAATGATTTTATAGAAAATTTCAATGAAAAAAATTATTCATTTTGATACAAATCATCAACAAATGTCGATTCTATAGGACAATGATATTATTGTTGAGAGGATCAATATTTAAAAACAATTCATCTTTCTTAAGGTCACCATCATTTGTTTTAATTGCTTTATTACGTTTATTAATTCCAAATGTGATGAGAATTATGTTGATTAGTTTTTGTGTGACATAGATACCATTATTCAATCTGAACATTCTTGGTACGTTGGGGGTGACATCAGAACATCCATGGATGTTTATAAGAATAAAGGATGAGAAATATATTCCTATAATTACAGAAAAAATATCCCACATTTATAACTATAATGGGACTCATTGATTTTTTTTAAAGTGATAAACTGGCCTAGTGAAACAATCAAAATAGATGAAAGAACAATTGGTACAGGATTCACTGTTACTTTTCTGAACTACATATGGTCTCAATGTTTTTGACTGTATGGGATACTCATCCCATTCCTACCATATCAGACCACTCTGCAGTGCCTATTTCATTGGTTCCTAAACAATATGGTAAAATAAGTTTATTTTATTCAATGGGATGGTCCACAAACCATAATATTCTCAACACCTTGAGTTCTTGTATGAATGAAACTTGTCTTTAAAGATCATAGGTTGTGTTTCATAATAATACAAAGAGATAGATATGTGATATTTATGAATTTAATGATCCAAACATTTCCAACTTCGTTTTCCGGATCCATAAAAGAATCATTAATAAAATATAAATTAACCATTACAAATATTAGAATGATGGCAATATTGATCAGCTTGTGTAAAATAGAAGTCATTGTAATGACATGCTTCTAGAATCAGAAAGTGTTTCTTGTTAAAAGAAGAAAACTAAATGGATTGGGGAAGGTTAAAATTACACTTCAATTTTTCAATCCTACATTAAGAAATTAAATCAGGGAACCCATCAAAAATTTCATAAGAATTACAGATTGTGTACCAATGATCCTACATAACTGGGATGTATGGGTGTCTATTTTTTATATCCCTCATCACTGATCTTAATAGTGGAATGTTGGATGGTTTTCCAAAGGGCTTGTCTAAAATATTTGATTCTATTCCAAATGTGGTGTCAAACTCTATAAATATTATCTTAAAGAATGATAATGATGAATTAAAGATTTGGGAGGCAATTGTTGCACTAAAACTGAACAGCTCCATGTGACATGATTGTTTCCCTAGATTATTCTGTTTGGATTCATGGGATTTATATATATGGGAGCTGATAGATCTGATCCCTTATTTCTTTCTTGTTCTTGGTATTACCTACGTAGCTTGTGAATCCACTCTTAGTTCCATTCTGAAGGAGAAGAATCCATCATATCTCAATCATTACAGGCCAATCAACATGTTTGACTTCCCATATAAAATCTTTTCACGTGCGTAAAATAGTATGTTAATGATTCACATATCATGTTGGATCTCTAAGAAGAATTATTTTATTATCAAAAAAAGATCCACTAATGATATAATTTGTATATCTCATGGAATGATATCATAAATTGAAAAAAATATCATTGATCAAAACATCATTAAATAATTTATATGAATAAGACCTATGAAATATAATATTAAATTTTTGTCATAAATTTTATATATATCATGGTCTTATCGACTTGAGATGTTGTTTTTTGGTGTTATATCTCCTCGCGGATAGAGAGATCCTTCTCATGAATGTAAATAAAATTTCCATAAGAGAGATTAATAATAGTATACCAAATTCTAGAAAATATATTAGGATGTGAATAAAATACTCAAAAAGTAGCACGTTCATTTAACTATATTTTTGATTCGTAGGGTGAAGATAATTGAATATTTCATTGGTATTCAATAAATAAAATTCACCATGGAGTACCTTCTTTCCATGATATCTCCTAATAGCTTGAGAAGATATCATTGGGAGGGGATGCTTGATAAGTTCAATTTCTATATTAATTACTTGAAAACTAGATTCCTCTATTTTAATGGGTGGATCACCCTTGTGAAACATGTTGTAACATCCATTCCAATGAACATTTGGGTTGTAATCAAGATTTCTATAACATTTTAATGATGATTGATAATGTGATTTTTCTATTCATTTGTGAATTTTTCAAAAAAGGAATAGGTCACTAGGTATCATGAGTAATATTAGAGTGATCTCATAGATCTATAGGTATCAATATTTTTGGTTAGTTAGAGTCAATATAGAACCAACAAGATATTTTTGTTTGAAATGATCTAGATGGTTGGTCTCTTTGGGGAAAACATACTATTGGAATGTATGAGAGGGTCCATTGAAATACAAATGTTTGACTAATATTCATGTGGGTAATAATGTGATTCCATATTAGTGTTCCTGAAAACCACAATATGTGGATTATTCATCAAAGGGAGATAATCTTTTTGAGCTATAACTATTCTGGGGAAATTCATCGTTTTACTAGTTTCCCTACTTATGATATCTCATTTTTTCAAGAATGAATATATCTATATACCATTCTAGTGATTTAAAATCGTAAAAAAAAATGATATTTTGAGCAACATGGAGATTTCTTCCGACCTCAATAGTCTAATCATTACATGTTTCTACACTAGTGTTTTCTCCAACAAAGACTATCACAACATCCATTAAAACCACAACATCCCTGATTAAGAAGTGGGTTCAAATTGTAGAAAACATATTCTTGGGAAATTTTATATCAAAAGTTAAAGAATGTGTAATAATGGTATATATGTGGGTGATGAGATCAATAGGAAGGTTATTCATTAATAATACAAATTCTAGTGTTTCTAGATACCTATAATAGAAACAAACGATAAACTATTCAATGATGCTGAAAGGGAATGTTTGGTGTGGATAAATTTTACGTAATATCACAGACATCGAGCCTAATGTTGTCTCTAGTGGTAAATATTTTTTTTCTGGCTTCTAGTAGAATAATAATCAGGAACATAAAGAGAATATTTGGTTGTTAGCTCCAGATTGAAAGATGATCTGGAGCACAAGAAACCCGACATGAAAGGGTGGTGGGAGTTATTCAATGCTGGCCAGATATGTTCAGAACAATCTACTTATTGTGGAGCTGTCATATCTCATTATATAGTAATATTAATCCCCCACTATGAGGAAAATATCTAATAGTAGAAGGTAAAAATAATGCATCCATGAGATAGGCACACAGGGATAGTGGGTGTGCTGGAAGACTCCTACTCACTATCTTATATTAAATGTTGATAGTTCCAACTATAATGGTTTCACAATAAGAGAGTCATTGAATGAGATATCAAGGATTTATAGGTGATGGCATTAAACATTATTTAAAGTGGTGTAGACAATGCAATCATTGAAGAGGATAAAACTAAGCACAATGGGCTAAACTTATACCATTCCCCCTTCATTACCCTAACGAAATTTGAAACTGTCTAATCCATCATCCTTAAATAGCTGCAAGGTATTGTCATCAACTCCATAAACCATTATTTAAGAAATATTTAAATGAAAAAAATTCCATTTTTGTAATGTTCATTTAACTCATAGAAGGATGGATGCTAATAATATTGATGAATTCCTTGCAAATAGTGCCACCCAGAGGGATCAACGTATGATTTTCTCTCTGTAGGATTCTCTTCCAATCGATTGTGTTTTCCTATAAAAGTTAGCATTAACAAATTTAATTACATTATCCCCCTTGATTTATATGTGTGTTTTTTTAATAAAAACAATATAGACTGTGGAGGGAACACTGATAATTGTAAGGGCATATGAAAAAACAACATAATAAGTTCAGTCATGCACAAAATTCTGGAAAAAATTCATCAAATAATTAACCAAACTGTAATGTAACAAATATAAAATGGGTAATGAAACATTATTTTCCAAACGAAAATTATCTTACAAATTTTTTTATTTATTTTCATTGAATCATGTAGTCATAATCAAAAATCAGTTATATCTATCTTCTACTCCTCACATACTATTAATTTTTAGTAAATATATTCAATAAAATTTGATGAATCTCTATATATGTCAATTAAATCCACCATATAATTATTGCATAAAAAATATTATTTAAAAAAGCATGATAAAATTTTTAGATCATGTGTATGATAATATAACTCATGAGGTTCTTGTGTTCGTGATAAAAAATGTTTTACTTAACAATTCTACATCAAAAGGAAACCAAGCCCTTTCAATGAAGAATAAATATTGATATTAAATTCATCAGTTATAGAGGAAAATAAAGGAACCATAGAATTCAATAATATTATCTTTGGATCCTAAAAAATCAACATATTATTTCATCTAGATTAATTTAACTCCTTTTCAAATTAACATAGTCAGCAGTTTGGAAATATGTGAAATGTTATCACCTATACCACTTTTGTAACCAACTAAATTAAGAATACAACTATGATATCAGAAATTTTTTAGTCTTTTAAATTCCTCTACAACATTATTTTTATAGTGTAAAATATTATTCCATTATTAGAAATAAAATTTCTTAGAAAATAAATTTGTTACAACCAACATTTATATTTAATAAAATTTTAATATATTATCTTTTGAATTTTTATTTAAAAATAATTCTCATGTATCAATCATGATAAAAATATGTTTTATAATATATTAATATTTCATCATCATACAGAATAATAAACTTCTCTATGTAATCCTGAAAAAAAAACTAATTATATGATCCATAAATATAATTTGTTCATTAAACAACCCGAAGAGGAAAACTATATACTCATTAATCCAATATCTATAATAAAATGTAGTCTATATAAGATATTACTCAACTAAATTCATCTTATGACACACCTACCAAAGATAAATATTAAAAATACTATATTCTCTTTATCCTTGATCTACAAGTTCAATGATATTTGTAAAAAGACACATATTAATAATTGTGATTTTATTTAGGGAATTACAATCAGGGACTATTCACATTGTGCCATTATTTTACATAAAAAATAAATAATAGAATCCATTCATGGATTTATTGGTATAATTAAACCATTACATTGAAATATTGATATTTATTGTTAAATTCTAATATTTTTAGTTCATCTACTTAATAAGAGGTTTTCGAAATTATTATATAATAAAAAATTTATATAAAGAGGGAAATCAAAATTCCAATCTTGTATAAACTTTGTAAACGTAACATGTATAACATCCATATATTCATTCACTACTTGAACATCATTAATTTGAAATAAGACATTCATTTGAACAATATGGGAAAGGAAAATCTCTATTCCATCTCAAATTATTTTCTAGGATTCTTTAATAGGGATTAAAATCTATGAAATCATTTAAAAATAATTCATTGATCTGTATCCTAACATATCATGATATAAAAAAATTAAATTCTAATCCAAAATATAATCAAATTAGACAATGTTTTTTTATAAAAATATTTTTATAAAATTCCCTCACAGTAATAACAATAGAAATATTCAAATAAATATTCATAATGATAATATTTTATTCTTGAGTGTTTACCAAAGTATCTATCTTCTATTCCTGAGTTTATATTCCAAATTTACTTGAAAACTTATCATATTTGGTGGAATGTATTGATCCAATGTAAAATATTCCTTTGAAATAATTCAAATCAATATGTATAATACTAGTAACTACATCATAAAAAAGTCTAACATAAACTCCTGGAGTATTTAATTAAATCACTGCACCATTAGGATTCTGATATTCATGATTTTCATTATATGTAATTAATTATGAACACAAGATAGCATAATAATCCATCCAATTATAATTAAAATGTCATAACATTGAAAATTTTTGGGATACACTATTCATTTATTGGTCATAACTATTTTCTATAGTTATAATCTATTTTACCAAATTTTACAAACATATAACACTTTCCAAGTATAGATTGATCACTTTAAAGGGGAAAGTGGGAACTGTAACAACTAACTAGTTTTTGTACCAATGGATACGACAGATATATTAATGAAAGGACTGATTTGTTTGGAATCATTTTCAATGAACAAAACTCAGGGAGTATCATTTACCTTTGTTCTAGAAAAATCCTTCAAGGTTCCCTCAAAAAAATGATCCTTGTTTTCCAGATATTTTTTGTACATTTATTTTCTAATCATCTCCATGTTAAAGCCTCTTCATAGACTGTGTGCCTGCTTATAATCCCACACGCCTTTTTTATTTGTAGTACCCTCATTGATCGGTCTACTCTTATTAAAAGATTTAATATCCAATGGTTCCTCAAACATTTCCTCGTCTGAATGCATGTGTATATCCCTATGTTCCATCACAGAGACCATTTGGCGTTGTGAGTTAGGTTTAGAACCTACTTCACGCCGCTTCCCCCGACCCCTCAGCTCCACACTGCATGAAGAATAATCTAAGGAAGAAGCCTAAAATATTTCCATAACAATGTCCTTGGAGATGACAACCACATAATCATGGGCAATGACTTTGGACTTGTTTCGGGTTGACCTGACAACCTTTGTAAAGGCCTTCGGGACAACATTCCCTAAGTAGAATATTTGGTAAAAGGTGGGCCAGGGAGGTTGGAGTAATCATTCCTTATGCATGACCTCCAGTTGATCGAAATGAATCCATTTGAATCCATGACATTGTTCTTGACCTTCCATATAGAGGATCTAAAATAGTCATCATCTATGATTAGTTCGTTGGGATCATCAATGTCCTAAACCTTGACCAATTCATCTTGGGATGTTTCCTCATCCACCAATCTGTCCTGACCATGATGCACCCCTGCAGCTTCATCACTATTAAGGAACTGTTTTCACCTAGTACTGCATACTGGTTTTTGGAGGTCCCAATTGCCCCCCCTGAAAAATGCTTCTTAGCCTAAGAGGACGTATGTGGGGCCTACATGGTATCAGTTGGGACTCCTATATTCTCAAGACCATGATACATGTATTAGAAATGGTTGGGATTTTATTCCAAAGCAAGTAATTGGGAGGACTCATTAGATCCTCGACCATTACAGTCATCCTTCAAGACGTCATCATCAGTATTTTTTAGAGAAACCATCTGGAATACCTATGGAGAATCCCGGAGTGCCTCCCTCACTTTATTCCCCACCCTTTGGCTAACATGATTCACACCCTTAAGATGGTGCCTCTCATCATGCCTATCCTCGCACCCTTGCATGTCATCACCCGAGGTACTTTCACCAAGATCAGGATGCAGCAGATCAAAAACCTCTGAAACAAGTGGCCCCAAATCCTCTGGACCACCTTTCTTGGCTGCAACCGAAGAGTACCCCTGGCCTGCGCCCAATTGACCATGCATTGATTGGTACTCACCCAAGGAGATAAGGTCCCCCTAATCATGGAAATCTAGAGGACCCTCCATACGGGCATCCCTTGAAGCATCCACTTGGGAACTGGGCCCAACAGATAGACAAGTGGGGTCGACCTCATGAGAACCTGGATCCTTCTTCTAGCATTTAAGAAGAATATCACTCGCTCTATTGTAGCCATAGAAAAACATAGTCCATAATTCATATATAATAGGTTGAAAATACCTATACTCTCCCTCAATCACAATCCACATGACTTTGGGAGGAGGCCTAGAGGGATCCATTTCAGCACATAACCATTCCACAATCAGATGCTTCAGAGAAGAAGTCTGTCAATCATCACAAATAAAGCGTGCTATGGAGTTACCTATCGAAGGGAGTAATGATGGATTTTAGAATGGCAGTAGAAGTTCAGGAATTTGAATTCAAATCGATGTGGTTGAAGGGTCCCATTGCATATAGAGATCGATTGAGCAGCGGAGCCGATGAAAATGGAATCCTCGAACCAAACTTCCAGGTTGAGACCACGCCCCCACTAGGTCTTCCTCACTCGAGAAGCTGAGAAGAATATGTCATGTCCCAAGCAACCCAACAACCGCACATTTAGTTAATCCCAATTCCTCATTCAGAATCCTTTCAAACATCTCAACCAGGGGGGACGCCGAATGAACCGGGCATCCAGACACGAATACAGAAGTGAAGAGACAGTGTCAAAATCCTGCGGAGAAATCGAGACCATGTTTTGTCCATGAAGGACCCCTGGAACCTTTGGGAAGCTGAAAATTCTAGGAAAGAATGAGTGTTCCTCAGATAAATGTAATGAAACAGAAACCCCACATCTATCCTAACACCCTTGCAGATGAGTTCCATGAGGAAGAGACCCATCCCCCGGTGGACGAGGGGCCGCCACTGCCGCCTTTGACTCTAGGGCGTCATTGCTGGGTGTCGGCACTCCCTTGGATTTTGTTTCAATTTATCTTTTCCTTAATAGATGAAATAAATTATATAATTCAATATAAATATATATATTTAATATAAAATTGGATTTAAAATAAATCAGTAACTTCTAATCATTTTTCTATTATTTTTAAAACAAAATTTAAAATTTTCATTAATAAAACCATCATTTATTCATATTTCCTTCTATTTAATTTTATAGATGGTGATATTCAGAGTTTTTATTTTCATTGAGAGACTAATAAATTATTTAAAAAAATCAATTTTTTACATTTGAAAAATTATCGATGTTTATTTTTATAATATATTAATTAAATGATTAGAAACATTTTTATTTAAAAAAATTATTTCTAATTTTGTTACTATTAAAATAAGTTTTTCACACAATTAGATATTTAATAAGATAAAATAATATTAAAAAAAACATATCACTATTACCTTATTTTAAATTGGATATATCAGTGTTGATTTACCATAACATGACCCCAAACCCTTATTCTCACAATTTAGATCAATTAATCCTTGAATAGTTTGATGTAATTATTAGTAAATGATATCTATTTCAAAATATCATTTTTCTTCTCATGTAAATGATTTCCACCTACACAATTTTAATGTTATGCATCACCGTTAAATTGTTTAATGAATTGATAACATTTCTATCTTTATTGAACCTCCTCTAGCAATATAATATTCTAGTAATCAAATGTTTTCTTAAGGCCTTTAATTAAAATGAGTTTTCCAATAGAATACATAATCTCCCAACTTGTGTATTATATTCCCTTATGCTTTTTATATATTATAATTATCAAAAAAATCATTCCCAATAATGATAATTTAATGAAATTAATATCATTTTTATAATAAAAATTCATCATATATATTATTTAAAAAATATTTAATTCATCATATATAATTATAAAATAAATTAACATTGATCATGTTTTTGTAAAGACCACCAATCCACGATGTGATGTGGTTTTTCCCATTACTGCATCATACAAAATTTATAGAGGATGTATTTTATGAATAAATTTGTTTTTATTTCACTAATATAATTTTTATATGATCATTTTTAATATACTACACCATTACATTCATTCTTTGGGAAATTGTATAATTAATCGTGCATATATGCATCTGACCCACTCCAGAAAAACCAACAAATTTCATTATTCATAACAACTACTTGTGGATTTAACTAAATATTAATTAATTATGATATATAATACTTATTAAAAATTCAATATTTAAAAAAATTATACTAAACATTATATATAACTACTTCATAATCATTCATTCATTATTACAGTCTTTCTTATTTTCATCCACATCCTACATGAGTGAAGTTTTAAAATTTATGTCATGCATTTTAATAAAAAACACATTATAGAAAAAAACTAATTGAAATTTATTCAAAATAAATAAATATATTTTTAGTGACAATAATAAAATCTAGTCATTATATTACCATATTACCTTTTCTTTGTAAAACTGAGAAAAATGATTTTATCATTTTTTTCTGTTTTTACAAGATGATAAAAAACACATGATGAAATAAATTATAAATTTATAAAATTTTCTAAATATCTTTTATAGTACATAGTTTTGTATATTAATGATTATATTTGTGAGAATAATGAAGAATAACTCAACAAATGCGAAACTATTTTATGAAAATCATATAAAACCATATTATGAAAAAAATGATATCAAACTAAAATCCCTGTATTGAACATTTATAAAAAAATTATAAAATCTAATATAAATTAATATGGATTTTATAATTGTTTATTATTGATTATTTTTATGATACATGATCTTAGAGGAAGATGAACTATATTTAAGTATATGTAATGATTTTTCATAATAAAAATAAATTTCTTGTGTTAAGAAGACTTATATATCATAATAAATTTCATTTATAATATTATCTATCATATGATAATTTAATTGTGTATTTTCAAATTATTTACGTATAATTAATGGTTTAATCTAATGTAGTTTTCCATTATAATTTTTTAAATTATTTTTTTCAAATACATCCCTTCACATTTAGTCGATATTCCTCCCATATACTTGTTTTTACGTCCCTTCAATGTCATATATTAAATATTGAAACACACCTTTTTTTTATCACCAACGACCCTAGATTAATTTTATTTAACAATATATTTTTAATATTCTTCAGATGATATGGGTATTTTCAGTAAATGTTTATCAAATATTTTAAATGAATTTAGTTTCATTGATTATATATTTTTCTATCTCCGTATCATTTTTTCGTTTGATTAATTTATTCATGAGGACTCATAATTGTAATTTTTTTCATGGAAATATTTTAATAAGATTTTTATATAGTTTCAAAATAAATTATTCTAGGACGTAAATAAAAATAATTACATGTTATATTGGAATTATGAAATCATATTTTGAAATATTCCTTTACTGATTTATTTTTAAATTTGAATGGATTAATATATTATAATTTAATGTTTCTTAAATCAAATAATGTATTAATTTTTTGTATTATAATTTTTTGTGATCTATTAATAATATTTTCTTATTTTATACAATTGATAAAAGTTAATAAACTAATTTTTTCACATTATTGTTTAATGATTAGTAGATGAATTGTTTTTCTATATATCACATTTGTATGAGTGATTATGGATGGGGTTATTTAGAACTCACTAATGCATTATTCATGGATTTAAATCTTTTGATATTATTTTGAGTGGATATTCATATATGTTGAAAAATATAATGTGTGGTCATAGTTAAATTGTTTCACAAATTTTATGTATGGATATGCATGAATTGTTTCACAATGTCTTTCGATTATTATTTTGTACTGTCACATAAATAAATGTATAATTATTTTTAAACTAGGAATTGATTAAATATATTACATTATTTAATGATATTATTCATTTTTAGGTATTGATTTCATGTTTTTTATATGATTCTAGAACAATGGTTATTAAAGACATTTTCTTGTAATTTTCATTACATTGTTATATTTAATGATCAATAATTGTTATTTTAGTATGTTCAAATGAAATTTTTTGTTTTATATTTATCCCTTATAATTTATTTAAAGTCATATTTAGGATCTATACATTGTGATTAGTGGATATTTTTACCTGATTAAGCAATCGAGCTCAACCATGCTTTTTTACATTCAAAATAGTTATAAATATTAATATATCAAATGAGATGTCTAAAGGATGGTATAGAGGTGAATGGTTATGGGTAAATTATCTTAAGTGTTATAAAATGAGATGCTTATATTGCATGTATATAAAAACATACTTTTTAGTCCCCATGTTTTGGTAATTTTTATCTAATTTTTTAATTACAGTTTGAAATCAATATATTATTTCATTATTGATTATCTAGATTCATTATAAAATCTATTAGATGGAAGGATTAGTTATTTTTGGGAGTATTTTAGATAGAATTAATGATCATTGTAGGAATGAGTCTATATATTTTTAACATCATGATGTTTAATGAAGGTAGTTATTAGTGGTATTCCAATAAATATATCCCTTAATGTTACTAGAAATTGGATTATGTATAGAACATATGATGAGTGAGCCTAAGACAATACAGCAAGATAAAGACAACTAGGATATAAAATTAGGTTAATATAAGTTTCTCATAAAAACCATTTTGATGGACATGGTTATCATGTTCAATACTATGTTTATGGAAACTATAATTTGAAAAAAAAAATTTGTGGATAACCTATATTTAAACACACTCTTCTATTATTATGTAATGTACTGATTATTAAAAGAAAATTAATCTATGATTGTATGCTTTTATGGGACCCCAAATCTAGTATCCCATAGCTAGTGCCATCATTGATTATATTTTTATAGATACAAGTTAAAAATCCAAAAGGAATGAAAATTCTAGTAATTTTTGGAATCCTTAAACATGGATGATACACATTTTACATTGAGACTTGAAAAGCAATCATAACACATAACAAAATTAAATTTCCAATGTCCTTGAAAACTCATTCCCAGAATTCATCTTCATATCCGGGGAAAGGAAAACACATAATAGAGAGAAAAAATACTCATTAAGGGTTATGTAAAGTGGAATAGGTCATTAATAAAAGAATATTACTGATCATGTAATAGGAAATTATAGAAAAATATTATAATTAATAATTATCTTTACCATAAGATGGAACGATAAAAATGAGATTGAATAATTCTGTATAATTAAATACAAGAGAAATAAATTTTAGAAAGGAAATTTGAACTATCAAAATAATCACATGGTATCTAAATAATGATAGAATATATAATTTTGAATGACTAAACTGTCAATATATATCCTCTAGATAGTTTCAATCGAGATCTGTCCTTGTGGGACTTTTATTCTATGGGAACAAACCTATCTGATGTTACAAATAAATTCATCTCATGAGACTACCAATGCATCTAGGGGATTAAATTATCATGTCCCCAACCAGTTGACTTATTATATAAACTATTACCTATATATATATATTAATAAAATAAATTAGTTGTCATTGTGCCTTATAAAATTTCTAAATTGAGTAAATGTGACAGATTCATCAATATTTCCATATTAAATAATGCAACATAAAAATTATACAGCTTATGTAATGATCATATAATTTTTTTGAAATAGTCATATAAATCATAAAACAATATGGATTTTAACAACACTTCCAATTAAATCTGAATACACGTATGTGGTTGTATAAGAGAATGTAAACCATCCCAAAAGTAGTATAGATTTTACGATAACTTTTACCGCATGGTATGTTTTAGGTAGATCCCCATTAGATTAGATAATTCAAAATAAAACTTAACACACCATGAAGTATGAATGAATATTGATTTTACATGTCAAAAGTGTAGTATAAAAAACATAGAAAATTATATTGGTGCATAAAAAAATCTTCAATAGAATGTAGAATCTGATTAGATCCTTTAATTTTTTATTTCCATTTGGTCATACATTTTTTATTTCAAATAATTAATATGATATTCAAAATTATCCCTATTTTTTCATACTAAATCATTGATGATATTAGGATTAAATAGATAAATGTCCCACAAAAAGATTCAAGAACACATTGAACATAATTTTTAAAATTCCATGAATACTACTAAGGGAATTTAAAAAATTCAATGAATAAACAGGAATAAAATTAAAATGTAGTGACATTAGAAATAAATAACCATGATATATTACACATTTAAACTAATATAATGATTCATGTCTTATATGTAAATAATAAAAAAACATGATGTATCAATTCAACTCGTAAAACTAATATTCATTCATTTAATTGTATTTAATGGAATTTAATATCACCTAATAAATCATTAGTGGTCTATACATAGACTCTAACAATCCTATTCTTTCTTGGTGAAAAATGAACAAGAATAAAATGAAGACACACCAATCCAAATTTAACCCTTTCATATAATATCATCTTTTTGAATCCCTAATGATAGATTCTCCATGGGATAAATATGATAAGAATATATTGAAATTTGATCATCCATAAGATGGAACTAAATCTAGATGTTGATATCACACTAGGAATGTTATGTTATAAAATTTATAGGAAACAAATCATGTAACTCTTCGAAGAACCATCATATCTCGGGAACCTAAAACAATATTATCCCCAACATCTAAATAGATAAAATATATAGAAATCGAAAAAAAATATGTTAGAATCATTTGGTTAATCATCTTTCTAATTAAAAGCTTACACTTACATCTTTCATCATTTAACATTACTTTCCTCTGGATGTTGTTAATTTCTATAAATATTAAATAAAATTAGTTTATGTAAATGATGGATTTATATGACATGTTCAACAGTACTGATAAATAAACAACTAATGGATGTTTTGTCATTATTATCTTACATCCATGACAATCATCCTCAAAAAGGCCTGGAGAAAACTATGGGCCCGAAAAATACCTACACTGATAAACCCAAGGTATTAATTTTTATGGGTGAAACAAAGGTATGTTATAACAAGATATGATTTTATGATATATTTATCTTTACATAAATTTTATATCATTGACATATTTCAGTACACACAAAATTGATTTTAAATGAATCCTAATATACATATTATTATGTAACCATAAAACATAAAATATAGATTTCAATGTTCGTATTATGGATAATAATAATGACATCATAAGAAATTTTTTCATAGATTTATTATAATGTATATTATATTATTAATATGTACTCATTTTTATCTAATGTAATTTTATTCTTTAAAAATAATTTCATATAAATGTTAATTTATATTAAATTTTCTTAGAAAATAATATATTTAATTTTGTACTCATTTATAATTTTTAATTGATATTTTTTTATTTTCGGTAAATAATCAAATCAAATATTGTTTTCAGTTATTTTATCATATTTTGTTAGAAGATTTCTTTTTCGATGATTAAAGAAAATTAATTATTTTTGTAAAACTAACGTTTCAAATCATTGAAAGGGTCCCATAATGATCATAATTTCACCCAAAAAATATAAATTCTCTATTAAATTAATAATATAATATATTACATTGTAATAGAATTTATATATTATATTGTTATATCTTCTTTCATGTTATTAAATTTTCTTTTTTAAATTATTATTTCATTGTGTTTAATTATAATATAATAAAAAATATATTCCACATATATTTTGAAAAATGTTTTCCCTATCTTTTAATCATTATTTCTAGTATAATGTAATATGTATAACCTAATTTTCTATATTATGAATAGTAATGATGGTAGATATTTCTTACATTGGTTATAGAGGTAAAACATTTTTAAAACATCAAAATTGTTCATAAAAAAGAATTATTTATATTAAATTGATTGTTTTATAAAAATTATTGTAGTGTAAAAAAATATCTTTTAAATATTTTGAATTTTTTTATCCTAGACACGACTTTTGGGAATATATCATATATTTTTTAAAAAATAAAAATTATTTTTGGGCATTATAATTTAAATTGATTATTATGAAGTTTCATTTTGTTTTGAATTTCTCAAAAATTATTAAGCCCTTCAGTTTTTAATATTTAAAAATAAACATTATTTTAACAAAGATTATTGTTTTATTTCATTGTATAATGATTTTAATATTAAATATGTTATTTTATAATAATTTTTATTAATTTTTTTTGTCTTATTATGTTAAAATTATTTTCCTAAGGATATAAGAATTTGATATGATTAGGAAAATATAATGGTTTAGAATCGTTATTTCTAATTTTACTTACAATTTTCCATTTATTTCTGGTCGTATAATTTTATTAAAATGGTTAACATTTAAGTAATTGTTGTAAATTCTATAATTGGTTTAATGATGTTCAAGTAAAAGATAAGGCTTTAAATTTACTAAATACTTTTCTAAATGTGATTATATGAGTTTATTTAGACAAAATAGTTTATTTTAATTATTTCTATGTTCCATGATAACACATGAAATAAATATTATATATATATAAATAAATGTTTTATGTAATTTTATTTTTTTCATGTTTTTAATATATAAATGAAATACATATCTCCTTAATTTAACACACATAATGATAATTAATGTATGACATAAACACTCAAATTTTTTTTCCTAATTTGATTCCAAAAATCTTATATTTTTTTATTTCCAAATAACCATTATTTCCGGATTAAGGTTTATGCTCAAAGAGGTTTCTCGTCAAATTTGTAAAAATCTAAATGGTGTAGATTAAATATTATTTCTGGTTCTGCATTTAATAAATCAATGGTTCTAATTATAAAATAATAAATTGATTATATTAAATATAAATAAAAAAATTATTTAATTAATAACCATCACCCCTTTTTCATAAAAGGAATGTGGAATACTGTAAATGTGTGTATATTTCGACTACCAACACCATGATGTGATGCATTTTATTTCTAAAAAAATTAAATTGATGATTATAATAATGGATTTAATAAGTATTTAGGATATAATAAATATATTAATTATTCTATAATGATTATTTATTTTTTAATTTTCCTTCAACACATCCATCAAAATGAAGAAAAATCACTCAAGTGAATATGTGGACTATCGTCTCCACTATGTAATGAAATTATTTCATACAAATGAATTGTTTATAAATAATTATAATATAGTTTGTGAAAAATAAATATGATAATTATTTAATGATTTATATTTTGGATATTATGTAACTATAACCATGGAATATGTACCGAAACCACATAACGAAAACATAAAAAAAAATTGAATCATTTATAATCTAGAAAAAATATATTAATAATGAATTTTTATAGTGTGGATGGGAGGATGTAATAATTATATATTTTTTTTCTATGATGTGTATGATGATGGTTTTAGGATATATTTTTAATAATTATATATTTATTAATTTGGAGATATGAATGTTTGTGAATAATATGATACTTGAGGAAAGAGATTTATGATTAAATCTGTTTTTAATTAGGATTGTGAATGCAGGAATTTACATTGAGTAATATATATTATCATTATAGGATAATTAGATATAATTTTTCTTATAATCTATATATTTCTAGAGTTATGATGTTTTGGGAACATTTTTTTACTTTTACTCAAAATTGTTTTTCAACATAGAGCCAATATTATTTATCATTTTTCATTATGAAAAAAAATAATACAATGAAGTTTTATCTAACTTTTTTCAATATAGAATTTTATAATTCATTATTAATTTATTATAGTTTAAATTTTCCAGGTTCGAAATTTCAAATAAAATTTAAAAAAAATATTTTTTCCCATTTTTCTACTAGGTAATTTTTTCAAATATATATATTTAGTATTTATGATAGTGATTGTGACATGAATAATATATAACAACAATGTTAAAGATAAATTCATCAAATATTCCTTTTCATGTATCCAATTTCCAATTTATATAAATTTCATTCCTCAAATTTAATATATTTTTTGGATTTCAAATATGATACATCAAAATCGAAAGAAAATTATAACAAGGAGGTATTAAAATAACCCTTCTACAATGGGAAGGACTTCTCTAGTCCACTCCATTATAAAAATCTGAAGTATGAGGTGTTCTAAGAGGTCAAAGTGAATTATTTCTATCACATTCCAAAATTTTCGGTTCTGTGAATAGTGTTTCCAACTATCTGTACATGTACACTGATTACGAGTCGTTGATTCATTTATCTGTAGTTATACAAAGTTACTAGGTCTGTGACTCATCTATCTGTATCTGTACCATATATCCTGGATGGTGAGTCATCTATCTTTATGTGTACAATGATTCCAACTATCAGAAGATGTATGATGTTTCCAAGCTGGTGAGTCATCTATATATAGGTGTATAGAGGTTTCAACAATTGTTAGGGGTACAATGCTTCCATCTATCAGTAGGTGTACTATTTTTCAGTAATAGGTAGCTGTATATTGTTCCCAACTACCTACATTTTCAAATGTTTTAACTTATATTTGTCGTAATATGCATTCAAAGCCTTGTTTTAATGGATATATGGCCGATTAAAAACCCAAAAATCTAATCTTAAATTTTTATAATGGGTGGGATTCCAATACTTTGTCAAAACATGTAGTCTTGATAGATCCTCTTTTAATGTAGTTTCTAAAACGAATCAAAACTACTACTCTTTTTATATTTTCAAAAGGTCGAGATACCTTCCACCTTATTATTCCTTATATTTCTGTAGTACTGGTTATCAAAAACATTATGCCTAATGATTAGTCTGTTTTATGCTATCCATGGATCATTTCCACTTAGAGATTTTCATGGTCAAATTGCACCATATATTTTTGTGCAGCTATAAAGTGTTGAACAATCGTTAAAATATCGTATGTTATACCTCATTTCATCTAGGTTCCTCAATTGGTTTTTTAACATTGTCATAAAAATTTTATGTCATGTCATATCCATGTTCTAATGGTTATTTGATGGGAATTTTTCAATGCGGTTGTGTGGAGGAATTCTAAGGTGGATATAGTCGTTGCAAAATAGGTGATTGTAATATGTTGTGTTGGCAAATACTCATGCAAAGTACATCAGAAACCTTTTGAGTTATGGGATTCAAAATGTATCTATTATTTACATGCAATCTTAGAGATAGAATTATGTATCCCCTCATTTTTAATGGTTTGTACCTAATAATTTTATGAACTAGAATGGAAATTTTTTACTAGTTTCCTAGTGATGTTATCACCCGTTTTTTTCTATATACTATGATATGTTTTTTATTATTTTGCATGTCGTTCATGATGGAAATAGGTAAAGAAAATAACGTTAGGATTAATTTTAAATTAATTTTGTAATGATAAAGAGGTGTGGCTAATTATTCTGGTTGTTGTTGTTTGGATTTGATGAAAATAAAATGGATTTAATTGTGCATGTTTAAATGAATCGGTTAATTAATAATAGAATAAATAACCTATTGTGTGTTATAACTTAATTCATTATAGGAGTAGTAGTTACCATGTTTTTGAAAACACTGAGTGCATTATTCTATAAAAATATGATATTTTATTGTGTATAAATGTTGAATTAACTGTTTAAAGACAATATATGAGAAGTTATGTTGTCTGTTTCATGCTCCATGTGTCATAACATGTGCCTTTGATGGATGAGCCTGGGATGATGTTTTTATATGTGGTGGTAGGGAGGCCCAGTAGTGGTTGTGGAATAAGATGATGCCTAGAGTGGTGAGATGCATCCTTTTATGCATGTGTGGTTCGTGGAGGAAACCATGGATGATGGAAAAGAATAAATATGGGCTTACCTATTTAAATAAATGTGGTTATTGATGATAGAAAAAAGTTTATATCTAAATTACATTTCTTAGTACATGAGGAAGATGGTCTCATACACCCTATATCCAAAAGAGTATGCGATTTAAGGGATATGCCACATGCATTATGTGTTCATATTCTTATTGATGGATGAGTCTATGCTCAATCTATAGGTAGAGAATACTCAGCGGTTAGTTCATCTACTCAACGTGTAGAGCCCCATGTGTGTGGTATTTTGGAAGGGTTTTTCGAATACCTATAATTATGGAATCATGATAAATAATTTATTAAATGATTGAATAAATGTTTTTAACACTTGGGGTTGGAGATTAGTGGGATACAATGTCGATGTTTTGACTTTGAGATTTTGTGTACCCTGTTTGGGTACACAATGATGGAATTGATTTTTTATGGTAATAAAATGTAATGTGGAATTCATAGAGTTTTATTAATTTTTAAATAATTAATTAATTTAATCTGAAACTAATTAAAATGGAAAAAGTAACAAAATGTATCTCTTTAAAATGGTTGTGTGGTTATAGGTTATAAAGATTTATCATTGGCATCCTGGAGTCCCTGTGACATTAGGTGCAGTGGAGTATAAGACTAGGTTTTTCCCATGGACTAGTTTTGAGATATATTATACAAATGAGAAATTTATGTTTCTATACTCTAATCTACCTTGTCGGTTTGGGAAACTTACACCCCAAGGAGTCCTTTCCCTGGGGTGGGAGATTGGATGGTTGACTACCCAATTGTTCCCCCTCTCTTCTCATGGTAGTTACTAGTTCTGGTATGCACAGAGGATAGTGTTATCATATATTTGTGTAGAGGGGTGTAATTGATTGTGGATATTTCGTACATATATAATCTCAATATTGTTTCTTTTGAACTATTTTATGTTTAACATGAATAGGATGTGATAGATTTGGGATCCTAACTCTATGTATGGGGCGTAATGGCATTAGGTATAGTACCCAATGTATGATACATGATATGGGGGTAGTGGTGGGTCCCATAAACTACCAATCTACTTCTAGTTATGTGGTGTTGGTGGTGACTTGTATGAGTTGAATGATTTAGTTCTTCTCCCAACAGTCTTTAGGCAAGCCTATTTTTTGAGATTTGGCATAGACATGTGACATTTGGGAAAGAGGAAAACTGATAGGGAAGTGGTAACAGGGTACCCTTGAAATTATTTATTATATTATATTCTCTTGTATTAGATACTTGTTGAGAGTATCCATGGTGAGTCGAGGAACCTAGTATACATGTATAGGGAATGAGTATGATTACCTTGTTGTTCATTGTGATTTAGCATGATTTCAATACCAATTTATAAGAATCCCCATTAAGGATCCTTCTGAGTATACTATTATTGTAACCCTACATTATATAATGAATTTTTAGGTCACTTTGTGAAAGTCAGAGTTCCCTATTTTTAATACTATCTTGTAGGTTATGTAAGGGTTTTTTGGAATTCATGGTCTCTACAGTTTTACATTCTATTGGTACGTGTAGGTTTCCATTTAACATGGTATAGTATTTTCATGAAATTAAATATGTGTACTGAGGTTTCTTTTATACTGTAGTCTAAGTAGGATATTTTTAGTTTCTATATTTTATATATCTTTTTCTTGAGTTCATTTAGAGGGTAATTCCTACCATTTATGCATTTACAATACTCTCTCTTCTAGTCACCACCCAGAGGCATACATGTGGCGGGAATCGACAGTCATTATATTTCTTCACACATTTCATTTCCAGGAGGGGTGGATTTTGAGGGGAGGGGTTATGATAGAGTGGTATTAGAGTTTTGGTTAATGGATATTATGTATTTTTGAGTTTGTCACAAGTGAGTCCACATTGGTTTCTTATGAAACAGTGTCAGTAAAGTTCAACAGGCATTGTGAACACTGGATAATTGCTTAGACATATGAATTTACAAAACCCTATAATATGATGCAATAACCATTAAGTTCATAAGGATAGCTAAATGATGTAATTTTGGATTTAGGGTAAATACATAGGAATGTATCATGAAACATTACTATTTGCATGTATGTTTTAATGTTTATAACAAGGGATATTTTAACCAAATATTAATAAAAGAAAGCAATTAATTGATGTTTAATATTCCATAATCCATGTTTAGGAGTTCTAACTATTTTGTCTTTAACAGATATAGATCCATGTCGAAAAACTCATCAGGTTTATGCAGATTATGTTCAATAGGCTGTTCTATCCAATCATCATAGAGTATAGGTTAAAGATGATGAAACGAGGAGTAGGAAACTCAGAGAGTTTTAGTGCCAATGTTTGTAGGAGAAATAATGAACTGTTTTAGATACAGTCTTATAATACTTGTTGGAGGAGGTTGAGATATATTTCAGATAGTCTTATTCCTAGATGGAGCAGTAGGTGTCGTTGGTTGTGACAATGTGTTGTGGAGTAGTGAGGTAGTGGTTGTTGTTGTTCTGTAGGGATCACATTGTGTCCACAATATCATCAGATGAGTTTCGAGACCAGTGTAGAGTTGAGTATATTTCATCGACCATGATGTAGGATAGTCAACATGAATTGATTACCCTTTGAAAGACAAACTCCAGTGTGTGTGATTTCAGGATCCATTTATGAAACCTTATACGATATGCATGAGACTTCTTTGTAGATGTGGAGGTTTGGGTGTGGCAATTCAAGGAGGATTTTCTACTCGATATCCAGTGCTAGGTTACCCTATTTATGATGAAGACATGTAGTGAGGTGATGGATATAGAAGTGGTATTCGAGAAGATATTAGTTAGAACTAGATCATATTGAGATGGGAGAAATTTGGAATCTTCACAAAGAAGAGTTGTGGTTTGGGGTTCCCGGTTTTTAGGGAAAGGATTTTTTGTTTAGTCAAGGGTAGTTCCCAGCCCTCAATATCTTTTTTATCATGGGGGAATGGATCTCATACCTATTCCATGTAATTTTGAGATTGTTTTTATTATTTAGGTTTAGGTCATCAGTAGAGAGGGTGCCTGAATGTTCTTAGTAGTCAACGTGTGTCAGGTTTTTGGCATCAGGAGCCTCTGTTAAGGTACTTCCAGTTAAGGTAGCAGTAGTAGGTTTCACATGTTTTGGATTAGAAGAGAGTTTATAGGGAACGAAAAAGACATCTTTGGGATTTTAACCATCCATATATAGTTGATATCAGTTATGTAGGTTATGGTCACTACGTTTAGAGATTCTATAGGACAGGTCATGGTCAAATTCAATCAGTAGTGTTGCTAGCGCCATACGATCTAAATATGTTTTGAGGTTCCCATTTCATGGTTTCTAACTATGTTTATATATTTTTTTAATTAGTATTCACACACTCCTTCACATGAAATACCATTTCACATGCCTTTGTACATGAGGTAGATTTTCATACAGTTACCTTGGCATTAACTATTCTACTTGAAGGTTGAGCCGACTTGTTTGAAGAATGTGTAGATTTCCAACTAGTGTTGGGGAAGCACCACTCATTGGGAGACTTCCAATTTTTACAAATATAAATATTTTAGGTCATCCATATCATGGATTTGTTCCTTTGGGAGAAGGATATTGTGAATTGGTTCTAGAGACAGGTCGTGTTCTTCAATTCTCATGGAGAGAAAACATTTTTTTCTAGTGAATGAGAACCTCTGATGGGTAAACGGAATTTTATGTACAGGTAATCCATGATGTTTGAGTTGATGATATGTTCATTAAAAGTACAACCATTGGGTTTCCCCTTGGTTGTGGAATAATGCCCTGATTTCATTCTAGAAGAGGTTGTAGAATTACCCCTATAGGGGGAGATTGAGTTCAGGATCGAGATGTAGCATGACATGTCTCTTATATCTATCACTCTGTATTGGATGACCAATTCTGAATTTAAGGATTTTCTTATATAGTTCAATGGTCTTTTTTAATGCAGGTTTGATTGTCAGAGTGTGAAACCAGGGGGTGAATACATTTGTTGTGAAGCTGTATAATGGTTGTTGGTGGTGGTTTATTAATTAATGTCTATATGAATAGTGATAGTGAAGATCCACTATCATATTCTTCATATTTACACTTTTTCAGTACACTGAAATGTGAATTTTGGTCATTTAAGATCTATTTTCACCTAGGAAATCATCAGATATGTGTGAAGGATGGGGACATCTCAAAGATATCATTTTGTTGACATAATGTGAATTACAAGTTTACTATGATGTCGTTCGGTCTAATGAATTCTCTAGCTATGTTCATGTAGATTATGAATGTTCTATATTTTTAGTTATTTAATATCATCACTATGGGATTCGTCAATGAAATACTAGGGTTCTCAACATCGGATGAGGAGAAAGCAGAATATCTTCATGATTTTTTGGTAAATATTTTCCATGATAAATACTTTGGGATGTTGTCAAATTGGGTGTGTTCTACCCAAGAAGTACATTTATTAGTGCATGTTGTATCACAATACAGATTATAAGTGGATCTTCAATGTTTTATGTATTTTTTTATTTATTGTCCCACAATATTGTGGTGTAGGTGTAAAGATTCATAGACCATTCCAAAAATCATAGGCGGTTTTTATCTGGTTTCTATCAGGTTTCAACTCCTCTTATAGTATTGACAAGAATGGATTAGGTATTTTTATTGACTAATCCATGTTAGGAAGTATAAAAGTATCTCAAATTGAATTTGGTATGTACACTGGTTATTATTCATTGATCAAAAAAATTCATTTTGAGGGTTTCTATGACATTTTGTGTTTAGGATTAGGTAGTTTTATCATGCATCAAATATCAGTAATTTTTTATGGGTCCTGACAGTTACGTTCCCATGAATGTAACCATTCCTAATATGATCTTTATTTTGAAACAACCGTGTTTCCCCTGATGTTTTAGTTATATAACATCATTGGTGATAATTTCCTAGTCATCACCGATAAAAATATCCTTAGGTATGTTTTCTCCCAATGAGATTTGAAAATGCAACAACTTCTATGGATGATGTTCTAGTTGGTTTAATACTTATAAATCAATTTTTCACTATGTATGTTGAATGTTGTAGGTAATGAAAAAACCTTAATGAGACTTAGAGATGTAGTGCTTCCATGAAGGGAATGTGAGAGAGGGATGAAAGGATATTCAAAATTACTTATAGATATGGGGGAAGTTCGGTTCATAGGTTTTGTCATTCAGATGAAGGTGCATTCATCTATGAAGTAGTAGGTGGAATATTTATAACTGGGGGATCTTGATGTGGATGTATGGAGAGAATGAGTTGGTTATTTTCAGTCCCCTAATTTTTGGTCTACAAAAGAACAATTGAGGTTATTTATTCATGGATAATTTATCATTTAATGGCATCAAAGAGATTGTTCTCAGATAGTTATATAGATTACATATAGCATTAAATCCTGAAATTAAATACTTATACAGATCATTATGGAGTATTTTTTGGTGGCCTAGTTTATAGTGTGCAGTTAAAGGGTTTGTGTCTCGATGATTGGTATGCTATATGGTTAAGGTCGAGCACCATGTTACCATTGGTTTTCTTTAAATATTAGATGTCTTTTAGGGATGTGGAAGGATATCTCAATGTTTGTTACAGTTTTACCTCATTATTATGGAGTTATGAAGCTATATGGGTAGTAGTGGATCATTTGATGAAATCATCCCACTTTATAGCAATCATGAAATCAATCTCTCAGGAGGTTCTATCAAGGTAGTATCTAGAGGAAGTGGTGAGACTCCAAGGAGTATCGAGAATGATTATTTGTAATCAAGATCCTAGTTTTACATCATGGGAGTAGAGAGTTCTCTAGAAATATTTTGGTTCTCACATATTTTTTACCACTTCATTTTATATGTAGATAGATGGAAAGACATATTGGACCATCCTTAAAACTGTAGATGGTTTGAGATCTTGTGTTCTATATTTTGTAGATTCTAGGATGAGGATCTAACCCTTCATAGAGTTCTCCAAAAATAGTTGTTTCCACTCCAATTTTAGTATGTACCTATTTAGTTCATTGTATGTTCAACCATTTCATCCTATGTTTTTCTTTACTAGGGTCGAACAACCAGCAATTCTCAGGAAAGAATTAGTACAAAATATGATAAATACGGTTCAAGAGTTTCTCAAGAGGACCAAGATAGTGCATGAACATTATACGTCCATTTTTTATCATATGAAGGGACCATTTGTGATATATTTTGGGGATCGCATTTTTTTGGTGGTGACACATCATGGTAGGTGGTGAACATTTTATCATGGAAGCATCCTTTCTCCCTTGTTTTTTATTCCATTAGAGGTGTTGACTCGTGTTTGATCAATGTCTTATAGGGTTGCACTTCTTCCATAGATTATCAGGATACATGATGTTGTTCATGTGTCATAGATCTATCATTATCTTCATGATAACTTTCACATCATCGATTATGGGGAGTTCTATGTTGGAGATGATGAGACCTTCAAGGAGAGGCCTATAGACATCCCGGATCGCATGGAGAAGGTGTTGTAATGGCATGTTATCCCCTTGTTTTTTGTCTTGTTTTGGAATAGTGGTGTGTAAGAAAGAACATGGGAACATGGGTCACATACATGTTCTTATTACCCTAGGTGGTCTGATGTTTATATCTTCTCTTATAACATTTTTTCATTTGATGGTTGTAGACACTTTCAATATATTAGATGGGTTGATCATGTTGCTTGTTGTGGATTCGTATCTTTTGAGTGGTATTACCCTAGTAGAGTGGTTATGTGTTTGTTGTAGTTTTCATGTCATTTCACATTAATCCATTAATAAAGCGATTGATATCCATCAGTGGTGAGAGCATTGTGAGGCATCTCGATAGGTGATTTTTTTCAAATCCTTTTTCTAATTTCTATTTGTATTGGTTTTTAATTCTCAATTGAGAGAATTGATTTCAAGGTATATTTGGTAAAGGATGGGACCTCTACACTTCTTTCCATTATAAAAATTTCAGGTATGAGGTGTTCTGGGAGTTCAAGGGGGCTTATTTCAAACACATTTAATAATTTCTAGTTCAATGAATAGAGTATGCATCTATCGAAATGTGTATAGTGTTTCCAGGTTGGTGAGACATTTATCAATTGGTAAATAGTTTTTCCATGTTAGTGAGATATATTTTAGTAGGTGTATACTGTTTCCAGATATCAATAAGCATATAATGTTTCTAATTACCTGTAGGCGTATATTGTTTTTAGGTTGGTGAGTCATCTATCGGTAGGGGTACATTGTTTCTAGATATCGGTATGTGTATTGTTTAACCATGTTGGTGAGTCATCTATTGGTAGTTTTAAAGTTTTTTCAACTATCAGAATGTGTATAATGTTACCATCTATCAATTTGTGTATAGTGTTTCCAAACCTTATGCAGTTGTGAAATGTTTCTAGAATCCTATAGATTAACATGTTTAGTGTTATCTTTAACATAAAATGCATTAAAAAGACACATTTCAATTGATTTATGTTCAATTCGATGTCCATAACTACTCTATTAATTTTACTTATCGGTTGGGATTCCATTACAAAGTCAAACATTGAAGTCTTGATAGATCATCTTTTAGTGGAAAATTTAAACCGTATCTAAACCGCTACTCTTATTAAATTTTCAAAAGGCTGGGATACCATAGACATTGTTTGAATATCTTGTTTTTACCAGGAATGAGATTCCAGATCCATTGTTCACAATTTGTTTTTTTGTTTTTCTATCAATTGATCTTTCCCCCTCAGGGATTTTCCTCATGTATGTGCACCACAATTTTTTGGTGTACCTAGAAACTATCAACCCATCATCATTAAAAGGACTATTTTACCTATAATTTTTGATGTTCCTTCCTCAGTTTCCATGCATTATGCTTTCCATGTTATGATTTGTGATCTATATGTTTTAATGAATTTTTTTGGGTTCTGGTCGACGTAGTTGTGTTGCGACGACCATAGATGGATGTAGTTGTTGCGAGAGAGGTGATTGTAATCTGTTGAGTTATTCTATTATGGTGAAATGAGTGTCCTAATCATTTTCAGGTAGGGGATTTATTTCATCACTATTAATTATGGGTAATCATATAGATAGCATGGTTTTTCAAGTTGATAATAATTTAATTGACCAAATAATTATATGAACCAGATTGAGTTATTTGTATCAATTGCCTATAGATGTTATTGCATCATTCTTTTGAGATTGTTTGATATATATGATTTTATTATTTATCATGTAATTCTGGATGGAAGTTGGTAATGAAAAAAAGTCATGGATAAATTTTAATGTAATTGTAAAATGTTTAATATGCATTGTAAATGAATCTCATTATCGTTGTGATTTTATGAAAATCATATGGTTTCAGTTATGCATGTTTAATTGAATATTTTAATTAATGATGGAATAAAGGACATATTGAATGATAAAATTTATATCCTTGTAGTCTTCTTATTTACCAACTTGATTGTAAAGGCCACTAACTATATGATTTGGAACCATGTGTTCGAAATGTGTGTGGAGGATGAATGCCCGGTTTAGGGCCAAAAGCTAGTAGCCATGAATTAGGTTTCCTATGGCTTGTGAAGTGACGTGAGCCTAGTATAGAAATTCATATAAGGTTGTGGTGGTTTTTAGGGAATGGAGGACCATGTTTGGTGGTTGTAGCATTTAAAACCTACAGTGGTGAGATGCATCAGTTTATGCATGTGACTATTGAGGCGGATGCAGGCAATGGTGGAACAGATTACAGTTGGGCTTACCCATTGATATGAATGTCTGTTTTGTTGGTATATGTTGCTTGTTTATATTCATTACACTACAAACCTGTTGAGGGTGATGTTATTTCTTACCCTCATTCAAAAATATAAGAAGATACATGAGGTATTCCACTTGATTTCTATGGTTATCTTATCGGGGATGGATGGGTGTACTCTCATTATGGAAGTGGAAATTACTCCACAGGTAGTTCATCAACTAGCTGTGTTTATCCCCCAGTGTTTGGTAGAATATAATATTTTCACATAATTCATTGAAATATGTAATATTCATAATGTTGTTAATATATGATTGAATAAATAATGTTAACCTAATGGATTAGGGCATGATTGGATTCAACGATGAGGTTTTGACATTATTAAGAATTTTACTCAATTAGTATATCCATATAAGGGATGACAGATTGTTTTGACTCTAATGAAATGTAATAAGAAATTGGTAGCGGTTAATTAATTTTTTAATATTTAATTTCTGTATTGTAAAATTCATAAAAGAAGTATTATGTAATAAAATTTTGCTCTCCAAAATGGTTGTGTTCTTATAGGGTATCTAGTATTTGATGTAGAATCTAGGATTTCGATAGACAATAGCTACAATTGACTCTATTAAATGAATTTTTTAATACTTTGTTTGTTATATATGTTATATCATATGCATTATTGATTTTATATGCCATTTCAAACTATCGCTTAGGGAGACTGACACCCTAGGGACTCTAAGCCCTATGAGGGGGGGGGGGTGTTTTCCACTATATCCTGGTGGGTGGTTGGGTGGATGACTACCCACTATGGACACACTCTCTTCTATTGGTATTTACTAGTGTATTTATGCATGGTGGTTAGTTTTCCCCATATATTTATGTAGTGTTCTATAATGGATTATGGTTATTTCAAAGACATAGGTTCTGGATATAGTTTCGTATGGATTACTATAGGTATAACATGTATAGGTTGGGTTAGCATGACGATCCATACTATATTTATGGGTTTTCATAGATTGAGGAATAATAAATGACGTATAATATATTATATGAGAGCAGTGGTGGATACCAAATATTACCGAGATACTTTTGGTTATGTGGATGTGGTTGTTAGATTCATGAGGTGCATGTCATGCATAAAGGTTAGTTTTCCCTCCAACTCACTTAGTTTCACCAAAATGATGTCACATTCTCATTCGATGAGGTTTTCAAGATATCCTTCATTGAACACAAAAATACTCTTATATTTTCGCCGATAATCGAACACCCAGATTGGTTCTTACCCAATGAATTGATGTGTGATGCTTCTGATAGAGCCGTTTGGCAGAGTTCTTGTTCAAAGAAGTGAAAAAATTCCACATGTCATCTATTATGAATCCAAAACATTAAATGAAACTCAATGTCACTACAGTGTCACTAAAAAAGTACATTTAGACGTGGTTTCCTCCATTGATAAATTTTGGACCCATCTCTTCGGTTCCAAAATCATCATCTTCATAGACCATTCTACTATAAAATTCTTACTCATGAAATTTTATTCCATACTGAGGCTAATAAGATGGATCCAAATGCTCTAGGATTTTGACCTTGATATAAATAATAGACCGGGAAAATAAAACCTCGTGGAAGATCACCTAAGTAGAATTTCTAATTCATCTCATTCTAAAATAATTTATCTTGAATTCCCCACAAAGCACCTTTCATCTCTCACTTCGAAGTTACCATGGTATTCACCAATTATAAATTACATGGGTTTAGGTGTTTTTCATGAAAATGTTTCAATATAACAGAAAATGGATTTGAAATGTGATTCAAAAAACTATTTATGTGATGAAAATTAACATCAGAAAACTAGGGATTACATCGGTATTAAGAGATGTGTTGACGAAAATGAACATTCTTCCATATTAGAATTCTTCCACTCAGTGCCTGGTGGTGGCCATTTTTGAAAACAAAGGAAATTTTGAAAGGTACAAAACTATAAATTCGTCTTTCCTTAACTCTTTATGGACTCACATGAGTTCGGTCAATCATGCCCCACCTGCCCAAAGTTTGGAACAATTTCTAAATGAAATAAAATTCCCCAAAATCTGTTAATATTCTATGAGGTATTCAATGTATGGGGCATCGATTTCATGGGAGCATTCCCCCTTTCTAATGGATTTTCATACACACTTATTGCGATTGAGTTTGTTTCTAGGTGGGTTGTGGAAAAATACACTAGAAATGATGATTCACATTCTATTAGTGAGTTCTTAAAGACACACATCTTCCACCGATTAGGTACACCACATGCCTTAATAAATGAATTATGAATCTATTTTTGTAATAGAACCATGGATTCACTTTTGAAAAAGAATGTTGTCGAACATAAAACATCAACTACATATCACCCCCAAAGTAAATTCATGGATTAACATTAAAATAATTAAGTGAATAGAGTGCTTGAGAGAATTGTAAAACCCACTAGAAAACACTGGCCTAAAAGACATGGTGATAAAATTTGGGATTATCGAACTGCCTATAAAACAACCATTGGGATGTATCATTTTAGGCATGTTTTTGGTAAAGCATATCATTTACTAGTTCAAATCCAACCTAATTTTTTTTGGGCTATAGAATCCTTTAAAATTTATTGGGAAAAAATTGGTGAATAAATATTGTTGGAATTGGATGAACTGGAGGAGCTTCGACTTGATTCCTATGAGAATTCCAATCTGTACACAGAAATCCGTAAGGCACTCCATGATAAACACATCCCAGGAATGGTATTTCAATAAGGATAAAATTTAATGAAATCAATTTTCGTTTTCAACATCACCCATGTAAGATAAATTCACATTGGGAACGTCTATTTGTTGTTACTAATGTTTACCCATTTAGTGCAGTGCATTTCCAACACCCCTCTTCAAAAAGGAAATTCATAGTTAATGGAAATCCGTTAAAGCATTAACATGAGAGGACCCACAATCTAGGAACCACATCAACTTCCATCGAATCCCCAACTTTGACAGGTGACCCACTAATGGATGGATATGGAAACCCCCCAAATCCAAACCAAGTGGCACCTCTTTCACATTAACTCTCTATATCCTTCACTCTAAACCAATTTCATCTTTTTCCCCACTCTTTAAATTTTTTACAACTTTCTTCATCAAACCCTTTCTTTTTCATATTCCCTTTTGTGCGGGTGTGTATTTTAAAAACAAAATAAAAATAAAAAATTAAGTAATTAAAGTTTAAATAAACCAAAAGAGTAATATTTACTCACAAACCAGTTTTGATATATTTTCCAACCACTATGGGAAGACAAAAGACTTGGTTTCATCTAAACAATCTTTTGTTTTCATCATATATTTGGATAATGAATAATCTGTCAAACCTGATCAATTTTGAATGTTCATTTTTTGATTTAGAAATGAATATTCCCCACACATGAGGAAAATCATTTTCATTCCTGCCAAGGATACATATGGACATCTTTTAAAAATGTGGGTTTTCACCCCCCATTGGGAATTTTGAGTTTTCAACCTTCAAGCTTAGTTTCCTACTACGGTGTGAATTAATATGATAGAGGCATTTTCTGAACCACATTAGAATCACAATATCCAAATAGTATCTAATGTCCATTACATTAATCCTCATTTAGAAACCCCCTACGATCCTATGAATATCTTTTAAATGATAGCCATATTACAATCCCAATACTTTATCCCACCATATATAATCATGTATTTTCAGAGCAAATTTTTTTTAAATTTTAGTGTGTAGAAATAGATTTCATTTTTTAGGTTCCCTTTTATTGATTTTCAACGAGTTGTCATATGCTAGAGGTCAAGTACCCATTTTATTATGGGGAAGAGGATTTTATTTAGTTAGTTTTGGGGAATGTAATGTATATTCATTTATGTAATTTTTTAAATGTTATTGAAAAGTGATTAAAAAATAAAAAGGAAATCAATAAATATAATAAAAAAACAGTGGTGTCTTGGGAAGATCAAAAATCAATATTACATAATCATTGATCTTGTTATAACTATTATAATTAGTTCCATGAAGAGATGAATCATGGGATAGGATATGAGTGTGAGAACTTTTTCATGTTCAACTTCTGAAAAATAAAAAAAAGTTATGTCATTTCGATGAGTTTTTTGTTTTATAAATATTTCATCTTCTCATTCACTCCAAATTTTTTTCCTCTCCTATTTCTTTCATCACACAATAATTCCTTTATAAATATGTGTTTCCATTTCCTTCCATGATTCATTTTAAAAAAACTATGCATTTATTTTTCCATGTTAGTATTTTACCCACTTTTCCTATCTTCTGGATATCATCTTCATACCATCCTATAGCCACAAAAAAACCTTAAAAAGACCTATCAATTTTTGATCAATTCAGGATATGTAGTGGAAGCCGAGATCTCTTAAATACTCTAAGATTTTAACATTTGGTTTTTGAATGAGTGAACCCCCATAAATTAATTTAATCAACTTTATAAACCTCCCATGTGCAGGGAAAGAAAAATTTAAATATTTTTTGGGTGATTGATAATGATATAGTATTTTTTTTATATTTGTTGCACATGAGTAACTGGACTAGACTATGTGTGGGAGAGTAGATGTTATTAATATTTTTACAAAATTTTATATACTCAATTTACTGGTTTTATATTAAATGTTCATAATATTTTTGAAATATTAATGTTTAATAATTAAATGTCATTTTTGTGAAATATTTGAATTGATTCAATCGATGTCAGTTTACTGTTTTGATTACATATCTCGACCTACATATCCAAATTGAATTGTTTTAGTTATGTATGATTCTTAATTCAATGTAACACAAATCATTTTAAGGGATATTGGGCCAATTCTTCCACTTGAAGGGTCATATAGTCTACATAAGAAGGCCTACAGAATCTATGAAGAAACAAGACAAGCTATGATGATTGAATTACCAGGCCCAATCCAGTATTCCAAATTTTTTGATTCTCTAACAATGTTCGGGGGATAATATAAGGAGTGGTGGATAAAAATTTCGAGGCCCAACTCCAAAGAAAATGGGCCCACCAGATTCATTTAAACTCATCCATCCATTATTGCCGAGTAAAACAATCTGGAATCTATTCAAGACACACCTCATGTTGTAGTCATCATATCAGGTGGAGATTTTTTTTTCTGAAAGAGGAGATATATGTAGAAATTTTTTTGGAAGAAATAATTCTATTTTAAGGCATCTTCTTTTTCAGAAACTCATTTAAATTTGGGCCTTCAAAAAATATGGAATGAGATGGACAGATTTAAATTGATTAATCAATCCACCATAACATTGGATTTTTAACTCCATTGGCTGCCAAATTTTTCTTAGTCAATAGAGGATATAAATATATACAACTTGTAAGTAGATAATTTCTAATGTTTCGAATGTATAAATAATCAAATTGGGGATGCAATTGGAGGTTAAATTTTGGAATACAAACAGCCCACAACATTGGGCTATAAATACATCCCCTCCTCACCATGCAAGAGTTGGCATTTCAGAAGATATGAGCACATATTGGTACGATCGAAGCCTTTCCCAGGGCTTGGAAGTACATTCCATACTCATGTTTTCACTTGAGATACCCTTCCACTTCACATTGTATCCTTTTAATTTTGTGTTATTCATTATTTTAGTATTTCAAGTCATTATTTTTATTCTGCTTTAATGCATACTTCTTCTTCAATATCTCTTATTCTCATCCACCTTATATAGTTAAAAATTAATGTTTTTTTAAAATAGTTTAAATAAAGTTTAATCCGCTTATATTCTTTTTCTTTATCATTCAATATAATATTCGTTTTTATTATTCATCATCGTTTTTCTGCGTCTTTGACACACCACTCTTTTCTAATCCCATTATTTTTCTTATCATCATAATTTATCATAACAATCATTATAACTATATTAAAAATCGTTTAAATGGATGAGAAAATCTCTCATAGTGTGATTTATATTTTAGGGATGTTACGTTATTATGATCAATTTCTTGATGGGTTGTCTTTGAATTAAAATTGGGTATGTTGGACTAAACATGTCATCGATTAATGACATATTTTGATTAACATATAGATTCCATTGATTATTGGAATCATAAATACACTACCATAATCATTTATATATTGATAATATAATCCTAGTTATGTTATGGCTTTGATTAATGCCTTTACAGTTAGTAAATCCAATCGATGTCATCTTGTGACATGGGTGTTAATTTTATCAAACACAAACCAAGGCTCAAGGATATCACTAGATTAACTACCGATTGATGAACTCACCCAAATATTTTTCAATTTTAAAAATACCTCTTAATAAAAAATAATCCATACATTATTTGATAATCAATGAAGACAAACCCCTCAAACAAGAATACAATAAACTAAAAACAATAGACTATTAAAAGGTAGCATCACAGAGGATTCGACCTGAGTGCTTCTATACACATTAGCAGAGCATCGAAAACTTGACCAGTCAATAGGCGACAATCAGCCATGCTTGTAGTAATAAAATCATGTCATGCGGTGTTATGAAATTTTGAAAAAGGAGAAAATAATCCTTTAAGGTAGATCACTCCCATTAGGATGACATAGTTGAATGTGATCCACAAAAGGGGTTTATTCACTGCTATCTCCGATTTGAAAAGGCAAGAATATGATTTCATTTTAATTTAATAATCAATCATAATGCATTTATAGAATATAATTGAATTTATGAGCCATAAAAAAAGTATAACACATAACAAAAAAGGTGAATGAAATTGGACCACTTACCATAACATCATAGTGTGTACCTCATCTTATGTCACCCATTGATTCATCCGAGAATTGATGATATAGGAGAAATCATAAAATAATCTATAAATTAGGGAAATGATATTTAAGTAAGATAACACAAATGATAATTGAATAAAAAGAAAATATATGTGAGTGGATAGAATATGTCACCAATAGCATCTTATGGATCTGGTGACAAGAAAAATAGATAATATGTGAGGGAGGTAGCTTGATCGCTATGAATGAGCGAGATGATAGATATAGGAGGATGAGGGTTTAACAAATGGTGGAAAGATTAGAAAAATTAAAATTGTTTTTAAAACATACAATATGTTCAATTTGGGGTTTTCACCCAAATACAAAATTCTTCATGATTTGGTTGGATGGTTAGGAAAACAATGTGAAGATCATTTTAATGGTATCTTTGTCAAAACAATGAAAATTTTCATGGCCATGATCATGGGGTTCCATAGTATTATAAAAACAAAAAAAATACCTAATACTTCACTACCTAAACCTGATATGGATTCTAGATATTAAGTTGTCTGGGTAGCATGGTTTCTACTAATCATGAGGCCTAGTTTATATTCCAAAATTCAATGGTTCTAGGCTCTAAAAAAACTATAAAAACACCAATGACCTCTGTCACTCAATTTGGAAACATTGTAAATAAAAAATAAGAAATTTAAACAAAATATAAACGATCTGTATCTTTGAGAAAAAGTAGGACACTACACATTCTATTGTGTGCATCATAATATCTTAAACAAATTGAATTTATTTTTTGAAAATATAATAAAGTATCTAGAATTTATATTCAATTGAATTTTATGTGTATCATGTCATATATGGTTTCAAACATGATGATAATTTATTAAAAACAAGCGGTAAACGATTAGAGGGTGGAATAGTTGGTAATATATCATGTTTTATAAAATATTGAGATATTAGAATTATATAAATATATTAAAAACCACAAATATGTGTTAATTTATATGATAACATCATAATTTATATTTAATTTAGTGGATAATAATTCTTCCATTCATTATAGCTCTATATTAATACTACAAGTGGACAATGTTTTTTGAAATTATTAATCTAGGGGTAAATGCACAAAAAATAGTAGATCGAGTATATCTCTACCATTATTCTGGTTCATAGTGATTGACCCTTATTATCAACCTTGTTTAAAACACATAAGGTATACACTATGGTGAATTCAAATTTTCTATATTAACCATTATATTGAATTTTGATAGATAACGAATGTGGATGAAGTAGGATAAGCCTATGATTTTATAGTTTTTTAATCTATAATCATTATTAAGACATTCAATGAAAGATTTTCATGGTTATATTAAATCCATACAAGTTATTTATTGATCCCACTAACACGTTATTCATTAATATTTCAATGATGATAAAATAATGAAGTGGATGTGGTGATAAGAATAATCAAATAATGATGTACATTATATTATCTTACTCATATATATTCCATTATATAAAGATATGTATATGGTGATGTTCTTTCAAATCCACATTTATAAGATGTAGTGTGAGTAGTAAAAACTCATTGTTGTAAGATGATACAAATATATATTATATTGCTCTATGAAATATTTCATTATAACAAAACATCCTATGTAACTTCTAATTCACCATAATGCTGATGTTTATGTTATTTTTTAATGGAATGCCTTTTTCTATGAAGAGCCTTTATCAATTTCCATGGAATGGGATGTCAAGTGTTATATTCCAAACAAGCACTTGTTTTTTAATTGTTCCATGATAAATATGAACATCCAATGGATGCTAAATATATTTAATGATTATTTATTACTATTCAATTTCATTATTTTACTCAGACTGTATGGGATAAATTAATAATGATGGTATGTCTATTTTTAGGTGTAAATTGATGTACTTCTTGATGACTTTCTTAGTTTTTCCTAGAATCGTGAACATAAATTTTCAACAGATCGCATAACTAATTCAACACATATTTAAATGTTTCTATATAGTATTTTATTTATTGTCTAATTAGAATTGATGTACAAAATCAATTATATTCTTTAAAAGTGATTCATACACTCATGTAAATTTTCCTGAGTGATGGAATTCTTTTTATAATGAATTAATATGGTTCAAATCATTTATACAATTATTATAAGGAATATAAAATATTATTATCAATAATAACTCTAATATTTCCCATACCGAATATTTTTTATTAATTTTTATTATCTCAATAATTTCAATTTTTAATCATCATTAATTTTTATAATTAATTAAGTGTAAAAAAAGAGGACATTCCTCTGACATACATTTATCCAAGGAATTTGAGTTACGAATTTACAATAACAAAATTTTGTTAATAATTATTCCTCTAAAATATTCATTGATTTACTTATTGTAGTGATTAAAGATTATATTGATTAGTTTTCAGTAGTATTTATAGATAAGATTCTAATATAAACAATGTTAATGGAAAAGAAAAATTTACATTTTATGATTGTTTTGAAGACAATGAGAACAGAGGACCAACATTATAAATTTTCCAATTGATAAAATTTTCATTATAAGGTCACAATAAAGTGTCATATAATCTCAAGTGAGGGGATACTTTTAGTCCATTCAATGAAATATGTTTTCAAACATTGTACAGGAAAATCCAGTACAAAATATATCAATGGTTTTATCAGGATTAAATTTTATAGCTTATATAATGTGAAATATTTACCATTGAAATATAATATAAAATCCTAGTTGACTCTTATGCGATTCTTGATCAATTCAGTAGATTAATTTAGTTATAATTTTTGGGATTTGAAAAGTATGTTGGTCTGTGGAACTGTACAATTGATACCATAAATTTTAATGGGGTTTGTAATACTTTTTATTCAATCAAAGAAGGAAAGATGACACATCCTCATGTAGGACGATATGATGATATCATATTAATTATTAAAACTATTAATTAAGGAGTTTAATGAATCAGATCATGAAACAATGTTAAATGATGTAATTTTTTCAATGATGATTTAGTTTCTTTTTCATTAGGTTTTCCAATGTTTTATATATATATTTATATATAAATCATAAATTACTACTGAATATATAAATATATAAATATATTTATATGTTCCATATGATATTATTGGAGTTGAAGTATGATTCTTTAAAAAAATATATTACAACCCAAGGAATTAGAACATGGTGGTTGATGCTATATTTTAGAAAGATCGTTGTTGTTAATCCATGATGAGGGTTGAATGAGATCCAATATTTATGTATTTATCGAATAATGGTCATCAAATTGTTATGAAACTAGATGAATAATATAATTATTATATAAAAATTAAACCATTTATTAATGTGAGGATCATAAATGCACATTGAGAGGATCTTTAACTGTATAATAAACTGATAAATGATCCTAAAATCAAACATGATTTTGAAGGAATTATATTTTCAATGAAATGAGAATGTTTCTTGTTAATATAATACTAAAATAGTGAAATATTTGTTCTCAATGTGGATCACCCTCTACTAATCCATGAATTATAATGATATATATTGATTTGAATGGAAATTTCTGGTTATGAAACCAAATAAGGGATATTATATAGTGTTTAACCAAAGGTATATTTTTTTTATGTTATGGAATAGATATTGAATTAAATAATGGTTTTCAAAAATTATATACACCATAATTAAAATAGTAAAATAGTACCATTGTTTTAATTGATATACCCCCTATATATATAATGGTCAAAATTCTATTTTGTTTGTAGTCAATCACCTTATGATGTCAGAAACCATAATTTTGGTTAGATAATATTTAAATCTTGATTAGTTTTATAGAATATATATTAATATAGTTTAATGGTTTCATGGAGGAAAAAATTACATTATATCTGACTAATATCTTATATTTACCTTGATGTTTTTATATATCTTTAGAAAACCTTAGATAATGTGATGTGTTTTACTGCTGAATATTATCTGTATATTTATGGTCATTATAAGAAGTGATTTCAAAATATATGATACATTTTCAAAGCATGAAATTTTTATTTAATGGTGGTTTGTCTCAATACTATCATTGGGTTTATTTTTAATAAAATAATATATATTACTCGAGTATTCAGATGGATCTTTATGAAAGACTGTATTAAAGAAAATGAAAAACTCTAACATGTTTTTACTAGGCATGTGAAATAATTCTATTATGTACTCATCTATCTAATAATATTAAATTTTATGTTATATCCAATAAATATAAAATAATATATGTTCAATGTTGAGAAATTTTTTTTCATTAAAATCATCTGTGAAATGTTGAGTATGGTGATGTTGATATGGTATTCCAATAAATTTTAACAAGGATGAATGTGATGAGATTTTGAAGGGGGAATAGTTATTTCAATAAGATGTAGTGTTTGGTTGGAAATAATTAATAGGATGGAATAATGTGATTTAATAATACTTTCATTATAATTTAGATGATTCTTTATTCGTATAATTTTTTTCGATTTCATGAATAATTCTGGACAAAATATGTTTTCTTAATGAAGAATTTTGACAATGTCAATGCATTGAAGACTTAGATTATATGTGTGAGATCACTTGATATAGATTTTGGACAACATATATGTTTTTTTTGGAACATGATAAGAAAAATATTATGGTTTATAGTCAAACCAACATTCCATATGATATATTTTCAATTGATATAAACTATAATAAACAATAATTAAATAATGAATAAAATTGTTTCTAATACATGTCCACTGGATTTTTTGATACACCGATCATTAGAGAAATTTTGACAATGTTCATCCAAATAATAGATGGTTGAAAATTGAAATTAGGAGAAGAATCTTTTTTGGATGAATTTTTGAATGAAGAAAATGGGATGAGAGATTAATAAATGTTATAGTCGACAGTTTTCATTAGGTTGAATCTTATTTTCAATTTGTTCAATAGTCATCAGAATGAAACTGACACCAATTATCAATGTGAAACATGGACTAATTCCCTAGACCAAGGCCAACGCAAATAAATTATTAGACATAGGATCATTATTCTTTATAATGAATGTAAAGGGAATCATTTTTAATTTGTTTAAAAAATGTTGAAAATGTCTTTTATTGGGTGTCTGATGATAATGTAGAAGTGTTTTCATGATAGGGTAGGAATCATTAGATGTTCCGAGTATGTTTATTGAATAATAATAGTGACTGAATCCTAAAAAATATATAATAATGTTTTTAGATGATTGGTTATAATGGGTTAAAACCAATATTTGGAATAGATCATCACAATTATAATTTTCTAGTTGGTTTTGATAATTATAATGTGAAGATGTTGTCTTTTCATATTTTTTTAGTTTTTATGAATCCATGTAAGCATATGTATTTAGTTTATATTTATTATAATGAGGGTCATGGAAAGCATAGTGACATTATGTCTTTATCATAATGTAGAAATGAAACAGACAATCATTATTATGCTGAATAAATATTAGAAGTCTTAAGAAGGATTAATCTTTATGAATATTTGAGAAGTTTTGGACAGAAATGATTATAGAATAAAAGAATTGATCATGTCAAATATATATCCAAAATTTTATGGAATTTTATTCTTCTAAAATATGGTTAAACTATAATAAAATTTTTATTCTATATTAAACATTTTTTTTAGAATTTACAAATAAGGGGAATTAGTTTTTACATCTTGAATCAGGTACTTAATACAACTAAAGAGACAATGATTAGTGATTAATTTTTTAGAGTGAAATAGTTTCCAAATTTTTAATTCATGAGGAATTTTTTTTAAAGAAAAATAATAATTAGTCATATCATACACAGTGTGTTATGCTAATGGATTGGGCCATTAGACTTTGAAACTGGACTGAGATTTCCGGACAGAGGCTAAAGTAGTTTAAAATGGTTTCAACAGTATTGTTGAAGAGTTATATTTTTATACTAAACAATCGGTCTAGCGCAATAGACTAACGAGATAAGAATGGGTTTCATTAAAAAATTATATATATGTTATTTTCAACCACTAGGTATAAAAATTTAGAATTGTTTTGATGATTATACTGATAAAATTTTGCAAGGATGTATAGTAACGTGTATTGAATAATTTTTGTAAAATTTTCCAAAATTGTTACAGAAAAGTTTATTATATCATTTAAACCTACGTGATGTACTTTATCAATTTTATTGAACATATTAATACAAAAATTTGAGTGAGTATCATACTTGTTATATCCAAAAAAGGGATTTTTTTTCTCATATATTATGATTAATTTAATTGTTTCCAAATAATACCAAGGATTAAATTACTCCTTTTCATGAGATCCTTGCAAATTTCTATGTTCCTGTGCATGTGTGATTATTATTTTTTTCATCTAAGTGTTATTTCATTAATTTGAGATGATAATTATTTTAAAATAAAATAATGATAAAGTAATAATATATCAAATATATACTCATACCACAATCATTTATAAATTCATCATTATAGGGAAATAAAAATTTGTATCACATCCAATGTTCTATTCATTTACTATTAGTTATGGATATCGAAGAAAACATGTGATGGAGAATCTGAATTGAGTGTAAAATAATGGTATTCTTATATTTGATGGTATGAACTAACTTATAGGGAGTAGAATAATGTTTTTTAATCGTATGTATCATAGTTATGAAGTTCTTGAGGTAACATTGATAGATTTCCACATACAAAATAGTGGGATCAACATAAATATATTAAATAGAAGTATCCTAAGAATTATGGAAGATATAATAAAATATTAGCCTCATCACTTTTTAATGATGGTTTTTGATATTGAAGGGGTTTTCTACTCCTAGTTTTATCTCGGGTATATTGAATAGATTTTATGAAGGAAATAAAATATTTAAGAAGGGAATGTTACAAATTTGGATTATTGAAGTATGAAGATCTCAAGATTTTGGAGTATGAATTAGTTAGCGAAATCCGTAATAAAGAAAATGGCATGTTAGTATTATTATATATATGGGTGATAAGATGGAATATTTTTATACTGTTGAAATGATTTTGATAAATAATCATGATAATTCTTATACCAATGTTTCTATATATAATGATATAGATCCTAAATCATAATATTTAGATGAATTTAATTGAACTCTAATTACTTATTAAATAAGATAGGTGATTCTTATAAAGTAAAAAACCGAATTTGATAGATAATTTTCTTTAACATCTGTAAGAAATGAAAATCCAAAGAGGATTCTAGAAGAATATATAATAGATTCTGATTCTGAAATCTAGGTTAGCAAATATAATAATTTAATTTATAATTTTTTTTCAAAAAATGTGGAAATATTTATAGTTAAATATAAAATTAAAGTTCCCATGAATCATTTTGAATTTGGATTCATTTAGAAAATATTGTCTAATTTTCCATGATGAAATAAGTAAATGTATATAGATGAATATTGATGGAGTTAGAGATGATTTTGGAAGAAACTATATGATAATTGTATATAATATTCCTCATGGAATGATAAAAATTTATCCAAATCAAGAAATATAATCTTTTTTTTTCTAATTAAGAAGAAGAAAAAGATATTGATACTGAATCCAAAAAGACTAGTGAGCATGATAGAGATAGTACATTTTTTAAAATAGTTAATAATGAAGATTTTTAATGTAGTAACTTGTAAGAAGATGAAAGTAAATTAAAATTTCATTATAAAGATGAGTTGAAAGAATTTATGAGAAATATTGTATGGTTAAAGAAAAAAAATAATGAAATTGAATAATTAAACCTATATAAACTATCATGAATATTTTCATAGTAAGAATTTTAAACTGTTAGAATATATTGTTGAATTAAAAAAATATGTTTAGAAAGAAACGAATATAAATAAATAAAAGGACGTAAAATTGAGGAGAAAATTTTGTGTTTGAAATTTAAAAAAACATTACAAATATAGGTAGAGTATTAAATGTGTCCATAATTCTACCTCCAAATATTGTGAATTTTCTAGAATGGGTGAACAAGAGATGGATTAAATGTTAGCTTAAAATTATGAGAAAGAAGCTGAAATTTTGTATATAAAGAAAAAGTTTATCTATGATATTTATTTGTATATACCAAAAATATGAAAAAAAATTCAGATCAAAATAATAATCTTTTTAAAAAAGTAATTATTTCTTCTAGTTTGATAATGGTAGAATGAAATACATATTTGAAAAATAATACATCGGGTTATAATAGAATTTTTTTGTTTTAAAAAATGTTATATTAAGAAATTTTTTAACATTTCTGAGAAACATTCTCACAAATCCATGAATTAATGATGTTATAGACAAAAATACTATTTCTAAGGATATTCCCCTTATAGTAGAAAATTCAGAACCATGGAAAATATTTTGGGGTTTAATAAAAAACATTACAAATATTCCATGAATTACAGAAGTGAAATTTTGATGGGTATTCAATCCCCTCAATGGTAGTATTAAGATTTATTTATTTTGAAGAAACCTGATAAATTTTTTGTGAAAATTTCAAAAAGGTTCCATACTTTTTAATTTTTTGGATTATTTCAAAATCCTGGAAATATTTTAAAGCGTTTTCTAGTTTTATTACAGGTAAATAAAATTGTTAATAATTTTAACAATCTCGATGTGATGAATGATAATGGTGAATAAAAATAACTTGCTATAGAAATTGATTTTTTTAAAAAGGATAACTGATTTGGAACTTGGATAATGTGTGTTCCTATCATATGATAATATTTTTAAATTTGATGAGTATGTTTAATGTCATTACATAATGGGAAATTCAATTTGGAAATGATGAATCTAAAAAAAATTTGATCATCCATCATTTGGGATGAAAAGGTGAAATCCAAGAATTCAATTGTTGTTTATTGGGAAAAACAAAAAATGATAAGTGTTTTAGAATATTGTGACCAAGGAAACTAATTTATTTTCAAAATATATGGGTTTTATTTGAAATGTTAGGACGATGGATAACATATTACAAGAGGCCAATATATAAAATGGAATCATCTTCCACATTGAATTGTCTGAAACTACTTTTTACATTAGAATGGTGGAATATTATCAGTTCTGACCAACAATTCCGGGGCATATGAGTCTGAGAAATACAGAAAAGTTATAGACTGAGATATTCTCTATGGTATTCTATATATTTAAACATGAAGACATTGGTTTTTCCATATTTCTCACAAATGAATGTTCAAAAAACTATGTGCATATGAAAGATCACATTGGTTCCAAAAGATCACTAAAACTTATTTTTTATTGTATTTGAGGACATATGAGTAAACAATCAACTCACTAATTTAACAAATTCATTACAATATATATTGAAAATAATCCCATTAAATTCATTATATATACGAAAAGCAATTCCTATGATTTTAATTTGTTAAATGTTTAAGGATGAAATCTGAGAAGGAATGTGATCATAAAATAAACTATTTGAGAAAAAAATGGTTGGGAATAGAAATATATATAATTTAATAGTCACTATGATTATCTTTGAATTATGAAAGAGTTCAATAGACTATAAACCCATCCACAGTTGGTGTTACTGAATGTATGTATAAAATCAATGTTGGAATGACATGAACTAATTTACTTGAACATGGTTTCTATTATCACTTTCAGAGGCAATACAAGAGCACTGTTGTTTATATTCAAAACTAATTTTTCTATTGGTCATGTTTAAATAAGACTCCATATTAAATGTTTTCGTAATTAACTCCTTGTTTGATGCAATTATTATTTTTGGTTAGTCCATGAATAATAAATAATAAAGTAGAACCCTTGGAAATCCTGAGCATAGTGATGAAGATGTAATTTTTTACTTCTCAAGAAGTAAGAGGACATCGATGTTTCTACATAGAGAGAAAAGATTATTTAAATTTGTTGATGTTAAAGATATTGAAAATTATGAGTAATATGCTATAAAAACATGATTAAATTTGATAGATGAACATGATGAATGATTTTATATTAAAAATTCTTATAAGGATGAAAATAATAGTAATCCAACATAAGAAGATGAGACAGACATAGATGTTTCCATAGTTGAGGGATAATCATAAAAATTACATCCTAGTCTAAGGATGAAAGGTGAATCACAGAACATTAATGTTGATCAACATAACATGTTTCAATGAATAAAAAATCGCATATCACCCATACATCCCTTTATTAAAAATTACTTCTAAAAGATTTTAATGAATACATTGAAAATATTGTATGAGTTCAAACAATTAATTAAGGGTTATATCAATAAAAAATGATACTTTTAAGAATATAATAAATCCAAATTAAAATTATTTTATCAGCTAAAAGTGGATTTCCCAAACATGCTGAATAATGAAGGTGAATTGATATGAATCATGGAAATATTACTGTGCTATTGTTACACAAATATTGAAGGAATTTGTTTTAATATGATATTTTATCCACTTTCATTGTTATAAACAATCATAATATTTCTTTTTATTGAATCATAATGAGGATAGAAAATACTTTAAATGATTTTGAAATCATTATTTTAGAATTTAAATATTGATGAGGAAGATTATATTGAACCACCATGTCTTGTGGTAGTTGGGAAGGATGAATGTTATGTGTGAGAGATGAGGTAATATTTTTATTGTCTAAAAAAACTATGATAAGAATCCTACTCAAAATTGTATAACTTCTAAAGAAATATGAGTTTTATAAAATGACGGGTTGATAGTAATCTGTATATCAATGAAATTAAGGATTTTTCCTTTATTATAATTTATTAAATTGATGAAATTAATATTGATGGGAATTAGGGAATAACTCATGAATGATTTTTTAATGTGATGAAAGGGTAATTTTGGACGTTCATTATGGCTAAAATTAAATTCATTAATGGGATATAAATTGGAAAATACAGGAATGGTATATTACTTTCACCTGAAAATTATGCTAAATAAAATCATAATATGTAATTTTTGGAAATTAAAAAACATTTTTCCAAATATATTTTTATGGGAACCATGTTGAAAAAATATGTTGAAGGAATAAATGTTTATTATAAATAATTCATATAATTGTTAGATGTATATTATATTTGACTGCCTCAATTATTGCAATATTTTACGATTTTAAATATTGTACAATATTTTAAATCTATTAAAAATAATCACATATAATAGATGGGAAACACATTCTTTGATATATCTATGAAAAAAAAAATATTCTTGTAAGATATATATTGATGTATTGACATGATTGGGTATTCAGATGTTAAATTCACAAGTAATTTTAATGATAAAATATGCACAAATAGTGATGATTCTTATCAAGAAATAAGTTGTTTTGTTGGAATACAAGGAAACCTACTTCAATAACTCTTAGTATGGATAATGTTGATTATGTTTCTACCACTCAATATTATACCCTGTATATGTGGATGAAGTCTGAGCTGAAAGTCTTACATATTGATCGGAATATACTTGTACTCATGGGTTGCGATACTCAATGTTCCATCATCCTTACATCAATTCATGTACAAAATTTTTTGTTCCAAACATTACGATATAAAATATAAGTACATTAATGATATTATTATGAAGAAGTTATTGAAGTTGAAGTATGTTCATACATTAGAACAAGTTGATCATTTATTATGAAAACCATTACCAAATAAATCATTTTATAAACTGAGGATGAACATGGGTGTCCAAACACTTCTTAATGTAGGCTTATTTATTATTTTTTATCCCCTATAACATCTATTCATTGGATTATATAGTAATTTTGTAAAAAATTTACAGAAATCAATCAATATATATTTTGTCTTAATATTTTAAGGAAGATTGTATATTTGGGTAGTTGTGGGTAATCTATTAATATACTGTTGAAATGTGTGAACTATTATATTAATTTTTTGGTGTGTTTGTGGGAAACATTTTTTTGCATGAATTTTGATGTAGATAACATATATATAAAGAATTATTTATGAAATATTATGTTTCACTTCTTGTAGAATGCATAGTTTGGTTGTTAATGGTTATTGTTTCCTACAATGAGTTATCTGGGGTATGGTTAGAATTATTGATAAGTAATCCATTGATTGAACATACAATGTTTAGGGATTTATGAATCTTAGAAGAAAGAATATTTCAACGGGGGTTATTATTGTGACCACGATGGTTTTACTTTCTTTTTCAAAGCTGAGTGATATTTTTTTTGATTGTATTTTATTATTAAGTCATAAGAGATAAAAAATAATATCACATTGAAAATGATGCTGATAGGGCACAAAATCAGAATAAAATCATCATTAGAAAATATATTATGAATGTTATGTGGTTACTGAAGATGGTTTCTAGAAGAAACGTCTCATACAAATCATCATTGGTCTGAGAAGGAATTTTTTGATCGTAATAAAGAAGGTAATCTGAGTCTGTATGGATTCAATGAAAAATGTGAAATTGAATTGATGATCACATAGTTATCATAAATCATATGTTTTATAGAAACATTATGATAAAGTCCTTATGATGTAAAAGGGGAGAAAAAATATTATTAGTCAGATTTGGGGTATGGATGGAATGAATAAAAATGTTGTTAGGAAGGCAAGTCATAATACATTGCATTATATGTTAGAAATTGCTTTTATGGAATTAATTGTTCCCAAAGGCATGAAGAATTCATGATACGTGGTGAGGATTGATAAATAAATAATTTTATAATGTCAAATATTTTATGTTATAGTTTATAAGCATGAGATCACAGAACATAGACTTGTTGAGATCTTATATGTTTTTTTTGGGAAATGTGAGAACTAAAAGAGGTAGGTTTTCAGTTAAACCAATAAATTATAATATTAAAATCATCGAATAAAAGAATTAGAGTTTACCATAACAAGAAATTTACATAGATTTATGATAGCACCAATTCATCATACATTGTGTTCCAGAGATCATTGGGGTAATTCTAATAATGATCACCATCCCCAATAATTGTGGCAAAAGTGAATTAGAGGTTGGTTTTTTTTGACGTTTCTGAGACTGATAAAAAATGGAATCATAGATAAATAAATAATGTAATAAATCATTTTTATTAGTATAAATCCATTTATCAATTACATAAAGGTTTATCAGTCTAGAGTTGACACCAATTATCATAAGGAATCATTGTCAGAACCCTCATACGTAGGAAGAGATGATAAAATCATCAGATATAGGATCATCAGTTTGAGGAATACGATGAATATATAATTTGTTTTTATGACATTTAAAAAATTATGTCATTTTATTGTCTAGGGAGTTTGAATCTTATGTTGATTTGTTTCCACAGAATTAAATGAATATTTATGAGTTGATACTATGTTCATGAAAAACATAATTTGACTACATTTTATCAAAGTTGAAAAAATGATTATGTAGGAATGGTTTAAACAAGTTACATCCAAAATATGAAAAAATCATTAGAATGAGAAGTTTTTTTTAGTTTTATTTAAGAATTATAATGAGAATAATGAATTTCTATATTTATTAGTTGGTAAAAAGAAAATAAATAATATGTATTTAGTTTTATTTATTAGCATGAAGGTCGATAAAATAATAGTGGGAATATATCAATATCATAACAATGAAATGATATTCTCAGTCAAAATTATACTAAATAATTGTTTGAGTGTATAATGTGAGATTTAGATGTTATAAATTTATATTAGTATTGATAATAACCAAAAATTGTAGACAAGTGTTCAATAATTAAAAGATATATCTAAAATATAACGGAATTCGTAGTTTTTTGAAATATCGATATAAGTGAAAACCATTCATATTGCCACCTAAACAATTTTTTAAACAACATTAAATGTGTGAATTATTATTTGGATTATGACACAAGTTTTTTATTTAATATGATAAAATATGGTGTGCTTAATGTTGTTAGATAGTAACACCTTCCATATTGAGAATTTGGGATTCTGTTTTATAGACATAATTAGAAGAAGAATGAATATAATAATTTGTACATTATCATTCTAGACTACATCATCAGAGTGGGAAATATATGTGATATGCTTATTAATATGTAGTTGGTGAAGTTTGTTTCAAAGTAAAAATATCATAAAAGAAAAATATATCACATATTCACACCTTCCTCTACACAGTGATACATTGATATTGATTGGGTAGTCTAAAAGAACATACATGATCATTCCGACGCACTAAATATTGAAGAATAATTGAATGTTCATGATATATCTTATAAAAAAACAGTATATATTTTTTATTTATGATATATTCTGTTGTGAAAAATTGTCTCCCACTTGGTCAGATTTTATTTGTGAAAAAATAAATTTGACGATGCTAAATAGGGACCTGAAGATGAGTTGATACATAAGATCCCATAGTTGGATATGTCCATGTGTTGAAATTTCAAAGGATAATATCATATAAGATGGATATAATTGAATATCCCCCTATATTATAATATAATTATCTTATAATAAATTTATTTTCATTGATATATTACATTACCGTCAATATTGAATTTAATCAAACTACAATATAAATATTAATTTTTAAATATAATGGTTATTACATTGATATTAAAATTTTTTGTATTAATTTGAATAACAAAATTTTTAAACAAATGTATTAAAGTAATATATATGATAAAATAATATATAAATATTTTCTCCATTTTACATAATTTCATTTTAAGCTTAAAAATTTAATTTTTATTTATTAACAATTTTATTCAATTTTTCTTAAAAATTATACTTAATTCATTCTACATTTGAAATTTTATTACATTAAATTGGTATAATTTTTTAATATAATAATATTAAAATCATCCTAGGGTGATATTTTGGGATTTTTCTAAAATTTTTATTTTCCATTATATTTTGATACATAAAAATTATTATAAAATGGTTATTTATTTTCCTTTAAAAATTAATTTAATGATTTTAGATTCATCCTAAATTAATATAAATAATATTTATTTTTAAATAATATTATTAATTAACTAGTAATATTCATTTTTCACAATCTTTTTGTGAATTTATTTTTCGGCTAAAAACAATATTTATAAAAGCTAATTTCTATTAAATTTTATGTAAAAATATTTAGATAGAATTTTTACCCAAAATAGAAAATGACCATATAAAATTATTACCATGTTTATAATCATCAAAATTAATATATATTTATTTTATAATCATGATAATTTTTTATTATGAGATGTAACCCATGAATAGAGATCCCACCTTAATAGAAAAGGTAAAACTGCCTAAAATTGGTAAATGCATAAACAATCTTCATAACTATTGTCATTATCATATTAAATGGGTTTTTAGAATAAATATTTTATTAAGGAGTAAACATATTCATTTTAATAGATTATTTTAAAATTTGGAACCTAATATTGTCTTTTTTAAATATAGGTTAAATTATATTCATATTTGAAACTATTTTGGGGTCATTCGAATTTATGGAATGATTGAAAGATACCATAGTTGATTTTGTTGTAAAACCAAAAAAATCCATATAAACTGTCTTATTAGTATATTTCATTAAATTATATTGAAATTATTAGCTAATTACTAAATAAATTTAATTGGATAAAATATATAAAAAATTTGGAAACAAAATAACCAATTTTTTATAATTCAAAATTTATTCACTGTTACAAAATTTTGTTATCATGGTGAACAAGTTATGAACTCATAGTTAGAGGTTAAATTTGTTTAAAGTGTATTAACAAGGAGATGTGGATTATAATGTTTCCAAAACAACTATAAATATTAACAGTAAAGTTATTTTCAACCCTATCACATATTCTGTTCGAATTTTATTTTCTATTGTTTTTTATGAAATTATTATTATATATATAATGTTATAATTTTTTAAATTCCATGTTTTTCAAAAAACTACTATAAAGGATCCCCCTTATCCTCTCTTTACCACATTTCAGGATCCCATTATCTTAGATAAAAAATTCCAAAATACTATTTTATATTCCATTCTCATATCATTGATATTCTATTATTTTTGAAAGGCAAACATTGAATAATTAGTTTTTACACAATAAGATGTTTCTCAACATCGATGTTTAACTGTTATCAAGTATATTAAATTATATTTCTTCTCTTAACTCTTATTAATATATTCTATCTAATAAAAATTAACTAATTTTCTATCTTTGTTATAGTAAATTTTAATTTGGATTATGGAACCACCGTTATCCTCCACTGTAATATCGTATTTGATTATAAAACATCGATTATGTATATGTGTGGAAAACCACCCCCATGACACGATATCTATCATTTTTATTCACCACATCAGATTAATAGTTTTAATGATCGATTGAATAATTAAATATGATAGTATAAGAATTATTTAATGGATAATTATTATTTACCATTATTTAATTTGATTCATCAAAAATTTGAATGATAACTCATGCGTAGAGATGGACTAATGTCCCCACAATGTGATATAATTCATTATTAATCCATAATATATATGAAAAATTATAGAATTTTATGTGGGAAACCTTAATTGTATTTATTTCACTATTAATGTATTTATAGGATGATATCATGACCAATTGGAAAATATGAAAACCATCTAATAAAATACACGAAAAATTAACCCAGTTATGACAAGAAATAATGGTTTTATTAAATACTTTTACATCAAAATTTGATAATATGTTATAAGTAAATCATATGTGGTATGATATATATGAATATAGTCTTTTAATACCCAATATTTTTACAATGAAAATTTTTATTGTTCTAATTAAATTTCTTATTTAGTTAAATGGATATATAACATGTACACTTATTTTGTTTTATGTTTTTTAATTTTAAAAATGTCATTATGAATTTTGAGCATTGCTAATATAGTTGTTGAACAGTTATCACAAGATTAGTATAAAATATTGGGCTTTAACAAATCCCATTTAATTTGGAAGAGGAATCAAAGGCGTCATCTAGTATAATTGCTCTATACTAAGCCCATTTGTCGAATAATGTAAAGGAGATGGTGCCATTGGGCATCCCTCTTGACTACGACAAAGCAGAGATTCAACTTGTATGGTTCATACAAAACCGCCTATGGAAGAAGTGAAAATTGATTGGGGTTACAACATGAGTAATGTTATCTAAGAGACCCCAACTCTCTATCACTATATCAAACCTCACTCTTTGGTCGTTTGTGGGTGTTATAAGAGGTTATGTAATGAGGCCCATGTACTTTGATTATGTACAATATTTTTTTATTGAGAATATACATTCATTTTTTATTTGTTACATGGGAAATGGGTTTTAAAGAAAAAATACCCTTTTTATTAAATTATGAGATATATTATGATAAAATAAAGTATTTTGGAATTAAATAATTTTTTATGAAAAATATTATCTCCAAATTAATTTTTATTAAATATAAATGATTATATAATTATTATTAATTGAATTGTAATTTTTACCATTGTTTGAAAACTAGATTTTTCAAAACCCATGAATTTTTTACAAATTTTGATTTTCATATTAATGAATAAAATTAAAATATTTAGGATTTTATTATATTAAATGAATATTATTTTTGGAATAATTATGTTGAAATTATCCCATGGTTATTTTTTTAAAATTTCTGGAGACAGTCGAATTTTTGGTTAATAAATAAACACCATTTAAATATATAATGAGTTTTATGACATCAAAATGACCCAATATTGATGTAATAAAAGACTATAATCATTATGTTAGGACAATATATTTTTTACCCTTAAAATAAGGTGATATTAGGTTTGTTAGATATATTTTAAATTTTCTAAAGGACCCTCTAAGACATATAGAACATTTTAACAATTTAAATTTTTTTGGATGAGAGTGTGACTCACCTTCAAAAACTCAAACCTAATATTTTAGGAAGATATAAAATTGGCCTTATAAAATAATATTTTCCACTCCACTTTGGAAAAATTCATGATAAAAAACCATGGGTTATATTGTGGTTTTGTTTAGTTTAATGAGTGTTTCCCAAAACCTAAATAATAAATAATTTACTTTCATTAATTTTATAATCCCACCCAAGATCCCTCATCCACTTCACTAAAATCATTTTGAGCTCGACCAAGACAAGACATCCTCTATGGAGAATCCTAAAAAGTCATCCTAAGATCCCATGATTCCCCTCTCAAGCCTCTCCCAATACTTTGCGATCACACAACCATGTAAGGGATTTCGTCCTATCTCATTTTTCACCAAATTTTATTATGATTTTATTCCATTATATATTAAATTAAATATGTTGGGTATATGATTTGGAACCACCCCCAATCATCCCTCCTTATATTTGAATGTTGAGATACCTTTTTCATTTTTGTTAATTCCTCCCAAGTATACATGTTACCATGCATAAATTTTGTAATGAATTTCTCTCCCTCATTTACACTCACAAAAATATTTTTTATTATGAATGTAAATTATTTTTAATATGTTGGGACTTGTATCTATATAACACCATTACTGTCCATTTCATGTACATGTTATTAGACACCCCTTCTCCTCTCTCATCTATTCTTATTAATTTTTAGGCCACACCATTATGCTGCCGAAATTACCCCGCGATTTTCCAAGACAATGTCATTGTGTAGTGAATATCATGAATATTTATATATCAAGGGAATTTAGAAATGTGAACATTTAAATATTGATTATATATTTTCATTTATTAATTCCATATTCCCTTATTTTGGATGAAATGATAATGATTAATGAATCCATGTAATATGATCCATCGAGAACACATATGCATGAAAATAAATGATTAAGAAGGGTGTTCCCTGATAGTGCTCCAATGCATTGGGTAAATAATAGTATCATGATACATCAAGTGAAATGAGGTTTTAAACATGATAATTCATCAACAATGATTTTTTACTCATTATCCATGTGCAATGTGCCTTGGCTAATGCTAATACCATGTAAAATGTTGTTGCCCCATTTCTGTGTTATAATAAGCATTCTATATCTTGCCTTTATGTTCATGTTTATTTTATTTCCCATTGATATGGCTATTTCCTAACATGTATTGTTTTATTAAAGTTGTTACTTGATTAATCCCCTACCGGGATTTATATCTAACCCTTTTCTTATACATTTTTGCAGGTTACCCCAAGCAATGTTATGTATGAGGGAATATAGTGGTCATGTGATGAATGTTTTCAATAAAGATGTTGTGTTTCATGTTTTCTGTCATTATGAAAAGTTCTTAATCCACAAATACACTATACCTCTAGATATTCTATGTTGAATAAAGGGATTATTTTATTTAATAATTCATATTAACGTGTGTAATAATTGGAATAGTTTAAATAGTTTTTGTAAATGGATAGGTTTATTTATTTCTTGGATTAGGATTAGAAAACCCTAGTTAAAGACATAGGAATAAGACTACGTATAATAAAATCATCCATTAGTTTTTGTTAGTATTGAGTATCTATTTTATCATGAAAATACTTACTTCTATTCATATGTGAAGGTAAATTAGACTCTTATACAGATGTAAAACTCTGACATTGAGTTCGGTCTTGACCCGAGATATCCTGGTAGACGACAATGAGCCTTTCTAATGTCTTTTTTATGACACTCTTGGGGGATATGCTTTGGTAAATTCACAATATTAGTATATACCATTGTTAAGGGAATAAAAAATACCCCTATGAATATATTTTGGGAAGTAGATCGAGGTTAACATAGATTGAAACCAATATTTTCAGAAGTTAAGGAAATATAAGTTATTTATAAGTCAACTATTTTTTTTGGATTACCATTTGTCTATTACACCTAAAATTCCTTTTGTTACAGCCAATGTCTTGTAAAATGATCACTCATGATAACAAATGAAACGAAGATCAATGTGATTACTGTTCTGATGAGATTCCCAATCCCATGGGAGTGTGAATCGTGAACATTATAATGATACTATATATGTTAACACAACCATAGTATAGAAACATGGGTCATGTAGAACGTTCAACTCCCCCCTCCACCATGAAAGAAAAAGTCTCAATTTATATCATCATGATACAATGGACATCTACTTTTATTGGATCATTTGATGACTCAATTTCTGAAAAATGGATCAAATCAATTGAAAAGTTTTTCTCTATCCTTCAATGTTCCAAACATGAGAAAGATCTTCCGACTGCTTATCATAAAGATGGTGAAGATGAGACATGGTGGAAATTGATTTGAAAAATTAATCCAGAGGAGGATATCATGTTGTTGGAATGGAAGGATTTCTAGAAGATTATTCTTCATAAATATTTTCCACACACCCTTGGACCATCGATGAAAATGTACTTCCATTACCTTAAGAAAAAAGGCGACGAATATTTCAGAGAGTATGATGAATTATTTATAAGGCATGCATTATATGCCTCCGGTATTGTCGTTACAACTGAATACAAGGTTGACCGCTTTTTTAGTGGGTTGAAACCTAGCCAACTGAAATCCCTAGTGATCTGTGACTTCAGTAGCTATAAGGAAATTGTCTGATGGTCCATCACGGTCGAAATGATGATTGGAAAATCCTAGGAGAATCATGTGTACAATAATATTATGGTGGACATTAATTATTGATATTCGATGTATAAGTCGAACATTTCTTTGAAAAACTAGCACCCCAATTTCCAATGATGTGGAATGAAGCACCCCATAAATTGCATAAAGGGCACGAGGAAATGCATTTGGTGTTGAAGATAAGGACACCTACCCGTTAACTTCCAAAAAGACAAAAATGATTTTTTGATAGGGGAGAGGAATGGTACATTAGACCCTGAACGCATTGTTCATTGCCTCAACTGAAAGGAAACATAGCTCCTAGAAAATCAGTTCTCTAAGACATGGATTTTGAGAGGCAAAAAACAACCACAATGGTAGAAACATCGAACATTTTCCATCACTACTGCTGAAGTGAACCCCAACAACGACATTGAGATAGGTGAAATGGTTATGAATTAAATAATATTGAACATACATTTTGATTCTTGTTCTAAACATTCCTATGTATCACGAAATTTTAGTTGAAAAATCCCAATACCACCAAAAATCATGAATGTAATGATGTCGGTTAATACAAAAATTTGGGAATTATTTTAACCCATGAATATAACACTTCACCTATAATAATTTGGGGATTTTACATCCTAGGGAACCTCATAAAAAACGTTTCATGCAATTTCATGCTATTCATGGAATGGATTGTATTCCATTATATAAAGCAAATATAAATTTCTGTTAGAGGGAAATCAAACTATCTTTGGTGAATTGTCCCCTTATTCTATAAAACATCAATGAGGAAAATGAATCATCATTAGCACCATCATCGCAATAGTGGATATTACAGACCTATGAGAATGCTTTTCTATATAAGAATAATGAGTATAATGATGCAACCATCCTTGAAGACATGCCTATTGTGAGGAAATTCGTTCAAGGGTTTCTCAAGGAATTGTCATGTCTTCCTCCTAGAAGATATTTTGAATACTCAATTGATCTTATACCTCGGGTGATGCAAGTATCCAAGACTCCATATAGAATGGATGTTTTGGAGCTTGAGGATTTGAAGAAACAACTATAGGAGATTTGGGATAATGGTATATACATACAAGTACATCGCCATGTGGCTCACCAGTACTCTTTTTCAAGAAGGATGGGTCAATGTGACTTTGCATTGATTATCATGACCTCAACAAAATAACGATAGAGAAAAATATCCTCTTCCATAGATTAATTAGTTGTTTTACCAACTACGTGGGGAAAAATACTACCCCAAGGTAGATCTGATGTCAAGATTTTACCAAGTATGCGTGATGAAGGGGGATATCCCCATGATTGCTTTTTTTGAACAAGGTACTGGCACAATTAATTCATAGTAATTCATTTCCGACTCACTAATGATCCAGAAATCCCCTTGTATATGATGAATAAATTCTTTTGAGATTATATTGACACATTTGTTGTTGACTATATAGTTGATATTCTAATATACTTGAAAAACCAAGGAGATGCATAAGGAACATCTAAGCACTATACTAGAGGCCTTGAGGAAGGATAATCTATATCTAAAGTAAATAAAATGAGTTTAGATTGAAGGAGGTCTCATTCTTGGGAAATATCATCACATGCAATGGGATATCTATGGATCCCTCAAACACAACAGCAATTGAGTGATAGAAAATTACAACATTGGTGACAGATATACGTAGATTCTATAGGTTAACTGGATATTATCATCAATTGGTTATAAATTTCTCATGATTTTCCAACCCCCTTACCATGATAACACGGAAGGGAGTCAAATTTTCTTGGATTAATGAATGCAAAGAAAGCATCATGTTGTTGAAAATGAGTCTTATCATTGCACTTATTCTCACACTACCCACAAGGGGATAAATTTTTTTTGGTATTTAGTGTTGCTTTTAATAAGGGAATGGGATGTGTGTTGATGACAACTGAAAAATTCCTTGCCTATGCATCATGAAAATTGAATGATCATGATCATGTCTTTCCAAAACATGATCTAGAGTGGGATATAGTGATATTCGCTTTAAACATTTGGCGACATTACCTATTTGGGTAGAAGTGTTTAATATATATGGATAGAAAATGCTCCAAGTATATATTCAAATAGATATAGTTCAATACGTGCTATAGATTATTTTTAGTGCATTTCAAAGTCTATGATTAATCAATCCATTACCACCCTAATAAATCAAAAATGTGGAAGATGATCTAAGTAGAATGGATCCAGCAATTTTATCACTGATGAGAATTGAAAAGGATCTTATCTTCATAGATTAGATGAAGATGGACTTGTGAATCATAAATATGAGAAAACCATCAATCCTTTCAAAAATGATTGATCAACAGTCTCTTTTAGAAAGGTTATTGTTTTCTAAAAATGATGATGAGGTAATTCAGAAGAAGGTGTGAACTATTAGAAATGTGAAATTCTCATAGTTCAATATCAATGAAGAAATAATTGTGATATTTGGGTCAAGACTTTGTGTTCCATTGAATTTAGAGATAATGAAGGAACTTCTGGATGATGCACATATTTTAAATTTCTCCATCCACCCAGGAAATACAAAGATGTAATGAGACATTGAAAAGCATTATTGGTGGGATAACATAAAGGAGTAGATCGTTGAGTATACATTAAGGTTCATGGTATGTTAGCAAGTGAAGGTTGAGGGAAAAAGGTCTAAGTGGATGGTTAAACCATTACCCATACCAGCATTGAAATGGTAGAACATCACTATGGACATTTTCACCGTACTTCCAATGGACAGAGTGCTATTTTGGTTGTTGTGGATCGTCTTTCAAAGACAACAGACATCATTGCAATTAGAGAGGATTTATCATTGGATCTATGGGAACATATATATATCAAGGGAGTATAAATGTTACATTGAGTATAGTATCTATTGTATATCATCAAGAACAATGATTCACCTCTATATTTTGGAAGAGTTTTCACCATACACTGAATTCTGAGGTGATCATCAGTACAATTTATCATCCTCAAAATAATGTTTCATCAGTGAGGACTATCCAAACACATTAGGAAATTTTCATATAATTCTAAATAGAGGTCAAAGGAGGATGGGATCAACATCTTCCTTTTGTTGAGTTCTATTACAACAATATTTTTAAATCAAGCATCCAAATAGCTCATTATAAAGCCATGTATGGGAAGAAGTGCATAACACAAGAATGTTGGGATAAAGTTTCAAAGAGAAATCTCTTAGGTCTTGAAATGGTCGATGAAATGGTGGAGGAGGTTAATACCATCCAGAATCATATTATTTCTGCTAAAAGCCGACAAACGAGCTGTGATGATAGTCATCGATAAAGCCATGAGTTTGATGTCGGAGAAATGCTATTCATCTACATATCACCACAGAGAGAGTTATGAGATTTGGGAAGATGATAATGTTTAGTCCAAGGTATATAGGACCTTTTGAGATCATTGATCGCATTGGAGCGATGGCCTAATGACTATCATTCCAACCAAACCTATCCCAAGTGCATGATGTATTCCATTTATAACACTTGAGAAAGTACATACCCGACCAATCTTATATACTCAATCTCGAGGTTGTACAGTTAGAGAATGAACTATCCTATGAAGGGAAGCCAATGAAGATCTTAGATCGTAATGAAAACATTCTAATAAATTAGACAATGTCCCCTCATCAAGGTGTTGTGGCACAACAAACTGTTTCAAAAAGCAACGTGGGAATCAGAGGAAGTGATGAAGAAGAGTTGCCCTCATATGTTTTAGTATAGGAAATGGAAATTTCAAGGATTAAATTTAATAAGGGGGAAGATTAGAACATCCCAAGAATATATCAATGAAAATTCATTTTGATCTAATTAAATGTATTGTTTTGAAAAATGGTAAAATGACATATAAACTTCTTTTGTTTTATGTTCCTTGGATTTTTAAATATCGTTACGAATTGTGACCATTGCTAATAAAACCATTAAACAGTGATAACATGATTATTATAGATATGGGGTGTTATCAAATTTAATTTACTCAGAAATAGAATGTGATGGCCTCATCCATAAGACTTTCCCCAAATGAAGCCCATTTTCCAGAGCTCACAAAGGATGTTGCGTCATTTGGCTTCTCTGTTGACCAAGCCCATGAAAAGCTTCATCATTTTATGCCCGAGTGGAACCACATGTGTGAGAAGTGGATGTTGATAGATATTACCACCTGAGTGATATTATCTATGCCACCCCAAGAGTCATTCACCATCACACACCTTAAACTTCGGTCTTATGACAGTGTTACAAGGGGTTATGTAACAAGACCCTAACACTATGATTATGTACACTATTTTTTCATAGATATTAGACATTAATTTTATTATTACTACTTTATAAATGATTTTTAAATGAAAAATATCATTTTCAGTTCATTTATATATCTATTTCGATGAATTAATGTATTTTTGAATTAAAAAATATTTTAATAGAAAATTTTAACAAAATTTCTTTTTATTCAATATAAATGACAATATAATTATTATGAATTAAATTGTTATTTTTATTAAGGTCCCAACACTATTTTTGTTAAAACTCGTGAATTTTTTATAAATGTAGGTTTTTATTTTTAATGAAAAAATTCACATATTTAGAAAAAAGAAAAAATATTTTTATAATTGGAAAGTTGAAATTATCTAATGGTGAATGTTTCTTAATTATCTGAGACAGTTGATTTTATGGTAAAAAACAAATATCTTTTAAATATATAATCTGATTTATGACATCATAATAACACAATAGTAATTTCATAAAATACTATAAACACAATTTTCAGGAAATATACTATTTAAAATTAAAATAATGTGATTTTGGGTTTATTTTAATTATTTTAAAAAGCCTTAGTGGACCCTCCATAACCTATAAATTATTTTTTCTTTTAAAATATATTTTATTGAGAGAGTGACTTTCCTCCACATAAGTAAGTCTAATAGTTTAAGAAATTAGGCCATTGGCCTTTTAAAATAATATTTTTCACATCCCTTTTGACAAAACCTTAGGAAAAACCAAAGGATTGTTTATGGTTTTGACTACTTAAATGTGTGGTGCCCAATACCTAAATAATAATGAATTCCCTCTATTTTCCTATATAAAACCACCCATGCTCACACTTCCTCTTACCTAAATGCCTTTGGAGCTCAACAAAGCCCACCCTGGATCTCTCAAGAATCCTACCACTACACCCCAAGTTCCCAAGAATCCCTTATCAATCCTCTCATAAGCCATTGTGATGACACATCCAAGTAAAATATTTCATCCATTCTCATTTTTTTCCAAATTTCATTATATCAATATTACCTTATATTTTCAATTAAAAATGTCAAGGTATGATTCCATACCTTTCCATTATTCCCTCCTTATGTTTGAATTATGATATACCTCATTATCTATCATTAATACCCCCACAGTACACCTATTACCATGGAAAAATTCTATAAGTATTTTCTCTTTCCTCATTTAAAATCAAGAAATTAATTTTAATTTTGAGTACAAATTCATGTAAATATGTTTGGAAATGTATCTATATGAGTCCCTTACTGTCCATTTAATGTACATATTATGATAATTCCATTCTAGTATCTCTACCATTTTTATGAATTCTAATGACATGATTTTTTGCTGTAGAAATTGCACAGCGATTTTCTTAGCCAAAGTTAGTGTGTAGTGAATACAGTTTCAATTTATCTATTAAAGGTATTCACCATTATTCACATTAACATATGTATTATATAGTGTCATTTATGAATTCAAAATTACTATATCTTGTAATAAACGATGATGTTTAATGAATCCATGTTATGTGATCTATGTGGCACACATATGTATGAAATGAAATGATTATGAAAGGAGTGCCCAAATAACGCTCAAATGTATTGGGTAAATATTAGTATCATGACACTTTAAGAGAAATTAGAGTATAGTCATGATAATTCAAGTATGATTATGGTTTACTCATGCTCCATTGTTCAATGATCCTTTGATTATGAAAATTCCATGTTCTGTTTCATTTCCACATTTCTAGGTTAGGATAATCATGCTTTATCATGCCATTATGTTCATATTACTTTTATGCTCCATTGTTATTACTATTTCCTAACGTGTAATTTATTCATAATTTTATTCCTTTATTAATCCATTAATGAGATTTAATGAACACCCTTTTCTTATGCATGACCTCATTTTATATGATGCAATTCTATGTATGAGGGAATGTAGTAGCCATGTAAATGATGTTTTCAATAAAGATAGTGTGTTTCATGTTTTAAGTCACTATGTAATGCTCCCAATCCCCAAATAGATTAAACCTCTTGATCGTCTATGTTGAATCAAGTTAATATTTTATATAACAAGTCATGTTTATGTGTTTAATAATGTTAAAGGATGTTATAGTCCTAACATATATTTATAATAAATATACAATTATTAGACAAGTTGTTTATTTTTATAATGAATGAAAGAACCTATGGTAATAGATTAATGTTTCAATACCATTTTAAGAGAAATTGTTTATTATTAAATTTATATGGAGGATGTTATAATTTTTTTTAATTTTTAAAACTTTAAATTGTAATTACCCCCACATATTTTGCGGTAATATGAATTTTTGGGCACCATTATTACCTCTTTAATGTTTTTGAAAATGTAATAATATTAATATTCTTATTGTTTGCAAATTTATAACTTATTTACTAAATGTGAGAATAGATTAATTATTTTATGAATTTTGACATGAATGAAATTTCACACCATCACAAACATTCAATACACTAAATGATACCATCATTATTATTTATCTAGATTGTTTACTATTATGATGATGATAAGTCATTAAAACAAATATTTCCATGGGTTATTATACGATGAAATGATGAAATTATTACTACGATCTCTTCCTTTACATGATTTATGATATTATCATATGAGGAATGTCGTATGATTATATGGAAAACAGATATATAGTATTTATTATGAGATGGATGGGCCTGATATTATATTTCATATTAATTAATGGGTTATATATGGGACCACATGAGATTATATGAACTGTAAAATAGAGATAAAACATTTTAGTAAGCATCATAGTCCACTTTAATTGTCTTGGTAGTGTACCATGAATAAGAATATGATAGAATTAGCGGTTAATACAATCCACTAAGATAGTTTTTCATTGATCCATGACTAAGGGGGTGCCTTTCTTTTCTTATTTTATTGATAAAATTTTTCTATAATTCAAACGATATATATTCATGTTTTATAATTTATTATTAATAATTCCTCATCCTTAAGACATTTTCCATTTATTTTATAGAATCATTATTCTATGTATATCTAATTTATTATAATTAATTAACAATATATGGATATTAAAAGTTATGATCATGTTCTAATTCCATTAATCTTATCATAGTCTCAGTTATGATAATATATTAACATCTCATATGTATTCCCCTACCAAGCATTATATTAGATCATTTGAAATTATTACATTCCCATGGTTATAATGAATTTTTTAACAAGGTTATGTACATGTTGTGTAATATATTAGAAAAATATGATGGGAGATTCTGAATTGTTTTCATGAAATAATATAATTTTATATCTTGTCTCTAAGGACCTAAATTCTATATTATTTTTTATCAGATCTGAATGTTATGTGAAAAATATACATATAATAATTATTAATATTTATGAAAAAAAAATTCGTTCACTATACCTGATATTCCCTAGAATCCTGGAATGAATAGTCCATTGTATAACATAAAAAGATAGTATAGATATCAAATTTTACGTCTCTAGAATTTGTACTACCATATCATGAATCTATATAATCCCAACTCCCTACATAACCATTGATGACCACAACAATGACAAAATTCACGTCTAGGTCCCTAGGTATAAGGGATATTGTAGGTTTGGACTCTTAATTCTTCATATCACCCATTCAAATACACATAATATCTACTATACACTAGAAATAGTTTTCAATAGGGTGGATCTATTTTATGACCATCTGTGTTATGTTTATCTCTGAAGAGGTTCACACACTAGAATTGACCCTTTTCTTTTTAACAAAATGTATAACACACCAACCCAAAACAACCAAAATATTAAAGAGAAGTATTTTACATATAATAATATATAATAATATACTATAATCAACACCACATACACAATATCCAAGATATTCACACAGTATTAGATCTTCCATATATCTAACCACACAAATAGGAAATATCTATATTTATCTTTCAGAAATCATCCTATGAAAAATGATAATTATCCATGATTTTGATCTTGAGCTCTCTCATGATTATGCTCCAAGATTACATGGGGTATTCTCTTGAAAAATTGTTTCCTCCCTCAATAATGATATTAAAATTTACAAATATCATTATACAAATCATCAATTGAAATATATTCTACTATATATCATCTAGATATATCTTCCACCATAGATGGTCATCCCATATAATTTAACTAACAGCAAATGAGAACCAAAACATAGTAGTAGTTGAAATCAAAAAACATATTTTAATCTAAATCCCCAAAAACTCTCTATATAAATATCAATGATTTTATTGTCAACCATTTAAAAAATTATTTACTATGAATCATGTCATACCCTATGACACTCCTTATCCTTATCTATGAAGTAAAACTTCTGAAAGCTAAATGGATATTCCTACTAGGCCACAAAAATAAAAAAATATTTGTTAATGATGGAAATGATCTATATGTATAATAAATATAAAATAACATATATCCTATAAAATGTAATTAATTTAAATTTATATATGAAAATTATATAAAAATACCCAAACCAACCCATTGAATTAATAATTGCTAACAAGTTATGTATATATACCTCTCATAGGTGTGCACCTCATCGGTAGTAACACACCGCACAAAACATTTAGAATGAAAATGGACCACTAATTGGACAAAAATGGAACATAATATATAGTTTACATGATGTTCCCTATTTATTAGATGACATTTTTTTGTTTGACAAAATTTCCCAACAAAACCCTATAGTCCATAATATATCATTTCACCATCCTACATCCAATTTCTCAACCAAAATATTTAGTTAAAACCTTCATGATACCACACTACTAGTAAGAACGGTTATTCCTTCATTACAGGTGAGGGGACCCCAATGCCTTCCCCTATTATGAAATTTTTGGAGGCTACCACTAATGGTATATAATCAAACAATAGGATAAATTTCCACTTATAATCAATGAACATAAACTTGAATGACACTAAGCATTACAGAATAAAAATATAAATAAGTACTAATATCCAAAAATACTTTCATGGAATGAATTAACGAAAAAATATCAAAATAAAGACAATTACATGAATGCATGGAAATAAATCCTCTTCCACTCTATGATGAACATGTAATTATTAGCTTTGTCACTAATTCTCTCTTAAACCCCTATAATATAAATATATATTAGTATAATAAGTATATAATGTTGAATTATACTTTATTCCACTCATGTATGTATATAATATTAATAGTAATTCTCCAAATGATCAACCACCAAGTCAATAAGAACCTACAAGTTCAACTAATCACTAACCACCCATTATAAATCTCATATAATATATAATCAATGTATAATAAAATAATATAAATATTTTTTTTGTAGAGTCCCACAAATACATAGTCACTAGTTTGGCACCATCACACCCTAATATAATAAAATCATGAACTCCAAATTTCTTATATTTTATATCCCAATCATGTTATATATATCACATACCATATATATAATTGTAGGGTATCATGAATATTAAATAAATCTACACGGTTACCTATTCCTACCATGAATGAACTATAATGTGTATCCTCATATAATCTTATTTATATTTGAACTCATATATATCCCATAGGGTATTCTAGTGAAAAATGTATCATACTAAAACATTATATGTTTTTTAAACACATAATGTACCCATAAATACCATGATGTGTCTAAAATAAATTAAATTTTCACCCAAAACATCATAGGTCGCACCGGTGCACCACTACCACGTAGCATTTTTCAATACATCTTGTACCAATACATTGTATGTTCATTAAGAACCAATTAATTATGGGGACATCTTGTATTACATAAGAGGAAATAAATGAAATATAAATGGAGAAGAAATAAGAGTAGTGGTAGAATTATCTAATTCATTCTCATTCTATAGAAGATATTACGGGGAGTTATCCAGCAACCCTAGAATGTTGTACATTAAATAAGTAATCATATTTTTTGTGTTCTGTATAAAATTATCAAGGGAATTTATATCATAGATAACGTTAATAATATAATGATATTGGGAAAAATAAAGAAAAATAACAAGGCCCCCCATTCCTTAGAAAATCCTTACCATTAACTAAAACACATCCTGCATATACAGAAAACGATGTAATCTACTAACCAAAACATGATAAATTATGTTAAAATTTTCATTGATATCTTGTTTAATTGAATTGTATTCATCTCATTTCATCAAAAACATTTATTAAATTCTACAACATATCATATAACTAGATTATTTGATTCCAAATTATTTTCTATAGTTATTACCAGCATAGAGAAATAATCTATTACATCATTTTCCCCACTTTATGTCAATAATTTAATCTGTTGTAATCCTTCTATTTTACAAATTTACATCACAAAAACTTGTGAAAAGGTCCATCATCCAAAACCCTTTCTATATTGGTATATTAACTATACCAACCCTTTATGTTCCACCTCGAGGATTTGATTTCAAAATAATTAAATATAATAATGTAACAACATTCATCAATTAAAATTCAAAAGGAATCTATTTCCATTAAATAAATCATACCAATATATTACAATAAAATAGTATACACTATAACCATGAATATATATATATATAAAACAACCATTTGTAGGTATATTATTATAAATATTCTGTGTATAATTAGATACCATTTAGAAGGTAGATATACATTAATTGGTAATACATCTTACTAATTCATCGCTACATATACATTAATAACCATTTATATGAACATATTTATATAGGTTAATAAAAAAAAGATAAATAAATAGTGTGAAACAATAAATTACAATTCAAAATTTAAATAACATGGAAATCATCTAGATATGTGAAATTCCAGAAATTATCAATCATGTCATTTAGAAATAATTTTATATCAATTCGCTTCTTATTTTTTTCACCTAGGGAATTAAAAATAATGAACATTCATAAATTATATATAAATAAAGATTTCTCTAAAATCCACAAGCTCATTCAATGATTTTTTATCACTGAATATAATAAGGTGGAGATAAAATATATAGATGGATCACAAATACAAAATTAAGAACATAATCAATATAGATAAAAATAAACTGTTATCAAAATCATATCCCGAAATAAAGATAAACTCAATCAAGACTACAATGGGAAATTTAATAGTGTTAAATAAATATAAAATAAAGTGATGAAAATAATTTCTAAAATCTAATTGAAAATGAATATATTTTACAATATGTGGATCAATGGAATGTAGTTGGGTCTATAATACCACAAAAAACCACAATGTTATTTCTCTAGAATTTGTATATTTTAATGGAGAATATAGTAAAATAGATGAAGAATCATATTTATTGAAATGATGTGAATCATGAAATTCACATCATGATAATGTTTTTCATGATGTGAAACCATCATGAAATCACCCATTATTATTGTGGATCATTCTTGAAATAATTATCTACATATGAGTTTTAATTCATGGTGTTTGAAGCTAATGAATCTAGAGATCATTCCAAATGTGAATGAATAATTCACTCTATGATTCATTATAAACGTAGAAATCATTATTCCAATATCCTTTGATTCATGAAATGGAATAAACCATGAGATATAACTAGATTAATTTTCTAGATATTAACATCATGAAACTAAATAAAAAGTACATTTCTATTCAAAACATCACCAAACATCCCTTGTGATTGTTTGAACAACTTTGATAGCAAAAATTTTAAATTTAATGTTTATATATGACTAGTTATGTTATATAAAAAAATAATGAGGGCTACATACCTATAAAATGATATAGATGGATAGAGACCTATGGGTCTGTAAAGTCTATTTTAGAGATTCATCCAATATATATAAATTGGGAACTCTAAAATAAGAATAATTAAAAGTTTAATATCCTTTTAACTGAAGTGATTTTCATCACGATATAAAAAAAGGAAAAATAATTGGATAATTTCATAGATATTGTTTCTAAAATTTGAGAATTAAAATATATAAGGATGTTTGGAGAGATTAACATTAATGTATATACTCTTTATTTTTTATTCAATACATTTCCTGATTTTGGATACACTTGATTCAGAATGATTAAAGGTTTTATATTTTTAGTTGGAAAATATACATGAATAGGTAATGTTCAGGATCTATGAATATGAGATAAAATAAGGTATCAAATATTTTTCATATATATTAATATATATTATAATTTGTAGAAATTATTATTTGTGTAATGATGGATATTATATTTCTTTTATTTCATCCATGTGTGGGCTAGTGATCAATATTAATAAAGTTCACGAAACTCAAACAATCATATTCATAGAGGGAGAAAATAGACTTTCTACGATTAAGTGTCTACAAATATATCATTCTGTGAAGTTATTATAACTATGTGTAGATGATTTTATGGAAAAATTTAATATACTTTGTTTTGTTGCAAAAAGATAATCTATAAAGGGGATAAAAATATAAAAACATCAAATGTAGTGATTTATTATAGTGGAAAATATTTTACTTATATGAACAAATAATTAATGCCAGGAGTTGAACATGGAGTCAGACCATAAAAGCATTTTATGTTATATCATATCTCAAATTACATTTATTTAACGTGGTCTTTGATTTCATAGTAAAATTAAAAATCATTGGAATATATTATCCAATAATAATTTTTTAATTTAAATTTGTTTGTACATTTATTTAATATTTTGACAGTGGTAAGTATTAGACAACACCTTAATATCTCCCCCTCTGAAGTGTATAAAAAATTATTATATGAATTTAAATGGATATATGGTTCTTAATTTTTTTTGATTATTCACTACATATATTAAGTCTATTTGATATTATCTAGTGATATAATAATCTATGGGCCCCAATCGCTACAAGTAATAAATCTATGTAATCTACAAATTATATAAACCACATTTTAGGGGAGTATGGATTAATTTTTTTTTCTTAATAGTACCTATTTATTGTGTAATTTATTTTGTTACTTTTCACAAAATATTGATATATATCATAACCATTGATATTTGAAGCAGGAAAATTTGATGGTGGAATCAATTAGTATATGATTAGGATTCCAATATTTCCAACACATTAGGTAAAATAAAATTTGATATAAATGATTTCAGTGGTATGTAATCTAGATATGTTGTTTTGGATTCTAGATATAAATTGACAGTCACAAATGACCTTCTAGTTATTATTATTTATATAATTTAGGTAATATCTATATGGTGTCTCAACATGATGTTGTTATTGTGTCCATTAATGTTTTTGGTAGATGAGTACCCAATGGGAGAACCTATGATAAATGTTTTCCATGATCATATTGCTTGTGGTGAATCCACTATGTTATGGTAGAAGGATAATAATTATTAATTTTTTATATACGTGCGGCTCTTCATTCCTTTATCTATGAGAGTGATGGCTCATTACATATTCTATAAAAAAGAATTGTAAGTGCATAAATACTTGTATTATATAAAATATTCCTTCAATAATTAAGTCAATTATTTTTTGTTGGAGACATAATATTAAAATTTCATGTCATTGTGTTTAGTTTTTAGGATTATGAAAATTAAATATTTTGTTCATGGTGGGTTGATTCAGCCTCATGTTTTCATTTAGTGAAGGATGGAGGAAATAATTACTAATATAGGAATTTATCATCCTCACTCATAGGGGAATATGATTGCATACAGGTGATTTTATTCATTTTATTGAATCTATAGCACATATATTATACTAAATATATATGAAAAATGTACTCCCAATCATTAGAGTGTTTATATGCGATTATGATGACATGTATAATTAGGAATATTATAATCTTGGATCATTATCACCATTATACCTAATGTGTATGGAAGTCAATCCCTGGAGAATTTTTTTCTTAATTCAACCTCATAATAAATTTTTATATATCATAAGATCACTGGAGAATGTAAAAAAATATGCACATAAGAATAATTTTTTTTATTATGGTCAAGATTTTTATATGTATCTACACTTTTTTGTGTTCTCCATTAATAATAAAATTAACCGAATAATTTTTAAGGATCGAATTTAATAATTTTATGAAAAACCCTTTAGATCAATGCAAAAATAAAAAAATGTAAATGGTCAGATATTATTTTACTCAAATGGGAGAATATCACAATAAAGTTTGTGTTGGAAATTATTGAATAGATGAAGGAAGTTTAGTTTCAATATAAATCCAAAGTAAATTATTAGAGGATACCATTAAATTTCACTATTAATGATGAAATAATTTTTAAGGATTAATCTAATCATGTGTAATATATTCTAGGCTAAATGAGTAAGCATTATATAGGATTTGTATTCTATTCAATTAGTTAAAATTAATTTTTCGTATTTTATGACAACATAAACTACCTCGACATATTAATCAACACCATGATATTTTTATTGTGTTGTTTCTCCAATGATACATTTAGGATGAAAATTAATATATTGATTGTATAGTGACTAGTGTTGATATTGATGTGTCACTCATAGATAAAACCCTGAAGATTTAGGACAATTTTGATAAGATATTTCATTGAATTGGTATTCTATTTTTTATTTCATGTTGTAGGATGGTGATTTAGAAGTCTTCTTTTTGGAAAAATATTTATATAAGAAAACACAATATTTTAACTTATCTATTAATTTTTTTTGGGATGTAATGTACTCTCTTTGTTAGATTGGTTTTTATTAATTATTGAACATAATTTTACAATGAACATATAAACCTATGACCGTTTTTTTGAGAGATCATATTATTAGAGATATCAAATGAGTTGTTTCTTTGGTAATATTAATCATTTTTTATTTTTCATGATGTATTTTTATTATTGAGTGAAAATTATTTTGATAGTTATTTAATGACTGAAAATTTATTTTTTTAATATCATGCTATATCAATTCTATGTTTCTGAGAGTGTTTATGAAATCCTTTATGATGTATAAGGTATGGGGGATAAGTGTGTAGGTTCTCATCCAAGCAAACATTAATTTTTACAAAATTCTCTACGGAAATATATATATATATATCCTTTCTATGTAATTCAAATTTATATATCCCACCAACAAAACCATAACTGTTCTATTTACCATAAGAAGGTTCCAAATATATCACCCATATTGATAATGATATATTTTATAAGTATCACAATTCTATAATAACCTTTTTTCTTACCCACACATATCTCCCCGAATGAACCACATTTTTTCTCACCCTATGGATGTAACCATCATATGTTGGCTATTTCGGAAAAAAAATTATTACATATGGTTCATAATCGTAAATAATTAGGGTAATTGAAATTTATATACATGTTAAATCATTTATAATGAATATAAATGTGTTTTAAATGGATGTTAAAATATACATTGTAGAATTAGTTTTAGTTTTCAATTTATAGTGGTCTTATAAATCATGCCACACTTTTAGAATGAATTTGATTTTTTATTTATAATAATATGATAAATCAAAATCTATTGAATTAAAAATTCCATATAAATAAATTTATTTATCTATGAAAGACAATTAATGAAAAATTATTATAATGGTTAAATATGTTATGATGTGATAATAATAATAATAATATTATTTGCATTTTTTTATAAATAAAAATTTAATGTCTTAAATGAGATATGAAAGAGGTATGTTTATGGAGAATCATTACCTGAATCCATTAATAAATACTCTTAAAATCTTGGTTCCACATCTATTTAGTCCTTACATTTTATTTCATTCATACTCTGTGCCTCGTATGATATTAGAATAATTATATATCATAAATTTTTTTTATTTTTTCCATTGGATTTATGACATCAATATATGTGATCTAAGGCTGATGTATTTATCACTTATATTTGCTATTGTGATAATATAAATCTATATATACTTGGTAATAAAATGACACTTTATCCTAATAATTTATAAATAATTAAACATCATCCTTGATTAATTACATTTATTATCCAATTATATTACAATATTCTATACGAACTCCAAAAATTCATCAAATTTTTTTTCATAAATGATTGGTTAACATTTTCAACATTCATTTATTGACTAGTAATTGTATTGTGTTATTGCAGATTTTTGGATTAATCATTAAATTATAAAAACTTACAGAAACACTGATTTTTATTATAAAAATACATAAACACAAATAGAAAAAAATATAATAAAATACATTGAACTAATTATACAGTTATTTCTAGTAATATATTTATTTTCTCCCCTGAAAAAATTCCAAAAAACATTACATTCCATATGTAATCATCGACAATAAACAATGATGGTTAATATTTATAAAAATTTCTAAACAGAAACATGAATATATACATATATTATAGATTGAAATCAATGTTTTATCCATTTGGAATAGTATATTAATAATATAATAGCCCAATATTATCAAAGATTGACATTACACCAATTTTGCAGAATATATAAGTCATTATGAAAACAGACTCCCCAATACCTTATTATCTCAGTGGCTTCAGAATCATGGAAATGTAAACATTGGTATATGAGTGATTTACATTATATCTAATTAGGTTCTACAAGACTATAAAACCTTTCATAAATATCATACCTAAAATAAATTTATATAATTGGGGGAAGGAAAAATAAAAAGGGGTGAGATGAGATGCACAATAAGGTTAAAAAAGGGTGATATGTAAGAGTAAACGTAATCATAAGTGTATAAGAATGTTATCATAATATTAAAATTTCATACCCAGTATATCAAAGACGATAAAAATGAAACATTTAATAATGGTTAGTAGTAAATATGGCATGAATCATATGGAAATTAAAAGCATAGGCATAGAAAGTATAAAATAGGGATAAAAATTGGAATTATGGAATACACATAAACATGAAATATCAATCCCTATAAGTCATGATGTATAGTATGAAATAATCATGGATCATTATTGGGACTATACTCCTGTTCCAACCCCTTAATTTGAAGGGATCATTTTTCCCCATTTTCCAATAGTGCTTAATGTTTCCCCAACTTCCCATTTTGATGAGGACTACACCTGCTGTGTGGGACACACAAAAATCCAACATCGTAGTTCCTTCCATGTATGATGCCATGTTTCTCCATATTAATATAGTAGATCAATCTCATAAATATGATTTCCATCATTATATCATGATATATATATATATATATACCTAGTGAATTTGAGGTAGATATACATCCCACACACCATAAAAGAAAACAATTCAAACATGTTCTATCTGAAAACAATAAATTCATTATATAATGTCGCATTAAATTGATGGGATTGATAAAAATGATATCATTATCCATTAAATGAATAAAATTTCATAAATATTACATCACATAATAACCCATATAAAATATATATGTATCATAATCAACTAATAAAATCATAACTTGTTGATAGAAGTGGTTTCAAAAGATTTTGACCCATGGAAGATAAACATATGTCATAAACAACATTCTTTTAAGAAATATACCACTAAATAAATACTATGAATGGAATTCATGGATCATTTCCCCAATAATTATTAAATGATAAAAATGAATTAAATCATATATGAGGATGAATTTCAAGAGATCACATGATATATTTATCTTGGAATATATCATTTATTTGAAAATAATTTTCATAAAACCATTTAAAAAATAATTTGCATATAATGAAATAATTTTAATTTTATTTAAAATAATACTTCAGAAAAAAAATTCACCATTGAGAAAACATTTATATCACATTAGTAAATTTTAAAGACATTTTTCACTAAAAATATAATACAAAACAGATAATGGAATCTTAAATTTATTTTGGAGACATTTTTATTTGAAATAATCTTGAAAACTCGTAATGAAATCATAAATTAAATTTAAAAACATTTTATATAATAATATGGTGAACAATTAACAATTAGTCACGGAATAAATATGTATGCAATTTTTCTTTATTTATTACAAAATAATCATGAAAACATAAATCAGTTTTTAGGAAAACCATTTTTCGCGGATGACCATTAAATAAAAAAAATTCATTAATATTATGGAAAATGTTTTCTTAAAAAATTAATCAATATCAACATACAATGTAATAGTTAAGGAGATGATGGAAATGATGGTGGGTATGTTTGAACATGTTGATCATTCCATTTACAAATTAAATTTTTAGAAATAACACTGATAAAAAAATATGAATATTCCTTTCAAATACATTTTAAAGAATTTAACACATCGGAATAAATATACATTAATCATCATAGTAAAAAAAATAAATCATTTTTTTTAATTTTTATAAAAAAACGTGGTTTTTAATGTATATATATTTCTTATTAATGATTAAATAGATTTTAATTTTCCCAAAAAAAATATCTTCAGAACCGAATAGTAGAATAATTGTACCATTACATTGATATAACATTAATATCTATAGCATAATTTGATTCACAGGATATAGATCATTGATCTCATTATTGGAAACATGAAAAAAAAATATTCCTTATAATGATGATATTGAAGCTATAAAATGATGACACTTTGGTAAAAATGAATCACAATAAAATGGAAATAATAACATTAAATGAAGAATTAAATATCATAAAAATAATGAGATCAATGAAATAACATGTAAAATAAGTGAAATTGAGAAAAAATTAAAATCGAGAAAAAATTAAAATTGAGAAAAAATTACTTCACTAATTTGGTGACATTGAGATATCATGTCAGTGTTAATATGTACAGCTCATATAAAAATATAGGAGTATAACATGGCTTGTGTCTGAAATAATGGAAATTGAGGAAAAATTACATTACATATTGGGTATCTTTTTTAAGGATAAACACATTAAAATAATGATCATAAAAAAGATATGTGAATACCAATAAATTAAACAAAAATAATTATATAATACATTCATGAGAATTATACATCCACATAAAAAATTATATGTAAATAAGACATGTATCTCATATAAAAAGGTGAGATAAAATTCTCTTAACCTAATTATTGAATTTAAATATAAACATTCAAACCACAAGTATAATAAATAAAATTTTAATATAAATCATACATAATACCATATTCATATATTTTATACAATTTTATATTCACCTATTATTTTATGTTACCCATTTATTAATAATTCCTTTTTATAGTTTTATTTCGGTTTATAACTGCTTAGTTTATCAGTCATGTTTTGACTTATTATTCTTCAACATCATACATATATGATGATTTAATAATTTCTAAAATTTAAAAAAAATATTTATATATCATATATATTATTTATATAAAATATTTATTTTATTATTTTATGATAAATAAATATAAAACAAAACACACCATTCATTGAGATGTTAGGTCATACGTACGCATAAACACCACTTCTATTTTATAATCAAAATGAATGAATGAAAGAAAATTTCATAAATGAATTGATATAATATAATTTTACGAGAATTGAAAACTAATATTTATTCTATAAATTTTCTAATATAATCCATGATATATTCCATGTTATGTTTGATTTAATCCCATCTCTTTGAGCAGGTTTTAGTCCTTAAATCCACCAATGTAATTATCGCATTTTAACAAAATGGAATGAAATAATGTAAGTTTTAAATTATATTTAAAATTATATAAATAAATTATAAGTATAATATATATATTATAAATATATTTTCCATAATAATTATCAACAATTATAGGAGGTAATGTAAAAACAAACAACGTCATTTGGTTGGAGGGTCGTTCCTCTTACTCAACAATGATAAGTTTGTCACACATTACTATGTGTATGTGAAGTTAGAAAACATATAATAAATTAAATCATTATATTTATGATATAATTGTTATTATATATGAATTAATTAGTAATATTTTTCCTTATGGATAATGACAATAAAATAACATTTCCTGAGAATTAATGCTACCACTTCATTGGGTTACTCATTCTGTTTTTCTAAAAATGGATTCCTTTATTGGATTTATTCCATAGGAGAAGACTTGAGGATAAGTTTATGAATTTATTTTTATTATTTTATGATTTTTTTTTAATAATATTATTGAGATGTGTGAATAATTTAGAGTAGTGAGTGTCTTTTGTATTGGAGGAGGAGTGTCAGTTTTGTAAATACGGGGAAACCAAATTCCACCCATGATTTTTCGATTAAAAGTTGATACAGTAAGAATATAAATTATATTAATGGGATTGTATTATCTATATATGGATATAAAATGGATTTATGATGATTTTATAAGTTGTTTTGGGCCTCTTGTTTAAGGTTTATTTGTTTTTTAAGAAAATGATTCCCTTAATTGTTGTAATTGATTAAAATTCCATTCAACAATATTTTTGGTTAAAAAATCAGTTTACCTTAATATAAATTATAATATATTAATACTATAAATTTATAATCAATTTTTTAAATAAAAATAAAAATATTGTAACACATAATTTAATTTTAATCAAACAGATGCGATAGATGAGCAAGTTTTTAATGTAAATGTTTCCAAATGTTTGGTTTATTTTTATAACGAAGTTCAAAGTAAAATTGATTATATTGAACCAAATTTTATTAATATATGTATATCTTAAATAATTAATCTTTTAAACAAAATATTAATATAATTTATCATTATAAATAAATTACATGAAAAATTGGTTTTCATTTAAAATACGTTATTTTCACTATTCATAAAAAGTGAAACATCATGGAAAAATAAAAAACATTATCCCCAATATCATTTTTATGTTTTAAATAAAAATAATGTTTATTTTTACAAATACAATTTATAAAATTTTCAAAGTTTATATTTTAAACATATTATAAATTAAAAAACGGTAATACTGATTTTAAAAAAATATAGGTTTTAATGCATACTATTGTGTATATTACTACATAATTCATAAAGAATATATTTGATGAATATAAAAATATTTTATTGAATATATATATTATATATTTCATTAGTATAATTCAACAATAGTAATTATATTTACATAAAATAATTAATTTCTATTAGGGTAATACAATTATTTTTTAAAAATTCATTTCCCATTAGTTTGTACCCAATGAATTCAACAATGTATTTTAAAATTGTATTTAAACTAATAATCAAAACCACAAAATTCCTAGTTTATACCTTATTATAATAAATAATATCATATTTAATAATATATAATTGTTCCAAAAAACATAACCATTCATGATATGCATGTAATCATTGAAAGTCATTCTTACATGCAATGAAAGCTAACTTTGGTGTTTCATGTAGAGAAAGGTAAACATTATGTTGCGTATAGTTCACAGTTAATATGTATTTAATTATATCACAAAAAAATTAATTCATTAATATAAAAAAATTATGTGGTTTGTAAAATTTAAAATTTCAAAAAGAATAAATTATTTTGGAAAAATATATTATTCAAAATCAAACGGTGTTACATTATATCCCCCTTCATATGAAATTATCCGTAAAAATTAGAATGGGGTGGCAATGTATTTGTAGGTTAATGATCTTTTATTATGAAGAAACACCATAAAAATGAATAATAAATATTCCATAAAAAAGATAATGTTGAAATTTTAGTGGTTACCAATGTAATATATAACATGATTTCTATAGAGGAGATAAAATATTGGAATATAAAACAAGGAAATGGATGAGAAATATAAATATCATGTTATGATTTAGAGTGATAGATAACAAGGTCAATAGAAATTTTACAATCACAATTCCATAAATATATGACGATATAATGGTCCATTTTGTTTATTGGAAATGTTACTACTATGATATCATTTTTTTAAAGAATATTTTCCCAAATATTGGATAAAATTCATGAGAAGACATAATTAATGTATTTTGGACAATCTGACCCTTTTTTATTTGTTGATCACTTTACCTATGATATCTTATTTTAATTAATGATTATGGATTTTTCATTCCTGAATTAATAGAAGATCATGATATCTAGTAATGGAATGATATGTCATTCCATATGACAAAAAAATTATATTTTATCGCATTTTATCCAAGAGGAATTAATATATATATGTCATCATGATACATTAATATCTAATACCATATCTGAATCATATCATAAACAATTAAATAAATGGTTGACCTTATAACTCATATAATAGGTAAATATATAAAACATTAGAAATAAGGTCACTAAATTTGACTAATATTTAGCTTCCAATATATTATAAATTACCTCTAGTTTATCACATTCTGAGCATGTGAAAAGTCTCATCATATATCCTCTTGAAACATTAAAATTACTCAATTTAACATAAATACCCTTTGATATCATGAATTCTTATTTATTGCAGATATTACTAGATATACTAATAAATTACATGAAATAGTAAACTCCAACCATTATAAAATAAAATACCTATTCAACAATTACTTTTTTAGTTCTAAAGTAATTTTTACTATCCAATTTACATATTCAAATCCAGGTTATCATTATACAAACATCAATATCTCTACATTAAGAATTTATTATGGGTTACCAGCCCTTAATCAATATTTCACCTATCCTGTAAATAAATTTTCTATCTCTCCATCACCGTTCTTCATATCCATTGAAATCCATAATTAAAAACACATACTATAAATACAAATATATTTTTTGATACTTATAACATAATATTTTAATTTCAAAATTTAAATCATTTATTGATAAATCATTTTCACAAAAAATCTAATCTTAATCATCTTATTTTTTAAATCTTGTTTGATAAAATCTAATATTTGAATCATGTATTGAAATTTTTCAAAATGAATTTTATCACACATGTAAACAATATTATTAGAATAATTTATAGCTTTTATAAGTCATTCACGGTCTCTTCATCAAAAAAATTAAAACCATTAACTGTGAAAACTTTCTAATTATATCCCTAATACCAGATATTTGGAAATATATTTTTTTAATTCTCATACATACATAATTTAAAGAAGATTTCAATTGATATTACTTATTTTGGACAATATTCTCATCCATTTTATTAGAAGATCTTTAAAAATTTCCATTTTAGTAACAATATTTGTCTACTACTTTCCCATTGTAAAAACATCTTCATATTCCACTATGTAATTATCTTAGGTTATTATTTACACATTCTTTACATATAAAAAATTTTATCTTATTTACTTCATGGCCTCCATTTCCTAAACTCCCTACGAACACCTTCCTTATCTTGATTGATAATCTCATGACATGGTTTGGGTAGAGATTGTTTATCCTATTCTATGAAATCTGATTAAGCATTGTTAGAATTTTATTTAATCTTGTGATCATCAAATTTTATTTCTCATCAGAAAAATGTCTATCACATTCAAAATTATCCGATTATCTGGTGGTTCCCTATACTGGATTAATCCGAAAATTATAGAGAGATAAACAATAAAAATAGTTTGGAATAACTTATTCATGAAAAAACACATATAGAATATCTATATTGCTAGACCTTATTTAATATATTACAAATTATTATAATCCTAGGTTATCCATGGAAAACATAGTTTTATATCCATTATGATGGGTTGTGAAGAGTCTATGAATTCCCAATGAATATCCCAAAAACAGTGTCATACCAGTTGAACACTAAGGATTGTTGTCATGTACCAAGTTACCATAGAGTCTTGACTCATGTACATTAATTTATTTTTTCTCTCCTAGGAACATTAATTTAATATCATGTAATACATTTAGTATCTAGATATTGATGTATTTTAAGGAAACCAATCCCTCTATACCTTTCCAATATTCCAATGAACTTCTTATACATTTCATTATCCTTAGAATTATCCTTATACATGTCCTTATAGATTCACAAATGTTTTATAATCCATTTTTCATAAGGATTAATATACCATTCCATTTATTCCAACCATGAAAGTCTTACCTTAACCGACATGGGAATAAATAATCTTTTCCAGATAATAAAAAATTCCCAAAAAAATTCCTATAGACAGCATATGTTGAGTTCTTTTGGAATCATGGAATGATAAATATTGGAAAATGAGTTTGATATATTATCTGTAATTAGGTTCTCCAATAGTATCTCAACTATTGAAAATATCATATAAAAAATATTTCTTTATAACTTGGAGAAGGAAACACAAAAATGGGTGAGATTAGATGCCCAGTAAGGGAAAACAAGTAAGATATGAATGTGAAATAATGATAATAATGGTATGAGAACATGATCATAACATTTTAACGTCATACCATGAATATAAAATGTCATGAACATGAAACATGGAATAACAGTTAACAGTTAAGATGGAAAGAATCATAAATAAATCAAGAGAATAGGATATGAAATCATAACATAAGTTTATGAAATTGTATTGATCGAAAGCGAAAGAAATTTATTATCATTACAAATAATTATGAAGAATTTTAGAACATATCATGGAAATTAATGTGGGATTAATATACTAGTCAAAACACACCAACATCCCCAGGTAGAGTCATTTCCTAGTAAGGGATCTGGTTTGCCTATCTTCTCATAGTGTATTGGGTTTCCACATATTTCTATCTGCATTGGGACTACACCTACTTTTAAAGACACACCACCTTCCACATTCCGAGTCCATTCATTATACAAGATATTGATTCATCATATTACCAGAATGGATCATGATTTTTTACTTGATTCTCATCATTATCTCATGATATATAATTCATTACACAGTTCATTAGAGGGAGATATGGGTCCCACCCATCACATAATAAAACCACTAATACATGTGCCGGAAAATAATAAATAATTTATCATCGCATGACCCATACAAATATATGAGTTTCAAAAAATTCATAACATAACCCATTAAATTAAATGGGTATCATAAACAATTTATCACATCTGTATCAATATTAAATAGGTTTTTTTCGTAATCATTTCTATAATGTATATACCATTAAAAGAAGCGGGTTTAAAAAGTTTATTAACCTCTGGATATAAAAATACGTCTTCAAATAATTCTATTAAGAAATAAACCATTCAAATAAGTATATGAATTATATTATTATATTATTTCTCTAATAAAATCATAATCTAAAAAAAGGATTTCATCTTAGATAGGGAATTATTTACATATATCAGTTGAGAATTTTCTTATAGAAAATAACCAATTAATAAAAATTACTTTCATAACAGCATTATGAAAAATATATTCTTATAAAAAATCATTTATAATTTCATTTAAATCATTTCTTGTGAAAAATATATATTCTTTAAAAAACCAATTTTTAAAGCATATGACATATAAAAAACAATTTTATTTTAAAATAGTATTCAATCCATATAATGTAAGACTAAATATATTTTGTGTACCATTATATTTGAAAACACCATGAAAAATCATATGTAAATCCTGAAAATAATTTGAAATCCATTTTATTTTAAAATAAAATGAAATCAAATTAATAAGCCTTGATATCATTTTGATAACCATTTACATTGAAATCAAAAAAAAATAATGACGAAAAAATTTAATAAAATACACCATTATATATTAAAACCAATAAAAATAGATATATTCTATAAAATTAGATTTTTAAATTTATATTTTATTTTATAATATTACAAATGACTTGTCAATGATATGGTAGTCATTGATCTGTATGTGCTTAAATGACGATCTTTCAATTCCCACCATTAATATTTAGAGAAGGGACTTAATACAGAAATGGAAATGAAATTTCTTTTTTAATACATATTTGGAAATGGTATTAAATGTGTAATATTATATTTTAATCAATGTTGGATAATAGGAAAAAATAATTGGAAACATTTTTATTAAAAAACATTTTTGAAATAACACAGTTTTTCCACCAAAAATAAAAATAAAGTTGGAATTTCAATAATTCATTTTATTAATAATCAGAATTACTATGGATTGGAAAGATAATACTAGTACATGAATATCACATGAACATATAGAGGTTAACAATATATATGTGTTTTCCTGGGAGAAGGATCATAATATTTCAGTAATTGAAGCATAATCATTAACAATATCGATAATGATGAGATTATAGTTATAAATTGTTACAAGCATGGAAACATTGAATCAAAATTAAATGAAAATAAAAAATTAATCCAAGAGTGAAATATCATTAAATAAAGAATATTAATTACATGTTATTTCTATGTAATTATATAAACCTAATTGGAAAATATAAGTGTATTACATGGCATGTGTCTCAAATAATGCAAAATTGAGACCCAATTAATTTACTAATTTGATAACATTCTAAAAATAAATCATATGAAATAAATATTTTAATACTAATAAAATTGAGAATTAAAATTATAAAATACATAAATGGGTAGTATAACCACAACACAAAAGTAATTAGTGGTGAATATGACATGTATCTCACGTAAATAATGTGAGATGAAATTCCCTCACATTAAGTCATCATGTTCTTTTTACATGTTCAATACTCATGTATAATAAATATATGAATATTTCAAATAAAACATAGGGAAATAATGATTTATATAATACTTATAATCAATTATTAATATTTTTTTTAATTAATTAAGATTTCGATTATAAAGTAATTTTTCTAGTTAATAACTGATTTTTTTATCATATGTGTTTTGACATGTTATTCTAGATCCTCTAATATAGAACATTATTTAATTATTTGATGAATTTAAGTCACAGTTTATATATCATATATATTTATTATATAAATATTTATATTAACCTATAAAAATAATGATGAATAAAATAAAATACCCTGGTCATGGAGACAATAGGTCATACGTATGAATGGACATGGCTTCAATTTTTTTCATATTGAAATAATGTATGTAAATTAAATATATGTATATATATAATATCATTAATTTATCATTATTATGTCATATAAATCATATAAATTTACTTAATAAATTCTTAATACATTCCATGTATTGTGTGAACAAATCACATCACTTTGAGGTGGTTTTAGACCACACGTCCACAAACGACATTATCAAATTAACAGAAAATAGATAGAATAAATGTTAGATATATATCATAACTGAATAAGTATGAATAATTCATAAATATAATACATAAATATATATATATTATAAAAATATGATTTTTATCATAATTAGCTTCCATGAGAGGAGGTAAATAAGAAATAAATAATATCATTTTTGGAGGCGTTAGTTATTCGTATAAAAAACCCGTAAATTTGCTAGAAATTAGATGTGAGTGTGTGTAATCTAAGATGAATAAATTAATAAAAAACCATCAAAACATCGAGGATACATTTTTTATTTTATAAGTTTTTAATAAAAATATTTTCTGTGATTGAGAGAGAAAATAAGTTAAATAAACTTGAAAAATCATTTTAAATCTTTTTTTGGGTAGATACGTTTTTTATAAAAGAAAAATTCTTTGGTTTAAATTAATACAAATGCTATGATTCAATGAAAAATATATGAATATTGGAAGATGATGTGAGATTATTTTTTTATATAAAGGTATTTATATGTCTCAATAAGTGGAAGTTTTTATTTCATTTTTATTGTGTAGGAAGAGTGACTTTCATGTAAATTTTTTTAAAAGGAATTCCATGCAAGGTTTTCCAATAATAAGTTGCTCTAATGATGAACCAAATTAGATAAAATGGGGGTTTTGATCTAAATATTTCTTGAAAATGTATTTTAAACATATCTATATGCATTTTTGGGAAATAAGTATATGTTTTAGTCCCTTAATAAGATAATATTTCCCTTAAACATTATAATTTATTTAAATTAAATTCTCTAATTTTTTTGTTGAATAATTAATTTTTAACATATTAATAATTTTAAATTATTTTTATTGAAAATATAGAATCCATTTTTCAGAATTCCAATGACATAATTTGTATTAAATAATTTAATTTTAAACCTATCAACATAACGTCAAAATATGAGTTTAATGTAATAATGTCCCAAATTTCTTCCAGTTTTATTTTCGATTTCATATTGATATTGATTCCATTGAAATAAATTAGAATAAATAATTTTTATTGTTTTAAAAATAAATATAAAAATAATTTGATTATATAAATAAAACAGATGAATAATTTTTGTGAATTAAAATTCAAGGTTTTCACACTAAAACAAAACACAAAACATCATAGAAAAAAACAATTCATACAATCATAGTTATTGTGTTTCAATTTGATTAATAATATTCATTTTTACATTTAAATTTTAAAAAAGTTTCATAATTTTGATTTAAAATAGGTTCTCCCATAATAGGAAATAATATTTTCTCTTAAAAAATATATGTTTTTGGGTTTAATATTTGGTTCGTTAGTATATTATGCTTATAAAATATATTAGATTAATGAATGAAATATTTTTTTGAATATGTAAAATATATATTTAACTAATATCAGTCACCAATAGTAACAAATTTATATTATTTGTATAAAATTCTTTTGTGAATGTAGAATTATTTTTTCTAAATTCATTTATAATTAAATTTTATCCAATGAATTCATCAATAAATTTTCATAAGTATGTTAATAAATTTCATAACCAAAAACATAACAACAATGTAATAACTTATTATATTAAATAAAAATATTTATAATAATATATTATTTTTCGATAATACATGAACTTGTGTGTTACTCAAGACATCAAGGAAAAGCATTCAAGCATGTATAGTATACTAACCATGGTGTTCAATGTAAAAAATGAAAAATATTTGCTTTCATATAGTGCATTATTAATTTCGGTTTTCTGTACAATAGAAACCAAATTTGTTACATTAATATATGAAAACTATTTCTTAGGTTGCATGAAATAAAAAATATCAATAAGATTAAATTATTTCAAAAATAATAATAACATTTTACAAAATCTCAGAGTGTTACATATGAAGAAAAAAATATTACACCTTATTAATCATATATGTCATTAATTTTAGAGTAAAAATATAATTAAAAAAAATTAACATCAAATTTATTTATATGTTAGACTAGAAATAGTTTACCAGTTTATTTGGATTTTGTTTCAATAATATAAATGCACTTATTTTTTAGAATATATGAGTTGATTAGTCGCATGATTCGAAAGGTAATTTTCTGATATTGGATAAATATTTGAATATACCTTTCATTATAATAAAATTATCAATTATTAATAGGATCCATTCAGTCGTAAATATATTAAAATAAAATATAAAATTCAAAAAAAAAATTCATTTTTGTTGAAACATATATTCCTCATCATTGTTATGATGTGTTCATAATAATTTATTACATTTACCATGGAATGAATATTGATTGACCTAATAAAACCAATAATAATGAAAAACTAAATTATATGAAACATTTTTAATGAAAATCACATTTATCACTAAATATTATACCCCTACTCCTATTTGACCCTCACATAGGTTCAATAATCATTAATTACATAAAATATATATATTACATGGAGGTTTTATTAAAAAGTGGTTATAAGATAATAATGTATAATATTAAAATGAGTTTATTTTAGGCATTGTACATGTCATTTTCTTTATAAATTCTACCACAATCATCAACTTAGATGTTCCATAAATCCAAAAAAATCAGTATTATAAAATTACTTATTTAATCTAGCTCTATTTTAAAATATATATAACAATAAAATAATACCAAAAAAATCTTTGAATAAAACTATTAGATGTTTCTTATAATTTTCATCTCATAATACCCTATTATAATTTCTCCGTTATCTATTATTTCTCATTCAATTTCCATAAAAATATCCAATAAGTCTAAATGTTTTATTTCATAGGGTTTTGGTCAATTAAGATTCACTTTAATCCCCCTTGAATATAGTTTCTATTCATAATATTATATTGACTATAATTTAAATTTTATGTCACCTTATTTTCATGGTTATAATTATGATAGTATATTAATTATTGTCCAATAAATTACATTCATCTATAAGTTTATGGTATTTCCTAAATTTGATCACTAAATCTCAATCTTCAATTTCATTGGGTGAATTACTGTTTGTTCTATTATTATATAATATCTTCCAACTTTATGCCCTCTAAAATTATTACACTATTATTAATCTATTATGAATTATTTGTTTTCCTAATTTACAACATTCAAGGAATAATTAATTTATTTCAAACATTATATAAAATAAAAAGTCATTATAATATCACTAATTTAACTATATTAAATTAAAATTTATAATTAAATTCATGAAAAAATATAATTAATATGTTAATATTTACATTTCATAGAATTTGTTGTTAGTAATTATTTCCCAAAATTCCTCTTAATTATGATAGTATGAGGTAGTGATTATTAAAATTAATATTATTTTATTTACCATTATCCATAGATTATTTTTTATTTTTGGGTTCATTATTGGTTATATATATTATGTTTGTTGATTTCACTTCCCCAAAATAATGGAAATTAATAAACTCTATAGAATATGAGGATATATTTTGTGTCATAATAGCTTTTAAGATGATATTACATGTTTTGTGGATATATTTTATATGGATACTTTATTCCATTTTTCTATAATTTATAATAAATTATAATATTTCATCATATATTGAACATTTCTGTATCACATATGTTTACAAACAATAATAAATTTTGGACTAACACATGATCAGAATAGTCTGGAAGCTCCTACCACTCAGTTATGGATATTGAAATAGTGATGATTATAGATAAGGTCATGTATAGAATATTTGGTATTATGAAATTAATGATAGTGAATTGAAGTAACAAAATGGAAAATGAGATGATAATATTGTTTTAAATGGATTAATGGGGTCTTTATTAATTTAATAACATTAGGGTGTGTGCTACAATACAAATAAGCCTCATTCTTTGATGATAATAACTATGTCATGATCGTTTTATTGAAGTTATTGTTGTCCTTAACAATGGTTAGAATATATTATTACCTAATTTTTTTAATTATATATATAATGAATTAAAAGAATTCATTCTCACAATAATTTTTTAGATATCAAAATTAGAAACCCAGTATATTTTATAATTGTAACTATTACTATAAATCCACTGATTCTTTTACGATATGAATTTATTTACTTTTTCTTCCAAACATTGTATTTTTCATATTTTTATAAATTTTTTGTGTGTTATAAGATGATTGTGTGTTGTCATATAATTTTTATGGTGTTTGGTGATTGAAAATGAAATATATAATAGAATAATATCTTGAAGGATTCCCCCCGGTGATACGTAAATGGTTTTCCATGATGGTTTCTTTTGGATACAATTTTACATATTTTGAAATATTCAATATGATTTCTAAGGCATTATGTTTTTTTGAGTACCAGATTATATAAATTTATAATTCATAATATTTACATCCTTCTTTTAACATTTTGATAGTTTTTAAAAGAGTCCTTGGGAATAACCAAAAGGGGGTATTACCTTCCTTGAAAATGACTCTAAAAAATTCGACGATGAATCCAATGGATGGAAATTTTCTTGAAATTATGATGTATGTATCATTATATTTCTACGATTGATATTTTTTATGGATGGAGTGTTGTGTTGTTACCAAGGTTGTAACACCATTTGGTTTTTCAAGTTTGATATCTGTAATGTTCTGTTGCACAAAATGGTCAAAAGAGGGAATTGATTCATTCAACATAATGAAACATCTTCTAATGAAGTTCTATAAATATAGGATTCCTTTAATATGTAATTGAATACTTGTCAGCATATTTCTTGGTGTTCCATTCCATGTAGGGGACCCAAATTATCATCTTAATATGACCTCTATGGTCACCCTACAATCTATTTCTAGGTAATTTTATTTATAAAAACTATGTAAATTAATTTATATAATTAATGTTAAAACATAGCTTAATCATTAATATGTACAACATGGATATTTCCATATAATTTCGTCTTGATATGAACTATTTTAAATAGACATTCCATTTATTAATCAATATATTTGAGTGTAATTCGAGCTGGAAGAAACATAGAGTAAATTCTATTTTCACTTCGCTTAAGAAATAAAATATCTCCATATGATTCTTTTACATGTAAAAATTATTTAATTTAGAAAATAATGTCTGGATCCAAATATTATCAACAACACCCATCAATCAAGTTGTCTTTTCCTAAGGTACAAATCATGTTCTTGAGACCCATGAACTAACCAAAAGAACTAGTATTAACTAATAATTTCTATGATAATTTTTCTCCAATGTTAAACTATCTTCACCCATCCAATTTACGAGATGAACACATAAAAATCATCATAAACAAAAACAAATAATATTGAATATAGAGTTTTATTATTAAAAGGCAGGTATGTACTATAGGCATCAATATACATATTATACAAAATAATATATAACATGACAAAATAATGTAATGTAATTTCAAAAAACAACACAGTAATTAAATGAAAAAATTCATCGAAAGGCCCATTATAAAGATTACAAATATCAAAATGGGTACAAAATTTCCAAATTAATCATCAGGATCCAACTCAATGGGGCCACAAATCCTTCAATAAAAAGAGATGATGTTAATTAAGAGGTCATAACTAGATGCATGATTCCCTTGACATTTTATGACCACTAAAAATAAATTCTCTATATTTCTAGAACTATGTATGGGGTTCGACGAATAAGTCTTATTAGGATTCCACCTTGAATCTATCATGGGATTTTATAAAATGTATAAAATAGTTTTTTAAAAAATAATTGAAACTAATTCACATTGAAAATAATCACAGTCAACATAACCAATAGAGACCTATTTCTCTATCCATTTAAATGGAAACATTTTTAATACATCAATTATTTATACGAATAAAATAATTTATCATGTTCAAATGAAAAACATACTCACCATATCCAAAAAGGAAGAATAATTTTGTGAATAAAAATCATTATATATCATGTTAAATGAAAATTGGCATAATGAAAACATAACATCAACCGTGACACCAAAAAATGAAGAAAATTATATAACCCCATGTGAAATGAGTATGTGAAGTTTGTTATCTAACCAGGATTACTTATTTTGAGTTAGTATAAAAAATTATAAGAACTGTCAATAAAAAATGGGATCTCTCAAGGTCCTCCCTCGACCCAACTCCAAGAGCTATCAAGGACAATTTTCAAAAAAAATGGAATCTCTTAGTGCTTTCTTAACTAATGGTTCACATTGTCCCTTGGAAACCAAAATTGATGATATCATGGTTTGTATAATTCATGTCTCTGATGGTCCCTCTAAAAACCCATCAATATCTCCTCAGTTACCCAAGTCTTACACCTAGGAAAATAATTTCCAAAAAAAATATCAATCCATGAAAAACTATTAAACAATAAAATTTAATAAACACACATTTTAATGATTACCAATACATCGTTTTCATTTTAAAAATATTTCTACTTTTTTAAAATAACTATTTAAATCCATAAAATTTCATTGATCCATATTATCAAATTTTTTGTGTGGATACATGCCACCCCAAATTATAATGCCCTAATTAGAAGCCGAATTTTAAAACAAAATCATAGAACTCATCAAATATGGTATTTAAATAAATAATTAATCGTTAATTTTGAAATTAATAAAACATAAAACAAAATATATTTGTAATTTAATGGTATTACATAAGAAATTAAATTAAATGGAGACACCTAAATAAGAATATAATCCAACAATGTCCTCATAAATGATATAAACAATATAAATTTTATAGAAATTCTGATACAGGTAATCTAAATGAAAAAAAACCAAAATGAAATATAACTTGATCCCCCCAAAAAAAATTTTAGGGATCCCCAAAAAATGGATTCCAAACATCCATGAAAATGAAGGAAACAGAATAAGAAGAGGAAAGTTTAGATGAAAATTAAATTTAATTATGTTAAATCAATTCAAACCACCCTGATCCCAGGGATAAATAATCAAGTACAGATAGGGAAGGCCTCTAAATATTGGAGGAGGGGAAACACATGATGTTTTGAGAAAATGACAGACAAATGGTAAAACATTTATAGGGAAAAAATGATAAAATGACACATTATATGTGTGTCAGACATGTTACATGGTGTGGATGCATGATTTAGAAAACTATCTACCAACCATGTGGGTGATATTGACCACCAAAGTGAGGTTACATGGTTATATATATGAGCAACACAACTTGAAAAATTATGTTCAAACCATTAAAAAAGACACTATCACCGAACCATCACTCCTCTCATAGTTTTCTCACTATTTGAGATATCATTCTCTAACAACGATCATTGGTATGTCAATGAAAAAACTCTATTTTCTATCCCCTAGCTCCCAATAAATCAAAGATCAATCCAAATGACAAATAAAAATAACATTTATAAGTATCATTGAACCAGTGGGGGTCAAAAACTCCCCACCATGCATCTATCTAAACTAGAATTTTTTCATGATTCCGAGAAATAAAAATTGTTTGGCCACTTATCCCTCGCCTATGCTTCTCGGTCACGTGTCTTGAAGATAATGTCATCGAATGTTTATAACTAATTCCAAAACATTTTAAAAAAACTATTGGGAACCTTATACTGAAAATTCTTCATATGAACTGGCTTCCCTATAATTATTGAATCCTGATAAACATACAAATATTCCAACTCATATAATATAGATGTTTCTTAAGTATATCTCTTAATTTGATAGATTTCAAATATAAATGGATTGATTTCATTCATAGTTAGACTCAACCCAATATTACACCATTCTCATATTATTTAGATATTGTCCAAACATCATATAGAAGAATCTTCCCCTACAATCATATACATTTATTTTCTATTAGAACTAATACTTAATTTAACAAGTAGCTTCATAACAAAAACTAAAACACATAATGATGATTTTTGGTATATTAATTTTTTTGATTTGAGTGATCACAAATCATTTAATAATCTTCCAAAAAATCTCCTTCATCATCAGTAAAATAATATTCAAAACCATGGAATTCCCACCCACCTCATCCAACACAAAATTTATTAGAACAAATATCCACATAAAACATAAAATGTGGTCATCATGATCAATGTCTACTAACTTTATTTATAGTAAATCTAACTCAAAGATAGGTGAATTTTTGGTAAACCATAAAAGTCAAAAAGACACACTCATAACATATCTTTATGAGTCAAGGAGTTCCACATTTAATGACAATATTTCTTTGGTTGATATGTTGTTCTCAATATTATATGGTTTTGAAAATCATCCTAGAGTCCTTTGAAGGATCAGGAATTTAAATTTGAATCTAGGGCAAAAAATATTTACAGGGGAAATCCATGAATCCTAATATCCTATCAACCATATAAGAGTAAAAGGTCCTCCACCTTCATCAACCCCTTTATGGGAATGAAATGAATTATTTTTTAAATGATCGATAATCAACCATATGAAATCATTAATATATATATTATGAGGTTACATGATAAAAAAATATACAGAGATGTCATCCCACTTTCACAGTGGAATTGGAAGAGGATGTAAAAACATAGATATCATTGGAACTAAGAACTGCCCCTGGGTAGGTCATGCATTTGGAAACAGAATCATAAAAAAAATTCATTCCATGCATCTAATAATGAAAACTCCATGTGTAAAATATGAAAACATTCCAAGTGGAACAAAAAATGTATTAAAATTTGTATCATAGATCTCCTCCAATATCATATGAAAAGGAATTACTATCCACATCAAAATGGTGATAGAACAATTAAGAGACCAAGACCAATCAGTTAAGGTCTCCCAAAATTTAAATAACATCTAATATATTATAAATCAGTGTCAAATTAATTATTAATAATATCCCAATCCATAAGAGATGGTGTAACCTTTAAAATGGAATATAATACCCCTTCTATATCTTTATCAAATTGAATACTCTAAAAAATAAAAAATCACATCAGAATCAAATCATCTATAGCCTATTGATTGATTATCGTTGGTATCTTCCAACTCAAAGCATCAATTACCCCTTACCATTTATAGGATTAAAAGAAATATCAATATTACTGTAATGATGGTATTATAACAAATATCACTATATGAGGTATGGGTAATTAAGGGTAATGATTCAAATATGAATTTCTTAATCCTAGTGGATTTTATAATGCTCCATGAAGAGTTAGGGTTACTATTTCTTTAACTCATGCATTAATTTGGCCCATTCCTGGTCATGGTTACAGTAATTAAACTCATTTTAATATTATAAGAGAACTCTATTGTCCTCTAGAAGGAAAAATTGTAATATCATGAATCATAACCCCACACATTAAACATTAAAATACACAACATTAGATCTACCATGCATAACAATAATATAACATCTCATATAAATGATACAGGTCTATCACAATTTAATATGACTCTATAAAATATAACCACAGTCCAATATTTTCCCTTTCCAAGCCTAAGATATCAAAAATGAATATAAAATTTGAAATACATAAAGTATGTGTCAATTATATCCATAAAAGAGTATAATCCTATGTATATAGATCACAATTTTATTTTAATCCCATCACATTACTAATCAAACATTGTCAATATCCACTAGAACCCCATCAAAAGAAATATTGTTTAAAAAAAACTAAACCACCAAGATCCAAAAACATGAACTTAAACAATTTTTCATTAGATATATCACAATAAAAGAAACAAACTCTAGATAATTATCAAGGTCCAACTAGGTATTGGAATAATCCATGATTCCATCAAAAAACAAGACCATTAAAGTAGTAAAAAACGTGGTAGAAGATCCTACTCATAAATTCACTAATGACTGATGGATCATTTTTAATCCCTAATAAAAAATTAAATTTAAAAAATTATATAACTTCTTCAAAAAGTGGTATAATGTACAACCAATTCACGAAACCTAGACCAATGGTACTAGGACGCCATGTAAATCTTTGAAAACCAATGAGATTCCCTGATATAATATAGGATATCATAGAATCAATGAAAGATGTATTTATATTTTAAAAACACATATGTAAACATATGATAGTCTATGAGATGTTTTAGGAAACCATATTCCTTATTTAAAAATATCATGGAAAATACCTTAGTGACAAAATATGGTGTATAAATACCTTTCACACAAGATCATATAACTAATCCTTCTTCCCTTTTATCACATACACATGCATCTGATAAGTGATTTGGGACATTTGGATTATTCTATAGAGTATATCCATAGTCAACATGACCTATCATTGTGAAAAGAATCCCAAAACATATTTTGGAGACATATATTTGTATTATTCTACAACCACTATAATTCCACTAACATAACAGTGGTTCAAAACAGTATGAATCAATATGGACAGTAAGAAAGTGATCAACCACATTTTCGAATAAACTAATCCTACCCTGCCTGATCATAGGTCCCACTCACCCTGAAATATTTTAGTCATACCATTATGAGTATGTTATTGTCCCAATGGGTATAATAGTCAACAATCCCAATGATGTTGATCAACACCTCAATAATTATGTATTGTTAAAATATTTATAAATCCAAAACTATGAAGAAATAGATAGATTCTTTGCTAGATACTAAAAAATAACATAGAGAATATGGAATCATACTTTTTATTCAAACAAAATTATTTTATAAATCCAAATATTATGGAAACAATTTTATTTGGAAAAATAAATAATCAATTAGTTTCATTTAAATGAATTCATGATATGTACCATTATCTATTAAAACTAATTCCTTGTATGTTGTAACAAACACCATAACTCTCAAGGGTTCCAACAAAAAAATTAATCCACCAGGATATCCTCTTCTACTTGGAAAAACATTAATTTAAAAAAATACATTTTCATCATCTACATGAAATAACTTTTAAAATTTGGGATAGAACATCCACCATTGGAATACATTGACATCACCTGAGATCCTTCTAGAAAAGTGGATTCCAAAAATAAATGAATAAAAACCATTTATGTGGAATTCCAGATATGAAATAGAAATCCATTATGGGTGAACGACCTTAGAGTATATATTCAAATAATTATTTTGTGTAAAAAATTCCTAAACTAATAAAAAAATAGGCTTACACCCAAATTAATCAATATATATTTAACCTGATTACATTGTACACTATTTCCACTCCCTCGATGTTACGATTATTGCTTCCTTTTCTACCCTAATGAAAAAATCTTGTTTCCACCCACTGAAAAGACACCAGTGGTACACTTATATCCCATAAAATCATCCACCTATATAGACACTATGTCACTACATATTAAAAAGATCACATCAAAAGATGAATAAAAATAGACATGATCACTATCCTTAAGCACATATCAAAAAAACAAGTACTTGTGATAATCATTTTTGAATAGAATAGGGATATTTGAGCCCCAATATTTACTATATTAAAATAAATTATATGAAAACAATATTTATGATATTTCAAAAACCCTCATGCCTTTTAAATGTTCAATGTAACTTGGTATAAGTAGTGAATGAAATGAACCTTTAATATAGTCTACATAAGATCATTGCTCCTCCGTAAGAACATGATGAAGCCAAAAACATCCCACACATTCCATCCCTAACATATGTGTAAACTTGTACATTAGATGTCTCAAAGGACAGAATAACTGAAATATACTCTTGGTAATATCTAACTAATGATTATGATTAGTATATCCCTTTTCTATATGGAAAACAAGTGGAATTATACTCGAAAACACACCATCATTGGCCAAAATCCATGATATTTTTCAAACACCCAATTAAAAATCTGTATTATAACAAATAGATCACTGAATTAAACAAATTCAGATCAACTGTTGTGTTCACATGTATGGTATAAATTATCACACCGTCGTTACAGATATATGTCATTCTTCTATGAAGAGTTATTTAAAATTCATATATTATAAAATAAAAACCAAATAATTTACATATAAAGACACATGAATATAACAAAAATAATCCACAATAATTTCTAAAAAAGTAACACTAGAATCAAAATCTTCCCTCAATGAATATGCAGTTAAGAATTAAAAATATCCAGCATTTTCTATTATCAATTGTTTGGACATGCAGTTTGGAAATCCATGTTCCAACAATGTGGGTGTCATTCGAGTTTTTGGGAAAGGATTCATGGGGTGTGCAAGGTAATTAATAACCATGATCTACAATCATAACCCTCTACGATACCAATATGTATCATTCCCAAAAACTAAATTCCTCTTGGATCACCCCGTGAATCACATCATGAAACAATATACATCAAAATATCCTAAAAACATACTATAACTAGGATAAAATTAAAACCATAGCCCCAGGCCTAAAATGGAATATTGAGTTTTGATTATAAGAAGAGTCATCTAGACACTCTCCCTTACAAGCTCCTGAGTAACAATCTTCCCATATAAATACTACCATCAAATGCTAAATAAAAAATTTCCATGATAATTTTTTTTAATAAACTGATCCATTTCAACTAGACCTATCACATGATCTATCCCATAACAATTCCTAGTGTACATTAATAATCGTTATAGCCTAGAAACAACAACCAATACTAACCAATAATCTATTTGGAATAGTTCTTCACAGGGTAATCCTTTATGACCCATCAATGTAATATGAGAAAAACATTAATATAATCACATTAAATAATACCTAATATTATATCAATATTATATATATATAAATATATATGAATATGGTACATTAAGAAACAATATTCAGAATACATAAAACATTCAATAACAAGATAAAAACATTGTGTCTGATGTCCTAACTGAAAACTTAATAAATGGGAACAATGCCAAAAATCAACCAAATATACTAATACATAAACATCATTATAGGAAAATTCCAAAAACAATCCCATGAGACATTATGGGGAGTCCAAATATATAGCAATAAATAGTGGATGGTTGTAATCATAATGAGCCACGTTGGTACATGGAGTGCTTAAATTTTTTTATGTCCTGAAAAAAAATCAATATTCACTGAAAGTAATACATAATGAATGAAGTATAAATACATGTAGGATACAAGAATGAATCATTTTATGTAATTTTCCAATGAAAAATAAATACACTAGTTTCAAAACATTTTTCAAGAATAATCCACTATGAAAATAGTAATCATAGAAATATTATATAGAAATCCAATTGGTATATCATTTAAAATTATTTATGTCTTTAAAAAAAATTATCCAGATGTCTGAAATCACAAAGCACGGCTTTCTGAACATCATTTCTAAAGTATAAATCCTATAATATTAAATGTATTCGTAAACATACTTACCCAAACATATAAAAGTAAATAATTATAATCAATTCAACCCATCAACCATGGAACCTATAAAATTGATAATATCATATATCTTAAACCATAAATGATTTATTTCACATAAGGATGTAACAAATCTCATCTAATTTTAGTGATTATAAATAAATATTCAATATAATGATGAAAAATTGATTATATCATAGTCTACCCCAGTCCCAACATATAGATATGTCATAATCTCTTATAATACAAATGGTACCTCTCTTGGACATCCTACCTAAAATATATCATAGTTCCTAGTATACAAAAAAGGATTTTTTCCTACTGTTTCATCTAAATGAATATCATTGTAAATATGATAACCCATCATTGACATCCTAGTCAATCTATCTTAAGATCATTGACAATATAATACTAAATGAGTTCCAATTCATGAAAATATTTTTCACTATATGATTTCATAAAAAAAATCACAGATTTCGTAGAACACTATTTACAATTTAAATACATTGCTAAATTAATCTTATAAATTAATTTAAAAACAATGATAACCAATTGATCTAGTTTATCAAAAAAAAATTAGTGCCACCAATATCTGTAATTCCCTCAAAAATAAACAATTTACAAGTAAAGTCATAGACACATTAACCATTGTATATTTATCAACCATATATTTATTATTTGAAAAATAAACATTAAAAAAGAAAAATATATTTGTTAGTTAAATTTAATATGTGAAAAAATACATTAAATTGAGAAACCTGCATTGGAATCAGTTATAACCTCCCCACCTTCAATGAAAAACTCAATAAAGAATATGTAAAAGGCTTCCAAATCCAAATCACCATATACAAAAAAAAACAGTCCCCAAATAAAAAATGGTTTAGTCACCACCATCAACTAATTTTTTAGCAAGTCCATGTAAATTAATGTACATTTATATGAAAAGAAATGTAACGCCCCGACCCTAGTTACCCAGAGTCGGTGCATTACTACATAACATTGGCATGATCACAAGAAAGATCAAATCTCGAAAGACCGATTGGTTTAGTAGCCTTGGAAACACTAGATATATTCATAAGTTTTACATTACATCATAAAATGAAAAACTACTACAACAACATAATGTTTCCACAGTCCACACTATAATCCCCTCATAATATCCCTGCAGGTCATTCATAACTTACATCTTCACTTCCTGGGAAAAATAAAACATTGAAAAGGGGTGAGCTCAAATGCCCAGTAAGGATAACAATATAGCGGAAACATTCATCAATAAGAATAAACATTTAAGGCAATGTATAACTAAAAAAAAGCCTTTTAAACATGAACTTTCAACATGGTATGGCATAAATAAAATGAAATAATGCCATTTACTTATTCACAAGGATATTCTACTAATCGAATAATCACATGCAAAAATCAATAACCACTTTCATAATGTTGGAATGCATAATGCCAGACTATCATAACCACATAGCCAAGGCCTCGTGCCAAGACTACAAATAAGATTTTGTCAAGGCCTTGTGCCAAGACACTAGTTTGTCTCATGAGACCTACCGATGCATCGAGGAGCTATAGCGGGCTCCGCCCGTCACTTATTAAGTCCAATGCATTCCCATATGAAAAGGTTTAAACATAACATAAACATTCGTATTAAAACTAGCATACGATATGTCAATAATTTCACCATAAACTATGAATGGTATAAAAATAGCACATCCACAGTCAAACATATCACAAAACCTTCAATACAATATAGAAGTTTTGTATCATAATAAATCAACTTCAAATAATCTAAAAATCCATCAAAGGATGTTGACATAGATGAAATCAAAATTCTTTTTAAAGAAGTATCTCCTTTTATTTTGAAATCATTTAAGATCCATATAAAATAAAACATTTTCTTTGAAAATATTCTTATAAGCTTGTATGGAAAGCTTCGACGATTTTATAACGGCGGAAAATAACCGCACCCGCCGTATAAGTTAAAAAAAACATTCTTACCTCAATTCTGTCGAAAAGGTTAAAAAGGACCTTGTTTTGAAAACGATGGAAAGATTCCTTTATAAACCTCTTATAAAAAGTCAAACAAGGGTATAAATGACTTTAACCCATATTCTTGTAAATAGTAAAAATGTTTTGAAATACATTTCGAAGAAACATGGATGTGGATGATAAAGAGATCCCAGTAGATTATTACGTATAATACAACCTCGGATAATGAAGAGATTGTGAAATAACCCTTACCTTGTACTTTTCCTTTGTTGGGGTCGGTTAACCTCCTGTATAATGGTGAAATAATTGTTATTAAATTATACAAGAATCATATACATTAATATGATATCATATATGATCTTTTAACATTGCTTTATTAATAATATCTTAGTATTATCGTCGTTTCAGGTGATAATCGATTCGTTCTTCTTAAATGTTTGGTTACGTAAGACATGTTTGTAATGGATAGATTAAATCTTATTCATAATCAGAATGATATTAACATTATTTTTAACCCTAAAATGAGAATAATACATGAATGGATACGATGGAGGATGGATCTCACCGCGTTCGTGGAGACGGTAGTCCGTACGTACGCACGAACGCTACTTCCATTTAATTTTTATTTTAAAAGAATTGAATCCAAATGATACATAGGTATATTACTATTCCAGTATAATATAATATTTTATATATGTTACTTAAGTTCATTAACATTATCCTTTATACGTTCCATGTGTGGTATGAACAAGTCATATCATTTTAAGGGGGCGGTAGTCCGCACTTCCTCAAATTAAATTATCGTATGTATATACAACATGAAACAAATAATGGCATGAAATAAAATGGAATTACAGAAGATTATATATAAAATATATATCATTAATATCATATTTAATTACAGTGCCATCATAATGGCCACCATGAGAGGCGGTAAGATGTATTTGAACAATCATCGTTTCGTGAGGCGTTAGTTTCCATCCACAGAAACATTATGTTCATCATCCATTAGATGGAGTTGTGTGTATGTGTAGTTTGAATCCTTCTTATAACAACATCCTAGTATATTGAGGATACTGGTGTTGTTACAAAAGAATAAAAAGAGTTTGGGGGTTGGAGAAGCAAAATAAAGGAAAATAATTTAAGAGAAATCGTTACCTTTAATTTAGGTAACTCACTTTGGTTGGAACCAAAGGACTTCTTGAAATGATTTCTGCCTAAGGGGAAGATTCAAGGAGGAGGAGAGGGATGTGGGGAGCTTAGTTGGGCAGAGTTTGGACGAGCCAAGTGGCTTGAGAGGTGTGAGGAATGAGTAGAAGTGGTCTCCTTTTATAAGGGAGAGGAGGGGCTCTTTAGGAAAGAGTGAAAGTATTACTTTATAATATAATTATATTCGGTTTATAATGGACCAAAAATCATTGAGGTCGAAGATAAGATGACTCATATTCTAAATAACATCAACCAATAAGAATTGTACAGGTTTTAGATAATATTTTAATCATTATAATCTTATTTATTCAAATGATTTATTAATGAGGTAAACATTTCATCATTATTGTTTCATTAATAATTTAACTTATTTGATGTCTAAAAATTATAAATAAAATATCATCATGTAGGAAATATTTTTATCTTTCTAATGAATATTTATAATCGAAAATCCAACATGTATAACCCTATGTAAAAATTGTTCTTCTAAAAGATGTAAGCTTATGCCATTTTTATTTTTATTTTAACTTTATTAATATAATGTGTCCCTACCACATACAAGTGGCTCCAAGGGGTCCCCAAATTGACCCAAGGATGCCCATGGTCGGGTATGTGTTCACCAATAAGGTTAGGACACGTTTTAGGGTAATTTTGTATTATTATAATATTATTTTTTTTAACCCTTATTTACCGGATTTACCCTTTAACCATGGTAAATAAAATATTTACCGCTGTAATTATTCAAAATGTGTAAAAATAAAAGTTACCTATTTAAATAATTTGGACATCCTGATTCCAAATATGGAATCCATTTTCCTAAATTCAAAACACAGAAGTGGCAGAAATTAATTTAAAATTAATTCCCGCTGTCAAAACAAAAAGCGTGTTTTTAAGAGATAATAACTATCAAAAGATTGACACTTGTTTATATTCGGTTTAATTGTAAAATTATGTCCAATGACCAACATTATATTAAATGGTAAAAATATATTCTAAATATAATTTAAAACCACTCAAATTCACAATTTATCACTATTAATTATTTTGATTAAAAAAGTTGTTTTTAATTAAAATTTAGTAATTTTCACTATTCATCAAAATATGAAAGTTATCCGAAAAGTACCAAAATTTCACCTTGGGCTAAATTAGATATTCCGAATCCAAAAATGAAGTCTATTTTGAAATATAAAATATATATGATTTCAAAAAATTATGTATTACTATTCACAACGGCTAGTTTAATTAGTTGTGGTGTGTGTTAGAACTTGAGGTTGCGTACAACACACACTATCGCATTATTCGAAGGGAAACGTACCATGGAAGCTTGGGGTGTTACATTCTCCCCTACATCAAATAATTGCGTCCTCGCAATTTCTAGGGTATTACTGCATAAAAAGACTCGGGTGGTTCTTCATCATAAGTTCCTCGGGTTCCCACGTCGCCTCTTCCATCTTATGATTTCTCCACAAAACTTTTACCAGACGCGTCGACCGGTTTCTTAGTACTTGTTCTCTTGTATCAAGAATCTTGACGGGCTCTTCACAATAGGAAAGATCAGGTTCCAGTTCTAATTCCTCATAGGTGAGTACATGCGTTGGGTCAGGCATGTATTTCCTCAACAAAGATACGTGGAACACATCGTGAACTTTGGAGAGACTTGGCGGCATTGCCAATCAGTAAGCTACAACCCCAATTCGTTCTAGAATTTCGAAAGGTCCGATGTACCTGGGACTCAATTTACCTTTCTTACCAAAACGTATGACTCCCTTCCACGGAGATACCTTCAGGAAAACATGATCACCGACTTGAAATTCCAAATCCTTCCTTCGATTATCGGCATAGCTCTTCTGCCTACTTTGAGCTGCTTTGATGTGATTTTGGATTACCTTCACCTTTTCCACCGTTTCCTCCACCAGTTCTGGGCCTACAAGTTTTCTTTCACCAACGTCATCCCAACCGGTTGGTGTACGACATCTCTTTCCGTATAACGCTTCATATGGTGCCATATGAATACTCGAATGGAAGCTATTGTTATAGGAAAATTCTACCAGTGGTAAATATTGATTCCACGTACCCTGAAAGTCAAGTGAGCAAGATCTCAACATGTCTTCTAGGGTTTGAATAGTCCGTTCTGATTGTCCATCTGTCTGAGGGTGGTAAGCAGTGCTCAAATGAAGTTCAGTATCCAGGGATTTCTGAAGACTTTTCCAAAATCTTGAAGTAAAACGGGGATCACGATCAGAAACAATTGATAGGGGTACTCCATGAAGTCTCACAACTTCATTAATGTATAGTCTTGCTAGACGTTCCAGGGGTAGATCTTCTCTTATAGCAAGAAAATGTGCTGACTTGGTAAGACGATCAACAATAACCCATATTGCATCGTTCCTTCTAGGAGTCTTCAGTAGCCCCATGACAAAGTCCATCGTAACATTGTCCCATTTCCACTCCGGTATGGGAAGAGGTTGCATGACTCCTCCAGGCTGTTGCCTTCCAGCTTTCACTTGTTGACAAACCATACATCTTGACACAAAATCAGCAATCTCCCTCTTCATGTTGTCCCACCAAAAATGTTCCTTCAAATCTCTATACATTTTGGTGCTCCCAGGGTGTATAGAGAAATTGGAACTATGAGCATCATCCAGCAATTCCCTTTTTAGATCAGGTATATTGGGAACACAAAGTCTCTTCCCGAATTTCAAAATTCCATCTTCATACACAAAGTCTCTCAATCTCCCATCATTCACAGCTTTAATCTTCTTTTGGAATTCGTCATCATCGGTCTGAGAACTCTTAATCCTTTCTAGTAAAGATGGTTTGGCAACCATTTGAAAAAGCATTGATGTTTCACCTTCCCTGGTTATTCCCATGTCCATCTTCACTAGATCCATAAAAATTAGATCCCTTTCAATTCTCATATTGTTCAAAACTCCATGGTCTTTTCTACTCAAAGCATCTGCCACCTTGTTTGCCTTCCCTGGGTGGTAGTGTATCGTACAATCATAATCCTTGAGTAATTCAAGCCATCTCCTTTGCCTCATGTTGAGTTCTTTTTGTGAGAAAATATACTTCAAACTCTTGTGATCAGTATAAATCTCACATTTTTCACCATAGAGGTAGTGCCTCCATATCTTCAAAGCAAAGATCACTGCTGCTAACTCGAGATCATGAGTAGGATAGTTTTGTTCATGAATTTTCAACTGTCGTGATGCATAGGCAATAACTCTATCATTCTGCATAAGGACACAGCCAAGTCCTTTCTTCAATGCATCACTATAAATAACGAACCCATCATTCCCCGATGGTAGAGTCAATATAGGAGCATTGACTAATCTTCTCTTCAGTTCTTCGAAAAATTCTTCACACTCTTTTGTCCAAACAAATTTAACCCCTTTACGTGTGAGCTTCGTTAATGGGTTAGCCAATCGGGCAAAATTCTGGACGAAACGTCGATAATAACCTGCCAAGCCAATAAAACTACGTACCTCAGTTATACTCGTAGGTGCTGGCCATTCTTGGATTGCTTTGGTCTTAGAAGGATCAACAAGGATTCCATCTTTGGAGACAATATGGCCAAGAAAAGAAATCTCATGAAGCCAAAATTCACACTTGCTAAACTTCCCATATAATTCATTCCTCCTCAGAGTCTTCAAGATAATGCGCAAGTGATTTTCATGATCTTCGTAGGTTTTGGAGTATACCAGAATATCATCAATAAATACCACCACAAATTCATCGAGATACTCCTTGAAAACTCTATTCATCAGATCCATGAATATAGAGGGTGCATTAGTCAATCCAAAAGGCATTACAGTAAACTCGTAATGCCCGTACCTGGTTCGAAATGCTGTCTTCGGAATGTCTTCCTTCTTTACACACAACTGATGGTATCCAGATCGAAGGTCAATCTTTGAAAAGTATTGAGCTCCATGTAGTTGGTCAAATAAATCATCAATACGAGGTAGGGGATACTTGTTCTTTATCGTTATAGCATTGATCTCCCTATAGTCGATACATAACCTCATAGATCCATCTTTCTTTTTAACAAAAAGAACAGGGGCTCCCCATGGAGAAACACTAGGGCGAATAAATCCCTTATTACTCAATTCCTCTAGTTGTTTCTTTAATTCGACTAACTCTACAGTGGCCATTCTATAAGGGGTCTTCGATATAGGCCTTGATCCAGGAATCAAATCAATGGAAAACTCAACTTCTCGTTCTGGAGGATGTCCAGGTAAATCTTCCGGAAATACTTCTACAAATTCTTTCACAACAGGTACATCCTCTATTTGAACATTCCTTTCCTCACCGACAGTTATTTCATTCTCTTCCTCCCCAATAATTGAATTAAGTTGAGCTACTGGGGGTGGATCTAAATAAGAATTAGGTGGTGATGATTCTGCTCTAAAGATAAGGTGTTCCTTATCATTATCATCAAGAATCGTAACCTCTTTCTTCTTACAATAAATCTTTGCATCATAGTCCGAAAGCCAGTCCATACCGAGGATTATATCAAACTCAATCATAGGTATGACGATGAGATCAGCAGATAAAGAAAATTTATGTGCTCTAATGTGGACTGATTCACAAAACTTTGTTGCAACGATACTTTCCTTAGGAGTTTTAACTGACAACTCCCTTATTAAATCAAATTGGAAATATCTAATTTTCTTAGCAAACTGGGAAGATATGAAACAATGCGATGATCCAGAATCAAATAATGCATTTGCTAAACTTGAGGAAACCATTAAATTACCTGCCACCACGTCTTTCAGAGCTTCTACCTCAGCAGTAGTGATAGCATAAGCCTGGCCTTGATCCCTTGTCATTTTCTGAGGTATGTTCTCCTGACGCTTAGGACATGCATTTGCATAATGCCCCATCTCCCTGCAATTGTAGCACTGAACATTGGTAGCTTCCTTCTTCCCCTTGCAATCATGAGCTTGGTGGCCTTTTTCACCACACTTATAACAGACTCCCATTCCCTTCAAGCAAGTACCAGGATGTTTCTTCCCGCATTTACCACAAGATGGATATTCAACCTTTCCCTTCTTCCCCTTATTTCCATTCCCAGATTGATCAGCAGGTCTCTTCTTCTCTTGCTTTGCTTTAAAGTCATAAGACTTAGAGAATTCCTTTTCGGTCTTTATAGCACATGAGACAATGTCTTCGTACGATGAAAAGGATTGTGATACTAATGCTCGACGGAGAAATGGTTTTAACCCATCAAAGAAACGATCAATCTTACTTCTTGGGTTGCGAATATAATCTCCAGCATACCTCGCTAACCTTGTAAAGTTAGCCTCATACTTTGTGACATTCTCATCCTCCTTTTGTCTCAGACTCAGAAATTGTCTTTCCATATCCGCTCGATGGTCGCGAGGGAAGTATTTTTCTAAAAACAGATCTTTGAATTCCCTCCATTCCATATTTGATACTTCATCATCTTCCTTCATGTTTTGAATCAATGACCACCATTGATCAGCATCTCCAGTGAGGCGGTAAACTGCCATGATAACTTTTTCCCTTTCACTGCTCCCCAAAGCCTGAAATATTTTCTCTAGGGAATTTATCCATTGCTCAGCTACTAAGGTATTTGTACTCCCATTGAACGTTGGTGGTTGTTGCCTCATGAATCGATCTAACATTGATCCTCCATGCTGCAGATCAGGGTGCTCCATACGGGTAAGGTTATTATTCATAACCTGAGTAAGTTGTCCTAGTATGGTGATTAGCTGATCGGCACCAGTTGCATCACCAGCCCCACTATAATTATATTGAGCAGGAGGGCAATCCCTACATGGAGTGCGTGCATTGATACGGTTTCCATTTCTTCCACTAGGCACCATTTCTAAACAATGGCATAAACTAGATCAGTTTATGAATCAAAATACATAATCCCATACTTATAAAACACTTAACATAAATTGAACTATTTATGGATATAATCCATAATCATAAAAATGTTTTCCTTGAGGAAGTATATACTCATAAACCCTTCATAATTATTTGTAAAGAAAATGAGAGTTATCCTAAGCATATCCCCTGGGAGTGTCGTAACCAAGAGTGCAGCAAGGCCCGTTGTCGTGCACCAGTTCCCGTTCGAGTCTAGCTCAAAGCGGTGTTTTCGGGTTTTACCCCTAGGTACATCTGTGCCAGAGCCACCTCTACCTGCTCGTATCCAGACAGGTATGTATTGTTCGGAAAACTCACAAAATCTCTACAATACCAAAATTCTAGGAAGTTCTTCTATACTAATCCTCAATGTTCATCTTAGGTCTACGTGCTCTAATCAGAGTTTATCTAAATCTAGTTTCCAAGGTTTGTACTAAACTTCCTCTGATACCAACTGTAACGCCCCGAAACTAGTTACCCAGAGTCGGTGCATTACTACATAACATTGGCATGATCATAAGAAAGATCAAATCTCGAAAGACCGATTGGTTTAGTAGCCTTGGAAACACTAGATATATTCATAAGTTTTACATTACATTATAAAATGAAAAACTACTACAACAACATAATGTTTCCATAGTCCACACTATAATCCCCTCATAATATCCCTGTAGGTCATTCATAACTTACATCTTCACTTCCTGGGAAAAATAAAACATAGAAAAGGGGTGAGCTCAAATGCCCAGTAAGGATAACAATATAGCGGAAACTTTCATCAATAAGAATAAACATTTAAGGCAATGTATAACTAAAACAAAAGCCTTTTAAACATGAACTTTCAACATGGTATGTCATAAATAAAATGAAATAATGCCATTTACTTATTCACAAGGATATTCTACTAATCGAATAATCACATGAAAAAATCAATAACCACTTTCATAATGTTGGAATGCAGAATGCCAGACTATCATAACCACATAGCCAAGGCCTCGTGCCAAGACTACAAATAAGATTTTGTCAAGGCCTTGTGCCAAGACACTAGTTTGTCTCATGAGACCTACCGATGCATCGAGGAGATATAGCGGGCTCCACCCGTCACTTATTAAGTCCAATGCATTCCCATATGAAAAGGTTTAAACATAACATAAACATTCGTATTAAAACTAGCATACGTTATGTCAATAATTTCACCATAAACTATGAATGGTATAAAAATAGCACATCCACAGTCAAACATATCACAAAACCGTCAATACAATATAGATGTTTTGTATCATAATAAATCAACTTCAAATAATCTTAAAATCCATCAAAGGATGTTGACATAGATGAAATCAAAATTCTTTTTAAAGAAGTATCTCCTTTTATTTTGAAATCATTTAAGATCCATATAAAATAAAACATTTTCATTGAAAATATTCTTATAAGCTTGTATGGAAAGCTTCGACGATTTTATAACGGCGGAAAATAACCGCACCCTCCGTATAAGTTAAAAAAACATTCTTACCTCAATTCTGTCGAAAAGGTTAAAAAGGACCTTGTTTTGAAAACGACGGAAAGATTCCTTTATAAACCTCTTATAAAAAGTCAAACAAGGGTATAAATGACTTTAACCCATATTCTTGTAAATAGTAAAAATGTTTTGAAATACATTTCGAAGAAACATGGATGTGGATGATAAAGATATCCCAGTAGATTATTACGTATAATACAACCTCGGATAATGAAGAGATTGTGAAATAACCCTTACCTTGTACTTTTCCTTTGTTGGGGTCGGTTAACCTCCTGTATAATGGTGAAATAATTGTTATTAAATTATACAAGAATCATATACATTAATATGATATCATATATGATCTTTTAACATTTCTTTATTAATAATATCTTAGTATTATCGTCGTTTCAGGTGATAATCGATTCGTTCTTCTTAAATGTTTGGTTACGTAAGACATGTTTGTAATGGATAGATTAAATCTTATTCATAATCATAATGATATTAACATTATTTTTAACCCTAAAATGAGAATAATACTTGAATGTATACGATGGAGGATGGATCTCACCGCGTTCGTGGAGACGGTAGTCCGTACGTACGCACGAACGCTACTTCCATTTAATTTTTATTTTAAAAGAATTGAATCCAAATGATACATAGGTATATTACTATTCCAGTATAATATAATATTTTATATATGTTACTTAAGTTTATTAACATTATCCTTTATACGTTCCATGTGTGGTATGAACGAGTCATATCATTTTAAGGGGGCGGTAGTCCGCACTTCCTCAAATGAAATTATTGTATGTATATACAACATGAAATGAATAATGGTATGAAATAAAATGGAATTACAGAAGATTATATATAAAATATATATCATTAATATCATATTTAATTACAGTGCCATCATAATGGCCACCATGAGAGGCGGTAAGATGTATTTGAACAATCATCGTTTCGTGAGGCGTTAGTTTGCCATCCACAGAAACATTATGTTCATCATCCATTAGATGGAGTTGTGTGTATGTGTAGTTTGAATCCTTCTTATAACAACATCCTAGTATATTGAGGATACTGGTGTTGTTACAAAAGAATAAAAAGAGTTTGGGGGTTGGAGAAGCAAAATAAAAGAAAATAATTTAAGAGAAATCGTTACCTTTAATTTAGGTAACTCACTTTGGTTGGAACCAAAGGACTTCTTGAAATGATTTATGCCTAAGGGGAAGCTTCAAGGAGGAGGAGAGGGATGTGGGGAGCTTAGTTGGGCAGAGTTTGGACGAGCCAAGTGGCTTGAGAGGTGTGAGGAATGAGTAGAAGTGGTCTCCTTTTATAAGGGAGAGGAGGGGCTCTTTAGGAAAGAGTGAAAGTATTACTTTATAATATAATTATATTCGGTTTATAATGGTCCAAAAATCATTGAGGTCGAAGATAAGATGACTCATATTCTAAATAACATCAACCAATAAGAATTGGACAGGTTTTAGATAATATTTTAATCATTATAATCTTATTTATTTAAATGATTTATTAATGAGGTAAACATTTCATCATTATTGTGTCATTAATAATTTAACTTATTTGATGTCTAAAAATTATAAATAAAATATCATCATGTAGGAAATCTTTTTATCTTTCTAAGGAATATTTATAGTCGAAAATCCAACATGTATAACCCTATGTAAAAATTGTTCTTCTAAAAGATGTAAGCTTATGCCATTTTTATATTTATTTTAACTTTATTAATATAATGTGTCCCTACCACATACAAGTGGCTCCAAGGGGTCCCCAAATTGACCCAAGGATGCCCATGGTCGGGTATGTGTTCACCAATAAGGTTAGGACACGTTTTAGGGTAATTTTGTATTATTATAATATTATTTTTTTTAACCCTTATTTACCGGATTTACCCTTTAACCATGGTAAATAAAATATTTACCGCAGTAATTATTCAAAATGTGTAAAAATAAAAGTTACCTATTTACATAATTTGGAAATCCTGATTCCAAATATGGAATCCATTTTCCTAAATTCAAAACACAGAAGTGGCAGAAATTAATTTAAAATTAATTCCCGCTGTCAAAACAAAAAGCGTGTTTTTAAGAGATAATAACTATCAAAAGATTGACACTTGTTTATATTCAGTTTAATTGTAAAATTATGTCCAATGACCAACATTATATTAAATGGTAAAAATATATTCTAAATATACTTTAAAACCACTCAAATTCACAATTTATCACTATTAATTATTTTGATTAAAAAAGTTGTTTTTAATTAAAATTTAGTAATTTTCACTATTCATCAAAATATGAAAGTTATCCGAAAAGTACCAAAATTTCACCTTGGGCTAAATTAGATATTCCGAATCCAAAAATGAAGTCTATTTTGAAATATAAAATATATATTATTTCAAAAATTAGGTATTACTATTCACAACGGCTAGTTTAATTAGTTGTGGTGTGTGTTAGAACTTGAGGTTGCGTACAACACACACTGTCGCATTATTCGAAGGGAAACGTACCATGGAAGCTTGGGGTGTTACAAGAAAGATAAAAAACAAAGAAAATAATTTACCTCAAGTCGATATTCCAATTTCCATATGGGAAATCATCACTGTTGGAGATGGAATTAAATTAAAAAATGATGGATACAATACACATTATGGGAAGATTAAATGAGGAAAAATGGTATATAATCAACATGGAATATGGAAAAAGACCTCATTTTAACTAACATGGATAGAACACATAGTTTTGTTCACATATTTTGAAAAAGAGTTACCCAACCATATGGGTTCTACATCCACACCAAAAACATTTTTCGTAGTTATGTCATAGGGATTCATGGATTGCAAAACCATTATCAATATATGTGAGATCCAATAGACACAAAACTAGGATACATTAAACTATTAGATGAATATTTATAAAAATTGTTCACTAACAAAACACCTTGGCCTATATTCCTAGAAAATCTAATTTTTCACCTACCACATTGGATGTAGACGTCTAATGCTAAGGATAAATATATCTCTAAATTAAATGTACGAATATCCTAATGGGTGAAACAATTAATTCATCCAAAAATATATGGTATATTCCTAATATTTATTACCAAGTATCTAATTTTTTAGATAATGTTGGTATTTAGTGGGGTCTCTCGAGGGTACCCTAAATTCAATGTTGACATAGTATGTGAAAATAAATTCAATTTTATGATTACCATGATGAAATTCAAGGTAACTATGAGACATCATATTGAAAATTATTAAATTATATAAACATGAAATTTAAATGATGTCGAAAATTAATATTATATAATTTATTTCTTTCAGGGGTGGTAGTGGTTTCCCGGGGATGATTTTATAATGATTATTGATTTGTATTTTGTTCCCCTTGATAATATTATATTGTTTTTAGGTAGTATGAGGTTCCCCAAGGTGATTCTCTAATAATTATAATCCATTAAATGGTTTCCATTATGTAATGTCTAAATGATCCACGATTACGATGAGTTTTCCCCATAATGATTTCCTATTGGGTTTTTAGAATGATGTGGTTAATCATGGGAGATATTATAATAATTTCATTCAATGATGTGGTTCTATATTAGATATGGATTTTGTTTTTGAGAACATATGCAGTTACCTAAATTTGATATTATATAGGATCAAGAGTTTTTTATGCCGCCCCATATGATATATTAAAATGGATCAAGGAGGGGATTGGTTTAACAAGTTTGTGGTTATTGTCTTTTAGATACATCCAAAACATTCAAAAAATGATTTTATGATCCATAGGGTCACCCTAGAACATATGGATCTACAATGATTTCGTTCTTATTCACTGAGTATTTTTCATATTGGAACATTATTATGCACATAATTAGTCATAATATTAAGGGAAATATTAGTGGATGTCCAATTTTTTATATTCAACACCTACTTAGTTTAACATAGTTTCTCATGTAGAAATCCTGGTTTTAGGATGGGATATATGAAATGTCAATGTGATAGATGGTATGTAGGGATAATTGTGACATATCATGGGATAACATAACATATTTTAACTCATGATAAATTTTATTGGTTTCTAAAAAAAATTATTCAAATTATCTGGATAGTTTTATTTATAATATGAACAATGTAAATATTTATTTAGTATATATGGGCTCTAAATGATATAAAGCATTTATATATATTCAACATGACGGATTATGTTGTTTTTTATTTCTATTACGTTTGATTCATTTTACATATATTTGTTTATTATTGAAATTATTTTATATATTTTTTCTTAATATGATGGATGGTATGGTCTCCCCATGAATTATAAATTTCTTATAGTGCTAGTGAATGGCCTTTATAAATGTTAGTGTGTTCATTAAATCTTTTAGCACTCTAATATATTAAATATATAGTGAATTAAGAAGTTGAATTAAAAGTCACTTTATATAACTATTTCTATTATATTACGATTTGGAATTTGTTGAATATATATGGGATTTTATGTGAGATTATTATTGAACTTTATCATAATACAAGATAACTGAAAAATTATGTTCGAATATATTATATTTGATGGTATTTTTATTCTTCTTATGTTATTTTTTTTAATTGAGCAACACCAACTAATGTGAAAAATAAAATTTAGAATTTATTGTTTATTATAATTTTACTCTTATCCTGGAATGTAATGATAAAATTAGTTCATGGATTATATAGTAGAAAAATAATTCATGTATGAAAGTGGGGGTTCCCAATTCTTTGTAACAATTTTATATTATATCTATATTTATTGTAAAATGTTTTATTGGGAACATAAAAAATAATTACCATATAACTTGATAATGAAATTCTATATAATTGTAGAGCGAATTGGTTTTATTATAATGGTTTAAAATTAAATGACCTATTTATTGATTTTTCTTGTTAAATAACATAATAATAGAAACATTATTGGTTTTTGAAATATAAATTATTTATGAAATTTGATTTCTGTTAACCAAATATTTTGTTTACATGAATAATGTAAAATTGTTAATGAATTTATATTTAATATTTTGATTCATTTATATTCATGATGGTGTGATTTTATATATATATATATATAAGGCCAGAAGTAGTAGTGAACTTCTAATAATCATATGATTTGGGGATATCTGATAGAATTATTCAATATACATTAATATATTCCACAAAAATTATATAAATAATATTATAGATAGGGTTTTTGATTCTTGTTTTTTTAATTGTAATTAAAATCAACCGTGGAGATAGCCCCTAGAAAATTAGGATGGCCGAGATGACAATGTTCTAACAGCAATTATTTTTACGACCTTATTTTTATAGTAATAATTGATAAAATGTATGATCTACCATAGGTTCTTATTATATGTATTTTATTTATAGAGAGATACTTAGTAGGATGCATTGAATGCATTTGATCAATGCAATTTTTAAGATATATCACGAACACTTCTTTAGGTTTCATGGATCCCCATAGGTGGTGATTCTTTGGGCAGAGTCCATGAAAAATATTTATTAGTACCTCAAGATAACCCCATAGAAACTAATGATGATAGAAATGTAAATACCTTTAATGTAATAGTTTAGATTCAGTGAATTCATTATTATATTTTTACTAGATTAATGTGATTTCATCGCAATGAAGTACATAATTTTGCATTTCGGGAAAACAACATAAATAATTGAATGTCACACTATTAAAATTAACATCATATAAATCATCCTACAAATTTCACAATAAACCAAATATTTCCCTTTATGAATATCAATGCATAGTATCCATAAAACATTTCATTTCATAATTGGAAAGGCAACATACGATAAGGGTTAACTCATATACTCAAAAACAGTATGAGAGTATTCAATGTTATAATAAATAAATAATTCATCATGAATACATCATGGTAAATATCTAAAAATAAATTAAATATAATCAATAATATGTGCATGAAGGATAATTTGTATAGAATAAACAATGACCATATATTTCCATATAAATAACAAAATGCATATAGAATTTATCCCTTTATATTAAAAACAATTAAATACGTACATTCTCATTAATAAATAATCATATAATTAATGTAATAAAAATTATGGACACATTAAATTCATTATAATGGCCTTTTTCTTTGATATATTTCATTAATTGATATCGATTAAACAAAAAAAGAAGATATATTTTCTCTGGAGACCTATCAACACATTGACGAGCTATACAAGGAACTAACTATTGTATACCAACTCAAATTAATTCCTCATTTGAATGTGGGGTGACATAATAAATGATAAAAATAATTTTAAAAAATATAATTTTAAATTCTCGTACAATCCTTTGTCAATAAATATAATCATATACCATGTATATTAATGTGGTGAATGATTTCAAAAATAGTTCATTACTATTCAAACTAATTATATACCATTCGAATTGATAATAATTATCATATATATTGATCATATCCCTAGTTCACCAAAATTAGAAATATGTATTTTTACATTGATAAATAAGAAATTAAAAAAATGTTCGTTAAAAAATTTATTCTGAAAAATACCATTAAAACATTGAAAATCACTTTTTAAAAACGAATAAAAGTAAATAATTTTAGAAAAAATGACATCATATCTAATGCTTTCATTGGGGATGTGCACATTCTATGGGGACACACATCTGTCAGCCCCGCATTCGAAGCTTCCAATGGGAGACGGAATCATTGGCCTTTTTAGGGATGCTATCACCTTGATCAAAATCGAATGATGGGATGTCAGTATCTCCATCAATGGATTTATCCTCAGAATTTGTCTCATAGGTCGGGTGTCTCTAAAATATTAAGATGTTGTTTCTGAAACTCTTCTGAGATCCACATCGTTGTTGATACCAATTAATTACACATTTTCTGTCAATAAATTTTGATGGTTCATGTCATAGTAGTGACCATTGGTCAGGATAGTATACATGTTGGGCATTGTTGTCATTTCTGGACGTTGAATCCCCGGTACACCTGGATTTCCCATTGACAGGGCTACTTGATGGCGCAAAATCACGAGGTGTCCCCATTCAACTGCATGGTATCTTATGCCAGAGGCATGTCTCTATTATTTTCTTAGTCTGCCCATGTTTATCATGAGGTATGTTGTGAGTTTAAATTCTATTAGAGATAGGTCAGACTAATTTGATTATTGATAATAGTGGATCTTATGGGTACATTCTTAAGAGGGAGTACCCAAAATGTTCATCGAATTGATGGATCAGAACACCCAATTGAGATGGACCCAAAATGGTGTGTCCCTAAATAAGAGATATCTCACACCGTGAAGTCTTATTTGAACACCACAATGAAATAATCAAAGGATTGAGGGCCCTAATAAGGGAAACATGAATGTTTACCATTAGATTGGAATAAACCACATGGAGGCATCTTATGTACAATATATATAAGACACATATAAAACCCACCATTGTAAAAATGGTTGGTTTATGTATTTTGCACTGTGACTACACAAATAATGTAAGGAGAATCAATTTGATGGAAGTGGATTTTTTGAAGAGATGTCCTATAAGGATGAAATTATTCCCCTAGGATGTGGCAACACATGAAAAATTATGACGGATATGGAATCGAGGGGAAAATGACAGTGTTGGTCTTGAACCTCATGTAGGTTTCTTATATATCCCAATGGGTGGGAATAAATGTCCACATAATTATTGAATTGGGAGATGAGAGAAATTAAGAGTCGGTTTGTGAGAATGGATTCATGAATGAGACCAAAAATAAGTGGATCATTATGTTGAGGCATGATCTACCCAAAACAAAGTAGCTACAGTGAGTGTTCTGTATGGGACATGATTGATGGAATTGAACCTCATAGAGGATTCTGACATATCCCCATGGTAGGGAATTTATGTCCACATAATTCATGAAGTTAGATATAGAATAGGGGTGAGCACATAGGAGAGTGACCTAGAGACATGATGGGGAATAAACATGGTTGGCCACCCATTGCAAGAGGGAAACTCTTTAATGTAGAAGTATGGATTGAGTGTGGGGATTATGCATGGCTAGCAACCTGGGGGATCATAACACCACAAATATGAACAACCAATTTATTTATCCCTTGTTAGGATGTTGTCACATTAGGATGGTGCATCCCTAGGAGGGAGAAACAGAGTTTGCCATACGATTGGATTTGACATCATGGAGACATCTTATCTACCCTGTATAGAATACAGATATCAAAAACCACATAGTTCAGGGGATGAAATTTACTTTTAGGTGGAATGAGTTGAGAAACAATGTGAAATGGATAGGACAGATGGGTTACAGGCTTGAACCTCAGTGATGATTTCCATGACATAATGGACCAAAGGCCTCATTTTTTTATATTTTTATAACCCCTATTTCATGTGATGAGGGTGGACCCTTATGAGGCATGTATTCTTTGAGATTACATGACCCGTATGTCATAGGGAATATACAAAAAAATACATGAAACTGCTCCTCCCCAACTTCATCCTCTTGATATCAGTGCACCACCTTGACAATGCTTGTTTGGCAAGGATTCCTTTTCAAGCGTGGGTCGAACCCGATGGAAATTACATAACCTATTTTTTTGATAGTTCACTTAGCTTCTTCTATGGTGAATGTGTCTCCTATAAATAATTATCTAGAGTATATTAATTGTAGAGTATTTCTTTTCATTTAATTAAATTATTTTGGTGGCCTAATGTCCCTGAAGTGGACAAAAGGCATTGAGGTATCCCAAAGGCAATGATATGACCATAAATCCTTAATGGCCTGAAGGCCTTGGGTGGACTGGAGTCCATAAAGGACCTAGGGCCCAAACCGACAGCCCCAAAGCCAAAATGGATTATTAGTTCTAGCTTCTAATGTACTGTATAATGCCTTCTACATTTTCTATAACAGTGCTTCTAGAGTACTCCAGAAATTATGTCGCCACCCAGTATTGATATTAGGTCTCTTGGATGCATTTTTCATGTCCTCAAAAATATGGTTGAGGCTCTTTTGCATGGATTCTTTATATATATCTCCATGGCATGGATTCAATTTCCACGTAGTTCAAGGATGTGTGGTTTGAGGATTATGCGATATTTCGTTCCAAATAGTATTTCATGGTCAATGCTTACACTAATCCAACAATATAAAATCTTGGAAGGATAAATAATTGTTATTAATAGACATATAAATTATTTTGTGAAAGGTTTTTCAATGTGGAGTTGAGCAGGGCTTACGCCTAGTTAGCATACAAAATTAGAAACATGAAATCATGAGTGATTGGAGGATTAGGGAGTGGAATATTAGGTCTAACTCCATGATAAAAACATGAGGAGGGTGTCCATATGTACGAGGAAGATATATCCATCACACAAATAGAACCCTATCATGTTCGTTTTGGGATTACGCAAATGATTCCCGAAGCACACATGGTGACAAAGAACAAAGGGAATGAGAAGGTGGATTGAAAATGTGGGAACTGAAATTCCCCAAGTATCATCCTCTCTTTTTCTCTACTCAGTCCTACCACATATGCAACAACACATAGATTAGTGTCGTGTTTTGAATAAATGGGTATCAGGGCTGTTTAACTTCCTATAGCTCATATGATGAGGACACTATCCTCAACTGTTGGCCATACATAACATATACCAGCATGCACTTGGGGAAATGAAGGAACATGCAATTTCAAGTGCTGACAAGGTAGAGGAGTACTCCATCGAATAGTGCATGTTAGTGTATGTATGCAACAAAATATTATTTTTATTAGTGTACCTATTAAAGGAAACATTACATATGGAAGCACAACATGAATCAGTGCTTGAGGGACTACAAAATCACTGTGTCCAAGCCTCGAGGAATGCACGTAGGAGCTACACAAAATATAGTGGTGTTTCATGCAATAGGATGTTGGACATGGCTTCATAGGGTATATAAAACACATGTATCACATAGAGAGTGGTGTGTGTAAGAGAGAATGCATGTTCCCAAGATTGGAGTATGCGCACAGCATTGACATGTTGCAGACAATATAAAATCTTGTGAGAAATATTAGAATGAAATAAGTGAAATATTTCATGTGAGAAGGTTATTTTGAATGCAACTGCCTCAGAGTTAATGGAAATTGGTTAGGGTTAAGGCCAAGTGTGCCCAACCAAAGGGGGAATCATATTGGACCTATCACATAAGTTACAGTACCTTAATGAGATATAAATATTGTGTTCATGTAAGGGGCCATCTTATAGACATGAGAGTGATAGTTTCTCTTCTGGAATGGTACCCCAATGTGAAGGGGTATGCTTCTATTTTTCAGAAAAAACAACAAAGGTAGTTTGCAAGGGGGTCTACGACGAATATTGGATTTTTAACCACATTGGGAATTCAGGTTCTTATGCATATGCCCAATACCTTCTACACCATTTTATATCACTAGCGCACCTTAAATGTCTATTTTTTGGGATCACGGTGAGGAAGTACCCATTTGATGTCACATTGGGCACACTGAAATATTACTTTTGGATTTCAATCATGCGTACAAGAACCAAATTATTTGTGAATCTCCCATAGTCTCTACATGATTATCCGTTAATTTAAAATATTACTTTGGTTTTCTCGAATATTCCGATTTATTGCATAAAAATTCAGTGATAAAAAAACTATTCCCCTCAGAATCAGATCTAAATGGGAACCAGAAGGTTGGGTTCCTATAGAAATGCTGAAAATAATACCACATATCATGTGGTTCATGAAAGAACATCAACTTGACGAACACAACACTTTCAAGAACATAGATGAACTAGGGGGAAAACATTCATTCCTTTACATTCCTATGTAATGGGTGATTTTTCTCTCTTTTTCAAAAAATTCATTGTTCTGTGGTGAAGATCATGAAATTAGTTGCTGGATTACACACATCTATTTGTTCATTAATTCCACTAGAAAACATTTCTGGAAATGCATTTGTCATAATTTTTCATTTCATAATCCAATATTTCAAAAACCTGCATGTCTATTTCACCATTAATATTTTATTTCTCAGAAGACACTTTGTGCATTTAAGTCCTAACCGAAATGACCTATGAAAAGAATGATGCTAAGGTGGAGGATACCCATGATGTCCAGAGGGACGAGAGGATCACAAACCCATATATTATTTATTCTACATGGTTTGTATCTAATAATAACATTCTCTTCGTTATTTTAATGCAGGAAATACTGATTTTTTTTTGTGATTTCCTCTCGTGATAGAACACGAGCCATCTGGTAGAGGTGTTGATTTCGAGATTCGAAACAGATACTATGGGGTCATAGGTGATGCACAATGATAACCATAATTAAATCAACATAAAATTAAATAATATCCCAGAATGATAAACTGAGGAAATAGCAATTAAAATCATGAAAATGAATAATAGGACTTCCATGGGGAGTGAGCCAATTCCTGAGGAATCTCAGATAACAATGCGAGCAGTTTTAGGTGCAGAATCACCATTGAAAAAATGGATGGAATGAATAAGACATGTAGGTATTGGAGATATATTACAAGTGAATTGGAATGGGCGTACTGGGTACGCTAGTAATGTGAGCATTATGGGGTGGAGCTTCAACAAATCAGGTTATTCGATTCTATGTTTACATCGCAGTTCCATTTTGACAATTAGTAAGTGCTTTACCTGGATCTATTCATCTGGTGATCCCGTGATACAAATTATTTCCCCTTCCACCATGGGGAGGTCGGTATTATACATTTTAGAGAACCACTTAATTAGTTCAATTACCCTAGAAAGATATCATTATGATTATATTTTTCCAATAGAGAATGTCTATGGAGATTGGAAACACACCCACATTCTAACATGGAATCTTTTAGAGCTAGCTAAAGAGATACTAAAAATAAAGTACATCATGAAGGATATAAACTATTTGGGATGGTTTATCACCTTTATATAGTAGGAAAAGGTAGTGAAGAATCCATACTGAAGTAAGTATTGCTCAAACACATCAATGATGTGTATGGTAGTAACATAATCGATGGTCCTAGATACATGTAAGTACCAATCAAGGGACAACCATGTAAAAAAATTCCAGGACCAGAATGTATAATTTTCTTGGTTATATACTTACTTCATGATTGAGTGGGTTCTTCTAGTGAGGTACATTATAAATGGGGTCCACCTAGGTACATTAGTGATGGTCGGGATCAGGGTGTCCAAGAATAAGTTCAATCTGGAAGTGCATATGTAGTCTAGGTTGAACAACATTTTGGGGTGCATTACAAGAGGATGTAATCCAATGAGAATATGTGAACCATTTCAGATTAAACACGGTTATGTTTCAAATCACTAAGTTTATAATGTCTTCCGAAATTCCACATGTCCTCCAGGTGATAGTATGCGGCTACTCTACTAAATATTGTTAGAATCTAGCCTTTGATGCTTAATTACGAGGGTTTCAAACTCATGACTGGAAACCACAAAAACATTTATATCCAACTATTTTGGTCCCCGTATGGAGAGATAGTGGATGAAGGGCGAGTCCCATTAGAAAATAGGTAATATTTTTAATGTATCAGGGTTGTTTTTCTAATAGCCTAGATTAATGGGAATATATTTTGTGAACACAATGTGCCTTCATTGTTCTCTAGGCAGTTCAGGTGAATAGAGATGATGCCTACCAAAATGTACATATAAATCAAGAAGTATCATCATCCATGCAACCTTCAATAATTAGGTATCATTCTCACAACTATTGGTTTTGGAGATGTAATTGCATTCCCTCATACAAATTTTGATTCTTTCCCATCAACAGGGAATGTCGGATATTGGGAAGCAGTGTATCTGAAGCTAATTCTAATGAAATGAATTCGGTTATTAATGGAGTAAAGTGTAGAGTCAAGGTTAAGAGGGAGAATTCGAGGTGCTATTGGGGGAGTGAGGCTATTAGAAAGCATAATGGAAGGAACAATAGAATCTTGAACCTCATTGGAAGGAGTTTCCCAAGGTTTGGTCAAATATATGACCTCTTATGATAGGTTGTATAATTAAAGACCTCATGGACCAGCTATGGAAATCCACATGAAGAAACTGAAGAATATTCTATAGCCAACCACTCACACCATATTCCCCTACTTATAGTCCACATGGAGGATGATATACTGGTCAATGATAGTTGAAGTTCAATTGTGAATACTAGCACACACTAGTCTTCATATGCCAGATGTGGGGCGTATTCATGTCTGAATGGCGCACATTCATCGTCACCCTCAATACTTGACATCCATGGATTTGTATTCAATTGAATGTGGGTTTTATGAAGAACTATCTATCTTAGTCATTTTAATTCTCAGCCAATCAACTGACCATGATGAATTGACACTTGAGGATGACGATGATGATGGAGAAAAAAATGACAAATAAGAAGAAGAATAATATTAGGAGGATTAATAAGATGAGGAAGAAGAATTTGATGTGGAAGAAAAATATTGAGGCAAGGGTTCTCAAGGTACATTGTCCAATCAAAGGATCCCACACGAGAAAAAAAATTAGAGCCTCAAACACAAAACTTAGAAAAAAACTCAAGGATTCTCTCAAATCATATATTTCTATTCCCATTCAATTTTCATAACATGGATCATCTTGGAAACATATATCTTATCCAAAATAATTTTGGATACAATAATTAGGATATTCTTCCTATGGAGATTGAAAATGAACTTATTGATGTAGAAGGTCATCGACAAGTGCCCGCATATAGGACTGAGTGAGTAAAGGGACTGACAATAGCTGAAGTGGGAGGAGGACCAACCATAGCTGAAGTAGTCAGTGATGAGCCAAAATTAAGGGACGAAGTGCCAAACTCATTGTATTAGTCCATTACCACCATTCATAACATGCATGTGTCAATGACCATAGAATCTCATTCCATCGTTGTTATCCTAAAGTATCCAATGCCAATCATCATGTTTACAAACAATGTGGGATCTCCCATGGAGGCCACTCAAACAGTTACTTCAGAACATGACACATGTACACATAGCTAATGTATGTCTAAATATTTATGGAACTAATTATTCTTTTAGAGAACTCAACAAGACATGGTTTTAATTCATCATGCAGTTATCCAAGGACTTGAGGCACGAAAATATCTTGAGTCCTTGACATCTGTGGGAGATATACTAGGGTTTGTACCTATCCCCATAGAACAACCCATTAAAATTGGTCAATCACAATAACCTAGTGAGAAAGGAATTATGGTCACGAGTGATTTCATTGATAGGGTTGATATTGAATCTATTTGAGGCAAGGTCACTGAAGATGTAATGATTCTAGATGAGGACTATGTTTCCAAAAACCTTTTTGTTTTCCATGAGTATAGACCTATAGATCCTATGGGGTGGAAAATTATGACACTGGAGTTTTCAATGTTCGTCGCATGAAATGATGAAAGCATGTAAATGTATCAAACCCTTCTTCGAGAAATCAAATGAAGAAAGTCTATGTCATATGGTATCTCTCCTCATGTGTCTTCTCTTTCTCCTCACCGGATGGGTGAATTCCCACCATCAACATTTGATGATCTCAGATTATTTGAATGAGAAGATTCTAGATAGAATCCATTGTTTCAATGTTTTCTAGTTCCATATAAAATATGATAATATCTAGATGCTCTTTTTGGTTGATCAATAGGTCTGATGCCTTAAAAGGTGTTGAAAAAATGGGTAGAATTCATTGAAGCCGATATGATCTTGTTGAACAATTGTTTACCAAACTGCAAAGGCTCAGAAGATGGTGTTGCATGTAGGCCATCAAATGGTCTTGATCCATGCCGAGAGGGAATGAATCAAAGCCATAGGTAATGTGTTTGTCTCAATGGAGTTTAAAGAAGAAAGGTAGCTTAATTAGGGGAATCAACTCTAGTGTCTACAATCCTGGTTATGGTAGTATTGAAGTTGTACATTGAAGGGGATGATCCAGAGAGGTTGGGTTTTGGCCAAACTGATGTAACATATTCCATTCATTGTTTACTTATCCTGAGAAATAGGCATGGATTTAATTTTTTTATTCTTATTTTACTTAGTTTATCTCTATCATAACTATTTGGTAACTATAGATTAGTCCCTATGATCTTGTGGGTAATACTAGGTGTGAAAAATATTGTAAGACTACATAGTTGTAAAGACCCGAAGCCTGACGTACATTGACATTACATTACATTTGCGGAATACTTAGTACATAACAAAAACACACACACAAGGACCGTAATAGTTTAGTGTCTTTGGAAACTCGGAATATAATCTTCTAATCGTGGTGAAAGATCTTCAACATCTTCCATAAATATCTTCTTTTTTTATATACCTAAAACCTTTCTTTATATCCTGGTGAAAAGAAAACATAAAAGGGTGAGCTCAAATGCTCAGTAAGGGTAAACAAAAGAAATATCAATCACATCATATACATAAGCACATAACTTTTGGAAATCTTAACCTGCAAAAGAGATCATAATTTCATAACATGGGGTACATCATGGCAGTGAAATGTAATCACAATAATCATAACATAAAACATGAAACTTTGTGTCATTCACACATAATCATAGAGAATCATTTCTTGTTAGTCAAGACTCATTTCCAAGACTATCTTAGTGGACAAAGTCCCTTTCTAAATCGAGTAACCCTCGTTTCAGTCCTGTTTCACTGAACCGGTATAACCTACCGTTCCAGACCTGTCTATCTCATGAGATATAAAATCATTACCCAATGCATTGGAGGGAGATATAGGTCCCACCCATCTTACAATGAATCCTTTCTTATGTGTGCCACATAATCATAAAACATACATCATCGCATAACACATGTAACAAAAATGGGATTCTTGAAACATCATGACATCATAAATCAATTCATATAAGATAAAGGAATTCATAAAAATAATTCCATCACAGCATGATCAAATCAATGTAATAATAGGGATAAAAACATAACCCTTTATTATCTTATATGGAAAATAAATTTTGATAAAACACTTGAACTCCATTCTTGAGGAAAATATCCTTTCTTCTTCAAAAACATTTTTCCTTTCATAACATGTCATACAACTTTAAAATAAAATAAGTTGATTAAAAATAAACTTGAAAACTTGTAAAGGAAGCTTCTTGGAAAAAATTGTTTAAAAATCCATTCATGCCGTATAAGTTAAAAAAAACATTCTTCGTACTTTTGTCGGAAAAGTCAAAAAGTACCTCATACGAAAAACGACAAAAGATTCCTTTCATACATATTACTAAAAACTCACCGAAGGGTAAAAATGGATTTAAACAATTGTAGGTGGATGTAAATAATATTACATATTGATGAAACATGGATGTGGATGATAAAATACACCCCAGTAATTACCAAAGTAAATACAATCTCGGATAAAAGTGAGATTGTGATATTTCCCTTACCTTAGGTCCGATTTGCTTCGTATGTGTCTGAACCTCCTGTATAATGATTTAAATAATGTCATTGACTTATTATAGAATCATATTCATTGTTATGATATCATATATGGTTCACTTATGACATTATATTACCCGTTCTTTTGTAAATTCCATGTTAAAGAAGCGTTTTGGGTAAAATCGTTTCATTTATCGTAGGTGTTTTGACTTGTTGTTCTTGACATTATTATTACTTATATCATGATTTAATTACTTCCAGAATATAAAATATGATTTATATATCATATATATTCAGTATATATATATATATAATAGATAGAGAAATGAAATGAAAAACACCGTTCATGGAGACGGTAGTCCGTACGTACGCATGAACGCTGTTTTCCTTTCCCTATTCTCTTGAATGGAAGTAAGTAGATGACATACATATATATATATACATAAATCCAGTAGCTTTATAATGTCATATATTTCATTATTATTTCTTATATATACTTTATAATCATTCTTAAATGGTTAACATGGAGAATGAATCTCATCGCGTCGTGGAGACGGTAGTCCGTACGTATGCACGAGCGATGATATCATTTCCATAAATATTGAATTGAATTGGAGTGGATTATACAATATATCAGAATAAATATGATGTTTTAATAACTATGTATAGTTATTCTTTACACCATTATACCCATCCATGTAAGGTGGTGGTGGAAAATAGATTACACCACGGCGTGGAGACGGTATTCCGTACGTACGCACGCGCGGTGATTTCTTTTTCCGTAGGATAGATAGATGGTGAAATAGGGTTGTTTCATACTTATAATAACATATCAGTATATGAGTGATACTGTTGTTATTACTTAATAATGAAACAACCTAAGAAGAAGAAGTGGAAGAAGAAATAAAGATGAAAGAATTGGTAACGGTAATTACCTCTTCTTTGAAGCGCCTCTTTGAGACCTCCTCTTAGGGCACTAAAATTGGTCTTTGAGGAAGACCAGAACCTCTAGGATGTTGCTAGGGAAGTGGAGAAGAGATTTTGGCAGGGGTTGGCCGAGCTTGAGTGCTCAAATTGGTGTGAGGAGGAGAGGGAGGAGGTGTCCTTTTATAAGGGAGGAGAGGGGCACCTTAGGAATACCTCAAAATATTATTTTATATTAATGTCAAAATCGGTTTATAATGGTCCCAAGGGTCTTATTTCGAAGCTAAAGAGGGTATGGGTCGAAATCCTATCAAACAATAGGATTTAGACAAGTTTAGGTTCTTATTTTAACCTTATCAATTAGATTTAACTCTAAGTTAAATAATATAACTTTTACCGTGTCTTTTTGTTTTCTTTCACTATATGGTTAATACACTTACTATAACATGCCAAACGAACCCCAAATTGTTTATTATTAATATATATATCCTTATCTAAGTCATTTGGCCGAACCTTAGAATTTTAGGAATAAAATAACAATTAATAATATAATATTTTATTTAAAAACTATTTTTTGTCAATTTTGACAATATTTGATATATGATTTTTGTGAAAGTCATAACAGAATTATATGTTCGAACCAAGTTGATTAAATCAACACTAATATATCATAGTAACCTAGAAAATTAGTGGAATTCATAAAATGTCTTAAATTACATTCATTTGAGCATTTATAACATCAATTATGTTAATATTTCCTTAAAAGGGTAATTACTGCATCATCGTTGTGTCATAAATAAATTAATTTATTTAAAGTCTAAAAATTATAAATAAAATATCATTATGTAGGAAATATTTTTAGATTTCTAATGAATATTTATAGTCGAATTTATCTTATGTATAACCCCATATTAAAAATGTTTTAGTTATTAAACATTGATTTTAACTATTTTCACTATTCATTAAATGATATAATATTAAATGTCATAATCTAATCCATGTGGACCTAAATGGTCATATTATATTCATAAGGTTGATTTTGGTCGAATTATACTTATCCAATAGAATTAGGACATGTGTTAGGGTAATAGTAATATCATATTTACCCTTAGTTACCCTATTTACTATTAACCGTGGTAAAAAAAAGTAAAAAGTTACTATTCACCAAAAATTATTTTCATCTCATTGAACCACATTTTACTTACTGACATCAACCGTGTCTCTTGGATTTTTTAAATTACATTCACAGAAGCGGTAATATTAAGTTTTATGAATAATTCAGTTTTTTAACTACCACTTAGTAGTTTCACTATTCATCAAAAAATGAAGGTTTTCAGAAAAATGACAAAATTTCATCCTAAGATATATTTCATATTCCGAATTCAAAAATGAAGTCTATTTTACCAAATTCATATCATAGAATTTGCATTAATTAATTTTATAATTAAATCCCGCTGTTAAAACAAATAGCGTGTTTTTAAGAAACAATATCTATCAAAAGATTGACACTTGATTATGTCTGGTTTAAATGTGAAATTACATCCAATGACCAAAATTGTATTAAATTGTAAAAATATATTCTTAATATACTTTAAAACCACTCAAATTAATAATTTATCACTATTAATTATTTCGATTAAAAAAATTGTTTTTAATTATAATTTAGTAATTTTCACTATTCATCAGAATATGAAAGTTATCCGAAAAGTACCAAAATTTCACCTTAGGCTAAATTCGATACTCCGAATCCAAAAATGAAGTTCATTTTGAAAAATAAGATTTACAGAGTTTTAAAAAGTGGTTATTACTATTCATAACGGCTAGTTTGAATAATATTTTAATAGCATATCGTTGTTTAGTGAAACTCGGTATTGCGTATTACACACGCTATCGAGGAAGGTCGTGATTGCGTGTAATGCAAGGCAAGTCAAGGATGCGTGTTGTGCAAGCTCCTTTTTGTGTAGCGTACAACACAAGACATTAAAAAGAATATTTTTTATAAAATCTTGGGCTGTTACATTCTACCCCCCTTAAAATGAATTTCGCCCTCGAAATTCGTCGGGGTTATAAATGGTTTACTATTTGAAAGTTTCTTTAATAGAAACCCACATCGTAAAAAGGAATATCAAAACCAATATTTAAAAAAAAATATGAAACGTAACGGTTACCCAAATAAACTAATCATTGGGTTTCCACATAGGTGAAAATATGAATATGGAAGAGAAATCTAACCATCATGTTCTAATGGAGAGTGGTAGAGAACATGGCTATGGAAAAGCCAGTAATCACAAATCCATAGATTTGTGATGATATAAGGTACCATCTGATTCATCAGGTATAAGATCACTAGGACAACATTTTTGGTTTTCAAGATCATTTCCCTAAAGTTGAAAATTTGAATTAGAATAAATACTTACTTTATTTTGGTACAATATCACTGTTGTTCGTGCCTTGAACAATTTCCACTTCATCTCTTAAATAAATGAAGTTGAATTTGTTATTCATGAAGTGTTAGCAGATCATGTGATAGAATGACGGGTCATTCCATCTGTCTCAAACAAAAGGTTAGCAAAAATTATATGCATAATTCGATCTATAGTGAGATTAATCATATATGGTTCCTAAAATGGACTTATACTTCATATATCATACTGCTTAATATAATAAAACTAGTTTCTACTAAACAGGGACTTCCTGTAGGCCAGTGGTAGGCGATAAAGGCCAGTCGCACTTCGGTTGTGGGTTCGATTCCCACAGCCTTGTCCGAAGCGATGGGCTGTCGCCCGTCCTGCAGGTTGTCCTTTTTCTAAAACTACATTACTATAACATCCTATCAATAATATCAAAAGAAGAACTTCTTTAGGCTTATCCATAATACTGCAGTCCACTTTCATAACATAGTGAAAATGATTACCAGAGATTTAATACCATCGTTGATCCCCATATATCATAAGATATATCTTGTTGGACACATTCCAAACATTCAAAGGCCTTAATCTTGTACTCTATTGAATACCCATTGAACCTTAGTGAAAACTTGAATGCAGTTAAAAGTTAACACTTTCCACATACCAAAATCCTCAAAATTCTATATACTCAAACCATGATATCACTTAGTCCTTATATAAATCATGAGCTCATGAATACTGTTAAACATTTTGTTTTCTCGTTTTCCCTTCATTATGAGCATAATATCTCAATCTCTTTGAATACCACCTTAGACCAATACATAAATATTCCAATATTCCATGATAAAACATTATTTTGGAATCCCATTACATAAAAACTTAATCATTCCACCACATCGTTGTCATATTCAACATTGCCAATAGTGATCGCATGTGACTTCCCTTTGTCCTTTGCCTTAAGCGGTTTCTCATGTCGATCATCACTAACCCTTGGATTAGGGCATTTATTGGCATAATGTCCCATCTCCTTGCACTTGAAGCATTGAAGTGTTGGTTGTGCGTTCTCTGCAGTGTTTGCGTTATTCACTTCATTAGAATCCCTTTTTCCATTACTTCGACACTCAGCTGCTCGATGACCTTCTTTTCCACACTTAAAACATTTTCTAGTCCCTTTAAGACAATCTCCACCATGCTTCTTTCCACACTTTGTGCATAAGGAAACATTCATCTTCTTTTCACCATTATTCTGAGATTTCTCCTTGAACTCCATCTTTCGTTTCTTGTCAGAACCATGAGATGGATATGTAACACCAACTTCCATTTCTACCTTGATAGCACAACGCACAATTTCTTCATAGCTACTGAAGTCTCTTATAGCTAATGCCCTTCGAAGATTTGGTTTTAAGCCACTGAAAAATCGATCAACTTTACTTTCAGGTTGGATGATAATGCCAGATGCATACCTTGCAAGTCTTGTAAAATTCGCTTCGTATATACCAACAGATTCATCATCCTTTTTCTTTAGTTCAAGAAACTCCTTCTCCATCTTCGTTCGAAGAATACGAGGGAAGTACTTACTGAAAAACAAGTTCTTGAACTCGTCCCATTCCATGGAATCAATTTCATCTCTTTGCCTCGTATTCTTGATAAGATTCCACCATTGATCAGCTTCACCTTCCAAATGATATACTGCTAAGATGACTTTATCATGTTCAGAACATTGAAGAACTGAAAATATCTTTTCAGTAGTACTAATCCATTGTTCAGCAACTAATGGATCAGTAGACCCACTGAAAGAAGGCGGACGCTACCTCATGAAGGATTCAACAGAATGTTGCTCCTTCCTTTGCTCGTTTGGAAGTCCTTCATGATTCATAGCTTGAGAAAGTTGTGTGAGCATGGCTACAAGATTTTTCATTCCATCTGACATATCGTTTGGTTGCTCAGGGGGACAATCATTGCATTGTCCATTGCATTGATCAACACGGTTCCTTCGGGTTCCAGCCATCGTCTAAAACCCCAAAAAAATAGTGTGACAGGCAAAAATCATGCTAGGGAAAACAACATAATAAAGGGGTAGTACCCTCAATATCTAACATCTTAGGTTAAATTCTAAGATCGTTAGAGAAATTCTAGGACTATAACCTATACGTATACTTAACCTTAGAGACATCCCTAGACATACCTTAGAAATATCTCTAGGGATCTCACTAACTTTTTCGCATCCTAGTTTCCAAAGGTTGACTAAAACTTTCCTCTGATACCAACTGTAGAGACCCGTATCTTGACGTACATTGAAATTACATTACATTTGCGGAATACTTAGTACATAACAAAAACACACACACAAGGACCGTAATAGTTTAGTGTCTTTGGAAACTCGGAATATAATCTTCTAATCGTGGTGAAAGATCTTCAACATCTCCCATAAAGATCTTCGTTTTTTTATACCTAAAACCTTTCTTTATATCCTGGGGAAAAGAAAACAGAAAAGGGTGAGCTCAAATGCTCAGTAAGGGTAAACAAAAGAAATATCAATCACATCATATACATAAGCACATAACTTTTGGAAATCTTAACCTGCAAAAGAGATCATAATTTCATAACATGGGGTAAATCATGGCAGTGAAATGTAATCACAATAATCATAACATAAAAAAATGAAACTTTGTGGAATTCACACATAATCATAAAGAATCATTTCTTGTTAGTCAAGACTCATTGCCAAGACTATCTTAGTGGACAAAGTCCCTTTCTGAATCGAGTAACCCTCATTTCAGTACTGTTTCACTGAACCGGTATAACCTACCGTTCCAGCCCTGTCTATCTCATGAGATATAAATTCATTACCCAATGCATTGGAGGGAGATATAGGTCCCACCCATCTTATAATGAATCCTTTCTTATGTGTGCCACATAATCATAAAACATACATCATCGCATAACACATGTAACAAAAATGGGATTCTTGAAACATCATGACATCATAAATCAATTCATATAAGATAAAGGAATTCATAAAAATAATTCCATCATAGCATGATCAAATCAATGTAATAATAGGGATAAAAACAGAACCCTTTATTATCTTAGATGGAAAATAAATTTTGATAAAACACTTGAACTCCATTCTTGAGGAAAATATCCTTTCTTCTTCAAAAACATTTTTCCTTTCATAACATGTCATACAACTTTAAAAAAAAGAAGTTGATTAAAAATAAACTTGAAAACTTGTAAAGGAAGCTTCTTGGAAATAATTTTTTAAAAATCCATTCATGCCGTATATGTTAAAGAAAAAACATTCTTCGTACTTTTGTCGGAAAAGTCAAAAAGTACCTCGTACGAAAAACGACAAAAGATTCCTTTCATACATATTACTAAAAACTCACCGAAGGGTAAAAATGGATTTAAACAATTGTAGGTGGATGTAAATAATATTACATATTTATGAAACATGGATGTGGATGATAAAATACACCCCAGTAATTACCAAAGTAAATACAATCTCGGATAAAAGTGAGATTGTGATATTTCCCTTACCTTAGGTCCGATTTGCTTCGTATGTGTCCGAACCTCCTGTATAATGATTTAAATAATGTCATTGACTTATTATAGAATCATATTCATTGTTATGATATCTTATATGGTTCACTTATGACATTATATTACCCGTTCTTTTGTAAATTCCATGTTAAAGAAGCGTTTTGGGTAAAATCGTTTCATTTATCGTAGGTGTTTTGACTTGTTGTTCTTGACATTATTATTACTTATATCATGATTTACTTACTTCCAGAATATAAAATATGATTTATATATCATATATATTCAGTATATATATATATAATAGATAGATAAATGAAATGAAAAACACCGTTCATGGAGACGGTAGTCCGTACGTACGCATGAACGCTGTTTTCCTTTCCCTATTGTCTTGAATGTAAGTAAGTAGATGAAATAAATATATATATATACATATATCCCGTAGCTTTATAATGTCATATATTTCATTATTATTTCTTATATATACTTTATAATCATTCTTAAATGGTTAACATGGAGAATGAATCTCATCGCGTCGTGGAGACGGTAGTCCGTACGTATGCACGAGCGATGATATCATTTCCATAAATATTGAATTGAATTGGAGTGGATTATAAAATATATCAGAATCAATATGATTTTTTAATAACTATGTATAGTTATTCTTTACACCATTATACCCATCCATGTAAGGTGGTGGTGGAAAATAGATTACACCACGGCGTGGAGACGGTATTCCGTACGTACGCACGTGCGGTGATTTCTTTTTCCGTATGATAGATAGATGGTGAAATAGGGTTGTATCATACTTATAATAACATATCAGTATATGAGTGATACTGATGTTATTAATTAATAATGAAACAACCTAAGAAGAAGAAGTGGAAGAAGAAATAAAGATGAAAGAATTGGTAACGGTAATTACCTCTTCTTTGAAGTGCCTCTTTGAGACCTCCTCTTAGGGCACTAAAATTGGTCTTTTAGGAAGACCAGAACCTCTAGGATGTTTCTAGGGAAGTGGAGAAGAGATTTCGGTAGGGTTTGCCCGAGCTTGAGTGCTCAAATTGGTGTGAGGAGGAGGGGGAGGAGGTGTCCTTTTATAAGGGAGGAGAGGGGCACCTTGGGAATACCTCAAAATATTATTTTATATTAATGTCAAAATAGGTTTATAATGGTTCCAAAGGGTCTTATTTCGAAGCTAAAGTGGGGATGGGTCGAAATCCTATCAACCAATAGGATTTAGACAAGTTTAGGTTCTTATTTTAACCTTATCAATTAGATTTAACTCTAAGTTAAATAATTTAACTTTTACCGTGTCTTTTTGTTTTCTTTCACTATATGGTTAATAAACTTACTATAACATGCCAAACGAACCCCAAATTGTTTATTATTAATATATATATTTTTATCTAAGTCATTTGGCCGATCCTTAGATTTTTAGGAATAAAATAACAATTAATAATATAATATTTTATTTAAAAACTATTTTGTGTCAATTTTGACACTATTTGATATATGATTTTTGGGAAAGTCATAACAGAATTATATGTTAAAACCAAGTTGATTAAATCAACACTAATATATCATAGTAACCTAGAAAATTAGTGGAATTCATAAAATGTCTTAAATTACATTCATTTGAGCATTTATAACATCAATTATGTTAATATTTCCTTAAAAGGGTAATTACTGCATCATCGTTGTGTCATAAATAAATTAATTTATTTAAAGTCTAAAAATTATAAATAAACTATCATTATGTAGGAAAGCTTTTGAGCTTTCTAATGAATATTTATAGTCGAATTTATCTTATGTATAACCCCATATTAAAAATGTTTTAGTTATTAAACTTTGATTTTAACTATTTTAACTATTCATTAAATAATATAATATTAAATGTCATAATCTAATCCAAGTGGACCTAAATGGTCATATTATATTCATAAGGTTGATTTTGGTCGAATTACACTTATCCAATAGAATTAGGACATGTGTTAGGGTAATAGTAATATCATATTTACCCTTAGTTAATCTATTTACTATTAACCGTGGTAAAAAAAAGTAAAAAGTTACTATTCACCAAAAATTATTTTCATCTCATTGAACCACATTTTACTTACTGACATCAACCGTGTCTCTCGGATTTTTGAAATTCCATTCACAGAAGCGGTAAAATTAAGTTTTATGAATAATTCAGTTTTTTAACTACCACTTAGTAGTTTCACTATTCATCAAAAAATGAAGGTTTTCAGAAAAATGCCAAAATTTCATCCTAAGCTATATTTCATATTCCGAATTCAAAAATGAAGTCTATTTTACCAAATTCATATCATAGAATTTGCATTAATTAATTTTATAATTAAATCCCACTGTTAAAACAAATAGCGTGTTTTTAAGAAACAATATCTATCAAAAGATTGACACTTGATTATGTCTGGTTTAAATGTGAAATTACATCCAATGACCAAAATTGTATTAAATTGTAAAAATATATTCTAAATATACTTTAAAACCACTCAAATTAATAATTTATCACTATTAATTATTTCGATTAAAAAAGTTGTTTTTAATTATAATTTAGTAATTTTCACTATTCATCAGAATATGAAAGTTATCCGAAAAGTACCAAAATTTCACCTTAGGCTAAATTCGATACTCCGGATTCAAAAATGAAGTTCATTTTGAAAAATAAGATTTACAGAGTTTTAAAAAGTTGTTATTACTATTCATAACGGCTAGTTTTAATAATATTTTAATAGCATATCGTTGTTTAGTGAAACTCGGTATTGCGTATTACACATGCTATCGAGGAAGGTCGTGATTGCGTGTAATGCAAGGCAAGTCAAGGATGCGTGTTGTGAAAGCTCCTTTTGGTGTAGCGTACAACACAAGACATTAAAAAGAATATTTTTTATAAAATCTTGGGCTGTTACAATAGTCATCCAATTTAGGTATGATAGTTCCAACTAAACATTGAATACTTGGGGTATGGTGTTGTTAATTGGCCGCTCAATGTTTTCAGGCAGTGCGAGGTTGTGACTAAAGGGTAAGGTTCCTATAATATCCATCACTCATTTCTTAGTGTTCTCTGTTGCACAGTCGAGTTGATAACAAGGTATAAAAAATCCATCCAAATAGATGGGAATAAGTGGTATGAGTCAAGATACCCATAATTTGAAACATAGTGATGAAGGGGAGACAATAATAGAAAACAGTTGATATTATTTGAAATGAATCACATATATATCTAGATTGAAATGGGGACAACAAACAAGGGACAACCGCTTATCGTATTCAAAAACATGGGGCCTAACACGAAATGTTATCTGATGACTTACAAAAAAATACCCTAGGATGGAATGTGAGCCAAAATAGAACATAACTATATGGTTATGTGGTTCTATCTGACAAGAAATATAATGAGGAATTAAATAAATTCTATATAAAGAGTTGAGATAGAGTAATGGGATACACAAAAGGATTCCTACACAATTGAAACAATGATACATTGAAATAATCACAAGGTATGGTCATATTTTCCTGAATAAATACTAATCCTACTTCCAGACAGGTCCTCCCAAGTGAGGTATTATAATGTCATGTAGTTTTAAGTCATGAAAATATGCATGATAAGAACATATTTTAGTGTCATACGGTTAGGATGAATCATGGAATAGTTTACCATTATGTGAATAGGATATTTCACATAGTATAATGTCATACTTCTAGGACCATAGATGAGAGTTTAATGTCATGTAACATTGTTTAGGGACTCCAATTTTGTGTTCATATACTTTTTTAACAACTATTAGGAGAAAATATCTAGAACGCTTAATGAACGTGTTGTTGGGACTGAAGACAAAATATAACAGCATCACTATGCATCCAGTAAGGATGGGTATCGAACTGTGAATAGTTCCTTGAATTCTATGTATTTTACTATAATGAGATGTGGATAAAGGTTATTCCACATGATTAAGGGGAAACAGTATTGATGATGCTCCCAGTTTTAATGATATGAGCATCACTCCTTTTTCCATAAGGATGGAAATCAAGGCGCACATAGTATTGATGTGGTTCTACCGTGATGGTTCTACTCATGAACATGGAATAGAGGTCTCTGATGTATATTGTTTTTATATCAATTTTTTAAGTGACGAACCCAAGATAAAAATTCTCGGGGCCACTATGAGAATAAGGCCATAGGAATTCTTGACAAGAGGTAGGATAATAAATAGTACCATGAGAAGTGCTATCTATAGTGAGAACACCAAAATGTTGTTCTATTTGTAATCATACGTCCTGGAAAATGATGCATCAGTTTATGTTCTAATGACAAGGATGAAATAAATACCATAACATCATATGGTAAGGACATAACAAATTAATGTCATGTGGGAAAATTCAAAATGATTTAATATCATATTGTATAGATGAAAGATATTTCTGTTTAAGGTCATGTATCTCAGGCCTTAATGTTAAATATTCCTATATGTGGTTATCAACCATCCAATACCCCAAATACCATGGGATCCAAGCTTGGTTCAAAAAAAATATAGTGATTTGAGGCTTTCCCCATCACAAGAGAGTGTACAAGAGTGAAAAGTGGAATTATATGTAGTAAAATCCAAACCATGAAAATATTCATATTCAACCTGATGGGATGAATGATGTAACACAAGGGGTGTTGATAACAATCAAGGTCAATGGGGGAATAATTACATGAACCACAATATCGAATATTTATGACGTAGTGAAGGAATCATGAGGATAGGTCATAAATGTTGACTGAATTTGAAAAATTGTACCTGTATAGTGTGAACTAGGATGGGATTAAATAAATCTGGGTTGGACACTAAACATATTCGCAACATTGGACCTATCTCAAAATGATTATCGATAGCCTTTGAGACAATGAACAAATACATTACGTGATCAATAAGGCTGATTATCCATATTGTTAGAGGGGTCCCTTTATATGTGAATGATTATGGAATCCTATATAATGGTACACTTGATGCATTGAGTTGGGGAGAAAGAATTTCCATGTAGAATCCAAAAAACTATGTCCTAAAACATAGTACATCTAAAGACATTGGTGAGGTATAATAGAGATTGAGGTGACCAGTTAAGAGGGGGAAAATCGAGGAGATAAGTTGAAGAAAAAGAAAACATAGGTCGATGAACATGGGGTAGGACTCAAAGACAAAGTGTTCGGTTGACACTAAACATCCCCTAAATATGTGAATCAATCTACATGTTGTTCTAAAAATACATTTAGATTATCCTCATCCATCTAAGATAGATGTGGTAGAGGTTTATAAAGAGAAATATGATTGTTTTATTTTATAAATATCCAAAACAAATAGGGATGAATGATGTCCATGTTCCACAAAAATAAATAGAATAGTAGATAATTCCGGCCAACGGGTCAGGAGAAGGAATAGAAGATCCTAGGATTGGACCTAAGAACAATTTTTCTAAGCATTCATATGTATCCCTTAAATATGGGAATCAAGCCATACGTAGTTCTAGAAATTTCATGAGGTTTAACATCATGTGGTAATGATGAAATGATTACGGGCCTGAAGGGAGTTTGTAGGTTGTGGGAAATAAAACCCAATGTTAATGAGGATAAATGATGTCCACACAATAAAAAACACTCAAAGAGGGGAACATGGTGAATAGGTCATGAAATATTGAAATTAGCAATGTGCGTGGTTTTTTTTAATGTTGCTCATGACAGAGGGTAACTTATTTTATAGTAATCCATAAACTACCATAAATTCCATTTATTTTAATAGCTTACATGTTGGAAAATAATTTTAACATCATGTATGATGGGAGGGATATTAATTTTAGGTCATAGGATTCAGACCATGTGGTGGGATGTAAAGTCCATAATGGTTGAGGAACCTAGGGCTGGACTGAATGATGAAATGATTTGGAATATCATTATATCCCATAGGGATCATAATAACGCCATACGTGGTGAAATTATTGTAAACCCATTATTTATTAATACCAAAAATCCCTCATACCACATAAGGTAATCACAAATGTTTTTGTGGTAAGGGGCCAGTGGAAAGAGAATATTTTTGGGTCCTAGGGTTGGATATAGGGGGAAATGTTTGGGCATTTCACAATATCCCATAAAGATGATAATCCATCCATATGTTGTTCTGGAAATGTACGGTATCTTAGCATCATGTGTTACAGAATTAGATAAAGAGAGGTATTCATAAGGGGTAATGTGGTGTGGTTGTTTCATACACGATGTGAATGAGGTCTAATAACTTTTACACCACACCATATGCTACCAAAAATAATATCATGTCATAAAACTGTAAATGGGGAACATGGAGATGAAACCAAAGAAAAAATGTTTTGGTATAGAAACATATCTTATGATGGAAGGAATTAGGCGACACATAATTCTGATATTCCATGACAATTAACATGATACAGTAATGATCAAGTTTAAGGATGAAATATCTATGTAGAAGGGTACATGATGCGACCATTATAATCCTAATGTGAATGATGTCAAAAGAGGCCACATACCACACAAATTGCATTTCTCAAATATAACTAATCATAGATTTGAAAATAAAGAGATGGTAGATTTTTTGGACTGTACATAATTACAATGTGTCTAGGTGTTCCTTTGTATCCTACGAGGGAAGGAATCTAGTAATAAAACGGTCATGAAATGTTGTGGAGTTTTATTTCATGCGATAAGGATTAGGTGAAAATTTAATGTCATGGGGGGTGAGGAATGAATGAGACAACAATTAACCATCATGCTAGATTCTTGTTTTGTTTTAAAATCATATAGGATGATGATAATAAGTATTTTTATATATTGCATCCCAGAATGATTTCATGTTTTAATTTCATGTAGGGAGGATGAAGAGAGATCATAGTTTAGGGCCATAGAGATCTTAAAACAAGATGTGTTTCAATTTGGAATCATTGTACTTTATATTGAATGATCACTTATGTGATGTACTACTTTATGAATTTTGAATTTTTGGGAGGATTAATATGTAGACCATCCATGGTGACCATGGATTACACATCATTGTGGAAAACCTTGTCAATTATCTAAGGTACCTTCAATTTGGGATCCAACATTTGTGTAATCCTACCTAGTATCTTATATATTTTTAGGGCCATCACCATTTGGCTTTGTGAGAAATATTAGAGATGAACATTATTTTTTAAATCTATGTCAATGTTATTTTGGTGTCTCTCGAGGTTGTGTATAGAATGAGTCATGTTCTCATTTAGAGATTATAGGTCATCTAGACATACTTCAACTACTCTTTTTGCCTTATGATCCTACCTGGCTATATGATGTGATGATAAAAGAATCTCTATGGGAATGACTACCTTTGATCCAAACACTATGAAATATGGTGCCACATGGGTGGATTTATGATTCAATGTCTAGTATTCCTAGAGAGTGTTGGTCGGTTAGTCTTTCTACCTTTTCATATTCTGACCATCCATTATTTAGAGAATTATAGGGAGTTTATTATCAAAATCAATGATCATCTCAAATTATTGTTCATGATTTAATGTAGTATGGATGGAACAAATATTGCACAAAGCATACATTTTATTTACCTCAACTACTCTGATTTTGGTGTCTTCTTTGGTTAGAACAACATGTGGGACTCCAAATTGGTGGATGATGTTATAACAAATGAAATAAAAGATAGAACATGTTTTTATTTCCTTTATGGTAATTTACTCTTTCCAATTAGAAAATAAATCTATTGCGTTCTGGATAAACCTGCTCTGGTGAGTTGTTTCTAGTGGATACAGTCTAATGACATTAATTACCCAAACCACAAAGGGACAAGATTATTTCCAAGAGAGGAAATTTTTTGGCGGCCGATGCACATAATTAAAAAGAATATAGCATTCATGACACCTATTGGTGGAAATGATTCTTTCATGGACCATGGTGGGACAAAAGTATCCAACCTTTGAATCTGAGGGCAGTGTTCAAACCCTTTCGGATGAGCTCTACGGGAACGGGCATAAACATCTTGCATAACCTAGTGTATTTACACTATGTGAATGAAACATAATATAATTCCGTCAAACCCATGTCTATATTGGATCTTCAAAAGTTTTGACCACTCTGGGGGGTGAACTATACTACGTGACGATGGGTTCCCTTGTGTTCAGCATTATCTGTCAGGAGATTTACGAGATTGACGTACTCAAAAAAATGTGATGTCCAATAAGGGGTATCTTCTAGTGTTGTGTATTGGGGACCTAGATGTCCCGATTATCATTCCAAAATGGTAATATGTATAACATACTAGGTATCATCATCTTCTGGAGTGAGGGGAGCGATATATCTTTAATGCGTGACATGGATAATGTAATCATTCTGGCCAGCCCCTACAAGTGATGCTAAAAGAATGGAAAATGCTTTAGAGTGAACTTTCTATGACCACAGAACATGATTACTCATTGTTATAGAATGGAACTAGGCCATATGAAAGAGAGTGCACTATAATAGTGGCACAATATCTAGTATTGAAAGGATTTTTTCACTATTGATATGCTTGATTACCAGTTCGAAGTCCCATATCTTATGTATGAGATGAAAATCAATCTCGAGGGCTAGTTTGTGACTAGTGAGGGGGTTCCGATTCTATGACTCGTTATTTCTAAAACCATCTAAAAATAGTATGGAATTGGGTTGGAATTCCAATGTAAGTGTGGTGAAGATGATATCAAATCCTACATTGTTAAATCTAGGATCATTGAATCCTCTACCAGTTGGGAATTCAGAAGCACCATTGAAGTGAATATCCCAAAATGACAAAACATGGTATTTTTAGAAGATTTACTCGTATAGAAAATAATGATTGAGGAACTACTCAATGGGGGAAGGATTTGTACTAATAATGTTTTCCATCACTTGAACCATGAAATTTTTATTGTGGAATGATCATGATGTTGATCTACTGAAGGATTGCTAACCAAAAAGCTAGATGTACAATCAATGTGGGCTAGTTCAGACTATACTACAATGTGCCTATGTGAGACACTAGCTGTATGTCATGTTGATTTCGGTGATTTCACAATTTGTTATCAATGAATACCCGTATGAGGAATTTTTTATCGATAGTGATATATCTTGTCTCTCTATCGAGTAGCATTCAGATGAGATAGTATAAAATAATCTTTTTCCTATCTTTATTCTTATATGTTTGAATAAAGCTGATGGACTTTTAAATAGTGGTTATATAATGGACTAGCGGCTTTCTAGAGATGATTTGCATCATAACATGGGGCTATAGCAGGTACTTCTTGATCTCTTCAAATATGGCCACAGACTCTTCATCACATAGGTAGTTGGATACTTTATTCATGATCCAGTAAAATGGATTACACATTCCATCCAGATTATTAATGAATCAGTATATGTAGGATATGTTTACTTGAAATCATCAGTTCTCCGTTAGGTTTATCGGAAGATGCAATTAATTGATGGCCTTGATCCTCTATAGATCAATCTCGACGCCTCTGTATATGACAACAATGATGAGGAATATTCCATAGGTTACCCTGAAGACACACTTCATGGGGTTCACGTTTAGATGGCAGGGGTGGAGAAATGGATACAGTTTCTCATGATTTATGATATTTTCCTGACACTGGTGGGATGTGACCACCAAGTCATCCACATAGAATTCCAATAATATCCCAAGGATTGTCTTGAATGGGCATTGTATGGCACATTGATAGGTGAAACATTCATTCTTTAGAGAAAAGAGGAATTACATGGAAATAGAAAGTAACTCATAAGGCTCTAAAGGAGGTACATTTTTCATCCTCAAGGTCCATTAATTTTTCATTATATCAAAAATAAACACCCATGACGTAGAGTTCTATAATCTGGTGATAGCATCGATGAATTGTTATTTCGTAGGAAGTAGAAAATAATTCTGTAGATAGTGATGGTTGAGATCCCATATGCATATTCATGATCTAATCTATTTTTTCTTATTTATTATGGGAATTATGTTTTCTGTCCATCTTTTTTATGGAATTCATTGAAAATTTTGGTTCTAATTATCTTATGATATTTAGCGTCAACTATGGAACCATGATTGGGGAGCATATTTATTAGAGGATGTTAAAACCCATGATTTTTTATCAGGAGACCATGGTTGTGTAAAGAGACATGAGGATACAATCATGCTATATTTCGATCACTCTAGGTGATTAAATTTTGATGATTATTTAGAAAATCCTTACACTACTTGTAATCCTCTACAAAAAAGGTTCTTTTGACCAGTGATTTTTTAGATCAGTCATGGTGTCATCATTCTCTTGTACCAATTCATTAACAATAGAGGAGACTACATCCTTAACCACAGGAGGAGTTTCCTCGAAATCCTATTCATTTTCCATAACAAGAGACTCATCGTCCGGGGAATTTTTTTGAGATGGATGATTTATTGGAATGATGGTGTCAGCTTGAGCGGTGGTGGAATATTCATTGGGGGGACATATGTGTTGTTGAAACAATGACAACCAATGATGTTAATCTAATTCCCTCAGTCCTTGGACCCAATGGGCCATGCCTTATAATATAAAAGCAATCATGGCATGTTGGCATGAGTTGCTTCAACCCAACCCGAAAACCACGCAAGTATGGAATATTGATTTTTCTATGGGAAAAACATCTAGAATACCATACTGGGGTAAGGGTTTCTAGTATCACTCTATACTAATTGATGATGGAGTAAAAAGAGATATTATTTGTTATGAACTTTCTCTTTAAGCAAGATATGACAAACCAAAGTCCCATGTCTAGGTTCATGGCCGCTAATCGGTGAATTCAAAGGATATGTGAATCATCCATGTATATCAATGGTTCATCAACAATGATATTTTTCTCCAAATCATTTTCATAAACATTCTTTTACTAGATCCTGTAGATGTTGACATCCTATTAGCAGGCTTCAATAGAGTCAATGGGAGACACATCACCTTCGATAATTCCCACTCGGCCATTAATCGAGTACATGCAACATTTTTTATATGAGGATGGGAATATTTCATGTATATGGATATAGGATCTACACATCAGTGCATAGTAGGTAGTGTCCTGTTTGACATCCATGAACTCTGTGTTGGAAATATGGAAACCAAATAGGGTTTTTTGGCGGATATTTCAATGAGGTTTCTGCTCTGTTCTTTCATAACATTTAATATTCATGTTATAAAGATACATAACTATTTCAAAAATTCCCAATTTTTGGATAATTTGGGTCTAGAAAAAATTCATCTAGAACCATTGATGTTGAGATAAAATTATAATTCCATACCACTGAGCAGACCAGTAATGTACAATGGGTGGATGTTCCCTTATATAGGAAAACATTGATCTCCTCCTAAAAAGTAAATTATTTCTTGACATTCTGCATGTTTAGTTTCCTCATCATTGAATGCATCCATGCCTTCTACATCTATTTAAAATTTGAGGGGGATTCTTAATGTTTTTTCTAGGGATCCATGCATATCTACTAATATGAGGAAATCCTCAAGGAATAAGATAATCACAATAATGATTTAATGGTCCATTAAAACAACATACATCAGTGAAATGACAACATTTATACCAATATGAGGATTCTCTATGGTAGGAGGTATGATAAACAATATAGGTCAAACCAATGGATTTTGGATACTAATGGAGGTATCATTTTTCTCACTAGATTATTCTCATATGATGACCACCATATTATTTTCATATGACTGGGTGAAAGTCATAGATGTATGTGGTTGATCATAGCATGGTTGTTGTGGATAAACATTGTTGAGTAGAAAAAATTACATGGGAAGTGAATATGATGAAACATGTTGAGAGGATTATGCATTTTTATCTGTGCTCTATGCCTATTGTCTGGTCATAGTGGAAATCATGGGTTGGACAGAAGAACTGAATGACACACATTAATTGTTCACATATCCATGGTTTCATCGACACTCGCATCAACTAGAGAGATTAAGAGGTTATCACTAGAATTCAACATCATCGAGGACTATTTATGTGGCCACCAGATTTATTGTTTTCATTGAGGAATACTATTAATCATCAAATGAGGGATCCTCCATTTCTGGGTGGATTCCAGGGGAAATTTCCATATTTGAAGGCATTAAATATCAACGATTACATGACAAATTATGTACTGGGGGATATATTTTATTCCCCTTACATCATTGATGAATTCCCTCCTGAGAGGGAGATGGATGAGATATATATGCATATGTATTATCTTGTAGTACCAAAATGAAGACATAATGCTCAGGTTGATTCAGATTGGAACAAACAATTCCATGGGAATGAGTAAAATCCATGGGTTCTATCTAGTCATCATTTTCCTATGACCTTGAGAAAAAGCTCTATTTATATTCACCCTCACTGTCATAATCACGATGTGAAAACTCACATGACACATATTTAAAGGCCAGAAAAAATCTGACTATATTGTTATCAACTTGGTCCTGGAGCAATTTCATGAACATTTAACCTATATTTAGATTGTGTCCAGGGAAGCAATGATAGAGGAAGTAATTTGCGTGATCAGTGATATCTTTCACTTTGGACCTCCTTCAATCTAGAAACCATTGGATTCCATAGTCCATGGAATATCGAAAATTGTCAGGAAAATTGAATTGATTAAATGAGTATGATCGGATTCCCTAATCTACGAAATGGATCCTGGGAGCCTGGCCCAGATGGGGGGTTAGACCCAGGTGAGTGGGTGGAATTTGGTTGTCTCTCGTCGCTTATAGGGGTGCATTACATGGATTCCCCTTCAAATTATGAGGTAGGTGATGATGAGTTTGTGGCTAATCTGGTGGCTGAGCATTAGGAAAAGTCCTTTAAAAAAGATGTTGAGGTTCCACAACTGGTAACAATTAAATTAGTCTGGTATCCACTACTTGTGAAATAATAGTAGTGTCAACCATAGAGACTATTCTTGGAGTAGTGGCGGGTGGCGTCGACTGTGCCTATATGGATTTCACCCAGGCATTCCCTCGTAATTTATCCTTGTTAGTGAAATCCTTGAATCTTTGTGGAGTGTTCTGAGTTATGATAGATGGTAGAAATTCAATCTTCACATTTCTGATGAACATTATTAGAAAATTCACTTGATTTAGTAACACGTAGAGTGAATATGTGAGCCATTACAATGGGATATAATGTCTATGAATTTCATAACCAACCATTTATTTCACATTAAGGGGTCAGAAGTACTATTTTTATTGGTGGTTTAATTGAATAGGTAAGGAAAGTTCATGTGATTTTCTTTCCAACTAGATATGGACATGAAAAGTAAGTGGTTGTACTAGAAACATTTGGGGCATTCCAGGGTCTATATGAAGTAACAGAGCTTAGCGACCTCCTACTGTGCAAGTTTCCCAAGCACTGGTCCAAACCTAGAAATAAATTGTTCCATTTGCTGTAGCGGGTCACTGATCCCATAGAAAGGGGAAAAGGTAGGATTCATGTTTCTCGGGTGTATTGGAATATTAGAAACCCAAGTATAATATGGTGTGACATTATGTGTGAGAAACTATTTTCACGTTTCATGAGCCTCGAGAAAGTCAATGAGAGTATCCATCAGATCCGCATTATATGTATTTCTCTCTAGGTGAGGGATCTTCTCAACAATTGTGTTAGCGGGTTCTTCGTCGTGATAATATATCCTAGAGGCTCATATAGAGAATATTGTAATTAAACAATGGTATATAGGAGGAACTACCTATAGAGGGGTTGGAGGAACCTGATCCAGCTCCCATAGAGTAGTCTCCCAGCACACAGGTAGATACATTGATGTATAATGTTATCCCAAGCCATAAACATCTATCTTAAATCAGTATATATGGGTAGCATAATCTAGATCACATTGGGGCACCTCATCTGGTTTGTGGGGGAGATCTATGATTTACCCTACTAAACTGGTCGAGGGTTACTATAATCTTGTCATCATTTCATAGTGTTTTCATCCTAGATCTCATCCAAAATCCTTTTTTAGAGTCCATTTGACACAACACGACCTTTTTTCAGATCCTATTTTTAATTTTTCACTAAAAAATGCAGATTAGATGGATGAACAGTACTAATGTGTGCATTACACATTATGGTGTCTCAACCAAGATGCAATGACATGAAATGGAATCTTATTCCAAGAATCTTTCTCTACTGATGAGTTTGAACACATTGAGGATCTATCAATTTTTTTTCTACACAAGGGGGACGGTCATCCTCTGTACACCCTATGTTTATGCCCCCTTCTAGGTATATCATATGAATAACAACATTTAACTTAACTATTTTGGGAGACATATCCTTGGTATATCTAGGTAAATTAGCTTCATGCATGATATAAAAGAAATGCATGGGAGCGTACTACCCCCATCCTGGGATTCAAACATGTAGGGAAGCCTCCATAATATCTCTACATAGAATTTTGAATATATGGATGCATTGTTTCTATTGGTTCAGATGATAACCATGTGATTTATAGTGCTTACGAACAAGATTTGTATCCAAATAAACAAGGAGAAACTACAAGATGATTTCATAAAAGGGTTCCCAACATTTAGTGTAGTACGACCATAAATGATAGAGATAAAATTTCATCATCCATAGGGATTAGTGGAACAACATTACCTCTTCATGTGTGAGGGACTTCAGAATATTGAATCATGAAGATGATATTGTCCATAACATCATGTAGAAATGGTCTTCTGTGATATTTTCCCATAAACATCTCCACCTAAACCCGTGATCTGAAACACGGTAGCCTCATTCTTTGACAAGGGAATATTGATGGATTGGTAACAACACTGACATAGACAATTTTGATAGTGGAATTCTCGGTGGATAGTGTATTTCATGAGAGAACAAACATTTTCATCTTTGGATTTCACACGATGACATTACTGACTATATCACCAAATCTCGGTACGATGGGAAACTATACAATGCTTCATGTGAAATGGTGGCTATTGTTGGTTCTAGATTGGGCTGGTTCTCATCATTCATCTGTGCCTAAACAACTATTTTTATCTCTTATCATGATAGAGAATGATCCCAATGATGATTGAAAGGATTTCTTGACAAGAACCCATTATGGTTACAAATCATTCTCCTTCGGTATGAATTTGGGGAGGTCTTTATGGTTTGTTTCATCTCAATTTCATGGAGAACGAATAGGAAATAATGAGTTCCTTCCCTAGACCATGAAAAAGATGTTTCGGTGTGGTCTCCATCATCGAGTCAGACTCCTATTCAGAGTCTCAATAGAGGACATGATTTACTATGATATGGAACTTCTCAATATCATTATATTGAAGTAATGATTCTCCCTCATACCTTTAGGTGGTTTTTTAGGGATAGTAGATCATTGTAATGGGGAATACCTCTATACGGATTGTTAATAGAGTGGGGAGGGCCTCTTATTGGATGATCATTGGAGTTGGGAGAACCTGGGAAAATGTTGAATAGAACATGGGAATGGCGTCCAGGGTTGAGTTTGTTCGAGTATTAAGAACATCTTCTAGATATGGTAATCACATGGGGAGGACCGTCATCGGGGGTGAACATAGTATAGGGTGGATATTATCTTCATCTAGATATGGTAGTAGTGGTAAGTGGAGGGTCTTCATACAGATCGTAATAAACAAGAGGAAGACCTATGTTTCAAACATTGATGGAGAAGGGAGGACCTCTAATAGTGTCGGTGGAAACAGAGAGAGGACCTCCATCCAGATGGTGGATATGTAAATGGGGACTCACATATTAAAAAATAGGTATGTGGGGAAAATGAATCTACATGGGATCATGAACATGGGGATGACATTTGTGTGGGGTATTAAAAAAATTGGGAGGACCTCTGCTCGGACTAATTGTTGTGGCATGGGGAGGACCTCCATGTTGGATGTGAGTGAAAGGAAGGCCATCACTCTATTTGACGGTGATATGGGGGGGGGGGGTGGACCTCCATACTAAACATTATCATTATGGGTCATCATGAGATGGTTTCATATAATTTTAGTGACCAGGAGAGTAAACTGAGATGGCTTATGGGGTGGCTAGGGCCTTGACCAAGACCGATCATGGAAGTTCCCCTTCTCTGTAACATGGAGGTTCCCCTGCTTCGTATTAATAAACAGATGATCGGTTGTACCGTTGGTGGCTTGGGAAACTAATGTTATTTAATATGATGCCCCATGGATGATATCCACATATGCTTGTAGCTTCTTTTGGAACATGGTTATCCGAATTGGGTTCACAATTTCTATTTTTGATGCTTTCATCGGGGCTGCACACTCTTTGTGGGGTTGCACATCTATCTTTCCTAAATTCCTGCATATCAACAAGGGAGTCACATCTAACACCTATATAGGGACTTTTACACCTTGCCCAAAATAGGATGATTGGATGTGAGTCTCTCCATCCATGGAGTTATCCTCTGATTTTGTCAAATAGTTAGGGTCTCCCTTTATGATTTTGGAATTTTCCATGAAACTCTTCTTGGAGCCATATAATTGTGGATGCCATCTTATTTAGACTAATTCATTTAGAAAATTCGAAATTTCTAGGTTAGTGCCAAATCTTTTGGTTAGTAGAGAAGTCACAATGGGAGTCACCGACATGCATGGATTCCAAATCACTGTTACACCTTGATTTTTCCATTGAATGGGATTCCCAAGGGCATGGAATCCAGAGGCATCTCACATAGACTATAGGGAATCATATTCTTGAGTTTTATGTCTGATTATTTACATGGATTCCCATGTTTACCATAGGGTATTCCGTTAGATTATCATCTAGTGGAGACAGATCAGACTGACCGAATCAACGATAATATTAGATTATATGGGTACATCCATGAGAGGGAGCTTCCAGAAGGATTACTAGCTAGATGGATTATAATGACCACTGAGTCTGGACCTACGATGGTGTGTCTATAAAAAGGGACGTTTTCACACCATACAGGAAGATCTGAACACCAAAATGGGTAGATCGAAGGATTTTGGACCCTAATGATGAGGGCCCAAAGGGTTACCGTTGGAAAGGATTGAACCTCATGGAGGCTTCTTATGTACCCAATATATAATATAGGGATAGAATCCCACATAGCCTAAATGTGTGGTTTTGGGATTACACATAGAGAATACCCAGATACAGCAAAGAGAAGAGATGGGATGATTGGGTATTACATACATAGACTAACCAGGTGGATGGAATGATTCCATTGGGATGTGGTGTCTAGGAAAAATTATGATGGATATGGAATGGTCATGATGATAACGGTGTTGGGATTGATCCTCATGGATGATTCCAATGTATCCCAATTTATGGAATCCAAATCAATGAATTCATATAATGGGGATATGATATACAATAAGAGGGACTCATGAGAATGGACTCATGGATTTGACCAGAAGGATGTTGAACCTTATGCTGGGGCATAATCATCCTATAAAACAAGGACTTGAGGGAGATACTATAATGGGAATTGAGTGATGGGATGGAACCTCATGTCAGTTTCCTACATATCCCAAAGTAATGGAATAAAATTCTTTGTAGTTTTGGAAGTGATGAATAGGATTAGGGTGTGTACAAAAGAAAACGAACTAGATACATACATAGGCTTATCCTTGGTTTGTATCCCATAATAAGAGGGATACTCTTGGTTGTAGGAGTATGGATTTATTGTGGGGTGTATAAAAGGCTAGGTTCCTAAGGGGTTAGAAAAATTCAAGGAGAAAGGCCCCAAAGATGTTTCTGGAATATAGATTTTTTCATATCATGATTATTAATCCCTAGAGGGGATTAACAATGTTTACTGTTGGATGGGATTGAACCTCAAGGAGTTGTCAAATGTACCATGAATAAAAGACAGAGATAAAAATCATCACAGTTCGAGAGATGTATTTTAATTCCATTTGTGATGAACAATGAACCGATGTGAAAATTTTGGAAAATATGGTTGATTGTCTTGAACTACAGAGGGGATTCTTGCATATCCCCATGATATGGAATCAATGTACAAATTGTTCAGTGGTGAATGGTGTGGGGATTACATGCTATGGCAGTCAAAAAAGGATTTAATGGTCGATGATTACGATAAAATGATATGATTCATGCTCGATGTAGAATTAAAAAGGATTAAATAAATCTAGAAATCATGTAGAGAAATGTGTGATAGTGAGGAGTGGTGTAGGGATTACCTAAGGTTAGTAGCCCAATGAGGAAATAGGGGCTTATGCCCGGTTGGTGGACTAGGGGGAAGACGATTCAGACATACTACATGGGGGAATCCCCATGATTATGAGATGATGTGTGAGGATAATATGTCCATTAATAAAGAGAAACATCTATAGGTGGGATGTGGCTTACATGAAGGCTGATCAAAATGAACAAGGTGAGAAAGTGACATGTGAATGAGAAGGTATATTTAAATGTGGGGAAGTTAAAGGATCCTAGTACCAAACCATCATTATTACACTACTGACCACCACTCAAGCAGTAATTCACATCTTAACTTCATGTGATTAGGAAGTTGGTTTCTTGGTAGTTTAAGGACATAAATCTTAGATAACGATGAATCTCTCTCATCACCCATAGGTTTTACATAACATATACCATCATTACTTTTTGATGCAAAGGAATGGATAATTCCAAGTATTAACAGGGAGGATGATCTAAGGGTATGTATTATAATATCTATAAGATGAAGTGATATATATTGGCACACCTATGAGAATAAACATTAGGTCGGAAACACAACATAAAACACCACTCGAGGGGAATGGAAATCACTTTGGTTATGAATTGAGGGCCTCACATAGGAGGTAAACATAATATAGGCATGTTACGCACAAGAGGATGAAGTAAATGGTGTCTTAGGTTATGAAAAATACATTTATCCAATATATATGGGTGTGTAAAATATTTAATGCTTGCACACAATATGATGGTTGACGTGCAAGATCAAGGGGTATCACGCAAGATGAATGCATGTTCCTACGATTGGAATGACACATGGGAAATATTTTATGCAAGAAGAATATTTTTCACAGAAATTACCTATATTAAATGAAAATGATTGAGGCTAATTCCTTAGTGTGCCCATTATAAGGAATGTAATAGGGGACCTATCATTCATGATCTAGTACCTCAAATCTATGTCGTTACAAAGGTCATGGAAGGGGAATCTTTTTAGCATTGGATTGGTGGTTCAACTTCCTAAATAGTACCCCCAATATGAGAGGGTTCAATTTTATTCATAGGAAACAACCTCGGACGGAATTCACAAAATGGTTTGCACAAAATATTTGATTTTACATCGCCTTTTTCAAACCATAATATTGTGTGTCGGTCCATTTTCTTGCACGTTGTCCTCATTTATTTAGCTCACCTGACTTCACCATTTTTTGTGATAATTTCATGGAAGAACCAATTTTACATCTCATTGGTTTTTCCTGAATATTTCTCAATGATTTCGTTCTTGCACTTAGGAATCAAATCGTTCACACAAATCCCTTCATCTCCAAAGGATTGTGTGCTGATTCAAAATATGCCTTTAGTTTTTTTTAAATATAACCATTTATATCCTCAAATGAATTTTGACGCTAGAAATCCTTGAAAAATAATAATGGAAATATGTAATGGAAGACTTAAATCGATTTATTATAACGACTCTGTGTTATTATATGCATTTCATATAAAATAAAAATAATATATTTAAATATCTTGTAAAATGGTAAAAAATACCTCACTAAAACATGATTGGAAGATTTCATTCAAACAATTTTGTAAAATATAAAACATGGGTAAAAAATTAAATAAATTAATCATTTGATGGATTCCTTCTATATTATTTTTTATATATTGGGATATAGAAGAAAAATGACATTTAAACAGTTGGAGAAATTAAGTTAGATAATCTTAAAAAAATTTCTCAAAAATATTATGTACTGAAGGGAGAAAAGTATTAGTATTAATTAAAAAGATTGGGAATAAATATGTGATTAGTAACTATTATGGGTTTTTCATATAAATATAAAATATTTATATCATGGGATTCTTAAACATAAACAATATCAATGAATGATGAGATTTTGAAATAACCTCTCACATTTGGGATGATTTTATTCCAAAGAGTATGAACAACTTTAATAATAAATTTAAATTAATGATAAATATATTGAATAATAACTAAAAAATATATAATTCCACATATTCTTGAATTATAATCGTTCAATACTTGTTTATCAACAATTCATTATTAAATTTCAATTTTGGATGAAAGCTACAACTTTCATCATTCATGTTTCCATACATTAGTTTCTATTATTTTACATAAATAAATTTTTATTCATATCCATAGTTTCTATCATGATAATATATATATATATATAGTAATTATATACATACTTAAATTTATCTATAAATGTTATATATATATATATATATTAACTACACTCAGCAAAAAATAAGGTAGGCCATACAAATTCATGAACACTAAATTCATTTTTTGACGGATTGAATGAAGGAATGGTAAATCATAATTCACCATTATAGATTAAAAATTATATCATATATATTAGATTTAATAATTATATATAACCTTATTATCAAATATGTAAAATTAAAATGAAAAACAATTGCATCGATTAATTAAGGTGGATATCCACACATAATCATGGGCATAATTATCATTTTCATATGGATTTGATGGAAAGATGGTAGATACGGTATTATTAGTATGAAAAAATAATTATTTTAGGAATATAAAATATAAATATTTGACATATCATAAGATCCCACCGTAACATATGCTTATAAAAAATGAATAATTTCACTACTTGTGGACGGTATATCGTATGTACAAATGAGTGATAAGTCTACATACTATTATTTTAGAAAAATGATGTATAATAGTGGTTTAAAAAACTATAATCTCATTATATTTAAGAAAAGAATATTATTATTTCATGATAAATAAAATATCTTTATAAGAGTTAAATGAAGAAGTTAAACAATGAATTTAATTGATTAAATCGATCACCTATTATTTGAATGAACTAAATATGTTATCCTCCTAATGACCCTATGGATGGGATTTTGGTAAGGCCATTTGCTCTAAAATGTGTATAATTAACCCAAGAGGGTAATTTTTTTGGTGATGGTTGATCTAGATTGTTTAATTTGAGGAATATAATATAAACAAGGGGTTGTATTTTATAATTAAGGTGATGGAAATTTTCATAATTTTCATAAAATATTAAGATATATAAATGTAATTTTCCATCCCATATTCTTCCAAAAATCATGGTAATCAATGATAACAGTAGATTGGTTTAGGGTACCATAATATAATAATTTTTATCCCAATTTATTCTGTCTTTTAAACATTGTATTTAGGTTTAACACCTTAGTTAACCTTATTTATCATTAACTATGTCATGATAGTTTCACTCTAAACTGTTTGTAAAATTACATATTTGGATTAAATTAAATCATAAATGGAAAAGATAAGAATATTTGAACATTATATTTCCACCTTGTATGATTTCAATATTTTTATGAAATTTAAATATATTTTTAATATTTTTCTTTGATAAAATTCCATATTGTTAATTTATTTAGTATTCATTTAATTGGACAAAATGGTCATAATGAATATTTTTGGAATTATAATATAATTATTTGAAAGTGAAATAATATTTCTTAATATTCAATAAATTTCATGGAACACTATAACACATTCAAAAATACAAATTTTAATATTTTTAATTATTTTTATATTTTTCAATTATTTTGAAATTTACTATTTTACCACAATAGAAAAATTCATAATAATTATACAAAAACAGATATGAATAAATTTTATTCATGATGTAAATTTCAGTATTATTGAAATTGAGATCTATATTTGTCCACAACATTCTATTTACACTATTTGGGCACACAATACACATTTAAAACAAAGAATATGAAACTTGAAAACATTAAGTTCAATATGTATTTTAAATTTCATTTTCATTGAAATATTTACAAAAAAAATTAACTTAGATCCTATATAAAATGGTGTATAATTAAATAATTATAATAAAAATTATGATTATATTTTGGCTTAGTTGTATGCACCCCTTAATTAACCATGAAAAATGGTGGTTGAAAACCCATTGTGTGCAGGTAATGTAGATGTGTTGTAGTGTACAGTAGCAGCAGAGGAATTCTAGCAATAATATGCTCTATAGCGGTGGCATGGTACTACAGCAGTGGCAGGTAATATACACTACTGTAGCAGAATGAGAACTGTAGTAGTACTATTCACAAAATGGGCCTTAGGCAAAAAAATGGGCCTATGGGCCATGTAGTGTGATAAATTCCCACAAGGCCATCGAGCTAGTTAATGGGTCTCCCTCAACCAAGTTAAAGTGATATTTTCTTTTCTTTCTTAATAAAATGAGTCTTGAGCCACAACCTTTTAAAAAAATATTAGTGAACAATTTAACAACGGTTACTATACATAATTCATAAAAATAAAAGGTAACAATTTAATAAATTTGAACATCATTCTTCCAAATATGGAATATATATTTTCCAAATAAAATAACTATATGTATATGAATTTAATAAAAAAATATCTGTGAAAAACCTAAGGAAATTATATTTTATATAAAATATTTTTTTAATAATATAATACTATTTAATCTTAATAGATGATAATTAAAAATATTATGAGTATAATAAAAAAATGAATATATAATATTTTAATTTAATATTAAATATTTTACCATTATTTATTATATTATATTAATATAATAATAAAAATTCCATGCATAATAATGTTTTCCTAGAAAAACACATCATTTACATTCATATAATAATTGATTTTATATCTAATTAATTAATAACTAATGAATATATTTGATAATGATTATAGAATATATAATTCTCAAAATTAAAATTTTCATACTCATTCCCACCAACTTCGTGGCATGGAAATAATAGTATTCTATATTACATTTCAAAGAGACTTAGGGATTAATATACCATAAGCCCTCGAAATGAATAATTTTTTTTGAAACGAAATATACCCTAACCTATTTTGGTGTAACATTATTTTCTCATTAATAAATTGCATCCCCAATATTTCTAGATTTATACCTCATTTAAATTAATTGCTCATAATTTCTATATGATCCCATGTACCCTCTTGTGTCAAAAGATATCTGCAAAGTAACATTACCATTCGATTCATCCAATTTCTAAACACTTGTTATCTACATTATGTAATCATAATAAGATCTACACATTATGAAATATGAATTTATAATACAATATCGTTAGATGCGGTAACATATTTTTGGACTAGAATGTCTCTACACAACATTGATATATGTAATAGTTCATTTAATATTGAGAGACAATGTTTTATTTCCAAACTGTAATCCATAGATTTAATTCATTTAATGATTTCAAAAGGTATGATTTTCGTGAGGATTGGTTTCCTTCCCTTTCCAAACATTATTACACACTTCTATTAAGAAACATTCATGAAGACATGATCACCCACACTAAATTCCAAATCATTCCCATATAATATGATATATACATTGTCTCCATCAATGAGTTTCATTATCATGGGAATATCTAGTCTAAACTGGTTTGGTTGTTTCCTCCACATTTCAAAGGCCTGTAAGATTACATTCAATTAATTATTCCCAAATATTGTATTTTGAAATATTTTACAATATAATACTTTTGATGGTGACATTAGAATGATTTAATGGAAGCGATTACTAAAAGAAAATAGAACTGAAGATAAATTTTGATTCATCATGCCCTCAATGTCATTAGAAAATAGTCTCAATCAGACTTCTAATGTTTAAAAAAGTCATTTTAGAATATCTATTAGTTTGAGGATAATATTAGGAACTAATATAAATATCTAAATATTAATTATTAATAATAATCACCCATAATTTTGTGATAAATAATATAGCCCAATCAGTCCACACTGAAAGACTTGTTCCATGATGTCTTATATCTTCATCAATATAGATCCAATAAAGGTGATCAGGAGTAAAATAATCTCTTATTGTGTTGAAATTATCATATTTGGAGAGTAAATCGATAATAAAATAAACAGAATCATTGTTATTATAAGTTTTTAGAAAACTAGTGAAATGGTTAATAGTAATGTATTATCGTTTCCAAATAGAAATTAGTAAAGGTTTCATAACTCATTTGGGATCTAGTCTCTCAGCGAACACCTATATAGCTAAATATATATTAACATAATATTTGATATTTGAGACTTCATATTATCCCATAAAAAGTGTTCTTTTATATATCTATACCTCATGATGCAACTTGGGTGTGTTGAGAAATCCCTGATATAACCATCATCCAACCATTTCAATTTATGTTCACAAATAGATGGAACACATAGTTTCATTCAAAATTTCAAAACAACATATTCGAATAAAATTTCTATAATTTTCCCAATAGTTAGGGAATCCATTTTCTAATATTTTCATCATCAGGGTGAGAAAAGATTATTATTTAAAATAATGATGGATTAGAAATGACATCATAACTGATAGATATTTCACCTTCATAAATAATCCATTGTTATATCTTTATTAATTCCATGAACCTGTGAAACATATAAATTCCCATTTTCATCTAGTCAAAATGATATTTTTGGTTCAATTCATAGTGTACATTATTTTACATTCGATGGTGCTAGAATATTTAGAAATCATAGTCCATTGGTAGATCAAGACCAAAACACGTCCTTATGTTGAAATCTATCAATTAAAATATGTATTTCAAAATTTATTGATCCATATATATCAAATAAATTTTACCATAGATGTAACGACTCAATATTGCTTAAGAATATATTACTGTATCAATCACTACATCATGTGATGAATTTTATTTTTCATTAATAATTTAATACCTTACTTCATAGTTGATAACTTTATCATTTTTCCATAATGAACCATCAAATTTTATTCCATGATACATCACCATATATACAAAATTCATCATCTCATGATTGTAGAGTCAAAATAATTTCATTATAAAATGTCTACATCATTTCATCAATACATTTTTCAAATTCTAATATCCACAAAATATTATCCCCATTAAATGTAATCTTTGATATCCGGTTATTCAATTAGGAGAAGCATTGAAAAATCGGTAATAATAACCTTCCATTGATACAAAACTGCATACCTTGATTATTTTTTTTATTGTATTCCTTTATTTTATTTCCTTTGTCTTCAAAGAAACTATAGATATTCCCTCATTTGATATAATATGCCTAAGAAATGAGTCATTATAATTCAAATATTCAAACAATATCAATTTTCCATTAACATATTTTACTCTATGAATCGAAAGAATAACCTATAAGTGATTCTTTAGGTCATAAGTGATTATATTGTACTCCTAAATATTATAAATAAATATCATAGAAAACTGAATGAGAGATTCCATCAACAATCTGTTCAATTTATCTATAATGAGAGTGGAGTATTTGTCAATCCTAATGACATTACTATAATCATTTAATGTACATTCCTCATTCATAAAGATCTGTTTTTCATATCTTCATTATTTAATGAAAATTAATGATATTTCTAATGAAGTTAATTATTTTGAAATTATACCATACATATTATTTATCATTCTATTTTTGAAATTCATTTAATTCATTCACAACATTATAGAACCATATTTCTATAAATGAAAATATTATTTTCTACCCATGGTGAGACACAAGGGTTTATATATCTATAATTACACAAATCCTTATATTTTTTCTCTTTTCCACTAATTCCATAGTGTTTATTTTATATGGACTCATTTTTATAGGTATGTAATTAAGTATTAAATGAATAGAAAAATCATTCTCAGACTTTGGTATATATCTCATTAATTCACTAAGAAAAATAAACTAAAACCCAGAAAATATGTACATACAATATTTTTTGAATGAATTTTCCATCCATAGATTGTGTCTCATCTTAATCACAATGAGTATCATTGAAAAATGAAATTTGTGGTCCATTTATACGTGAATCATATGATGACTTGTTCCCACTAAAGATAATTAATTCCACACAGTCATTGTAAATCATAATTTATTTCAATTTGTAATAAATTTGGTAATCATATTTTGAAATTTATTCCACACTAAGGATTATAAAATAATTAACCTTATGTTTTACACTGAAGTCGTAAAATAGGTTATGTTTATTTTTAATAATGGGAACTGAATAACACATCAATAATATGGTGATAATTCCAATAACATTCTGGAAAAAAAATTCCCTTATTATTGTTGTTGGGAAATACCTAATTTTCATGACAATCAAGGAATATATATAAGGCAGTGAAGATATTCAATCAAAGGAGGCATTTTATTATTTTCAATATATTAATATTGTACATTCCAAATCAACATTATGAGCATCAATATAAACTATTGTAATCACAATTGTTTTTGTATTTCTCCAATGTCCTTTTATAGGAAACAATTCCATGATACAAATGAAAATAATTTTCTTGTTCCTTATATTCAAATAGTTAATGCATGGAAAATTGGTAACTTATATCATGTCATTCAAATCAGTATATTGGCGACTTACATCTTCTAACATGTGGAAAACTCCCATTCCCAACATTAATTGTGCACATTTTTTCCTTTTTTATTACATTGATTAAAATTACCCAATTCAATTATACAATTTTATTAATTTCATTTTAAAATTTTCTTAGAATCCATTTTGTTATCTTAAATTCAATATTTGACAAAATAAATTGATATGTACTTCTCAATATATTTATCACAAGATAAAAATCCTCATTTGATATAAATTGTTTTGATACTACTTCCCTTTGATGGACTATAATAATCTCATAAAATAAATGTTGAATCATTATATTTAGATTCAAAACAGAATTCCACAAAATTACATTATAACTATGTAACATTGTATTCATAGTTTCCATTATTTTCATCTACATTATGGCAGAGTATTAGAAATTATGTCTACATTTCTTTTAATTTATCATGTAGAAAATATTTTTTCAAGAAGTGTACCATACAATCCTTCAACTCCATGCTCACCATTTCTACTTCATCCATATTACTTTTAATCAATATCAACCTTTTATCTATATACCTAAATCAAAGATAATTTTTTTATGAAAACCAATTCTCATTCATCACATATGAATTTGAGAATCATATTATCTATAAGACATATCCATTGAATTTAAAAAATATAATTGTAATCCTATTATCTGATCAATGTTATTTATACAGTAAAATACCATTCATTATTTATTGTGTTTTTCATTATTATTTTTCTGTATAGGGTAAATGTTATTATTTATAAAATAATTTATCATCCCTAATAGTGTTTAAAAATATTATTTATCTTTATAACTCCTTCTTGATAGTCAATATCTTTCATAGGAGGGAATCTATATATGGGTTTCTTACATTGATATGATTCTAATTTCTTCTCTAAGAGACAATTTAAAACAATATATTACACAATATTAGTTAATATGATTTTTAAACCCATTATCATGGTAATACATATAATTTTTTTTAATATATGTATAACTAATATCAAAATAAAAAAATTTTTCTATGGTAATATAATTAAAATATTTCATAGTAATATGTTACCTGATATATGTTTCTTAAATATAGTTCCTATGATTTCAAATAAACATTCTCTCATACAAAAAATAAAATCTATGACCCTGGAAGCTATAATTTAGTGGTTAATTAATTAAATTTATACTTTGAACAATTGATTATATCCTAATGAATTAAATAGTTTAGTAGTCCTTGAATACTAGATAAATTTTTTATCTAACATTATGAATTATAAAATAAAATAGAATATCATTATTTATATGAGAACACCATTTTCCCATTAGAATGTATCTTTATGTAAATCATAAATCATTTCCTAGAATCATAAGGAATAAAAAACATAAGAATGTGGTGAGATCATATAATTAGTTATTCTATTTGTACAGTGATATATATCATGTGTCAATAAAGAATAATTAATATGTTATGGTTAATATCATAAAACACACTACATTTAATCCATAACATGTAAAAGAATAATAATATGACATAAATAAACTATGATAAATCAATGAAATATAAATAATCAAATGAGTGAGAAAATAATTATTGGATGAAATAACTAATAGAATAATCACATGGTGAATAATAAATAATAAAATAATTAGGGAATGAATAATTCCAAACATCACAAACATACCACCAAGGCCTTATGATAGGACATCTTTTTTAAATATGTTAGGGCTCGACCAAAAAACCAATATATCATGTCTCATTAGACCTATGGATACATAATGAACCTAGAGTAGGACCCGACCATAATTTACTATGTCTAATTAATTCCACATATTAATGTGTGGAGTTAAATTAAATATAATCATTCATAATAAAAAAACTAGCACATGAAAGTTTAATAAATTCACTAATAATTTTCTATAATCATTTAGCATCTATAGTAATATGTTGAAGGGTTTCAAAATCGTACATTTTTATTCAAAGAGATCATAAACCATATAAAGAAATATTATGGATTTTATAATTAAAGCATATCACTGTCAGATTATAAGTAATATTTTTTTTCACTGATGAATATAAAAACCATAAAAAATTACAATTAAATGAGTTTTGAGGAAAATACACTTACCTTAGTGAATATTACATTTAAAAAACGAATATATCTAAAGTATTATTATAAAAATATTAATATGAGATCCAATCATGGAAACAAGTGAAATAATGTACAAAATAAACGAGAATTCATGATGTGAATGAATTTTATACTTTTCATATAATTTAAAAAATTATTTATTCTATGTCATTATATGAAGCTCAAAATGTACATCATTCAGATAATGACAAGAAAATTCATTTATTTTTTCTCCAAAAATATTAATAGATTTTAAATTACATTTAATAAATCATTTGAATGATGATGAATAAATTATCAATCTCTCCGAATAAATAGCTATGGATGTAAAATATTGTATATCAAAAGAGAAAAATAGGGTCATCATTTATTAAAAAATAATTCTTGATAATTTTAATTATAAATATTAAAATTTTTATTATTACCAAACAGGATCATGAATAACCCTATAATGACAATTAATTATGGGGTTAATGTAGAAAAATAAAATATTTACTTAATAAATGACTAAACATAATCAATCTTGAATAATAATGTTATTTTTGAAATTTGACCTTACCTTATGTTCAATTTAATTATTATATTCTTGAAACTCCTATATAATATTTATAGGTTTATTATAAATTTATTATTGAACCATAATAATATATATCATAGATTATATTATTTTATTATAGATTTTAACACTTTTTTATTAGAAATTCATAATTAAATCGGTCTTCTGTGTGATTAATACTTTCTTTTTATTGTATCAAATTATCAATATATTATATTCCATGTAGACAGATCACGATTTCTTTATATATTAAAATTTAACTCAATATTTTATAATATCTATTATTAATTACCTACATATTTATATTCATATATAAAATTTATAGATATGAAAATTAATTACAACATTAATTAAGATTGTAGTTTGTACCAACACATTAATGATGTTATCAATTTTCAAAGGATGGATATAAATAATGATAAACTATAATTCTCCAATAAAGGGTAATAATTATATCATATATATCATATATAATCATTAATTATATCTCAATTTACATAAAAAAATATTAATTATCAAAATCATGTCGCTACGTGGAGGTTATCATCCACATGTATATATGAGTGACATTGCATTTTTCCAATGGATTGTAGGGTATGAATGTAGTTATGATTTTATGATTTATTAATAATAATTAGTTCATAAATTCAATAAATAAATATTTAACAAAAAATAATATCTATCCCCAATATGTTGTCATTGAGAATGAATTGTATCGCTATATAGGGACAGTAATACCAGTGTACAACAACAATTTCACATTATATATCACTTGAATATGATAGATAATGGTTAATTAAAAATAATAATGAAATAATTATATTTTTGATAATTTATTTATTATTTTATTATTAAAAATATATATTTATATTTGGTAAAAGAAGAATTAAAAAACAATGTATGACATTATGTTTATTACTTATTCAATGATTAAACACTATTATAACTCATCTGAAAGTAACTATAGTTTTACTTTTGAGAATTTAATACCTTGTATAATGGGTATAATATTTTTTATAAGAATTTATTTTACGTTATGGTCAATCCACAGGGCCCAATATTTCTTAATGATGATTTAATAGGGGTTTCTTTTTATAATTGAGTTCATTAGAAAATATGGAATTTCAATAAGAAAAAAATATAATAATGTCAGAGTGTAGAAAAAATACAGAAAAGTATAGTTCTTCAAATATAAGATTTGATGTGTTAGAAATAAAATATGAAATAAATATTTTATAATTTTAGTTTTTGTTTCAAATTATATTTTCTTGGTTAACAACATAGTAAACATAAATTAACATTAACTATGGTAATGAAATATTCATTCTATGTGGAGATTAATTTTTTAAAAAATTGACACATACCACATGAATGGAAATGGGATGACATTTTTTATTATAGTTCTTCCAAAATGTCTCATTTCAATTTTTATTATTTTTAACATATTTAATAATATATTATAATAATAAGAGCTCATTATTTTTTTATGGTGGACTACCACCACCTCAATGCATACAGATTTGTTCACACTATACACGTAGTGTATAATGGACGTTCTAATAAATATCTGTAAAATATATGAATAAATATGATATTGGAATTATAATATAAATATATACCATTTAAGTCTCATTCATTAAATATGTCAATGAAATAAAAGTACTGTACATGAATACGTGCGGCCTACTATCCCCATTATTGAATAATTTCATTTATTATCTCAAAATATTATGGATTTTTATAAACACATATATTCTAAATATATTCTATATATATATAATGGTTCACATTATCAATATAGTAAATCCATGAATGGAACAAAAATTAAAAAGTCAAAACAATCTTATGAAATTAGGTGATTAACAACAAAAGTAGTGAAGATAATGAAATATTACTAACAAATGAGTTACAAGATATTATTGGAAGGTAATATATGATTTAATAATTATTTATATGGTTATTAAATAATATAATAAAATTTTTTAAAACCCGTATATTAGAAATTAATTTATGTTCAATCGGAAAGAAATGCATAGATAGAGATTTTCATATAACTTTTTCATATGTGATATGAAGGTCGTATTCACCACTTAAATATTTTTTGTGTGCATCTAAGAACCATTTTAATATTTTCACTAGTGCAAGAAATGTTTAACATGTTGGAATTTTTCAGGTCAGTTCAATATAACATATGTGGGATGTTGGAAAAATTGATTCATCAAGTTGTTTATAAAATAATCAACGTTATAAATCAAATCTTGGCGATTTATCTAATTAGTTATTTTATAACCAATGAGATAATGTAATTTCTATTTCAGTTATTAATTAATAAATGTTATAAACATTAAATATAGTTCATCAGGTCAGTTATTAGATAAGAGATGTGATAAATCTTTTAAATGATTACTTGCACCCCGTATTTGGTCATTCTATTTTCTTTGAACAGGCATCCTGCGACTCCCCTCTCTCATGAAAAAAATATAGAAAGGATTCTCCGAATTCATGCCCTCCGACCTCATTTTTCTAACATTATTCATCATCATTATTATCACCAAATCTATTTGGCTGACATAGAACAATAAAGTAAGCCTCAAACACCTTTGTTTCATTATTTATTTTTCCCGATGCCCTAAACGTATGTTTTGTGATGTTATTTTACTATGTTTTTGCTTTCTATCATGGTAAGGGTCGTAGTGTTCTATTATACCATGCTAAATTATTTTCAGGTAAAATTATCCCTGGAAGTTAAATCATGAATGTTTCAGATTTTTGTGTGTTCTATCAAGTGTGTATGTGTGTGTGTGTCCTTTATGTGGGGGGTTACCACGGGGGTAGGGGGGAAATTCAAGTGGGTGGGGGTTATTTTAGATGGTGGGGGTGAATAGGGCTGTCCATGGTGGTAGGGTGGCCAGGGGGAGAGGGGGCTCTCCAAGGGGCAAGGGAGTCCAGGGGGTGGTGGTGGTGTCAACTGTGGTGAGGGGTTTGTCCAAGGGTGTAGTGGTGTCCGGGGGGAGCGGTGTCCAGGGGTGCTAGGGGTCTATCCAATGTGTAAGGGTGTCCATGTTATGGGGGTGTCCATGGGGGTGGTGGTGTCTAGGGGTGTCCTAGGGGGTGATGAGGGGGGTGAGGGTCATTTCTAATGGGTAGGGGATATCCACGGGGTGGGGGTGGTGTCTAGGGGGTGAGGGGTCTATCCAAGGGGGTCGGGTGGTGTTTAGGGGGTGGGTATGTACAAGGGGTGTTAACAGGGGTGGGGGTTTCCCGGGGGTGGGGGTTGTCTACAATGGCGGTGGTGTCCAATGGTTGTCCCAGGGGGTGGGTGGTGTCCTGGTGGGTAAGGGGCCTCTCAAATGGTTTAGGGGGTGTCCGGGGGGTCGGGTGGTATCGAGGTGAGTGAGGGGTTAGCCAATGGGGAAGGGGTTTCCATGGGGTGGGGGTTGTTTGGGGGGGATTGGTGGGGGCCGTCTAGTGAGTGGGGTTGTCCCATGGGGTGTGAGTGTTCATGAGGGGTGGGGGATGTCCGAGGGGCGAGGCTGTCCATGGAGGGGGAAGTGTCTAGGGGTTATGTGGGTAGGTTATCCAAGGGGTGTGGTTATCCATGTGATGTCTATGGGGATTGGGGTTTGGTGTTTGGCGGGTGAGGGATCTGGGCAAGTGGGTAAGGGGTGTCCAGGGGGGTGGTGGCCATGGGGTGGGGATAGGTCTATGTGGGAGGGGGTGTCTATGGGATGGGGGATGTCCAAGGGGCGGGGGTGTCCAAGGGGAGGGGGTGTCCAAGGGGATGGGGTGGTGTCTATTTTTGAGGGGGATTTCCAAGGGTATGGGGTGTCCCGGGGGGTGGGGTTTTGTCTAGGGGGTGAGGGGACTATCTAAGTGGGTAGGGGGTGTTCAGCGGGTGGTGGTGTCTAGTCGGTTGGGGTGTCTAAAAGGATGTGAATGTGTCTAGGGAGGGTGGGGTTTTCAAAGGTTGGGGGTGTCCTAGGGATTTGGGGATGTCTAGGGTGTGTGGGTGTCCAGGAGTGGGCGATGTCTATGGTAATATCTTTTGGACAACCCCCACCCCTTGGACACAAAGCCTGACCCCCCTTGGACATATCCACCCCCTTGGACACCTACTAGACACCCCCAACCCCTTGGACTATCCCCCCCCCCCAGAAACCACCCGTGGACACCCCCTTACCTCTTGGATAGACCCCTCACCCCCTTGGACACCACACCCACCCCCTTGGACACCCATAGACACCCCACCCCCTTGGACGGCCCCCACCCCACCCCCTTTGACACCCCCACCACATGGGAACCCCCACCACATGGAAACCCAACCCCCATGGAAACCCCCCCATTGACAACCCCACCCCCATTGACACCCAACCCCATGGAAACCCCGCCCCTAGACAACCCACTCACCCCCATGAAAACCCCCACCCCCCTGAACAAACACTAGACACCCCCACCCCATTGGAGAGACCCCCACCCCCTGGACACCCCCACACCCATGGACACCCCCACCCCATGGAAACCCCCACCCCCATGGACACATCTCACCCCAAGGACACTCCAACCCAAGGACTCCCCCACCCCCTAGATATCCCCCACCCCATGGACATACCCCCGTTGTACTCCCCTTCCCTAATGGAAATCCACCCAACCCCTGGACTGCCCCAACCCCATTGCAATAGATTACATAAAATAGAGTGTATGAAAATAGTTTTCGAATATTTGGTATACATATATGCCAACTGTTTCCATGAAACTATTGGTATATATTATATGATGGACAACATGTATTCCAAGGGTTCTGGGGTAGTTGATATATATATATATATATCCCAACTATTTCATTGAAACTGTTGGCATAAATTAACTTCAAAATGTATATTCCAATAGTTTCAATAGACCTGTTGGTAGAGGTCTATTTCAATTTCCATCATGCCGAAGGCCTGCCAAACCATTGGGATATTCTATCCCAAACGATTCATAGGCTACCACGATGGTTTTAAATCATTGTAATGGTGTAATTTTTAGTATTGAATATATACATATTTTAATATTGATACATAATTCTTTTTTACGGTAGGGTGAATTTGGTATCCATTTGAACTAAGATATATTATTTGAGGACCTTAAGAATAAATGATCCATTGTAAATTTCAAACTACATTATATAACTATATTTTCTTTTAAAAATAATTTTCAGGCATATCTTTTTCAAATACGCATAAATTTTTTTTATATTTCAAAATTGATTTAAATTAAAATAATAATGTTTTTCATATAAACAAATAATTGTCTTATCATAAAAAGTTGTATAATTTTGATATTTGTTATAGGTAATAGTGATTTGATGTTGGATTACAGCACATGGAATGATTAATGAATATGAGAAAGATATTGATGCCTTTTTGGAATTTTCTAAAGAATATTTTCCATGAAACAACATTTTTTTATGTCCATGCTTGAATTGATTGTATATGAAAAAGTAGAATATTAGAGAGGTCAAAGATCATCTGATTTGTCAAGGTTTTATTCGGAGTTACAACCCTTGGATTTCTCATAGTGAAACTATACAAAATTTCAGATATAATAATGATGAGGATTCACAAGATGGTAAATCATATGGAATTGAAGAAATGATTCATGATTTTATAGTGGATGAAATTAAGAATGAACAGACAATTGCGCATCAATATAGTGATGCTGAAAAACCATTGTATCGAGTTTGTATGGAATTCACAGTTTTGTTAGTGGTGTTATGAATGAATAATATTGAGGAAAAACAAGCATGGAGGGACAAAAGTTTTACAAGGCTTCTACAACTGTTGAAACTCGTTCTTCCGAAAGGAAACGATCTGTCGGATTCAAATTATAAGGCCATGAAAATACTATGCTTGAAGGGATTGTGATACAAGAAAATGCATGCATGCCCGAATGGTTATATGATACATAGAAAAGAATTTTAATTTCTATCAAAGTGTCCTAAATGTGGGACATCACGTTATAAGTAGAAAGAAAAATCACAGGCTGATATAGATATTATAGAGTTCCATACAAAGGTATTTGTGTATATTTTGATAATTCATCATTTGAAACGTTTATTTTTTAATTCACCTGATGATAAAAGGTTATAATGTCATTCCGATGAGTGGATATGTGATGGAAAAATAAATCATAGAGGAATTTGTCTAAAATGGAAGAAAATAGATGAGAATTATCATACATTCGGTAATGAAAATAGAAATCTCAAACCTTGGTTGTGAACAAATGGAATGAATCCATACTGAACACTCAATTGAACGCATGGTTCTTGGACTTTTTTATTTGTAATTTAAAACCTCTCTCCTGATGATTCTATTAAGCGCAAATATGTTTTTTTGAGTATAATGATCACATGTCCAAAGCATCCCGGAAATGATAGTGATGTGTTCTAGTCACCATTGATAGATGATTTGAAACTTTTTGTGAGGATGGTATTAGGGTGTATGATTCTTATAAAATGTAATATTTTTAGCTACATGAAATGCTTATGTTCACTATAAATGACTTCCCAGCATATTGAAATTTGTCTAGAGACAATGTTAAGGGGCATAAAGCATGTCCAATTTGGGAAAATCCAACTTCATAATGTGATTTTCCTCATGGGAGGAAAATTGTATACATGGGTCATCAAAAGTTTTTGCAATGGATCACTCTTATAGAAGAAAAAAATGCATTAAATGGCTCAAAAAAATTGATATCTCTCAAAAACCATTATCCTCTTATGTGTATTTTGAGAGGGTTCTAAATCATTATGTGACTTTGGGAAAGACCCATAAATATGGTAATGATATACATATTTGAAAAAATAGTTAAATATATTTTGAGCTGCCATAATATAGATATCATGATGGGAAACATTATATTGATGTCATGCACATGGAGAAGAATATATGAGATGGTGTGATTGGATCATTGTTATATATTAAAATAAAGACTAAATATGTGTTGAATGCAAGATTAGACGTTCTAGGAATAGGAATACACTGAGAATTAGCTGCCACTCCTAATAGAAGATGAACATTTATTCCCTTGGATTCTCATACATTATCCAAGAGGGAGAAAATTATATTTTTTCTATGACATCATGATATAAATGTGCCTCAAGTTTATTCATCAAATGTTAAAAAATTTCTCTCCTCGAAGGATTTGAAGTTGATAGGTTTGAAATCTCACTACTTTCATGTCCTAGTGCTAGAACTTCTACCAGTTGAATTACATGGAATATTACCCATCCGTGATAGAAAGAAAATAATAATGTCGTGTTATATTTTTAGTTCAATTTGTAATAACGTGATTGATATAAATGCTTTGAGAATTTTGGAAAAAGAAGCATTTTAAATAATTTATCAATTGAAAATGTATTATTATGAATATTGTTTTGATATAATGGTACATATAATGGTTAAACTATTTTGAGAAATAATGCTTTGTAGAACCTATATATATTCATTGTATGTATATTTTGGAACGGAATATGAAAATATAGAAGGGGAATGTTAAGAATCTATGTTTAACTGATTCCTCCTTTATTGAAAAGTATATTTTTGAGGATTTTTTAGTGCTTTTTATTGGCAACGTGGCTTAGATGGAGCACATTGGTAGGCCTCCATCTAAAAATGAATGTGTTAATAATGATGGAAATGGGATTCGTTTCTTGAAATGAAAATCGTTATAAGCTTAACCGATGAAGATGTTAGAATTGTACGTCTTGAATAACATAGCTGATGCTCAACTGTATATCACATTGCATATTAATGAGTTGAAACAATGTCATCCATATAAGAAAAAAATGATGATTTTGAATGATCACAACAAAACATTGTTCCACGGTTTAAAAAGGCATTGATAGGTAGATCAGATGTTTTGTAGATATTATGATTGTCAGTGGGTGGTGAATGTTTAAAAGTGTTAACAAGGTCCAAGTATGACATTAATGGATATATATTTCATGGTAATGTTTCGGACAACACAAGTGGATTTCAGAATAGTGGTGTATTGGTGATTACAGAAGAAGTGCATTTTTTAGTTATAATGACAAAACTCCATTTTCTGCATCAAGTTCAAATTATAGAGTCATTAATGAAAAATAGGAAGATGATTACTTTAAAATTAATGTTCCAATTTTTAAATGAAAATGGTTTATCAGTATCGATAGTATCAGTCACTATGAATTTGGAATGACAATTGTTAATATAACTAAATTGTAAAACACATCAGATTATTTTATAATGGAAACACATGCAAATAATATACTTTTGTAGTTGATCAATTAGATATGTAGTTGTTTGTTATTTTACAAAGGAAAAAATATGTTGCTTAGCATAAACATGATTAAGATGTTGATTTATGTGAGATCCATAATTCCATGGAATGATTAGTAGAAAATAATGATGAGAATGTTGAGGACATGGTTTTTCCCCTAAGGAACGATCATGACAATGAAATTTGGGGGAAAATCCATTTGTACATTCTTAATATTACAGGTATTATCGGTATAGTTGTTGTTGACATGTATTATTTTCATAAAATGTAAGAAATTTTTTATTATATTAATTTTATTTGGTTTAGTTTTTCATGTTTACCAATACTTAACTTATATATCTATTTATTTTGTTACATGAAAATTACTTTAACATGTTTACAATTTTTACCATGTTTAAAATGTTTACTATATTATACCATATTTTACCTTAATGTAATATATATATTTATTGATATTTTTGAATGACAATTACACTACCATGTTCACCATTTTTACCATCATTACCATTATATAACATGCTGACCATATATACCTTGTTTAAAATGTGTACCATAGTTTTCCACATTATACCTTTACACATCACATATATTTGTTGATTTTTTTGAATGCCAATTTCACTACCATGTTTACCATCATTACCATTATTTAACATGATTACCATATTTACCATGTTTACTATTACGTAACTTATTTCAGTTTTCCATTTATTTTTTATATTAGTACTGTAATACTTGAATTTTTATATTTTTAAATAATTATTTCATTTTTATTTTGAACTATAATGATATATCAATCAATTGATCAACCACATGATTCTGGAGATAAGCATCCTGATCATATCTTTGTGGCGGAATAGTCACATACTCCTCTCGATGTTCCCCAATCATACACATGTGCTCACATAATGAAAAATAAAAGTTCAAGAGTTGCTAAAAGTGTCTGCACACATTTAAACAAATTATCACTTTCCCATTTCCAGGAACAGAAGATACTCATTGAGTTTGATGATGAGGATATTCCTAGTGGTCCAAATTCAAAATTTTCAAGAGTTTTGTATCAAATCAGTGTAAATGCAAAGTAATGATGGTGTATGATGACTAGAGAAGTGTGGAATAAAACAATAATATCCCCGTTGTGGGAAAATATTTTGTTAAGATCTTTTATTATTGATTGAATAATCATTATTTTTTTTATTTTATAATATGTTTTACCTCATTTTTATTAGATGAAATTTGATATTCCTGACACTAGAGGTGTTAGGAGGAAATTTTTAATGATGGCTTCAAAGAGATTGAGGGATTTGAAATAAACACAAACATATGATTTCATTTTTTGTCATATGAGTCATGACAATCCCTGTCATATATAACCATTCATAGATGAAGATGCATGGATATAATTTGATGAATGTAGAGGAAAATATTCATTTTTTGGTAAGGTAAATGCAAACTTTTATAAGCTTTCTCATATAATTTATCTTATTAATTTATTGTTATTGATTTCTAATTCTTAATTTATAGAGAACATGTACATCTCATCCGGAGATCCAATCTAAAAATGTATACCCTCATGATTTATCTAGGGGAGGGTATACGTTATTAGAAGAACAAATGATGGTTAAAAATTTCAAAAACTGAGAGTGGAGTCTTCAAGCTCTTCAGAGGTTCCCCATCTACCCCTTCAATATAGACATTAAAAATGGAAGAGAGCATGGATGGGAAAAAATTGGAAATATATTTTGGATGGATAATGAATCATAGCTAAGAGGATTATAAGATATTTATTTTATTTATTTATGTTATTTATATTTTCTATATAATTTTAATCATTAATGTAATTTTCAATTAATTGATACATAAATATCTTGAGGAGCAGAGCTCTAAGGGGGTATTTACAGCTTCTGAAAGGCATGATATTTTCTATTCAGTTTTGGGAAAGCCCGAAAACCCAAATCACGAACGATGATATCTAACGGGTGTATCGTTAATAAAAGTGTTTCCACATTCTTCAACCTCTTCCACTGACGGTGTTTATAAAGTAATAGATTCATTGGAGGCTGATTTTTATAATATCAATGTGACGATGGATGAAATGATTATAGAATCAGTATAGTGTTTGATTACAGACATGAAAATACAATTTCAGACTAAAGTTAACACTCTTCCACCACAACCTATAGACCCCATTATATATATTTTACCACTGCTAGTAGCTCCCACTCCCCAACCTCAGCCTGTAGAACCCATTTTTTATCCTACTCCTCTTCCACAACATCCTACAAATATTGAGTTGTATGTTGATGATTCTCACCATCATATATTTTCATATGGGATGATATATTGTATAGGGGAAACAGTTCATCTTCAACAGCTAGAGGTATATAATCATAGGTTCAATGTACAATATATTATAGATAGGTCATCTTAAGTATAAATACTTACAGATGAGGTGTCAACAGTTAGACAAAGTATCAGCAAATTTTTAGTTTGGCCATCTGAACTAATGAGGCTCATTGACATATATGTATGTATCTTTTATATTTTATTTAATTTTTTTGGTAAATTTTTATAAAAATTGTAAACTAATATGTTTTTCTATTTTTTTACAGGAATAATTCAAAAATAAAGAAATACTTTAGAGAAAGAAACAAAGACAAAATACTATAACCTCATATACAGATTCTAGTTGTCTTGACAGATTGTGAAGATATTGAAGTTTTTTTGTTGATCATTATGATTTTCCAATGGAATATCATGTTTGTGGACATGCAATAAATGTGGGTATTATGAAAAATGATATCATAAAGCATGTTACTGTAGATATGTTGGAAATCAATATGGTGGAGATTTTTTTATGTAAGTCATAAAACATTTACCTTCATTATATTTATTAAAAATTAAAACTTATATCTATTTTGTATTAGGAATCTTTAAAAGAAGTGTGAGAAGAATTTTAAGACTGATGTATACATATTCAACAACCCACATTTGATTTTCCATGAAGTACATACATTTTTTGAAGAACCAAGAAAATTTTATATTGCTAAACGATTTGAACAAAATAAAATCACGCATTGTTGGATGATGGAATTTGGGGAATGGTTTGAAACATATATATGAAAAAATGATCATTATCATTTCCCATAAAAAACCACTGACATTAAATTTTCTTTTATATGTGTCATCATTGGATGTTTGGTGTCTTATATCCATGTAAGAAAACACGTTATTGGATATTCTTTGTCCATGGATATGTGTGGGAAAGTTTTATGAATATGTTAGAAAAGTAAGATTAAATTTCTTAATAGTTTCTATTATAATGATTTTTAAATTTATCACATTCATATTATTTTATAATATTGGATGGTTTTTTTATCGAAGGAAAACAACGAAATATAGTTCCAATATAAAATATGTAAAAGTAAACGTAAATATCGATTTATAATTTGTATTGTTTAATGTATTACATAAAAATGATATTTTGAATTGAAACTCATTACAATGGAATTGTTATGAACAATAAGGAATCATTGAATACAAATATTATATGTAAAGATTTATTTATGAAGTATTGACAATATGAACACCAGTAAACATTGACCTAGAAAGATTTCATTTTAAACATTTCCATAATATTTCATTTGTTTTATTCATTATACATGTTAACTAATATCCTTTTAATTTGTACCGATTTAATATCCATTAACATTATTGTTCTCAATAGGTCAAACACTTACACGTGGGATGGTCAAATTAGTTTAGATGTTTGATTGTATTATATTTATTTAGTGTAAAATATAATTTTGAATTTTTTAATTTAAGATTTTTATATGGTTTTTCTTTTGGTTTTATTTATGTTTTTTTGTTAATATTGTTTGTTTTGAATATTATATATGTGAATGTTTAATTTTTCTCGGGTTATTCTTGATTTGTTCTAGTTATAATATCTTTATAGTATGGATTCTCGTCTGGCTTTGGTTTACTTACGAACTAGTTTCTACTTGTTTCAAAAGTTGAAAGATCATAGTAATGGTTTCATGGGGGTGGGGTGTCCAAGGGGTTGGGGAATATAAAGGGGGAAGTCCAAGGGGTAGGGGTGTGTAGGGGTGGGGGATGTATAGGGGGTGGGGGTGTCCATGGTTGGGGGCAGTCCATGGGGTGTGGGGTGGTGTTTATTAGGATGGAGGATGTCTAAGTCTGTAGGGGGTAGGAGGGTGTCTAGTCGGTGGGGGATGTCCGAGGGGTTGGGAGGGTGTCAAAGGGTGTAGGGGGTGGGAGTTTTTCTATGGGGTGGGGGATGTCCTGGGGTGGGGGATATCAATGGGGTGTGCGGGTTATTCTGGGGGTGGAAGGGCAGTCTAGGGGGTGGGGGATGTCCAAGGTGGTGGGGCCTATCCAGGAGGTGGGGGATATCTAGGGGTTTTTCCAGTGGTGTGGGGGCTATCTAGGGGGTTGGAGTATCTAGGGGTGGGATGATATCCAAGGGGGTGGCGCATGTCCAAGATGGTGTGTGGCTATCTAGGGGGTGGGGGAGTCTAGGGGGTGGGAGGTTTCCAACACTGGTGGGTGAATGTCCATGGGGTGGTGTGGTTTGCAGGGGTTGGGGGGAGCTGTCCAGCGGGTGGTAGGGTGTGCATGGGGTGGGGGCATGTGGTGGGGTGTCCATGGGGTGGGGGTTGTCTGGGGTTGTGGGGTGTACCGGGGTGTGGGTGGTTGTCAAGGTGGAGGGGTTATGTAGGGGGAGGGAGGATGTCTAATTGGGTGGGGGGTATGTTCAGGGGGTGGGGGTTGTACATGGGGTGGGGTATCTAGGGGTTGGGGGGATGTCCATGGGGGTGGGGGCTGGTGTAGTGGGGTGGGGTTGTTCTAGGTGGTAGGGTGGTGTCATTGGTGTGGGGGATTTCTATTGGACGAGCGGTTTTATGGGGGTGGGGGGAAAGTGGTAGGGAGTGTAGGTGGCAGGGCTATCTAGGAGTGTTGCGGTTGTCCATGGTTGTGGGGGGGGGGGGGGGGGGGTTGTCCCGAGGGTGGTGGTGTCCAGGTGGTCGGGCCTGTCTAGGGTGTTGGGGCCTGTCTAGGGGGTTAAGGGATATCCAGGGGTGGGGTGTCCAGGGGTGGAGGGATGTTCAAGGTGGTGGGGGCATGTCCAGTGGGGCGGGGGGTTTCTAGGGGGGGGGGGGTTTAGGCTGTGGGGTGTCCAGGGTTGGTGGGGATGTCCATCAATGTGGGGGGCTGTCCAGGGGGTGGGGGTGTCTTGGGAGTGGGGGCTGTCTTGGGGTGGGGGTGGTGGCCTATCTAGGGGGTGGGTGTGTCTGGGCTTGGGGGTGTTCCAGGGGTGGGAAGATGTCCAAGGGGGTGGGGGCCTGTCCAGGGGGTGGGCCTATCCAGTAGGGTGAGGCCTATCCAGGGGGTGGGATGGTGTCTAGTGGATCGGCTATCCAGGGGGTGGGTGGGTGGGGTGGGGGTGTCCAAGGGTGAAAGTGGGTCCTGGGGGTTGGGGAATAGGGGTGTTGTGTCTAGGAGTGGTGGATTTCTCGAGTGTGGGGGTGTCCAAGAGTGGTTGGAGGATGTCCAATGGGGTGGGATCCTATATAGTGTGGTAGGGGCTGTCAAGGGGGTGTGCATGGGGATGATAGAATGTCCATTGGTGTGGGGGCCTGTCCATTGGGGAGGTTTGTTTCTAAGGGGTAGGGTGGTTTCTAGGGGGTGGGGTCTATCAAGGGGGAGAGAGGGTTTCCAGGGGTGTGTTGAGGTGGGTGGGGCTATCCAGGAGGGTGGGGGTTTTCCAGGGTGCGGGGGTTGTCCAGGGGGTGGGCGATGTCCAGGGGGTGGTGGTGTCCAGGGGGTGGTAGGATGTACAAGGGGTGGGGTGGTGTCCAGGGGGTGGGGTAGGGGATGTCTAGGGGTGGGAGGTTGTCCAGGCGGTGGGGCAGGCCATGGGGGTGGGGTGTCCATAGGGTGGGCTGGGGTGAGGGGTTCAACGGTGGGGTGTCCAAGGGGTGGGGGTGTTATCCAGAGGGTGGTGGGGCTGTCTAGGGGTGTGGGGCTATCCAAGGGGTGGGGTTTCTAGGGGTGGGGCTATCTCTGGGGGGGGTTCTAGGGGGTGGGGGTGTTTAGGGTGGTGTTCTGAGGGTGGGAGGAAGTCCAAGGGGGTGGGTCATGTCCATGGGGTGGGTCCTGTCAAGGGGGTGGGAGGGTTTCTAGTTTTTGGGGGTGTCTAGGGGGTGGGACAGTGGGGGGGGGGGGTGGTCTAGGGGGTGTAAGTGTGTCCTAGGGGTGGGGGCAGGGGGTGGGGGTGTCCTAGGGGGTGGGGGTTGTCCAGGGTGTGGGGGTGTCCAAGGTGTGTTGGAGGATGTCCAATGGTGTGGGGGCATGTCTAGGGTGTGGGGGCAGTCCAGGAGGGTGGCGGTGTCCCTGGGGATGAGAGGATGTACATGGGGACGGGGACTTATCCAATGTGGTGGGTGATGTTTTAGGGGTACGGTGGTGTCCAGGCGGTAGGGTGGTGTCTAGGGGGTGGGGGTTATCTAGGGGGTGAGAGGGGGTACAATGGGGTGTTGGGGGGGGGGGTGTCCATGGGTGAGAGAGATTCCATAGGGTGTTGGGGGGTTGGGGGGAAGTCTAGGAGGGTGGGGGATTTTCAAGGGGGTGGGGGTTTTCCAGGGTAGTGGGGGATATTTAGGGGTGGTGGTGTCCATGGGGTGGGAGGATCTCCTTGGAGGTGGGGGCCTATATTGTGCGGTGGGGTGGTGTCTAGATGGTGGGATGAGGTGTGTCTTAGGGGTGGGAGGGTGTCGAAGGGGTGGGGGAGGCCAGTGGGTGTCCATGGTGTGGGTGGGGGGGGACTGTCTAGTGGGTGGGGCATTCCAGGGTTGTGGGGATTTTCCAAGGGTTGGTGTGTTTAGGTGGGTGGGGGCCTATCTAGGGGGTTGGGGTCTTTAATGTGGTGGGGGTGTCCAGGGGTGGTGTCTAGGGGTGTGTAGTGTTGTCTAGGGGGTGGGGTGTCCAGGGGTGGGAGGATGTACAAGGGTGTGGGGGCCTGTCTAGGTGGGTGGGGGTTGTCCAGTGTGTGGTGGTGTCCAGGGGTGTCGGAGGATGTCCAAGGGGGTGGGGGCCAATCCACTGGGGTGAGGTTCTTTCTGGGGTTTGAGGTGGAGGTATGTCTAGGGGTGGTAGGGTGTCCCGGGGGTGGGGGAGGCCAGGGGTGGGGGTTTCCAGGGGGTGGAGGGGGAGGGGTGTCCAGACGGTGGGGGTCGTCCATGGTTGTGGGGGGGTTTCCATGAGTGGGGGTGTCTAGGGGTGGGGGATGTCTAGGGGGTGGGGGAAAGTCTAGGGGGTGGGGGTGTCCATGGGGGGTGGCTAGGGGTGAGAGGATGTCCAAGGGTGGGGCCATTCCAGGGGAGGGGGATGTCCTGGGCAAGGGGATTATCCAGTGGGGTGGGGTGGTGTCAAGGGGGTGGGTTGGGGGATGTCTAGGGGTGGGAGGGTGTCCAGGGGTGCGGTAGGCCTTGGGGTGGGGTGTCCATGGGCTGGGTTGGGGGAGGGTTTCAAGGGTGGGGTGTCAAGTGGGGGGGTGTCTAGCTGGTGGTGGGGCTGTCCATGGGTGTGGGGCTGTCCAAGGAGTGGGGGATGTCTAGGGCACTGTCTAGGGGGTGGGGTGTCTAGGGTGGTGTTTGGAGGCTGGGAGGAAGTCCAAGGGGGTGGGGCCTGTCCAGGGAGGTGGGTCATGTCAAGGGGGGGAGGGTGTCTAGGTTATGGGGGTGTCTACGGGGTGAGACTGTGGGGGGGGGGGGGGGGTTCCAGTGGTGGAAGTGTGTCCAGGGGGTGGGGGCAGGGGTGTCCTAGGGGGTGGGGGCTGTCAAGGGGGTTGGGGTGTCGATGTTTTGTGGGAGGATGTCCAAATGGGTGGGGGCATGTCTATGGTGTGGGGGTGTGTATAGGAGGGTGGGGGTGTCTAGGGGGATGTGAGGATTTTCATGGGGGTGGGGGAGTATCCATTGTGATGGTTGATGTTTAAGGGCTATCATGGTGTCCAGGGGGTAGGGTGGTGTCTAGGGGTGGTGGGATATCCATGGGTGAGAGGGTGTACACGGGGGTGATGGGGGGGGGTGTCCAGGGGTGATAGGGAGTCCAGGGGTTGTCGGTGGGTGGGGGGGGGGGGTGGTGTCCAGGTGGTTGGGGGATGTCCAAGGGGGTGGGGGTTATCCAGCGTAGTGAGGGATGCCTAGGGGGTGGTGGTGTCCAGGAGGTGGTATGATGTCCTTGGGGTGGGGGCCTATCTAGTGCGGTGGGGTGGTGTCTAGGGGGTGGCGGTCTCTTGGGGGTGGGAGGGTGTCCAAAGGGTGGGGGAGGCCATGGGGTGTGCATGGTGTGGGTGGGGGGGATATCTAGGGTGGTGTTGTCCAAGGTTGTGGGGGGGTTTCCAAGGGTGGGGTGTCTAGGTGGGTGGGGGCCTGTCCAAGGGGTTGGGGTGTCTAGGGTGGGGGGTGTCTAAGTGGAGGTGTACAGGGGTGTGGAGGGTTGTCTAGGCTGTGTGGTTTCTAGGGATTGGGAGGATGTCCAAGGGTGTGCGGGCCTGTCTAGGTGGGTGGGGGCTGTCCAGGGGATGGGAGGATGTCCAAGGGGGTGGGGGCCAATCCAGTGGGGTGGGTGGTTTCTAGGGGGTGAGGTGGGGAGTATGTCTAGGGGTGGGAGGGTGTTCAGGGGGTGGGGGAGGCTAGTGGGTGTTGGTGTCCAAGTGATAGATGGGCGGTGTCCATGCAGTGGGGGTTTGTCCCTGGTTGTGGGGGGTTTCCATGGGTGGGGGTGTCCAGGGTGTGGGGGCTGTCCTGGGGGTGGGGGCATGTCCAGGGGGTGGGGATGTACATGGGGGTGGCCTGGTGTTAGAGGATTTCTATGGGGGTGGGGGCCTTTACATGGGGTGGGGATGTCCAGGGGTGGGAGGGTGTCTAGGCGGTGGGGGTGGCCAAGGGGGTGGGAGGGGGCGGGGTAGTCCTATGGGGTGGTGGTGTCTAGGGGGTGGGCGTGTCCAGGGGGGGCTGTCCAGGGGTTGGGGGTGTCCAGGGGGTGAACGGTGTCCAGTGGGTGGGGGTGTGTCAGGGGGTAGGGGTGTCCATGGGGTTTCTAGTGGGGAGGGGTGGTGTCCAATGAGTGAGAGGGTGTCCATGGGGGGTGTCTAGGGGGTGGGAGGGTGTCTAGGGGTAGAAGGTTTCTAGGGAGCTTTCGGTTGACCTGGGGGTGGGAGGGTTTCCAGGGATGGGGGATGTTCAGTGGAGTGGGAGGGTTGTCTTTGTGGGTAGGGACTGTCCAATGAGTTTTAGGTTTTTTTATCTAACATTTTCTGTTTTGAATTTATATACGTGAATGTTATATTTTTCTTTGGTTCTTATTGTTTTTTTTCATGGTTAGATGTTTTTCTGGTATGTATTCTGGTTTGGTATTTTTCTTGTTCTGGTCGGTTTTTTGATTTTTTTCAAGTCTTCTTAGGCAGAGTATAGTAATGGTTGAAGAGTCCTATTAAAATAATTGGATATTAAGCCAGTTGTTTTATAACTGACATAATTATTGACTGTAAATAATGTTTCTCATCGTTTATTAAAAAACCGATGAAGTATATATGTTTTCACATAACTTAAACAATAAAAGATGTGAAAACGCATTGAAGGATGGTTTTTACGTCTGTTATTTTATAACAGACCTAATAAATTAATGGGAATGATATTTTACATTGGTTATTTAGTAACTGACATACTATATAGGTTATCCCGTTAGATAAAAATTAACCAACTTGAAAAACCAATTCACAACCTGGTTTATCACGTCAGTTATGATAATAACAATCATTATAAACATTTCCCTCAGGACATGTTTTTAATAACCGATGTGAAAAACGCTTCCCATTCCTAGTTTATAAAGTTGGTTTTTAGATAATCGTTTTAATAAACAATATACCATGACATTTATTTTGAATCCGATGTAATAAGTAACCACTCCAAACTATTTCCCACTTCATGTTTTTCGGAACCAATGTGAAAAATGATATAGTTTTATGTTTTTTTACACTGGTATTAAAATAAATAACATAATTATAACAATTATAACATATCATTTAATAATTTCGTCCAACAACCGACGTAAAAAAATTAACCAACGTCAAAAACATTTTCTGCACTACAGATTATATCATGATTTGTTTCTGACATGTAATTTTTATATCCTTTTTACCATGAGTAAGGAATTTTATTTTTTCCGTGTATTGATTTTATTGATATACCTATCACCATTTAGTAAAATATTAATAATAAATATTAAAATTTTTATTTTTAATGAAAATGGATTTGAATGTTTTATAAAAAATAGTTTTTTAAAAAAGTTTTTCAAAATTAATTGGTTATATTAATCATTGATGTTTTCAAAACATTTTTTAGTAATATTTACAATAAAAAATGAATAAAACCCTTTATTTTACTCCACTTGGGATATTTTGTGTTGATCCATTACATATACTTTCTATGGATTGAAGATGAATGTTTTGTTTAATGATATTATTGAAATTTACATCCTTGATTCCTTTGAGATTACCCTTCAATTATTAAAATTCATATGATCTTTCAATATTTAGTTTCCCTTATATTCCATTTCATATATAATGGATATGATTGTTTTCATTACTGTATATCATTTATAAATAATATTTTTTACATTATCATTTACTTGATTCCGTAAGGAAATATTGATAATTATATATCCAATATTAAGAACATATATTTCATAAGTCACGTTTTTCATTAGTTTAATTGATTATTTCACTATATGTGTAATTATTTAAACATGAACAATATAAATTGGGAACTAGTTAATACAATCCCTATAGGTAGGGGAACAGTTTATGCAATACCTTTGGGTTGGATATATTTTAACAGAAACCCTTCGATGAATTATTAATCTCATGATATTATTTTTGTTGGTAAAAAACCCATCACATTTTTTTTCTTAAGAAGATTAGATGAGTTTCTATGGATAGACATAAACCATCATGTGAATTGTCTTAATGTTAGTGGATCATGTTTCAGAAACATAGCATCTAATTATTATTAATTACATTTATTGAGAATGAAATTATTATTAAAATCAACGAGATTGTTTTTTCAACATATCTATAGATTCATTTCATTATATATTAATTTTATTAAATTGAATGTTTTTTCAATATTTTTCATTCCACATCAATTGTTCCTTATCAATTTATTTAAATGACATGCATTTTTAGTTAAATTGATTTCTCTATTTTTTATGAAATTCCCTATATTTTTATTGATTGCATTTCATGATTCATTATGTATTACTTTTTTATAATGATTTCGATAATAGAATCATTATTTCTTATAATAAACTTACCCACACTATTTGTATCAGCTCACCATTATTTTATTATTTTCTCCACAATTCTATATAATATTCTAAGAATGATATGTATGGATAATGTTGGTGAAATACTATTGCCTCTAAATTAAAAATTATTTTTAAATTAGTGTATTAATTTGTAATATATGACTTTTGTATGTATATGGTTTATGAAGAGCACTAATCAGTTCATTCCTTTGGGAAATTAATTACTGGTATCTTGTACCATTTTAAAGGTAGTAGATGAAAACTCTATGATTTCTAGCATTGGGTAGCCATATTTTTTAACATCCATCATTTCTATTCACATTTTAATTCCATTTGTTAGCTTTCATTATTTCAATACACATAAGAATTACATTGTTGCCATTCATTATTTCAAAGATCTTATATTTTTTTAACATTAATCCATTCAATTTAATTATGATTTCTATTATTTCATATCATCATTTTAATTCAAATATGAAGGCCATTGATAGTATTCATCATTTCAATTTAAATGTATCACAATAAAGAATTAATAAATTCACTAACTAATAAATACAAATAATCAATTAAATATAGACATAACACCACTAAGTAATTCAATAGTTTATTAACCATATCTATTTCATTAATAATTTATAAACTAGTTTATCACATCAATCCCCTTAATTATTTCATCTATTAATTAATCACTTAAATCACATTAATTATTTAACCATTTAATTAACAATGTCATTTTCATAATTAATTCATTAATTTATTAATCAATTTCATAATAAAAAATATCACATAATTAGTTAAACAAATTATTATTTCATGACAATAATATCAATAAATCCATAATTAATTTATAAATTAATCATTCTAATTCATGAACTCATATTCCAAATTAACATTTCAAAAATTAATTAATTCACCAAATTTATTAATTCAATATAAGAAACCCAATTGCTAACAACTAATTGAAATTAATAAAATAGGTACATTTTATTGAAATCAAGTTAATGGAATTTGAATAATATACCACATACCTCAAAATTTATGAAGAAGACTCACCAATATTAAATCATTAAATTAATCCGAAATGACATAATCACGCTGATAATTGGAATCTAGATCTTAATCCTAAATCCAATATCAAATGAATATATATATGAAAATCCATGATCTAGATATATAACAAACATCAAATAATCATCATAAATTAATATTTGATGTGGAGTGGGAGATATATATATACAAATCAATCATGAAGAATCTATTGATTTGATGCGATTGTATAATAAATAATGGATCTTTCTATTTTAATATACTGTGCATTATGCATGATCCCCAGCTTAATGTTATTACCTTCTAAAGTAGATAATTGGGTAACACATACTATTTACATTTATAATATTATTACTGTAATATTTATATGAATTAACATATAAAAAATGTGTGCAATTCATCATCATTTATTCTTAATGTTCCAACAGTGTTTCAACAATATTAGGATTCCTCAAATGTACTTTCACCAACTAAGTTGTTTGATTGTAGAAATCAACCTCTCTATTTTCAATAATAGTTAATATATTTGAATTACAATAAAAATTTAATTATAACACAATTTCCTTAGTATTGATGACATGTGTTGTAAATGGAATGTTCATCTTAAGCAATGAAAAAATTAATATGTCATTCACCTTAGATGTTTGGGGTGGCATATCAGGATATTATTATAAAGAACCAATTGTATCAATGGTTTACAATATTGAGATATACCTATGATATAGTTTAACCATCATACAAAACCGTAAATCTCAATTTCATAGATAAATCATTAAGAATAAATGAAGTCCCACATGAAAATATAATTCCTATTACTAATTTTCTATATAAATATGTTGTTATCTATGATAATTCATATTATAATTATAAATAGTTCTCACATTTTATCATTATTTCATCAAACAATTCTATAAATAATATTATTCTATCTCTAATTCATCAAATCATGTGGCAGTGTATAACCATGTCCTATAAATATCATTATAGGGTCCCGTTATAATACATTAATTAAACATATCATTTTTGGAAAATTCTACAAATATAGTTCTTTATGTTTTCCCATTATATTGATGTTGGTCAGTGGTGATCAATTTTATATAGTCATTAAGTGAGACATGAAGAATCCTCTAAAATATCAAAGTGATATAATTATTTTAATTAGATATAATTCATTATTGTCCAATATAAATCCTTACTACTTAATGGAAATATATATTTGTAATATGATCAAGGTGTTGATCCAAAAATATTTTAGAAAAATAAGAATTCATGGTATACCAATACCTAGTTACCAATTTTCATTATTCATAAATATTTTCCCCAAGAGTATGGTAACAATTTCTGTATTGACGTTGTACAACAAGAACATTGATTTAGGGTGGGGTTTATCAGTCGTTTAGATGATGTATTTTATACATTACATAATATAATTCAAACCATCAAGAACAATAGTACTCAAATTCACACATCATGTTTCCCCACCATAAATTCCTTCTTAGGAGCCTCGTAATGTTTCATATCATTATAGGTTCGAAATACATAATGTTTTTTTATATGTGGTTTAGTGACATTTTTATTTTACTAAATGTGACTGCAATGGATATTTTGATGGTTTCACTTCATTATATGGTGTTTTGATGTTTTTTTTGTCTTAGTGAATGTATAGTTTTAATGATTTTAATATAGAGAAGGTTCTATAGAATATGGTGACTAGATATTAGATGTTATATCTATTCAAACTGTGACAAATTTGGGTCCCCAACTGATTGGGTTAAAATGGATGGTGGGAGACATTTTATTCTTGGATTTCAAGGATTAAAAAATATTATTCAACACCTAAATGAGAGAGGTTAAGTGGAATATTACATTACCTAGTATAATCGTATATATAAACTCGGGGTTCATTCCATTAATGGATTTGAATAATTTTTATTAGAACAATAGAAAACTATTTATTTTGTATGAATCATATTAAATTAGGATAACATTGACAATGCGTAGAGGGTAATTTGGTTGAATAATCCCACATTTATATTCTTATTCATTCCCATTCATATGAGAAGGTATTTTATGGGTTCTGGAAATGGATTATGCTGAATGTTTAGTTCATATTTTTTAGTATTTTCCTTCATATCCATTTTTTAATTCCTGAATCTTGAAGACGTTCCAATGTAGATTCTAGTGGATAATGGTGGAATCAGTAGACGTTGATTGGGGTATCATGGTTTTCATAGAAGGAATCAATAAACAATATTTACACATACTTCCATATATTATTCATATTAGAATATATCTTGTTGAATTTGTTTAGGTTTTATCGAAAATTATAATTTTAGTGGGATAATGTGTGTGTTGTGTGATAGGTATTTCCACTGGTATAGTGATAGGGGAATCCCATATTACTTCCAAGGATTCTAGACAGAGATATAGTTCATTGAAAATTCTTGGAGAGTATATAAGAAATTATGAATAAGTTTAATTTTTAATAATTACTAAATATGATATTTAATTAATAATTATTAATATTACTTGGGCTGTGATAGGGACTTATGGGTGATGAAAAGGCAATGTGGGATACGATGATGTCCATAAGAACAAGTAGAAAAGTTAACTTATTAGATGAAGAATGTGTTCCCTATGATAAAACTGATATACATCATTTTTAAATGATAATGGATGCCTATATTATAGAATGTGGTTTGGAATTAATTCTAGGGACAAAAGATTTCATATATAGGAAAAATGGATGATATTTTTTCTTCATATTCTTGGAATAAGTTCATATTTGTAATTTGGTGAGTTAGGATCACTCAACAATTATGTACCCAATGGATGGGGGATTTGGATGATCATGAAAGATATATATGAGATGCCTCGAGATTTATACCAACATGAAGGATAGAGTTGGATTATTTCCTAGGAATAGAGGGAAACCCTGATATGTTTAAGTTAGAGTGTATGTGAAATAGATGGGCATACATATCATGAGTGGTTGTTAACTCCCACACGGGGTTTATGTTTATTGTTGATATTCAGTTAGTGTAGAAGGATATTTTTGGGAATTGGATGCGGATAATTAAAGAGGTTCTCTTTGGGTCAAATTCTCATATATACCCTGGTGGTTTGACATGATTATTAGGTGTGATTTATAGGATGTTATTAATTGATTTGAATAGGGATGTATGATGGAAGGGTTTGTCTATATACCCTACCATTTGATTTCATTTTATGAATGATCATATGTTCTATGGTGTCGATAAGTGTTCACTAATGGGAGTTATTTAAAATTACGGAATACTAATATAGGTTTTGAAGAACTATTGGAGTCATTGTTGTGATATATGTACAATCTTATTATTTTAGAGGACAGATTTAGGATATGCATGGTCATGATTATATTTTTATATATGAAAAGGGTTATTTTACCTATATTAGTTTTGAGTGAGACATATTAATGATCCATCACAATGGGTTATGGAACCTATTTCATAGGATCACAACAAGCAGTCTTTTGATTTTTGGACTAAAATGTGTGTTGCAAAATCCTTATTTTGAAATAAGGTCAATTATCAATTTGTGGTATGGTTTTATTGAGCTATTTTGGACGACCTTGAATGAGATGGTTGCACTACGATTATGATGTGTTATCAATGGAAGAGATAATTATTGAAAATGATGATCCATCCACGAGTAAGATAGTTGGACTGAAGGAAATGATACAGACATCGATGAGGGATATGGAGCCCACAATCTGATTATATTTTATATTGGATAATCATATATCCATTTGTTATATGAGGTCCATGTTGGTACATTTTTTTTAAAGGTGGAAAATTTTATTGATAAAAAGAAAGGGGTTACACAAGTCTGAAGGAAGGTATTTTTTAGACATCCCGAGCATAATAAGGGATTAATTCAGAAGGGAGATTATCCATCCAGTGTAACTCATGAGAAACTCCGAGATTGGCAAGCCCATCAGCGATCATGTTGGCTTCACGGAAGGCGTGAGTGGCGATGAAGTTAATCCCAACGAGCGAATTCAAACAGTTCATCCAGCGGGCAGTAAGAGGCCAAGCAAGGTGAATTATATCATTCCAAATGGCCTGAATGATTGTAATAGAGTCCCATTCAATCTAGATATTTTCCCATCTATGAAGTCTAGAAAAGGTGATGGCATGGATGACACCAATCATCTTAGCTTCCAAAGCAGTAGTGGAACCACACGATCCATAAAAGCATCCAAGGATCGGGTCCAGGAGATTTTTGAAGATGGCACCATAGCCCGCTGGTCCCGGGTTGCCTTTGGAGGCTCCATGCACATTGATTTTAATCCATCCTGGAGGAGGGGGGAGCCAAAAAAACATCAGGAGTGGAGTAGGGATGAGTGTAAATCCCCTCCACCCCAACACATCTAAGGATCCCAAGGTCACAGACTGAATTGTTGTAGTGAGCCTTATGGATAGAAGACGTTTCGCAGATAGCCATGACGATTCTCTTTTTCCCTGCACTAATATTAAATGATTTATTGAGGAAAATTAAATCATTTTCACCATACCAGATAATGTGGAGAAGTTCTGCAACCGACACAACCAAAAGGTTTTTGATTTGCTGAGACGTAGACAACTTCATGAATTTCTGAATCTGCATGTTGATCATGTCAAGGAAAACCATCTGCACTAAAAAATGTCAAAAATATAATTCCAGAGAGCAGTAGTTGTGTCACAGGAGAGAAAGAGATGATTAATATCCTCTCTATGTTGATTGCACATATGACATTTTGAACAAAGTGTTATTTTGAAATTTTATAGGTAGTTATCAGTGGGAATTCTCTGATGAACAATCTGCCATACTAAAGTAAATCTTTAGGGTTTTATCCAGGGTTTGTTAAAATTGTTTATCCATGGGTGTATATTGTCATCATTGTTAAAAAGGAACATAAAATAGCTTTTGGAGTTAAGGATCCCATTGCGCACCGGTTCCCAAATAAATAGATCATTAGTATTAGCGAAGTGATAATTATAAACAATTTGGGTAATATTCTATGGGAGATCAAGATTATGAATATGAACGATCGAGTCAATTGAGTCCAGAAGATGGGGTGGGGGTTGGTTGGTATTTGTCAATGAGATCAGGGGAAACCAGTCCAATTATCAAACCAGAATTTTAAGCTGGAGTTCATAGAGGATATCCATCGAGAGTTAGATATAATAAACATGAAGGTGTTTTTGATGGAGGGCCAAATGGAGGACTTAAGAGGATAGAGATGATTGTATCTAATCTTGTAAGAGAAGTGAGTTCTAAGGATGATCATGGAGGGCAAGGTGTTCTGAAAAATGTTGCACGTAATTCTATCTTGCAAAGCCCCATTGAATTTAGAGAGATTTTTTATTCAAATCCCCCCTTTATCAATAGGTTTGCAGCAGGAGGTCCAGGGGATAGTCACCAGTTTCCTCTCCATAGTGCTACCAGTCCAAACAAAATTTTTAATAGTAGTGTTAAGGCGTTTTATAAGACTTTCTATCCATTTATATATCATCATTGAATAAAGAAGTTTAGAAACAATTGTACATTTCACCAAAAAAATTCTACCTGCCATTGAAAGGGACTTACCCTTCCAGGTGGAAAGGTGTTTAAGTGTGTGATCCATAATGTGAGAGAAGTAATCCGCTTTAGGACTTCTCCAAAATATCGGCACACCTAGATAGGTAAACGGGAGAGACCCTTCTTTGACGCCCAAGATATTGGATATGGAAGGTTTTCGTCATGGATGAAAGTCTTTACTGAAAATGATGGAAGATTTGTTCCAGTTGATATGTTGACCAGAGATTTCCTTGAAATGGAGTAGTATATCTTTATGATTGAGAATGTTCCTTTTGTCTCCCTGGATAAAAAGAATAAGTTCATCCGCATAAATAAGATGAACAAAAACTTGTAAATTTTTGGAGGTAGAGATAGTTTTTTGGGTTCCTTTATCAATCTCCTCGGTAATCAACCTACTCAGGTATTCTTACTCAATGGATAATATAATAGTAGAGAGAGGGTCACCCTGCCTCACACCTTTATTGTAGTTAAAGTAGCCTCTAGGAGAGCCATTAATGAGGATGGAGATGTAAGTAGAGTTGAAAAGAGATTTGATTCTATTAATTAAAGTTTCATTGAAGCCAAATTGTGAAAGAACTTTATACATAAAGCTCCAATAAATGGTATCAAAGGCCTTCACAATATCAAGTTTGATAGAAACACTCCCACTCTGCTCTTTTTTATTAAATTATTAGTTGATTCAGAGGCCAGACAGATGCAATATTGAATAGATATACCTTTTATGGAACGAAATTGGTTCCAAGAAACTATTTTGAAAAAAATGGAGTTCATTGTATTGGCAATTAATTTTGACATGATTTTGAAAATAGAATTGATAAGGGAAATGGGTTTGATGTTCTGAATCATATTAGAATTCTCAATTTTGGGGATAAGAACCAGAAATTGAGAGTTAAGACAATGAGGAAGAATACCTTTGGAGAAGAAGGCTTCAACCAGACGACAAACAACTTCTTGAAGAGTATCCCAATAGCTTTGATAGAATCCATTTTTAAAACCATCCAGGCCAGGAGAACTGTCAGGATTGAGGCTAATGATAGTGTATTTGATTTCAAGATCAAAGGGGATGTTGTTCAGAAGAGTGTTTTCTTCCTCAGAAACCAGAGCAGGAATGATGTCAGGTTTGAGGTCTTTATCAATATTATCACCATTGAAAATATATTCAAAATAATAGACTAAGTGATTGAAAATTCTTTCATCAGTGTTAAGAATTTGGTCCCCATTGTTGAGAAAGCCTAGGTGTCAATAGGATTTCCTAACCTTATGAAGTGCATTATAGAATATATTATTCCTATCCCCATCATTGAGCCACTTGGCTTTGAAGATTTGTTTTTTAAGATTATCCTTTAGATTGATTAAGGAAATTAACTTAGAGGAAATTTTAATTTCTTTTTGAGGGTCCTGATCATAGTTTAAAGAAGATTTTATATTTTGAAGTTGGTTAAGTTTTTCTTCAAGAAGTTTGATGTTATTATCCATTTCATAAATCCTGCCTTTGCACCAATTTTTAAGAGTTTTCTTTAACATTTTTAACTTCATCGGGCAAGAAAACAGGTTAAACTGACCATGCATATTTTTCCATGTGTCCTTTATAATGATTTTACATTTGGGGTCAGCAGACCAAGAATTATTATATGTAAAATGAGCCCTCACTTTGGTTTTTTTTGTAGGAGAAGGAAAGAATGATGGGGTGATGGTCAGAGATGATTCTCGCAATGGTAATGTTGGAGATATTGTCCCAACTATCAAGTGCATGAGAATTATTAAAGACCCTATGTAATTTGCTGGAATCATTTCTATTATAGTTCTTCCTATACCCAGTAAATTTAGCACCCAAGAGTTTAACCTCTATGAGGTTGTTCATTTCAATACAAGCTTTAAATTCCCTAGTGGAAATAGGAGCAGGAGGCGACAAATTTTCTCACTTGAAGAATGGATGGAATTGAAGTCACCAATAATAAACCAAGGGTGGAAAATAGGGGAATTGAGATTGGAGAGATCATTTTAGAGTTCTCTCTTATCTTGATACCTGTTATAAGCATAAATAAAAGTAGGGAAGATGTGTGTATTCTCAAAGATATAGTCAAAAGTAATTTATTGACTCGAACAGAAATATATGTTACCATTTTGAAATGTGGTGTGGGAAAAGATCCATAAAGATTCAGATGGGGATCCATTGTTACAAGCCCCTAGGAAATGGTAGCCAGGAGGGGCAAGGTGTGAGCGCAAGGAAAAATTCATTTTAGGTTCAGCAATAGCAATAAAGTTTGGGGTGTGCATATTGGTGAATCTTTTAATGACATTGAAGGTGTCAAGGATATCAATTCCTTGACAATTCCAAAACAGAATATTCATTTTGACCTTTTCTTCATGGGGTTGTCCCCATTTTTTTAGAAGTTGTTGTCTTAGATCTGGTGGAAATTATAAAAGATTGATCTTTCACAGTGTTTTCATCATTAACCTGCAATGTTAGTTGAATGGGAAAAGAAACATCCACTGTATCTCTGCCCTGTGTGTTAGGAACATATTGGTTGGGAGGAATGGGGAGGTGTTGTTTTCTCTCCGGTGCCTTGAGGGCAGCAATTTCCCGGTCTTGTATAGCAATAGTCTCTGCAGCTCCAGAAGACCTGTGAATTGAGTGTGAGGTGTGCTCAACATCGGTATCATAATAAAGATCATGGATAGAGTGGGTCTTCTTGTTGTCAGAATCCCTATCTGCAGTAGTAGGAGAGTCCTGGACCTGTGCCAAGACAAAGTTGACAGGCCATGGGAATTTAGAATGATTGGAAACTGATTGTGTAGTGTGGGACACAGCTGAGGTCTTATTCTTGAGGACAGCAGCATGTGGTCCCTCGTCTTGTGTAGACGTAGCTCCAGAAGACCTGTGGGTCGATTGTGTGAAGTCTACCATGGGATCAAATTGAAGAGGGGAAGAAGGATTGGGCTGCTTGTAAGGAGGATCCCTGCAGACAGTATGATGAGGAGCCTGGGCCTGTACTGAGGCAGATATAGGGGTAGTAGGACATGTGATTTCATGAGGCTTGGAGTCAGGTCATGCCGTGTGTGACACTTTAGAAACCTGCTTCTTGTCCTTACAGTTAGATGAGGACAGGAGAGCATCCATATAGCTAGGTTCGGTAGTCATATTCTTCTCACCACTATCCAATGCTGAGTAAGTTTCAGAGGGATTGGATTGGATTGAAGGGTGCATGAGGAAATTTTCAGATGATGAATTGTGTGTGATGGAGTTGTCAATGTCCTCTGAGTTAGTAATACAATGGTTGTCTATATGTGAGTATCTGCTTGAAGTATCTGTGAAAGAAATTGTTGACCCTTTGATGTGTGACCTTATTATTTCATTTCTTCTTGTATGAAAAGGAATATTAAGGTGTACTTTAGGGATTATTCGACATGTATTTTGAAGTAATATTCTCAAACCCTGTATGAGCTTCATTATTTGATTCCATACCTTTATTTTCTTATGTTATAGTATTTTTCATCATGGAGATTGGGATGTAGAAAATTGATGGGTTTTAATAGACTGGGTGTGTATTATGACATAACCATGATAGTAGGTCTAGAGTGTGAAGATTATATTTTTTATTGGTTAGAAAAAATGTATGATCAATTTTTCATGACATTATGAATGATTATATTTAGTATGTTTATTTTTTCAGTCTAGTATTATAGATGTATTCATGGTGTATGTTTTTGTTATATCTACTACTTTTTACATTCCAGTTTGATGGAATAGTATCCAAATTGTCAATTTATAACCACATCATAGGACATATACATTTGCCATAGGGGTTGGATAATCTATGGTTAGGATACACATAATTTGAAGAAATACTAAATTACATTAGAGAACATGTTTTTGTGTGATTGATATCATATTGTGGAAATATTATTTTTATTATATGATGATATAATATACCTGATAATTAGAGAGTTCATTTAGTGGTTGTGATAAAACATAGCCTGGTATGTCAATGACAATTTTATGTAGGGATTTCTTGTTATCTAGTATGATGATATTTCAATTTAGGTCATCAATGATACCATTTGGAGAATTATTTACCTATGATGTCTATATATTGGATTCTTCTAATTAATTATTTTCATAGGGATCATTGGTCAAATAAATGCTATATAGTCTATGATTTAGGGAATGAAAATCCCAAGAAATATTTTTTTTTCTATAGTTGTTTCTTAAGAACTCCGTTGGTTGTTAAATTTGCCGATGGAAAATTATATTGTCTATTCTTATAATAATTATTGGTGGAATTAAACATTATCTGATTGAGGTGTATTAATTTTTATTTAATTCCATTTAGATATTAGGGAATGAAATTTTTAACTAATGAAAACATATTCTCCTATTCACGATATGTGTAGAGCAAATTCAATGGACTAGGTTTTAGGTGAGATAAAATAATTATTATTAAAATTTAGGAAAATAATTTTATAAAACGATTCTATATTAATTCAAATGAATTGAAAAATGTTAAAAAAAAGTTTCATATAGGATTTTAAGACACCAAATGAGGACTAATTTATTAATAAGTGGGTCCCAACAACAGAAATTAAAAAATCTAATGACTACACCCCATGGATTATTACTCACCATTGATAAATCACACTAATTTAAAGTGTATTAAAAATAAGCTAAATCAACTCGAAATGAATAAAGTAATCTCTATATTGAAATAACCTATATTGGAATCATGATTGAGGATCAACAATAGAGAATAAAAACCAATTCTGAGTAAGATGACAATGAATTTTTAAAAAATTCTTCAAAATCAATAATTAGAAATAAAAACCATTTATTCTTATCTGATAGTGGAATGAACGAATTATTTAGTATGAGTATATTTAATAATGAAATAATGGAATTATATGTAATCTATTAAATATATTGTTTTTAATAATATTGAAATTGAATATATTTTCATTATTCAAATATCAAATAGGTTTACTAAATTTCTATAGTGATAAAAAAACCATATGATAAAAATTACATTAAAATATTATGAACAATATTTATTTTCATATTATATAAAAATAAGTATATAGTTATTATTATTGTATTATTATATGATGTATATGAAAAATGAAAATAAATAATTCAATATCAATTGTGTAGTAATGATAAATATTAAAACTTAAGAGGTAAAAAACATTTATTAACAAATATAGTTTAATTTATAATTTATATAAATAATTTTAAAGGTAAATAATTAATATATCTCATTTTAATTTTTTTAAAAAATCTATGTTTTATAATTTTTTGATTCCATACATTTATTTTCATTAATTATTTGTATTTTTTGAAATTTATTGATTTTTTGGTAATATTAAAAATAATTGTTTTGCCTAAAAATTATCTCTTCCAGTTCGCTATGGAATTAAAATTTTATGAAACCATTTATATATAATATATATACATTTAAAAGGTAATATAATTTATTTAAAAATACTATGTTTTATTTATGACACATATTTTAATCATTTTCTAGATTTTTGTTTTATTTTACATTAATGAATTATATTGACACTTAAATAATAAATTAGAATCAATAAAATTTTGATATAATATAAAAAAAATTATTTATTATTTTTGTTTAATGACTTTGTATCAATTAAATTTTATATTTAATTTTTATAATGAAATATAATATTTCAAAAATTAATTTTAATTGTTTTGATAATGATGATATAGTTTCGTAATGTATTATCTTCTTAATATTTTTTATTATTTAAAAAACCAACTAGCATACATATAATTATGAGATAAAAATAATTTTATTTATAGAACAATATATATCAATATTAAATCATAATCATTTTTTAGTCAATATTAAATACGATTACAAACAAACAATGATAAAAAGTCATTTTTTCAAAAAATTATTTATATATTATATATTTTAAAATAACAAGTTTTTATAATATCTGTATAAAGTAAATAATTCTAAATGATGAATTAATAATTTTTGATTATTTTAAATTATTTAATGTTGATATCCTTAAAATTTTAAACAATATATAAATTGTTTAGAAAAAATATATCTTACCATGGTAAAAATCAAAATGTATAAATAAAAAATCAGATGGTAAAATACTTGAATATTATTTTAGAATAGAATGAATGGATTTTTTGAGCCATTATCTTGGAAAAAACACAACAAAATATATTAATATAATATATATGGGGAATTTTCCAATGATTTGTGTAATGATATAATGGAAGAGTACAGGGTTTCCTGAAAACATCCCTACATTTCATTTCTATTGGAGGACCACTTCCACCATCCATTTTTACACTTCCAATTATATATTAAATTTATTTTTCCCAAAAAAAATATAACAGAATTTATTTTTTATTATTTAATCCCATGATCTATATATTTTGGCGCATAGATTTAACATTTAATAAGTTCTCAAACAGAATAAGATTTCTCTAACGCAGGTGATACCATATTCTAAATCTATTATCAATCAATATTTTCAATATATATTTTCACCATATAAATAGAATGAAAGAAGTATAATTATTCTATATATATTTAACAATAATAATAATTTAATAACCATTATTTATTTCATTATTTCTATTATTATGCACAAATTCATTGTTTTCATGTTGCGTAGACTACTACCTCCTAAAATTGACGTCATCTATTTATATTACCACCACTCATGGTCGGTTTTAATGACATGATTTTAGAATAAATATTATATATGTAACGCCCCGACCCTAGTTACCCAGATTCGGTGCATTATTGCATAACATTGGCATGATCACAAGAAAGATCAAATCTCGAAAGACCGATTGATTTAGTAGCCTTGGAAACACTAGATATATTCATAATGTTTTACATTACATCATAGAGTGAAAAACTACTACAACAACATAATGTCTCCATAGTCCACACTATTATCCCCCCATAATATCCTTGCAGGTCATTCATAACTTACTTCGTCACATCTTGGGAAGAATAAAACCTAGAAAAGGGGTGAGCTCAAATGCCCAGTAAGGGTAAAAATATAGCGGAAACTTTCAAAAATAAGCATAAACATTTAAGGCAATGTATAACTAAAACAAAAGCCTTTTAAACTTGAACTTCAACATAGTATGGAAAGAGAAAAATGAAATAATGCAATTTACTTATTCACATGGATATTCTACTAATCGAATAATCACATGCATTATCGATAACCACTTTCATAATGATGGAATGGATACTGCCAGAATATTATAACCACATACCCAAGGCCTCGTGCCAGGACTACAAATAATATTTTGCAAAGGCCTTGTGCCAAGACACTAGTTTGTCTCATGATACCCACCGATGCATCGAGGAGCTATATAGGGCTCCACCCATCACTTACTACGTCCAATGCATTCCCATATGAAAAGGTTTAAACATAACATAAACATTCGTATTAAAACTAGCACACAAAATGTCAATACATTCTCCATAAACCATGAATGGTATAATAATAACACATCCACAGTCAAACATATCACAAAACCTTCAATACATTATGGAAGTTTTGTATCCTAATAAATCAACTTTATATAATCATAAAATCAATCAAAGTATGTTGACAGAGATGAAATCAAAACTATTTGAGAGAAATATCTCCTTTTTTTGAAATCATTTAAAATTCAAACATTTATAAAGGAAGTAATTAAAAAGAGATTTTTGAATCAAAGTGACCCATACCACATTGAAATTTTTGAAAGGAATTAACATTTTAAAAAAATTCATGTCCATATAAATAAATCCTTAAAAACCATTTTGAAAACATGGACATTAATTAAAATGATTTAGAAAGATAAATCTTTAAAACATTTAAAATTCTGATTTTGATAAAGAGTACCTTTCCGAAATTCTTAAAATATTCATTTTGAAATCATTTAAAAGTCACATAATTATAAAATAAAACATTTACTATGAAAATTTCCTTGTAAGCTTGTAAGGGAAGCTATGAAAATTTTATAATGGCGGTAAATAGCCGCACCCGCCGTATAAGTTAAAAAAAACATTCTTACCTTAATTTTGTCGAAAAGATTAAAAAGCACCTTGTTTGGAAAATGACGGAATGATTCTTTTATAAACCTCTTATAAAAAGTCAAACAAGGTTATAAATGACTTTAACCCATATTCTTGTAAATATTAAAAATGTTTTGAAATTCATTTTTAAGAAACATGGATGTGGATGATAAAGACATCCGAGTAGATTATTACGTATAAACAACCTCAGATAATTAAGAGATTGTGAAATAAACCCTTACCTTGTACTTTTCCTTGGTTGGGGTAGGTTAAAATCCTGTATAATGGTGAAATAATTGCTATTAAATTATACAAGAATCATATACATTAATATGATATCATATATGATCTTTTAACATTGATATGTTAATAATATCTTAGTATTATCGTTGTTTCGGGTGTTAACATACTCGTTTTCTTTTATATGTTTTGTTACTTAAGCCATGTTTGTAATGGATAGGTTGTTTATAATTCATATCCAGAATGATATCAAGTCCTTAAAAATCATTTTTACATCATCAAATGATAATTATACTTGAATGGACACGATGGAGAATGAATCTCATCACGTTTGTGGAGATGGTAGTCCGTACGTACGCACGGGCGACAATATCATTCTTTTGATATTAAAATAATATATAAATGGATGGTATATCATATATAAAGAATCATTATCATGTTATATTTATTATTTACATGAGTTAAACATCATTATTATATCCATAAAAATAATAATATATTGAATAACAATTACACCACGACGTGGAGACAGTAAGCCGTACGTACGCACGTATGGTGACATGTTATTCAAAAGGTGGATAGAATACTGAATATAGTTGCACCATATTTATAATTACATAACAGTATATATAGGATACTGGAGTTATTATTTAAGAATGTTAATAACAAAGAAAGAATATGTGGAAGAAGAAAGGAACTTGAAAAGGGGTGGTGAAAACATTACCTCTTCTTCGGGTTCTTCCTTTTGATTTGATCAAAAGGGCTCCATATGATGGCTTTCTGATCAAACTAAGGCCTCTAGGTTGTATTGAGGGAAGTTGGTAGAGTATTTTGGCAGATTTTGGCCGAACGAAAAGGCTTTTAAGGTGTCAAGAAATGATAAGGACGAGTACCCTTTTATAAGAGGGGTGAGGGGCACCTTTGGAAAAGCTAGAAATAATAATTTATAATAAATTCATATTCGGTTTCTAATGGCTCCAAAGTTTATTATTCAAAGTTTAAGGTGGGGATAGGTCTAAATACATTCAACTAATATAATTTAGACATTGTTGGGTTACTATATTAACCTTATCTGTTAGTTTTAACTCTTAGTTAATTAGTTTGACATTTTCCATGTAACTTTGTATTTTTATAATATATAGTTAATAAACTTACTATATACATCCAATATACCCCCAAGTAGTCCATTAATGATGATCCTATAATTATATAGTTTCTTGGCCGAACCTTAGATATTTATAAATTTAATATCAATTAATAATATAATATTTGTTTTAAAAACTCTTTTATTTCAATTTTGACACTATTCAATAATTGATTTTTGTGAAACTCCTAACAGAATGATTACTTCGACCAATGTTAGTTAAATCAATCCTAATATGTCATATTAGCCTATAAAATTATTTTAATTCATTAAAAGTCTCAAATTATATTTATTTGGGAATTTATAATATCAATTATTTTAATTTTTCACAATTATGGTAATTACTTCATCATCACTGTGTCGTTAAAAAATTAAATTATTTAAAGTCTAAAAATTATAAATAAAATATTATTATGTATAAAATATTATTATATTTCTAATGAATATTTACAATAAAATTTATCTTATGTATAACCCTATATTAAAAATGTTTTAGTAAATAAACTTTGATTTTAACTCTTTTAACTCTTCATTGAGTTAAATAATAATAAATGTCCTAATTTAATCCAAGTAGACCTAAATGATAATATTTTATTCCTAAGGTTTTTTTTGGTCAAGATACACTTGTCCAATAGAATTAGTACATTTGTTAGGGTAATATTAATATCATTTTTACCCTTAATTACCCTATTTTACTTTTAACCGTGGTAAATAAAAATAAAAAGTTACTATTCACCAAAAATTATTTTCATCTCATTGAACCACATTTTACTTCTTGATATGAACCGTGTCTCTCGGATTTTCGAAATTCCATTCACAGAAGCGGTAAAATTAAGTTTTATGAAAAATTCAGTTTTTTAACTACCACTTAGTAGTTTTACTATTCATCAAAAATTGATGTTTTTCAAAACAATGCCAAAATTTCACACTAAGCTATAATTGATATTCGAAATTCAAAAATGATGTCTATTTTACAAAATTCCAAACATATTAGTTGCATTAATTAATTTTATAATTAATTCCCGCTGTCACAACAAATAGCGTGTTTTTAAGAAACAATATATATATATCAAAAGATTGATAATTGTTTATGTCCAATTTCAAAGTGAAATTATTTCTAATAAACATCATTGGATAAAATGGTAAAAATATATTTTAATTATGCTTTAAAACCACTCAATAATATAATTTATCACTATTATTTTGATTAAAAAAGTTGTTTTTAAGTATTTTTCACTATTCAAAAAAATTGGAAGTTTTTAGAAAAATACCAAAAATTCAACTTAGGATAATTTCAATATTCCAAATCCAAAAATGAAGTCCATTTTGAAATATAAAATATTTATAATTTCAAAAAGTAGGTATTACTATTCATAACGGCTAGTTTGATTGGTTGTGGTGTGTTAGAACTCGATGTTGCGTACAACACACGCTATCACATTATTCAAAGAGAAGCGTACTGTAGACGCTTGGGATGTTTCATTTTAAATTTTTGACGTCGCCATTTAGTCAAAAAGTATAAAATATTGTATTTAAAAAAGGGATCACTATTAAAAGTTGATAAAAGTGCAATACTGAAAGTGAATTTGTTCTTACATTATGTCTAAGAAACTCATAATATGGATTCCCAAATTATAAGGATTATATAAAGTTTAAAATTTAGTTAATACTATTCATAACCTCTTTTGAATGGCTTGTTTGGTAAGTCATGGTGCGATTGAACTCGGTGTTTCCTGTAGTGCATGTTATTGAATTATTTTGAAGAAATAACACACTATGAAATCTTGGGGTGTTACATTCTCCCCTCCTTCAATAAATTGTGTCCTAGCAATTTGAAATTGTTCTTCGAAAATAAAAGGTTGAAAATAGAAAATATCTTTGTGGGAAAACCCACATCAGAAATTAGGTTACTAAAATTTAGTCTTAATATGAGGAAAAGATAAATGAAAGGGTCACCACCAAATTATTATCTCTATTAGGAGAACATTGGTGGCAATTAGGGACATATAATTGGAGGGAAAATGTAAATATTTATAGGTAGTGATTGAGGTCATCAATCACAAACAAGTGTAAAATTGAGGTCCTTAAATTCATCAATCCACGATGATTTGAAATACCATCAGTTCAACAAAATATAGGGTATTAGGATAACATATTTTTGGTTTTATGATTCCTTAAATAATGTATAAGAATTAATTTCTTCATAGAATAAGAGAAGAAAAAATATATTCTTGACAAGTAGAGTTCCATCCTTTATCTAATTTCTACCACAAACTCATCTTTCACTCGAAAAATATATTCTATTTATCCTATTCATATAGGGTTCCAAAAAAAGGAATTTATAATTCATCTACCAGATCTTTTAAAAAAAACTACATTATTTAATCTCGGACATCACGTGGGTCAGTGGTAGGTGATACACCCTTGTCGCCCTTCGGTTGTGGGTTCAAGTCTCGCAGCCTTACCGGACGCGACGGGTTGCCGCCCGACCTCCGGGTTGTCCTTTGATGGAAATCCAAAATAATCCAAACTAGAACTATCCAAAATACTTCCGTCCAAAATTTATAAGGAAGGTAAACACAATGAATATCCTTTTTTCGCGTAATAACATGTGATCACCTTCATCATGTATTCTTGCAACATCCTGAATTATCATAAAACCTTATTGATTACATTCATGATCCCTTATTCCTTATAATAGATATACTCCATCAATCCAAAAATGTAGCATACCCCAACAATTATTGAATATACAAATCATTAATCAATTTCAAGGTAGTCAAGAATATCCAATATAATTTACCCAAAACAATCATGTATTATTCTAAAATCAATACCTCGGTATCAAAACCATACTATGGTTTATCTTTCTCTCAACCATATATTTTCCATAAATTTAACCTGCTATTGAGTCACTTTTCTTTGTTCCACACAATCTCAAGTCCATAATAAAATAGTACTGTAGTACATTCCTTATATACTCTATAATTATTATAACAAGTACATTGTTGATACAACACTTAATTGAAATAATCAACATAAGAACTCTAATCATTCCTCTTCATCTGTGGTAGTATCATAACTTGATTATTATCCAATAGAATCATTTGAGGCATAGTCTGATGACTGGGAAATAGGTTCGCGTAGTGTCCAAACTCTTTGCAAATGAATCATTGTACATTTTAAAACCATTTTCCTACCCCTGCAGTCACGTACTTTGTGACCTTTTCCTCCACACTTATAACAAACTCACATTTCTTTCAGGAAAGTTTCAGGGTGTTTCTTCCCACAGTTATCACATATGGGAAAATTCTTTTTTTCCCTCTTCCCATTATCCATCATTCCCTCTTCCATCCATTTCTTCTCTTGCTTCCCTTCAAAGCCATAGGACTCAGTAAACTCTTTACTTATCTTATCAACACATTATATTATTTCTTCATAAGATGATAATAGATGGGCGACTATTTCTCTTATAAATTCTAGGTTAAGATCATGAAAGATATTATCCTTCCTTCTCATTGGATCATGTGCATTGCTGGAGTTCTCATTCCTTCTACTGGGTGCCATTTCTAAACAATGGAATACACTAGATTAGTTTATGAATAACAATACCTAATCCCAAACTTGTAAAACACATAACATAAATTAAATAGTTTATGGATATAATCCATAATCATAAAAATGTCTCATTTGAGGAAGAATATAATCATTAACCCTTCATAATAGTTTGTAAAGAAAATGAGAATTATCCTAAGCATATCCCCCGGGAGTGTCGTAACCAAGAGTGCAGCAAGGCCCGTTGTCGTGCACAAGTTCCCGTTCGAGTCTAGCTCAAAGCGGTGTTTTCGGCTTTTACCCCTAGGAACATCTGTGCCAGATCCGCCTCTACCTTCTCATATCCAGACAGGTATTTATTGCTCCGAAAACTCACAAAATCTCTATAATACCAAAATTATAGGAAGTTCTTCTATACTAATCCTCAATGTCCATCTTAAATCTATGTTCTCTAATCAGAGTTTATCTAAATCTATCTTCCAAGTTTTGTACTAAACTTCCTCTGATACCAATTATAATTCCCCGACCCTAGTTACCCAGAGTCATTGCATTATTTCATAACATTGGCATGATCACAAGAAAGATCAAATGTCGAAAGACCGATTGGTTTAGTAGCCTTGGAAACACTAGATATATTCATAAAGTTTTACATTACATCATAAAGTAAAAAACCACTACAACAACATAATGTCTCCATAGTACACACTATTATCCCCTCATAATATCCCTGCAAGTCATTCATAACTTACTTATTCACATCTTGGGAAAAATAAAACATAGAAAAGGGGTGATCTCAAATGCCCAGTAAGGATAACAATATAGCGGAAACTTTCAAAAATAAGCATAAACATTTAAGGCAATGTATAACTAAAACAAAAGCCTTTTAAACATAAACTTCAACATAATATGGCAAGAGAAAATTGATATAATGCCATTTACTTATTCACATGGATATTCAAATAATCGAATAATGACATGCAATATAAATAACCACTTTCATAATGATGGAATGCATAATGCCATACTATCATAACCACATATCTAAGGCCTCATGCCAAGACCACAAATAAGATTTTTCCAAGGCCTTTTGCCAAGACACTAGTTTGTCTCATGAGACCTACCGATGCATCGAGGAGCTATAGTGGGCTCCACCCATCACTTACTAAGTCCAATGCATTCCCATATGAAAAGGTTTAAACATAACATAAACATTCGTAATAAAACTAGCACACAAAATGTCAATACTTTCTCTATAAATCATGAATGGTATAAAAATAACACAACCACAGTCAAACATATCACAAAAACTTCAATACATTATGGAAGTTTTGTATCATAATATATCAACTTCATATAATCATAAAATCCATCAAAGGATGTTGACATAGATGAAATAAAAACTATTTGAGAGAAATATCTCCTTTTTTGAAATCATTTAAAAGTCACACATTTATAAGGGAAGTAATTAAAAAGAGATTTTTGAATCAAAGTGTCCCATACCACTTTGAAACTTTTAAAAGGAATTAAAATTTTAAAAACATTCATGTCCATATAAATAAATCCTTAAAAACCATTTTGAAAACATGGACATTAATTAAAAAGATTTAGAAAGATAAATCTTTAAAACATTTAAAATTCTGATTTTGATAAAGAGTACCTTTCCGAAATTCTTAAAATATTCATTTTGAAATCATTTAAAAGTAACATAATTATAAAATAAAACATTTACTTTGAAAATTTCCTTGTAATCTTGTAAGGGAAGCTTTGAAAATTTTATAACGGCGGTAAATAACCGCACCCTCCGTATAAGTTAAAAAAACATTCTTACCTTAATTTTGTCGAAAAGGTTAAAAAGCACCTTGTTTGGAAAACGACGAAAAGATTCCTTTATAAACCTCTTATAAAAAGTCAAAAAAGGGTATAAATGATTTTAACCCATATTCTAGTAAATAGTAAAAATGTTTTGAAATTCATTTTTAAGAAACATGGATGTGGATGATAAAGACATCCCAGAAGATTATTACGTATAAACAACCTCGGATAATGAAGAGATTTCGAAATAAACCCTTACCTTGTACTTTTCCTGGGATGGGGTAGGTTAACCTCCTTTATAATGGTGAAATAATTGTTATTAAATTATACAAGAATCATATACATTAATATGATATCATGTATGATCTTTTAACATTGATTTGTTAATAATATCTTAGTATTATCGTTGTTTCAGGTGTTAACTTACTCATTTTCTTTTATATGTTTTGTTACGTAAGCCATGTTTGTAATGGATAGGTTGTATATTATTCATATCCAGAATGATATCAAGTCCTTAAAAATCATTTTTAAATCATCAAATGATAATTATACTTGAATGGATATGATGGAGAATGAATCTCATCGCGTTCGTGGAGACGGTAGTCCGTACGTACGCACGAGCGACAATATCATTCTTTTGATATTAAAATAATATATAAATGGATGGTATATCATATATAAAGAATAATTAACATGTTATATTTATTATTTACATGAGTTACACATCATTATTATACCCATCCAAATAATAATATTTTGAATAACAATTACACCACGACGTGGAGATGATAAGTCGTACGTACGCACGTATGGTGACATGTTATTTAAAGGGTGGATAGAATACTGAATATGGTTGTACCATATTTATAATAACATCACAGTATATATAAGATAATGGAGTTATTATTTTATAATGGTTATAACAAAGAAAGAAGAAGTGGAAGAAGAAAGGAACTTGAAAAGGGGTGGTGAAAACATTACCTGTTCTTCAGGTTCTTCCTTTTGATTTCATCAAAAGGGATTCTTAGGTTGGCTTTCTGATCAAAATAAGGCCTCTAGGATGTAGTGATGGAAGTCGGGAGAGTATTTTTTTAGAGTTTGGCATAACCAAAAGGCTTTGAAGGTGTGAAGAAATGAGAAGGAGGACTACCCTTTTATAAGAGGGGTGAGGGGCACCTTGGGAAAAGCTAGAAATATTAATTTATAATAAATTCATATTCGGTTTATAATGGCTCCAAAGTTTATTATTCAAAGGTTAAGGTGGGGATAGGCCGAAAACCATTCAACCAATATAATTTAGACAGGTGTGGGTTACTATGTTAACCTTATCTTTTAGTTTTAACTCTTAGTTAATTTGTTTGGCATTTACCATGTCACTTTGTATTTTTATAATATATAGTTAATAAACATACTTTATACATCCAAGAGACCACAAAGTGGTCAATTAATGATGAGACTATCATTATATAAGTCTCTTGGCCAAGCCTTATATTTTTAAGAATTTAGTATCAATTAATAATATAATATTTGTTTTAAAAACTCTTTTATGTCAATTTTGACACTATTCAATAATTGATTTTTTTGAAACTCAAAATAGAATTATTACTGCGACCAAAGTTAATTAAATCAATAATAACATGTCATATTAGCCTATAAAATTACTTTAATTCATTAAATGTCTAAAATTATATTTATTAGGGAATTTATAATATCAATTATTTTAATTTTTCACAATTATGGTAAATACTTCATCATCATTGTGTCATAAATAAATTAAATTATTTAAAGTATAAAAATTATAAATAAAATATCATTATGTAGTAAATCTTATTAGATTTATAATTATTTTTTACAATCGAATTTATCTTATGTATAACCCTATATTAAAAATGTTGTAGTAAATAAGCTTTGATTTTAACTCTTTTAACTCTTCTTTGAATTAAATAATAATAAATGTCCTAATTTAATCCAAGTGGACCTAAATGATAATATTTTATTCCTAAGGTTGTTTTTGGTCAAGATAAACTTGTACAATAGAAATAGGACTTGTGTTAGGGTAATATTACTATCATTTTTATCCTTAATTACCCTATTTTACTTTTAACCGTGGTAAATAAAAGTAAAAAGTTACTATTCACCAAAACTTATTTTCATCTCATTGAACCACATTTTAATTTATGATATTAACTGTGTCTATTGGATTTTTGAAATTCCATTCACAGAAGAGGTAAAATTAAGTTTTATGAAAAATTCAGTTTTTTAACTACCACTTAGTAGTTTCACTATTCATCAAAAATTGATCTTTTTCAGAACAATGCCATAATTTCACAGTAATCTATAATTGATATTCCGAATTCAAAAATGATTTCTATTTTACGAAATTCCAAATATATAAGTTTCATTAATTAATTTTATAATTAATTCCCGCTGTCACAACAAATAGCGTGTTTTTAAGAAACAATATATATATCAAAAGATTGATAATTGTTTATGTCCATTTCAAAGTGAAATTAATTCTAATGAACATAATTGGATAAAATGGTAAATATATATTTTAATTATGCTTTAAAACCACTCAATAATATAATTTATCACTATTATTTTGATTAAAAAAGTTGTTTTTAAGTATTTTTCACTATTCATAATAATTGGATGTTCTTAGAAAAATACCAAAAATTCAACTTAGGATAATTTCGATATTACGAATCCAAAAATGAAGTCCATTTGGATATATAAAATATATATAATTTCAAAAGGTAGGTATTACTATTCATAACGGCTAGTTTGATTGGTTGTGGTGTGTTAGAACTTGATGATGCGTACAACACACGCTATCGCATTATTCAAAGAGAAGCGTACCGTAGAAGCTTGGGATGTTTCATTTTAAATTTTTGACGTCCCCATTTAGTCAAAAAGTTTAAAATATTGTATTTAAAAAAGGGTTCACTATTAAAAGTTGATAAAAGTGCAATACTGAAAATGAATTTGTTCTTACATTATGTTTAAGAAACTCATAATATGGATTCTAAAATTATAAGGATTATATAAAGTTTAAAATTTAGTTAATACTATTCATAACATTTTTTGAATGGCTTGTTTGGTAAGTCACGGTGCGATTGAACTCGGTGTTGCGTGTAGTGCAACTTATTGAATTATTTTGAAGAAATAACACACTATGAAATCTTGGGGTGTTACAATATATACAATATAAATATTATTATTGAATTTAAAAAATACAATTATATCCACTCATTATAGATGAAATTAAAAACTTGACCATGTGTTTTACATACTAGCACTTATTTGACTTAACATTACTTATTTTTCTACTCACAATATTAATTACATATCATAAAAATATTGTCACGACCCGTCCCCCAATGCATGTTTCTTGACTACGCTAATCCCGCCACACAAAGGCTAAGGGCGGTACAATAGTGCCAAAGGCATTAACCATCAAGTGGGAAGAATTTTACTTACTACTTGTACACCCACACGACCAAAAACATCCCAACACACTGAATGGGAGAAACAAGTAAAACTAAAACTAGGAAAAGTGCATTTACAATGGAAGGTATGTGGCCAAGAATACAATCACCACAACGAATTGAAAACAACATTTAAAAAAGAAAACTCTGATGGAAATCCCAGAAAAAACAACATAGATCATGAGTGTAGTGAATCTAATGGAAGCTAAAGTAGATCGTCCATTCCACCTGGTAACACTGGGCCTCTCCAGGTCCTAGGCCACCAATTCAACTGTTATAGTGTCTGCCAGACCCATCTCCCTGAACACCCCTTTCGAAACACCGGTCATCTGCACAAGACACAACACGTGTGAGCGAAGCCCATGTAGGGGTGAGAAACACTATACTCATTAGGGACCCAAAAAATGGAAATACCACACGACAATTCCTAAAATTAATGCACGAAACACATGACAACTCACACCAGGTATATTCAAGGATAGTATGAGTATCATCATGAGTTACATCATCGAACGCATTGGCTCCTAGAAAACTCCTCCTCTGATGCGTACAATAGGCCTACCAAGTCACTAAAACGTGATTCCCACTAACCTTGGACATCTTAGGGCCACCTCCCCACTACATACCATGGGTCAAAAAAGTTATAGAGAAGTGTGTACCACTAATCTTGTCCAATTGAGGTACTTATTCTCGTTGTGTGTCATAGTCCTACAATTTCATCAAGAAGTACTTCCCAGCAATGGATTGCCATTTCATATAGAAGTACTTCCAACTAGGCTATGGACAAGTCATACAGAGTTGAAATTTAGTAGTCTATAGGTCTCAACCAATTGTATGTTTCCTTATGTAGCTTTTCATTGATAACCGCTCGTCAATCCTATTTTCACATATAAAATTCCATTAATGTCTACCAAGATCATTTCAAAGAATATACCTCATTAAGAGGGTCCCAATGCTGCAAACAGGTCATCAATCAGATGTTTAGTTTGTATGATACATGTGTTTTAGTATCTAGGGGACATGTTCCAATCCTGTATTGTCCGACAAGACCAACATAGCTCAGGGGTGCCACATAACATTTTTGAAGATTGAACGACTTGACATAACCCGATTCAGATTTGGGTGGGTCTGGTCTGGTCTAGAAAATGGATTTTGCTGGACCCATCCTGGTTTGGCCAAGGGTCTAGCCCACTCTGTCACCCATGGACCTAATGTTTTATGGCCAGGCCCAAATGGCGTAGGTCTGGCCTTCTGTCATGGGTCTATCCCGCTAGATGGGGGTCTGGCCCACCAGCACTTATCTGGACCAACGATGCGGGTGTGACCTGCATAATGGGGTACAGCCCCCCAACCAGAGGCCTGGCAACATGAGGAGGTCAGGGTGTGCCGCTTAACCAAGACGTCGAAACCACACCACATCCTACCCACTCCGTTGGACCTACCAATGTGGGACCCCTAGTTGCGGTCACTGGACCGCGGCTCGCTTGCGCCAGTTTGGTGTCGCGATTCTTGCCGCTGCGGCCGGTTGGTCGTGACCTCCTACCACCGTAAAGCACCTCCATCCTCCATCATAGCTGGTGATAGATGACCGCCTCTACTGCTATTGTGGTTCCAATTGGAACTACCCTCTTTATGTGGCTTCTGTGGGTCGATCACCGCCGCATATCACCAGCACCACCGCGCAGGTGGTGCCACACCGACAGCAACATCCGGGGGCCACTGGATTTGCTATGGTGTTCTATTTTATGATCCCTCTATGCATATGGGAATGTTGGGTCTCCTCCATCCCTGCTCAGGCCCCAGTTTCAAATTTCCACCACATTGAAAAGTGGCCACAAATAACGCACAATAAGAGGTGCTTGGGCCTTGTTCGTGTCGGCTTAGGCCATACGTGTTAGAGGTTTATATCAAGGGGTATGTTTGAGTATTATGGTTTAACCATTTCATTCAAGGTACGAATCCTAGATAAAGAATCCCTCAGAAAAATTCACCCTATCGCATAACACAAAAATGACAGATCAACATGTCTGTGGGTTTATCCACGTTCATCATTTAAAGAAAGATAACAATGAGTAAGAACATTGAAATAAAACAGAATTCCCCACATCATTTCTATTTTATGAAGAAGTTATTATCCTCAAGGATTTATGATGTCAACATCAACACTTCAAGATTCTTTTTTCAAGGTTCGTCAAGTTCAGTGAAGAATTGTCCGTATTCTACAATGTTCTTCATTGGAAATGAATTGATGTTGGAGATTATTCATATTGTCTCTATGGATTATTATAATTATCATCAACGTGAAAAAATAATTAAAATAAACAAAAGTGTGTCTTTATTTCACCAATTTATTATGATCATTAAATTATCCACATTAAATGGTCAATATTTAATAATTCATTATAAAATCTGAATTACAGTTTCAAAAGAGCCAATTTTGTTTATCAATTAATGTGCATTGTCATCACCTTGTTGCTGAACCATGGTGTCCTCGTCTTCCACCCTATAGGGATAAAGAAATAAAACAATTCCATTAAATTATTTTATTATTTTTCTAAAATATTATAAAAAAATAACTTTTCCACTCATCCATTAATGACTGAAGTTAAATCACTTCTAGGAGATTCTTGGCTTTCTGAATTTAAGTGTGCCCTCATATTTTTGATCCATGCACCTGTTCAAAATATTGATTAAATATTTCTCGAAAGTTTACTAAATGTACCTTTAAAAAAGTTCAAAAATCCATTCCAGGGTCTCCAGACATCAGAATCAACTTCTATTGAATTTCACTGTATCGAAATAATTCCATTTAATTAAAAAAAATTACACATGATTTTGAAGACATTACATCACCCAAAGATTATGGATTTATGTCCCCAAAATAAAAAACAAAAATAATCAACAATAAAGTGACACTGATCACAAATTTGTGCCTCTCGCTCCCATATTCTCTCTTGGCAATTCAGGTGTTGCAACTGAACACACACTATATGAATCAACAATCTACATTAGACCCACCCTTTTTGATCCTCTACCTCTACTAGGAACTCCACAAATGTCTCCCATCATCTCTGTTGAGCTTTCCCCATTTCAAGACTAGTGGTGGATCATGCACGTACCTCCACAGCTACCGCATGTGGAAAAAAACATACCCCCTTAGAATCTGTGGCGGATGATCTAGGTTTTATGTCACCTTTCCTAAACTTCTAATGATATGAAAAGGTCTGATTATCCACAGAGATAGATTCTCTCCATGGAAAAATCTATGAAATCCTCAATGGTGTGAGACCCAAAGGAAAACATAACCACCCTCCTCAAATTCCTAGTGTCTCTATCTCCAGTTGGATGAAGAATTTTCCCTACTCGGTGTAGTACTCATCCACTTATAGATAATCTTCACATTCTCGGTGGTATCAAATACCAACATCGGACCCATTAGTGCTGACTCCCTAGGTCAAACCAGCTTATGGGTGATCTGCAAGGCTGCCTGTACAACGACACAAATGGTGAAATACCAATTGTGGATGGATATTTGTTTTTGTATGCATAGATGACCAGTGGTAATCGGTCATCAAAACTACGACCAAAGTCAAGTAGTCAAGCACAAATAACTTCCTCTATGTTTTGTATGGCCCACTCTATCTTACCATCCATCAATGGATGAAAAGCTTTTCTCAAATGTAGTTGTGTCTTGAACACCTCCTGTAATCCATCCAAAAACGGGATGTAATGTGAGCATCATGATCTAATATGATAATATAAGGAACCCCATAAAGCCTCACTATATCCAATATGTAGAGGATTCCTATTCCCTCTACTGGTCCATGATCATGGATGGGTAGGAATGGAGCTAACATGGTCAGTCGGACAATGATCACCCAAAAAAAATTGATGCCTTTGGAAATTCTTGGTAACCACATCACAAAGCCCATTATAATAATATCCCATTTTAACTCTAGAACCTCTTGTGGAAGGTCCAATCCCAGTGAAACCGAATTATCAACCTTCAGTTACTAGCATGTGGGGAATCATGAATTGAACTCGGCCACCACACACTTTATCCATGTCCACCAAAACTGATGTCGGATGTGTGGTTACATTTCCGCCACTCCAAGATGTACCTCCAAAGGGGAAGTTTGGAACACCCTCAACCCCTCCTCTCACAACTACTCTAGTACAAAGGTGTTCCCTCTAAAAAGGGTGATGTGCTCCCCATATATCAAAAATTTATCAGTAGCTCATCTATAGGATAACTGAGCATGTTGGGACACATAGTCAACATCTACCAGGTGTGCCTCCCTGACTCTCTACATGAGAGGGGGACTAAATGTCATTTACTGAAGGTAAGAATCATTACCATCATCCAATAAGGATATCTACATCACGTCTATCTACTTCTTCGCCTCATTAAGCAGGTGAAACCTGGTCCTCCTACTGAGCGTGTCTTCCACCACATTCCCATTTCTAAGAGAATAGACTATCTAAAATTCATTAACATGGAGGAACTCTAGGCATCACCATAATATTTGGTTCGGGTCCTTCTAGGAGATGATATACCAAATACTCTTATGATCAGAAAAAACTATAAACAATTCTACAATCAAGTAGTTCCACCTCATCATTAAGGAAAAGGCCATAGCTTCTAAATCTAGGTATTAAGTCGCGAACTTCTGTTCATGTTGTCTAAACAATCATGAGATATAATCTGTCTCTGCCCTCTCCTGCTTCAGGATAGAACCTTGTCCATTCCTTGATGCGTCATAGTAATCTACCAACCCAATTACCTCCTCTAGTAGTGTCAAGATGGGGGCACTAGTTAATCTCTATCTCAACTCTTGGAAACTCTTCTAGAACCTCTCCACCCATATAAGGGGTCATTTATTCCATTTTAATTCTAATAAGTGTGATACTACCCTAGAATAGTCATTTTTGAACATCTAATTGTAACCATCCAATCCCAAGAAGCTCCTCACCTCTGTCACGATCTTGGGCGGATCCCAACAAATCACAACCTCTACCTTTGTTGGATCTACTACAAAATAGTCATTGAGATGATGTGTCCCAAAAAGTGGACTTCCCAAATCAAAAATTAACAATTCAAGAACTTGCCATAGACATGTTTCTCTCAGAGTGTATCCAGGACCATCCATAGGTGTGTAGTGTGCTCCTCCCCCTAGGGAACGTATCGTGACTACCCCAAGCCCGCCCCTCGAAGGCCAGGGGCGGGTGACTAGCATCGAAGGTGTTAACTGCATGTGGGAGGAATTTTCCTTAGTACTTGTATGCACACAAACGCCCAACCACATCCCAGAAAACTAAAAGGTAGAAACAATGTACCACTAGAACAAAGCTGACTACAGGTACAATTGATGGTACGTAGGCCAGCATACAAACCCAACAAATAAATGTAAATAGAAATTACAAAAAGGAAAATATGATGGCCATCCATAGAAAACCCTATATGATCTTAAGAAAAGTAAATACATGAGAAAACAAAATAGTATTTCATGTCTGCCCAGTCCTACTGGGCCCCACCTAGTCCTTGGCCACAAATTCCACCATCGTAGATTCCGTCAGTCCCATCTCCTTGAGCACCCCTTTCAAAACATTAGTTGTGTGCACCAGAGACAACATGTGCGAGTGATGACCGTGCAGGGTTGTGTAACACATTACATAGTAGGGACCCAAAACAAAAATGTAATACCACACAAAAATTCCTAAATGAATATCACGAAAGACAAGACAACTCACTCCAGGTATATTCTAGGACTGTTCGAGCAGCATCATCAGTCCTATTGTCAATCTACTCATCTGTTTGAGAACTCCTCCCTAACGAGAACATAAAGCCTGCCATGTCACGAATAAGTGCTTTAGACAATTAATGGATTCTATAGGTACGCATACCCACTTCATATTATAGGCCTGCAAATTCACAGAGAAGTGCATCACACTAATCATGGCCAACTAAGGTAATATTCCTCATCGAGTACCATTGGCATGCAATGTCATAGAGATTTGTTTCCCACCATGGGCTTGCAAATCCCCAAATGAGGGATTCCAATTTGGCCATGGTCAAATCATACAGAGTCGAATCTCAGCAGTCCTCAGGTCTCAGTCAACCGCATAGTTCTGTACGTAGCGATCTAGGGACAACCGCTTCTCAAGCCATTCATCACATCTCAACATAAATGAATGTCACCAAATAGCATGCCAAAATATTTTCCTCGGTGAAAAGGTCCCTATGTCACAAATGACTCATCAATGAAACACAATTTTTTCATGACAAGAGCATTTTAGTTACAAGGTGGTTAGCTGCAACGGGGCCCTATCCGACTCGGTTGGACCGACCTTACCCAACCAACATGGCCCGGGGTCCCACATACCCAGGTTTAAGACCGAGCATCTCAGCAGACCACTTATCGATGGTTCCCCAGTGCCTCGGATGTAGGCCACCTTCCTCCACTTGTTTCCTACCTAGTGTCGCGATTCCCACCATCATGATCGTTTGGTCATGGCACCTCGCCGCCACGACACACTGATGGAACAATGTCGTCCTATAGTGCTATTGATGAGGGTCGTCCGCCTCCTCTACTATCGTAGCACATGTTGGCACCACCTTCTTGATGTTGTTTGAATGGGTCGGCTGCCGCCACTGCACCGGTGGTGCCACACGAGGGGTACCTTCTGTGGGCCACCAGATTTGCTATGATGGTATGTTTTATAATCCTTATGTCTCTATGATCTTCTTGGATCATCAAAATTCATAACTAGGACCCAAAATATAATTCTCACAACTTTGGAAATGTAGAAACCAAGAATCCACATGTGGTGATCCTCGAGCCTTGTTCACGTCAGCCTGATCTCTCAACAATAGTGATTTAAATGATGGGGGAGGTTCAAGAATTGTATTTCAACCATTTCATGTGTGGTTTGAATGTGGGATGAAAAATCCATATGAAAAATTCTTCCTCCCTTATAACACAAGAATTGTAGATCAATGATTTTGTGGGATGATCAGCGTCCATCATTTTCAGAAATATAATTATAGGAAAGAACATTGAAATAAAACTCAAAACGTACCTATTTGACTTTTGATTCCAAATAATTCATCAACAAGGATTCAATGTGTCAATGTTTTCACATCTGTGTCTGTTATTTGAGGATTTTCAAAGTTTGTGATGTATCACTGATGTTCTATATCATTCTTCATAGGATTGGAATTCCCATTTGAGATTCCTGAAGGAGGCACCAAGTATTAATTCCATCATCTCCAATGTGCCAAAATAATTAAAGCAAAAAAAATTTGTAGTGTTTTTGTGCTAATTAATAATTCCCATTAAATGGGCCACATTTACTAAGAAACATCCAATGATTCATTTAAATATTATAAACACATATTAAAATGCTCAATTATTGGTTCACAACAAATGTGGCACATTTCTGCCCAGTCGTTGCACCACATCATCATCATACGCCACCCAACGGTGAGAATGAAATGAAATAATTCCTTAAAATTATTTTATTAGTTTTCTCAAAAATTCTGGAAAATAAAATTTCTTCCGGTCCCTTTTCTGTGGATGTTAAGTCATTTATAGGGGAATCCCGGTGTACTGAATTCAATGGCACCCTAAGATTATCGTGCTGAACAACAGTTTAAAATATGGAAAATATAATTCTTTCATGTGTACTGAATGCACCTAAAAATCTTTCAAAATTCTGTTTCGGGCTCTTCCCACCTCACAATCACATGTCATCGAATTTTACAGTCCTGAAATAATTACATTTAATTAAAAACAGTTACATTAAATTTCTAAAACATTACAAATAGTAAATATTTTTTACCAAATCATTCCAATATAATTTTTAAATCCATTGTATTTTTAGGATGTGTTGAGTGAAAGACATTTTTTCTACGTGATATTTTTTCAAAACAATTGAATAATTTCTATTTTGATTGTTTTCAAAATCCTATTTTATTAAAATGGTTTTATTATGATGTGATATGTAATTGAAGAAATTATTCACATTTAATTATTGAAGGATTATGAGTGGGTCATATATATCCATCATATTTATTTGTTTAATGATTTTATCTCAGAAGATAATATATTCAGAAGTAAATTTTGGTTTCAAATAATGGTGGAAACTGATGGTGTTTCTCATGAATGTAACATTACATATATTATGGTATTCAAAAAGTGTAAAATATTCTTCAAAAAACTATATTTATTTTATTGTCATTTTAATGATATCAAATATCATGTTTATTGACCATTGTTTGAATAATGTTTTGATTAATTCCTTATGTTACACAAATTCATAATTTTTGATTCATGAAATATTCCTTATTGAGTATAAATTTAATTATTTATCATGAGTATACCAATATTCTCATCTTATTTTAAGTAATGATATTTTAATTTTATACATTATATTAACCACTAATAATATTATCCATACACCCCATTCTTATATTTCCATTTCTTAAGGTTATAATGGTTATTATAATGTATATGAAGAATAAAAGGGATTCAATTGTTTCTATATTATGGAAAAAAAATTCAACTATAATCTAAATTATGATACTTTTCTTGTTAGTCCACAAATAAATTGAATCATCCTTTCTTCGAACTGGGTGATTATTTGGGTGATTTAACTTCCATATGATGAAAACATTGTAAATTAATGGCCTCTCTAGCCATCGATTTTATAGATACATGGTATGTCGGTATAGGTATAAAATAATAATGATGTGATTTGAGGATGGGAATTTTTTTAAAAGATTATATGGAATCCATAGGTGATGGTAATTGTGTTTATTCACTAAAATAATTATTAACCAAATATATGTAATTGTAAAATAAATATAATTTATGGTACTATTCATAACAATGTTGATTGGTTATAGTATAATGTTCAATATTTTATTTCAATTCTTCTATAATATTCCCTTGATGTGAGATAAATCGCATGTGGATTTCCTAGAATGATGGTTTTGTCTTAAGACTATAGGAATAAGTGGGATCCAAAACATGTTGGTAGTGATTTTGAAGAAGTGTGGGTAAGCACTATAAAGGTTGTAATGAAAAAAACAAGGAATGTGCATGTATGATTATACTAATAATGAGTGATATACTGTTGTGTATGGGATGATTTTGACATGTATGATAAGTATAGTCCTGTGATTAGGTTTGTGTGCCTAGGGTTGCTGGGAGACAACTCATGGGAGCATCGTCTAGATGGTGAGATCAAGTAATATGGTATTGTATAGTCATTAGTGGTATATGAATCTCAATAGGATCGTGATATATGCTTTTGGAGGTATTTTTTTTTGAATAAATGTACATAATAGAGTACATTGGTATTTGGTATAAAAGATCATGAAAGGGAACTGATATTGCATGAAGAGAATCTATAAGTTATCCGTGATAACTTTGTGGTTTTTTGACCAATAAAAGGTGATGTACATGTGCTATTAAAAATGATTGGGGTTTTGAATGATCTATAGTGGTGTATTGGTTGTCTCACTATAGTGGTTTTGGAACAGATCAAAAATCATTTGAGGTTACCATAGTGTTTATGGAGGAAATCATAGTAATAATAGATAAAAATAATGTATATATCGAGAAGTAAGGTCTTGGTGATGTCGAGTAATGTTAGTGATAGAGTTAATGGAATAGTATGTTTATTCTAGTTTTATCCATTGAATCCAATTGATGATACATGTGATGATGTGTTAAGATAGGTAAATTTTGTGGATTTGGGACCCATGGTGTTTGTGGTAAAGGATATTATTAAAAATTTTACATATGTTGGTTTGTATAAAATTAGATACTAAATGATTTGCTTGATGATTATCAAGAATGTGTTGCAAGATCCTGACCTTTCATGGAACTTATCTCATGCATGATTTTTGGTAATTTTCTTTATTTATGTTCCCTTAATGAGAGTTATTACATGGGTTAAATTTTAGGGGTGTTTAATGAAATAATGGAGTAAATTGGTATAAGCACAGTTAGCACACAGTAAGGGTAAATTGTTCCCCAAACCCAGCTAACTGTTTTAACCCATGAAGATGGGTTTTCATATTTGGTACACTATTTTGAAAAACCATGCGCCCATACACAAGAAATCATGTGAACCCAAAATAATAGGCCTTCATGTTTGGCACATAGTTTCATAATCCATGCACCCAAACACACGAAATTGATTGCAGGGATCATTTCAGCCAAATATTAGTTCCAAAATACCATGAACCACTGAAACACCTCCTATTTAATCTTTTCTTTGGACTTGATGATTTTGGGTATTCCCAGAGTGTTCTAGAGGGGTTCTAAGGCTTTAAAACATCTGTTCTTCAAGAATCCTAGATTGAATCGAAGATCATATCTTATCTTAGTTAGAATATATCATCATGATATCTATCCACACTATTCTATTGACCATTTATTTGAATATAACCTCTATTAATATTGTTATAGACCTATTAATGAGATCTAGAGAAGGAATTCAATATATATTTCCAGAATGATATGATCATGATATCTATGATCACAAATTAAGTTTTTTCATCTAGAACAATGATCTACGACATTGTTCTTCTCGGATTTTTTTGATTTCCACTGAGGAAATGTCCATAAAAAAAATGAGGCAGGTGATCTACAACCCATTTACTATAGTTGTGGATTTGATGTGTGATTCAAAATTTGTTGAATTGTAGCATTTTTTTGAAATTTATTTCTAAAATTAGTTAACTCAGTTGGCCAATGTATTTATTAAAGAATATTTTTAATTAAATTATTTGATGAGGAATCAATCATGAGTTTAAGGGGTTTCCCTATTAGATATTTAATTGGGATAATTGATTACGATATTATGGTTTATTAATCATCATTATTAATCAAGTGATTAATTATTGAATATCATATTGGTTAAGGTGAGATAATTAATTGTTAATTAATTATTTTCTTGGCGATTATGTTCTAGATAATTAATTATGGGAATAATAATTTTGTATTGAAATTAATAATTTGGTAATTAAATTTGGAAAATTAATAATTGTATATGAGTTGTGATATTTTTTAATTAATTATTTTATTAATTTATTGTATTGTGGCATTTTGTTAATAGTCGGTTTTACTAATGGATTTGATGTATTTAACTAATTTTTGGATTATTAATTTAATTTATGTGGATAATTAATTACAAATTTGTTATGTGTGAATTAAAGGGATCATGATCATTATATATTAAAGAGTTATCATTGTAATATTCTCATCTTACATATGAGTAAAGAAAATAGAAACACGATACATATATTGTGGTGAAATCATGGTAACATGGTCATCTTAGATAGGTTTATGATATTCATATCATTAAAAATTTGGCTTTTAAATGTCAAATTTAATAATGGAACTCTGAGTTATATCCTCACATGAGAATATTTCTATGTTCAAAATGAGTCCAATCATGTACAGAGATATCATAAATTCTTTTAATATATCCCAATCCAGAAACAAGCATGTATTAAGATATGATATTACCAAGGGAATACTTTAGGCTCCTCTACAAGATGAAGCTAGTATTATGGAATAGGTCTCCATGGGAAGCATATAGTTAATATTGTCAGATGATAATAAACGATAATGAAATAAATGGTTATTTATGAATTGTATTTATTTCATAGTGAAATTCATACAGCATCTTTACAATGCAATTGCTTGAGACACTGTTGATGGTGGCCTACCTATTTTTACTCTCACCCTTATCTGGCTGCTTGATCAATACCGGAATAGATTATATTGTTGAAAGACATGATATGGTATAATCCATGAGATGGATTACAGATTTGGGTAGAATATTGGTTTATGGGATCAAACTATGTTTAGAACCATATAGGGGAAATCAAATTGTCTTAAATTTGAGTTTTCTTATAGAAACGTGACACTTATATTGGAATATCATGTTTTCCCTTTTAGGTGAATATTGTATTTCCTTTTTGGTTATCATGTGACATGATAATTTCTCAAGTTTTATATGATTCTGTGTTTGATTATTTATTTCCAATACTCATTTACTCTTATAAAGGAGGGTATAGTATCCCCATGAATGTTTTATGAAAACCATACTGTTAGTCAATAGCCTCTACAATATCGGGAGGTCTGATTGAGGTCACATACAGAATCAGCTTGGGGCATCATCGTGTGGAACATGGGGTGGGATGTTACAATGTGGTAACATTTATCCAATTTTATTTCTTCTTATTATGTCTTACAATCTGGGAATTGATATATATGAGACAATGAAGACTCTAGTCTCAATAATGAGCTCGTGTAAGGGAGTGGAAAACCCTTGTACGAGGGAATCTCTGAGTAATCTTGGGGGAATTCATTTCATTGTTTTTTTCTGTTACAATTGAATATTATTTCACCATGGGTGACATACATGTGGTGTGATGTGATTATTGTTTCTGATAATGTTTGAGTATTGATTTGTGTCTATGAATGGCATGTGAGTTGAGTCTACATGCATCATTCTAGGAACACCAGATTATTTTGTGACATGCATTAAATTTGGAATGCATAAGAAAACGAGTTATGGGTATGTTTTTCACATGAACATTTTCCCATGTTTTTATGATTGAAATGAAAAATAAAGTGTTTATAATTTTCAATAAAAATCCCTGAGTAGGTTGAATAATGGAATGTTTATCGCCTCGGTTCTGAACATGTGGCGTGCTATGGGGAATATCCATGAAGTGAACTATTGTTATTATCCCTAATAAATAAATTTTATATGGTTTTGTAATGATACCTAAGACATGGGTTTATGATTCTATATATTATTCCTCTATGATTCTTGTTGAGTGGTCAATCAAGGGACATTTCTATGAATGTTTTTTCATTTAGTTAACTTGAGTCAACTATTGTTCTAGGTGAAGATGCATGGGAGAAATTTCTAGATAACTTCTCTCACATTTGGGAATTCATGGAAGGAGACCTGGGAAGAATTTTTAATAGTACGTACTAGTTGTCATGGGGGTTCCAGTTGTATCACCCTTTGAAATTTACTAGAGATGGTGGATGTAAGAGATTTTATTTATGGGTGGAGTCTATAGATATAATTCATCACTATATGAAGCATAAAATATAGAGATAAGTAACATTTGGTACTTATATTCAATGGGGATCAGTGAGCCACATGTGGGACATTCAAGTATGAACTCGACATATTAATTTTATGTTATATAAGGAATTCTTGGAGTGTTTTTTGGAGCACTTGTATCCATAGACGGTGAGACAAGAGAAATCTTTTGGGTTCATGCATCTAACATAAGGGATCGGGTCAGTGATGGATTATTATGGATGCTACACATATTTTAAATGCATTACCCAAACATTAGTAGGTGATTAAGAAGCTACAATGAAATGTATTTTTGATGGAATTAAGTGAGAGATTATGTCCCAAGTGAATATCTTCATGCTGATGAAGTTTACAAATGTGGTGGATCATGCTCTAATAGATTAAGAGAACTTGATGTAGGCTTCCACTACTACACAAGTAGTCGTTACTAGATGAACGAGAGTTGAAACACTTAAGAGAAAGAAGCATTTTTATGAAAAATTTACCTAAAGATGTAGGAATGAGAGTATGTAGAAAAGACATTTGGTTAGATATGACCTTGCTGGGTTGTTCTAAAATTAATGTGGTATATCGAGACATTATCATTGACATTTTTCATGACCACCAGTAGATTTCTGATCTTGTATAAGGATAGGGCATATAAAAATGTTCAGAAGGTTACATCGACAGACTGGTATTGAAGAAGTAACTAAGAAGAGTCTATGTATAGTAAGATTACCATATACACAGTATCATTCTATAAATTGGAGTTCTTCGTTTATAGTGGTTGGTGGAAGTGGATATGGTGTTTTTGGGTAGGAGCGTCCACATCATAATTATGGTTCTTCTTAGAGGAGTCAGACAACATCACATGAAATATGGAAAACACAATTACGTGCATTATATCCTACACTTGTGTATAGAGAGGCTAGACCATCGATATAGATAGGTACAATTGTATTATATCATACATTACTTATTTCCTTGTTTGATACTCGTTCAGATCATACCATTATATCTGAAATATTCCTTGACGGCTTGAGCCGGATAGTTGAGTTTTTGAGTGTGGTAATACTATAGATACAATGTTGGGAGTGAGGTCTAGTTATTTCTATCTTTTTAAGGGGTATAACTAGATATCATATATTATAGTTTTCTATGGGATCACTAGGTTCATGATATGAAGAGTTTCGACTAGATTATAGGGATGTGCAGGCTTGTCGCCTACCAATACCACATTGATTGTCACTATAGGAGAGTGACCATTGTGTCTCCTAAGGGTGAAAATTTTATTCATCTTTTAGAATTGGATATCCTGGCAGGCTAAGTCGGGCTAATTTCTCAAAACTGGGTGAGACCAGAGCCCATGTGTCATGTGTTTTCTGGATTATTGTGGTGTTAGGAATGATTTCCTACAATGAAAGGTGTAGAAATTTTAGGATGCCTTTCTTGAAGACATATCAGGAATACCACATAAGAGTGATATAGAATTCACTATTGATCTCATGCAGAGGGGTGATCTAATATCTATACCACCATATGAAATTTCACTGACTGGGCATCAAGATCTTAAGACTTAGTTATAGAAGTTGGATGACAATAGATTTATTCTTCCATCTACTTCACCTTGGGAATCACCTATTTTTTTGATATGAAGGCTGATAAGAGTTTAATATTGTTTTTCAGTTACCAAAAGTCAAAAAAAATACTATGAATAAGCAGTATCCTATTATATGTATTAATGATCTTTTTGACCAATTGAAGGGATCTTGTGTGTTCTCAACGATCTATTTGAGATAAGGGTATCATCTGTTGAGAATTAAGATATATGATATATTATGAACATAATTTTGAAGCATGTATGGACTTTATGATTTTGTTGTAATTTTATTTGGGTTGACAACTAAACTATCCATGTTAATGGATTCGATGAAATGAATATATCATCGATATATGGATAATTTTGTGGTGGTGTCTGTGGAACCATCATGGTGTACACCAAGACTCATGGAAATAATTTACAACATATTGAAATCATTGTGAGTTCACTGAGATATCATCAGTAATATTCCATGATATTTAAGGGTCATTTTTTGATTGACCAGGTACACATCATTGGGAACATCATCTTGGATGAAGGATTTTTAGTGGATCTAGAGAAGGTTCATGTAGGGGTTTCTTGGGAGAATTCCACAAATATTTTCAACATTCAATGACTTCTGGTGTTGTGTGTATATTATAGGAGATTAATCCAAGTCTTTTCTAAATTATATGTGCCACATTATGTATTGATCAATAAGGAGATAGATCGTGATAATAAAGAAGCAAGAAAAAATTCATTACGAGAGTTGAAGAGGCACTTGCCACAAGAACCAATATTTATCCTTCCTAATCTAGGTGAGGAAAATATGGTTTACTCTGATGCTTCTATAATGAGACTTGGAGTAGTTTTGTAGAAAGGAGGATGATTAGTAGAGTATTGGTCTCGGATGTTGAGGCTACATGAACAAAATTACCCTATGCATGACCTCAAAATGGAAGAAGTTGTTTAGGCTATTAATTGATGGAGACATTCCCTTTTGGGGAAAATGGTTTTTCTTTATACATATCACAATACCTTTACGTAAACATTTTCAAAACGTGACTGGAATATTCGGTAGCGATGCTGTGTTGAGTATATGAATTATTCAGATTTGGAATTGGGAAATACACATGGGAGGAAAAAACACTGTTGCTGATGCCTTGAGTAGGAAAAATCAAACTCTGATGGTTCAAGATTCGAGTTTAGAGTGGTAAATGATGACCTTATTGGATGAAATTCATTTTCTGGTTCTTGAGTGTCAGGATCAAATGACGCAAATTTTAGTTGTTTTGGAGTAAACACTTTTTTGATTGTTCAGTGATAGAGAGTATGGAGATCTAGAATGAAAACCCTTGTCATAATGTTTTGATGGTGGGGAGACATCATCAGTTTAGCTGTTAGATTAGGATGGGATTATTTATGTGAAGAATCAATTTATTTTACATTTTGTAATGTGATAAGAGATCATGCGAGAATTTATTCCCTCAAAATGTGTTGTGCATCCTTGTGTAAGAAAAATGAACAATGACTGATGATGACCTTTTGGTGTCCATTCATGAAAATAGAGATAGAAGGGTTTGAGACAAGATTCTTCAAATGATAAGTAGCATAATAAAGACAATCAATGACATAGATGTTCACAACAAATGTTTCCCATTTTGTAATGGAAGTGGGATGATGGGTCTATAGATTTTGTAATGGTTCTCCCAAAGGAAATTAGGAAGAATGATTCTATTTGGGTCATTTTTAATGAACATACAATGGTAAAGCATTGACTTCCAATAAGTGAATCGTTTATGGTATAATAGTTTGGATAACTGTATGTTCGAGTGATAGTCCTTCATCATGGAGGCGCATGGACTATTTCTATAGATCAGGATTCATTATTCATTTCACACTTCTGGAATGGATTTTCAAAAGCCCCTTGCACACATGTATTTTTGAGTATGGATTTCTACCCACTCATAGTTGTTTAGTTTGAATGTACTATATAGGTAATTGAAGATATATTATGGAAATGAATATTTGAGTTCAGTGAATCTTGGGAAAAACATGGCTTTAATGGACTTCTAATATAACAATATTTATATAGAAACTATATAGATGGAAACATAAGAGGCACTTTATGGTGTGCCATGTAGATCAGAAAAATGTAGGATGGGAGATGGTGAATCAGATTTGTTGGGACTGAGTGTCATGCATGAGAAATCAGAGCATGTATATTTGATTCAGAAACATATTGCTATATCATAGTGAATACAGAAATAATATGTTGATATACGGAGATGAAACCTAGTGTTTACCTAGGGTTATAATGTTTTCCATCAGGCATCACCTTGGTTGGGACACCGCTGGATACAGAGGAAGGGTATATTTAGCTCCCTTGATTGTTTCACCATTTGATATAGTAATGAAAACCAGACCAGTGACACATAGAGATAGTATCTTATCCATTATGTTTTCAAAGTATCACCACTTCAGACGTATCAACATGACCCTTATCAACTGATCTGTGTATATGAGGTTGAACTTGAGATAGATTCATCCCTTGAAAATCATTTGATATGTGTACTAGAGTACTACATGAATGTGTTGTGGGGAATGATAATGCTAATATATCGCATTTTATGGAAACATGGTCACGCATATAAGGAACCATCAGAAAGAGAAGAATATGTGATCGGTCACTAGCTTGATCAATTTTCAAATGGGTCATATATGGGATTGGGATTGTAGATCAATTATGCGTCATTATAAGGTGGGGAGACTATATGATCCTGAAATTATTTTGGAGTTATCTCTAGAGTGATGTCTGGTACCTATTGTTTTTACAGAAGTAACGTTGCTGTGATTTATGACTTGGGGTGGATTTGGGTGGAGTTTAGAATTTTATTTGAAGAAAATGATTGTTTTCATGGTTAGGGAAATATTTTCTACCATTCCAGATAACTTTTTGAACCTTGGCATAGTGGTTTGCATGGTTGTATAATGGTTTGGCAATCCAGGCACCCAAACCCTAGAGATCCGAGAAGCCTGGACAGAGAGTTTTGCATGGTCGGTGCACAATTTAACAAATAGTGTAGCGTATCCCATGAAACCATGAACATGGTTTCTTTTCACCCAAAATTAGTAATAAAATCCCATGAACCCCCATAAAACTCATATGAAGCCATGGCATGGGACATGGCTATTTTGGGCGATGCTAGAGCTTTCTTCCTGGGTTCTAAGGTCATCTTACCTTCGTTCATCAAGATAGATAACCCAAATCAAATATCAACACTAACCCATGTATTTCGATCGTATACTTATTCAATATTATCTTTTTCCATTATATTGTGATGGTATAAATCCTTTGTTTTGATCTAGAACATATATCTATGTCATTTTGATGCTTGTATTTTGGGGATTTCCATTGAACAAATGTCAATTAATGATTCTAGGATGGTGATCAATAACCTATGTCCCATTTTCCTAGAATTGATGTGTGTTTTAAAAATTTTATAATTTCTAGAATTCTTTAGAAATTGATCTTTAAATTAGGCTAACTATGTTTTCCAATTGATTTATCATTGAATTGTTGAATTATATGATTATTTGAGGATATAATCATGTTACTATGGGGACTACATAATAGATAATTAATTTGGAAACGTTTTTATTAGATTTAGGGTTTGTATTCTAGATAATTAAATAGGTGATTAGTTATGTGATATCGAATTGTTTATGTTGAGATAATTTATTGTGAATTAATTATGTACTTTGATATTATGATATATTTAATTAATTTTGGGATTAGTAATTAATAGTAGATATTTATATTGAGATAATGAGTTCTAGAAGATTGATTGTTTTGATATGATTTGATATATTGGAATATTTATTATTTATTTAATTAGTGGGATTTTAGGCGTTTAGTTTATTATTTTGTTAACTAATGAATTTAAGGTATTTAATGAGTTATTGTATTATAAATGAGTCAGATGTGGATAATTAATTATAAATTAATTATGTGTGAATGATTGTGAACGTAGTCTTTCTATATTGAGGATTATTCATTGTATCATGGTTATCTTACATATGTTTTTGATATTGGTAACTTTTTCCATTATGGAAAAAAATGCGAAATTCATGAATGGAAATAATGGCACTCAAAGTTATAGCCTCTCACAAGAATATTTTCAACAATGAAAGAAGTCATATTTGGTACTGGGATGTCATAAAAACATTTAATACTGCTAGATCCTCCATGAATTAGGTATTAAGATATTATATTCTATAGGGCACACATTACATATAGGCATGAGGCAAATCTAGTGTTGGCATATGGGTCTCTTTGGGAACCCTATTGTTAATTTAGTTAGATAAGAATACTGAAAATGGTAGAACTAGTTATTTTTGTGTTTCATGTTTTTCATATAGAACTTTTTACAGTCAATTTTTACTAGAAATTTTTTTGACACAATAGTTGGTGGCCTACTGAGTTGTACTCACACACTACATGGGATTCTAGATCGTTACCTGAATAGATATTATTATTTCATTACATGATATGGGAAATGTTCCAGGGATAGATTGCTGATTTGGGTAAGATCATGGAGGAAGGGACCTAACTTTCTTCAAACCCCGCTTAGGGGAGTCGTAGAATCTATAATTTCAATTTAATTATTGAAACATGAAATTTATATTTAGAAAGCATGTTATCCATTACCATTGAGTATGGAAATTCATGTTTGGTTATCTTATGACATGGGAATTGTTCTAGTTAAATATTATTATGAATTTTTTTATATATTTAGGATGGTTGTTTACTCTGAAAATTGAACGTATAGCCTATCCATGAATGAGTTACCAGACCCTCGCTCCTAGTCAAAAACCTCTAGTGTGTGAGGAGGTGTGCATGAAGAATTCTAGATAACATGCTTGGGGAACCGTCGTGTGACATCCAGGTTGGGGCATTACATTGGTGGTGGATGATTTTTAATTTCGATGGGGCTCTAGTATAAGTGTAATTGTAATTTATATTCATTATGTGTGGTAATGAAAGCATTCTGGTTTGTTGAGATTTTTACATTTGTTTTTGTGGAGAAAATAATTATACTCCTATAGTGGGATGAATCATATCCTTCATTAGTGAAAACCCGTCTTGTTAGAAGGGTTTTGGTTATCATACTTCTTTTTATTTGATGGTTTTGGTGGAAGTATTATATAGATGTGTGACTAGATCGATCGATAAAATTTTATACGGGAAATGCTATATTTTCCATTTGGATGTGGTGTTGTTCAATGTTTCTATATTATATCTATGTACATGGATGTTTTGGGGTGTCCATGAGTGTGGTAGTTGTTTTTTGTGATGGTGATTAGGGTGATAGAGTTATTGATAATGTGTCTATTTGGTGAATCAACTTTTCTATTACAAAATTTGATTGTTTTAGACTTTGTGGTTTGTGTTTGTATCAACATAACATTCCAAAAATATATATATATAATCATGATCATGTTGTTTCATATTGAATCGATGAGATCTCCATAGAAATAACAGAAATTTTATTAAAATTGGTCTCATTATAACTATTTAATCATTTTGGATGATATGAGGTAAATACCATGTTTTTATTTCCATGTACTACATAGGTGATGATATCTATGGATTGGTACATGTAACATTGCAGAAATTTCACATTATATAATAATTTTTTTTGTAGATATATAATTAATGAATGATTGGAATTATCGATAAAATATATGGACATATCAATTAATTGTTGACTGATGCAAGTCTATATAGTGTAGTATAAAATAGATCCTTATAAATGACAATAATCTATATGAGGTAAGATTATAATTATCCACATTTTTTTGTGGAATGAATTTCAAATGAAATTATAATTTTCTGTTTGGTGAGGGGATTATTTTTATGAATTGGGACATGGATGGGAATTCTTATTATTAATAAATCCATGATTTATGTTTTTGGATGTGGTTTGAGGACCATGGTATGTCTCCTGTTATAATGAAAATTTTATAGAAGAGTTAGGTGAAATGATATTAATAATTTCAGTTGCTACAACCACTAAAACAAAGAAATTGTAAAGGTCACACCATGAATCATGAAAACATTAAGTATTGGGACATTTTCCATGATTAATTTAAGGAATAAACAATTTATCACACCATTAATGTATGTGGACGATTGTGAGAACGAGTTCATTTGGAGTTTCTAAATTTTAACAATGGGGATAAAACTTTTAATGAATTATAGGGTGTTTTTTATAATAAGTCTAGGATGATATATTTTTGTTAACATCCCATTTATTTGGTTAAAATATGAATTCATGGGGAGGGTCATTAATTCAGTGCCTCTAAATCTGTTCCACCACATAAATACCTTAACCTTGTGGTATTTTTGAGTATGATTCAGTTATGTTTTAAGGAAAATTATTTTATCTAGGTCATTGTTTATGGTTATAAACATAGACTTTGATTAAATTCTAATAATTGGTTATTTTATATGTTTCATTTCCATATAAAATTTTTAAATCAACTAAGGATTAATTAAAATCAAATTGAATTAGTATATGGAAACCAAATATGATTTAATTATTTCATAAAACAAAATTATGATTTTGATATATAACATAGTGAATTTGTTTATGGTTTTCGAAAATTGAAATAATATTTTTGATTGACTGGATGTTGTGTTTTTTGAACATTAATGGGAATTCTGGAAGAAACTTATGATGATCCATCTATAGTTGAATAGAAGATCTTTTAGTGTAGTTGGGATACTCAATGGGGTTTTCCTGAAATAATACTCATTTGGGATTTTTCTAAATATAAAATTATGATTTTTTATAATTAATTATTTATGTTTCATGACGTCTTATATGTGGCAAAAATATGGAATGATCATTACTGGGATGATATGAGGCTCGAAAATTCTCGGCCATATTTTTACTATAAACTCAAGGGAAGAGACCATGTGATATAGAACCATATTCATGATTATTTACAAACATGGATGATTTCATAATATCATTTGTCGTAAAAAAGGGTTTTAGGAATTGGGATATCCATGTGTAAATTGAATTATAAATCATTCCTCCTCATATGGATAAAATAATATCCCTCTATCACATAAGTGAGTTATGATTCCTAAACATTACATTTTCATTGGGGGGGATTTTGATGAGAAAGAGAAAGAAATATATGTGGTTATAAGATTCTATATGATATATACTATATTTTTTTATTCCATATATGGTAATTCATGTTGAAATATATGTAATGGGGATAATTGATGAAAGGATTGATCATTTTACATCTCGTTAGTTATTTTGAATCCATACTATGGTTAGTGGTTATTTTAGAAATTTCATTGATGCTATAGTATTTAATAAGTCTTTTCACATGAATGATAGAGGTTATTTCATTTTGGGTGAAATATTGATAATTCTCACCTATAAAACGTCATTCAAGTGTATTTGGTGGGTAATTGGAATGGATTATAGTTCGCAAAATTGGGATTCCATATTGGATTTAGATATGTTATTTACCCCTCCATTAATGTATATGGTGGGAATGAGCCTATGGTCTATTGTGTCTAAGAGGGGTGAAGAATATGTGTTGGTATCATCTACAAAACTCCATGATAGGTATGGAGGTAATAAATGACATGTTTTTGGGAAAGTTGATATTTTAATTCTATGAGTGGTTAGGTGAGGGTTGTTCCCATACTTCAATAATATTAAGAGATATTTTTTGGGTATATGGATCTATCAAAAACGTTTTTCTTCTTGGTGATGGTCTTATATATAGGTCTTATTAGACTTTATGATCATCCATTCCCTTAGTGATATAGAAATTATAATACTTTCATGAGTGTGATTGAAATCCGGAATATGCACAAATTTGGGCTATACAAGGGTGATATGATTCTCTTATCCTCTGTTTTCTAATCTCGAGTACAATTGGAATGATGGAGTGAGTTTGGGTAGTCAATTATTATGATAGTTTAATTGAATATGATAGGTCATTCATGATAAATATGGATTATTCCATGGAACAAACATTGGAACACTATCAGTGAGAGGGGTTAGGGATATTACAGGAAGTGAGACTAGATGAATGAATTTCCATATGTGATATAGGGTCTAGGATTTCAAGTAGCTTGTAATCTAGATAGTCCAATCCATGAGTGAAATGTAGAGGTTATTCCATGGATGTGAAACCATCAATACATATGGGTTTAGAAAATATTTTTAGATTCATAACCATGTTTGATGATGTAGTGGTTGGGAATTAGAACTCCACAAACCATGATTCTAATGTTATCTATAGTGTTATATATATTATATTATGAGGAATCAATGGTATTCTATAGTGGAAAAAATGTATTTGTGTTCTGGGATCTGGTTGTCTTGGTTATCCCCTAAGGCCCCGATGGGTGTGTAAATCTCCTTAGTTGTCATATAATATAGTATAGTAAAATATCACTTGAAGAGAACATTTATTTATTATTTTTAATTTTACAAATTAAAACATTTGGATATGAAGAAATATATTTTTGGATTTTGGTGATATATTACTTATTTTTCTTCCAACACACTAACCAGGCATTTTAGTTTATGTAGAGTACATAGGTATTTGTTTTCAAAATACAAAACATGTTAATGGATCTTGTTAGTGTGGCATCATAGGTCAGTGTAGAAATGGGTTATATTGTCGATTTGGAACGGATGATGATGTGGGCTGTCTGTATTTTAAAATATTTACTTTTATATGTGGTCCACCTAATGGTTGATAAATTTATGTTTTTTAAACATCCTATAATATTGATTATATATTATTATTATTATTATTTTTGAGTACATTCATTCATGTTTTGGATATGTTTGACTTAGTTACTTACTCATTTTTTATTAATTTAACTTAGGGAATAGTCTCTCTATTATAAAAATTATTCACTCACTAATAGTATATTGTTTCTATAATATTAGGATATACACTTGAGGTCATGTGACCCCTTTTCAAGGAAACTATCTGGTGGTTTGGTGGAGTAATAAATTACATAGATTGACATTATTTTCTACATTGGTGAGTGAATAAATATTTTTCTCTTATATGCATCTAAAAAATCACCTTATTTATCATAGACTTATAGTTTATAAAGACGTACTCAAAATATCAATTCACCTCCTTTACAGGTGATGTATGACTACATCCTATCATCCTTGGATTTGATATTCTCTTTCAAACCCTTAAAAACAATAAATACATCATTATCATCTCATGTAATGATAGTTAATAAATATCTTTTATAAAATGATATTTCTAATAGTATAATTAGATTTTCATTATGATTTTCTTTTAATAAGGATTTTACATTTGATAATGTCAAGTTCATGAAACATTGTGATTAATTTAAATAAAAAAAATATTCTTATTTTATATATGTCTATTATGAACTATCCATTTTGTTGGATGGTAAAAATATGAATTACCACATTAGGGTAAACAAGTATTATGCTTTTACATTTTGATAATATATTTACTAATTGATAAGAAACAAGTCGTCTTTAATTATTAAATAAATATTCGAATGGAAAAAAATTATAAAATATAATTTTATTTATTTAATTATGTGAACTTATATTATAATTAATTACTAAAAAAATTATAATTTTTTTTAAAAAAAATGATCAATAATTTGGAATTAATTATTTCAACATTATCTTAGTGTGAATTTTTTTTATTTTTCAGAAAATTTTTGTTTCCTTATGATAAGTAAAAAAATGATTTTTCATATCATCAAAAAAATTTAAAATGAAATTATATAACTATAACATAAATATATATAGTACATTTACTCTTAACTGAAAAAACAATAAAAATTATTCGTCATATTATTATATATATTTTTACTATATAAGTATATTCTCTTCATTTCTGAAAAATATTAATGGTTATTGTTAAAAATCATAATTTTTAAGAGATATTTTATTTTAATAAAATATTTACATGATGCCATTTAGTTATATTATATATTTAATGGAATATAAGTCTAATTATTTTAACTTAATTTAATATATCACATTTTAATTTTTATTTATGTTGGTTATTTTGTCAAATCACAATTATTATTAAAAAAATTTCCAAAAAATTATTTTTATTAGTTATTATGAACTTTTATTGAAAAATGTATACATATTATAAGAGTGAAATCATGTAAAATGGAATCAATATTTTCTATTATCACAATTACTATTAGGTATTATAATCACATACATTTGTTTTGAAATAAATGGTAACCATATTAAATATTTATCACCTTGGGTAATAGTATAATTTGTTAATAGAGTTAAAATAATGTGATAATGAATTATGATATCTAAACTAACTTAGTTAGTATTAATTAGATGGAAAATGTTTTACAAGAACCATAACATAATTGAATTGGTCAATATTTTAATCCACATTGATCTTAAAATTACATTGTATTATTAAATTATTTTCAATAATTTCTCCAATGTTTCTCAACTAACATAATAGAACAACTACTTTTGAATTAACGAAAAAATTAATCCATTTAGAAATGTAAATCAATTACTAATTCCAATTCACTATATATATCTTGATTCATGAGATCATTTTTTAACCTAATACCATATTATATAAGTGAAATGTGTAATCTAATGAGGCCTCTCAAAGAATATGTAATATCTTGAGACAACCATTTTAAAGTTTATTTATTTTTATTCTTCTACCATATCTATTATGTCTATCATATCAAAAAAATATTTCCAAAATTATATATATATAATATCATTATTAATGGAAAAAAATTCAATCTCAATTCCATACCATTAATAAGGAAAACATCGAACTCCAGTTTGTACCTCATGCTATCTCCACAAAATTGTGTTATGCCTTTTCCAAGACAATTTTTCTTGGATAATTATAATTTGTTTAATTAAATACATAATATATCTATTTAATAGTTAATATTTTTAAAATTTGTTATTTTTTCTACCTTATTACCATTCATTCCATTGGAAAACAATAATGTTGCATGCTTGTACATATGGACTACAACATGTGTGAGGTTATATAATTCATTATTCTGTTATCACCCAAGATGGATGATTACAAAATTTTATATAATTACTAATAGTTTTATACATGTAATTATTAGAATTATATAAAGGATGTAATAATGTGAAAGTACTTCACATACACATAATAAATTGATGTAATTTTGATGAAATTTTATGATCTACTTAAGCGGTCAACTTAGGGTATAATAATGGGTTTCCAATGGTTATAAAAATTCAAAATAATGGAATATTTTTTATAATAAGTCGAATAAATATATTTAATAAATTTAAATTCATTAGGTATGATAGTCAAACATATATAACATAACTAATCCCCATTGTATGGCAATTATTTGATTCATTTCAACATCAATGATACATGTTTATGTTATAAACCAAATTCAATTTATATAGTGTGTATATATCACCTTAAAAATATTATTTCATGAATATTAGTCATTTCATACCAATTATCAATTAATGTGTCCTCTTTTAAAAGAGTTTGATTCAAATGATATTATTGTAATATCATATATTAGTTAAAATTTCCATATACATTAGAATTGTTTATATTTAGATATCAATTAGGAAACATATATAATCATGATCTCATAAAAAAAATTTATTTTGTACTCCTCTAGTTATGTTGGGGTATAAAGTATATATTTAATTTATTATCATTTTGATTCATGAGAAAACATATGTTTGGTATAGTTATATTAATACTAAAAAATTATGTTTATGTTTTCCTTCAATCCATTTATCCTCAATGATAATATTTGAATAAAAATATATTGAATAATGTTTTCAAATTACAATGAAATTTTATTTATATATTTTTACCAATGATTGATATTATTCCAAAAAGATTAAAAAGAACTTTATTTCTATTTTCTAAATGTGGTAATTTTTTAGTTTTTATGAAAATTTTCAAATGGATAATTGTTTTATTGTTTAAAACAAGATAAACATTTACAACTCCCATGACAGTTCATTCACTATTGATTCTGTTAAATGATTCCATGATTAATTTCAATAATATTATTATTATAAATATGTTTCTATTTAATAATTAAAATGAAATTAAGAAATATAGTGTAATTATATTAGTTTAATTAATGGATTAATGGAAATTGATTCATATCTCCATTCATACACATAGTTACAAGTTTTTATTTTTTAATGTATTCATATTTTTATAATTTCAAAATTCTAGATTTTAGTAAATAAAATATTATTACCAATGATTTTATGGTGATTTAGTAACCTTAAATGATACTTTTTTATAACTTATTGTAATATCATTTATTTTTTGATATTTTTTCTCTCACTCCCCAGTATTTACTTTTCCATAATTTTCTCTTTAATGACTATATTTTCAATTCCAACTATAAATCTAATATCATTTTTTTTGAGGTGATATTTTTACCATATTAAATTTTTATATATTGTATTTGTGGATCAAAAAACAAATAGTTTCATTAATGAGAGAAATACTAATGTTTTGTATTCATGATTAAAAATAGATAAATGTTGACCTATAAGGAATTATGTGTAAGAAAATTAGAGACCAATATTAATAAAAGGAATCCATAATAAAATAATGTGATTGGAATTACCATGTTATAGATTATCCCTCAATGAATAATTATATCAACTGATAATAAAAATTAACATCATTTGTGGGTATATAGTACAATAAAAACAATTTATTAAGATTTATGCCTTGGTTGAGAGGACTTGATATTCTGAATCATGGTAAAGTGGTTGAGGACTTCATATAATGTTTATGAATGTTTGTGTTTATTTATTTATATTTTTGAGAATTTAATATCAATAATCCATCTTATATCTATATAGATAGTTGGGTTGGATGTTCAGTGATTTAAAATACATGATTGAATATTACGTGTTTCTATTATACACAATTCCATATTGATTATTCCGTATATACTAACAGTATCTACTACAGTATGAAACCCATACAAAGCATTAAATCTCATCATTTATTTGTTTTAAAATTAATTATTTATTAGGAATATTATTTTGAATTATTTTATGGATAACGTACTATTCATTATGTTATGATTTTACATTTCCAATATAATATGAGAATAAAGGGTGTATCTCATTTTCCATTACTATTAAACCAATCAATAAATCATAATGAGATCAATTGTATCTTATACAGATTAATTTTAACAACCATTGGCTATAGTTTATGGGATTTGATGTGTTATATTCCACCTACACTATAATTACCATTTTTCAATTCATCTAATCTACAAAAACTAGATCAAATTCAATCCTAATGATCATTTTGAAACCTTGGTAATTACTTCTCATTGATCGTTTCAACATGATTCCCTTCACATATTGGTAATGTATTGAAAAGTCATTTTACATGCATAGATATAACCAAATCTAATCTTTAAGATGATACCATTATATAATTATATTTACAAGAATCTTTTATGATTGGTTTTTATGTAATAACTCATCTTATATAAATAGTGGATCCATAATTTCATACCAATGATTATAATTTCTACATAAATTATACATTTTCGTTATTTTTGTACATGGGTTCCAATTTTCCTAGAGGAATAATAAACAACATGTTTATTTTTATAAGAGATAATTTTTTTTATTATTTAATTAATAACATCATATTATAAATTATAAATTTCATGATGGTACAATCAATTTCGATGCATCGACCTATATCAGTTGTATCTCATTAAAAATTTCTCCACAATCTTATGAACATGTCAATTTGATCCATTTTCCTTTCAACATTTTTAATGGGTTGTCTAGCATTGAAATATTTTTATGAAAAATAAATAATAACATAAACAGAAAAGTAATATTTATATTTCAATTATATTTTCTATTGTGTAATATTCCTCGATTACCCTTATCATTGTAGTGTCCATATATATTAAATATTCGGAAATAATATCAACATGAAAATAAATATCATTGAGTCAAAATTTATATAAACTAAATTTTCCAATTTTTTTCTTTTTAGTCAATGTCTAAATAATGATTCTCAAATGAATCGTACAATCCCCATACCATTAGCAGTATATTAAATAGAATCATTGAATATTGGGAAGAAAATATTATTATAATATAAATATACTATGTTCATTATATCTATGAATACTATTGAATAATTATTTAATATAATGGGAATTCCCCTAATGTCACAATGCTAAAACATTATGTGAATGAGATATTTTTTAAAAGATTCCTCAAGTAATCTCAATTAATTAAAATAAGAGAAAATAATAGTCTTTTAAAAATATAATGATCTATAATTTCTATATAATATGTCGTCAATTGGATGAAAATTATACTCCCTATATATTTTAATCGAATATCTCCATATAATCGAAGCATAACATCATAGTATGATCTATAAACATAAAAAATGGTATCTCAATTGTGTAATATTAATATGAATAAATACATATCATCCAACTCCTATATTTTCTTCCCCATCTCTAATAATTAAACAAGGTCCATTCTGTAGGGAATCAAAGGAAGAATCTAATATTCATTATAGATTTCAATACAATTTAATTTCATTATTAGAATAGTCAATATGTAACTATTTAGAAATTACATCAAAATAATCATTAATAATATGTGTTATATATATTTTTAGGCATCGACTTCCAACTACATGATTTTTCTTCCTTTCTCAAATAACAATATATTATGTTAAGGAAATAGAGTTAGATCCATGTAAGACTCATCAAATGATTTTTTACCAATCATGAAGGTATTATATACCTATGTGACAATAAATAAAATCTATTTCATAGTAATAAAGAATATCATTAAACTTCAAGAGAATATTGATATTATTTATAATCTTAATATCAATAATATGAATAAAATTTAGTTATTAACTATGAAAAATCATTTTATCCAAATAGATTATTCTCAATATATTCCTATTTTAATAATATTACCAAAATCATTATTGACCAACATATACATTCGCATAGTTTTATGTGTGATTCAATTTTATTATTAAACATTTTATATATAAAATAATACATATATTTTTTAATGGAATATTCTATATTATAGTTTATGATAAATTTAAATAAAATCATGTAATTTGGAACATCAACTTAATTTAAGGAAATTTCATAATATTTTCCACACTCCATACGACCATTATAATGTTCATTCTCATTACACATTGAAAATTATAATAAATAATGATCCAAATTAATATTTATGAAATAGATTATGCTAGAGACATTTCACATCATGCTATATTCAATATCCATATTAAACTTATATCAACATCTATAACAGAAATCCATTACCATTATGAGTGTACCAGGATGTTTGTTTATACATTTGTCACATGTTAAAGGATACATACATACCATATTTTATATATTTAAATTTATCTTAGTTATTTACCATCCAATTCATATCTTTATAACATATGATATATATAACATATATAATTATTTCCCAACTCTAATTCACATGATACCATATAATCTTATGATGAAAATGTTTTAGATATTAGTTCCATTCTGAGTCTAATATTAATCCCATCATAATAATATTTTATACCACTCTCTGATTTATGTTTATAATCATATGGTATGAAATATTAGTATTTTAAAATTGAAATAAAATTTATAAAAATAATCTTCTTCATTCTGATATAATATAACTGATTTCATTTCCTTGTCATCTCAATTCTCTCAATGGATGAATTTCAATATTTATATTACCACAATTTTTTTCCATTTCTTGATATCTATCTCACAATAATAATTAATATATTAAATTGACATTCAATAAAAAACATTATATTTATTAAATTGATAAACATAACTGATTACATTATCTATTTCATAACTTAAAAAATTATAAAATATCATCAGTAATGAATTTAAATAATTGAGGATGCATTTAAAAACAAATAATTATATGTCTAATAAGAAGGATCTCATATTCTATATATATTTTTATCTTTTAGGAATAATGTTTCTTATTATTTTTATGAGATATTACATATCAATCTCATACATTACATAGTGTTCTTTTTAAGTCAATGACATTTTTTTCAAACTAAAGGAACATAGAAAAAGTTTTTAATATTATTTATTCAAGTATGTTTTCATTACATTGAAATGTACCACCACATAAGAAAGGCATACCTTCCGATAATATATATATATATATATATACATCTTATGAAAAGTATTAAAAATCATGACTTATAAGGAAAATCAAAATAAACGATATAAAATGAAAAAACCCATTAGTAGATTTAGAACATCGACTCCATGAATAATGGAGTAGTTGTACACCACAATTACATTTCCATGATTCAGAAAAATGCATTCCAAAGGATGAATTAGTTTTTTTAGTCATGTCTAACCAGATTCATACATGTGAATTTTATTACAATTGAATACACTAATTCCAATATAATTTTTTAAAGATAATATAGTTATTCCCACAAATAATACCCTTTAATAAATTTATTTTCATAATTCTTGTGTTCCAAGGGAATGGAAAAAATAAGGTTGAGATCAAATACTCATTAATTTTAAGCATTAGTGGAAGTTATTTTGAATCAATAGGAGTAATAAATATGGAATTGTAATAACTAAACACACAGTCCACGTAATCATTAAACTATGAAAGAGTGCGTAAAAAATATAGAATGGTAAAACAATTTATTACACTTTCCTTTTAATTATTAAACTATGATGGAGTGTATAAAAATAAAAAAATGGAACTACATATACACATATTCAATATAAAAAATAAAAGGTAAATTAGTATCATAAACAATATGAAAAGTTAAATAAATGAAAGTGTATTCCCTTTAGTCCATGAAAATAGATTAAAAATCATCCATATATTTTTCTATAGTGAAAGAATAATGGATAATAATTGAATTTTAATGAAGGAAATTCTTAATATTGGGACAACATGTTTTTGAGGTACATGATACCATCACCCCCAAGACATTTCATATGAAATTTTAAATCATACTAGGAGAATACCCAACATAGAAGAGCCAACTGAATTGTCCCAATAGACTATCAAATCATCAGGGGTCTATATATAATCAGGATTCAACCATGTCATTCATATCCAATGAATTACTCAATTATTTAATACTTATATAAATTTATGAACAATGATCCTTATAAAATATCCACATTGAGTAAATGTTACAGATTTCTAAATACTTTTACATATATCAAATGACATTCAATGTAAAAACCATTTTTACTAATGGTATATAGGGATTAAATAATCATATCCATTATAAGTGATATAGTCATTTAAAGGTAATTTGTTGTCAAATGGTCCTTGAATAGTTAATATTTAAAAGTGACTACAAAAATGAATCTATGAAGTGGATTTCAATTCAATCCTTGGGAAAATCTGTAGACACCAATTTTTAAACCTATAATAATTTGAAATATATCTGTTTATATTTCCAAGGATAGGAACTAAGACAATGTGTGATTCTGAGGCCTGGTGTACATGGAAATAATTGTATTCAAAAATTAAATATAAATTTTAATGTTTGAGTACATATTATTAAGTAAAATGTGATATCACTTTTAAGATTAAAATATCGTAAAATATAGATTATGGTTGAGATGATAATGTGGTTTTTACCCACAAAGAATCATAAAAAGGGCCAGTGTGGGGCATCAGTACTCCTCGCTTATTGTAAGTAAATTAAGGGAGTTAATTAGGTATTAAATTAATTAATACATTAAATTAAACATTGCAAAATATTATGTATTAGTACTTATTGGGTGAATTATATTGATCTACCCCCATAAACCCAAGGAGAAATATATATATATATCTCTTATTATTCATCATTAGTTATTATCATTGGATGATGATGAAACAAAATAACAGATCTAGATTTGTTGGATACAACCACTTCTCTCGATCGTTGGTGAGAAGTTTCATCATCAATGAATGATTCATAAACCTTGTATGATTCTTCAATAGTTTATTTATTTTGTATAACTAAATTTATATATATTATCCATCCTTGTTATTAGATCATCAATTTTTTTGGCCAATTGTATGTGTTCGGTAATAGTTGCCTTTTTCTATATTTTTTTATCTTAACATGGAAGTTGGTTTTTGATCATTTTCCATGAGTGATTTTCAAATAATATATATAATATTTTTTTTATTTTCTCCCTCATTGAGTTTTTTTCTTCACCATTTATACCACATATTCTAGGATTGACTTTTTAGGTTGTACTGAGCCCTATCAGACCCCATGAACCATGACTAATCAAGAAACAATGCACGAATCAACATGATAAAACCAGATATGTTATCGATCCAAGGAATTGATTTTTGTACTAATTGATTTAGTTGTAAATTTTGAAGGAGGGATCCTTGTTGGTTATCCGAATGTATGGTGAACCCCAATATGAACAACATTATCCAATATTCGAGTGAGAAGAAGAGTGAGATGATAGATATGGTTCATATCATTATGTTTCAAGAAGACATGAAGTAGAAACCAAAGTGAAATATTAGATCTGATGTTTGTATATTAGATATTAAATTTTGTAAAAAAACTAGACTACCCATTATGTACAAGGATGAACACATGGAGTGTATACCCATCAGTAACAACATATAGGGTTCTGAAAACATTAGGAAGGCACAAAGTGTAGTTCACCTACATACCATGTACCCCTTCCCCCATTGGGAAACATGTTTTGGGGATCACATGGGACAAAAAACATGTCTAAGAGCATATATATGTACGTAGATGTGTTAATGAGTTCATGAACATATTGACAGAAACATCGAAGTGGGTGCTAGTACATGATAACCAGGTCTGGTACACGGACACATGGTCCAAAACTAGGACAATCAGTCCAGATCATGTACACTACTTGTGAAAATTTATCCTAGATACTCTGTATTGTTCACATTCATTTCATATATTATTTCATTGTATGGATCCATGTACAATCCAGGAACATGGTCAGTTGGTGGAGTTTCACCACATGTCATGTGGATCAACTGACATGCCTTGTACCCCTGACATGTATTCAGAAAACCACCATCATCTTCATCATTGTGGGCTGAACTCAGATATTTGATTATAAGAACCCAATCCTGAGTTAAATTACACATATAATGTGATGAAGAATCAATTGTGGATTATTAGATACAACGTTGAGTTTTCGGAGCATGACTCTAAGTAAGGACATACCCATGGATTGCAATGATCATGCAAAAACAGGATTACCTTTCAGATTGGTACCACCCAGTAGGGATGGAAAAAGTAATTTGTCAACAACGTTTTTAAGAGGAATCCAGCAACAGGGTTGGTAAGTGAGATTACTTGGTGAACCTTCCATCTGGTACCCTCCATCAGGGCTGCTTATTGTAGTTCCATGACTACATTCCTACATGGTACCATTTAACATGGCTGTAAATTGGAGTTTCTCAATTTTCTTTCTGAGTAATACCTTCTAGTAGGTCTAGTTAATGGAGTTATTTAATGACCCTTCCTTCATTTTTTCTCCATTAGATAAGGGTGGTGGAGTCCAAATTTTTTATAACATTCTGACTTTGATGTTGTACCATGTAATGGGCTACCATGGCCAAATTTGGGGCCCCTTAAATATAAGGTACATTATTGAGGTGTGTTTGGAATTGGAAAGATACTATAAGGCATACTCAGGAAATTTTTTCCATTGATTATGTAATTTTTGAATTGTTGGATACTCTATGATTTGTGATGGAGATCCCCTTAAACTCTCATTTTTGATTCTTTATTACTTGAGCATATGTATGTAATCTTTGGTATTGAAAACTTTATCGGGTTATTGACTATCCAATAGTGGAAAAAAAACGTGAGTTATGAGGCATTTTTTTGTGTTTAGCTTCTCATAGTAGGATAATTCTACTCTCCTGCTATAGGTGTTGATGTATTGAGAGAAAATTTATCTATTCATTGTGTTTAACCCCTTTTGTTTAATGGGATCATTGTTACTATTAGTTTAGGTAAAGCTATTCTCTTTGAATATGTCTTTCATTTACTATCATTATATTCTTTTTGTAACCTTTAAATATCCCCCTTCATCTTTTGAGTTGTATTATTTGATATGTATATACTCACACCTACACAAGATTTACGCGCATGTGTAGTGTCATATGCATGTGATGGATAGGTTGGCAATAAATTTAATTGAGATTAAGGATAATGGGTTATTTGAGAAACATACAGTGTTCATAGCTTGTGATTTAAGAGCTAATCAATTTAATAGATTTACATTTATAGTTTTTTCGTGTTGGGAAATATTTTTGGTTGGTAATGTATATATTATCTATTACATTAAAGTTTACAATACCATTAATTTTGAATATGACAGTGGTTGATGCATGATGGGATTATTTTATAGAAGTGTTGAATCATTTACACTTTCCCTCTAGACATTTTCTTGGAGATGGATATTTGGGCGCATGCATGTACATAGGAATAGGACAACCCCAGATTAGTTGTGTTTGAGGTTCCTATTGGCCACCCATGGCCTATGTAGGCTAGCTTAGGGTATCTTCTCCTCGAGCTCGGAATTGGTTCAGGTCATGACATATTTTTATAAAATCTTGTTCATTCCTCTAAACATTTACTAAACTATAAACACAAAGAGTATTATCATCATCTATAGTGAATTTTTTTAAATTTTTCGCAATTTTGGATCTAATTCCATGGAATCCAGTGATGATATGGGTGGACAACATATACATTTACCAGGTCCATAGAAATCATCATGTTAATACATCATAATATGATAGGTTTTATAGGGATAAATGGTATATGCATCATATCGAATTGAGTATTATACTAAAATTCAGTAGTAATCATCCCATTATTGTTGATATATGTATATGAATATGCTCATCTAGGTATGAAAAAACACAATAAATATTAGGATACCGCTACGATGAAATATAACCCATATAATAGTTTTGTATCATAATGTAGATCAGATCAGAGAAGTGGCCTCATCATATGGTACATCCCACTACGACATTACTCAAGGTTGGAAGGTAGTGAAACCTCCACCTAACATAAATTATATTTTTCTTGTATTGTAGGTTGATTAATGCGACCATTACTAGAGAACTCAATGAGTTCTATCACTGGAGGGAACTATGGTCCCACAATGAGCCATATCCACTTGAAGAAGAAGATTGATTATAGTCAGAGTTCCATATATTTAGGCTTGATATGACCTGATTGATTAGGTGGTTGCATTGGAATCATTACTTTTCCAAGGAATATATGGGTTCTAGTCTAGTATATTTATTTAAATTCCTAATGAGTCAACACCCATAGGGAACAACATCCAACAATTGTTCCATGAGGAGTACTACCCTTCATACTTGTACTCATTCAGAATTTTAATGTTTTTGTAGCTACAGTATCGAGGAATGATGGTGGATGAGTTTTTAGATAGGTTCAAAAATATTAGGCATTACTCACATACCATGATGATATATGGATAATTCACAGAAAGGATGTTTGCGAAGGGACTCTGTTGAGATATCATTGATAGTGTCGTGTCAATCTGCATCTGCACCTATGTTAGAGTACTAGAGCATGAACTAGTGAATATGATTTTTATTCAGAGGGATTATATGAAGATGGAGATATCAATTGGTTGTACCGAGCTGAGTATCTATAGTACATAGTAGAATCCAAGGGCCAAGACCCCGTTGAATGAGCCCTCCCATTGATCAAAATCAAGATCATGATCAGAAGTAGTGGAGAGCATCAGGACACCCTATACAGTGCAGTGATTTACAAGTGATAGGAGATGTCACGTAGCATGACACTTCATGACGAGACATGGTTACTAGAATATGAAAATAACTTATGGATCATCACAGTAGTAGAAGGGCCTTGATTAGGGATATCTCTTGCGTATATAGTTTGGGGACTTGGCAGGCAGATCTAGACTAGGATTCGAGGTAGATAAGGTTGGTGGATGATGTTATGGTTTCCATCCAACACCACCACCAGGATCCCCACATCATGATCAGGGGCTGACAGTCTGGGTATCAAATAGTTGTAGGCTATGGGGGTTAATGATATCACAACACATGAGAAGAAAATATATATGATATATGTGTCTTCTAATCTTGATTTATTGTTAGTAGACCCATGTGATACTAAATAATTATCTATATACTCCTAGTACCGGATCTGTAGCAATCTGATGAAGTGTTATCCTAGAAATAACTTCTTGATATTCCTATAGTGTATTCTTCTTAAGAATATTTTACTTTTTGGTTGGCTGACCTTTCACTTGTTGAATAGAATTTTACATCAGACGGATTTTTAATCCCAATTGAAAATTATGATATCATCATTGATATATATTGGTTGTGCATAGTCTGATCTATGAATGACGGTCACCATAGTAAGTTAGATGTTGACACAGTAATTTGATGATATTATACTTTTTTAGTGTTTGATATCTCATTGACAAAAAATTTGGAACTTAGATAATGAGGATTTATACCATCACAAATATGTTAGCAAGAATGGAAGATGGTGATGTAGGCTCATCAAAAATATGGGTTCCTTCATTTCTAAAGGGTTATATGGACATCTAACCCGGGAACATTCTAGGAAAACCTCTAATGGGAGAGATGATGTTTTGCAATGAAATTTATCCTCTAAAAATACTAAATAATTCTTCTAGATATCATATTACCACTACCATGCTCAGGGAGATACTTTTTAAAATTGAGGATCTTCAAGATAATGGTTTTATTAGACCCATTGAGTCCCCCTAGGCAGCTACAATGTTATATGTCCAAATGGGGGATGTGAGCTTGTGGATTTTTATGGATTATTGTCCCCTGAACCAACTCATGATAAATAATAGTTAACTCTTTCTAGGTATATACATCCCCAGTGACCACTTTTGAGGAATGATATTGTTCTTGAAGATCGATCTCATTTATGAATGAAACCAATTGAGGGTTTGCAAGCATGATATTCCAATGTTTTTGTTTTTATTTAACTATGAACAGTAACTAGTTTAACCTATTCTCTTTAGTTTGTAGATATCCTAAAATGTTTATGGATTTTTTGAACAATTATTTGAGTAAATCATGCACATGTTTTTTCTTCATTAATGACATACTATTAAACTCTGCATCAGAGGAGGAACATGAAATCCACAAGAGTATAATCAATGATTTCTTTTAACATCACCTACTTTATAGAAATCAATCGATGTACATGATGTGAATTCATATGCTTGACTTTATAGGGAAAATTAATTTTTATAATGGATTAGATATGTAACTAGTGAATATTAGTTTAGTAATTTCTTGGGAGCCACCCAATATCATGTCATAGGTACATATATTTGTTGTCTAAGTGGGGCACTATCATACGTTTATGGTAAAATTCTATATAATCACAACTTCTTTTACCAACCTAATTTATAGTGGGTAGAATGTATTCTCCTAGGAAGTTCCTTGGGGCCTATCAAGTGATGGGGTTGATTCATATGAGTGATTCAGTGGTGAGACTACTAGATGAGTGTGTTGAGTTCATAGAGTGTTGTGATACATCGGGAGCATAGCTCAACTACATTTTGTTATAGCGATAGGGAGTTAACATGTATAGGGAATGGTAGTTTAGATTCTCTGAGTATTACAATGCAACTCAAGACCTAGAGCTAGTAAATTTGATCCTCTACCTGAGGTTGTGGAGACACTCCCTTCTAGGGATGAACATATGGGTTTACACAGACCATCAGAGTCTCAGGTACGTCATTAGGGAGATAATCGTGAAATAATGAAAACAATACTAGTTATATTTTATTTATAACAATGAATTCAAGATAATATATACTTCAATAAATGAAAAAATTGAATATATTTCCATCGTAGGAATTCCCCGGATGACATAGTGTAGAGGCATTGGAGAAGTTGACCTCCTTTAATGTGGCCTTGGTGGAGTAGGAGGGTACATATTTTATGTAGTTGATGGTGTGGAATCCTCCACTTATTAAGAAATAGAACTAATTATAGATGGTATAATACTACATTTAGGTCCTATAAGATCATATATATATATAAGAGACTCCCCAGATTAAAATTATAAAGGAGTTAATAAAGTCATCATTTTACATTGATGGATGTTGGTACCAATCACATTTTTAGACGATGTGATAAAAAAATTCAACAATTTTCAACTAGTTGTACATATCAGTGTGGGGATGTTATAAAAACCCCTTCAACAACAGTTTTGGTGGTCTTCCATGGGATAAATCACTCTAGGTTTCATCTCTCATTTCACATTTTTCAGCTGGTGAAAGTTGAGCACCACAAACTGATAGGTTTTATACTATCCAATGAGATACTGGAGTGAAAATATAATAGAATATCCTCCATCATTATGGAAGGGCTTCAGTATACCCCAAAATCCTAGGACATGTTCTAGGTGATATTTTAATTATTGAAAAAGTAGGAAAACAAACATTATATCTTGGAGAAGAGTATGGTGGATAATTTGGGTCCCTTGTATGTTTGAGAGATCATTTGCCTTAATGAAGTTTCCATTAAGTTTATCACTAATCATGACATGTTCATTTTTTTTGGATTATGGGGAGACCTATATGATCCATTAAGGACTCAAATGATAATTATTACAACCTTCCACCCCAGTACTAATGGGTAGACCGTGAACACTATCCTTATTTTGGAGGATATGCTAGCGGCTTGTGTGTTAGAAAGCAGCAAGGACATGGATGATAAATTTCACTTGGTATATTTGGAGTACAAAAACATCTACTGTAATTCGATTGACATGAAATGTTACGAAGGCCCTTAAGGGAGACCCTAAAGGTCACCCATATGTTACACATTTATTGGAGAGACATCCCTTGTAGGCCTAGAGATGAGGAAAGTGATAATGATGAAATTATTATTCATCCATTTGTAGATAAAGATGGACTAGAGTATATAAAATTAATTTGAAGATCATCATTTTAGAACCCTGTTTTTAATGCTTGTAGACCATGTTTTCCAAAGATTATCCCCACAATGAGTGTTTTTAGGATTTGATGGGGAGGAAATCCATCCCCCATATTCGTTGGGCAGTTCAATATCTAGAAAAAGGATGGAGAGTTTTATTACCAAATCAACCTACCATATTAAAAAGAGAGTGTTTACAAAGTATTACTTGTGATGTAGTTGAAGATATATGTGCATGGCCCTACCAACATTATTGACAAGGATGAGATAAACATTGAGTAAAGATCCACCTTTGTAGATAAATTGGTGGGGATCAAGGATTATCAAGATAAAATCTTGCCTGGATGGACCTTCTCCTTGGTTCCTGTGATATGGTAGCAAAATACCATGTTGGAAGGTTTCTAGGAGCATGAGATCCCTATGAGGTCTCTATTTCCCATGAATTTTGCTTGGATTTTCATTTCATTGGTGAAAATCAAGAATAATGAAAAATGTAGGGGCCCTATTTCTCCAATGTAAAACTTTTAAATATATCATTATATAATAATAGAGTTAGGAACTGAGTTGACATAGGATTTTGCGGCCTGATGTGCCAAAAACATATTTTATTAAATATTAAAATAAATTATATTGTGTGAACACAAAATTCATAAATAAATTTTGATATATCATAAATATTAATCCAGATTAAAAATATGAAACCAATGTTGTGTTTGTAACATGGTGTTTCTCCTAGGCACATGTAAAAATGGGATGGTTCCGGGGTGTTGAAATCATCGCCCATTTGTGCTACGTTCATTGAGATAAATGAATATTAAAATTATTAAATAATTCAATTCAACATAGTGAAATATTCTATTAGAATACTTATAGGGTAAATTCTCCAGGGTTATCCACATTATTGATGGATGAATTCGGGAGGCCATTCTTCTTTCGTCCTTGGATAATCAAATTGGGTGATGACGAAACACAAAATCTGATTAGGTCATGATGTCACGAAAACAATGGATTCTCTTGCTCATTGGCTAGAATGTTCCTCATCAAATAATAGTATATATACAATGTTAGAAAAATAAATTGTTTATTTATTCCATTTGATTAAATTTATTGAGACAATCCATTCTCTTTTTAGGGATCTACATCAATTTTGTCCAATTTCATGCACATAAGTACAAAAACTAATTTATTTTCAGTTTTTTTTCTAATCGATGATTCCTAATCATAGTAGTTGGCTAATAACTCTTTTCCAAATATCATCAAACGTTGGTTTTTATATTTCATTCCACTTTTATTTATTTTATTAACCAGTTATCCCCCTTGGTCTTAGTTTCTCTTTTTTGGGTGGTACTGACCATGATCAGACCCCCGAATCTACGTCAGATTGAGAAATATAGAACTAAATGATGATCTAAGACTAAAGTTTGTATCTTTTCAGTAATTATTTATTTATTTTGGGTATTTGAGATCATGGAATCGAATGATATATCCTTAGTGGAAAAGCAATCATTCTATGAAACCGACAGTGAAAAACTAATCCTGATTTCTAGTGCGTGGGGGACAGAGATGATAGATCTCATCCAGATCCATATGTTTTAGGAATATTTGAAGCCTAAAACAAAGTGAAAAATCAAATATAAATTTCCGGAAACCAAACACCATGTATGTGCATAAACCCATGGTGTGTTTTTTGAGTCAATATGGATTTCCTTATGTCTTTTCCATTCCTTCTTGTTTTGAAAATCACAAACACCTTATACTTAAGAAAATATATATTTTACCACCATAAGGAAAATTTTATTCTTTAAGGAATTTTACCCTAACCTAGATTTTCTTATACATATCAATATTTTTTCTTAAGTAAAAAAACTAGATCCATACCCAAAACCCCGAAATCATATAATGTCAAGATTTGGAGTATTCTGTGTTTACGATACGAATTCTGGATACAAACTTTCATGTGTTCAACTCTGAACTCTTATAATTTTTGACTCTGAACTTTCATGAGTTCGACTCTAAACATTCATGAGTTCGACTCCAAACTCTTATGATGTTCGACTACGAACATTCATGTGTTCGACTCTAAACTCTTATGAAGTTCCACTCCGAACTTTCATGAGTTCGACTCCGAACTCTTATGATGTTCAACACAAAAAATTTAATTAGTTGGACTCCAAACTCTAATGAAGTTTTACTCCAAACATTCATGAGTTCGATTCCACACTCTTTTGAGGTTCGACTCGGAACTTCTGCAAGTTCAGATTCTAAACTCGGGTGAAACCTATCCCCGAAATTCATATAAAAGAGAATTCGAACATTTCTTTAACATAAACACTGAATTCCATTTTGGTTTGACTTTAAACATTCTATTTACTTACAATCTGAATTCTAGTTTTTATTATTCTTAAACATGTTTAATTGTAAAATTATGTCATGACTTCAGTTACACATGATTTTTTATAAAATGATGTCATCCATTCGGTTTCTAATTAATCATTGGTTGAGTTACATGTTTACATGTCCCTCTAAATTTTAAGGAAAATATGACCGTCGGAGAGGGAGCCGACCGAGCCTATAAATAGGAGATCATTTGAAAGTGATCAACAATAAGTTGATCAATCTAGAGACCACACGCTGTTAAGCTGATTTTTAGAGAGATAATATTTTCATACTTTGTGCGTACTGAATTTCTTGTTCAGATTGCTTCGTGCGACCACTAATGTTGGTGATTACATTCGAGGGCTTCCGGGGATAGCAAGATAGAGGTGTCGACTAACTTGAAGTTAGAGGGCTTCCTTGCTATGGAAGACAGAGGTTCCAACTACCTTGGAGTTGAGGGCTTGTGGGGATATCAAGACAGAAACACCAATCTTCGTATCGAGGGCTTACCCTGGTGTGGGTAAGACAGACTTGCATGAAATTATAAATCAAGGGACCTTTATCCAAGGTTGTTGGATACCCTTCTGTTTGGGTTAAAAGATGTATAAATTGTTAATTGTAGTTTTAACTACTTGTTTTCCACTGCAATTCTTTATTGTACAGAAAGTATAACTCTCTTATATTTCCTTACACGTGTACTCTGATTAGTTTAGATTCTATACGCTTTAAGGTAGAATATCATATTGTAAACTTTGGTTCCAATTATCCAATTGGTGATTAGAGGTGTTGTGAATTTTCATAGTTTAACATTGTTAAACATAGATTTTCCTTGTCTAAGGATGGTTTTAAAGTGTACAATTCACCCCCCCCCCCTTCTATATTGAGCATCTACATCATTATTTCGATCCTACAATTGGTATCAAAGGAGGTCTATGAAATACTTATACTCACATATATATTTTTCTTGCTCACTTTTTCATTAATCTTAATCCTTTCTTAGAAATATTTTTTCATTCCAAACGTTGTCATTTCAAATTTTTCGTTCGGAATTGTTCGTTCTGAACATTGTGGTTACGAACTTTTCCTACTAACAAGTTTGGTTGCCAAAGTTTTTTTATTAAGAATGGTAGGAATCAACATTGGTTCTATTGACAATCTAAAACCTACAAGACCACCAATTTTTTATGGCAATGATTATGAGTACTGTAGAGATCGAATGAAGACATTTGCTATCAATACTAGAGTGGATAATTTCGTTATGCTTACTGGTGATTGTAAAATTCCTGATAAGGAAGTTAGAACATTCACTATCCATGAAAAGAAAGAATATCAACTCAACTATAAGGTACACAATAATTTACTATGTTCAATGAATAGAAATATATATAGCCATATTTATTCTTGTGATGTAGCTAATTGTATCTGGAAGAAGTTAGAGGTAACACACCTTGGCACTTCTAAAGTGATTGAAACTAGGAAAGCTATGCTTAGAGCTGAATACGATGGATTCAATTTTCCATATGGAGAACCAATCATTAAAGATAAACAGATATTTATGACTATAGTCAACATATTACAATATATCAGAGAAAAAAGTGTTATATGATGAATCCCTAATTGACATGATTATTGATATTATGCATAATGAGTGGGAATCAAAGAGAACAACATTTGATGAGAACAGGAAGGTCACTAAAATCTCATTAGATGAGCTATTTGGAACTCTTCTTCAACTTGAAACGTGAATGAAGAGAGATGATGACAACATCAAAATGAAGAATGGAAATAGTACAGTTTCTTTTACAACAACATCAAATCATATGAAAGCCAAGACCCCTGAGAGTGTAACTAGATCCAAGTCTAAGAATATGGTTATTCAAACTGAATCTAGTGACAGTGAAGTCTTAGAGAATGAGTTAGAAAATCATGCTTGAAGGATGAACAAGATAGCTGGCCAGAAAAATTTTCAATCTAAGTATAAGAAAACAGAATGGAAAGATAGGAAAGATGGAGAACTTACTTGTTATAAATTAAAGAGAGCTAGATATATTAAACCAGATTGTCCTTTGCTAAAAAATAAAGATAGGAGAGAGAGGAATTCCGAAAGGAATAGAAAGATGTATTGCAATTCCAAAGCTAAGAATGTTCTGAAAGAGAAAGACACCTGGAGTGCCAGTGGTGGTGACTCTTCAGATGAATCTTTTGATTATGAATCTTCAGGATAGAAGAATCTTGGTCTCATAGCCAGATTACCTATTGACAATCATTGCTTCATGGCTAAGGTACACAATGATGAATCATTGACCAAAGTATCTTTAAATTCTAATGATAGTAAATATTATAACTCTTCAGATGAAGAATCCTCTTCTAATGAATAAAATACTTCACATACCTATGAAGAATTTTCAAGGTTTACTGAACTTCTTGAGATTGAGAATTCCAAACTCAATAAAAAACATGATAAGGAAAACTCTATTAATACTATTATTACGAATTAAATCACATATCTTTATAAAGATATTAATAGGAAAATGCTAATTTTATATGTATTTCAAAAATTATTGAGGATTTATGTTCTGAGAAGAACACACTTTTTAAAGAGTTAGAAAAAGTATGTATTTTCGAGCCTAGCTCTAGTTCTAAATCTAATGATTTTGAAGGTAAAAAATTGGTTATAAAACTCAAGTCCGTAATCTTTTCCTTAAAGAAGTGTTTATAAAATGTTACCCATGGAAAATAAAATTTTGAAAAAATGTATTCACAAATATGACCATTAATAAATAGATCCGGATTTGGTTATACACATGAAAAACCAACTTTTAGTAACAACTACTTTGTTCCAAAATGTGCCCCATTTTGTATCAAGTGTCAATGTGGTGGTCACTTGTCAAAGAATATCCCTTTAAATAAATCCCAATTTCTAGGTTTTCATAAAGCCTATTTTTCTAAGAAGATGTGGGTGCCTAAAATTTAGTTATCTGGAAATCTCGGATCCAAACAAGTTTGGATTCCGAAGTCTAACTCTTTTCTTGTTTTCATGAAGATAAAGGATATACCAAAAACAATACATGGTACATGGATATTGGATGTTCCTAGAAAATGACTGGTAACAAAAGCTATTTTGAAAATATTATCAAGATGAAAAGATGAAAGGTAACTTTCGGTGATAACGCTCAGGAAGAAATTGTTGGTATAGGTAATATTGTTCTTCTTGGTAAAACATTGATTTCAAATGTTTTATTTGTTAAGGTTATTAATCACAACCTCATTATCATAAGTCAGTTATGTGATTAAGGATACCTTGTGAATTTTAGGAATGATAAATTCTTAGTTCACAATTCCATTGAATAATTTATTCTCTTTGCCAATAGGCAAGAGAATGTTTACACATTGAACATAGATGACCTCAGGAGCCAATAACTACTTTTCCACAGTGCAATGGAAGATCATTCTTGGTTATGGCATAGAAGAGTAGGACTCTGTAACCTTAGAAACGTATGTAAAATTTATGAGAAGAAACTAGTTAAGGATTTACCGGAGCATAGATTCAATTCTTCTAAAGTCTGTGATCCTTGTCAATATGGAATGCCACATAAATCTAGTTTTAAATCAATCGGTGAAGTCTCAACAACTGATGCATTATAGTCAGTGCACATAGATTTTTTTGGTCGAACAAAAACTGGAAGTATTGGAGGAAAATAATATGTTTTTGTTCTAGTTGATGATTAAAATATATTTACATGGGTCTATTTTGTAAAAAAGAAGTCTAAAGCTTTTTCTTATTTCAGATTTTTTATAGCCCAAGTTAAAAATGTGAAAAATCTTCCACTGAAAACTATTCATTGTGATCATGGAGTAGAATTTCAAAATTTTTATTTTGAAACTTTTTGTAGTAGAATAGGTATTACTCATTACTTTTCAGCACATAGAACTCCTAAAAAAATGGTGTAGTTGAAAGATGAAAAAGAATTCATCAAGAGATAACTATAACCATGTTGAGTGAATATTCTATAGCTATACATTTCTAGGTTGAAGCTGTAATTACTTCTTGTTATACTATAAATCATGTTTCGATTAGACCTTTTCTTAAAAAAACACATTATCAGTTGTGGAATGGTAGAAAACCTAGACTTTCCTACATCAAGGTTTTTGGTTGCAAGGAATTTATCTTGAATACTAAAGATAATCTTCACAAATTTTCCCCAAAATCTAGTGATGTAATTTTCTTAGGCTACTCCACAACTTCAAAGGCTGGTAGAGTTTTCAATAAATATAGTTGTATTGTTGAAGAAACAGTACATTTAAAATTTGATGAATCTAATCCTTTTGTTTTTAAACAATCCCAACCTACATCCTCATATGTGTTTTCAAAAACTAATTATCAACCTTTGATAGACGATTCTTATAATAAGGAAAATGTTCAAGAAGATACTTCTGAAAAATTTACCCCAGAAGACTTTCTACCCTATGTTGATTAACAGGTTTTACAAAACCCAAACCAGGTGTTCCTTAAGAATCATCCCAGTGATAGTATCATTGGTGATGTAAATTAACCTATAAGGACTAGATGTTTCTTGAGAAATGAAGTATAACATCTAGCCTTTCATTCCCAATTAGAACTAAAAAGCACTGATGAAACTTTATGTGATGATTATTGGATCAAATCCATGCAAGATGAACTAAATGAATTTGAATGAAATAAAGTCTGGACCTTGGTTGAAAGACGTAAGGAAACTTCTGTTATTGGAGTAAAGTGGGTCTTCAGAAACAAATGTGATGAAAATGGAGTCATTGTAAGAAATAAACCTAGACTAGTTGCTAAAGGCTATAATCAGCAAAAGGGAATAGACTATGAATTAACATATGCACCAGTAGCTAGACTTGAATCTATTTGTATTTTACTTTCCTTTGCAGCATTCCTCAATATTAAAAATTTTCAGATGGATGTGAAATGTGATTTTCTTAATGGTTATGTTCAAGAGGAAGTTTTTGTTGAACAAACTCCTTGCCTTAAAGATACAAAACAACTTGATCATGTTTTTAGACATACCAAAGCTTTGTATGGCCTTACACAAGCCCCACAAGCTTGGTATGATATACTTACAGGATTTTTGCTTCAAAATAACTATGTTAAGGGAAATTCAGATCCAAATCTTTTTATAAAGAAAGATAAGAAAAATGTTTTGATTTCTCATATTTTTGGTGATGACATCATATTTGGTTCAACTCAGCAATCTTTAACTGATTCTTTTGCAAGTCTAATGAAATCTGAGTTTGAACTGAGTATGATGGGTGAGTTAACATTTTTCCTTGGTTTTCAAATTTCTCAAAGACCAAAAGGAACCTATATATTTCAATATAAGTATATGAAATATCTTCTTATAAAGTATGGTTATGAAAACACTAAGAGTATAATTACTCTAATCGGTACCACAAACTCTTTTGATCTTGATGAAGCTTGGAACCAGTAGATCAAACATCTTTTAGAGGTATGATAAGAAGTTTACCTTACTTAACAGCTAGTTGACCAGACTTAATGTTTTCAGTATGCTTATGTGAAAGATATCAATCCAATCCCAAGGAATCTCATATAAAGGCGGTAAAAAAAACTCGCTACCTAATGGGAACCATGGATCCAGGATTATTTTATACTTCTAGAAAATATTTTGTTTTAAAAATCTTTTCGGATGGTGACTTTGGTGGATGTAGAATGGATAGAAAGATTACATCCAAAACTTGTCATTTCTTAGGAGATTCATTAGTTTCTTGGTCATGAAAAAAGAATCACTCAGTAGCACTCTCCACTGCTGAAGCAGAATATGTAGCAGATGGAAGTTGTTGTGCTCAAGTGTTGTGGATGAACCACACACTCACAGATTATCGTTTGAGTTTTACTAAGACTCAAATTTTTTGTGATAACACAAGTAACATTTCCTTCATTAAGAACCCTGCACATATCTCTTGTGCAAAACACATAGATATTAGGCATCTCTTTCTTAAGGATCACATACTTAAAGGAGATATCATTCTTCATTTTATCGGAACGCAAGACCAACTTGCTGATATTTTCACAAAATCATTACTCTTCTATTAATTTGAATACATTAAACAAAAGTTAGGAATGATAACCGTGAGGTAATTAATCTTCATTAACATCTTGTTGAACAATTCTCATAACCGTAATAAACTCCTTCTCATAGGCGGAGTACATTTGATTGTTAGCATAATCAAAATTTTCATAATCTATTTTTCAAACTTTTTGTAACTAAATTTTTTCATAGTCAGTTTTTCAAACTTTTCGGAACTGAAAATTTTCATAATGAGAATTTCTGGAATGAGAATTTTCATACTGATAATTTTTGAAAATAAGTATTTCCAGAATGTGAATTTTCGTACTGGTAATTATCATAATGAGAATTTTTGGAATGAGAATTTTACTAATGAGAATTTTCGTAGTGAGATTTTGAGTAATATGTTTTTTCGTTGTCAAATTTTTCCTTCAAGAAGAATATTACCAATTACGAATGATATTTCTAGTTAATCTTAATTGTATGATTTCCTTACTTAAATTTTTGTAATCATATTTTTCTTGCTGGTATTTTGATGATTTTTAAAATTCGGATTCTAGTTTTCCTTAAATCCTAATGTTTTTCTTAAAACTGCAAAAGGTCATAATCAAGTTTTCCTTGCGTGAATGTTCTCTACCGTCAGATCAGATCGAAATGTTTTTCAACCGTTAGATGGTTTTTGGAAGACCACAATTCACCTCCATCACCTATATAAAGGGGACCCTAATAGTTTTACCACATCTGTTTTTAAAATCATTCGCATCTCTAAGCCCTTCTGATCTTCATAAGAATGGTTCCGATCATTGTGAAGCCATTCTGAATCCTTCAAATCTCTCAGTTCTGAATGTCTATTGAAGCAACATCCCAAGATATGACTACTTCAAAACCAATCTCAAAGTGGTCAGTCTATATGGAAAGGTTTGTGAATCCAGATTTTTATAAGATTGATTCCCTTATATAAAGGATTATTATATTGAATGGATGGGAGGATGTCTGCTTCGCTAAGTCAGATAAACAGGATTCGGTTTATACTGATTTGCTGATTGAGTTCTACGAGTCTGTTTCCTTCCAGTTGGAAGATGGAAGAGAGTGGTTTTCTTTTAAATCTTATGGGAAAACATACAAGTTATCTTACACCAAGGCCGCGAGATTGGTTGGTTTATCCTATGAAGGGGAAGCTGATTTTTTCTCACATAAACATCCAGATGAGAAAGGTACTTTCAACAAGGTGAACGCATTAAAGTGTCTTGGACTTAAGGATGGTACAACCGCCAAGATTTATCATCTCACTCCAAACAATAGGATTCTTCAGTAATTGGTGCATAGCGTTTTGGTTCCAAGAAGGGGTGACAAGGATAATCTAAAGAAAAGTGATATTTATGTCTTAGATTTCTTGGTAAATCTATGGAAAATAAATTTGATGAGTCATGTCAAGATTACAATCAAGAACATTAATGAAGGGAACTTGAGAGCTCAAATAATTATGTACCCTATCTTACTATATAAGTTGATAGTTTGGTGTTTAGAATATTTCAAGGTTGCATGCAAATCGAATGTCCGGAATTTTATATTTATGTTGGTACGTGATGATACATTGAATAGGATGAAGATGGGTTTTTCTAGTGATTCCGGTGAATTTTACCCCCTATCTGTGCAAGAGGTTGAGGCAACTCAGGAAGATGCACAAACTCCGAAAGCATCTAAAAAGTCATGAAAGAAGAGAAAGCTTAAGGAAGTGGTTGCTGAAGATAAATCAACCAAGGCTAAGGAAACTCAGTCTGCTCCCCCAAAGCCAGAGAAACAGAAAACTTATCCTGGAGAAGTTACTGCGAAGTGGAGGGAAGACAAAGATAAGAGGAAAGAAAGGGATCCACAATTCGGATTAGACACTGCAGAGGCTAAGGCCTTAAATGAAAGATCTACAGAAGAGTTTGAGAAGCAATATAAAGAGAAGAAAACGAAAAATATGTTGTCTGAAGCTGAACTCATGCAATCTCTTTTGAGAGATACCAAAATAGCTTCTGAAATGCTTCCCATTCTGGAAACCTTTGGAACTGAGCATTTACCAGAGACTGCTGCCAAGAAGTACTTTTCTCAGGAAAAATATAAGGGTAAATAGATGGTTATTGAAGAAGAAATAGCATCCAGATAAGAAGTAGAGAAAGAACATGAAGAATACTAAGAAGAAGAATAGGGAAGTGAAGATTTGGTTGCCATGATCAAGAAAGATGAAGATTATAAAGAGAAGTATGAATCCGCAAAAATATCCACTCCCGGAAAGGGAGAAAAAGCTAAGAAAGATAAGGTTGAGGAAGAACAGCAAGAAAATGTTTTTTTTATGAGGAAAAATCATATGCAATGGATTTTTAAGAGGAAGGACAAGAAAAGGAGAAAATTGATGAAGACCAGATTATCCAAGTTTCTGAATCCGAGGGAGAATATCCTAATAAGGAACCAATTCTAAAATCTGATAAAGGGAAGCAAGTGCTCATGGATACACCAATAAAAGAAATCATCAAAAAGAAATAGGTTTATGGTTCATCTATAAGGAAGCTAGTCCAGGATGAGGATGAGTAGTCTTCAAGAAAATTATCAGAATCGGAGTCATCAGATCATGGTAACAATTTTGTGGTTGAATCGCTGAAGAAGTTGGTGGACAACATTCCAATTTTCCAACTATAGATTCTACATACCAGATGCTGCAGTAGAGTATGAATCAGCAATCAGATTCCTTATCCATGGTCATGGATAAGTGTATAAAGATTTAGGCCTATCATAAAAGTTTTCTTATCAATTATGATGTGCATAGAATGTCTTGCAGCAAAATAACTCTGTGGTCTATGAAAGTTGTAGAAGACTTTGATGTGTATGATAATTTTGAAAATGAGGTGAAATATGCTTTTTACACCGACGATAACAAGATCAAGAATCTTCACAAATATCTGATCATTGAGCAAATCACTCAGAATTAATAGGTTAGAGACCTGAATGGGAATATTAACTCAGTAGCTCAGAACTAGAAAAGTGAAAGAGATTTTCGGATTGAGTTTAAGGAGAAGCTGGAAAAGTAAGATGAATTAATAAAAATGCAGAAATAATTCATGGAGGCTCAGGCAGAAGCCTTGAAAGCCAAAGAAGAAAAGATAAAATCCTTAGAGAGTCATGGTTAGGAAGACCAAAGTGACTTGAAGAAGCTCAAAACTTTTCTAATGAAGCTGATCCCAACGAAATAGGAAGACATATAAACCCACTCTGATCTTTATTTTTATTTTTCATTCATTGTAAAATTTTAAAAACTCTAATAAAAATTTGGTTGGTTGTATTTTGTTATATAATTATCTTTCAGGTACCATATTTTTTTCCATTCCCTAATTTCTTTTTGAAAATCTCAAAGGGGGATAAGAAAAAGAAATACTCAAAAGAGGGGAAAGAAAAATTTGGAAAGAAAAATTATTTTTAAGTAAAGATATCCTTAGAGTAAGGGGGAGTTTCTCACTATGATGTTTTTCATTCCCATGATAATAAAAACTTCACTCCAGATTTTCAGAATACACACCTTAGAGTTTCAATGCCTATGTGGGAGTTATTTGTATTCACTTTCATCCATGAACAAAGGGAGACAAGTTTTAATTTCAAAGTCTAATGAAAATTTTCAAAGTCCTTATATTCTTTTTCATAAGGACGTTTCTGCATTCCAAAAAGGGGGAGATTGTTGAGTCAATAAGGCTTTACTTATGAATTTTACATTCCTTCTTGTTTTGAAAATCACAAACACCTTATACTTAAGAAAATATATATTTTACTTCCATAAGGGAAATTTTCTTCTTTAAAGAAATTAACCCTAAAAAAGATTTTCATATACATGTCAATATTTTTTCATAAGTACAAAAACTAGATTCATACCCAAAACCCCGAAATAATATAATGTCTAGAATTGGAGTATTCTGTTTTTATGATCTGAATTCTGGATATGAAATTTCATGAGTTCGACATTGAACTCTTATAAAGTTCGAATCCAAACATTCATGAGTTAGACTCTGAACGTTGATGAAGTTCAATTCTGATATTTCATGAGTTCGACCCCGAACTATCATGAAGTTCGACTCCAGACATTCATGAGTTCTACTCTAAACTCTTATGAAGTTCGACTCCGAACATTCATGAGTTGGACTCCAAACTCTTATGATGTTCGACTCTGAACATTCATGAGTTCGACTCCAAACTCTTATGATGTTCGACTCCGAACTTATTCAAGTTAAGATTCTGAACTCTGGAGAAACCTAAATCCAAATTCCTATAAAACAGAATCTGAACATTTCTATGACATAGACTCCGAATTCCATTTTGGGTAGACTCTGAACTTTTTATTTACTTACATTTCGAATTGTATTTTTGATTATGCTTACACTTGTTTCATTGTAAAACAATGTCTTGCCTTCAGTTACACGTGTTTTGTAATAAAATGATGTCGTCCATTCTATTTCTAATTGACCGTTGGTTGAGTTACACATGTACAGGTCCCGCCGAATTTTAAGGAAAATATGACAGTTGGAGAGCGAGCCGACAAATCCTATAAATAAAAACTCATTTGAAAGAGATCCACAACAAGTTGAACAATCTAGAGACCACACGCTCTTAAGGTGATTTCTAGAGAGAGAATATTTTCATGATTTGTGCGTACTGAACCGCTTGTTCAGATTGCTTCATGCGACTCCGAATGTCGGGGATTACATTCAAGGGCTTCCAGGGATAGGAAGTCAGAGGTGCCGACTACCTCGAAGTTCGAGGGCTTCCTTGCTGAGGAAGACAGAGGTTACAACTACCATGGAGTTGAGGGTTAGCGGGGATAGCAAGACAGAGACACTGATCTTCGTATTGAGGGATTACCCTAGTGTGGGTAAGACAGACTTGCTTGAATGTATAAATCAAGGGAACTTTATTGATGGCTGTTGGATACCCTTCTCTTTGAGTTAAATGATTTATACTTTGTTACTTGTAGTTTTTACTACTTGTTTTCCACTAAAATTTTGTATTGTAATGAAAGTATAACTCTATTATATTTCCTTACAATTGTACTATGATTAGTTTAGATTCTATACTCTTTAAGTTAGAATCACATATTGTAATTTTTGGTTCCAATTCACCAATTGGTGATTAGAGGTGTTGTGAATTTTCTTAGTTTAACTTTGTTAAACTTAGATTTTTCCTTGTCTAAGGAAGTTTTTAAAGTGTACAATTCACCCCCTCTTGTATATTGAGCATCTACATCATTATTTAGATTTTATAGTGTTTCCCCTTAATGTTGGTGGATATAGTGTTGGAAAACACTGGTATTACATGACGTGTTTTCCTCCTACATGTCATGTACTCATGCTCTGATTGGACAACATGTGTGGAGGATCACACATGTGGGATCTCATGACGATTTCCATGGCCTAATGAGTAATACATTACGTGATTACTTGGACATGGGATCTAGTTAGCGGAAATGTTGTCTGGAACATGAATAGAAGATTTTTGTATATGGACACAGCTATTAAGACACAGCGAGATCACATTTATCTTAGAGATATTGTATACTAATACTACATAAAATGTAAAACTACATGGGATTGATCTGTTTGTTTTCTAGAGAGAAACCTAGGTGTTTGAGAGGGACCCCACGTCATGTGTGTCCCCTTAGACATCATGTATCCATTGAACTCATTTTTGAAAATATTAATAGTTTGTATATTCTTCAATGGAATGTGAATTTTCACTCAGATGTAGCTTATCCTGAGAGTTTTTTCATGTAAAAAAAGATGGATTCATTGATTTTGAATTTATAGATATGATTTGAAATATTATGTGCCTAAAACCTGGTCAGGAAACACCTGATAACAATAGTGATTGCGAAGGATCACCAGAACCATACCGAGTGGTAGCCTCTAGCCTGGCTAGGCAGTGGAGTTCCTCGACATTCTTTCAGAGAAGTACCCTCTTGAGGGGTTTGGTAGTGAAGTTCATTGAAGTAATTTTAGAACATTACCCTCTAGTAGGGATGATGAACTTTCCTAGAGGTAACTTCTAGCATGTCTAGGGAATACAGTTCATCAATGATCCTTTCTGTGTTGACCCTATAATAGAGATGGGAATTGGAGTCCTTGATGATTATCAGAGTGGGACTCTTAGGTTGTTCCATGGAATGGTTTTCCAATCACGATTTTATGGCCCCTATACTATGTGTCATATTGATGACGTGTATCCAATCATGGATGGATAAATTTGGAGAGACATGTGATATGTTGGGCATCAATTATGGAATTTTGGAACAATTTTTTACTATTCTTCTTGGAGCGAGCTCTAAGATGTAGATAAAAATTCTTCCCTTCTGGTATTATTTTGATTGATAACATGTATATATTCTTTTACATCCACTTAATAGATTCAATATCTGTTCTTCTCAAAGATTCAAAGAAACAAGAGGTATGACAATTGCATTCTATGTTTATCATCTCATTGTTTAATTAGTCTATTCTATTGCTAAAGGTTTCCACGAACTGATAGGTACTTCATCTATTCAATGTGTTTATCCCCTTATGCTTCGAAAAATATTTTTTTTACTATTAATTTAGCTCTTGTTTTTCACTTTTATTGTATCATGCATCTTCAATTTTTCTATTCGTTTTTCTCTCTTACTTCTCCCCCTTATTCTCTCTTAGTTTCCTAATATGTATGTATATTGTCACCCCTATAATGCTCGTTCCCCCATGTGTCATGTGTTATAAATAAGAAAGAAAGGTCAGAAGTGACTTTATATGATCAATGGGATACCGGGTTCTTTTGACCATGTACATTTGGTGTATCTTGGGATTCAAGAGTTGGGGTCTCTCACCAATTTTTGTTTTTGTTTTTTGAGGTTGTGACATATTTATGGCTACTCTTGTATTTTTCTCCAATACTGTCCAGTTGACACTTCCATGAATTTGTACTTTATATATATACATCTGTGCCTAATTTACATTATAGAATTGTTTCATCTCTTACACAATCCCTCTAGTCTTTCTTATTTACATTATCGTGTGTCTTTGTGTGTTCATGTACATAGTAAAATTCTTACCTAGGATTAGTTGTCTAATGAACCAAGAATTTATTAATGAAAATTACTATTGATCTAATTTAATGTCTTATTATGTAAAATGGTTATATAAAACATATGAACATCCTTTGTTTTGTGTTTTTAGATTTTAAAATATTATTATGGATTGATACGATTGAAAATATATCCATTGAATAATGATCCATTTATTAGCATAACAATTGGTCTTTAACGAATCCAAATTACTCAGAAAAAGGAAGCATTCTCCTTAGCTTCTATAATTGTTCAATACAAAGCCCTTCTTTCGGAGCTTGTAAAGGATGTATCCTCATTGGGCTTCGCCTTTAACCAAGCCAAAGCTGATCTTCTACACGTTATGATCAAACATAATCACCTACACAAAAATTTGATGTTAATAGTGATTACAACCTAAGAGATGATATATGAGTCTCACCAAGATTCTATCAGTATCAGACACCATACCTTTAGTTCTATTACAGTTTTTATAAGAGGTTATGTTACAACTTCCATCATAATCAATATGTGCATCATTTTTGTAGAGGAAAATATATTTATTTTTATTATTGTTACACTGTAATTTTTTTTAATAAAAAATAGTATTTTTAGTTGATAATCAATTAATAAATCTATATTGATGAATTAATTGATATTTTAATGAAATATAGTTTTAATAAAATATTACTACGAAATTAAATTTTATTAAATATAAAAGATAATATAATTATTTGAGTATACAATTGTAATTTTTATTAAGGTTTGAATAATGTTTTTTCAAAGCCATGAATTTTTTATAAATGTTGAATACTATATTATAAATTAAAATTTTCATATTGATAATATTTTCAATGTAAAATGAATATCATTTGTGGGTTTGTGACATCAAAATTTTCTAATAGTGAATTTATCATATTTTTCTAAGACAGTAGAATATTTGAGAAAAAAACAAATACCAATTTAATATATATTATGTTTTATGACATCATAATGACTGAATAATAGTGTAATAAAATACTATAAAATGAATGATTGGACAATATATTTTTTAACTCTAAAATAATTTGACTTTAAGTTTGTTATATTAATTTTATGATTCATTAGTGAAACCTCCAAGACACATAAAATATTTTAACATTTTAGAATGATTTCCATGAGAGTGTGACTAACCTCCATATAAACCAGCCTAATATTATAATACATTCGACCATTATCATTATGAAATAATGTTTTCCAGTAACATTTCAAAAAAACAGGGGAAAACCAGGGGTTTGTTGTAGAGGCCCAAACATGACAAAATTATACATTACATTACCATTGCGGAATACATAATACATAACAAAAATATATTCCCAAAGACAATATTAGTTTATTGTCTTTGGAAACTCAGAACATAATCCGCTAATCATGGTGAGATATCTTCAACATCTCCCATAAATATCTTCCCATTTTGTTTTCTTAACTAACACCGTTATTTATATCATTGGGAAAAGTAAACATAAAAAGGGTGAACTCAAATGCTCAGTAAGGGTAATCATAGAGAACATAAAAACAATCCATAAACTTTTTAATGTAAAAACATGATCATAAAACATCATAATCTTGAGAAATGAAATAAATCATGGTAGTAAATAAGGCATAGATAAAAAAGGAACATTAATCATGATAATGTAGAATGGGAATAAAATATTTAATTGTGGAAAAACATTAAGCACGTGTTATGATTTTCTTATTATCCAAGGCATTGTTTCCTAGACCATCATACTGGACAATGTCCATTACTGAACCGGGTTTACTTCTCATTCCACCACTGTATTACTAAACTGAATTCAATTTTCATTCCCTCCATGCCTATCTCATGAGATATAAATCATTACCCAATGTATTGGAGGGAGATATAGGTCCCACCCATCTCATAATGAAATCATTCATACTTGTGCCACAAAATTATCATAAATTGTACATCATAATCCAAAGAATAAAATGGGTTTCATAAACATAATCTCATCACAACATAATCAAGATAAAACATAGGATATCATTTCATAATATGAATAATTGAACCATGTAAATAATAGAGACGTTTTACTTGAAACATAATAATACTAATAATGTCATCGTAGATGGAAAATAGTTTTGGCAAAACACTTGAAATGAATTCTTAAGGAAAATATCATTTCTTCTTTAAAATAATTTTCTTTTTAGAAAATTCTTTTCAATTTTAAAATAAAAGGATTTTTTGGAAAATAATCATGATATATGGTAGAGGAGGATTCATGAAAGTTAGGGGTTATGAAACAATTAAAATACATTCACGCCGTATATGTTTAAAAAAACATTCTCCTCGTACTATTGCCTGGAAAGACAAAAAGTTCCTCATATGGTAAACAAAAGAGAGATTCCTTCCATAACACATTGTAAAAGTCAAAGAGGGTTAAATATGACTATAAAAAAATATTGAATAATATTAACAACTTTATCAAAACCATTTTATTTACATGGATGGAATATATAAGACCTGTAAATACTTACGTATATGCAATCTCAGATAAAAATGAGATTGAAAAATTTTACCTTACCTTATGTCCCATTTCTTCAGTATGTGTCTGAGACTCTTGTATATTGTGTTTAAACTTAGTATTAATTTTTAACATAACCATAATAATACTTATGAAATAATATATGATTCACTTATGACCTTATATTAACCATTCTTTTGTAAATTCCATGTTAAAGAAGCATTTTGGGTAAAATTGTTTCATTTATCGTACATGATTCGACTTGTTGTTCTTGATATTATTACATATATCCTGATTTATATAATTCCATAATGTAAAACAAGATTTTTATATAATATATATTAAGAATATAAATATATATGATATATTGATAAATGGAATGAAAAACACCGTTCATGGAGAAGGTAGGTCGTACATACGCATGAACATTGTTTTCGTTTCCTTATTGAATTAAATGGAACTATGTAAATCAAACATATATGTACATAAATCCAGAATAATTATTATGTAATATATTTCATGATTATTTATTATATATACTATTTAATCATACTTGAATGGTTAACATGGAAAATGAATGTCATCATGTTTGTGGAGACGGTAGTCCGTACGTACACACGTGCGACAATATCATTCTTTTGATACTAAAATCGTATATAATTGGATTTTATATCATATAATAGGAATAATAATAATTTTATATTTATTATTTATATCATTTATACTCTTTATTATACCCATCCAAATGATGAAATGGTTGAATAACAAACTACAGCACGACGTGGAGACGGTAAGCTGTACATACGCAATTTTGGTCACTTTTTCCTTCATAGGATGGATAAAATAACTAATATTGTTTTAAAATTTCTATAATAAAATAAAATTATATAGAATATACTGGTGTTATTATTTTAGAATGGAAACAATAAAGAAGGAGGAAGTGGAAGAAGAATGTAACTTGAAATAGTTGGTGAGATATTTACCTCTTTTTCGGGTTCTTCTTTTGGATTTGATCAAAAGGGATCCATATGTTGGATTTATGACTAAAACAAGGCATCCAACAATAAGGGAGGATAGTTGAGAGGGTATTTGGGAATGGTGTTTCCCTTCCAAATGGATTTGTAGTCGTGAAATAGAGATAAGGTGGAGTACCCAATTATAAGAGGGGTGAAGGGCACCTTAGGAAATACTTAAAACATTATTATATAATAAATTCATATTGGGTTTATAATGGCTTCAAAGGGACTCATTTAAAGGCTAGGGTGGGGATGGGTCGAAATCCTCTAAAAAATTGGTTTTATAGAAGTTTAGTTTACCATTTTAACATGATCATTTAGATTTAACTCTATGTTAAATATTTTAACTTTTACCATGTCTTCTTGTATTATTACACTATATGGTTAATAAATATACTATAAACTACCAATAGAACCACAATTGGTTCATTAATGTCATATATATTATTATATAATTCCTTTTGATTATCCTTATATTTTTAGGACCATTATATCAATTAATAATATAATATTTTCTTTAAAAACTCTTTTATGTCAATTTTGACACTATTTGGAATTTTGTGTTTTTAAATTCATAACAGCATTATTACATCAAAACAAAAGTCATCTAACCAACCCTAATATGTTATATTGACCTATAAAATTATTTTAATTCATAAAAAGCCTCAACTTAAATTTATATAGAATTTATAATATCAATTATTTTAATATTTTATTAATAAGGTAATTACCGCATCATCATTGTGTCATAAATAAATTATATTATATAATTTCAAAAAAATATAAATAAACTACCATTATATAAGAAATATTTTTATGTTTATAATTAATATTTATAGTTGAATTTATCTTATGTATAACCCTATATTAAAAACTATTTAGTTATTAAACATTGATTTTAACTATTTTAACTCTTCTTTAAATAAAATAATAATAAATGTCCTAATGTAATCCAAGTAGACCTAAAGGGTAATATTTTATTCCTAAGGTTGTTTTTGGTCAAATTACACGTATACAATAGAATTAGGTCTTATTTTATGGTCATAATAATATCATTTTTAACCTAAATTACCCTATTTACTTTTAACCGTGTTAAATGAAAGTAAAAAGTTACTATTCACCAAAAAATATTTTTATCTTATTAAACCTCATTTTACACCTTTATATAATCTGTTTCTCTCGGATTTTTGAAATTCAACTCACAGAAGTAGTAAAATTATGTTTTAGATAAATTTGCAAATTCGCCTAGAAGGTGGGTAAAATACGGTAAAACGATCAATAAAAATTTTATATATCAAACATTTTTATAAAATGACTCCAATGAATTGCATTGAAATTATATAGGTATTATGTATCTATTTTGACCTAATATAACTTTATAAAAAATAAATAATTATTTAAATAAAAATTCTGTTTTAAACTATAACTCAGTGTTTGTCACTATTCATTAGAAATTGAATGTTATCAGAACAATACCCAAAACTCACCCTATGCTAATTTCGATATTCCAACTCCCAAAATAAAGTCCATTTTGAAAGGTAAAATTTATAAAATTTTAAAAAGTGGGTATTAACATTCATAACAACTAGTTTATATAATATATTAATAACATATCGTTGTTTAGTGAAACTTGGTATTGCGTACTATGCATGCTATCGAGGAAGGTTGCTCTTGTGTGTAATGCAAGCCATGTCAGGGTTGCGTGTAGGGAAAGCTTCCTTTGGTGTTTCCGATAACACACTCAAAGTAAATTTCAGTTATACATTGTTCAAAATCTATAATTGGTGTTGTGTAAAATGAATTTTATTCAATAGTACTAGAAATAGTGTGCATCACAAGACAAGAATAGTGTTGTGTATACTACAAGCTAATACGGTGTTGTGTATAGCTCAAGATAAGAAATTAATCAGAAAAATTCTCATAAAATCATGGGGATTTACATTCTACCCCCCTTAAAATGAAATTCTCCCTCAAATTTCATCGTGGTTATAAATGGTTTTCTACTTGAATTTTTCTCTTATAGAATCCCACATTTTAAAAAGGAATACTGAAACATCCTTTTAAAAAGTAAAGTTAGAAAAATAATGTATACCCAAATTAACGAACCACATGGTTTCCACATGATAGAATAAAGGTGAAAATGTGGATATGGATGAAAAATATAACCATGAAGTTCAGATGGAGAGTGGTAGAGAACATGGCTATGAAGAAGCCAACAGTCACAAAGCCATAAAATTTGTGATGATCTATGGTACCATCTAATTAATCAGATATGAGGGCACTAGGTCAACATTTTTGGTTTTCAAGATCATTTCCTTAATGTTGAATAATTTTTGAATTAAAAGAAATATTTACGTGATTTTGGTACAATCTCTCTGTTGTTTGTGCCTTGAACAATTTCCACTTCATCTCTTAAAGAAATGAAGTTGAATTTGTCTTCCGTAATGTGTTAACTTTTCATGCAATAGAATGATATGTCATTTCATCTGTCTCAAACATAAGGTTAGAAAAATTTATAAACATAAGTCCATATTATGGTGAGATTAATTGTATATGGTTCCAAAAATAAACTTATACTTCATCAATAATAATAGTTTATAAAATAAAACTATTTTCTACTAACCAGGGAATTCCTGTAAGAATGTGGTAGGCGATAAAGGCCAGTCGCACTTCGGTTTTGGGTTCGATTCCCGGAACTTTTTCCAACGTGATGGGTTATTGTCCGTCCTTCAGACTGTCCTTTTTCAAAAACATCACCATTATATCATTCCATAAATAATGTTGAAAAAAAATTTAGTCTTAAACAATACTATCTGATGTCCAACTTAATCCATTCCATTCTTTAGGCTTATCCAAAATACTTCTATCCAATCTCACAGTATAATGAAGACGACTACTAGAAATGTCATTTACATTGCATGTGAATACCATCATTTATCCCCCATATATCATAAGATATATCTTTTTGGTCACATTCCAAACATGTGAATACCATAATCATGTATTCTCTTGAAAAATTATTACCCATTTAACATTATTGAAAACATGAATGCTTTAACAAGTTAACTCTTTCCACGTACCAAAATCCCAAAATTTCTATATACTCAAACCAAGATATAACTTTGTCCTTATATCCTTCATTAGCTCATTAATACTATCAAACATTTCATTTTCTCCTTATCCCATCATTATGCGCATATCATCTTCTTTCCAAAAATATTTCAATCACTTTTCATGGTTACGGGTACCATACAATTATTGAAAACCACAATAAATCAATACATAGATATTCCAATATTCCACGGTACTAAAAATGACATTCCACACTACTATTTTGGAATCCCATTACAAAACTCATAATCATTACACCACTTCGTTTTCATATTCAAAATCACTAATAGTGATCGCATGTGACTTCCCTTTGTCATTTGCCTTAAGAGGTTGCTGATTTTGACCATCATTAACACTAGGATTAGGGAATTGGTTAGTATAATGCCCCATTTCCTTGAACTTAAGGAATTGAAGTGTTGGTGGTGCATTCTCAGTTGTCTTTACTCTATTAACATCATTAGCTACATTTTTCCCATTACATTGACACTCAACTGCACGATGACCTTATTTTACACATTTGAAAAAACTTCTAGTACCTTTTATACAATCTCCACCATGATTATTTCCACACAGTGAGCATAAAGAAACATTCACGTTCTTTTCATCATTGTTCTGAGATTTTTCCTTGAACACTATCTTTCGTTTTTTGACAAAACCATGAGATGGATATGTAACACCAACTTCCAGTTCTACCTATATAGCACAATGCACAATTTATTCATAGCTATTGAAGTATCCTATAGCTAATGCCCATTGAAGAATTGGTTTTAAGCCACTGAATAATCAATCAACTTTACTTTCAGGTTGGATGATAAAGCCAGATGCATACCTTGGAAGCCTTGTGAAACTCACCTCGTATATACCAACAGATTCATCATCCTTTTTCTTAATCTCAAGGAACTGATTTTCCATCATTGTTCCAAAAATACGAGGGAAGTACTTATTGAAAAATAAGTTCTTCAACTCATCTCATTCCATTGATTCAATTTCATTTCACGGCCTCAGATTCTTCATTTGAGTCTACCACTGTTCTGCTTCACCTTCTAAATTGTAAATATCCAGAATGAATTTTTCATGTTCCAAACAACAATGTATGGAAAATATATTTTCTATGGTATTGATACATTGTTCATCAAAAAGTGGATCATAAGACCCAATGGAAGAATTTGGATGTTTCCTCATGATGGACTCCATAGAATATTGTTCAGTTGTCTTCTAATTTAGAAGTACGGAATGATTCATAGCTTCTATAAGTATTGAAATAAGATTTAGCACTCCATCTCCCATAACATTGGTTTGTTTTAGTGGACAATCATTGAATTGTCCATTACATTGATCAACAAAGTTCATTCGTATTCTGGCCATCATCTAAAACCCAAAAAGAATAGTGTGAGAGGCAAAATAATTCTAGGAAAACAACATAATATAGAGGGAGTACCCTCAATATATAACAAAGTAGGTTTAATTATAATATTTTTACAGTAATTCTAATACTATAACCTATACCTATACATAATCATAGAGACCTCCTGAGATATACATTAGAAATATCACTAGGGATTTCACTAAAGTTTTCGCATCCAATTTTCCAAAGGATAACTAATCCTTTTCTCTAATACCATGTGTAGAGACCCAAACATGTTGTACATAGAAATTACATTACTTTTGTGATATACTTAATACATAACAAAAACAGACACCCAAAGACCATATTAGTTTAGTGTCATTGAAAATTCGGAACATAATATTCTAATCATGGTGAAAGATCTTCAATATCTCCCATAAATATCTCCCCCTTTTGTTTTCTTCCCTAAAACCGTTATTTATATCATTGGGAAAAGAAAACATAAAAAGGTTGAGCTCAAATGATCAGTAAGGGTAAACATGGAGAACATAAAAACAATCCATAAACAATTAAACGTAAAAACATGAACATAAAACATCAAAATCTTGAGAAATGACATAAATATAGGCAGTACATAAGGCATAGATCAAAAAGGAACATTAATCATGATAAAATAGCACAAGAATAAAACATTTAAATGTGATAAACCAATATGCACGTACAATGATTTCCATAATATCCAAGGCATGTTTTCCAAGACCATCATAGTGGACAAAGACCATTACTGAACCGGGTTTACTTGTCGTTCCAGCCCGTTATTACTGTACCAGATTTACTTTTCATTCCAGCCATGTCTATATCATGAGTTATAAATCATTACCCAATTAATTGGAGGGATATATAGGTCCCACTGATCTCATAATGAAATAATTCTGTCTTGTTCCACAAAATAAACATAAATTATTCATCATAACCCAAAGAATAAAATGGGTTTCATCAACATCATTCCATCATAATATAATCTAGATAAAATATTGGATATCATTTCATCATAAGAAGATTAAAACCATTTAAATAATATTTTAATTATATGTGAAACATAATCATATGAAATAATTTCATCTTATAAGGAAAATAGTTTTGATAAAACACTTAAAATGAATTCTTGACGAAAATATCCTTTCTTCTTTAAAATCAATTTTTTTCACAAAATGTCATTCGATTTTAAAATAAAATTAATTTGTTGAAAAAAATAATGAAATATTTTAGAGGAATATTAATTAAAGTTAGGAGTTTTGAAACCGTAAAAATCTGTTCATGCCGTATAAGTAAAAAAACATTATCCTTGTACTTTTGTCGGAAAAGTCAAAAAGTTCCTCGTATAGTTAAGAAAAGAATTATTGCTTCCATAAAAAAAATTTAAAAGTCAAAGAGCGGTTAAAATGAATGTAAAAATACAAGGAAGAATATTAACCACTTTATGAAAAACATTTTATGGACAAGGATGGAAAATATTACCCCAGTAAATACTTACGTATAAGCATTCTTGGATAAAATTGAGATTGCAAATTTATCTATTACCTTATGTCAAATTTCTTCCGTATGTGTCCAAGACTCATGTATACTAGTTTTTAACATATTATTAACTGGTAAAATAACCATAAAAATATTTATTATATCATATATTATTCACTTATGAACTTATATTACACATTCTTTTGTAAATTCTATGATAAAGCAACGTTTTGGGTAAAATCGTTTCATTTACCATACGTGTTTCGACATGTTATTCATGATATTAATACTTATATACAGATTTAATTAATTATATAATGTAAAACATTGCTGATATATAATATATATTAAGCATGTAAATATATATGATAGATCGATAAATGGAAAGGAATACACTGTTCATGGAGACGGTAGGACGTACGGACGCATGGACACCATTTTCCATTCCTTATTGAATTGAATGGAATTATGTAAATGAATCATATATGTTGATAAATCCAGTATCATTATTATGTAATATATTTCATTATTATTTATTATATATACTTTATAATCATACTTTAATGGTTAATCATGGAAAATGAATCTCATCGCGTTCGTGGAGACGGTAGTCCGTACGTACGCACGAACGGAAATATCATTCTTTTGATATTAAAATATTATATAATTGGATGGTATATCATATATAAATAATTATAATGATGTTATATTTATTATTTATATCATTTATACTCATTAACAAAACCATCCAATTCATTTAATTGTTGAATAACAAACTATTAAATGACGTGGAGACGGTAAGCTGTGCGTACACACGTGTGGTGACATTTTCATTCAAAGGATGGATAAAATAACTAATATGGTTGTACAATTTCAATAATAACATCATAGTATATAGAATATACTAGATTTATTATTTTAGAATGTTAAAAAAATATGGAGTAAGTGGATGAAGAATGGAACTTGAAATAGGTGGTGAGATATTTACCTCTTCTTTGGGTTCTTCATTTTGATTTGAACAAAATGGCTCTTTATGATGGATTTATGACTAAAGGAAGGCCTATATAATGCATTGAGTACAATTGAGATGTTATTTGGGCAGGGTTTGGCTGAGACAAATGGCATTGGAGTTGTGAATTAGTGTGAAGGGGGAGTGCCCTTTTATACGAGGGGTGAAGGGAACCTTAGGAAAAAGATAAAAAATTATTTTATAATAAATTCATATTCTCTTTATAATGGATCAAAATTGACTTATTTAGAAGCTAGGTTGGGCATGGGTCTAATTCATCTCAACCAATATGTTTTAGACAACATTATTTTATCATTTTAACATTATCATTTATATTTAACTCTATGTTAAATATTATAACTTTTACCATGAATTCGTGTATTGTTACACTATATGGTTTATAAACATACTATAAACTTCCAATTGAACCCCAATTTGTTCATTAATTTAATACATATTATTATATAAGTCTTTATTCCTATCCATTGATTTTAGGACCATTATATCAACTAATAATATAATATTTGTTTTCAAAACTCTTTTATGTCAATTTTGACACTATTTGGTATTTTGTTTTTTAAAATTCATAACAGCATTATTACTTCAAAAGAAATTCATCTAACCAACCCTAATATCTTATGTTAACCTATAAAATTACTATAATTTTTTAAAAGTCTCAAATTACAATTATATGGGTATTTATAATATCAATTATGTTAATATTTGATTAATAATTTAATTCCTACATCATCATTTTTTCATAAATAAATTTAATTATTGAATGTCTAAAAATTATAAATAAAATAAAATTATATAGAAAATAATTTTATCTTTATAATTATTGTTTATAGTATAATATATATTATGCATAACCTTATATTATAAATGTTTTAGTTATTAAACATTCATTTTAACTATTGTAATTCTTATTTAAATAAAAATAAACAAATGTCCTAATCTAATCCATGTGGACCTAAAGGGTAATATTTTTTTCCTAAGGATGTTTGTTGTCTAATTAAACTTATCAAATAGAATTATTACATGTTTTAGGGTAATAATAATATCATTTTTACCCTTAATTACCCTATTTACTTTTAACCGTGGTAAATAAAAGTATAAAGTTTCTATTCAGAAAAAATTATTTTTATCTAATTGAACCAGATATTACTCCTTGATATTAACTGTGTCTCTTAGATTTTTGAAATTCAACTCATAGAAGCGGTAAAATTATGTTTTATTTAAATTTCCAAATTCTATTAGGAGTTGGGTAAAAGACGGTAAGAAGTTCAATAAAAATTTTATATGTCTAAAATTATTATAAATTGACTCCAATGAATTGCATTGAAATTATATAGGTATTATGTATCTATTTTGACATAAATAAATTTAAATAAAATAAACAATTATTTAAATAAAAATTCTTGTTTTAAACTATAACTCAATGTTTTTCACTATTCAACAAAAATTTAATGTTTTCATAAAAATACCAAAAAATCAACCAAGGCTAATTAAGATATTCTGAATCCAAAAAATGAAGTCCAATTAGAAAGATAAAATTTAAAAAATTTCAAGAAGTGGGTATTACTATTCATAACAGCTAGTTAATAAATTATTTTAATAACATAACGTTGTTTAATGAAACTCGGTATTGCATACAACGCAAGCTATCGAGGAAGGTTGCTCTTGCGTGTAATGCAAGCCATGTCAGGGTTTCATGAAGGGAATGCTTCCTTTTGTGTTGTGTATAACATAATCAAAATGTAGTTCACTTATACATTGATCCAAATCTATACTTGATGTTGTGTAAAATGAATTTTATTCGAATGAACTTGAAATTCTGTGCATCACAAGACAAGAATAGTGTTGCGTATACTAGAAGCTAATATGGTGTTTTTATAGTGCAAGATACTCATGGTGAAGTGTACAAATAAAGTGATAAAAGAAATTAAGAAGAATAATTCTCATAAAATCTCGGGGTGTTACTTTGGTTTGTTGTTTTGATTAGGTTAGTATGTATTGTCCAAAACCTAAATAATGAAATATTTTCTCTCATAGAATATATAAACCCACTCAACCTCACATTTCTCTTCACTCAAAACAATTGGATCTTGACCAAACCTGACTCTAATTTATCAAGAATCCTCCGATGAATCCACAATCTACTTAGAAACCTCTCTAACACCTATCCCAAGCCTTTGGGATCACATATTCAAGTAAGGTATTTATTCCATTCTCATTTTTGTCCAAATTTATTTATGATGTTATACCTTTTATTATCAATTACAAATATTGTGGAATGATTTTGGACCTCCCCCAAACTTCCCTGATTATTTATGAATGATTATTGATCTCTTTATATCTCATTTATGATTCCCATGTACACTCGTTACCCGGCTGAAATTCCGTAATAATTTCTCACATTTTTATTTAAATTCAAGGAATTATATTATTTTATTCATCTAAATTCCATTACATATTTTTGGATATTATGTTCCATGACCCATATTACTCTCAATTTCGTCAAAAAATTGATGAGAGATCCATTTCTCTCTCATAAAACCCATTTTACTATTTCAATTTGACAACATTATGCTGCCAATATTTATAATTGAATAATAATTATGTATGTGAAGACAATACTAATTTCCCTATCAAGGGTATTCATATTTATGAACATATAAATATTGATTATAGTGCTTCATTTATGTATTACATGTTCTATCATCATCTAATAAATGTCGATGTTGAATGATTGCATGTTATATGATTCAAGTGGCACACCTATGCATGAAATGAAATGTTTAAAAAGGGTGTTCCCATAGAGCACTCCAATTACCTAGGTAAAGAATAGTATCATGAAATTCCATGTAAAATGAGGTTATGGACATGATAATTGAAGTGAAATGAGGGTTTAGTCAGTGTAATTCTTCTCAAATGAGGGTTTTCTCATGATCCAAGCTCTATATTCCTGGGTTCATGCTAATATCATGTTAAATGTCATTGAAATATATCCATATTAAGATAACCCTTCTATATCATTCTTTTATGTACATGTCTTTATTATGCTCTAATGATATTCCAATTTCCTAACATGTATTTCCTTCTTCATGGTATGACTTGTTTAATCCCTTAATGGGATTTTTAGCTGAACCTTTCTTATGCATGTATCCATGTTATCCCATGCAATGTTAAGTATGAAAGAATGTTGTGGTCAAGTAAAATTAGTTTTCAATAAAGACATTTCATTTTATGTTTTATGTATTTATTTATTGTTCCTAATCCCAGAAAATAATATACCACTAAATCTCCATAGTTTCCTTATGTGAATGTTTATGTAATTAATCATGTTAAATTGTGTAATAAAGAGCATGGTTGTTATAGTTTTTATATGAGAATAAGTTTAGTTATTTTTGTATCAGGATAACAAAACCCTAGTGAATCCCTTAGTGATAAGACAAATTATAATAAAAAATCCCAAATTTTTTGTGATTATAGAGTTAGTGGGTTTCAAAAAAATCATCAATGTATGGATTGGAACCATTAGAGGTGAATCTAGAAAATAAGTATCCAGGGGTAATACCCAAAAACAATACAAATATCTAGACTTGAATGAGAACTAGTGAAAAACAATGACAATTAATTTACTCTTGGATTCAACACTCTCGAGGTATATGTTTTGGTAAATTTATATGCTTAGTTTTAACCATAGTTACGAGTATTAAACAGTCCATTTATAATTATTTATTCGATGTATATCATTAATAAAATAGATTTAAGACAATAATATCCTATATTAAGTAAATAAATGTAATATATATGTTATACATTTTATTAATTGGATTCTTCATTATGTGTTACCCCTAAATTACTTTTATTCTAGATAATGGATATTTATATGAGGACTAGTGCTGAAAAATGATGTGAATATTAATGTGATGACTGTTCTAATGAGATGCACAATCCGATGTGAGTGTGATTCACAAACATTGTCACAATACACTCTTTGTTAACTCAATTTATGAAATGAAATAGGGTTAAAGAAGAAAATGAATCTCCCTTAAGATATAATAATCAGAAATCAATAGCTTCATGTGTCAATGGGATTCTACCTTAAATAAATCATTTGATCCCTTAATCGCTGAACAATGGGTCAAATCCATTGGAAATATCTTCTCCATCATTCAATGTTACAAACAAGATAAGGACTTTCTAGAGGCTTATCATATTGAGGGTGAAGCTGATCAATGGTAGAAATTTATCAAAAATATGAATTCTGAGGTAGATATTAACTTGTTTGAATGAAAGGATTTTTTGAAAAATATATGATATATAATTTTTTCACACCCTCCAACATAAGATGGAAAGGGACATACTTTCCCTCGAGAGAAGAAATGACGAATCTATCAGAGAGTACAATGAAAAATTACCAGGAATATCACGGCACACCTCGGTATTTTTTTAACCCCTATTAAAAGGTTGTAATCTTCTTTGGTGATCTAAAACTGAGATAACGGAAAGCACATGTGATCTGTAAAATATATAGTTATGAGGAAATGGTTCAATGTGAAATCAACAGCGAAATAGAGATAAAAAATTCCCAAGGGTATCATAGGGATATGAAGTGGAATTTGGACATTAAAATCTCGTAGTCCAGTGGATAAATCCAACAATGTTATGAATTTATATCTCCCCACTTACTAATGGTGTGGAATTTTCCACCCTGAAAATTGCCTGAAGTGGAGGATGAAATGATTTAGCTGTGGAAGAGAAGAGCACTGAGCCATTAACTGTCGACAACAAAAACCTACTACTACGACAGAGGATATGAACACATTGTTTGACCCTCAACTCATTTTTTATTACCTCAACTAAAAATAAAAAGGGAACTTTTGAAAATATTTCCCTAAGAAATGTGTTTTTGGAGGAAACCAACAACCTCCAAGGTAGAAAGGGAGATATTTTTCCATCACTACCATTAATGAAAAACCCAAAAACATACATGTGATTGGTACGATAGTTATTCATTCAAGAATAGTTAACAAAAATTTTTCTTCTTGTTCTACAAAATTTTTTTAAGTCACGGATTTTTAGTAGAACAATAACAACACCAACTGAAATCAGAGAAGTATAGATGTGTAACACTTCAATCTTCTACGGTACTATTCACTTTGAATAATACTATAGCGTGTGTTGTACGCAACTTTGAGATTCTAACACACATCGACCAATCAAAATAGCCATTATGAATAGTAATACTCACTTTTTGAAATTTTGTAAATTATATATCTCAAAATGGACTTCATTTTTGGATTTGGAATATCGAAATTATCCTAGGGGGAAGTTTTGGTACTTTTCAGATAACTTTTATATTTTTATGAATAGTGAAAATTACTAAATTTTAATTAAAAACAACTTTTTTAATCAAAATAATTAATAGTGATAAATTAGGAATATGGGTGATTTTAAAGTATATTTAAAATATATTTTTACCACTTAATATAATTTTGGTCATTGGACATAATTTTACAATTAAACCATATATAAACATGTGTCAATCTTTGGATAGTTATTATTTCTTAAAAACACGATTTTTGTATTGACAACGGGAATTAATTTTAAATTAATTTGTGAAACTTATGTGTTTTGAATTTAGAAAAATGGATTCAATATTTGGAATCATGATGTCCATATTTTGTAAGTAGTAAACTTTTATTTTTAGACATTTTGAATAATTACATTGGTAAATATTTTATTTACCGTTGTTAAAGGGTAAACCCGGTAAATAAGGGTAAAAAAATAATATTATAATAACAATAAGTTGCCCTAAAAAGTCTCTTAATCCTATTGGTTGATACATGTTCGACCATGGGAATATTTGGGTTGATTTTGGGACCCCATTGATCCACTAGTAAGTGATAATGACACATCATATTAATTAAGTTAAAGAAAATACAAAAATGACATAAGCCTATATCTTATAGAAAATAAATTTATACATAGGGTTATATATGTTATATTTTTAACTATAAATATTAATTATAAATTTAAGAAGACTTCATACAGAATGGTATTTTATTTATAATTTTTAGACATTAAATAATTTAATTTATTTATGACATAATAATGATGCAGTAATTATCTTATTTGTGAATATTAAAATAATGGATATTATAAATACCCAAATAAATATAATTTGAGACTTTTACTGAATTCAAGGAATTTTACGGGTTAATATGAAATGCTAGAATTTATTTAATTAACTTTTTTTGATGTAATCATGCTGTAATGAGTTTCAAAAAAATCGAATACCAAATAGTGTCAAAATAGACATAAAAGAGTTTTTAAAACAAATATTATATTATTAATTGATATTAAATTCCTAAAAATCTATGGTTCAGCCTAAATGAATGTATCATGATATTTTAATCATTAATGGACCACTTTGGGGTCTTTTGGAGGTATATAGTTTTCTTATTAACTATATAATATAAAAATACAATGTGACATGGTAAGTGTAAAACTAATTAACCAAGAGTTAAAACTAAAAGGTAAGGTTAATATAATAACCCAAACATGTCTAAAATATATTGGTTGAAGGACTTAGACCCATACACACCTTAGGATTTTAATAATCCACTTTGGATCCATTAGACACCGAATATGAATTTATTATAAAATAATACTTTTAGTTTTTCCTAAAGATCCCCTACTCGCCATTATAAAAGGACACCACTTGTAACCAATTCTTTACACCATCAAAGCCTTTTTTATTGGACATCCTCTGACCGAATATCCTCCCAAATTCTATCACAACAACCAAGAGTCATCATTTTTATCATAATTCCAAGCTATGGAGCCCTTTTGATCAAATCAAAAGGAAGAACCCGCAGAATAGGTATTGTTTTCACCACCCTTTTTCAAGTTCTTTTCGTCTTCAACGTCTTCTTTCGTTGTTATTTCTATTCTAAAATAATAAATCCAGTATCTTATATATAATTTGATGTTATTATAAATATTTAACTAACAAATTCATTATTATATCCATCCCTTTAATGACTTGTCACCATATGTGCGTACGTACGACCTACCGTCTCCACGTTGTGGTGTAATTGTTATTCAATATATTATTATTTAGATGGGTATAATAATGATGTATAATTAATGTAAATAATAAATATAACATGATAACGATTCTTTATATATTATATACCATCTAATTATATGTTATATTAATATCAAAAGAATGATGTTTTTTCTCGTGCGTACGTACGGATTACCGTCTCCACGACGCGATGAAATTCACTTCGAAGTTCACCATTCATCGACGATTATAAAAATATATATTACTAATAAGTATGTAATATATGACATAATAATCATTATTGAGTTATATATATTTATATATATAAGTATTTATGTACTTACATATATCTTATTCACTTACTTCCCTTCAATACTATATGAAAACGGAAATAGCGTTTATGCGTACGTACGGACTACCATCTCCATAAATGGTGTTTTCCCTTTCATATATACGTCTATTATAAATTTTTATATTCAAAATATATATGATAGAGAAATCATGTTTTATATTTTGGAAGTATTTAAATAATAATCTACTTGATACAATCAAGAGTAACAAGTAGAAACACGTACGATAAAGAAAGCGATTGTTACCCGAAATATTAATATAACATAGAAATTATTATTAAATGGGTAGTATAAACTCATAAATGAATAATGTATGATATGATAAATACTAATATGTTCTGGTATAATTTAATAACATAATATAGTATTCATACAGGAGGATAAACGTACCCTCGACTAAAGGAAAGTGCAAGGTAAGGGGTTTTCATCTAACTTCTTATTCTCGTGAGATTCATGCCATATTGCCACTATTACCTTTTATGTGGTGTACGTGTTTCCCATAATTGTATTATTTGTATAATACAGATTAATTAATGTGTATTTACATATTAATTATATGATACCTCTTTCATGGGGTGTATGTTTCGTAAGTTACCAAATTGGTAAGGATTAGTTTCACAGTCTCTTTATTATCTGAGGTTGTTTTTACATAAGTATCTACTGGGACATATTTATTATCCATGACCATTTTTCATAAAAAAAATTCAAAGGGATTATTTTTAAAGTAATTTTTACTAAAACATCATTTTAAATGTTTTAAATATTTATTTTTATAAATCTTTCTCATTAATGTCCATGTTTTCAAAATAGATTTTAAGGATTTATTTATATGGACATGAATTTTTTAAAAATGTTAATTCCTTTCAAAAGTTTCAAAGTGGTACGTGACACTTCGATTCAAAAAAATTAATTAAATGTCTTCCTTTCTAAACTGTGTATCTTTTGAATGTTTTCATGAAAAAGGGATATTTCTCTCAAATAGTTTTACAAAACATTTTCATATATGTAAACATCCTTTGATGGATTCTAAGATTATTTGAAGTTGATTTATTATGATACAAAAAATACATATTTTATTGAAGGTTTTGTGTTATTTTTGACTGTGGATGTGTAATTTTTATACCATTCATGGTTTATGGATAAATTATTGACACTTTGTATGCTAGTTTTAATACGAATGATTATGTTTTGTTTAAACCTTTTCATATGAGAAATGCATTAGACATAGTATGTGATGGCTGAATCCCTCTATAGCTCCTCGATGCATCAGTAGGTCTCATGAGGCAAACTAGGGTCCTGGAACGAGGCCTTGACAAAATATTATTTTTATTCTTGGTATGAGGCCTTGGCTACGTTGTTATATTTATCTGGCATTTTGAATTCCATCATTATGAAAGTGGTTATTGTTATTAAATGTGATTATTCTATTAGTAGAATATTCATGTGAATAAGTAAATTTCATTATTTGATTTTATTTCTGCCATATTATGTTGAAGTTCAAGTTTTAAAGGATTTTTTTTAGTTTTATACATTTCCATAAATGTTAATGCTTATTTTTGAAAGCTTGCGCTTTATTGCTTACCCTTAATGAGCGTTTGATCTCACCCCATTCTATGTTTTATTTTCTCAGGATTCCAAGAAGTGTATCGTGATAGATATGCAGGGTTAAGCCAAGGGATTAATGGTATTCAAAGAGGATTATTTATGTTTTTTTGTATGTTATAAAGTGTAATGTAACATTCATGTATGTAATCTATTTTCCAAGACTGCTAAACTGATCGGTCCTTATGGACTTGATTCCTTGTAATCATGATAATGTATTAAAATAATGCACCGACTCTAGGTAACTGGGATCAGGGCGTTATAGCTGGTATCAAAGGATGTTTAGCAATAAACTTGGAACTAGATTTAGATAAACTCTGATTAGAGCACTTAAACCTAAGATAGACTTTAAGGAACAGTATAGGAAAAAATCCTCGAATTTTGGTATTGTAGGGATTTTTTGAGTTTTCCAAGAAATACATCCCTGTCTGGATACGAGCCAGTAGAGGCGGATCTGGCACATATGTACATAGGGGTAAAACCCAAAAACACCACTTTGAGCTAGACTCAAACGAGAACAGGTGCACAACAATGGGACTTGTTGCACTCTTGGTTAATACACTCTTGGGGGATATGTTTAGGATAATTATCATTTTCTTTACAGACCATTATGAAGGGCTTATGAGTATATACTTACTCAAAGAAAAAAAATTATGATTATGTATTATATCCATAAACTGTTTAATTTATGTTATTTGTTTTACAAGTTTGGGATAAGGTATTGCTATTCATAAAATAATCTAGTGTATTTTTTAGAAATGGCGCCCAATAAAAAGATTGAGAACTCCAACAATACACATGATCCAAAGAGTAAGAAGGGTCATATCATTCATGCTCCTAAGCCATAATTTAGAAGGTAAATAATCTCCCATGTATTATCATCGCATGAAGAAATAGTATCATGGTTTGATAAGATAAGTAAAGAATTCTCAGTCTCCTATGGCTTTGAAGGGAATATAGAGAAGAAAAGGATGGTAGATAGAAGGACAGATAGAGGGAATAAGGTAAAGAAGGGGTTTCCTATATGTGATAACTGTGGAAAGAATCACCTTGGGAAATGTTTGAAGGGAATGGGAGTATGTTATATGTGTGGAGAAAAAGGACACCAAGTACATGATTGAATGTGTAAGAAAAAGGTTTCAAATGTACAATGCTTCATCTGTAAGGAGTTTGGACACTTCGTGAACCAATGTCCCAGTCATCAGACTATGTCGAAAATGATTCTATTGGATAGAAATTATGTTATGATAATACCGTAGATGAAGATGAATGACTCGTGTTCTTATATTGTTATTTTTGAATTATTTCATTTAAGTGTTGTATCAATGATATTATGGAAATAAATAAGGATTGTACTATAATAATATTTCATTGAAGATTTGAGATTTTATTGTACAATGAAAAGTGAATCTATAGTGAGTTAAACATTTTTGGAAATTACATGGTTGAAGGAAATATAAACCTTAATATGGTCCTAATATCGAGGTACTGATTTTGGAATAAGATATGGGATATTTGGGTAAATTATATTGGATATTATTGACTGCTTTGAAACCGATTAATGATTTGTATATTCCATCATTGTTGGATTTTACAACATTTTTTGATGGATTCTATATGGAATAATGGATCATGAATGTAATCAATAAGGTTTATGGTAATTCAGTATGTTTCAGTGTTTTAAAAGAATAAATGATAAAGGTATTCAGATGCTATTATAGGGTAAAAATAATCTACATTATGTTAACCTTTCATATAAATTTTGGACTGAGAGTTTACAATATGTATTTTGAATATGTCTAAAGGTTGGATTGGATTAAGTTGGAATGGTTATTTTTGGATTTTTATAAAAGGACAACACACAGACCGTTTGACGACCCATCGCATCAGACGAAGCTGCAGGAATCAAACCTACAACCATGGTGTAACATGCATTTATTACCTACCACTATCCTGCATGAATCCCCTGCACATTATGAAGGGTTTTTATTCATTTTAATGGTATATGTTAATGTTTAGATCCTTGTACAATTAGGATAAATATAATATTTTTGAGTTCTATTATCTTTTGGAGTGAAAGAGGTGTTTGTGGTAGAAATTAGTTGAAGGATGAAACTCTACTTGTCAAGTATATATATATACCTCTCTCTTAATCTAGGAATTAATTAATTCTTAAAATATATTAAAGGGGTATTAAACCAAACAAAGTGTTATCCTAATACCTTAGGTTTTGTTTAACTGATGATATTTTAAATCTCCATAGATTGAAGGATTTGAGACCCTCAATTTTACAGTTGTTTGTGATTGATGACCTCAAACACTCCCTATAAATATTTACGTTTCTTCCTTCAATTATGTTCCTCTAATTGCAACCGATTTTCTCCTAATCGACATCATAATTTGGTGGTGAAGTTTTCATTTATCTATCCCTCTTATTAAGGCTAAATTTAATCAACTTTATTTTCGATGTGGGTTTTCCAAAAAGGTATTTTCTATTTTCAACCATTTATTTTCAAAGAACAATTTCGAATTGAGAGGAATTAATTTATTGAAGTAGGGGAGAATGTAACACCCCAAACATCTGTGGTATGATTATATTTTAATAATACAGTAGCATGTATTGTACGCAATTCGAGATTCTAATACACCATGACCAATCAAAGTAGACGTTATAAATAGTAATAACCACTATTTGAAATTTTATAAATTTTATCTCTCAAAATGGACATCATTTTTGGATTTTTAGTATCGAAATTAGCCTACGGTGAAGTTTTGGTACTTTTCGGATAACTTTTATATTTTTATGAATATTGAAAATTACTAAATTTTAGTTAAAAATTTTTTTTTAATAAAAATAATTAATAGTGATAAATTTTTATTTTGAGTGGATTTAAATTATATTTATAATATATTTTTACCATTTAATACAATTTTGGTCATTGGACATAATTTCACAATTAAACTGTACATAAACAAGTGTCAATCTTTTGATAGTTATTATTTCTTAAAAACTAGTTTTTTGTTTTGACAGCGGGAATTAATTTTAAATTAATTTCTGCCACTTCTTTGTTTTCAATTTAGACAAATGGATTACATATTTGGAATCAGGATTTCCAAATTTTGTAAATAGGTAACTATTATTTTTAGACATTTTGATTAATTACTTTGTTAAATTTTATATTTACCATGGTTAAAGGGTAAATCTTGTAAATAAGGGTAAAATATTAATATTATAATAATAATAAATTTTGATAAAACGTATCTTAACCCTATTTTTTGAATCATGTCCGACCATGGGCATCTTTGGGTCGATTTTGGGACCCCTTGGATCTACTTGTAAGTGATAATGACACTTTATATTAATTAAGTAAAAGTAAATACAAAAATGACATAAGCCTATAACTTTTAGAAAAACAATTTTTACATAAGGTTTTATATGTTATAGTTTCGACTATAAATATTCATTATAAAGATAAAACTATTTCCTACATAATTGTATTTTATTTATAATTTTTATACACTATATAATTTAATTTATTTATGACACAATAATGATGCAGTAAATACCTTATTGGTGAAATATTAAAATATTTGATATTATAAGTACCCAAATAAATATAATTTGAGACTTTAAATGAATTAAACTAATTTTATAGGTTAATATGACATGTTATTATTGATTTAATTAACTTTTTTTGAATTAATCACACTGTTTTGATTTTCACAAAAATCAAATACCAAATAGTGTCAAAATTGACATAAAAGAGTTTTTAAAACAAATATTATATTATTAATTGATATTAAATTCTTACAAATCTAAGGATGTTCTAATGGACTTTTATAGTGATAGGTGTATAATTAATGTACCAGTTGGGGGTATTTTTGAGGTATATAGTATTTTTGTTAACTATATAATATAAAAATACTAAATGACATGGTATGTGTCAAACTAATTAACCAAGAGTAAAAACTAAATGATAAGGTTAATATAATGACCCAAACCAATATAAAATATATTGTTTGAAAGGATTGAGACCCATACCCACCTTAGTATTTTAATAATACACTTTAGAGACATTAGAAACCTAATATGAATTTATTGTAAAATAATACTTTAAGTTTTTTCCAAAGAACCCTTCCTCCCCCTTATAAAAGGACACCACTTCTAACCAATTCTTCACACATTCAAAGCCTTTTGTCTCGGCCAAACCATGCCCAAATATTCTCTAAACTTACCTCAATTCAACCTATAGGCCTTAGTTTGATCATAAAGATAACCTATGGATCCCTTTTCATCAAATCAAAAAGAAGAACCCGAAAAAGAGGTAATGTTTTCACCACCCTCTTTCAAGTTTGTTTCAGCTTCAACTTCTTCTTTCTTTGTTATTTATATTCTAAAATAAAAAATCCAGTATATTATATATACTATTATGTTATTATAAATATGGAACAAACAAATTCATTATTCTATCCATCCCTTGAATGACATGTCACCATATGTGCGTACGTACGACCTACCATCTCCACTTTGTGGTGTAATTGTTATTCAATATATTATTATTTAGATGTGTATAATAATGATGTATAATTAATCCAAATAATAAATATAACATGATAAGGATTAGGTATAAAATATATACCATCCAATTATATATTATATTAATATAAAAAGAATTATATTTTCGCTCGTCTGTACATACGGATTACCGTCTCCACGACGCGATGAAATTCATCTCCAAATTCACCATTCATTAACAATTATAAAAATATATATTACTAATATGTATGTAATATATAACATAATAATGATACTGGAGTTATATCTATTTATATATATAATTATTTATGTACTTATATATATCTTGTTTACTTACTTTCATTCAATACTATATGAAAACAGAAACAGCGTTTATGCGTATGTACGAACTACCGTCTCCATAAACTATGTTTTCCATTTCATATGTACGTCTATTATAAATTTTTATATTCTAAATATATATAATAAATATATTATTTTTTATATTCTGGAAGTATTTAAATCATGATCTATGTGATGCAATCAAGAGTAACAAGTTAACACACATACGATAAAGAAAGTGATTATTACCCGAAATATTAATATAACAAGGAATTTATTATTAAATGGGTAGTATAAACTAATAAATGAAAAATTATTGTTCTCATAAATATTAATATGGTTCTAGTATAATTTAATTACACACTATATTCTTCATACAAGATAATAAACGTACCCACTACTAAAGGAAAGTGCAAGGTAAGGGTTTTTCATCTCACTCCTTATTCTTGTGAGATTCATGCCATATTGCCACTATTACATTTTTTGTGGTGTATGTATTGACCATAATTGTATTCATTTTGTAATACACATTAATTTATGTGTATTTACATATTCATTTTATGATACCTCTTTCATGGGTTGTATGTTTCGTAAGTTACCAAATTGGTAAGGGTAAATTTCACATTCTCTTTATTATCTAAGGTTGTTTTTACATAAGTATCTACTGGGACATATTTATTATCCATGTCCATTTTTCATAAAATAGTTTTCAAAGGGATTATTTTTAAGGGAATTTTTACTAAAACATTATTTTAAATGTTTTAAAAATATATTCTTATAAATCATTCTCATTAATGTACATGTTTTCAAAATGGGTTTAAAGGACTTATTTATATGGACATGAATGTTTTGAAAATGTTAATTTATTTCAAAAGATTCAAAGTTTTATTGGACACATTGATTCAAAAAATGTCTTTAAATGCCTTCCTTTATAAATTGTGTAACTTATAAATGTTTTCATGAAAAAGGTATATTTCTCTCAATGAGTTTTGCCAAACATTTTCATCTATGTAAACATGCATTGATGGATTTTAAGGTTATTTGAAGTTGAATTTTTATGATACAAAACATCCATATTTTATTGATGGTTTTTTGATATGTTTGAATGTGGATGTGTTATTTTTATACCATTCATGTTTTATGGATAATGTATTGACATTTCATATGCTAGTTTTAATAATAATGTTTATATTATGTTTACAAAAATTCATATTAGGAATGCATTGGACTTAGTAAGTGATAGGTGGAGCCCGCTATTGCTCCACGATGCATCGGTAGGTCTCATGAGTTAAACTAGTGTCTTGGAAAGAGGACTTAAAAAATCTTATTTGTAGTCTTGGAACGAGGCCTTGGATACGTGTTTATGATAGTTTGGAATTATGAATTCCATTGTTATGAAAGTTTTTACTGATATTGAATGTGATTATTCGATTAGTAGAATATCCATGTGAATAAGTAAGTGGCATTATTTCATTTTATTTCTTCCATATTATGCTGAAGTTCATGTTCAAAAGACTATTGTTTTAGTTTTATACATTGTCGTAAATGTTTATGCTTATTTTTGAAAGTTTCCATTGTATTTCATACCCTTAATAAGTGTTTGATCTCACCCCTCTCTATGTTTTATTTTCCTAGGATTCCAAGAAGTGTTTTGTGATTGATATGCAGGGTTAAGCCAAGGGAATAATGGTGCTAATAAAGGATTATTTATGTTTTTTTGTATGTTATAAAGTGTAATGTCTCATTCATGTATGTAATCAATTTTCCAAGACTGGTAAACAGATCTATCCTTTGAGACAAGATTCTTTAAAATCATGCAAATGTAATAAAATAATGCACCAACTCTGGGTAACTGGGGTCAAGGATTTACAAGATGTCTGTGAGAATGAAAAATGGGGCCATTATTTCATCCCTTTTATATAAATATTCTATTGTCACAATATATGGATTGAATATCCAAAAGAACCACATCATACCCTCTCTGGTAGAATTTTTATAAAATTAATGGCATGGATTGGATTTTTCAATATAGATCAAACATAAATTTCCATGAAATGGAAATCAATCACCATATGGAAAATCGAACCGCGATTCTATTCATGTGCAAGGAGGAGGATGAATCTTCATCATCATCATAATCTGAAGAGTGTATATTACTGCACTATGAGCTTGTGTATCTTCCTCAAATGATTGAGTGTATGGAAGAGACCATCCATGAATTCATGCTTATTGTGAGGGAATTTTATGATTTTTTTCCCGAATAATTTCTTATTCTTCCTCCTAAAAGGGATATTGAATTCTTTATTGTTCTTATACAAGGTAAATATCCAATATCCTAGTCCCCATACTGATGGGATACTATAGAGAATTAAGGGATAAATTAATAACTAATTGATAATCTAGATAAAGAGTTTATACACCAATTGATTCACCATGTGATTCACCAGTCCACTTTATCAAGAAGAATGATGGGTCAATGTGCCTTTGGATTAATTATTGTGACCACAAAAAAATCATGATAGAGAACAAAGGTTCTATGCCCCAAAATTGAAGAAATGATTGATCATCAACATGGATCAAAATAATTATCCATGGTCGATTTTCTATTGGGATATTACCATGTATAGGCGAGGAATGAGGATATCTGCTAGACTTCATTTTGTACAGATTAGAGAATCTATGAATTTTTAGCAATGCCTTTCGGACTCACTAATTCTCAAAAAAATTCATGGACATGTTGAATATAGTCTTTTGATATTACCCAGAGAATTTTTTTCTTGTCTTTATAGATGATCTTATAATATAATAAAAAACCACGTAGAAGCATGGGGAGTATATAAGCTATTAACTACATACCTTGTGATTGGAGAAGCTCTATAAAAAACATACAAAGGGTGAGGTCAGGATGAAGGAGGTCTCTTTATTAGGTCATATCATCAAAATAAATCGGATATATATAGATAACTCCACGTCAAAATCAATTGAGGGATGGATGAGGCTAATATAGTGACAGATATCCGTAGATTCCTAGGGCAAGCGGTATATTATTGCTGATTTGGGAGAAATTTCTATAAAATGTCAAAAACTAGTATCAGGATAACTCGGAAGTGAGTCAAATTTTTTGGAGTGATGAATTAGAAAAGAGATTAATGGAGTTGAATATGAGGTTTATCACTGTGCTTGTTCTCACACTACCCACAATTAAATAACTTTTTGTGGTATTTAGTGATGCTTTGAAGAAGGGATTTGGTTTAGTGATGATGCAATATTAAAGTGGAATTGTAGAAGCTTCAATGATATTAAAATTTCATGAGCCAAACTATCCAACACATGATCAATAGTTGGATATAGTAATCATCCCATTAAAATTTTTGCGTTATTATATCTTTGGGGAGAAGTGTGAAATTTACATGGATCAAAAAAGCCTCAAGTATATAATCACATAGAAAGAGTTGAACATGAACCAATAAAGATGGTTATAGCTGAACAATGACTACGACTAATCAATCCTTTACCACCATGAGAATTAACACAAGGTGTAATAAGACCTATGTAGAAGGGAACCATCAATTCTATTTGGGATGATAATTGAAAAAGGATCCAATATTCTTAGATTTGAGGAATATGGCTATGGGAATCAAAAAAAAGGAATGTCATCATTCTATTCACAAATGATTTGTTAACCATCTCTTTTGGAAGGTTATAATATTCACAAAACGATGATGTGGGAATTCAGATGAATGTGGAAGCTATCAAAAAAGGGAAAACCTTGGATTTCAATGTTAATGAAGAAGGAATTATAAGATTTGGGTCGAGACTATGTGTTCCATCAATTCTGTAGTTAAGGAAATAACATTTAGATGGTGCACATCGGTCAAACTTCCCCCATCACTGAAGAAACAAAAAGATATATTGATATCTCTGAGAGCATTATTGGTGGGATAACATTAGGAAGGAGATAACTGAGTATCCAACAAAGTGCCTATCATTACAACAAGTGATGGTTGAGAGGTAGAACTCCAAGGGGATAATGACACCCCTACCCATATAAACATGGAAATGGGAGAAAATCACAATGTACTTTGTCAATAGAATTATAAGGACATAGAATGGAAACATTACTATCTGGGTTGTTGTGGATCGTATTACATTGATTGCACATTTAACAGTAATTTAGTAGGATTTTCATTTGATAAACTGGAAGAGATATACATCATACATGTTGTAATGCATCATGGTGTAACAAAATGTATTATATCTGATCAACATACAATATTCACCTCATTGTTCTTGATGTGTTTTCAATACACTCCGAATAATGATTTGAACATTAGTGCAGCTTATCATTCTCAAAATAGTGAACAATCATTAGCCTACTATCCCAACACTTGAGGAAATTTTGAGATAATTATAATTGGACTTTAATGGAGGATGAGTTCATCATATTCCACTATTGTAGTTCTCTTACAAAAATAGTTTCCACTCAGGCATCCAAATGGCTCCATATGAGTCCATTTATGGGAAGATGTGCAGAGTAGAGGCATGTCAGGATGAATATGGGGAATGAAAATTCCTTGGTCTAGAATTAGTTCTTGAAATGATGGACAAGGTAAAGACCATCCACCATAACATAAAGCTGGTCATTACATTTAAAATAGTTATGCTGATAATCATTAACAATACATGTAGTTTAATGTTGGAGACATGGTACTCCTCTATATATCTCTGTGGAAGAGAGTTATGAGATTTTGGAACAATGGAATTCTTAGCTCAAGATTCATCAGCCCTTTTAATATCTATAATCTCATTAGAGCAGTATCCTATCAACAAGACTCCAAAAAAACACGTATCAAGTACATCATGTATTTCATGTATCACTCATGAGGAATTACATACCTGACCCATCACATGTACTCTATATAGTGGTGGTACCATTATAGAATGTCCTCTCCTGTTAATAGAATATGGTGAAGATCTTAGATCATAGGAAAACGTTTTACGAAATAAGACAATACCCATAATTATGGTCTTGTGGAGTAACCACATGTTTGAAGAAGAAATGTCTGAATCTGATAAAGTGATAAAGATGAGTTACCCCGATATATTTTAGAGCGGGAGATGGAAATTTCTAGGGTAAAATTTATTATGTGTGGATGATTTTAACTACCCAAAATTTTATTCATGATAATTCATCTTGATCTAATTAAATGTATTATTATGTAAAATGATTATATATTACATATTCACTTCCTTGGTTTTCTGTTTTTTTATTTTAAAATATCGATATGAATTGTTACCGTTGCTAATATAGTCGTTGAATAGTTATCACATGAATAGTATAAATATAGGGTTTTAACAAATCCAATTTACTCTAAAAATGGAAGTGATGGCCTCATCCGGTAGAATTTCTCTATAAGAAGCCCATTTTTCAGATCCATGAAAGGAGGTTACATCATTTAGATTCTCACTTAAGAAATCCTAAGATGAGCATCAACACGTTACGATAATATAATCTCATATGGGAGATATGGAAGATTATAACAATTTCCACCCGAGCGATGTTATCCAAGCCACCCCAGAGTCTATCACCATTTAAAATAATACCCTTATATCATAAAAGGGTGTTATAAAAGTTTATTTAACATAACCCTTTCACTACGATTATGTGAATTATTATTTTATAAAGAATATACATTCATTTTATAATTGTTTCTTTGTTATTGATTTTTAAATCAAAAATATAATTTCTTGTTAATATTCAATTAAGAAATGTATTTTTATGGATTATGTGATTTTTTAATTTAATAATATATTAATAAAATACTATTAAAAATTTAATTTTTATTAAATATAATTGATCATATAATTTATTATGTTTATAATAGTAATTTTTATTAATGAATGAAAGTTGTTTTTTCAAAACCCATGTTTTATTTAGAAATGTGTGTTTTTTTTAAAAGAGAAAATTTAAATTATTTAAAAATTATTTAGATAAAATGAATATCATTATTGGATTCAGGATGTTGAAATTATTTAATGGTTAATTTTTTCATAATTTTCAGTGACAGTCGAAATTTTGGGTAAAAATTAAATATAGTTTAAATATATAATGTTTTTTATGACATCATAATGAGCCAATAGTGATGTAATATATATAAAAATAAAAGGGTTTTAAGCAAATAAATATTTTAAATATATTATAATGCGACTTTAGAAATTTGTTTTATTAATTTTATGATAACATAGTGGACCCTCTAAGACTTAAAATATATTTTAACATTTTAAAATGATTTTCTTGAGTGTTTGACTCACCTACACATAAGAAAGCATAATATTTTAAAATTTTCATCCATTTTACATATATAAATGTCCCCCCCCCACTGATGTAAAATCTATGGGTATAAACCATGTGTTGTATTGTGGTTTGGATTAGTTAATTGTGTAGTGTCCAAAACCTAAATAATAAATAATTACCTCTCCTTTCCTATTTATGCCCAATAAACAACCCATCCATCTTCACTTAAAACCTTTATATCTCTATCAAACCATACACTCCTTTCCCTATAATCCTCCCATGGTACCATAATCATTCTACAAGTCTCCCTCAAACCTCTCCCAAGCCTTTTTTATCCCACATTCATGTAATGGAATTATTAATTTCTCATTTTTGTCCAAATTTCCTTATATTGTTATAAAATTTTATAGTTAATTAAAAAATTTTGGATTTGAATTTAATCCTCCCCTATAATTCTCCCCTTATGATTGAATTATTATATATCTCTTTCTATCTCATTGATGCCTCCCATATACACATGTTACCGTGCCAAAATTCCGTAAGGAGTTTTTCACATTCTTATTTATATTGAAAAAGATATTTATATTATTAAATTAACTCAATTAAGATATTTTGTGATATTATGATCCATTAACCGCCCCCATACTTTTTATTTCATGTATAAATCATTTGATACCCATTTATCTATAATAAAACCTTTTTACAATTTCATTTTGATGTCATTATGCTGCCAATATTTCCCATGGAAAAATCAAATTGTAAGTGAATACCATACCATTTTGTCTATCAAAAGTAATCACCTTTATGCACATATACCTATTTATTAAATAGATTCATGTATTTATTCAACATTACTTTATAATTTCATAAATTATTATGATTCATGATTCCATGTTGTATGATCTATGTGGAACACTTATGGATGAAATGAAATTATTATTAAGGGTGCGCCCTGATAGATCTACAAAAATTGGGCAAAGAATAGTACCATGATAAGCCATTTGAAATTAGGATTTACATAATATAATTCAAGTGAAATGAGTGATTAATCTTCTAATTCTAATGAAATGTGGTTTTACTCATGCCCCATCTGCAATGAGCCATGTCATATTCTAATATCATGTTAAATGTTGTTTCCACATTTCCATGTTATGATAACCATACTATATCATGAATTTATGTAAATGTTTCAATTATGCTCTATCGATATGAATATTTCCTAACATGTATTGAATTATTCTTTTTATGATTTGTTACACCTTTACTGGGCTTTACTTCTTACCCTTTCCCTATGTATGTCCTCAGGTTAGCCTAGGCAATGCTAAGTACGACATAATTTTTTGGTTATGAAAAAATATTTATCGATAATGATGTAGTATATTATGTTTTATGTTGCTATGTAATGTTCCTATTCCAGAAAATAACTATACCTCTCGTTAATCATAGTTTTCTTAATTGAATGATTATTTAATAAATCTTGAGTATGTGTGTAATAAAGATAAGGTTTTTTATAAATTATTCCATCGACACTAGTCTCCTCCCCCGGGCCAGTGGAGGCGGTCTTAGGGACTTTTCAGATCAACCAAATCATTAATCGTGTCATGAAAAAATAAATCACAAACCATCTTCATGAATATTACCGTTGGAATAAATAAAATATATCATAGGTTTTTATGGATATTTGGTTATAGACATTCATGAATATTAATAATGTAAATTGAAACAAACTATATTTTTATGATGAAATATAGAATGAAAATGAATTTTCTTTTAACAATTCGTTATAAAAAATTAATTAGAATGAAATTTGAAATATTAAAAAGTACGCCTAATGGAAATGTTGGAAGGTAATTTAGTACTTATCGAATTAGTTAAATGAACATTCTCTTTTACATTAAATTATTCTAAAAAGTACCTTTTTTAATAAAAGAAATGAATATTCCTTTTAAAACATTTTTAAAATTAAAAAATATAAAATGTTCATTAACAAATAATTTGGAAAATGTAAAAAAAAAATTATAAAATTGATTTTTATAGAAATTTTTTTTAAGGGATAAATGATGTTGAGTTTTCAACAGTTATTTTATAAAACATTATAATAAAAGTGGTTTATAAATACACTAATATTATTTGAAAATGACATCAAAAAATAGAAGTGTATAAAATAGTAGATTTAATTGTATAAATTATCATTAAATTTATTTTAATGTATATTAAATCATAAATAATATATATTTAAATGATATTGTGAAATAAACCATTATAAGAAAATAAATTTGATGTGAGAATAAATAAATAAAACTCTAAAATTATAAAATATAAGTCCACCTAAAGCCTAGAAATAAAAAAATAGTTAGTACAATTTTATTCCACATATAATGTTTTAATATTAAAGAAAATGAAGTACAAATATTACCCAATGAAGAGAAATTTGATTATGAAATTATTTTCCACCTGGAAACTCATAAATTATATTCCATTAAAAAAATATTTTAGATTGAAACTCAAAATTCCATGAAAAATGATTTACTAATGATAATATTTTTGAATGGGTCATTTTATATAGCATATAAATGAAACTAGCTGCATAACATTACAATATGCCTCAATTAAATGAAATTAGCATGCAATATCAGTTCATTCATTTACATAGGTTGAACATCATTTAACCTAATGCATAATGATTCTAATTATGTTATTAAATTATCCCTAAATTTTTTAATAAATTTAATTTAATATATTATCATTATATAATATCTTATTACATGTTTATTAATACTCATTCATTATTTTCACTATTTTGTGTGATGATATCCATGTTTTTGTGCTAGTTTGGACTTGCTATTTTTTTATCTTTAAGTATATCAATGTTTAATTAACCACATAACATAAAATATTATGATATTATTCATTATATCTAGACAATATTTATATATAAAAATCCATATTATTTGGAGATAGAAAATGAAATGAACTCTTCATGGGGACTGTAGGTCATAAATACTCGTCAACGCTACTTGAATTTATTTTTCATAATTTAAAGAATAATTAGTAAAGGAGATATATTAATATTATAATAATTGTATCTTATTTATTTCATATATGTAACATATTATTATTAAAAACATTCTTTATGCATTCCACATAAATTGAGAAACAATCACATCGCATTGCGGAGAAACTAGTCTAGACGTCCACAAACGATGTTATCGCATTACTACAGAATGGAAAAAATAAAATCATATGATATATAATAACTAATAAATTATTAAAATGAAATAAATTTATAATAATAAATATAAAAATATATTTTTAATAATAATTAAAAATCTTGAGAGAATTCAAAGGAAATACCAATGACATCATTTCAGGAGCCGACTGTCTATTGTACCCATGAATGATAAATTGGATAACCATTTGATTGAAGTGTGTATATCTTTAGGTATAACACTTGAAATTAATAAATATTATTATATATGTGATTATTATGTTTTAATACAATATTTTAATAAAAATAATTTAATTTTTTGAGAATTGAATAAAAAATGAGATCAGGGATGAATGTAAGAATTTTTTCAGGTATGTCCTTTTTTATTTCAGAAAATGAGTTTTTTGGACTTCATAATGCTTAATGTGATGATTATATGATGATTAGAGTGAATTTGGCTGCTAATTAATGGAGGTATTGGATTATTAATTGTAATTTAGATGTTTAAACAGGAGTTATGGGTGTGTGGCATTGTATATTGGAAGCTGTTTGTATTCATGTAAATATTAAAATAATACAAACTATTGAGGGGTATTCCATAAATAATATTCCTAAATTAATGAGTCGAATTAGATCCATGTGAGTAAATTTTATATATATATAAATAATAGGTTTTTTATATGATTATATGTAATTTTTTATTTATGATTATGGTTTAGTGCCATGTTAATCTACTTTTTCTCATAACCGTTAAAATTAATTTTAATGGTCATCACTAATTTTTTAGAAAAACACTATGAGAAAACTATTAAAAACTTCCAATTATTCTTATATAAAATATTTTTATCAACTTTACCTAATTCCAATCACATAATAGAATGAAATTAATTTAAATTTAATCATACAGATAGGACAACGAAGACTGGTTTTAAAGTAAAAATCTTTAAAAGATTAAAATTATTTTATGTCAAATATAAATGAGAAAATTTCTACCAGTAGAATATATAGAATCCATAGATGTAAAAGATATATAAATAAATATTAAAATTATTACACACCAGTGATTCAAAAATTAAATTAAATGCATGATACATTTTTTAATGTAAATATATATAACTACCCATTAAACATAATTTCACACTTTTATGTTTTAAAATAGAAAAAACAATCATGTACAATTATGATCAATGGGTTATTTGGTGTCTAATAAGATCAACTTGTTTTTTTGTCAATAGTAACATACCTTTATGAATATTAATATAATCATAATGAATATTTAATCGTATTATTAATTTATATTCATTGTATTTTATGATAATTTCAACCTTTTTAATTTGTCATGTGGTTTAAAATTGAGTTATAGATTTAAAATTGTTATTTTTGAACAAATTGTGATTTTATTTAAAAATAAACATTATAACATTTAAAAAATTATTTTCAAAAAATGGAATTCATTTTATGAATTCTTCACATATAAAAATGGATAGGGTGAAATTGTTGGATTTTTCTACTATTCTTTAATTTTTTAAGAATAGTGAAATCTGGTAAAATAGCGTATATTAAAATTATCAGCTAAATACACTATTTATGAAATAATAAGTGATTTAATCCATGTTTTTTACAACTCACATGCCATTATTAGTATTTTGTATCATATTAATTGTGACTATTCTTATTTTTGGGATACAATATACTAATAATTATTCAAATAATGTAAAATACATTCTCTCTTCTACTAAAATTTCCACCCTCATTCCCCTCTTCCTCCCACATCTCTCAAGCCTTGAGCCTTATCAAAGTTCTTCCAAAATCATATAACAAGTATTTTATAAAGTCTTATAGCTTCTTGTTTCACCAAAAGTCCAAAACCAAAGGCCTTAGAAAGGATCTCAAGTAGAAGAGATCAAGAGGATGACATCCTCCTTTGTTTTCATTATTCTCATTTCATATTCTTTTATAATCTTCTTCTTTCCTAACCTCCACTTATACAAGAGGCATGAATGATATATTATCTTACATATTATGTATTATTTCATGTTTATGATAGATTCACCATTATACTACTTTTCCTATCTAACTTATTTTGGATATTAAAATACCGTCTTCGATGTGTCGATTTACCCACATCGTATATGATGTGATTTCAATTTCAATTACTTACTTCAAGACTAGTCCTGAAAAGAAATTATGGTTCAAAAAGGTTATCATTATTGAATGATACATAATGTTCTATAATCATTTATTACAAATTTTATTAATTTATAATACATTAATAGTTCTTTACAATCGAATAATCTCACAAATGATCAAAATAAATATCAAGAATGGTTTAACATATGAACTCATGCATGAATTCAAAATGATAAATGGAATTATATATGTATTTTTAATATTTAAATACCCTGACATTCAGATTATAGAGTTTCACTTATCATCTACATAATATTTCATAATGAACCGATCATGGAAATCATGTTAAGATTGTAACCCAAACAAATAAAGGAAGAAAATACTAACAATTAAATGTTAAATGATGTTTTGAAATTATCATATGTTTTATTATTAAGATGAATATGATTATATAATATATTAATAAATATCTTTTAACCATTATAAATTATGTTTATATGATTTTGAGGTAAGAAAATCCCGATGTAAGGGAATTTTTAAGCCAATTTACATTCTTGGGGCTAACCGTTTATGTCATTATATATGTGGTATTAAAATTGTTTGTGGGATAAATTTTGATTATATTATGTATAGTTATGTATATTTATTATTATTATTCGTATTCCATAATCTATATTAAGTATTACATCAATAAGGTGACTTTTGAAAGGATATTTTCATGGAAAATATTCTTTTAAGATATTGTTTTTCAAAATTGAAAACAAAAATTTGTTTATGTTATGGTTATTCGAAATTTTTTATGATTAAGGGTGGGACCAATATCCAATTCATTGAGTATGATTATGTTGGAGGATTACCGTATGGTTTAACCTTGTGTAACATTGATGGATACACCATAAGGTAGTCGGGAGTGTTACATTGTAAGGTAGCATTGATTGTTAAAATATTATGTTTGTAATGACCCAAAAATACCTTTATTGGTCTATTATTGTTATAATGTTTTGTGGTAATCATGTGTAAATATCATGTTTCAAAAATTAATTACATATGGGAGACCAATATGACTTTTTAAAATGATTTCATATGTTACCACAATTCATGGACTAATGTGTTCTTTTATTTTTATTATATCCTTTTTTGATATTTTTATTCTCATCCCATGTATTTAAATTATTTTCATAGTTTATAATAAAAATTAAGTCAACGATGGAATCCTTTTTATATGTTTGAATGATTTTCAATGAAATAATTTTTTATTTCTAATTTTTTACATTTTGGAAGAAAATATTATTATTATTATGGTATCCAATATGTATTTACATGTTACGTTATGAAGTCATAACATTTAAATTTTAAAAATCTCTTAACATGAAATGATACTCAATGGTGAAGGAAGTGATTTCTTGAATAATTTAATGATTATGTAATGTAATAATGCTAGTTCCTAATAATTTTTATAAGAGGATGGTTTAGATAACATTAGGGGTTAGGATAATTTTGATAGTATTCTGTAAATGAATTTTACAAATTGGTTAATTTTAAAGGATTTAGATATTAATGATTAATATGATTCTTCGAGTAATATATGTTTGTCCAAAATTATTTTCCATATAAGAAATAGTGAAGCTGAAGAGGAGAGGTACCGACAGAATGATATCCTTTTGAATTTGAAGACTAGAATGGTAGGGATTAGAACAAAGTTGTTTGTGACAGTAATGGATCAGATAACGCATGAAATAAATTGTGTCATAATACATTAAAGAGAGAAGCTCGAGGTTCCACATTGGAACATGATGATATTTGATCATTTTATTCAACAACACCCTCCAAAATTCAATGGTCGTCTGAAGCAGTAGTAGGTAAAGGATGGATTAAATCACTTGAAAATAAATTCAATGTTATCGGATGTTCAAAAAATAAAAAGGTATGTCATTCCAATTATCATTTTGATGGCGAATCTCATCAGTGGTGGTAAGTGGTCAAGAATATCAGGGTTAATTATGATATTTATGCCATAGAGTGGGATAAATTTAAATGTATTTACCCTGAATTGTTTTCCTAAGTTGGTGAACCTTATTATAGAGAAGAAATTACGTGAGTAGAATGAGTATTAGGAAGATTTTGTGGCTGTGTATGAATAAAACATCACACAAATGGAAAATAATGGTCCAAATCAAATTCATGATATTGATTGAAAAATTAACTTCTTTTACTCGGGATTAAATCCAAGGTATTGAAGGGAATTGGCCTCCCATGAATTCAATAGTTTTGAGAAACTATTATAATGTGATGAGAAGGTAGATATGGATTTTCTTGATGATCACATGAACATTGACAATAATGAAAAAAAAATAGGTCCAGATGGAAAGATATGGGTAGTAATAAACCAATGGAATCAGATGTTAAGAAATTAAAATTTCATGTTTGTGAAACAATGTGAAAAAAAGAAACCAGGGGAAGGAATTAACATAATTGGGAAGTGTTTTCAATGTGGAATGTTAGTATATATGGCCCGAGAATGTAATTAAAATGTTCTTAAAATATTCCAAATAAGAAAATTATTATGTGTTTTAAATATTGACAGATGAATCATTATTCTAAATCCTACACAAATATAGGCATGAATGACAAAAACAAGACATACTATAAGATGAAATGAGTGGTGAGATCGTTTGTGACTACGTCACAAGATGTAGGGCCATTCAATGATGTTGTATCAGGTACCATGATTCTTTACTCAAAATTTGATGATGTTTTTTTGATACGATGTATACACATTCCTTTATTTCTATGAAATTTTCTAGGAAATTTTAAATATCCCTTAAAAAAATGAGACTGAGATTTATTTTTAAAACAGAAGGGGGAAATATTATAACAAAGAGGATATATAATAATATTTATATTGTCGAATGTGGAAATACATTACCTGAAATCCTTGTTTTTTTCCTATGTAGAGTTTTATGTAATCAATGAAATGGATTATCTTTATTTTTAAAAAGCTAAGATTTATTGTAACACTAAATAAGTTGTATTTAGAAAGAGTTTAAATTTTTATTCCAGAATAAACCCATATAATTGATAACATACTAGGAAGCATAGAAAATGTTGGAAGATAGAAATGGAATTAATATTTCTCATATTATTGAAAACAAGGTTATTGTTTAGTGAAATGATGTGTTAGTGGGAAATGAATACCTTAATGTTTTTTCAGATGAGTAACCTTATGTCTTATATGATCATGAAGTCGAGTTCACAGTTGAAATAGTTTATAATGAAAGACAATTACAAAACCACCATATAGAATGGCTCAAAGGGAACTAATTGAATTGAAAATATCTGTTACATGATTTTCATGATAAAGTATTTATTCATCCTTTCACATTACCATGGAGTGGTACTATTTGTTTGTTAAAGACAACAATGGTTCTATGAGACTTTTAGTTGTCTATAGAGATTTCAATAGCATCACTGTTAGAAACTTGTATCCTTTTCCTCATATCGATGACTTAATTTTTGAGCTCTAGGGAGCTGAGGAATTTTCAAAGATTGAATTGAGATTTATATACATTTTGATGAAATTTAAGGAGGATAACATCCTAAAAACAATATTGTTTACTAGATATGGTCATTATGATTTTGTTTTTATGATTTTTTTGTATAATTAATTCACTATCTATATTCATGAATATAGTGGATATAATATTTCCAATGTTATTGGATAAATTTGTGGTTGTGTTAATTGAGTTCATTTTGGAATTTTCAATGAGTAAATGGAGCATGAAAAAATATAAGGGATGTTTTGAAAATATTAATTGAAATGAAAATGTATGGAAAATTCATCACGTGTCATTTGTGGTTGAAACAAATTTCTTTTCATGGGGACATTTTAAATAGTAATGGAATAATAGTAGATCATATGAAAATAAAAGTTGGCGATGAATTGAAAAGACCCAAAAATGTTACTGAGATACATATTATTATTGTATTATAAGGATATTAACTACGTGTTGTGAAAAACATTTCACAGTTATCAAGCCCTCTAAAAAAGTTAACACAAAAAGGGTAAAAATTTATGTGTACAAAAAAGTTTGATGTTTGATTTTTGGAACTGAAGAATTGAATTGTAGATTATTTGGTTTTGGAAATGACTTATCGAAATGGTAGTTTATTAATCTGATGTGATTCTTCAGTGATGGGACTTGGTTGAGTTCTAATGGAGAATGATGAAGTAAATTCTTATACTTCAAGAAAACTAAAACATCATGAGTAATATTATATAATACATTATTTTAAATTTGTAACTTGTGGTTTTGCATTGATAATTTGGAGGAATCATTTATATAGAGACAATTTTAAAATATATTCTATTCATAGTTGTCAATAGTATATATTCTATCTGATGTAATTAAAAAATTTGAAGAAAATAGGTATTGAACTCATTTAAGATAATGATATTACAATTAATTACCTTATGGGAAAAGAAAAAAAGTGACATATTCCTTGATTAAAAAACCCTATGCATCATTAACCATGTTTCATTTTTGAAAATGATCCCTTGATTAATTATTTGATTAATTTTTCATTATTAGTTGTTGGTGTAGTAAATAACTCTATTTTTCTTTTAGTTATAAGTGTAGTCATCGTAATTAGATAGAATAACGAAATCACAGAAGGAATACTGTGATCTATAGAACAATATAGATATGGATAAAATGGATAGGTCTAAAGATTGCTTACTTCTAAATGATTGTGATTAAATATGTGGAAAACTTTTGTCTGTACTTTATGATTCATAGTTGAAGGAATATTTGTTTTTTGAATCTCATAGTTGAAAATTTTTATTACAACATTGCATTATAAGATGTTAGAGACCATGAAGATTATTATTGGTGGGATGGAATGAAATGAGACATTGTATATTTAAACACGAATTGTTTGGCATGTCATTAGGTTAATTTTCTGTGGTAGTTGCATAAGGGTATGATTTCACCTTTTCTAGTTCCATAGTGGCAATAGAAGATTGTTTCCATGGACTTTGTGGTGGGACAACATATGAATTCTCTATGTAACCTTGTGATTTGGGTTGTTTTCGATCAAATTACACAATCTCTACATTTTACTTCTATTGGAGATAAAATGGATTTGGATTAGTTTTCTCAATTGTACATCAATGATTTTGATAGGTTACATAGAGTTTCTCTTTCCATTGTATCTATCCATGATCCTAGGATGACATACATTTTTTGAAAGGATCCTTAGAAGTTATTGGGGACATAATTAAATTTTAGTACATCTTTTCATACTCAATCAGATGGGAATCCATAAGAAACGTTTTAGACAATAAAGGATTTGGTTTTATCGTATTCAATTGAATAAAAAGGAATTTGGGATCTACATCATTCTTAGGTTGAGTTTTCCCATAATAATGGTTTTTATTCGAGTATACAGATTGCACCTTATGAGGCGTTGTTTGGAATGTGGTTTCATACTCTAGATTTTTGGGATGATGTCAGGTAAAGGATGATGATGGGATGTTAATTTGTAGTGGAAGGGTTTGAGAAAGTGAGGATTCTCAAGAAACACATGGGGATAGCTCACAATATGCATAAACGATATGCCGAAATTATGAGAAACAATTTTTTTAAGGTAATTGATCATGTCTTTCATAGAATCTCACCTTGGTAAACTATTCTGCATTTTGGTAAGAAAGAATGATAATTACAAGGTTCATTGGTCCTTAAAATATTCTAGAGACAATTTTACCACTCACATATTGAGTAGATTTGCCTCCGAATTTATCTCATGTACATAGTGATTTTCATGTTTTGATGTTTATAATGTATGTGCAAGATTCAACTCATGTTTTGAGCCCTGAAGCAGTTTAGTTGGAAGAGAACCGTTCTTATAAGGAACATCCAGTTCAGGTTATTGGTCGAATTAATAAAATATTACATAAAATGTAATCCAATAGGTATAGTTTTTTTGGAGATACCACATGGATGAAAAAGAAACCTAGGCGTCTTAAAATTCTATGAGGTAAAGGTACCATCACTTGATTAATAAGTAAATAAAATAGCGAGAATACAATTTCTAGATGGGGGGATAATGTAACACCCAACAGTTTTTAAAATAAATTGAAATTAATGAAAAACATTTATAGTTTGATATATATAACTTGACTTTAAAAATACTTTTCCACTTAGGTGGGTTGAATTTCTAAAAACAGTCATCTACAATTGTGATCAGTAAGTTATTTGTAGTCTAATATGGGAAACATGTTTTTTTGGACAATAATAACATACAATTATGAATAGTAATATTAATACTAATATGACCAAAACTAACAGTAAATTGTATTATTTTTTTATTATCTAAAGTCTTTAAGATAATGTCACCCTGATTATGTTTTCAATTTGGTAAAAATGAGTTATAGATTTAAAATTGTTATATTAGAATAAATTATGATTTTATTTAAGTAAATAATTAAAAATATATAGAAACATATTTTGAAAAAATGGAGTTTAATTTTGAATTATACATGATTAAAAAATGTAAGTGTTAAATTTTGGGATTTTTGAGAAATTATTGAAGTTCTGATGAATAGTAAAATACGTTAAAATACAATATATTCAAATTAGATTTTAAATACTCTTTTTATGACATCATAAGTGATGTAATACCAGATGGGTTGAACTCACATGCCATTATTTCTATATTATGTAACATTAACTAAGACTATTCATATTCCTGAGAAATAATATTATAAAAATGATTTAAATAATGTAAACCTCTCCTCTAATATAAATACCATCCTCATTCCCCACTGCAACCCACACCTCTCAATCTGTGAGAAAATTCTATTTTGTGTAAATTACTCATCCCAAGGTTATTTCCCAATTCTTAGAAATCAGGTCTCACTAAAAGAAAAAAAAACAAATGCCTTAACATGGATCTCAAGGAGAAGAGATCATGAGGTAAACATATTCTTTTGTTTTCTTTTCATTTTAGTTTCTTTTATTCTTTATTACTCACCAACCTATATCCTAGAGTAATGAATGATACATTATATTTTATATACTCTATTTAATCTGGATTATGGATGATTCACCATTATACTTCTTCTTCTCTCACACTCATTTAAGAAATTAAAACATTGTCCATGATATGATAATTTACCTACATTGTAGATGATGTGATTTCAATATTTTTACTTCCTTCATGATTGGACATGAAAGAATTTTTTTTTGTTTAACAAAATTATAATTTATTTATTATATCATATATAAGGTTCTAGAAACATTTTAACCCATGTTAATAATTTATTAAACATGGTGAGTACATTACGATCGAAGATTCCCCAAAACAACAGAAACAAATATCAATAATGTTTTAACATATAAATCATCCTCGTGATAGAATATAAAAAAATAAAAGTTATAATTTTTATTTATTGAAACATATAAATACCAACCCAATTCAATTTGGTAGTTTTACTTCCAATTGTCAATAATATACATCATAAACAGATCATAGAAACATGTAAAGAACACGCCCATAACAATGCAAGGAAAAAAATACTAACATTTAATGGGATGATGTAATCAAATGATCATATATGGTAGTTTAAATATTAATATGTATCTTTAATGTATTAATAACACTCTTTTAACCATTATAAAAGAGGTTTAAATGAGCTTTATATAATAGAAACCTAATGTAAGGGAATTTTAACCCAATGTCCATTATTTCACTTAATATTATACTTCATTATTTATGTGGTATTAAATTTGTCATTGTGATAAATATTGTTTATATTATGTTTAATTATGTGATTTTACATTGTATATATACATTCAATCCACTATATTAATTTTGAATACAACAATACAATATTAGAAAGGTGGTTTTCATTTAAAATCCTTTTTTAAAATTATATTTTACAAAATTGAAAATCAATTTTTTTATTCTATTATCATATTGTATGAATGTGTCATGGTTCTTTTTCATTGTTTATTATGAACGGTCAGACCTATATTTCCCTCAAATTCATTGGCTATGATTATGTTGGAGGTCTGACAACTGGTTACTCCATTTGTATCTATGATAGTTATACCGTAAGATATCCATGAAGGTTACAATATTATGTATGTAATGACCCAAGATACAGTTATGGTTGTATTTATGTTCTTATGATGTTTTGTAATCTTTTTGAAAGATCATGTTGCCCAAAGCAAGTATATATGGGTAACAAGTTAGTATTTTGAAAATGATTTCATACATTACAGGCATTCATGGAATAATGTCTTCCTTCATTCTTTTTAAATCCCATTACTGTTCTTTTTGTGCTCAGGCCATGTTTTTAAATGATTTTCAATAGTTATAATTATTTGTAAGTAAAAGAAGGAATCAATGTTAAATCATTAATGAATTGTGAAATATATAATATTTTATTAAAATATTTATATATTTACGAATAAATGGATATTGTTTTTATGTTATCCGCTCTGTATTAATGTGCAATGTTATGAATGTATAATGTCTCGATTCATTGAAGCTCTAAATGTGAAAATATCCTCAAAGTTAATGGAAGTGATTTCCTAACTAAATTCAATATTATTCAATATAATAAGGCCAAATCCTTATAAAAACTAATAAAATATGTCATATATCTTTATATTTAAATTATATTAAACATCATTTATCAATTATAATTCTGTATTTTTCAATATTCATAAAAAATGAAATATTTCCAAAATATAAAAAAAATCACCCCAAGATAATTTTAACATTTCTATTTATATATTTATGCATATTTGTTAATATTAAATTTATAAATGTGTAAATAAAATTTATTTAATAAAGGTCTTCCATTATAAGGTAGAAAAATATCCTTTAGGAATATATTTGTTTTTATGAGTAAAAATGTGGTTGTTATTATCTTATATATATATAATGTATTTCATTAATTTGATTAATATTTTATAGATTATAATATAATTTTTTTTTATATTTGTGATAATTCACTAAAATTAATTAATATAATTCATTAGGATATAATACTTTTGTGACCATAAAGTTGTTTCCTTTAAATTGAATTGGTTTTTATATTCATTTCTTCTTAATCTATAACCTATTAATTCATATTATATTTTTTGAAAAAATATTTCTATAAGTCATTTAATAATATTAGTAACTAATAATTTAACTTATAGGATTTAATTAAAATTCTAAATAAGAATATTAACAACATTTTATTAAACATCACAATTTCAACTTGATATTCGTAATAAATTGTACCATAATTGATTATTACTATTTATAATCCCACATAATGAGAAGGGTTGTTAAATAATCATATGGAAAAATGATAATGTTTATTAAAATGGTCTTATGAAATATCATATATATAGGCCTCTATGGTGGATAACATTAGTAGAATGCATAGATATGATCATGGAAGAAATGTTTAAAAATTTATAGGGGTGACTGGTGTCATTTATAAAAAACTAGTGGATGATCAGTGGAACATTGATGAACTCAAAAACTTTTTTCTATTTTAATATAAACAATAATTAGTTCAATAATAATTATGGTATTAGGATGAATCTTTAGATAAGTATCACTTATCACATGTTTTGTAATTGTTTTATTTCTTAAGAATAAAAAAAATGTACTTACAATATATACTTCTATAAAAACAATTCATCCTTTGGTTGTCCTTTGATCAATTTTAATTTAATAAATTACAACATGAAATGAATTCCTAAGAATTATATTAATTCTTGAAGCACTAAAATTATATTTTCGAGGATTATTAGTACATGCATGCTTGAAAAGTCTATATGCCTATATAAGAATATATTCAAAACCAATATGATTAATAACAAAAACACAATTATAAATAATTTATACTATTTGTTAATAATTAATATTTATTCATCAATTTATTTAATAAAAACCATTTTACATTATCGAGGACATTGCATATGCCAGTGGAAGGGACAGACCCTTTATCATCCTCCAGTCACAGGTTCATACCCCACTGTGAAACTGGATGTTATAGGTTTTCTTCCATTATGAAGGTTCTCTTTTTTCAAAATAAATATAATTGATATGAGGTTTCCAAAATTTATAATTTGAATAATTTAACCTCACTCATTAAATAACCTTTTCATTTTTGTTTTTAACATAGACTATTTTTTAATAGTATAATAAATTTTTTAGCTATATTATTACAAGGCCATTAAAGATAATATTAGCCATAATGGATATCATTACCATTAAACTTATATCTATAAAATTTAATGAAATTATTCTTCAAATAATGTTTCTACTCAAGGATATTGATTTCATACATATATCAAAAACTTTATAAATCCTATTAGACTTTCACTAAATAAAACCTAAATTAAGATCTTATGTCATTGAAAATATATTCAATATTTAATTCATAAATCCATGATACAATCTAGGTAGGTATTTGTTCCAAGAAATGACCACATAGTCTCTACCATACTAAAAATGTAACATGTTGGCCTATACTTATCGTAAAATTCTATATCAGAGTTATGTTCCCTAATCATTGTTTTAATATATTTTTAAATGTTTCAACTAAAGAACCATTGATACAAACTGTAGTACCCTAACACAAAAATTCATGAGATTGTGTCTAATACAACTTAATTATCATGGTTACATAGAAATCCATCCTAATTAATATATTAGTTTAGTAGTCTTGGTAAACCAAATACAAACATGAGTATTTTATATTAATGTGAATACACTAATAAAAACATATTTTTTTTCAAGGACGAAAACATTAATAACTATTAGAATATACATGAATATAATACATTGTATATGTCTTTGATTCTTTAAGAATGGAAAAAATATGGGTGACCTTAAATGCTCAGAAAAGGTATCATAATACTAAATTGATTAGGAATCAATGAGGGTAAGCAATATTGAATGGTAACAAATGAACCCAAATGTTGTGTAATAAATAAAATGAGAAGGGGTATATTAAGAATATTTATATAATAATAAATGAATTGAATTCCCCTATAATCAATAAATTGAGCGGGAGGATGCAAATAATATGGCATGGTAAATTATTGAACACACATTCCATATAATAAATAAAATGAAAAAGTTCATAAACAATATGGTATGTTAAATAAGGGAACACACATACAGTTTAATCAATGGACTACAAATAAAATACATGCATATATTTTTTCATAGTGAAAAAATCTGAGATAATTAATTAAATCTGAATGAATAAAATGCTCAATTATTGGATTCCATTATTCCTAGATATAAGATACCTTTACCATCAAGACCTTTCACAAGATTGTTCTAAACATACAAGGTGAAAAAACTAACTATGGCTCGCCAAATGACTAATACCACAAGACTAACACTGAATCAAGTGGATACCGATAAATAAGGCCCACCTCTGTCGTTCTACTCCAAAAAATTCTTCATATATCAAATAATCAACTAAATTTACGAACAATTGGAATTTTCACATAACCACATTGAGTAAAAGATACTGATTGTAAAATATTTCCCTATATATCAAATATCATTTCATTCAAACACTATCAATAATAATCATATACGGTTTAGGAAGTAATCATATCCCTAAAAAATAATATTGATATTTTTCGTGAAATTTAATGTACAATGACCATTAGATTGTAAATATTTGAAGGGGACTACAAGAATGATTCAAAGAAGTTAATTTCAATACAATTGTTGTCCAAATCATTAACAAACCATCCCTAGGATGAATAATGATAGTATCAATACAATATATCACTAATTTATTCTCGATAATGAGTTGGATTCATTGATGAATAAAAATACCATAAAATGAAAATATAACATTTTCATTTTTATTTTTAAAAAAATCCATCATTGAAATAATTTTTAATAGCTATTTTATATAAATGTATTGTTTAAAATTTAAAACTTTTTCTTCTAGTGATATTATGGAATTTAAATACATATATTCCATACATAGAAAAATGAATAACCACTTTTTATTGTAAAATTGATAAAAAAAAGTGTATTTTTTGGAATGTGACTAATTCCATTGAAAAAATTCGTAAAATAAAATGATTTAAAAATTTCATTTATAATATTTTTTGAAAAGGTTAAAAAAATTATGAAAATATTTTTATATATCATGGTTTGATGTTGAAATGATTTCTTATGAATGAGAGAAACAATGTTAGGTCTTCATAAAGTCATTTTTTAAAACATTAAATGTACCCAAGAGTGGGAATTTGGTAATATTATCATAAATAGATCATAATTATCCATTATTAATGAAATTTGAATGGTTAAAAATAAATATATAATATAATTTCATTTAATATAAATTCTATAAAATATAATATCAATTAGGTATAGATTATGATATAAGAATCTAAAAGGGAATAATGATGAAGTGATAATCAATAAATAAATTGATTTTATGAATCATAATTTTATGAACATAAACAATTTAAAAACTAAAATATATAATATAAATTAATTAAAAATTAATCCTATAATTTTTATTACAAAATGGAAGTAATATCACTTATTGATAAGAAATCATGTTATAAAATTCATTACCACCAGGTAACTCTAAATTAAAATGACCATAGATGAAATAGGTAAAATTAAAACACATAATACCCTTAATATTAAAATATTTAATATATTAAATGTCAAATTGGATCAAAATGCACCATATAAATGTTACTAGGTGTATAAAATTACAATATTCCCCAATGAAATGGAATTGAGATGAAAACCCTTACCTTGAATTTTTGATTGGGTAAACACCCATTAACATCATGTATGATGGTTTTTTGAATATCAGTATCATATAAATCAAACATAATCATAATTATAATATCATATAATATACTATCATATTATATCATTACCATCATGTTAAAAATATTTCATTATTTTCACTTTTTTGGTGTTAATATCCTTGTTTTCCCTGTATGTTTTGACGTGTTAATTTTTTTCTTCCAACATCGATCATGATATAATCATCTAAATATAAAAAGAAGTGATTTATTTATAATATATATTCTATATATATGTAATTTTAATAATTAATAATATTCTGTGATGGGAGATGAAATTCACTTTTTATGAATATGGAAGGTCATATGTATGCATGAAAGAAACAACCATTTATTTGTTAAAATTAAAAAAATTAAAAGTAAAAGATATATATTAATATCATAATTCCACAATCATATTTAGTTCATATATATAAATTATTTATATTAAATCTTTTCTCAATACTTTCAAAATACAGTGTGAATGAATCATATTGCCTTGAGGAGGTTGTAGTAGACACATCCACAAATGATGTTAATATATTCTCACATAATGGACAAAAAGAACAGATGTGCTATATAAACATTTATTAAAATTTTAATAAAATTAAAATAATAAAAATATCATTGAAAAAAATATTCCATCAAAATTATCAACCATTATAGAATGTAACGAATAAAACTAATGACATAATTTCATAGGGTGGTAGTTTGTGGTACACAATACTAGGAAATTCATAATCTATTTAATGGCAGTCTGTAACAAACCACACATTTGAATAATATTTTAATTCTTAATTATTTTTTTCCTCAAGAAATAAATTTATTTTTATTTAATGAAATGATTATAATTAAAATAATACTGTTGGATTTAGAATGTTATGTTACTGTTGGTCAATATGACAGTTGGACACTGTACTCATAACATTATGATTATTATTTATAAATACAAATGATCATGATCAAATAATATTAAATGAAAAGTATATGGCCTCATCTTGTAGACTCCGGCCATATAAAACCCAAATCTCATAGCATGGTATAGATGTAGAATCACCATGCATTACTATGGACCAATCCCAAGTGGAACTCTAACATGTTAAGATTGAATAGAATCGTTTATTTGAGAATTTCATGTTGATTGAAATCACCCCTCATGAAATGTGGCATGAGCCACCCCAAAATTATATCACCATAGAACAGCTTACTCGTAGGCCCAATTTATGTGCTATAAGGTGCTATGAAACAAGGCCTTAGTTAATTTGTGTGATATTTTTTTTATATAAAATTTTATTTCTTATTATGGTAAAATTTAGAAATTTAAATATATAGACTATTATAGGATGAATTTATAGAAGTTTTATATTATTGATTAATATTTCAAAAAGGTATTTTAAAATATTTATTTATAATTTTAATAATTAATAAAGTGAAGTGATTTAATAAATGGTCTTCTATAGTTGTGATCAGTAATAAATTTAGATTATAATAAGATCAAATTATTTTTTGTTGAATAGTAAATTATAATTAGTAATATTATCCATATGAATAATAATGTAACCAAAGGAATTGTAACCTAACTTAAGAATTTATAAATATATTTTAAGCATCTTGATTTGTAATATGATATAATAGGATTAAAAAATAACTCTTTTAGAAATTAGTAGTTATGATTTTCTATTTTTTTAAATTTAATAAGGTTTTTACATAAAAATTTAATATCTCATTATTAGAATTTTTTTTCATAAAAAGGATTTCATTTTTTAATTTATATCATTGATATTATATAAGGGTCAATTTATGATATTTTTATAATGTGTTTTGTCCTTAGGTAAATATTAAAATTATAGTTTTGAGTTTCGGTGTGTTTAATGACCTCATTAATGATGTAATTATGATTTATTAATTCTGTTCAACCTGTGTACAATAAAATATGTTTTGAGGTGTCCAATGTGGCCAACAACCTGGGAAAATACCATTGTAAAGCCCATGGATTTTGAAATATGACTAATTATGTGTCCCTTGAATATCAATAAAATATTACATCATTTTTTCTATAAATGAAAACAAATTATTTCATTCCATTGGTTCCAAATTCATCCTAAATGATTCTATAATGTTTTTACATCCCATTTTTTACTCAAAAAGTTCCATCAAGCCCCCAATGTCACAACCTTAATTTATTTCAAGTTACTCTTCAAGGTAAGAGAACCTTTCACCCTACTCTTTTAATAATGCATGTGTTTTTTTGCCTCCTAAATTCCATTTTATTGTTGGGATATGTTCTTATATTTTTATATTTCTATAAATTTTATGTTCAAATTATGAGATTCCCCTTCCACTCTCATCACCATATTTTCTAAATTTTTATTTGAAATTATTATGATTCCAATTTTTCGTAAAGGAAATAGTATTTTCTCCATTCTTTCAAATATCCTTTTCGTGTGTTATCTCATTAAAATATCCTACCATAATATTTTTTATTTTTTATTCTGAACATATGCTATATTATGAGAAATTTATGATTTGGTTACCATTTTACCCTCTATTTTTAATAATTTCTAAAACCATGTTATATAGTCGGTATGCTGCCAAAGTTTTGTCTCAAAATATCACACTTTTTTCAATAAAGAATATTATTTTATTTATATTAATACCCAAACCAATTTTATTTATAGGGTTATTAATCAATACATAAAATTATATATTTTATTCTGTAATTTACATACATTAAATCCTTATTCATATTCAATGGGTTATAAATGATTTAATGATAATGTTTTGAATCACTTTTTATAACGTCACGATTTTGATATGAAACCAATTTTTCTTATTTTATTTCAGTTATTTATGAAATTTATGATTATGATATATGTTTGTCAAATGAAAATAAATACATATTAAGGGTTCAATATGATTTCAATCCAATGCATTGGATAAATAATTTAATCATCAGAGATGACATGTTTTATGATATAATGGTGAATAACCATGGTAATTTATATAACACCTTGGGGATGACCTTTGTGATTTTTTCATGAATGAATAAATTAAATGATGTATCCAATATTCATGTTTTGTTTCTTGTTATTATTATACTTATTATAATCATCATTATCACAATGTTCTTGTTGATATCATTGAAGTTTACATGTAAATTCGTTCCCATGTTTTCCTTACTGGGCCTTATGATAACTGATTATTTCAATGCATATTCTAAGGATAGGAGATTATGTAATTGAACATAAGATGAATATATGAAAAATAAATTTTGGTGTACTAGAAGAATTTGTTTTATTTTTTCATGTAACATGTTCTTAATTTATATAACATTGTACTTTATTTATACTATGTTTTTAAAATGTAAAAAAATGTAATGTAATAAAAAGGCGGATTGACATTATGGGTATCAAAGGATAGTTTATTTATTTTTAGAAATTAGGATATAAATACTTTAGTAATATCCCTATAAAAATAATATATATAGGAATACATCTGGGTATTTTGGGGAAATATTACGTAAGTTTTATCTGAACAATTATATCCTTGTCTGGATATAAAATGTGGATGTGGCTGAGGCACAAATAAAACTAATAGTGAAAACTATGACAAGGAGTTTCAGGCATGACCCAGGGTATCCGTGTAAAACAAAAAATATCCTTGATGCACTCTTGTTTTGACTCATTAGGGGGATATGATCAGTTAATCATATGTTTTTTATGAATCATTATAATGAATTGATATAAAAGATTAATTATTGTTAAAGAATAATATATCTAAGAATAAGGTTTTATGAAATTATAAATATATTATTGTTAAATGATTCGTTATTGTAATAATCTTTTCAAAAAGGTTGTATTCTTTTAGTAATTGGGGGGTTGTTGGAGGAAATGTGAATATTGTGACTGTAATGGACCATGCACTGACAACACTCTAATGAAAGCTGGATTGGAAATATTAATTAGAATAATGATCTAACTGACTCATTTTATGGGAAATAACTTTAATCAAGATGAAATACCGATCTCACTGCAAAGGGAATAACATTATATTGAGTACTTTTTATGACAAATACCAGCAGCCTTTAGTGGATCTACCGATCCACTGATTGACTAATAGTGGCTGAACTCTATCATTAATATATTTTCAATGCTTCTCTATTCAAAATGAGAGAAGGTTACCCTATCTATTTATCACTTATAGGGACAAGATTATTAGTGGTGTTAATTGATTAAAATGACATGGAAAAGTGTAGAGGTTGAAGCTATGGAGTTGGGAGAGTTAATAGGGATCATCTTCAGTTAGTATTTCACACGATCTATTAGAAAAAAAATGATAAGACGTTCTACCAGATAAAGTTGATGGTGAAAGAAAATGTAGGTGGCTATGAGATAAACATAACAAGAATTTCCAATTACACCTAAATATTTTTATGGTTTGTAATGGGAAGGTTGATAGATTCTCGGTGGACAAAGACCTCTTCGATTGAAGAATCATTCAAACTGAGACTATGAGAGATATGAGGAGATCGTGTAGAGTGTCATGATCATAAAAATAAATTTTGGTGAGTCCTAGTGGTCTCATTAATCCAATTACAAGTAGTGATCAATGGGTTATAGCCTAAGTAGTGCCTTGGATCAAGGAGGAGGAGGAAAAATAGTGTAACATCCCACGTGTAATAAATGAGGGATGCGTAATTATAGGAACTGGCTTCTCAGTAGTGGGACGTGCTACACCTGTTGAAGAGATGGACATATTGCTCGAAATTGTTGGAGGGAGTTGAAGCCTCAACTTCCCAACTCTAAAGAAAATGGAAATATGGTGGAGTCCCTTCCCAATTTACAATTTTATAAGTTTGGAAAACTTGGGCACTTGTCCAATCATTGTCAAAATCCAAGGGTAGTGACGTGGAACCACAATCACCCTCAGCAATATCCAATGGAGAGTTTTCATGATTTTTTCTATCACAACACAAAATGTTGAAGCTACAAATTATTTGGTGGAATGAACTATTATTGTAATCCCAATTATAAAATGTACATTGTTTGATTATTGATATAAAAATTCCATTATTTATTCCATGCTTGAAAGGATTTTAGAATCAACCCCTGAATTTCTAAACGTACTGTCATCAGTCAAAACTCCTAGTGGGATTATCCATGCATCATCGGGGTTTAAGAACTCTAATATTTACTTTAGTGTAAAAAATATCATTTCAAATATAATATTCATCCCCATGTGGAAATTCAACGTTATTCTAGGGGTGGAATGGATATTAAGGTATAATAAAAATAACAAATGTTGACGTAATGAAATATAATTAGTCATGAATGGAAAGCCTGCAATAAACTTCCAAGAAGAGATATATATACCCGATCGTTTCCTAGAATAACCTCATATATCCTTCATTATGGAGTAGATTGATAATGAAGGAGAGGTAAATTAGACTATAAGGATAGAAAATGACCCCATTTCCCAAGAATACGTTGATGTATTTCCTGAGGAGTTACCTAGACCACCCCTAGAAATAGAGGTAGAGTTCTTCATTGAACTCGTACCAAGATCTCATCCAATAACAATGAACATGTATTTAATGGAATATGTCGAGCAATGAAAAATAAAAAACCAATCCATGATCTTTTGGATGAGGGGTTTATCCAACTGAATGTGGCTCCATGGGTTGAGATTGTTCTCTTTGTAAAGACGAAGGATAGATTAACGCTGCTATGTAATGATTATAGAGAATTTAACAAGATCACAATAAAGAAAAAATATTCTTGTCCAAGAATTGATGAAATATTTTACCCACATCATGGGGATCAATTCTAATCTTAGATTGATCAATTATCCGGTTATCATCACTTGAGGGTGATGAAAGTAGATATTCCAAAAACTACCTTCTGATCAAGATATAATTTTTATGTGTTTTTTTATATGTTTTTTTTTTGACTATTGCTGCTACTCTTTTTACTTATTTGATGAATATATTATTTAATGATTACCTTCACAACTTGTTGGATGTTTTTATTTATTATATTTTGATATATTCCATAAGTCTTGTGGAGAATGAGGATTATCTAAGCATTATTTTAAAAACTCTTCCGAAGGATATTCTTTTTTGGATGTTTGGAAAATGTAAATTTTTGTTACAACATGTTGATTTCTTGGGGGAAATTGTAAACAATGGTGGAATCACATTTGTCCCTACCATGAAAACAATTGTAGAGGAGAGGTCTTATTATACAATAATAACTAAGTTTCATATTCTCATGGGATTAGAGAGATATTATAGGAAGTTTGTGAAAAAAAATTCATGACATTATAATACATTAGCAATGTTAACACGAAAAGGGTCATGTTTATATGGAAAAAAGAGTGTGAGTCACGTATCCATGTGCTGTTGTAGAGATTGGTTATGACACATGTGATAACTCTTCTATAAATTGTGGAAGGATTTTTTATTTTTAATGATTCATATTTGAAAGGTATTTGGTGAGTCCCCATGAAAATGATAAAGGCATTTCTTACGCATCTTTACAGTTGATGTCCCATGATCAAAAATATCTGACGCATGATATTGAGCTTGTTGCGGTTTTTTCCCTCTAATGCTTTTGAGGCCCTATCTTTATGTGGAGAAATGAGATATATAAACATAACATCAATGTTTGAAGTATATTTTCACACAAAAGGAATTGATCATGAGATAGAGGAGATGGTTGGAAATTCTTAAAGAATATTATGTTTCAATTCATTATCATCCCGAAAGAGAAAACAAAGTCACAGAGACATTATGTAGGAACAAACCAGTGATTCTTTCTACGATGGGGATTAAAATATATCTTTTGATCAATGACCTAATAAAGATGGGAATGGTAATTGTATGCCAAGGGAAATCATTAACCATATTCCAAATGATTTATCAATTATCATTACTAATGTAGATAAAAAAATCTCATAAAGAAGATCCTTAGTTATATTAGAGGATTGATGTTGTGAATGATGGGATGTTTTCTGTGTTCAATATTAATCAATAAGGTGTACTGATATTTTGTATAAGACAATGTATTCCATCTATTATGGAAATAATGATGGAGTTGATGGATGAAGCTTATATCTCAAAATTCTATATACATTAGAGAATCACAAAAATGTATATGGTCCATCATGATCATTATTGGGGTAATAATATGAAAAGGGAGTTTGTATACTAAACCACAAGTTTCCTGGTATTTTAGCAGGGTAAGTCATAGAAAAAACATCCTAAAGGGGTATTGCAGCAACTGACCAGACCAAAAAGGAAGTGGGAAAATATCACTATAGATATTATCATTGGTCTTCCGAGAACATACAAGGGAAATAATGTGACATGGTTTATTGGGGACCATCTCACCAAGACTACCAATTTTATCTCTATTAATGAAAATTAATCACTTCATCAACATTATAGGATTTATGTGATGGAATTGGAAAGGTTTTATGGAGTTCCACTTTCTATCATATCTGATCGTGATCCAAAGATCGCATAAAAAATCTAGAGATGTCTCCAACATTCTGTGAGTACTGAATCAGATTTCATAATGGCCAATCACCCCCAAACTGATCCATAATCTGAAAGGACAATTCAAAAACTCAAGGACATGCTGATAACATGCTCAATGGAATTTATAGATTGATGGGATCAATATGTCCCATTAGTGGAGATCTCCTATAACAAAACCTTCCACTATAGAATTAAAATGGGATACCATAAATCAATATATATATGAAGATATATATAACTCATTAATGATGTGATAATATATGTGATATATTTTTTGACATGCCTGGTCTTGTGCATGATATGTCAGAAAAGTGTCATGCCATCCAACAACACATTAAGGCTACTCAGAATTGACAAAAGATATATGTTGATGACCATTGAGGGAACATGGATTTTGATTTTGGTGACAAAATTCATTCTTCGAATTAAACATTGGAAGAGATTAATATGGCTTTAGAAGAAAGGGAAGATCAACCCAAGGTAAATTGGCCCCTATAAAATCCATGATCACATATGAGTAGTGTCTTGTCAGCATGCACTTCCAAAAAATTTAGCATAAGTTAATGATTTATTTTACATATTTCTATTGAGGAAGTACATACCTGACCCTTCACTTGTACCGAATATAATGTTAGTACAACTGGAACCATACCTCTCTTATGAGGAGCATCAAGTGGAGATATTGGATCATAAAGATAAGGTTTAGTGCAATAAGACTATCCACCTAGTTAAGGTGGTGTGGAGGAACCACAAATGTGAAGAATCCACATGTCAACCATAGGATTATATGAGGAATTTATACCCACACCCACTATCTTTTGGGGGTGCATGATTAAATTTCAGGGACATTATCTCTTAAGGGGAAGAATTTTACAAACCAAACTTTTGAATAATATTTCCTAATTTTTTTTGTGTACTCAACAAAACTATATTATATTAATAAATAATGGGAGTGTAATCAAAATAAAAATATTGGGTTTTTAATGTAATATGAATGTTGTTCAATATTATCATTGAAAATTATACTCTTAACATTATGATTATTGTTTTTAGAGACAAATGATCATGGTTAAATAATATATATAGTATAGTCGATGGCATGATGTAGTTGACTCGGGCCATACAAAGCCCCTCAGTTGGATCATGTGAATGAAGTAACATCCCTAGGATTTTCTTTGGACCAATACAATGTCGTACTCCATCATGTTAAGGTTAAATTGAATCACATACAAGAGAAGTTTAAGCTAATAGAAATCACTACTCGAGTAATGTTGTCCAAGCGGCACCATGATTTTATCACCATATCACACCTTACTCTTAGGTCCAATGAAGGTGTTATAATGGGCTATGTAATGAGGCCTTAGATACTTTGTGTAATAATTTTGTATAATTAAAATTTCCATTTCATATAATGGTAAAATTTTTGAATTTCATATGTCCAGATAAATATTGGATGAATTTATAGAAGTGTTACCTTATTTACGAATATTTGATGAATGTAAATGTAAAATATTTTATTTATACATTAAATAATTAATAATATGAAATCAATTCCAAAAAATAGGTCTTTTATTGTTTGGATCAGTAAGATATTTACATTATTATATGATCAACTTAATTTTTCGTGAGTAGTAAATCCTCGACAGTAATAATACCATTATGAATAACAACAGGACCAATTGAATATTTACCTCAATTATGAATGTATAAATACAATTTTGTCATATTTAATGGTAATGTGATATAATATCATTAGTAAATAATTTTTTTTAGAAATAATTAGTAAATTTTTTGTATTTCATTCAGGTAAATAGTTTTTTAACATAAAAATTAATTATCTCATAATTAGAAAAAAAATTTATAATAAGTAGTTCATTTTTAAATTTAGAGCATAGATATTATGTTAGTGTGAATTTATGAGTTTTTAAAAAATGTTTATCTTTTATGTGAATTGTAAAATTACAGTTTTGATTTTTGGTGTGTTTAATGACATAATTAATGAGGTAATCATGTTGTATTAATTATGTTTGACCTTTTAACATTATGATATGTTATGAGGTGTCCCACATTAAAACTACCATTGTCAATACATAGTTTTTTAAATACCACTAATGAGGGGTCCCTTGAAAATATATAAAATATTCCCTGATTTTATCTATTAATACCAACCCATTTATTCATAAAATTCATTCCAAATTCCCCCTAAACAAAGATATTGAATTTTTTACATTATAAGGAGTATTATCAAGGTTCTCTCAAGCCCCCTAAAGTTCCAGTCATCATTGTTTTTGTCTTTAACTCTTGAAAGTAAGGGAACATTCCACCTTTCTCTTTCAGTCATGACATTCTTCATGAGTCGTCTTCTAGTTTCAATTTTTTATGTCGGGGTATGTTATTATATATCATTATTTATATCTATTTAATATCCAAATTATGATATAACCTTTCTTTTTTCAGAAACTAATTTTCTAAATTTTAAACTGATGTCGTTAGGATTCGTATTTTTTGTAAAATAAATCGCATATTCTCATTTCTTCATGTTTACTTTTCATGTAACATGTCCTTAAAATATCAAAACCATGATATCATTCCCTTTTTTTATTATATACCTATACAATATTATGTGTTATTTTAGAGTATTTTACCCATGTACCATCTATTTTTTATTGTTTTTGATACAATTTAATATAACTGATATGCGATATAATTTTGGTGTAAAAATATCTCTCTTTTTCTCAAGAAATTGTCTTATTTTATTTATGTGAATACCCAATCCTATTTCATTTCAATGGGTTTTAATAAATATAAAAAATTTATATATTTGATTCTGGTATTTACATACATAAAACCATTATTCCCTTTCCATGGGTTATAAATGACATAATGATTATGTTTTTAAGCACTTTTTAAAATGACACGATGTTGATATAAACCCATATCTTCTATTCACTATGGTTTATTTAAGACATTTATGATTATTATATATGTGTAACACATGAAAATAATTACATATTAAGGGTGTTCCTTGATAGCATGCTAATATTTTATGAAAATAATTTTATCTCTAGATATTACCCATTTTATGATACCTGGGTGAATAACATAAGTAATTTTTATGACACATTGCGGATGGACCTTAATGATATGTTGATGAATGTAAAAATTAAATATTTTAACTTCATTTTATTATTTTTTTCAAGGAAAATTTTTTATTATATTAAACTTTATTTCCTTCATTTAATTGATATAGCTCATGATCATATTTTAACAATTTCCCTTTTTTCCCTTACTAGGCCTTCGGCTTAGCACTTATTTTGATTTATTTTCCCAAGATATAAAATACTGTAATTTAACATAGGATAAACCAATGATGAGTAATTCCAGGTGTACTAGAATAATGTTTCTTATATTTTCTTGTAATATGTTCGTGATTTTCAACACACTAGATCATAAAGATCTTTTGGAAAATGTAATGAATATTTTTGTAATAAAAAGAAGGATTCCATAGTGTGTGTTTGTTTAGGTAAAACACATCAAATAACCATATTATAATATTTAGAATACATATTTTATTATATAATCATGTAATAATAATCTTTTAATTGTTAGAGAATGAAATAAAACAAAAGTGATCATTGAAGAATGTTTCCTTTTTTCATGTAACTCCTTTTAGTTTCCCGTAAATGAAATCCTCATATTTCAATATTCCCCATGTAATGATTATATGATTATAGTATTTAAGTAGGTTGATATTGAGGAACATTTTAAAATAACCATTGGTTTGGAGTGGTGTGACTAAGTTGGAGTGTTGAATTTCTTTTTATAAAGGAGTAGTGACAATTTGTAAATATTAAAAGGCAAACATTATTTAGAGATTTACCTTATATAATGTGTCTTAGATAATTAGTTTAATTATATAAAATTGATTATTGGGTCTAAATATTTCAATATAATTGGTTTTGGACCTGTTTCTATGATTTTTGTGCTTTATGCTTATGGTTTAGACCCACATCGCACTACTTTTTCTCTTAATTATTGTAATAAATTTTAATTACATTCACTAAAATATCCCTTGAAAAACATATTTGACTTTATTTGAAATTATATATTATTATTCCAAATATTTCATACATTTTTTCATTTAACAATTAGATAAGATTCATAAATTAATATAAAATTAATCCTACATAAGAGATGACATTTCTAGTTTATAATTAAAAATATTCAAATCATTGAATTTTTTTACGTCCAATATCAATGAGAAATTATTTGCAGTGAAATAAATGGAATTAATAGAGATAAAAATTATATTATTAAAAATTATAACTAATATAAAATTTAATTTATTTATTTTATTGAAATTAGACGAACAAAAGTTTTTATTTAAAATTACTTTTTTCACTATTCATCAAAAAAAATTATTTTAAAAGAACACAAAATTTTACAATAACATATTATTAATGTTTGGAATTAAATAATTATCGTTATTTTTAAATTAAATTTTATAAAAAATAAAAATGTATTTTCAAAATATGTGCACGAGTAAATGATGGAAATATTTTTTATAGCTGAATATATATTTACATGCATAAAATTGGTGTTGTTATAATATTATTACAATAATATATATTGGATTAATATGAAAACAAATAGAATAAATACAAAATATATATATTTTATTTTCGTCATTCACTAATACTAATTAATTTAATTTTTATTATTAAAATACCTTTTAAAAAAACATTTTTGTTATATTCAATTTGTTTTTATATTTATTTATAATTAATTGGTAACCAATGAATTCATTTATTTTATTTAAAAACCATGTATTTTTAAAATATATTAATATTCATAACTTATAATTTAATTTCAAAATGTTAATTTTCATTTAAATATTTAAATTAATAGTATTATCAAAAACTCATTCTTGCGTATAATGTAATCCGTCAAAGAAAGTCACGATTATGTGTAATTAATGTTATCCTCATTGTTTAATATAGAGAAATAAAAAATTTATATTTCATTTAATATATTATATTTTAAATATTGAATTTATAAATGTATATATATATATATCATAATTTATTTAGTTTTTTATATTTTACTAAACATTATTTATTTTCATTTCATTGACAATATCGAGAAAAAGATACTCTTTTATAATTTTAGATGTGTGAAAATTAGTATTTTATAATACTATTAAATCCCTATAAAAAAATTTCCCTTTTAGCTAATAAGAATTAAGCTTAATTATTTGTTTACAAACTAACGAAATAAAATTTATTACTGATTCTTTTTCAATAAATATTTACTTAAAAAAGTGATGTAAAAATCCGAATCATTATATTTTCATAAAAAATAAGGGATCCCTTTATAATTTATTTATTAAAAACATACCATTAACCATTTATAATGTCATAATAAATGTAAAAAATATCATTGTTTTTGAATAGTCAAATAAAAATATATCAAAATTAAAATATTCTTCACGAATAGGAAAATAATGTTTTTGAATTAGAAATCATCTCCATAGAAAAAATAAAATTATAATTTACCAACTCATCTAATTACAACAGAATTATAAATGGAAAAATCATTATATATTTCATTTTATAGAAATATTGGGCACAAAAACCTTCAAAAGATATATCAAGCAAAAAAACAAATCATAATTAATGCCCAAGGACAATTACATACCTAAAAATATAATTACATTAATATATTAATTAAAAATAAAATAAAAATTTTAATAGATATAAAGAAAAAATATTTGGATTCATGTAATAATGATAAGAAAGGTTTTCTTTTAGGGGAAACACTAAATATAACATTATTAGTACAAGTATGAAGTAATATTGTCTTTTTAAAATAATGAAATATTATAGAGGAATATTTAAACATCATAACATTCATGATGAATGGGAAATATATTTTTGAGTCTTATTTAAAAAAATATTATTGAATTTAGAAAATTTATAAAATTTACCAAATAGAATACATTATAATGATTTATTTTTAAACGAATGTAGGGAATGTAAAATAATTTAAAAATAACATTTATCAATAATTTCAATATAATAATATAATTCAATAAAAAATTTATTAAACATGGGTATGAATGATAATGAGTTGACAACATTTTAATATTAAAATTTTATGAAAAATAATTTACATCAAATTTGACTCTCTATTAATATTATTTAACAACAATATAGTAAATATATATTAACCAATTACTTATTAAATTACCTTTTACGGTATACTACCTTATCATAATACATTTTTTAATTAAATTTATTATATATATTATATAATATCTATATTATATTTAATTCACCAAAAATGTAATGAGATCATTAAGATATTATTTCTAAAACAAAATTAGTTGGTTGACTATGGTCAAATGGATAATTATTTGATTATATCAATACAATTAATCATGATATAATTATAGATTATATCTGTTAAATACACATTTACATAAATCCATCAAGTTTAGACATTAAAAATAATATTTATCATTTTATGAAGTGGATGAGTTTAAATATAAGAGTGGGACATTTTCATTTTTTTCGAAATGATTAAAAAATTGATAACATCTTACCATTTAAATATCGTATTTAATTCATATTATTTATATTAATTAATTACATAAATTCTATTGAAGAACAATTATTAATTATTAACTAATTTTAGGGAAATAAGGTAGATATTATGTTATCATTAAAACCACATAATTATTCCATAATTATCTCATATATATATGTTAAACCCATCATAATATCAATCGAAGTGATGTTTTTTTTAAAAAAATAACGCATCGCTTCATGGATGAAATAGTACACATATACACATTAGTAATTTATCATTTATTATGTTTTAGAAAAAGAGATAAAATGATATTTTACAACAACCATGAAAATTTATGGTATATTTTTGAAATTTATTTTTTTATATAGGAATGATTATGATATGATTGATCAGCTTAATGGGATAAATAGACATGAAAGAACATAGAATGATGTTTTATATCGACATTCTAAAACATGATTTGGATTATACATTAATTCTATGGTTTATCCTTTAGAGAGTCCAAAACCTCTAGGGATATGATAGGAATTTATTGAAGGTATTTGAGTTTGTATTATATGTGGCAGGGAATATAATGTTTTTTATTATGTTTGGAGAGTAAGATATATTTTATGAGTGGAGACTCACATAAAAATTATTCAATTTTTTAAATTAATGTAATGTAATTTCAATGGGAATTTAGCGCAAAAAAAAATCCATTTAAAAAGAAAATATTACTTAAGGATGGAGTCTACAATCATAGTCAAAATAATCCAATATTTATAAAAATATAAATACTTATATCATATTTTAAAATATTATTTAACTTATTTATCAATACGTTGGTCACAAAAATATTTACATTGTATTTAATTTAGATTAATAATAATGATTGAATTTTTTTATAAAATTAGACATGATTTCTCCCAATTTTAATTTCATTTTATGTGAATCAATTTACATAATTTGTATAAATTACATAGAATATATTCTTGAAAAAACAATGTAAAATAAATTTTAGAAAACTTCTTTGTGATCATAATATTTATTTCAATCTCATGTCCTGATATAAATTCAATTACCATGATATTATAGAATATTTATAAATAAATGTTTGTTCAGTTGATATAAAAACCTTGTAACATCCCATTATTTCAAGGTATTTATCTATTTAATGATCTTGGTAATTTTTAATTGTCTTTTTCTAGAGTCACTTATATTCAATTTTAGTCTAGATATGTATCTTTTTGGATATGTTTTGTTGGTTCTGTTTGTGGAATTGTGGATGCAGTCTGGATACAAAATTAATTCATAATATCAATTTACAATTTGTGATGTTAACTATCCAAGTAGAGACAATGGATACCATACAAGGAGAAAATGTCTTTTTAAAACACTGGGAATCAAAATATCATGTATTGTGATTAGTTCATGAGATAAAATTAGTTTTTTGGGGTTTAACACACAAAATTATAATTTTGGACCTATATGGGAAACCAATTATTTTCTAAATTAACCACTTAATCATAATTTATTGTGTAATTACCAATGATCACTTTAAATCTCAAGTTAAGTAGATTTAATAGATCATTCAATGACTCTGTTGAAATAAATAAATTTCATCAATGACCTCAATAAATACTCTTCAATCATTAAGATTGTTTCATGAGATAATGTTGATTCAAGGACTAGAGAATATTTGGAAAGATGGAAAAAAATCAATATCAATATTGGATTTTAAAAAATATTCATTCTCATATCTTATTTTGGGTACATTGTAATAAATCATCTCTATAACTATTTTATTAAGCTTTAAATATATGTGAAACATATATAAATACATTTAAATACTATGTTAATTACATAATCTAAATTTAAATCAGGATTTCATTATAAATATGAATCATAGACCTCCATCATAAATAACTATGAATTATGGAATAGAATACACACATACAGCCACTAGAGGGTTTTACCTACCATAATTCTAATGAAATATTTTTATTATTAATGTTGGTCTTGGTATTATTTGTAATTATAATGAAATTATTGATTTTTTATTAGAATTAATGTGTATTATATACTTCGATATAATTAACAGTACATCATATGTACTAGTCATGATATTCTAGTAAATCATGGGTATAATTTCTGGAGACTAATTTGTGGGTTAATTGGTAAATTATAAGTGATTATATAAATTATTATAATAATTAATATCATGTATTAATAGAAAAACATATTGTTAAACTAGTAATTTAATGACCTAATCAATATATAATTTAATGAAATATATGATATTCTTGATGTGTTCTCATAAATAATATTATGATAGGTTACTATTTTTTTATTTCTGGTTAGGATATAATTCATATTTTCATATTTACTTGTTATTATAAAAATATTGTAGGTTTTATATAATGTTATGGTTTAATTCATATAGTTTATTTTATAGTTAAAAAATGATTATATTTATTGTGCTTTGTTATGATGTATTTTTTATAGGTCATTTATATCTTTATGGGGAAATGATTTATTGTATATTCCCTAGTGGGTGTTTTTGTTGTTGTTTTCATATTCCCATGACAATTTGAGTGGTATATAGTATAGTGTCATACGATGTTTTCCTGACGCAAACATCATTTTGAAGCTTTTATTATTACATGTTTATTTGATTAATAATAATAATTTATTAATAATTTTCTATTTAATTTTATTATTTAATGAAATAATTATTGAAGTTGTATATGATAATACATCAAAGGTGTTGGCGAAGGTTCTGGGCACAACGGAAGTGTGTGGGTGCATGTTCCCACTTGGCCTTTTGTCATTAGCAATGATCAATCCGGGATCAATAAGACGATAAATGCCAGTCTCCACGGATCGAATCACAAAAAAAGACAAATAAGATGGTTTGTCCCGGAACCACAAACAAGGATCATTACAGGTTGATTATAATTAATTTAATCAATTGAAAAGAAATGCCTTTTGGGTGTTCTTCCTTTGTTTATGTTCTCAATCACGTTCTGATATGATTCGTCATTGCGTCGTAGAAGCCAAGTGTAGACATCCTCTAGTGGTGATCCACACATGTACCTCGTATCTTGGGACGTTGCCGAAGGAGTATCCAAGTGATAGAATGGAGAAACATTTGCTTGTGTTGTCCGCCATAGATCGTCTTGATTCGATGGAAGAGGATCTCTATCGGTCTTGAGAGTTTTCCTGGAGGAAGAGGTTCTTTCGGCCTTGAATGAATTCTCCAGAGCAGTTGTGCACAACGATTCTCTTGTGTGTCGGGAAAGAGTTCAGGTTGTGAGGATTTTTATAATCATGTTTTAGATTATAGAGTTATGACAATAAATAAACACGTTACCCGTTTTATTTATTTCATTGACACTTATTTAAAACCCCATGTTGAATAATTAATTCCTTGACATGCGCCATCACTGATTATAATTAATATCATTTGAAATAATATTATACCCTCAAAATCTCAACTGGAAAAACTATATGGTGTGTATTAATAAATACACGGCGTGTACTAGTTTTTATTGAAAAAATACACGGCATGTAATAATAAATACATGGCGTGTATATCTTGTTTATCATTTCCTTCTTCATCAATAATTAAAATGATTTAGGCTTCCTTGATTAATTATTTAACCACATACGAGAATAATCGTTATTCTACTTCAGATACTTGAATACACATAGTGTGTGACCCTATAGGCCTCTTTCTCATTGGAAATAGGCGAGCGTGCCTAAAGTCCAAGATTACTGTCTAGAAACGGGTCAAGGAACCCAAGAGAAAGAAGTTGACGCCGCATTGACGTATCACCTCATACGAATGCTTTCTGTGTAATTTAATCCCTTTGTCTCGATATCTCATAAATAAGGTTTCATGGCTATGTCATAAACCTCTATGCTTGATCCATAATTCTTTGAAAACCTAAAATAAACTCTTCATTTACACCATGTCCATGGAATTTAATGCGATAGTTCAATTTTAATCAAAGGGCTGAGATATCAACTTCCATAAATGGAAGGGAAAAATCCTTCCTCGACTTATCCATTTACAACATGTCACTCGTGACGCACCCAACATTCCCTACTTCCCACCAACTCTCTGTGTGACGGTTTTTGTCAGTAAATCTAAGTGTGCGAGTCTTGACATGAGTTAATGACAATATTCCAGTCTAAGGACCATTACACATGCTCGTAGATAGCAATGTACGATGACGCCAAGAAATGGGGAATTTCTACTGGTGGGTATGTTCTCATAATCTCCCATCTTGGAGTTTACCAAGTGTGAACTCCATGAGAGTGAGTCTCGTCTTCTTACAAGTACTCACACATGACGGTCTGTATACAATGTGTCCTATCATAGTAGGTCATCCAACCGAATAACAATATTTAAGAATATTGTAATATCATTTCAGGGTTGTCATCATAGCAGGGATTTTTAATGACCTTATTAATGCAACAAATATTCCAGGGCATTATTATATTATATTCATGCAGAACAATGAACAATATAATAAGTGAACATTCCTGTAATCAAAGTAAAAAACTGTTGGTTCTCAGGACACCAACCCTTACAACGTCCCACTTGGACTTGAGCCAACTGCCTACGACATTTAGTCCGCTAGACCTCACATGATGATCATGTTTCTACTTAGTCAAGGATTTAATCAAGGGGTCTGCCACATTGTCTTCTGTGGAAATACTTCTCACTGCAACTACACCTCTCTGAAAAAAATCCCGTAAGAGATGATACTTTTGAAGAATGTGCTTTGTCCACTGATGTGACCTTGGCTCTTTTGCAAGTGCCACCGCTATAGTTTTATCACAATAGAGTGGGATGGGATATTTACTGCTCGGTTCTACATCCATCTCTTGGATGAAGCTTCGCATCCATAAAGCTTCTTTAGCTGCCTCAGAAGCTGTGATATACTCAGATTCCACTGTAGAATCTGCAACCACACATTGTTTTGAGCTCTTCCTGCTCACTGCACCTCGATTCAAACTAAATATGTATCCTGTCTGCGATATCATGTCATCTTGATCAGTTTGGAAACTAGCATCTACATGTCCTCTGATGACTAATTCTGCATCTCCTCCATAAACCAGGAACATATCCTTAGTATGCCTCAGATACTTAAGGATATTATTGACAGCCATCCAATGGAGGTCTGCTGGATCATCTTGATATATGTCTACCCCAATTAATGTGTAAGAAACATCTAGCCTCGTACATAGAATATCATACATGACAGACCCAATCGCGGATGTGTAATGGATCCTTTCCATTCTCTTTCATTCATCATGTGTTTGAGGACACATTTTCATGGAATGATGAATGCCATGTGACACTGGCAACAATCCCCTCCTGGATTGTTCCATACTGAATCTCTTCAGTATCTTGTCAATGTATGTACTTTGACTCATGCACATCATTATCTTGTATCTATCATGATGGATCTTGATATCAAGAATATATGATGCCTCGCCCAAGACATTCATGGAGAAGCTTTTATGCAACCGTTCCTTAAATGACTATAAGACAGGTACTTCGTTTCCAATTAGTAATATGTCATCAACATATACTATTATGAAAATGACAGCACTCCCACTAAACCTCTTGTAGACACAAGGCTCACATTTGTTCATAACAAAGCCAAATTCCGTTACAGGTTCATCAAAATGAATGTTCCATGACCTTGATGCTTGCTTAAATCCATAAATGGATTTCTGCAACTTGCATACCTCGTTGGCATCCTTTGGAGTCACAAACCCTTCAGGTTGTGTCATGTAGAAATCTTCTGGGAGGTTCCTGTTAAGGAAAGCTATTTTGACATCCATATGCTAGATTTCATAGTCATGGTATGCGGCAATGGCCAATATAATTATGATGGATTTAAGCATCGCAACCGGTGAAAAGGTTTCATCATAGTCAATTCATTGACGTTGTCTAAAACCTTTTGCATCCATTCGTGACTTATAGGTGCTGACATTCCCCTCCATGTCCAGTTTCTTCTTAAATACCCATTTATTAACAATAGGATTTACATCAACTGGAGGATCTACCAAAATCTAGACATGGTTTTAGTACATGGAATCCATTTTAGATATCATGGATTCTTTCCACTTGGAAACATTTGTGCCTTCAACTACTTCCTAATAGGTAAGAGGATCATCATTTTCAACCAATAATGAGTCACCATCCTCTGTGACAATAAACCATATCGTTCTGGTTCTATCACCTCTCTCATTCTCCTACATAGTTCTTCTGTCTCTAGAAAAGATTTTTCTACCTCGAGGCTCTGTGGAATCTGTTCTTGTACCAACTCTTTTGTATCTTGAGCCTCGACTTCATCGAAGTCTATCTCGCTCCTATTATCTCTTTTGGATATGTGCTCCCTCTCAAGGAATATGGCGTGTCTTGCCACTGTAACCTTTTTTTCTGAGTGGTTGTATAAGAAATATCACCTTGTTTCCTTAGGATATCCAATAAAGATACACTTTGTGCCTCGGGGCGCAAGTTTGTCACCTGAAGAGGCCTTAACAAATGCTTCGCTACCCCACACATGTAAATTTGATAACATGGATTTATGTCCACTCCATAACTCGTATGGAATACCATTAATCTATTTAGTTTTTACTTGGTTTAGTATGTGTGCTACTGTTTGTAATGCATATCCCAAAAAAGGATAATAGAAGACTCTTATGACTCATCATTGATCTCACCATGTCTAACAGGGCATGGTTCCCCCTTTCACTTACACCATTCCACTGTGGCGTGTAAGGAGGAGTGAGTTGAGATAGAATACGAAACTCCCGTAAGAAATCAATGATTTCTTGATTATGATATTCTCCTCCTCTATCTGAGAAGAGTTTATTAATCTTCTTACCAAGATGGTTCTCAACATAATTTTTTATTTCTTTGAACCGATCAATATAATCTTACTTCTATCTCATTAAGTAGATACATCCATATCTACTAAAATCATCAGTAAAAGTTATAAAGTATGAGAACCCACCCATTGCCTCAAATGGAAATGGCCCACACACAACTATGTAAACTAATTCTAGAATCTCTTTAGCTCTTTCACCTTTCCCTCTAAATGGGGTTGTGGTCATTTTTCCTTATTGACATGCATGACATACACCAAGTGGTTTTAGTTCGAAAGAATCTAAATACACATCTTGATGTAATTTTGTCAAATGTTTCTCATTGACATGACCTAGTCGGTGATGCCAATGATGGGTGTTGTGTGAGTAATGAGAATTGACTTTGTTATAGATTTCCATTATTTGGTTTGTGTATTCTAACACATAAAGGTTGTTATATAAATGTGCCCTTCCAAAACAAATGTTATCTTTATCAAAGTAGAAAAATTAATTTCCAAAAATGAACATGAATCCATCAATATATAATCTGGATACAAAAATAATGTTTATAGTATCAAAAGGCACATAATTACAACACTTGAACACCGAGATCATTCCAAGTTGGCAATGTGAGGTGGTAGTCCCCGACACCTACAACAACAATTCTGGATCTGTTGGCTGCTCGTTGATCTACCTCACCTCGATCAATCTTCCTAAAACTACTTGGTTCATATATTTTGATACAGATGTGAGAACCACAATTAGTATCTAATACCCAATTAGTAGAAATAGATAGATTGCATTTGATAACAAATGCACCTGAAGCTTCCCCCTTGTTTCCTTGGCTGGGTGCAGTTTTTCTTCCAGTGGCCCTTATTGCCACATGCGAAACAAACAACATCTTGTTCCCTTGCCTCCCCATTGATCTTCCGTTTATTGGAAGGCCTTGAAGAATCTTTGGGCTTAAAGATATTCACCTTTCCATTCCTTTTATTCACTATAAGGACAGAAGTCTTTTCACTCTTCATATCATTATCTAGTTTGCAGATAAGGATAAGAAGATCATATAGAGACTTCTCAGTGTTTTCCATGTTGAAATTAACAACAATGTTTGAGAAGCTCTGTGGGAGTGATGCAAGAATGATATTGGTACCCAGTTCTTCGGGAATTTTAAACCCTAGAACCTCTAAGCACTCAATGTAGCCAATGACCTTGACTACATGAGGCCCTACTTGGGCACCCTCTCCAAGCTTTCTCTGAAATAGAGCCTTGGATATCTCAAACCATTCCTATCTTTCTCTCTCCCGGTATAGACCACGGAGGTGCTCGAGCATTCTATAGGCATCCATGTCTTCATGGTACTTCATGAGCTCACTAGACATCAATGATAACATCAAACATTGAAATTTGAGAGAGTCGTTCAAATGTTGATCACAGACAAGGAAATCTCCATCACTCACCCCTGGGGTAGGAGAATCATGAAGTGAGGACTCCAGCATGTAAAACATTCATTCATGGCATAGGATAACCCAAAGGTGCCAAAACAATTCTTGAAATTTACTACTGGTGAGGATATTGTCTTAATACAGAATTGATCGCAGAGAAAATGTGTATGACGAGTTTGTCATTTCGATTCTACAAATTAAAAGAGATGATTTATCAGTACTTTTTGATTAAATTTTATGAAAAATAATAAATTAATTTATTAATTCTCACACAATTTTGTCAAGTCCCAAAGCCCCTCACCATTGAACTCAGAATGTCCTGTTTCTTTGACATTCTAGTGTCAAGGATCCATATTCCCCTTCGTATGACCCCTACAAGGGTTGGTCAAGCTATTTAAAGGTATTTAGGTAGGCAGGTCTTTGCCAACTATGAACTTACAGTTCGTTGATCTGTTGAGTGGACTCCCCAATCCTGAAATCCTGACCTGGATTCCCTCAACTCTTGCCTCTAATATTACACCCAGTCTAGAAAGGGCTACTATTCTTAATGTAATATGGTTATGTCAACCTGGAACCTTTCATAAGGGATTCCATTATAAAAGGAAGTGTCCTAATAAGGGTTGGTCAAACACATAGTTTTATTGAGTCTTGCCCTTAATCATGTAACAGAAGGCTTGGTCTGACTTAAGATGGTATTGAGGGATTTTAATCTTTTGTGCACAGTTTCTCATTATCACATGCTTGTTAATACTAAGTGATTCTTGATTAACTAAATAACCATGTTCCGATAATGTTTACTCATAGTCTGGTTCTTATTTTATTCCATCCTTTCATGCTTGTTCATTTTATTAACTATGTGATTGCGACAACACAAACATAATAAATAAACCATGCAATTTAGAAAGAAATAAAATAAGATGGCATGATCATGAGCTTCTATTGGTTAGCTTATCTATCTATTTATTATAAGCTAACCCTGACCTAGGGAAAACACCTTGAACCTGATGGTTCGTGTTTTGTAGCTCCCTCTTATCCACCTTTGTATCTTCTTGCGTTAGTTTCGCCTTGGCTTCGGGATTTTAACCATCTCCTATGGCTTGGGAGATCCTCCATTACATGGGTTTACATTAAATAAACCAAGGGCAGGCAGGCCCTACATTTTATTGGATTAAGGCTCGCAGATCAACAAATTTAAATTAAATAAATTTAAATGAAACCATACACATACAAAGGGTCCTTGGTCAAGCTCATGATCATCTATAGAATTCAACGACATTTACGCATATTTAGAGTTCAATTTATTTTAATCGTTCTTTCATTTAAGATAAGTCGTGCTCGAATTCAATTAATTACGATCTTATAATTGATCAATTATTTATCAGAAATTCCTTTCTGAATTTCCTTGATATTCTTCTGATCCTTATTCCTTGTTGGGGTCTTTGTACATCGGAAGAAACCTGGTGAAATTCCATTTCAATAATTTACATGACGTGTAGTTTATAATTACACAGCGTGTATTTTTTTCACCCTTTATCTAAAGTACATACTGGGGGCTTTGTCATGTTTTCTATACTTTGGAAATTTTGGAGTACACGGCATGTAGATATGTCATACACTTTATTTACTTCCTTGTTACATAGTAACCGGACTGGTGATCCCGTGTGCGTGGTACACAGCTTATCCTTATACACGATTTCACCTAGGCCGGAATGGAATACACGGCGTGTTGCTCAAACATACATGTTGTGTATTCTTATTTCCACACACTGTTCAATTCTGGTCAACATGGCGTGATTATTACTTAGGCGTATTCAATTCACACGTCATGGTTTGGAGGACCAGTGCTGGTTCATTGAACCAAAGTACAAGGCGTGTAGTTTTAATTACACGCCGTGTAATCCCGTTTTGTAGAGACATAAAGAGTGGCTCCTCTAGATGAGTTCCTTGTTTTTATTTTAAGCAAAAATTAAAATTAAAAGTCTGTTTCTATGATATGAATTGGGTAATGAAAGAGGAAGAATAGATCTCGTTTATTCAGAATTATATAATAATTTATTTCGAATTGAATCAAATATAAATACGTAAATTATCAACAGAAAACAAATAACTATAATCAACATTGTAACCTCTCTTTTATATCATTTGAAGGTTCCGGGCGCAGCAAAACCACGTGGGTGGATGTGCCCACTTTGATTTTTGTCATTAGAAATGATCAATCTGGGATCAATACGACGATAAACTCCAATCTCCACGGTTCGAATCACAGAAAAAGACAAAGAAGAAGGTTTATCCGGGAACCAAAAACAAGGATCATAACAGGTTGATTATAATTAATTTAATCAATTAAAAATAAATACATTTTGGGTGTTCTTTATTCATTTATGTTCTCAATCACGTTTTGATTTAATTCGTCATTGCGTCGAAAAATCCAAGTGTAGACTTCCTCTAGCGGTGATCCACATGCGTACGTCGTATCTTGGGACATCACCAAAGGAGTCTCTGGGTTCTAGCATGTAGAAACCTTTGCTTGTGTTGTCCACCATAGATCGTCTTGATTCGATGGAATAGGATCTATCTCTATCTTGAGAGAATTCTTGGAGGGAGAGGTTCTTTCGACCTTGAAATAATTCTCCTAAGTTGTTCTGCACAATGATTCTCTTGTGTGTTAGAAATGAGTTGGGTTTGTGAGGATATTTATAATTAGATTTGAGTTTGTAGTGTTATGACAATAAATAAACACGTTACGTGTTTTATTTATTTTATTGACTTTTATTTAAAACCCCGTGTCAAATAATTAATTCCTTGACATGTGACCATGCTGATTCTAATAAATATCATTTAAAATAATATTATATACTCAAATCCCAACTAGAAAAACTACACGGCTTGTATTAATAAATACACAGCGTGTACTTGTTTTTCATGAAAAACTACACGGAGTGTATTAATTAATACATGGCATGTATACCTTGTTTTTCATTTCCATCTTCCTCCATTATTAATATGATTTAGGCTTCCTTGAATAATTATTAAACCACGTACGGGAATAATCTTTATTCTACTTGAGATACTTGAATACACTTAGTGTGTGACCCTCTAGGACTCTTTCTCATTGGAATTAGAAGAGCTTTCCAAATGTCCAATATTACTTTCTAGAAATGGGTAAAGGCACCCAAGAGAAAGAAGTTGGCGTCGCATTGACGTATCACCTCATAAGAATGCATACTATGTAATTTAATCCCATTTTCTCGATATATTATCAAGCAGGTTTCATGGCTGTGTCATAAACCTATATGCTTAATTTTTCATTCTTTAAATACCTAAAATAAAATTTTCGTTCACACGATGGCCATAGAATTTAATGTCACAGTTCTATTTCAATCAAAGGGCCAAGATATCAACTTCAATAAATGGAAGGGACAAATCATTCCTCGATATATCAATTGACAACATGTCACTCGTGATGCACCCAACGTACCCTACATCCAACCAACTATCTGCGTGATGGTTTTTGTCAGTAAATCTACGGGTGTGAGTCATTACATGAGTTAATGATAATCTTCTGGTCTAAGGACCATTACACAAGATTGTAGATAGCAATGTCTGATGACACCAAGACATACAGAATTGCTACTGGCGGGTCTGTTCTCATAATCTCCCATCTTGGAGATTACCAAGTGTGAACTCCACGAGAGAGAGTCTCATCTTATTACGAGTACTCGCATGTGACAGTCTTCATACTATGTGTCTTATCATAGTATTTCATCCAATCGCAGAACATTATTTAAGAATATTTTTATAGAATTTCAAGGTTCTCATCATAGAGAGGATCTTCTATGAACTTATTAAAGCACCAAATATTCCTGGACATTATTATATTATATTCATGCTGAAAAATGAAGAATATAATAAGTGAAAATTCATGTAATCAAAGTACAAAATAGTTGGTTCTTAGGACACCACCCCTTATAGTTGAAATAATGTGTTTTATGCAAAAAATATTTATGTGTCATCTGATATTGTGAAGGAGTTCATAGATGTAGGTATTAATATTGGATACGGTCCCTATATTAATTCTTTTTCTATTAGATGGGATGATCAAATTCTATTTGTCAATAACATGGATCAAAAGCATGAAATTTTATGTCTTTTTTTGTCTATGTCGTTTTTTCAAGAATAAATTTCAACACGTCATTTAGTTACCTTAATCTTATCCTTAAATAGTTAACATTATTATTTTAATATTTTACATTTCTAATTCATTATTCTTGGTTCAATGATTTACTATTAATTTTATCTTCCTCTTATTTATTGTAGTTTGTTTCAAAACGGTATATCCTCCTCACTATGATACAAAAAATCTCACTACTATTTGGATGTCTTCTGCATATGTTGATGTGCATGATATGTCATGTAGCGATTTGGATACTTAACAGGAGGGAGTATCGGAATATAGATTATCCAAATCATTAATAAAGGAGGTAATTTTCTATTTATGTTTTTTTGGAATAATAGATATGTTATTTGGATTTCTATTTTTTTGGTAATGAAATTTTTTTATGATAAGAAAACCATTTATAATGTGGAGACCTTGATTAATTAGGGGGGATATTTTTGTTAATTCTATATTAACATTATAGTATTGATTTAATTCCACATCTGGTGATTCATAATTTTATGTTACCTTTTATGTATATTTTACCCATGGGTTAGTATACAACGTGATGAGTATTCCTACATCATTTTTTTACATATAGATATATGTTGACCAGTATTTTTATGGAAAGCTATATATTTATTATAAGACCCCAGACATAAACCTTACATAATATAGAATTAAATGAGTAATTCACATTGAGGATCTTTTCAAGTTTATGGTTTTAGAGAATTAGGACAAAACTATTACATCTCAAAAGATTACAAAGTAGTCGCTTCTATGAAATTTCCATAAAATAAAAACTCTTAAAAAGAAACATGTATAGTTCCATGTTTTAGGTAGCATGACTTTCCCTTGATCCCATCCTTGACCCTATTCCACGCTAAGTCCTATGAAATCATTTCAAAAACGTGGGATGAGCATAAGAAGATCAGTAAGGGATACACAAAGAATGAAAACTGTTAGTTTTTTAAAACAACAAGTAAACCATGAATATTTTATCAATGTAATACTTTTCACCTTCATGATGTAGTAAAAACTCTTCACTGAAAAAAAAGTATCATTACTTACCTTTTTGTAACCAAAGGATTACCATAAAACCCATATAAAGAACACATAACATATATAAAGGTTACTTGGGACACAAACATACTTAAGTGGAATAACCATACAGTCTACTTCCACACATATCACTTAATGGAATAGCCATATGGCCAATTTCCATACATACTTAATGGAATAGCCATACGGCCGACTTCCATACCCAATGCATTGGAGGTTATAACGTAACCACCGGTCCTGGTATTCACGAAACCACCCTTCATATGGTTTATAACGTAACCACCCGTTAAAATTTCCAAGTACCAATATAAAATCATAAAACATAAAACCAATATAAATTAATGATAACATTTCCACATCACAATATATCATAATAGAATCCTTTATCAAAACCATTTTCAAAACCATTTAAAACATTTAATAAAGAGATTTTTGAATCAAAGTGTCCCATACCACCTTGAAGCTTAAAATTTTAAACCATTAATATATATATAAATAAATCCTTAAAACCATTTTTAAAACATGGATATTAATAAGAACAAATAATTAAAACATTTAAAACGACATTTTGGTAAAAGGGGTTTTACCAAAATTAGAGACACTTGAATAAAATAATTGGGGAATAACATTTAGTCAGAACTTTATAAGATCATGAGAATAAATGGATTCATGATATAATATTCCAAAGGACAGTATATACACCATATAAGAGTGAATTGGTGCATAACAACAATGAACCCTCAATAGAAATGTCAGATGTGATGAAATCCCTTATAAGGAAGGTATCCTTAAATTAAGGAAAAATAAATCTCAAAAATATGTGTGACAAATATAAATACACCCAATATAAGTGGATATTAAGTTTAAAACAATAAAAGTTAATTCACACATATTCAATGGATGACATATTCAATGACTACATGTTGAGCCCAAAGAAATCGAAATTGGGTTAAAAAGTTTCCTTGACAGCCTAACGACATCACATAAAAATGAGTTGATGAGAGATAAAAAGTGTATCTCATCACATGGACATAAAATTTACATCAATAAAGATATATGAGAACATATCCAAACATAAAAATATGTAAATTAAAAGTCCCAACAAAAGAAGTCTTTTAAAAAAAGAGGAGTGTGAAAGGTTCCCTTACCGACTTGGGTATCATTCAAAACATACACCCCATGAAAGAAGGACAATAGATAATTGATGTAAATACTCATAAACGATATTATATTACACAAAAAGTAGAATAATGGGCAGTACATACACCACTCAATGGAATTTGTGGCAAATGTAGCATAAATCTCACGGGAATAAAAGTGAGCTGAAAAATCCCTTACGAAAACTCGGTAGCCTAACGGCGCCACATAAAACTTCCGAATATGGATTGATGAAATCATATAGGGTATCTCATCACATTACAATAAAATTTACAGCAAGAGGAATATAAAATAACATCCCCCAACATTACAAAGAGGAGCCTAAAAGAAGTGACATAAAGGAGAGAACTTAAAAAGAAAGAGAGAGGTTAGATCTCTTACGAAAGATCAGCAGCCTAACGGCGCCACTCAAAACTTCCAAAATGGATTGATGAGAGAGAATAGGGTCTCTCATCACATGAACATAAAAATTACAGTAGGATTAATATAAAAGATCATCCCAATCATAAGAAATATGAGCTAAAAATAATTGACATAAAAGAGTGTACTTAAAAAGAAAAAGAGGTGTAGGATCCCTTACCTCAGGTCCGACTTGACTCGATCGTTCATTAACGTCCTGAATAATAAAATTGAGTTAATTTCTACTTGATTAAGAACCTTTTTAAAGCTTATTATTCCTTTTATATCACTTATTTCAATTTTATAAACACTATGTAATCATTAAGTTAATAATGATTGTTTTGACGATATTTGGTTCTTAAGTCGAAAGTGGACTTCATACAATTATATGTTGTTCGTGTGGTCAAAGGTTCTTTATATCCAAAATGACATTCCTGATTTGTATATCATATATATCATATATATCCAGCATATACATGTATTTATAAAATCACATAATCATTTAGAGGAAAGAAATGAAATGCACCGTTTATGGAGATGGTAAGCCGTACCTACGCATGAACGCTACTTTCATTTCTATGTCGTATTAATGGTATTAAAACTATATGAGATGTATGTATATTTTAATTCCAGAATTATATTAATCATTTAGATGTATCATACATCATATATATCCATTATATACATGTACTTATAATAGTACATTACATTTGGGGATAAGAAATGAAATGCACCGTTCATGGAGACGGTAAGCCGTACGTACGCATGAACGCTACATTCATTTCTATCTCATACTTAAATGGAAAGAAATAATAATGATATAGAGGTAAATAATAATTCCAGTATAACATCATATATAATAACATTAAATACATCCTTTATACGTCCCACGTATGGCATTAACGAATCACATCACTTTGAGGGGGCGGTAGTCCGCACTTCCTAAAATGAAGATATCGCGTATACCCATAATGGAAGCCATAAAGGTAAGACACAAATGAAAAATACAGATGCATAAGTAAAACATAAACATATTATATATCATATATAAAAATAGTGACATCATAATGGCCACCTTTGAAGGTGTTAAATGAGTATTGAACAATCATCGTTTCGGGAGGCAGAATTTCGCCATCCACAAAAATCGTATGTTCTTTAACCATTTGATGTAGTTGTGTGAGAGTATAGCTCGAATAAATCTTATAACAACATACTAGTATATTGAATATACTGGTGTTGTTACTAAAGAAGTAAATAAAAAGAGTATAGGGTGTTTGAGAAGCAAAATAAAACAAATAAACCTGAGAGAATGAATTACCTTTAAAAGTGTAAATCCTTTTGATTTGAGCCTAAAGGCTTCATTTGAAAGGCTTCTGCCCAAAGGGAATCCTCTAGGATGAGGATAGGGATGTGTAGAGAGTAAATGGGCAGGGGATGGCCGAGAAAAAGGCTTGATGAGTGTGTGAAATGAGGTAGAGGTGAGGGCCTTTTATAAGAGGAGAGGAGGGGTACTTTTGGAAAGTAAGAAATATTACTTTATTTGAAAATGTGTTTCGGTTTTAAAAGGTCCGAAATTGATATAATTCGTGGATAAGGTGATAAGGGTTCGAAATCCACCCATATAATAAGTTTTGTACATGTGTAGGTCATATAGTTTACATTATCTTCTCATTTTATTTAAATCGTCAAATAATGATGTCATCGCTGCATCATTATGATATCATAAATAATTTAATTTATTTAAGGTCTAAAAATTATAAAAAAATACTATGATGTAGTAAATCTTTTTATCTTTCCAATTACTATTTATAATCAAAAATATTATCTTTATAACCCTATGTAAAAATTGTTTTAGTAAAACATATCATGTTTCTGTCATTTTTACTTTTACATTAAATAAAAATATATTATTGTCATTTCCCAACTAAAGTGGCTCCATGGGGTCCCCAAGTTGACCCATGGCTTGTCTTGGTCGGTCATTACACATCCAATGAGGTTAGGACATGTGTAAAGTTCATTTCATATTATTAAAACATTATTTTTACCTTAAACTACACTAATTACCTTTAATCGCGATTAATGAAAAAACGTTACTATTCACCAAAAAATTATTTTCATCCCATTGAACCACATTTTACATACTAATGACAACCATGTATGTCGGATTTTCAAAATTCAATACACATTAGTGGTAATCTTTCATTTAATTGAAAAATCGGTTTTCTTGATTACCACTTAGTGGTTTCACTATTCATCAAAAATTGGAGTTTTTCAGAAAAATACCAAAACTTCACCCTAAGCTATATTTGATATTCCGAATTCAAAAATGAAGTCCGTTTTACATAATTAAAAACATATTAGTCAGATTAATTAATTTAATAACTAATTCCTGCTGTCAGAGAAAATAGCGTGTTTTTATAAAACAATAAGTATCAAAAGATTGACACTAGTTTAAGTCTGATTTCAAAGTGAAATTAATTCCAACAACCAATATTGGATTTAATGGTAAAAATATATTCTAATTTCACTTTAAAACCAATTCAAAAGATAATCTAATCATATAAATAAATTAGATTAAAAAGAGGTTTTGAATTAAAATACAGCATTTTACACTATTCATTAAAAAAATGAACTTTAACGGAAAGATACCAAAAATTTACACAAAGTAAATTTTGATGTCCCGATTCTTAATAAAAGTTTTATTTGGTCCAAAATAATGTTTAAGAGTGAACAAAACTATATTTAATGATGGTTCAGCATCAAAAGGTGATATGTGAACCTTTAGTGAAAACTAGGGCATATACGCCTAAAATTGAATTCTTTCCATATTTTAAGCCTTTATCTTTTATTGGATAAATGTAAAAACATTTAAAAAACATATATAATCATATTTTAGTTATTTCTATCCATTTCCGCCAATACAACGGCTACATGTTAACTACCATTTAAAATAATATTATTTTATTATTAGAGTGCAACGTAAGATTCCCAAGAAACTCATTGTTGCGTGTTGGGTACGCCATCGAGCATAGCCTCCCCTTTAAAGTCATATTAATATTTTATTCACAAATGTGGATAAATATAAAAATGTCATATTCTTTATTTACCTGGGGTGTTACATCCTTCCCCCCTTTTGGGAATTGCGTCCTCCCAATTTTAAAATTGTGCTTGGAAACATCCTTGAAAGTCCCACATCGGAACAAGAGTCGGTAAAACAATCTCATTAAAATAAAGAAAGATAAGTACAGAGGTCACCCGAGTTAACCCATACTAGGACTCCATGTAGGAAAACATGGAAATGGAGGAGAAAACATAGGGTCATGTTCTAATGGAGAGTGATAGAAAACATGTTTAGGAGAAAGTTAACCACGAGAAAATCACAAACTTTTGAGGGGTTAAACGGTATTCGATTCCCCAGTAGGAAAAGTAAATAGACAACATTTTTGTTTTAAGATACTATTTATTGGGGAATTTATTCATAAGGAAACATAATCACTTATCATGTTGACTTTCAACTTTTATTAGATTCCTTACACAAACTCATATTTTCTCCAAAAGGTGAGTATTTAAGAAGACTTGTTCACATTAAGAGTACTATAATCAACTTTTAGAGAATCACCTAATCCACAAAAGGGAACTATATACTTCCCATGTCTTTAGACTTTAACCAAAACCAAAACCAAAAAGTCTAGTACAAGATCAGATAATCCAGAAAAGGATAACCCTTTATAAAAAGAAAATCTATTCTTAACCTCCAAAATTTGTCCAACAAAACCCAAAGTTCAACGAGGACCATTAGATAAACAATTTGTCCATAAAATTCTTCAAAGTAAACCAATCTAATAATTAAACCCAAATATTTTAAGGATTTAGTCACATAGTCTTCCAAGTTAAATCGTAACATTTATCTCCAAACAACATCAGTTGCTTCTAAAGTCTCGTATTGAAAAGTAATTAACCTAATCACAAATCCTCCATGATAGGTTAATCATTTTCATAAATAACCCAAAATCAGCTTATTCTTAATTCATAAAATCGTATAACTAAAAAGAATCAGTCAAACTAACCAGGGACTTCACATAGTCCAGTGGTTGGCGATAAATACCAGTCGCACTTTGGTTGTGGGTTCGATTCCCGCAGCTTTGTCCGACGCGACGGGTTTCCACACGGTCTGCGTGTTTTCCTTTTTCCAAAACTATATAATTCTTAAAACATCCCCCAAAACGAGATAAAATCTTCAAAAATGATCATAACATATTTTAACATCAAGTTTATCTCATTCCTTTCATTTTCCATCATATCATAGTGTAACCCATAATTACCTAAAAAGTAAGGATCATATAAACCCTAATGGTTACCTAAATAATTATTACCTGAATTACCACATCGAGTTGTCCATCTCGTACATGATGCATTAGAGAACTCACCAAGGTTGAAGTGGTTGATCATGAATCCTTGATATTTGGTTTAGAACAACCACGAGTTTCCTCATTGAATCCTCCATTTTATCTAGTATCTTAATCAGAGAACCACCACAGTTTCCTTCAAACCTGTTGTCTCTTTGGTGCATGCTAGATCCATCCATTCACTAAAAATAGCAATGTCAGTGTGATTATATCAACAAAACCATCATGTACTAATGAGGAAGGTAAACACTAAGATACACTTACTCATTCACTTTCTCTAAAACTAGGACTCTTTCTGAAATCCTAACCATTATGGTAATGTCACTTATTCTTAAAGAATACCCTAACCTCTAAAGTTATCTAAACCGACCTTTGATACCAACTATAAGGCCACATCCTTAAACCTTACTTAATATTGAATTAAATGAGTATTTCACATTGAGGATCTTTTCAGGTTTAGAGTTTTAGAGAATTAGGACATAACTATTACATCTCAAAAGATTACAAAGTAGTCGCTTCTACTAAATTTACATAAAATAAAAACTCTTAAAAAGAAACATGTATAGTTCCATGTTTTAGGTAGCATGACTTTCCCTTGATCCCATCCTTGACCCTATTCCACGCTAAGTCCTGTGAAAACATTTCAAAAACTTGGGATGAGCATAAGAAGCTCAGTAAGGGATACACAAAGAATGAAAACTGTTAGTTTTTCAAAACAACAAGTAAACCATGAATATTTTATCAATGTAATACTTTTCACCATCATGAAGTAGTAAAAACTCTTCACTGGAAAAAAAGTATCATGACTTACCTTTTTGTAACCAAATGATTACCATAAAACCCATATAAAGAACACAAAACATATATAAAGGTAACTTGGGACAGAAACATACTTAAGTGGAATAACCATACGGTCGACTTCCACATATATCACTTAATGGGATAGCCATATGGCCAATTTGCATACATACTTAATGGAATAGCCATACGACCGACTTCCATACCCAATGCATTGGAGGTTATAACGTAACCACCCGTTAAAATTTCCAAGTACCAATATAAAATCATAAAACATAAAACCAATATAAATTAATGATAACATTTCCACATCACAATATATCATAATATAATCCTTTATCAAAACCATTTTCAAAACCATTTAAAACATTTAATAAAGAGATTTTTGAATCAAAGTGTCCCATACCACCTTGAAGCTTAAATTTTAAACCATTAATATCCATATAAATAAATCCTTAAAACCATTTTGAAAACATGGATATTAATAAGAACATATAATTAAAACATTTAAAATGACATTTTGGTTAAAGGGGTTTTGCCAAAATTAGAGACACTTGAATACAAGAATTGAAGAATAACATTTAGTCAGAACTTTATAATATCATGAGAATAAATGGATTCATGATATAATACTCCAAAGGACAGTATATAAACCATATAAGAGTGAATTGGTGCATAACAACAATGAACCCTCAATAGAAATGTCAGATGTGATGAAATCCCTTATAAAGAAGGTATCCTTAAATTAAGGACAAATAAATCTCAAAAATATGTGTGAAAAATATAAATACATCCAATATAAGTGGATATTAAGTGTAAAAAAATAAACGGTCATTCACACATATTCAATGGATGACATATTTAATGACTACATGTTGAGCCCAAAGAAATCGAAATTGGGTTAAAAAGTTCCCTTGACAGCCTAACGGCATCACATCAAAATGAGTTGATGAGAGATAAAAAGTGTATCTCATCACTTGGACATAAAATTTACATCAATAAGGATATATGAGAACATATCCCAACATAACAATATGTAAATTAAAAGACCCAACAGAAGAAGTCTTTAAAAAAAAGAGGAGGGTGAAAGGTTCCCTTACCGACTTGGGTATCTTTCAAAACATACACCCCATGAAAGGAGGAAAATAGATCATTGATGTAAATACTCATAAACGAAATTATATTACACAAAAAGTAGAATAATGGGCAGTAAATACACCACTCAATGGAATTTGTGGAAAATGTAGCATAAATCTCACGGGAATAAAAGTGAGATGAAAAATCCCTTACGAAAACTCGGCAGCCTAACGGCGCCACATAAAACTTCCGAATATGGATTTATGAGATCAAATAGGGTATCTCATCACATTACAATAAAATTTACAGCAATAGGAATATAAAAGAACATCCCCCAACATTACAAAGAGGAGCCTAAAAGATGTGACATAAAGGAGAGTACTTATAAATAAAGAGAGAGGTTAGATCTCTTACGAAAATTCGGCAGCCTAACGGTGCCACTCAAAACTTCCAAAATGGATTGATGAGAGAGAATAGGGTCTCTCATCACATGAACATAAAAATTACAGTAGGAGTAATATAAAAGAACATCCCAATCATAATAAATATGAGCTTAAAATAAATGACATAAAAGAGTGTACTTAAAAAGAAAGAGAGGTGTAGGATCCCTTACCTCGGGTCCGACTTGACTCGATCGTTCTTTAACGTCCTGAATAATAAACTTGAGTTAATTTATACTTGATTAAGAACCTTTTTCAATCTTACTATTACTTTTATATCACTTATTTCCATGTCATAAACATTATGTAATCATTAAGTTAATAATGATTGTTTTGACGATATTTGATTCTTAAGTCGAAAGTGGACTTCATACAATTACATGTTTTTCATGTGGTCAAAGGTTCTTTATATCCAAAATGAAATTCCTGATTTGGATATCATATATATCATATATATCCAGCATATACATGTATTTATAAAATCACATAATCATTTAGAGGAAAGAAATGAAGTGCACCGTTCATGGAGATGGTAAGCTGTACGTACGCATGAACGCTATTTTCATTTCTATGTCGTATTAATGGAATTAAAACTATATGAGAGGTATGTATATTTTAATTCCAGAATTATATTAATCATTTAGATGTATCATACATCATATATATCCATTATATACATGTACTTATAATAGTACATTACATTTGTGGATAAGAAATGAAATGCACCGTTCATGGAGACGGTAAGCCGTACGTACGCATGAATGCTACTTTCATTTCTATCTCATACTTTAATGGAAATAAATAATAATGATATAGAGGTAAATAATAATTCCAGTATAACATCATATATAATAACATTAAATCCATCCTTTATACGTCCAACGTATGGCATTAACGAATCACATCACTTTGAGGGGGCGGTAGTCCGGACTTCCTAAAATGAAGATATCGTGTATAACCATATTGTAAGCCATAAAGGTAAGACAAAAATGAAAACTACAGAAGCATAAGTAAAACATAAACATATTATATATCATATATAAAAATAGTGACATCATAATGGCCACCTTTGAAGGTGTTAAATGAGTATTGAACAATCATCGTTTCGGGAGGTAGAATTTCTCCATCCACGAAAACCGTTTGTTCTTTAACCATTTGATGTAGTTGTGTGGGAGTGTAGCTCGAATAAATCTTATAACAACATCCTAGTATATTGAAGATACTGGTTTTGTTACAAAAGAAGTAAATAAAAAGAGTTTAGGGGGTTGGAGAAGCAAAATAAAACAAATGAACATGAGAGAATGAATTACCTTTAAAAGTGTAACTCCTTTTGATTTGAGCCTAAAGGCTTCATTTGAAAGGATTATGCCCAAAGGGAATCCTCTAGGATGAGGAGAGGGATTTTGAGAGAGTAAATGGGCAGGGGTTGTCCGAGCCAAAGGCTTGAGGAGTGTGTGAAATGAGGTAGAGGTGGAGGCCTTTTATAAGAGAAGAGGAGGGGCACTTTTGGAAAGTAAGAAATATTACTTTATTTGAAAATGTGTTTCGGTTTTAAAAGGTCCCACATTGATATAATTAGTGGATAAGGTGATAAGGGTTCTAAATCCACCCATCCAATAAGTTTTGGACATGTTTAGGTCATTGAGTTTACATTATCTTCTCATTTTATTTAAATCGTCAGATAATGATGTCATCACTGCATCATTATGATGTCATAAGTAATTTAATTTATTTAAGGTCTAAAAATTATTAAAAAAATACTATGATGTAGGAAATATTTTTATATTTCCAATTACTATTTATAATCAAAAATATGATCTTTATAACCCCATGTACAAATTGTTTTAGTAAAACATATCATGTTTCTGTCATTTTTACTTTTACATTTAATAAAAATGTATTAATGTCATTTCCCAACTAAAGTGGCTCCATGGGGTCCCCATGTTGACCCATGGTTTGTCTTGGTCGGCCATTACACATCAAATGAGGTTAGGACATGTGTAAAGTTCATTTCATATTATTAAAACATTATTTTTTCCTTAAACAACACTAATTACCTCTAATCGCGATTAATGAAAAAAAAGTTACTATTCACCAAAAAATTATTTTCATCCCATTGAACCACATTTTACATACTAATGAAAACCATGTATGTCGGATTTTCAAAATTCAATACACATTAGTGGTAATCTTTCATTTAACTGAAAAATCAGTTTGCTTGATTACCACTTAGTGGTTTCACTATTCATCAAAAATTGGTGTTTTTCAGAAAAATACAAAAACATCACCCTAAGCTATATTTGATATTCCGAATTAAAAAATGAAGTCAGTTTTACATAATTCAAAACATATTAGTCACAATAATTAATTTAATAATTAATTCCCACTGTCAGAGCAAATAGCGTGTTTTTATAAAACAATAAGTATCAAAAGATTGACACTAGTTTAAGTCTGATTTCAAAGTGAAATTAATTCCAATGACCACTATTGGATTTAATGGTAAAAATATATTCTAATTTCACTTTAAAACCAATTCAAAAGATAATCTAATCATATAAATAAATTAGATTAAAAAGTGGTTTTGAATTAAAATACAACATTTTACACTATTCATTAAAAAAATGAACTTTATCGGAAAGATACCAAAAATTTACAAAAAGTAAATTTTTATGTCCCAATTCTTAATATGAGTTTTATTTGTTCCAAAAGAATGTTTAAAAGTAAACAAAACTATATTTAATGATGGTTCAACATAAAAAGGTGATAAGTGAACCTTTAGTGAAAACTAGGGCATATACGCCTAAAATTGAATTCTTTCCGTATTTTAAGCCTTTATCTTTTATTGGATAAATGTAAAAACATTTAAAAAACATATATAATCATATTTTAGTTATTTCTATCCATTCCCGCCAACACAACGGCTACATGTTAACTACCATTTAAAATAATATTATTTTATTATTAGAGTGCAACGTAAGATTCCCAAGAAACTCATTGTTGTGTGTTGGGTACGCCATCAAGCATAGAGTCCCCTTTAAAGTCATATTAATATTTTATTCACAAATATGGATAAATATAAAAATGTCATATTCTTTATTTACCTGGTGTGTTACATTTATTACCTCTACCATAATTAAAATTCTAACATATGAATATAAATATTCTATTTTATATGATTGAAATGAAATGCATGAACAATTATGTTATTTAAATTTTGTTTTTAATCCACATACAATGTAACCATGATCAAATTAATTTATTAGGGTTTTTTATATTTCGAGGTAGACTATGTAGTGAGTTTTTTTTTTGATGATTTATTCTAATAATTTTATGTAAAATACCTCATTGTAGTTGTTCTGTTCAATGTAATAATTGTGTTAATCAATACACTTCGAACACAAATGATCCAATATATAATCATAATTCCTGATATGTGAAATATGGTTAGCTTCATTAAAGCATCATCAATGCCAAAAAAGTCTATGGAGAAAGAGATTGACCATACCATACCATTGAGGTAATATCATAACTTAAATTTGTAGTGACATTATCCACATAATTTCACTTGGAAATGATTCATTCATGACACTATGTTATGGATTAAGTTTGTTCATATGTTCATTGTGATCCTCAAGACAACCCTATATAAGAGGGTTATGATGGCTACCAATATTCTATGAGGACTATGTATGATCTAGTATGATATTCCGGATCTAGTAGAGTATTAAAAAGACCTATAATTGAAGGATTATGGATTGAATTTCCAATTACACTCGTATCCTACGATTTTTATGGATGCAAGAGATCATTATTTAACTCCATTTATGATAGGGGTCATTTTAGTGATATATTATGTTTGAAAATTAGCTACCTTGAATATAATTTTTCTTCCCTTGGTAGCTGATGAGATACCATCAGAGAATATTTTTTAATATGGTCATAAAAATGATATAACTTCTTAGTTGATCATATATAACCTGAGTAACATCATAGATATAATGATTCATTCTCCCATTAAAAAGTGAAATTTAGGGTTTCACTATTTGAAATATAGGATGTATCAACTAATTGATTAGATAACCCTTTTTCTATATGAAACCATTTTTTCATAGTGAGTTACCATTAAAGATGAGGATAATTGTTGAAACACAGTTATTGGAATCCATTATTGGACAGAGACCCCATATACTATTATATATATGTTAGGGTTGAATATAATTTCCCATCATGTCCTCATTCTATTATTGAGTGTGACTCTTGAGGATGTATGGCGCATCATCAAAGGTTTTATTGGGGGCCATAACATTTGATTAGTAGAATGTGATTAGAATATAATGGAATGTTTTGGAAGAATAGAACTAATCCTCTCGAGTGATGATGTTGGAGTTTCCCTAAAGCAACCTAATATATTCATTAATAGTAATTACATCCTTTTAATATGAACATTCTTTATACTATAAAAACACACAAATTAGTGTCATAATTTTATAGTTCCTTTAGAAAAATAAATCAATGACAACTTGTTCATTTGTTAACAATATCATCCCCCCACCATGTTCTTATGTACTATAATCATTACTAGAAAACTTTTGTATAAAACATTAATTCATAATATGAGAAATGAAAAAAATGGGAGTGCATAGATTTTCATTACGAGCCAGGAATGGAGATACATATTCATAAAATGATCATAAATTTATGATAACATGAAAATTACACACAAAAACCATTCCATAAATATAAAATATATAAAAATGAATCATGGAATAAATAATTTTATTTCGTAATAAATGAATTTTAATGAAGTAAAATATCATGACCCATGAGAAAAAAATAATAAAATAAGACAATGAATTTTGGAATATGCATATGGATTGAAAATAATTATTATGGTATTCAAGCCTCACTGTAAAAACTATCACATTTGAACAAGATAACATTCAAGACCTCATAGTTGCCACAATTCACTCCTAATTACATATTAGTTGACAATGTCCCATACTAATTCGAGTTCACTACCAATTCCTATCGTATATATCTTGTGAGATATAAATCATTATCCATTGTATTATGTTTAGATATTTGTCCTCCTTTTCTTAGAATCAATATCATACATATGTGTTCCACAATATCAAAAAAAATTAACCATATCATATCCAATTAAAATAAATGGGTTTCAAAAAAAATTCAACATACAATAAAATGTGGAAAATGTAAAGTTATGAATATCATTTAAACTTTTCATAATATTAGAAACATTTAATAGAATAAAATTTTGCAATATTTATTTTCAGAGTGTAACCCATTTTAGATAATCGCGATTTATAAAAATCATGAAATTATAAACATAAACCATTCATAAAAAGAATAATTAGGTTATACTTGGATGATATATCCATTAATTGATATGGTTCATCAAAAATGTGATATTATATGGATAAACCAATTTAATAATCATTTAATAAATTTTATAATTAAAGTTAATTTCATTATTCAAAATAAATTTTTAAAACATAAAATAATAATTGGTCATTAATAATATTATTTTAGAATAACCAATTATACTTATAAATCATTATTTATAAAAATTATTTCTTTATGATGGTGTAAAACATTGGTTATGTTGTTCATGTTAAAAGAAATAACAAATTTATTTTTTTGTTAAAATCATATTTGTAATTATTTGTAAAAAATCCAAAAACAATAATTTTATTTTGGAAGAAGTCAATCATGGGTAAAACTTTATTTAATAAATAATTGGGATTATTTCAAAAATAATTTTGAAATTATTTTTAGAAATCATTGGTATGAAATAAATTTGGGATTTCGACATATGGAAATAATAAATATGATTTTTTATAAATATTATAATTTTGAACAGATAAGTACATAATGATATGAAAATGAAGGAAAAAAATGATTTCTAGTGAAATAAAAAGAGAAAACAATGATTAGTTTCTTGTGATACTGATAATAAGATATCACAACTTGACAAATAATAATAAAGGGTCTATATAAATTATGATATTGTTTCATAAATAACTTAATATTTGGTAAATTTGGTAACATGAACACCATAAAATAACAAAAATCAAATGGATATATAAATTAAACAATATTTTTTATAATAAAAAAATATAAATTCATCGTAAGTGTATACAACACATCATTGAAACTAAGGGTGAATATGTTATATGTCTCATTGAAAATTAAATTCAGATAGAAATCACATACAATAAGTCCTATGTTATTACATTTATGTTCAACACATCAATATATTAAATTTACATTTATGATAAATATATTATAAAACAATAGTAAAATATTTCATAATATATATTATTTCTATACGACATTTTATTATTTTTTATTAAAATTATCAGGTTAAATTCACATTATATAAAATTACAACGTTTTTCATTGTGTATGTTATGATAGTTTAGTTTTTATCTTGTTAAAATGATAATGTAAAAATAATATACATAATGATAAAATGATATAAATATCATATGTACTTAGTATAGTGTTTTTTATAGTAACCATTAATATTTAGATATAGATTATTAAATACATAGATCATTGTGTCTATTTTCCTAAAGGATAGAATAAAATAAATATAAATAATATACTATTATTTACAAATAATTTTTGTTTCATATATATATCATATATTAATTAAAAAATATCTACATTAACTAGAATTTTTGTAAGAATATCATCGCTACATAAGGTTGTAGTCTGTCGAACACACAATTAACCATATCGTATTCCTAAAGAATTTAATGTAAAAATATAAATGTGATATAATATTTTTAGACTTATTTTCATTTCAAAAATATAATATATATTAATATAATTATTAAATATATTTCTCCATGATATGTGTTGATATAAAATTAATTTCATTGGTTTTTGAGGCAGTAGAACCCCATAAACATGAATAGTGATTTAATATCCCATAATAAAGAAAAAGAGATAGTTTTAGTTCAATTATATGACCTGAAATCATATAAACATATGTATCAACTATTTAAATTATAAAATAATTTTTTAATAGAAGTTATTAAGGTTGAGGAAGAAATAATATTAAAAATGCACGTCTAAGAACCCTACCACTTCATTAGGTAACCTTATTATGGGTAAACTAAATTCCTTCCCAGGTTATCACAATGAAAAAAAGGAAGTATTCATGGATGTTAGGATATAATTAAAGGACTTATTGGAGAAGGTGTTGACTTCATCAATGTGTTTTGGAAGAGTTAAGAGGAGTGGATAATGGGTTATCTTTTATTAATAAGTTGAGTGGAAGACATGTAATTTTTTCAAAATAATATGGTGTACCAACATTCTACTAATTAAAACTATACCAAATATATAAATATTTAGGTAAATTAATTTAAATGTTTAATATATTTATATTAAATTTATTATAGACATTTTTTCATTCTTTTTTAGCCATTATATTTTTCAGCTATCTAATGGTAAGCCAATATTTATCTAAATAATTGAAAATAAATTATATTCTGTGCAATTCACAATGGTAGAAAAATCGCATGAACATATGTTATTATATAAATAATTTTTATTATAAATATCAAACACATTTTTACGAATTCCATTCATATAAGTGGAAATTTTCAATTTAAAACTTATCTCCTAGATGTGATGTGAATGGAGACCTCCAATGTTAAAACGTTATAATGATTATTTTTCATACAATATATATTCCAATGAACTAAATAGTATTGATTGATATTTAATTGGGGTATTATAACTTTTATGTAATTTTTTGATTAAAAAATTTGTAATTTTTTAACAAAAATTCATTTAATAATAACACCCATTATTTTGCACTCTTATTTGAAAAATGAATATTTTTAGAAAATACAATAAAAACACTAAAATATTTTTTCCATTATGATTTTCCAAATTATATTTATTTTATAAAATTTACTTTATTAAAGTGTAAAAAATATAACTATTTAAAATTACATTTTTATTTAAATAATATTATATTTTAAACATATAAAATATTTTCTAAAATGTATGACCCTTTTAATCAAAATGTACTCATTATGCACCATAATTATAAGTAATTTTTTTACAAAAAAATATTACAATTTTTAAATATAATATTAATGGTTTATTAATAATGGTCACATTTAAATAATAATAATATTATTATATCATGGTTTATTAAAACTTTTTGGTTCATGTGACAGATGAAATCAATGAAAATTAATTTATTTAAAATTAATATTAATTCAAAACCACTCAATGCGTTACATTATAGCCCACATAAAATTATATTCTCCATTGAAAATAATTACTCTCAAACAAAAAACATGTATAATTATACCTCATTATTTATTTATCTTCCCTTATAAAATCATCAAAATGGTTGTTTTCTCTAATAACATTGACCATTTGAGTGGTTATATTCAACGAATATTATATATATGATCAAAAATAGCATTATTTATTACATATTAGTAATATAATTCTCACTTGTAATGACCATTGAGTAGAGACATGTTATGGGTAAGGTATGTACATACTCAAAAGATATACATGGAAAATATCATAATCTTAGTATATGTTTGTGGGAAGATCGAACTGATATGATAACATCCCAAAACAATAAATAATTTAAAATGGGATAAAATTACTAGATCTTATATTATATTTTTTTACAATCCCATAACCTTCATCCATGTAGAAAATTGTAAATATACCTTACTTCCAACATCAAATTTAATAATGGTGAGGTGATTATTATATTATGTTTTATACCAACTCTAGGGAGGATTGATGTGTTATTTAAGGGGTCTGAGATTCTTTTAATTTCATTCAGATATCATAGCTACCCATTTAATTATTTATCAAATATTATTCCAAAATTATTATTTATACATTTCATTCAATACAGTGCTTTATAATGAGACATTTTAATTCATTAATGAATGCATACGTTGTATGAAAACTCAACTATGAAATGTTTTTATCCCAACCACATTTGAAATCTATATTATGAGGTCTCAAAATATACTCTAGGTTTGTAATTATTCTATTATATTGACTATATATTTGAGGATGAAGTTTAGTTTTGAAACATGTATATGTAATGAGAGCCTATTGAATACTTTTCTAGAACATCGATGAAAATATCAAATCTCTATTAGACATAATGGAATATGGTACTTAATGAAACATTTCCATTTTTTATGTATGTTCTAAAAAAATGATTATAAAATATGTGATAGTGGTAATGTGTTTCTAACTTTCAAGGGAATAGACTAAAACTCATATTTAATTTTTCCATATAGATATTTTTTGGTGTTAGGAAACTAAATACATGGTTATATTTTCCAAAAACCATTCTTATAAAGGTAATGTATGTGACATGCACATTGAATTTTTTTCAATAATCATTTAATTTCTAAAATACCATTCATTTATATATATTTTTTTGATATCTTTCTTTATTCCAACCCATAATAAATACACATTATAGTTCCTATACATCATTTTACTTGTAGTTTGAATAGAAAATATACATCTATGAAATTTTTGAAATAGTCTTCAAATATGAAATTTAGGGGAAACATAAATGTTTCTTTAAAATTATGATTCCATCATGATCATGTATAAACATGTGATATTTTCAACCATCTTTTTTACTCCTATATCTTCCTTTTTTGACTCTTTAATCCATACGTCGATATATTATAGAATAATTAATTATAAAAGTTAATATTTCGACCATTACACTCTTATATATTGATCTATCCTTTTCATGTAAAAAAATATTCAATATTTTTTATCCTCAATCTAGATTATCCGTCCTGATCATTTTGAATAAAGTCATCAATATCCTTTTTCACATTCTCATGGTGTTGATGTATTTAGTAGTGGAATCCATTAATAATCCCTAACTATCTTCCTTGGTTTATATTCAACTAATTATGTGTGAATATACATATTAATCATATGTTATTAATATATATATATATATATATTTTGAAACATTTATTTATAAATATAATTCATTAATATCATTAATGTCTATTATTTCCACATAAAAATACAAACCACGAGTTTAGTGTTTTTCTCAGAAACCATCAAATTTTTTAGTTATAATCATTGTCAATATAATTATATATATAAACTGATATAAATCACTTCATTGATGAATCATTATAGATTAAAAAACATTATCTAGTACAAGATATTGTATGAATATCTTATCTTACTAATGTTCACATTATTTCCCAGAATTTTTCACCCACTCACCTTTCTTGAGGTACATTGATCCCTTCCATAATGATGTTTTGGAGAAATCATAAATTAGTGTCAAATTATAAAAAAGATAAATAATATCAACAAAATATATGAAAAGTATATGTGGTAGTCATCATTTTTGTTCATTATCAACACTTTATTTCCTTCTCCTTTGATTGATCTACCGATATACCATCTCCTCAGATTATATGACAAAAAATATTAAAAACTCATGCAATATTACTTCAATTGTTATGAATAAATCACAAATTTTATCCTTTCATAGGTTTACTAGTACATCTATCAGATGATAATAATTTTCAAAATCATTTACTAGAATTTCATAAAATATATAATGACTACTATGAACTAATATTGGTAATCTAAAATGACTCTATCAATGAGTTCTACAATGATAACATGAATATTAATAAATAAAAATGGAATGAATATATTTTCAAATTGTTTATACATTGTAGAAAATATTCTCTCATTTATATCACCTTTTTGACTATCTGTTGATAATATCTGATATTATGGTCAATGATGGAAAATTATTTATCTCTATGAATTTGATCAAATAGGTCATCAGCGAAAGGTACAAGATACTTGATCTTGAATGGGATCTTTTTAAACTATCTATAATAAATGAAGATTACCATTTATACATATTTAGTTTTTCAAAAATAATAGGTGCACAATAATATGGTACCCTTGGTTGAATTAAACCCCTATTAAAGTTGTTTTGAAGTTTGATTATCTACTATAAGAACTCTGTAAAATCCATTCTATTAGGAGTCCTGGAAATTGATTTTCTAGATACTATAAGTTCTATTAAGAGAACACATTCATGTTTTGGTGGAAGGCTATGAAAATATTATTTAATGTCATAAAAATCTCTATAGTATTTTTTGGGTCATTGATAATGATTTTCCATCAATCAATCTAAATCAATCTACATTCTTTATTGAAAAAAAAACAAGGGAAATTATTTCCAAAAAAATCAAAAATTTCATCGCACTAGTAGGAAATCATTTGTTGGTTTTTAATATAAAATGATACTTAAATTAATAACCAACTGATGTGGGATTTATGTAGAGAAATAAAACCCATAAATAACATTACATCAAATAAAACAAGTGTAGGAATGAAAATATTGACATGAAAAACTTTCAAAAAACTATGTTCTGGAGAAGTATCGTAGAAATGAGATGTGATCATCATAAAATTATGGATTTTGATGGAAAACTTAACAAATAATAATTTTGAAGGAATATTTAAAACCATATCAATAAATTTTTATATTAATTAATTAATATACCCATTGTAAAATAATATATTAATTGTTTTTGTGATGACGGTATATGTACCTTTCACCACATCGTTATCAACCCCCTCATCAGAAAAAATGTTATCAGTAGATTTAACATTTTATTTCATCATAGAATGTTGTGAATTTGATCAATGTCATCATAATACATATTTGGGAGCTAATTATCATAATTACTATACTACATTCATTTAAAACACTAGAGTTTTGGTGGTAAATTCAGTGAATCTTTATATCAATTTGAATATTTACCTAATATTATCAAATCAATTCAATATTCAATTTTCCAATCATCATGTATTCCATATAAATGACATGTTATACTCTCCATAATACAATATCCATCATAGATATTCCCAAATATTGAGAATAATGGAAATACAATCTGCCTCTCTCCATGGAAGTTATAATGTACATTGAATTTCATTTTTATCATCATATCAAAAATGTGAGATTGTTATGTAACTCAAACCCCCACTTCCATCCTGTAAGAACATACATGGATAACATCATATATTTTAAATACACCAATATATATCTCACTAAATAGTCTTGTTTTTTATGAAATTGATGACTTGATCAATTTTACATTTTGATTCGCTGATAATAAAAGAATCCAACCATGCATGTCTAGTAAAATTTTCTTCACAAGTACAAATGGATTTCTCGTAGAAATAATTTCAATCCATAAACTCATTCTATATATTAATATACATAATAAAGATAATTTTATTATTGAAAATTTATATTTTAACTCTTCCCAATACAAGGTGTGACATTCAACATGTTCCCATATATTCATCTAGGGATTCCCCCATCAATATGTTCTACTATTCAAATGATATATATCCAAAAATGAATCTTCTTGATCTGATTTCCATATAACGAAAAATATATTTCCTGTGCTAATTATCTATTGCTCAGAAACTAGAGTATCCTTTAATCCACTAATTTATGATGGATGATTACTCATGTATAACTTAATAAGAATTTACCCTATTTTTCTGTTTCGATTTTTGCCATGAATCACGACATTTAAAAAAAATTATGTTAATTACACAAATATTTTCATTATATATCTCATAATTATTCTTTAATATGTAGGAAAATTAGTTTCATTTCCATAAAAGTTTATTATATATTTTCAATTAGGATATTTCCAGTGACTAAAACTAAAGACAATAGTGTATGAGATTATAATTACAGTGTGGAACGACATAATAATAAGAAATTATACGATGTCTAAATAATAAAAAATTCATTATAAAATTCTACACCATAGGTATATCATATGTTTTAATAAATATTATTTTTTTTACATAATTTTTAAATTTCTATAGTATGTCTCTCTGGAGTGTAAAACTAGTAGTAAAATAAGGGTTCTTGTCATGAGCCTGTTGATGATTGAGTGCATTTTAATGTTCCATTTTCTGAGTTATTACCCCTTGGATACAATATTCTAGATCCAAATCCATATTTAGTAGAGATATAGGTATTTTATATTATATACACCACTCAATCATCCCATTATAAAAATTTCATGACATTTTACTATCCTTTTACTTGATCATAGACTTATCCTCAGGCATGTTAATTTTTTTCTCATTAAATATTTATCATCCTAAATATGAATGGTCAAAAAATAATATCCTTTGATAAATACTATGAAAACCCATTATTTACATTATTATATATTACATATTTTCAGTTGAACCCTCATTATATTATATGTATGCACACCGGGGTATTGTAAAGATATTGATTAATTCAAAATTTTGAAACACATAAAACTTGTTCATATCTAAGATACATAAACTCCCACTATTTTCTTCATAACTAACACCCTTCATTTGAAATTAGTTAATTATAAACATCTTTATATGATGGGGATTGTGAACATAATAAAGGGGGATCTTTTGTCCACATTAATATTAAAAAATTCATATAAATAATGATAACATGAGAATAAGATTCTAAGAGAATTACCATAATATATTAAATCCTTACCATCAATATCAACGATATATGTATTGAGTCATGGAAATAATATATGTATTTCATAAGACATGATTCTTATATAATTGATATTACATTATCCATGAGAGCATAATAATCTCTTAAGACATAGAATTTCAGTATAAATAAAATAATTGAATAAGATTTATGTATTATCCATGATCACTAACAAAGCTATCATAGTGGAATGGGTTCACTACAAAAAACATCCTAGTATTAATGGATCCCTCTAAAGACCATCATTGAAAACAATGTCCCTTAGAAGATCAGTTTGACTCCCAAATCCACTCATGTCCATCTAATCATAAATAAATCTTTACCCAATTCATTTGGGATAGATGTAGGTCCCAACTATAAACTAATGAATATAATGTTTATGTGTTCCAAAACAATATGAAAAATTCATCAAATCATAAAACATGAAATGAAATAGTTTTTACTACAATTTCATTATGTGAAAACCTTCAGAAAATAAAAAGGTTACATAATTATTTCAACATTTCATCAAAGCATAAACCTTATGAAATAATGGGTTTCATAATTATTTTATCATCGTATCGGCCATGAAATTGAAATAGTTTTTAGAAACATATTTTCAATATATAGATTAAACCTAGAGAAAAAATAACATAAAGGTTCCCTTAAATAACATCCCCCGTAAGAAATATGTAACATTAATATATGTCATCTTAGATCGAATATTATTTTGAAGATTCTTTTAAATAAATTCATGAGAAAAATATATATTCCATTGAAAAAAAAATAAAAATTTAACATCCTAAAATATTTTCAAAAAAATATCCATTAGTAATATTCTATTAAACCAATAGTGGACCTTTAAAACAATATTTTTTAAATCAAAATTTAAAATACCACTCATACTATTAAAAATTAAACTACAATTCTATTCATAAATTTTGATAAAAGCCAAACAGGTATTGTGTAGAAAATTGCATGAAAATTCCAAAAAAAATTACTGTAATAAATAATTAAACAGTATAACTAGAATTAAAAATTATATTATACAATTTTATCCAATAATTATTCAAATTTATTTTATAAAAAATTGATTTGGATGGAAAATTAGTTTTTTACAAAAAAAAATTGATATGATTTTTCATAAAAACATTTTTTTTAATATCATGATTATATAATGAGACGAATATAATGGGAAACCATGTATTATTAGAACCTAACCACTGTAGGAGGAAATTTATGTTTTTTTGATGATTTATTTCATACTATTTCAACATCAGATATATAATTACAAAAAATCTATATAAATTATGGGGTTATAACACAAATCCCTTACCGCTATAGTATCTATTGTACAAGAAAACCCATGGAATAGAGATACAATAATGGCTATGTATGTAAATGTATGTTTTAGGAGAATAATAATAGTATATGTTAATGGGATGTATAAACATGAAATAATGGAAATTGGTGGTAAAAATGACATGTGTCTCAGAGAAAATAAAATTCTGATGAAAATCTAGTAAATTAAGTCTTAATTTTTTATACTATTATAAACTATAATTAAAATAAATATATGTTTATTATAAATACATTACAAAGATATATTTATTTATTTATTTCCATATATTATTTTTCTATGATAAATTTTTACTATTTATTAACAATAATATGTTAATGTCTTCTTCTATGCAATAAATACATTTTTTCATGTATGTTTTGACTTTATTTATTTCATCCTCTTAATTTGATCGTTGATAAATAACTTATATAATTTTATAAATTATATACATTTCATAATTATTTATTATATATTTATTTACAGTAATCCATATGATTTAGATATTAATAATGAAATAAATTATTCATGGATATTATAGATCATATATTCGATTGAATGTTGTTTACATTTTATTGATTGATTGAAAGAATGAAAGGTAAATAATATATTTTCCATTATATAATATTTTTAATCAATATTAAACATTTTCATGAAACTATTTCTTATTACCTTACATATAAAGCATGAATGAATCACATTACTTTGTGAGGCCATAGTCAGTTGTACACACAATCAACTGTTTTGTATTCCCCCATAACGAAATTTATGAAGTAAAATTTGATGAAATAAATAATTAATGGAAAAATATCATAAATATATTATATAGATATTTATTACATCATTATTTATAGCTATGAGAGTTGGTTATTGAAAATAAATAATTACTACCTGTATGGTGGCAGTATTCTATTCACATGGATGATTATGTGGTGTCCCATTTGATTGATGAGGTGATATTTTTATATCATTAACATAAAATGAAAACAACTCATTTTATGCATGATACTCACTTTATTATATTATAATTGTTTAATATTGATTTTAGTTGCTGGAATACGAAATTAAATAGTAACAATTGTTGAATAATGCTACCACTTATTTAGGAAACCTCAATAAGATTTCACCAAAAGACATCAATGGTTATATTTGTTTTTTTTTTAAATTATTATTGATTTGGAATAATGTAATTAATGAATATATTTTTCTCTATATTTTCCAGATTTAATGTTTTTTGGATGCGTAAAGATAATATTATAATTGGTGGAATTTTTATAAGAGAGGTGATACAAGGCCTTGACCTTAAACATTACATAATCTTGATGCAAGTCAACAATTTGACTCCAATTCACTTTGATGGTCTTTTTAGTTTTAGAGAATTATTTAATTAGGTTATAATTCACTCATAAAAAATAAATATTACAAGTATATATATGTAATCAATATAATATTTTTTTACTAAAACAAATAATTTTAAAAAGAATCATTTTTAGTTCTATATATAAACAACACAGCTTTTCCTTGATCGCATCAATGACTCTATTCTTCATTAATTATGATGAAAATTATTTCAAAACATATGATGAGAATAATAAAATAAATAAGGGATACATAAATAATGAATCTATTGGTCTTGAGAAGACATGTAAACCATAAATACATTATCATAAAGAAACACTTTTCACATTTAGGAAGTAGTAAATACTCTTCACTAAATATAATATCATTTCATTACCTTTTTGTAACCAATAGATAACCATTAAACCATAAAAAGAATCATTTAACATAAATATATAACTTGGTACATAAACATACATAAATGGAATACTCATGCAGTTGAATTCCTCACATATCAATAAATAGAATAGCCATATAACCTTCATCCATACCAAATGCATTTAATGTTATAATGTAACCACCCATCCATATTTTATCATCGAACCACGCGTCTTCGGTTTATCATGTAACCACCCGTCATTAGTTTATCTATTAACCTCCTATATTTCATTTATCATGTAACAAACCATAAAATTTTGAAGTACAATTGTTTGATCCCAATGTATACGAGACTGCTTTTATCAACATTTCAATCATAAAATATCATTTTTAATCACACAAAATATTTTTAAGATATCAAAATATTTAATGAATTTCCAAAAACCAATTAATTCATTTATAAAAATTATATTGAATTTAAGTGTCCCATACCAATTTTTAAAAATTGAAATAAATTTTCTTTTTAAAAAATTAATGTACATGTAAATAAATTCATAAAAAACGTTCTGAAAACATGGACATGAAAAAGAAGGTTTTATAATAATAAATCATAAAAACATATAAAATAATGATTTAGTTAGAGAATATCATACATTTAGAAAATAACATAAATAATAATAATTAAGTAATAACATCAAATAAACCATTAAATATCATGAAAATATACTAATTCTTAATATAATGTCCAAAAGGGTTGTATATAAACCTTATAGGATAATTAAGGTGCATAAATCTAGATATTCCTCTATGAAAGGAAATTCAGACGAAGACCCTTACAAAGATCAAGTCATTAAATCAATGATATATAATTTAAATAATTAGGTCTAAAAAATATAAATAAACCACATACAAGTGGATATATAGATTAAAATAATAAGAGGTACTTCAAAAAAATCATGGAAAAAAAATTAATGACACTTATATATTTTTCAATGAATAGATATTGAGTTATGATTTCCCATACCATTAGTCCGACATGTTTTGTTTATTAATTAATTTATTTAATAATAATCATACGTTAGTTTTTATTTTTTTTCATAAATTTTTCTATATTTGGAATTCATTTTATATCACTTATTATAATGTTAAGACAAATTTTTAAATATTTTAGTTCATGTACAACATTTCTTTGATGTTCCTTGCTTCAGTCAAAGATGAAATTACTTTGATGAAAATTGTCCATGTGGTCATAATTCTATTATATATAGAATTATAATAATTATATAAATATCATATATATATAATTTGTAAACATTTATAATATTCAATAACATTTTGAAATATGAAATGTAATGCACCATTCAAGGAGATGATAGGTGGTATGTAGGAATGAATGCCACATTCATTAAATTGACATATTAAAGTAATTAAATCTAAATTATACATAAATATGTTATAATTTTAGTATATTATCTATGTTAGATAGGTTACATAAGTTTATTAATGGCTTATTTTATACATTCCATGTAAGGAAAGAACGAGTCATGTCACATTGATAGGGTGGCAGTATACACTTCCACAAATAAATTTATCATATTTACACATTATGAAATGAATAATGGTATGGCCTCAATAAATATTTCCAAACCATTGAGAAAATATAGATATAATATATATAATATATAAATACATTTCCTTCATAATTTCTATAATAACCCAAGATATTTTGAGATTTATTTATTATAATTTCATAGATGTCTTGTGTTGTATTCTACACCAAAGGGAGCTATCACTACACGCATCCCTGACTTGCCTTTCATTACATGAAATTGTGACCTTCCTCAATAGCATGTGCAGTTCTCAATACCAGTTTCACTAAACAACGATATATTATTATAATATTATTAAATATTAGCATTTATGAATAGTATTAACTACATTATGAATTTTTTAACATTATTATTCATCTTACACATTTTCTAGAACACGTTATTATAATAAAAAAATAATTTCGAGTCAAATAAGTATTTTTCTAAAAATGCAGTTTCACCGCCTTTTGATGGAAAACCCATATTAAATCTAATTTTTGACTGGTTTAAAAGTTAAATTTGACAAAATAAAATTCTTATTTGGAATTAGTATATAAATATTTATTTGGGTAAATTTTTCATGTTATTATGATAACTTTCATATTTTAATGAATAGTAAAAACTGACTATATTTTAATTAAAAGCAACTTTTATCATCGCAATAATTTATATGGTTAAATTATAATATTTAAATTTTTTAAAATATAAATAGAATATATTTTAACCATTTATTATAATGTATTTCATTACAATTAATTTTACATTGAATTCATAGGTAATAACATATCAATCTTTCGCAATGTTTTAACTTTTAAAACACATTTTCTTATCAATGGGAATAATTTTAAATTAATTACTGCAACTTCTGTGTTTTGAATTTTAAAAAATGGATTCCATATTTGAATTCAGTGCATCGAAATTATCTTAATACATTACTTTTAAATTTTTTATATTTTGAATAGTAACTAAGGTAATTTTTATTTACTGTAGTTAAAGGTAAATCAGGTAATTAAGGGTAAAAATAAGATTATAAAATTAACCTAAAACATATTAAAATTATATTGGATGACTAAAAGTTGACCCATATCACCTATGAGTTGGAATAGATTCATTTTATGGGCTTTTGACCATGATAAATAATGTAATTATTATTAAAACCAAAAAAAGTTATAACATGTCATTCTCTTAAATCGTATAAGTATAATAATTTTAATACAGTGATAAACCTAATTAAAATTCAAACATTAATAGTATCCCTAAATCTAATAAAATAATTTAAATCATGTTAATTTAGTTGGAATTTTTAGGGATTAAATAATTAACATTAAAGGTGACACAATAGTGATGTTGAAATTATTTTATTGATTGAAATATCAAATAAATGGTTTTAAAAATATTAAAATAAATATTATATGGAATATTTAATTTGATCTAGTAATTTTCTAGATAAATATGACATGTTATGAATATATTAATGCTTTTATTTATAACATATTCTCTATGATGATTTTATTTAAATTCAATGAAATGAATTGTGTCAAAATTGACACTACTGTTATTTTATAAAAATAACATACTATAAATTTTTTAAAAAAACACAAAAATATTTAAAAAAATATTAATTAAAATATATATCGTTCACAATGTCATAAATTATCCAATGATATAAAATTCATAGCACATAAGTAATTATTTATAACAATTTAACATTTAGTATTTTATTACCACAAAAAAAATTAAATAGATTAAATAAGGATAAATAAAGATGATAGTGTTTAAAATAAAATCCCAACATGAATAAATTTTATTTTTTAATGATATTACAACCCTATCTCATATAATATTCCAATATGAGCCAATTTTGGATTTTTTTTAAGTGGGGTTTAATTTATTATAAATTAATATTTTTGAGGTCTCCATAGGTGCCCCTCTCCTCCCTTATAAAAGGGCACCTCCTCCCTATCCACTTCACAACACCTTGTGCCTTCAATATTGTAAAACCTCTGCCAATTTCTCTTCTAAACTTCTCTTTTAAAATTCTGGAGGATCTCGTCTTCTCAAAAGACCAACTCTTGTGCCTTAAGAGGAAGCCAAAAAGAGGTGTGTCGAAGAAGTGGTAATCTCTTCTACCGATTCTTTCAAGTTTTGATCTGATTAAAATTATTCTTCTTTAGTTGTTTCATTGTAAATTAATAACATAATATTCAATAATATAATTATATGTAATTATAAATATGAAACGATCTGATTTCACCTTTTATCCATCCTACAGAAAATGAAATCACCGCGCATGCGTACGTACGGAATATCGTCTCCACGCTGTGGTGTAATCTATTTTTTCCACCACCACCAAACATGGATGGATATAATAGTGTAAATAATAACAATATAGGATTATTATGTCATAATATGGATTACGTGATAATATATAATCTACTCTAATTCCATTCAATAAGTATGAGAACAATATCATCACTCGTGCGTACATACGAATTATCGTCTCCACAATGCGATGAGATTCATTCTCCATGTTAACCATTCAAGAATGATTATAAAGTATATATAATGAATAATAATGAAATATATAACATAATAATTCAACTTGATTTATGTACATATATTTTTCATTTACTTAATTTCATTCAATTCAATAAGGAAATGAAAACAGCGTTCATGCGTACGTACGACCTACAGTCTCCATGAACGGTGTATTTCATTCCATTTATCGATCTATCATATATATTTATATACTGATAATATATTATATATGAAGTATGTTTTACATTCTGGAATTTAGTATATCAGGATATAAGTACTAATATTAAGAACAACAAGTTGAAACACGCAAGATAAATTAAAGGAGTTTACCAAAAATGCTACTTTAACATTAATTTACAAAAGAAAGGGTAATATAATGTCATTAGTGAACCATATATGATATCATAACAATTAATATGATTCTGTAATAAGTTAATGACATTAGTTAAATCATTATAAAGGAGAATCGGATATATACGGAGCATATCAGACATAAGGTAAGGCAAAATCTCACAATCTCAATTTTTATCTGAGATTGATTATAATTCGTTATTTACTGGGGAATATTTATCATCAACATCCATGTCTCCTAAATATTAAATATTATTTCTATCCTCCTACAATTTTTCATATCCAATTTTACCTATTTGTGAATGTAACACTCCAAGATTCTACAATATGCTTCTCCTTGAATAATACAGTAGCGTGTGTTGTATGCAACTTTGAGTTCTAACACACACCACAACCAATCAAACTAGCCAGTATGAATAGTAATACCCACTTTTTGAAATCATATTAATTTTATCTTTTAAAATGGACTTCATTTTTGAATTAAAAATATCAAAATTAGATTATGGTGAATTTTTGTTATTTTTCTAAAAACATTCAATTTTTGATGAATTGTGAAAAAACATTGAGTTATAGTTTAAAACTAAATTTCTTTTAAGTAATTATTTATTTCATTTAAATTTAATTATGGTCATAAAAAATACATAATATCTATATATGTTAAATTTAATTCATTGGAGTTAGTTTACAGTAATTTTAGATATATAAAATTTTAATTGAAATTATCACCATCTTTACCCACCTCCTATGAGAATTTGCAAATTCACATAAAACATAATTTTACGGCTTCTATGAGTGGATTTTTGAAAATTCGAGAGACACGGTTAATATAATGGAGTAAAATGTGGTTCAATAAGATAAAAATAATTTTTGGTGAATAGTAAGTTTTTAATTTTATTTACCACAATTAAAAGTAAATGGTGTAATTAAAGGTAAAAATTATATTAATATTACACTAATACATGTTCTAATTCTATTGGACAAGTGTATCTCGATCAGAAACATCCTTAGGAATAAAATATTATCATTTAGGTTAACTTGTATTAGATTAGGACATTTATTATAAATTAATTTAAAGAAGAGTTAAAAGAGTTTAAATCAAGGATTAATTACTAAAACATTTTTAATATATAGATATACATAAGACAAATTCTATTGTATTTTATTTATATTTTTTAGACATAAAATAATTTTATTTATTTATAACCCAATGGTGATGCAGTAATTACCTAATTAATAAAATATTAAAATAATGTATATTATAAATATCCAAATATATGTAATTGGAGAGTTTTTATGAATTATACTAATTTTATAGGTTAATATGACATGTTAGTATTTATTTAATTATTTTTTTCGAAGTAATCATGTTGTTATGATTTCCCCAAAAACATCAAATACCAAATAGTGTCAAAATTGACATAAAAGAGTTTTTAAAAATAAATTATATTATTAATTGATATTCAATTATTAAAAATCTAAGGATCCACCAAGAGACTTATATAATGATAGGGGTACCATTAATTAACCACTTGGTGTTCTCTTGGATGTATATGGTATGTTTATTAACTATATAGTATAAAAATACAAAGAGACATGGTAAATGTCAAACTGTTTAACTAAGAGTTAAATATAAATGATAATGTTAACATAGTGACACAAATTAGTAGAAAATATATTTCTCGAAAGTATTTCGACTCATACCCACCTTAAAATTTAAATAATCCACTTTGGATCTATTATAAATCGAATATTAATTTATTATAAAATAATATTTCTAGTTTTTCCAATGGGGCCATCAGCCCTCTTATAAAAGGGAACTCCACCTTCTCACTAATTCACACATTAAAATCATTTTTGATCAGCCAACCCCTGCCCAAATACTCTCTCAAATTCCCTCACATTAACCTATAGGCCTTAGTTTGATCATAAAGCCACCCAAACGAGCCCTTTTGATCAAATCAAAAGGAAGTACCCGAAGAAGAGGTAATGTTGTCACCACCTTCTTTCAAGTTTCGTTCTTCTTCAACATCTTCTTTCTTTGTTATTTAAATTCTAAAATAATAACTCCAGAAATATCTATATACTGTGATGTTATTATAAATATGGTACAACCATATTCAGTTTTCTATCCATCCTTTGAATGACATGTCACCATACATGTGCATGTAAGGCTTACCATCTCCACGTTGTGGTGTAATTGTTATTCAAATCATTATTATATGGATGTGTATGATAATGATGTGTAATTTATGTAAATAATAAATATAACATGATAATTATTCTGTATATATGTTATACCATCCAATTATATATTATTTTTATTTCAAAAGAATGATATTATCGCTCAGGCATACGTACGGACTACGATATCCACAAACGCGATGAGATTCATTCCCCATCGTATCCACGCAAGTATAATTATCAATTGATTATTAAGAATAACATTTAAGGACTTGATATCATTCTGTATATGAATATGATACAAAATATCCCTAAAAAACAATACTTATTTAACAAAACGTATAAAATAAAACGCGAAAGTTATCACCCGAAACGACAATAATACTAAGATATTATTAACAAAGCAATGTTAAAACATCATATATGATATCATATTAATTTAAATTATTATTTTATAATTTAATAACAATTATTTCACCATTATACATGAGTTTAACCTTCCCTTGCCCAAGGAAACGTACAAGGTAACGATTAATTTCACAATCTCTATATTATCTGAGGTTGTTTATACGTAATTATCTACATGGACCTCTTTATCATCCACATCCATGTTTCTAAAAAATTTATTTCAAATAATTCTTACTATTTTACTAACTATGGGTTAAATTCATTTATACCCTTTTTTGACTTTTTATAAGAACTTTATAAAGGAATCTTTCCATCGTATTCCAAACAAGTTCCCTTTTAACATATTTGAAAAAATTAAGGTAAAAATATCTATTTTTAACTTATACGGATGGTGCAGCTATTTTCCACCGTTATAAAACCTTCGTAGCTTCCCTTGCAAGATAATAAGGTTATTTTAAAAGTTAATGTTCTATAATTATTTGACTTTTAAATGATTTAGAAAATGATATATTTCGATCAAATAGTTTTGATTTCATCTATGTCAACATCCTTTGATGGATTTTAAGCTTATTTGAAGTTTATTTATTATGATACAAAAGTTTTATGATATATTGAAGGTTTTGTGATATGTTTGACTGTGTATGTGTTATTTTTATACCATTCATTGTTTATAGAGAAATTATTGAAATTCTATACGCTAGTTTTAATATGAATGTTTATGTTATGTTTAAACCTGTTCATATGAGGAATGCATTGGACATAATAAGTGACAGGTGGAGCCTGCTATAGCTCTTAGATGCATCGGTAGGTCTTATTTGTAGTCTTATCACAAGGTCGTGTCAAAATCTTATTTGTGGTCTTATCACAAGGCCTCGACTATGTGGTTATTATAGTCTAGAATTATGAATTCCATCGTTATGAAACTGGTTATTGATATTGCATTTGATTATTTGATTAGTAGAATATCCCTGTGAATAAGTAAATGGATTTATTTCATTTTATTTCTACCATATTATGCTAATTTTCATGTTTAAAAATCTTTTTTTAGTTATCCATTGCCATAAATGTTTATGTTTACTTATGGAAGTTTCTGCTATATTTTTATCCTTACTGAGCATCTAAGCTCACCCCTTATAATGTTTTATTTATCCTTGGATGTGAAGACATATTTTATGAATGACATGAATCGATAGTATGAGGTGTTATTAAGACAAGATGGTGTTTTTGTTTTTTCACTTTAGGATTTAATGTAAGACATAGGAATACATCTAGTGTTTCCAAGGCAACTTAACCAATCGGTCTTTCGAGACATGGTCTTTTGTGATCATGCCAATGTTATGTAATAATGTACCGACTCTGGGAAACTTGGGGCAGTGTGTTACATGGAATTTTTAGTAAAATATATGACATTAATATTTTGTCTTTTTTAGTATGATACACTTTTTGACTTTTCCAGCCAATGTACGAGAAGAATGTTTTTTTAACTTATACGGCATGAACATATTTTTACGGTTTCATAACGCCTTATTTTCATGATGCTTACTCTACAATATTTAATGAATATTTTCAAAAAAATCATTTTCTTTTAAAATTTCATGGAATTTTATTAAAAGATAAGAATTTTGAATAAGAATGTATATTTTCATCAAGAATTCATTTCATGTGTTTTATTAAAACAATTTTCCATCTAAGATGACATTATTTAATATGTGTTTGTTTCATGTATAATGTCACTACGATTTACATGGTTTCAATTTTCTTATGATGAAATGATATCCATTTGTTTTATATGGATTTTGTTATGATGTAATGATGTTTATGAAACCCATTTTATTCTTTGGGTTATGATGAATGATCTTATGTTTATGTTGGGGCACACGTAACAATGATTTCATTATGAGATGGGTGGGACCTATATTTCCCTCCAATGCATTGGGTAATGATTTATATCTCAATAGATAGAAATAGCTAGAACGGTAAGTTAATCTGGTTCAGTGATATATGCTGGGAACGAGGAGTGAACTCGATTCAGAAAGGGACTTTGTCCACTAAGATGGTATTGGCAGCAATTCCTTGGCTACTATGGAAATCATAACATGTTCTTAATGGTTTCCACAATTACATGTTTTATTTCCATACTGTTTTATCATAATTAATGTTTCTTTATGATCTATTCCTTACGTAATGCCATGTTTTATTTCATTTCTCATGAGTATGATGTTTACACATTATGTTCATGTTTTTAAGTTCAAATATATATGGTGTGTTTTATTTTCTCGATGCTTACCCTTACTGAGCATTTGAGCTCACCCTTTATATGTTTTCTTTTCCCTAGGATATAAATAAAGGTTTTAGGTAAGAAAAAAAAGGGGAAGATCTTTATGGGAGATGTTGATGATCTTTCGCCATGATTAGAAGATTATGTTATGAGTTTCCAAAGACACTAAACTATTATGGTCCTTGAGTGTTAGTTTTTTTATGTATTACGTATTCCGCAAAAGTAATGTAATGTACATGTACGTCATGCTTGGGTCTCTACAGTTGGTGTCAGAGGAAAGGTTTAGTTAACCATTGAATGTTAGGATCAGAAAAACTTTAGTCAGATCCCTAGAGATATTTCTATGGTATGTCTAGGGATGTCTCTAAGGTTATGTATAAGTATAGGTTATAGTTCTAGAATTTCAGAAAAATATTAGAATTAAACCTAATATGTTATATATTGAAGGTAATCCCACTTGATTTAGATTTTTTTCCACTCACACTATTTTTTTGGGTTTTAGAAAATGGCTGGAAACATGAATATTCATGATAATGGGGTATATGATGGACAAAAGAATGATATTATTCATGAGAAACCAAATGAAATTGGATCTGGAAGTCCACATATAGTTATTATGCCTAATCTGTAATATCATACTATGATCAATAATCTCAACTATGTTATGTTTCCTGACACATCTAATAAGAGAAATATGGAGTTACATGATGATCATAGAGGAATGAAAGTTCACTTTTTCTCATGTAAATCATGTGGGAATAGGAATCGGGGAGAATGTTTCAAACGAACTTGAAGGTTCTTTGGTTGTGGAAAAGAAGGACACAAATCTAGTATTTGTAAAGGAAAATGACCAGTTAACACCATGGACAAGGATAATGGTATTGCTACGATATCAATGATGATTAAATGTTTTAAATGATTAATGTACGAGCATTATGCAAACCAATTCCCTAAGGGAAAATATCATGAAGAGAATCATTATTGTCATATGGGCAGTATTTTTGTGGATGATAATGAAGATACTATAAATGATATATGAGATGAAAGAAATGATGAAGCTTAGTCAGTGGTTAAAGAAGGTAGTGGAATGATTGTATGTTTATCAATAATAATGTATGGTATTATGGAATAAAGAAAAATCTAAGGATTGTTACACTGTTGTATTTCTTTATGATTTTGAATGTATATGATGAATGGTGCCGGTAACCATGAAAGGTTATTCAAATATTTTTGGAAGGTAGATGATATGTGAAAAATGATAGGATAAAGAGATAATGAGATGTTTGATAGTTTTAATGAGCTCATGATTGGTATAAGGACAAAGTGATATCATGGTTTGAGTATACAGATTTTTGGGATTTTTGTATGTGGAAAGAGTTAAAATTTGACAACATTCATGTTTTCACTAAGGTTAAATGGGTACTCATGTTTGAAGAGAATACATGATTATGGAATTCACAAGTTTGAAATGTGACCAACTAGATATATATATATATCTTATGATATACGGGCGATAAATGATTGCATTCAATGCTTGGTAGATGAACCTTATAGTAATCATTTTATTTATAATATGCGATTCGATAGAAGTATTATGGATAAACCTAAAGATTTCAATAGAATATGTTTGACATGAGATAGTATTGTTTAAAACTAGATCTTTTTGTTGTTATTTTTGGAATGTTATAATAGTATAGTTTTAGAAAAAGGACAACCCATAGGATGGGCGACAACCCGTCGTGTCGGACAAGGATGCATGAATCAAACCCACAACCGAAGTGCGATAGGCCTTTATCGCATACCACTGGCCTACAGGATGTCCCTGGTCAGTAGATAATAGTTTTATTTTATTAAGAAGGATTATAGATAAAGTATAAGTCTATTTTTGAACCATATCCAATTAATCTCACCATAAATAGACTTATATATATATATATCTTTTGCTAACTTTTGTTTGAGACAGATGGCATGACCTATCATTCTATCGCATAATCTTCTAAAACTTCACGAAAGACAAATTCAACATCATTTCATTAAGAGATGAAGTTGAAATTGTTCGAGGCACAAAAAACGTTGAGATTGTACCAAAATCAAGAAAGTATTTCTTCTAACATAATGAGGAACCTAACATTGATAATGTTATTGATCTGAAACTAATACAAGGAGATGATATTTATTTGGACACTTTATTTTTTTATTCAAGTCAATCTAACATAATTTCAATTCTAAATTCGATTTCATTTACATATTTTTTTTATCAATTTAACGCATTAGTTTAAGATGAAGAAAAAACATCCACCTATTGAAGATGCAATGTAGCTCCCTAAATTTGAGGAATATTTATTTGAGGATGAACTTGCAGATGTTCACGTAGTTGAGATAATATAAAAACTGATCCAGGATACTTACTATGATATTTAAAAGAAAAAGGGGGTTTCACAAGTTTCATCGAATAAGAAGTTTGATCCATTCTTCATCATACCCTTCCATGATGTCTATACCTAATTATTAAGGTGCATGATTAGCTATAATCTTTCGCTGTATCATTCTTCACAAGGAACAATGAAGTAAATTCTGTAAAAATCATTCTGTTGTAGTACAAATCTATGAAGCCACATAACACAAATGGAAATGGAGGATAGTTGTTATATCGCTCTAGAGATAGTAAAAATACAATGACCACATTTTTTATCATATCATTATTTATCATTATACTTTTATTCTAGGACTATAAATCTCATTCATAAAAAAATTTTCACATGCATCGCCACTCCCACGATCATTTTGAGACTTAATGACATGAACATTATGCTTAATTTATTAATAATATTATAATGTATCATGATAGATCAATGTAAACATCAAATTAAAAATGAAGTGGAATAAATCTATATGAGAATAAGTATTTCATTATTAGATAATTTATGTTCAATCTACCTACAATTTTTTTATAAAAAAGTGTTTTATAAATTTATTTTTTACTAGAAATATCTAGGTGATATGAATTATATAAGATTCCTTTTATTCATTCATTTAATTTTCAATTATAATTATATTTAATCATAAAAATGTGGAAATTAATTACTTGAGTTAATCATAGTTAATAAAATGAGGACTCTTGGTTTGAGGGAATTATATGAGTCATGTAAATGAAATTTCCCTGTTATATTTCATGCATAGAATTTCTAACATTCAGGTGAATTGGATTTTTATTATTTTTCAATATCTGAGAGATTATCCTAATATCATAAGTCTTCTGAATGACAATATTTACAACAAACATATATTCTATTTTATCTTGAGTAAATTTCTTGCATGATATTGGGAATAACACCTACTATAACATTCATTAAATCATGTTAAAACCACATAAAATGAAAGAAAAAATAAAATTATTGTGGATGCATATAATTACCTATGTTCCTTGTAACCAACTTTTCCTCTAACCTTCTTATCACATAGAGAACATTGAATTTCCATTTTACGAGTTATCCATGTTTCAAACCATTTATATCACTTCATCTTGTTCTCTTATAATTTGAATAATATTTGAATTTTATATGTGAGGGAAGTGGGAAATCATGGAAGAATGGATTCATTATATAGTATGAAATATGTCTTTGGGTTTTTTTGGGGTTTTTTACAATGGTTTATTAATTATTATATATATTTTTCTCTTAATGAAAATAATTAATATAAAATAATATTTGCTTTTAATTATGGGTAACAAAAAAACCACCAGATAATTGATTTTTAAAATATACGATTGGGAGGACAATGTCAAATACATTATTATCATTGTATTCAAAATGGATAAAAAGTAATAAAATAATAAATATATAAAATGAAATTAGGAAAATTAATTTAATTTTCTATAATATTTCATAACAAATACTCTAGATTTTGGGAAATGCAATTTCACATTTATATGAGGATAATTTCATTGATATTTACATTGATATCCTGATTTGTTGTATTGAATTAATCCTACCCATTGTCGTTTAATTTTTAAACATCAATAGCTCACAGAATTAATCATCTAAGTAATTTAAACTTGGATTGAAATCACCCATTATTTTATGTTGATTTTTCATTTAAAATATTTAGAGGGATGGTCCATTATATCCCCAGGTATGTGGGTAATGTTACATTGATATTATCATAAAACAACATAAATTTGTACCTTGAGCTTTGAGAGAAAATATTCAAAAGTGAGGTAAATAAATATTGATCATTTTTAAATCATAATAAATTAAGGAAATTAAATAATTTAAAGGTTATGTCATATATGTTTTCTAAAGGGAGAAATTAAAATTTCTGGATTTCTTGTTTCACTCAAAACTATGCTATTATACTAATATTCAATGTGGAACATGAAGTTATGATTTTAAATTTAAAATTATTTTATATTATTTTTTTTCAAATTTCAATATTTGTATAATTTGATTCATTTTGAATTCAGTATTAAGATTTTATTATAGATTAAAAGCTTAGTTTTTTTGGGGTGATATTTGAAAACATGAATTTTCATGAATAACATTCGAAAATATTACATTTTTTTGGGGAATATAATGGAAATGAACAAATAATTCAATAATTTATTCAAATGATGGAATTTTTAAAGAAATAATGATAATTTATTTTATTTAATAAATGAATTTTGGATTTTGGATTTTAATTTGGTATATCATTTCAAATTGGTATTTTACTAGGAGAAAAATAATTCCTATAGTCCTTCATATTTTTCAGGTATTGACCAAAAATATTTCTAGTAAATAGAACTCATCATCCAATAAAAAACTAACCATCCAACTAGCCCACAATTGGCTGATAATTCAAGCTACCAAATGGAATTACAGTAGTGTATGATCCTAGGTTTTTCTTGGGGTACTGATTATTTCTTTTCTAGTTGATCACTTCCTTGAAATTTTTTTATCTTAGACACTAAACTATAATCTGGGATAGTTAGGTAGTAATTTTTAACAAAGTGGATGTAGTAATGTATATATTATATAATATAATTACACGCATGAAATTTAGATACATGACGTGTATCAATTACTAGGTGTGTAATGGTTTTTCTTGGAACTTTCACATTGTGTAACCGTTTTTTCCAGTGGGAAGGTCCCAAATATTTACCTGATGTGTATGGAATTTACACATCCTTTATGTACGAAAGTAGTATTTTTAAATATTATGGGCCCTCTATTTTTCTAAAAAAAATCAATCATCCTCCCTGTTCACGCACAGAATCACCCAATCCATGTAGTTGTTTTTACTCTCATTTATAGTTCAAAACTCTTTTTAATTCATCGTTCATCATATTGGTTCCTCACTGGTGAGTACTACATTCATTTTGTGATGATTTTTATTTAACTTCGTATAAAATTTTCTATTTTAGTGCAGTATACTATGACTAAATTTTAAGATTTTGTTCTGTTCGTCATATTTCTTCATATCTTGGTCAAATCAAAAGATGATGTTGGATTATTAGTCAGATAATAAGATACATGTGGTGGTGTCAACATTCCACTTAATTTTTTTCATTACTAAGATAACTTCCATTGTGCCCTGTTGTAAATTTGTACACATCCCTAAATTTAAATTTAAAAATTGAATTAAATGAATTGAGTCCTATTAGGGAATCCCTTTGGTACCCTGGATATGTGTTGGTGGTAGTTTCCCTAGTCAATGCCACCCATGAGGTGTTCCCTTCTTCGTTCCATTAACATTTATTCACCCAATAGACGTTTATGTGCCTTCATGGTTAAATGAATCTCATAATTAATTATATAGAATTAAAGTTTGTGACTATAAGATGTAATTTCGTCCTTGAATTATTTTTTCATCATGTTACATGCCTGAATTGCTTAAATGGACTAAATTTAATTGGTTGAATTAATCTAACTACTCACTGGTTAATTCAATGTTAATTTTGGAAAATGGATGTCTGTACTCATGGGGTGTAATTAAAGTGGAATTGTATGATTAATAGAAGGAGATGTATTTGAGTAATTAGTGGACAAATGAATTTGTATAATAACAATCTTGAATCCATTTATATGAATGGTATGTAACATCGTGGATCTTTATTCGGTAGTGGACACCATGGATATAGTATGACCATTGGGTATCAATTCCTTGGGATGTATTTTTCCTTGATACCCATTGTATTTTGATTTCATGGTCACACATAGTACATTTTCGGAGGACATGCTTATAGGGCTCCATATAGTTATATTATTGAGTTTCCATCTAGATTATCCTATGACATTATCCAGATTCATTGGTATTATACGACATTGATCTGATCCATCATTTTCTAAAACTTCATTATATGGATCGAGCATGATAAATGTGATATTTAATGTTATATGGTTTTATAGTGGACGTTATGACACTTTTAGTTATACAAAAATTCTATGGATGTCCTAATATGTATGGGTGTATGGTGCGGATCAGTCAGTTACGTTATTTTTTATATATTTCTTTCTATAGGAGAATACTCTATTTTATAAGTATCCTTGAGAGGATATTTATCAGCACATGTTTTATAATATTCATGCCACAAGAAGGATACATTTATTTACTTATTACCTACTTACATGAACACTATATAACATACATTACACATCATAGAATTAATTGATCATTATGGGTTGCCATTTGGGATTGTATCTCACAACTTGTTTCGACCGCTATTGAGTATATGAAATGACTATATCGATGAAGTCATGGACAAGGTATAACACCAATAGTTCAATTATATATTCTGTGACAAGCCTAGGGTCAAGGGATCATGGGAGTATGATGGGGAACATGATGCTACGTAGATATAGTGATTTTTATTGGTTTTTTTGAGACATGTATTGTATTGTACTATTGTGTACATGTTTTTTCCTTTTCAAATATTCTTGACATATTTATATTTTTACCTGAGATACTACATTAATTTGAATATATATAACTGTTATTTCTATATTGTAATATTTTTATACTACATCCACTATTGAATGTTATTGATATTCAGTTTTGCTACCCTCTTGTGAAGAGGGAATAATATCCCCACTGACACACCCAGTCCCTTACCGCTATTCCGCAACCTCTGTCATTTGGGGAGATGTGCTTGATATCATGTGTCCAACCTACCTCTATATTGTGTGGAGTGGAATTTCTATTTGGGATCATACAAAGGGCTATCATTCCAGTTATTTTATAGTTTTCATTACTATATGGGAAAAATAAAACTGAATCATATGAAATAATTGTTTGGTATGAAATTTTTCCCCTATGTAGCTACCCCTATTATTAAAAGAAGACAAATTATATTAAATGAAACTATTATTTTATTGATTTTCGCTATTTTTGTAGATTTTCTTCTACAATATGATGTTGTAATTGAATTCAGCTTTTATTATTAACATGTATAAGGATTAAATTTTCTTTCATCCTAATGATATGAGGGTATTCCCTATCATGAATCTATGTAGAGTAATTAATAGAATCACCTACCATGCATTAAACAATTACATTTAGAATGCATTTTGTGTTGCATGCTATTTTGATATGTTCCTTGATATCTATACTAGCTATTGTAGTATACTTTTGGGTTGTGGTTAGAGAAATTGATTCCATCATTTAATTCATATGGAGTGTGGGATATTATGTAATGGGAAGTGATTCAACATTGGATTCAGCTATTTAAAAATAAATCATAAATATATATGAATTCCAATATTAAATTAACATGATAAATATGGAAAATAACATAACCCCATATATTGAGTGGGCTAGAGGCCATGTTTTTAGTAGAATTTTTGACTCTCCAATTAACAATACTGATGTTTGGAGTTTTATTTTGTTTTATGACATATTTATTGGATTATTATGACCTTCACAATATTTTTTAGCTTTGAGGTTTGATATTGTTCTTTAATGAAAATATATTATTGGAATTTCATAGAAATTCACCCATGATGAAATACAGTCATATTCTAAGAGGGAGGTGATGAACATGATACATATTCATGGGGCTATGGGATAACGGCGGGCCCTTATTTAGTACATGTTTCTTCAACAGCTATTGTTTTAGAAATAGGTGCTGAGGGGCAGTTTAATATTTAATTTTATGGATTCTTGTAGACATTTTAGGGAGTATTACAATATGTATTCCCAGTGTAATTAATGATTTATGTGTTCTAGTAGTAGCACCCTCCATCATTTTTGGAGGATATTGGTTCATAGGCTCGACATTTGTGGCATGAGACTACACCTATGATCTTGAAGTTTCTAGATACTCCTCTAGAGAGGAGTGTTAATCATGATAAATATATGTTCCATGAGGCAACAAAGCAACGAGGGGATGTTTTGGATTCAGTTGATAGTTTGTGATAATTTTTTTGTGTTCATTTCCAAACTACATTATTTTACTAGATTTATAATAATATTCTACCTGATTAGAGGGATAGTGAGTTAATGAATCCATAGAAGGGTTCCATGACGGTTATAGAGTACTCATCACGCTTTACAGAGATATTATGTTTTAAAATAATTTACAGGGATGATGAGTTGTTGATGGTTATATTCTTCATGGAATGTCTCTCAAATTCTATTAAATCATAGGTAATCATGTTGATATTAACCTCTTTTATAGAAATTTTTTATAAGATGATTATTATAGAGAAAATTCTGAGGGAATCTAGGGGAATGATAAAATAACTGTTGTATCTAGACCGAGTACCTCAACTTATGGTGGATGTAAGAAATGGTTTGAGGCTTCTTAGGAGATGAGTATTAGTCATACTATTAGTACTTGTAGCTTCATCTACTATCAATAACATTTCATACAGGGACACATAAACAATCAATTTGATCACAACCTAGTATAGTTCTAATCTTACTGTGGGATGGGCCATGTGTAATGTTTTTTCAAGACCATCCCTGGAGTAGTAAGTCATACAGAGTCTTCTCCAACACCATGATTAGGAGAGGATTTCTTAGTTCCACGTTAGTTAGGGATATAAAGTAGTTCTAGTTGATCACGATGAGGGAGTGGTGGTCATGGTCATGGAATCAAGGCACCAGGTAAACTAATATATCGGAGTCAGCCTAGTCTCTGTTGTGAGGTTGTCTCACAAAGTCATATATTAAGTTAGATATATTTTATACATCCAACCCCCAAGGATTATTGTGTTAGTCCTTATATGCTGACAGATATGATCTTAGTATCATCTTATATTGGATATTCTCTTTTCCAAATAAGTGCATCATATATTTTCATATATTTTAATTGTGGTAAAAATACGTGAGGTTTTCATATTATCTTTTGGGAGAGTAATAGTGTTGTACACTATATTGGGAATCATACTAGAGGATGTATTATAGTGAATGTAATTCCCTATACAAGTTGGTCTGTGTCACTTCATCTAGAAACTTTTGTCCCTTGAAATGATAGGGTTTGTCATCATTTGAAGGATTGATTGGCTGGTACATTATCGTGCTTATGATTAATGATAACCCCATAGGGTGGTTCACACTTTACTTGAGTGTGATGTTTATAATTACATGGGTAAATGAGATATCGTTGAGAGTTGATATGGACTATATTATCATGGTCTAGGAAAGATGAAATCCCAAAAAACATGTTTGTATCCGGATAATTAGGGAGCTTGTCATGTGGATTTTACTATAGTTGTTTATCATTTTAGTGACGTTTATCCAGAAAAATTTTCTATTTTACCACCTTAGATAGATTTATAATTCTTCATTGATGTAGTTATAGGAGTTGTACAATCATCCATTCCTCATTATTGGATATTTCTATCTTAGTTTCATAATCTCAATTGGTAGGTAGTGGATTCTAATGTAAAGGAATTCATTAGACACAGTACTTCACCAGGGTTTTTTCCAGTCAGTTTTATGACAATGTTTGATGGTTCTCGTAGGCTATGTTTGGATTATCTGAATTTGAACTAGATGTATGTTAATAGCTAGAATCCACTTCCACGGATAGATGGAATTTTGGATCATCTTTGAGGGGATTAGTGTTCTCGATAATATATTTGAGGTTGGGATAACCCAAGTTATGTGTTATAACATCACACATACATCAAATATATTTTCATATTGGGTATAGTCTATATGAGTATTTATTTATTTCTTTTGGTATCATCAACAGACCAGCATTTTTTCTGGAGATTATGAATTGAGTGTTCCTTTTTTTGATTCATTTGTGGTGGTTTTTATGTATGCTATCTATTTATATTATCACAAATACATAACCATGTCAAATATTCTGGAATCATTTTCGATACATTAAGAGTGAATATGTTTTATTCTAATATCACAATGTGCCACTTTTAGAGGGATTATATTAACATATTGGGTCACATTCTCATAGATATAGGAGTATCAATTGACCAAGGGAAATTGAGAGCAATTGTTTTATGGGATCATCCCAACAACATCTTTGAGATACGAATTTTATTGTAGATAGGTTAATATTACATGAATTAAATTCAATAATTATCAAGGATAGACACATTATTTATGGTATTAATAAGGAAGTAATTATGTTTTTGTGGATAGATATCTATTTGATGTCCTTTTACGAGTATAATGGGATACTTACTTGATCACTATTTATGATTCTTTCAGAGAAAATTAAAAGTTACACTGTGTATTGTGATGCATCAGGTATTTTGATTGGATCAGTTCTTATATAGTGGGATATAGTCTTTTCTTATGGGTTTCGGTAGTTGAGGACACCTAAGATGAACTATCTAATTCATGATATCATGTATTTTATGGTGGTTCATGTCTTACGATATAGGAGTCAATTTTCACTAGTAGGTAATTTTTTTGTGTACATGTACCTCAAAAGGGTCAAGTTCATAATTACAAAGCACGACCAGAATCTGATGTATTTAATGTGTATTGATTAATTATAGTATTTTGATATTGATATTACCTATAGAACATGAAATGTAAATGCACTGGAAGATGAACTAACAATTAGAACACATATATTGTCAATTCACTATGTAAAAACCGAGTGACATCATGGATTTGTTCTTTAAGATGATCTTGGATGGGTAGTACTATTAGGAGCGAACATATCATACATCCTTATATAGGTAATATTTTTAATAATAAGTCTGCAGATAAGACATTTATTTGATTTATAGTGCCATGTTCTATTATATTTTTTGGAATGTGAGGATTCATCTCTTGGTCGGACCGTTGTTGAGGATGCGATTTCATATAGCCATGGTCATGTTTATGTCCCAATGGATGTACATAGGGAGTTGATGTAGGAATTTAGTGCTTCATATCGGGTAGTGAACCCTTATCTAACCATGATATACTTTGAAATGATTCATCAATATTGGATGTCGTGTATGAACATAGAGGTCGTTGATTTCTTAATGTGGTGTTCCACAAGTCAACATGTGTACAGATAACATCTGCGATCAGCCATAATTTGACAGTAGTTAACATTTCCCATGTTGAAATGGGATGATTTCATGATGGATTTCATGGACTTTTTATTGAGGTTTCCTCATGGTAGTGATGTTGTTTGTGTTGTTGTAGAAAATCTCACAATTTTTCTCATTTCGATCGGATCAAGAATACCTTCAGTGTTGATGACCATGGAAGGTTGTATATATGTGAGATAGTATGACATCATTTGGTCCCATGGAATATCATTTCAGATATAGAAAACAAAGTTTATTTATAATTTATGAAAGAGTTTTCTGATGGTGCTAGTTTCATAGGTTCTTCTAAGAACATCATACCATCCTCAAATAGATGGCATTTTTGAGAGTACGATACAGGTTCTTGAGGACATGTTGTGAGAATGTTTCCTATATTATATGTGATATTGGGAGTGAAATATACTCTTGTAAGAGTTCTCCTAAAATAATAGATATCAGGTGATTATTAAAATAGATTTTTATGAGGATATATATGTTAGGCGATGCACATATCCCCTGTAATGGGTAGAGGTATGAGACACAACTTTACTAGGACCGAGTATCATAAAAGAGTTTTTTAAGAAATTATAGTTGATATAAAAGCTGATATATAATTCGTAGTCATGGAAAAACTCATACACCTATCACCGTAGATGACTTATAGTTTTAGAGGTCAGATATAAGATCATTTATGTGTTTCACAGAGGTTGGAACACATATTATTACTGAGTATGTTTTAGATTTATATAAAATATGTTAGGCCCTTTGAGATTATGATTAGGGATCGGAAGGTATCCTATCAATTGATGTTTCCACTTGGGAATTGAACCATACATGAAGTCTAACAGGTATCATAGATATTACACTATAACTCAGATCCATATCATGCTTTTCATCTGAAGGTGGTTGAGATATAGGTTGATGCATCACTTAAGGAGCATTAGATTTGTATTTTTGGTAGGATCAATTTTTTTTTTAGGTCAGTTAGTTCCACTAGTAAGGGTTCTATGAACACTGTTTTTTATAGAATGATACTTCAGAGATGGAGGCCTAAGTATTATCATAGTGGATTGAGTTTTACTCAAATGAATATTTAACACCATTGAGTTGAAAATTCATGGAAAATTACATTAATAAGGGAATATTGTAAAATTGTGGGTTTTTCTGGAGGTTTAGATTTTTTTTCATGTTGAATTATTTCTTAAATTATTTTTTTCTTAAACCCTAAGTCGAGTTATAGTTAAGTTGGTAAATTATTGGGAAGAAAAATTTCATAGTTTGTTATATTTCTAGTAAGACAATTCCACATCATGCAATTATGATACATGATGTGTATCAATTACAGGATTTGTAATAGTGTGACTAAAATTTTTCATATTTGGTAAAGTGGTTTTCCAATGAGGGAGACCTAGAGAAGTGTATGGAATCTATGGTATTTTCACATTGTTTAAATAACTGAGCAATGATTTATTTTAAGATCCATGGTCCAATATATTTTTAGACAGAATCTCTCACCCTCTCTTTTCATATACATGATCACCCAAGAAATCCAAGAGGCGTTATTTCTTATACATTGAGGAGCTAGAAACCGTTTTCTCTCAATGTCATCATCATTATATCCCTGCTAGTGAGTACATAATTTCTTATGTACTATTCATCATTTATCTTGGTATTGCCTATGATATATCTTTTTAAGAAAATATGCCATATTTTCTCAATATTTATCCATTATTAGTATTTATATTGATCTAGGTTGAATAAAAAGCCGATAATGAATGAGTAAACCATTACTGATCTATGGTATGTGGTCTATAAATCACACATGATTTTTAATGATTTATATAGTTAGTGGTCATTGTAATGCTCGAACGACATTCTGATGTGGCCTCAAATTGTAATGAAACAATAGTTTTAAATTAATTTGGACTTATACAGAATCTATTTGGTTTCCAAGAGTTGATTTGATGGTTATTTCTCTATCCAATAGCACCCATGGGTTGTGTCCTTTTTAATATTTTTAACCTAGAAACACCCTAAGAGATGTTTTTTTAGATTATTTGGTTAGAATAATCCAATAATTAAATATATGGAGTTCATTTTCATAAATACATGTTGTGTTGTCTCCTTTGATTATCATTCCACAAAATTCCAATATTGAAATGATTGTATGGATTAAATTTAATTGGTTTAACGAATTGGTATACACATTGGTAGATTGAAAGTACATTATGGATATTGGGTCAGTATACACATGGTGTGAAATGATAACATCATTTATTGAAGAATGGAATGTGATGTATTTAAATTGATAATGGATCCATGGGTTGGCATACCAAGGGCCATGATTTCAATTATATTATTTAGATGTTACTTGTTGTATCATGATGTTGTAACTAACACCTGGGATTGAGTATTCTCCTTTGTTCTTGATATTGTGGGATGCCTTGGGACTTTCTACCACATTGATCAAGCTTACATAGACTCATCCATGACGTGTTATGATGACATACTCCATGTAATCCCTCTAGTTTTGTCACGAAGATTCCATTGATATGCTCTTAAGACTCTACGATGATTCCTTGGTCATCTACACCAAGGATTAATACCTTCGTGGTCTGACAATTACATATATGGAATGGCCAGGGAAAATGTGACACACTTTGATATAATACATGACCATGGATTTCAAATAGATATCGATATACCGAAATTTCATGGTTGACATGAAATATATTAGTGTATGGAGCGGCCATGATGGTTACTTATGTTTATAATTTCATCCTCATTATAGGATCTGACACATTTATTGTGTATAGCCTTGAGAAGCTATTTATTATCAATTATTTTGTAGTATACAATCCATCAGTAAATTACATAAATTTACTTCATACCGTTTTTCATTCAGTCTACTTAGATTACATTTCATTTCATAGATAGTAAAAATTATTTGGAGGATACCTTCTAGGATTGTTTCTCACCCCCTATCTGTTCCACAGATGGGTACTCGGACAAAATATTTAGAAGTAGGTAAAGAATGAAGAAATATCTCACAGTTTAATAATTTATTTTTTGAAATTCCTATGAGTTGGGGATTACAAGACCTGGATGTGGCTCTCGATTCTTTCATGAGATAGTACTTTTGGAATTTTGGTATTTTGGGGACATTTATTGTATGGTACTATTGTGAACATATTTTTGTTATTTTATATACACAAGAAATGATCACCTTTTAAAATGTCTAAATTCTATAATTGTTATATATCTATAATGATTATCTACTATTTGATTGTGATACTACATCCTCTACTAAGTATTTTTGATATTCTATTGTGATACACTCTAGTGATGAGGGCATAGTCTCCCCACTAACATAACTAACAACACACTAATAGTCGTTAGCCACTAGAATATGGGGTTATGCGATTGAGGAATGTAGGTGAAATTGAATATGAGAACTATTGAGTGGACTATGGTTATGAGATGTTACATGTAGATCTAGTAGATTTTTGAGGCTATATATAGGACTATTCATGTAAAACATGTGAGCCTATATGAGTTATCACTTGCACAATTGGGTCTAAGACCACATGGGCCAAGAAATGTGGCATGTACCATGTATGTGTGTGCATGTGTTTCAAAAATTGTTCTATAATACAGTCTTATGATATGAAATCAAAACTTATTTAATTATAATATATCATTCAACTAGTATTCAAATTGATGTGGGAATACTTATTTTCGTTATACTATTAATATAATCATAGAAAACACTATTCTTTTACCCTCACATTCCCCATTATCAAACACTCATACATTATTTTCTCCAATTCACCTCCTCCACATTACACTCCATGGATTCCCTCAACATCATATGTAAAAACTAATACTGACACTCTAAGACCTCATCCCCAATCTCATTAGGCCCCACTACAGCCTGTTACCACCACAAATAACATTCACCACCTCGAACGACCACCATGTTTAATTGTTTTAATGAAACTACCAGCATGGTAATTTGATAATTATATGATCACTATAATGGATAAATGGTATGATGAAGAAGTGATATCACACTGCCATGTCATAGTGCATGAACAATGCTCACAAGGAATATGGAATAAGATGATTCTGTAACTACTAAAAATAATTAATGACTGTTTAATAATAAATAATCTCAATTGTGAATATGGTGTATGTTCTCTACCATTGTTACAATGGTATATGTGGTCACCTTAGAGAAAATGGTAGAATTGAAATCCTATTGTGAAAAAGGTATTCATCATCTACCTGTGGTATAGTGGTATACAAGACCTACCATTAAGGAAATATTATATTTAGAAGATATATTCATCGTCAAAGCTATTCATCACTACCACCATCACTACTGCCATCATGAAACACAGTTGTATTCCCAATAGAATCATTGTCTCATGATGATATAACATTTTACCTATGGTTCCTCATAAAATAGTGATGATTTTTAATTAATACACCCTATCCATTCATATAATTGGGTTATCCGTATAGTCATGATGATGGTTGTATGGTAATTGTGAGGCCACCATCACCTTCTCCATAACCACTTATGCAACACTATACATCGTGATAAATTTTTTTCTATATATTATAATCAAAAATCACCCATGGGGGAAATCCTTGAAGCTCCACTCATGCTGGATAACTAAATTCTCATTCTATGGAATCACTATAAAAGAGTTAAACTTTTGCGAATTTCCATGAGAAACTCCATCTTCTATGATACCCATGCCAAAGCCTGTAAAACTATAATAAACTATTATGATGTGTTTTACCACGGGGTTGGAAAATAATGTGTTTAATTTAATGAGATATATAATGCACATCCCCATTTATGAGATAGGGGATATGAAATAATATACTACCACTATATTTTTACTAGTATATTAATTACCAACAATTTATCTACACAAGTATATGTTGTATACCATAATGAATATGATAAATGGATTGTAATAAATATTGTTACCATAACTATAAAATTACATCTCATCAATGGAATATGGACATACCTGCGAATTTATTAGATTAAATGTAGATTATTTTTAAAAATATCCAATCAATGTTTGTAAACATATAAAATTATATAAAGTATTGAGAAAAATGGGATACCTCCTATAGAAAATAAAATGATGCTTTGATAGAGAAAAGTATCAATGGATCGGTAGAAGACTACAGTTGGATGTTATGTTTTTCAGGTTTTTATTTTACAAATATAATTTGACTTATTTTATGAAACTCATTAATTGTTGTTTAATGAAAATTGTTCCATTACTTTTTTCTACCACTATTTCATTCTCTCATTATTTTTAATGTTTTTTTATAATTATCTTTTTCACATATCTTTAACAATGACTTCATAAACACTATAATGTAGAACAATCTCTAGTCTTTTTCACCTATGTGGATTTTCTATAACTACATTCCATTCTTTAATTGATATGATTTATTTAAATTTGATGTCGGAATATGTGATGTGTTTATATTTCATAACAACCCACCATGACATGGAACTCAAACATAGTTCTATTAATTTATTTAAAACATTTCATTTAATTCAAATGAACATAAAATATTTATAGGATGAAGATGAGTAATTCAAGGGATGAAATGAAATTAGATTGATTCTGGTAATAGAAGTTGACACACTACTGATTGATGTGTTCAATAATACATTATTATTATAGGAGGTGGAATCGTGTTTTTATGTCATTCATGGTTTCATTATTACCAAAAAACAAAATTATTATTCCTTGTTAGATATTTTTTAATGGGGTTATCAATTAAAACTTAATCAAACCCCATGAATAATGCATGAAATAGAAATCCAAACCCTAAAAGGAAAAGTTTTTTTAACTATTATGTTATTTATTATTTTATAATATAGATTTAAATAATTATCTATATTAAAAAAATTAAATAATTTTCATCAAAAAATTTCAAAAAAACAATAAATTAGTTCATAGGTTGAATTAAAAAATGATGTGGAAAACACTAAATATTCTAAAATGAGAAAACCCTTATCAGATACTCTTCTTTACAATAAATTCATATCACTGAACTTTTTTACTTTCCCCCTGATGGATGTGTGTTAGTGATTAGGATTGGTGTTTGGTTTTTATGGGAGACAATAATGGAAGTCTTAAGGGGGGATTATCATGTCAATACTGGGTGAAAAAACAAATTTCAAAATGTTCTTGGTGATCATCAAACATTTTCATTGATGGTGTTGGTGGAAAAAATGACACAGATGTGTATCATGATCCACTATTATTTTTTTCATGAATAATATGAAATTTGAAATTTTGATGCGTTGTTGGTCAGTGTTTCAATATTGTTGCAAGGTATTAATATCTTTTGTGGTATCTAAGGGTGATTGAGATCTATTTTATGATTGTAATTTGGGTATGATAGGCCTATAATATTTAATTAATTAATTAAATAATGTTTTAATTTCATCATGAGTTTGTTTTATACATTGACATTGGTTTTTTGATGGTCACATGATGCCTCACAGAGTTTTGGAATCATTACTATAGGTATTGGTAATGAATTGATGGTTTCTATCTACTATATTTAGATATTTCAGAAAAAAAATGTAGTCTCATTGGAAATATAGATTTTTTATGGATGGGATTAGTTTGAGACCATTTTTAGAGTTACATACTGTAATGTATTGGATTTTTCCATTTTTTATTTTAAATATTATATGGAATTATTTAGAGATTGGGCGCAAAGATGGCATATCATTCTGAGGTCCAGTGAGGCCGAAATGGTGGTTTGAACTATTTTTAGTTAAGTGAGTCGGCACTCGCGTGCGGTTGTGGCAGTTCCCAAACAGGTGCCCAGATAAAAAAATCTGAGGGCACCATTGCATACGGGATTAAGACTTTACCTAAGAATGGTTCTAACCTCGATTGGTGCAAGTCGACTACGATATTTAATTTTGGGAATTTTAAAAAGGGAAGCACTATAGAAGGAATAAAATAAATTAATGATTTATTTTATTATTTTTTATAACGTTTCCTTTTTTTGAGAAGCGACCTAATACTCCCCTATAAATACATGCTTATGAAAAATTTGATGGTTTAGCTTCATAACCCTGCGAGTTGAGATATATATACATATATATATATATATATATCTTGGAGCTTGGGCGGAAGAGGATGCGTTGGCGGACGACGACGACGTGGGATATTGACACCCCTCAGATTTTGATGAATACCACCGGCGGACGCGTCGTGACAATCGCTCTTCAACCGGTTGTAGGTAGGAGTTTGTAATTTCAATTTCTTTTCCCCATTTTTGAGTTTAAATGACTAATGCAGATCAACCATGAACAAGTTGATCCTCTGATTCGTACGTTCTTAAGGGAGCATTTTATTTGGGATGATTTTAGGGAAATAATCCATGCTTTTATTTATGTTGATCTCTTCTCCATTTAAACCTATTGAAGAGAGTGGATCAACGTCGTGATGAACAACGTTGGAAGTTCGTTCCCTGATATTTTTATTGGATTTCTTCCCCTATTGTTTTCTCTCGCGTTCCTCGCGGGGCGATGAACAACAGATCATTGTGCATCCATTCCGTGACGCAATGATCCCAAATCGAAGGTCTGACACCGCAACGACCTTATGGAGTTGTGGCGACGATAGTGGATGACGAATCAGACCCGATTGGGAAATGGCATTCTTCGAGAATTCTTCAACTGGGAAGATCAAAACACGTTTTTGGAGCCGATCGGAGGTCAAAAAACACCGGAAACGGCTTCATGGTGACGGCACGACCAAAACCAGAAGGTTTCGTCACGATCAGCCGGCCGGATTGATGAACTAATCATCACTGGAGGCACGATGGTAGAGGTCTGTGTTTCTGGAAAATTCCAGAATACACGGCATGTACTTCTGAAGAACACTCCATGTAGTACTAGTGGCGTCGGTTAGGGTTTCTGGGTCATAGAGGAATAACACTGCGTGTGACCTCAGTAACACGGCATGTTGGAAATTCTCCGAATCTCGGCATGTACTATGGGTAGTACATGGACACGGGATGATCTACACGGATTCAGGAGAATCGACCTGTACAGCTTGGCAGAGGCAGCTACACGGAGCTCGACATGTATCTCGGGGATACACAGGAATGGGAGTGAGTACATGACTCTATACTCCGTCACACGGCCAGGGGAGGCCAGTAATGTGGGTCACCCCGTGTGGCGATTACACGGGTTGGTTTACACGGGTTGATGACCGTGTACGGGAACATGTCCAAAGTACACGAAGCCATCCGAAGTTAACTAGACACGGCGTGTACACCGTACTAAATGCCGTGTAATTAGTTTTTCAAACACAACTAGGCTCACGACATGGGCCGTTGTACACGGGCAGTACCCGAGGTCAGACAACACGGAGTATAACATTTCTACACGCCATGTACTTTTCTGAAAATGGCATGGCCCTTTTATTCATCGTGTTTTGGACATATTTCATTTGGGTTAGTTCCCCCTTCTTATTGTTCCCATGAATGTCAGGAATCATTCCTTCATACAGGATTATGATCCCTTTAGCAGGACTTTCTATGATATAGTCCGGCATCCATCCAAGAGGCCCAGATCGAGATCCTATATCCATTCCTGACCCTAGGTAGAGTCAAGCATCGACGTGACCAACTCTACCAGGATTCAATCCTCTACCTAGATGGTGTATCACCTAACTGGTGAATCTGGATGAGTCGCAGTATCCGCCATGGCTCTGGCAGTGATCCTCATCAGTGTATCATGATCTTTCCCACTCAAGAGTGTGTCTCCTGTAATGAGTGATTTCTATCTATTATAACCTTTCCACAGAAGAGTCTTTCTCCCGTAACGAGTGTAGCTATCTCTCATGATGGTTCCTGACGAACATCACTTCTCGGACGCACGTCATCAGAGCTATAAGACTCGTGGAGTGTGTTCTCTCAGAACGAGTGTATCACGGAATCTTCGAAAAGAATCCCTAACAGGGTATGCGGTTGTGTGACTTTTCTCAAGACCATGGGTTTAGGTTTGGAGTATATATGGATTGTTCAATATTTTCTGTAGACATATACTATGCATAGATGACTGTACCTTTACTTTGTGTATTGCTTTGTGGTTTTTAGGGTCCTCTACTAAGTATTATTATACTCACCCCTGCATGGGATTTGTCCGCACGTCTGGTGTCTTTTGCAGATGAGCAACCTTTTGTCAGAGTTTGGGGAGGAACAAGATATGACCGAGATTTCTGATTTTCCTACAGGCCAAGTTATTCCTACAGCTATGAGCGGCAGTCCCAGTACCTTTTTGTGCTTACAGGTTGGACTTTGTAGTTATCAGACTCTTGTTTGTTTGCTTTTGGTGGGCTTGTATTTTGGTCCAGTTTACTATTACAGTACCCTACCATTATTCATACTCTATTGGTTGGGTTTTTTTGTATGCATGCATTCATTTTCCTTAGTGGTTTTTACATTTCAGCATTTTGTGCGCTTAGAGATGTGTGCATGTGTACAGGTACATAGGCAATGCCTCCCATGTTAGTTATGCCTACTCGGTGCTAGTCACCAGCCCCTGGCCTATTGGAGGTGGGATTGGGGAGTCACGATGTGGGACCCACTAGGACGGGTCGTGACAGAGTGGTATCAGAGTCGGCCGACATATCCATACACCCAGACTCTAATAACCTTCTTTTCGACTCGGTGCACGAAAACAATAGTTGTGGGGAAATTAAATGTACATGCATCATATATGAATGGGTTGTATTTTCCATGTCCTTTGTGTCAGCTATCCAGATATACTCATTGAACATAGTACATCTTTTTCGTTTATATGATGCCTCCACGACACATACCCACTAGGATTTAGCAGCACGATCATGAGGATGACCCCCTTAGTGACGAGGCTTCGATACAGGGACCAGCTCCCTAGGTGTTTCCACCAGGTGGTGCGCCTGATATACCTCCACCTGTGGAGCAGCCAGAGGTACCCTCGGTACCGACCAGCGAGGAGCACATGCTCATCGCTCTCCATGAGTTTCAGAGACAGAGACCCCTCTGGTTCTGAGGCGAGCTCGACGCTCAGGCGACTGAGGGCTGGCTTGAGGCGATGACTACAGTTTTCTGTTTAGTGAGGACATCAGCATACCAGATCATGGTCCTATGAGGTAGCCTTATTCAGGGTTCGGTGGGACGATGGTGGAGTCTAACCATGCAGACTCATGACGAGGAGACTCTTTTGTGGATGGGGTTTGAGAGACTCTTCAAGGAGGAGTTATCTTCAGTTACATTGAGAGCTGTGCACATCCAAGAGCTTCTTCAACTCCAGCAGGTCAGTATGACAGTAGCTGACTATTCATCGAGGTTCACCAACCTCGTCGGGTACTTGATGGATAAGGTCAGGGATTAGTAATTCTGAGATCGGAACATTGAGCGAGGTCTACGAAGAGACATACGAGCTAGTGTCGTGCCTCTATGAATATCGACTTATGCCGGAGTGCTCGAGTGAGCTTTGGTGGTCAAGAGCATCTTGGAGGAGAAAAAATAGCCTCCAGCAGTCAGCAGCAGGCAGACAGGTGCAGAGACCTCAGTGGAAGGGAGTCGGCATCAGACGCAGGGATCAGGACGTGAGAGACATCGGAGGAGGACCCATGATAGGGGATCGATTGTCCATAGCTCCTAGGCTAGATCCAGTCATCCTAGGGAGAAGAGATGCTATGCATGAAACTATAGGGTACATCTTGCTATGGATTTCCCGACCCGTCGAGCTGTTAATAGGGAAGCAGTGGATGGACAATAATGGCAGAGGCAAATAACAGAACTGGCAGGCCCACCAGGTGGTAGATGTGGTAGAGGAGCAGGGAGAGCTACGGGTGGTGGAAGACTATTTGACATACTTCCACCACCACCCCCAGGAGGTCTGCACCAGGCTCAGGGAGCTGGGGGACAGGGGTAGTGACAGCTGCATGCGGTTGAGGCATACGACTCAGGGGATCTATGGAGGATTCGCGGTACGATCTGTTTCTTTTCTACCTTATCTAATGTACTCATAGACACAGGTTTCAGTCATTCCCTTATAGCCACATGTCTTATACAAATCCTTGAGATTCTGGTAGAACCATTGAATTGACCCTTACGCTTGTAGACACCTACGGGAGGAGACTCGATGATCACAAACCATTTCAGACAATGTGATCTTACCCTTGGAGGTGAGAGTTTCAGTTGGAACCTCTTGGTGGTAGCATCGAGGCCTTACGATGTCATTCTCGGTATGGATTGGATATCTTCGGTCCTTGCCCAGATTGACTGTTTTAGGCAAAGGGTGTGGTGTGTCCGCCGTGAAGGAACGAGGTTTTCCTTTGTCATTGAAAAGGAATCCCAGGAAACAAAAAATGGGCACATGCATAAGAGGATGCAGCAAATCATTCATGAGTTGGCTAGCCTTACCTTCAGAGAAGTAGATGATGCGAGCTCTTAGTTCCCAGTAGTAGTGGGGGAGTATGAGGACGTCTTTCCCGAAGATGTTCCAGTATTACCTCCACACCGTGAAATTTACATCTGCATCGACTTACACCCCGAGATGACACCAATTTCCTCATCGTCATATCGGATGTCTCCTGCAGAGCTTTGCGAAATGAGGGTGAAGATGGAGGATTTTCCGAGCAAGGGTTTCGTAAGACCCATCGTCTCACCCTAGGTGGCCCCAGTCATGTTTTCGAAGAAGGCTAATGGGAGTCTGAGGATGTCTGTGGATTACCGGTGCTTGAACCAGGTGAAGGTGAAGAACAAGTATCCACTGCCGAGAATCAATGACCTCTTAGATCAGCATAGAGGGGAACAATGGTTCTCGAAGGTTTAACTTTGATCGGGCTGTCACTAGTTACGAGTACAGGATGGGGATATACCGAAGACGACTTTCAGATGCAGTTATGGGCACTATGAGTATGTGGTGATGCCTTTTGGCATGAGGAACGCCCCTACTATGTTCATGGGACTGATGAACCGGATCTTCCAACCGTACTTGGACCAGTTCTTAGTGGTCTTCATCGACGACATCCTTGTGTACTTGGCATCAGAGGAGGAGCATGCAAGACACTTGCGGATGGTTCTGGACGTACTTCAGGAGCACCAGCATTATGGGAATCTCTCGAAGTGTCAGTTCAGGATTCAGTAGATGGAGTAGCTGTGGAACCAGCCAAGGTGGAGGTTGTGTTAGCATGGGAGCCACCTCGGAGTGTGACGGAGGTGCGAAGCTTCCTTGGGTTGGCAGGATATTACCGGAGATTCATCCCTAATTTCTCTCGGATATCAGCACTGATGACGGACTTGACTAGGAAGGGGAAACCCATCATGTGGACACAGAAGTGCTTGCAGGATTTTGAGCAGTTGAGGCAGATTTTGACAAGCACCCCACTCATGAGATTTTCGGAGGAGGGTGTCGATTACGTAGTTTTCTATGACGCATCAAGGACCTTGCTCAACAGTGTCCTGATGCAGTGGCACGCAGTGATGGATTATGGTTCGCTCTAGCTTAGGTCACATGAGAAGAACTATGCGACCCATGATCTTGAGTTGGTAGTGGTTTTCTTCGCATTGAAGATGTGGCGACACTACCTTATGGGCGATCAGTTTATTGTCTACTCTGACCACAAGAGCCTCAAGTACATCCTCTCACTAAAGGATCTGAATCTGAGGAAGAGGAATTGGCTAGAGTTCCTTCATGACTATGATTTCTAGATCATATATACTCTTGGAAAGGGGGAAAAGGTGGCAGATTCCCTAAGCAGAAATTCATGATCACAACTATTGAGTGAGGCGACACAGTAGTTAGCCACGTTACAGTTATCCTTCATGGATGGAGAGGATACAACTGTCCTAAAGTCGATGGTTGTCACCCTCCACTCTTACAGAGAGTAAGGGAGGCACAACTTGGGGATGTTGACTACGTGGCATTATGTGCCGAGTTATCTATAGGATGTGCTCCTAGTAGATATTCACAAGGTGGGGTGCACGTACTTATTTTCAGAGGATGCACTGTAGTACCAGTGGCGTTCCAGGAGGAGGTCCTGAGGGAGTTTAATACATCCCCTTTGGTGGTACATCCTGGAGTGGAAAATATGTACTAGGATCTCCGATGACAGTTCTGGTGGCCAGGCATGAAGAAGGCAGTAGCATAGTACATTTATCGATGCCTCACATGCCAACAGGTGAAGGCTAAGAACCAGGTTTCGGCGGGGTTATCTCATCCCATGGAAGTTCAAGAGTGGAAGTGGGATGGATTATTGATGGACTTCATGACAGTCTTACCACGGACGTCCAAGGGGCATGATTCCATCTGGGTGATCGTTGACCGACTCACCAAGTCGGCCCACATCCTAGATATCAGGGAGTAGAGTTCCATAGAAAGCTTGGGACACATATACATGCAGGAGACAGTTCGGATTTATGGGGCCCCCTCTACTATAGTCTCAGATTGAGATGCCCCCTTCACATCCCAGTTGTGGAAGGGATTGCAGGAGGCTTTTGGGACTCAACTACGCTTGAGCAGAGCGTTTCATCCCCAGAATGATGGTCAGACAAAGAGGACCATTAAGGTTCTGGAGGATATGTTGCGAGCTTGTATCTTGGACTTTGGTCGTAGCTTGTAAGACCACCTATCGCTAGTGGGATTTGTGTACAACAACAGTTATCACTACACTATTGGTATGACACCGTTCGAGGCCTTGTACGGGAGACTCCGCCATTCATCGCTTTTCGGGACCGACCCTGGAGAGTCAGCACTCATGGGTCCAGAGTTAGTGTGAGCTACCACAGGGAGGGGGAAGATCATCCGATAGCGGATAAAGACTGCACAGAGCTGGCAGAAGTCTTATGCTGACTGATGACAGAGACCTCTGGAGTTCGAAGAGGGAGACCACATCTTTCTTCAGGACTCACCTCGACGAGGGTTGCAGATATTTGGCCAAGGGGTCAATCTATCTCCAAGTTCCATCGGACCTTTCCAGACCCTATGAAGAGTTGGCGTGGTGGCATACCACCTATCTCTACTGGCTCAGTTGCATCGGGTACATGATGTCTTCCACGTGTAGCAGCTGAAGAGGTACGTGTACGACCAATCACATGTTATCGATAAGGGTGAGCTGGACATCGAGGATGGAGTGACCTTTGCCGAGTACCCGGTAGAGATCGAGGATCAGCAAGAGAGGATCCTATGTGGGAGATCGATTCCCTTGGTGTGTGTCCGGTGGTAGCACAAGAATATTTAGGAGAGCACGTGGGAGCAAGTGTCCTAGATTCGTGCCCAGTACCCACATCTTCTTGAGTAGCCCTGGTTTTGGCTTTTCGGGGACATAAAGCCCCAAGGTGGGGAGAATGTAATGTATCAGATTTTTCCGTTTATTATTTTTAATGTAATCTGGAATTATTTCGATGCCAGCCGTGAAGACGGAACATCATCCCTAGGTCCAGTGAGCCCGAAATGGTGGTTTGAACTTTTCTTTAGTTAAGTGAGTCGCCACTTGCGCGCGATTGTGGCATTTCCCAAATGGGTGCCCGGATAAAAAAATCTGAGGGCACTGTTGCATCCAGGACGAAGAATTTACCTAAGAACTTTTCTAACCTCGACCTGCACAGGTCGGGTGCGATGTTTTATTTTGGAAATTTTAAAAAGGGGATCACTTTAGAAGTAATAAAATAAATTAAGGATTTATTTTATTATTTTTTAAAACATTTCCTTTTTTTGAGAAGTGACCTAATCATACAATATAAACACATGCTAATGTAAAATTTCTAGGGTTGGCCTCATAACCCTGCGAGTTAAGAGAGAGAGAGAGAGAGAGATTTCTCTTGGAGATTGGGTGGAAGAGGACGTGTTGGCGGATGACGACGACGTGAGAAATCAACGCCCCTCATATTTTGAAAAATCCCTTCGGCGGACGCGTCACGATGATCGCTCTTCAAATGGTTGGAGGTAGGGGTTTGTTATTTCAATTCCTTTTCCCCGTTTTTGAGTTTAACGGCCGAACACGGATCAACCACGAACAAGTTGATCAGCGGATTCCTATGTTCTTGCTGGAAGGTTTTATATGGGTTGCTTTTGGGGAAATAATCCATGCATTTATTTATATTGATCTCTGCTCCATTTAAACCTATTAATGGGAGTGGATCAATGCCGTGATGAACGACAGAGGAGGTTCATTCCTTGATTTGTTTATTGGATTTCCTCCCCATTCTTTTCTCGCGCGTTCTTCACGATCTTTGTTGGGAGACGAGCAACGGATCATTGCGCATCCATTCCGCGATGCAAAGATCCCAAATCGCAGGTTCGACACCACAACAACCTTGTGGAGGTGCGACGACAATGGCGGACGAAGAATTTGACCAGATCGGGAAAGGGAAGTCTTCGAACGTTCTTCTTGCGGGAAGATCAAAACATGTTTTTGGAGCAGATCGGAGGTCCAAAAACATCAGAAGCGGCCTCATGGTGACAGGGTGACCAAAACCTGAAGGTTTAATAGCGATCGGGCAGCCGAATCGACCAACGGATCATAACTGGAGGCATGACGGTGGAGGTTCGTGTTTCTGGAAAATTCCTGAATACACGGTGTGTACTTTTGAAGAACATGTCGTGTAGTACTGGCAGTGGAGGCTAGGGTTTCGTGGTCAGAGAGGAATAATACGGTGTGTGACCTCAATCACCTAGTGTGTTGGACTTTCCCTAAAGTTCGGTGTGTAATTTTGGTAATACACGGACACGAGAAGATCTACAAGGCTTCAGGCGACTCGGCGTGTACAGCATGGCAGAGGCAGCTAAGTGGAGCTCGGCGTTTATCTTGGGGATACACGGGCACAGGATGGAGTACACGACCGTGTACTCCATAACATGGCCAGGCGAGGCCAGTAATGTGGCTCACCCCGTGTGGCGATTACCTGGGTTGGGGTACACGGGTTGATGACCGTGTATGGGAACATGGCCATAGAACATGGAGCCAACCCCAGTTACCCAGACAGAGCATGTACACCGTACTACATGTCGTGTACTTAGTTTTTCCTACACGACCAGCCTCACAACACGAGCCATTGTACACGGGCAGTACCAGGGGTCAGACAACATGACATTTAACCTTTCTACAGGCCGTGTACTTTTCTAAAAACGGCATGGTCCTTTGGTTCACCATGTTTTAGACATCTTTAGTTTGGATTAGTTCACCCTTCTTCTTTTTCATCTGAAGGTCAGGCCTCATTCCCTCATACAGGATTATGATCCCTTTAGTAGGACTTTCTGTGATAGGGTCAGGCATCCATTCGAGAGGCCCAGATCGAGATCATATATCCATTCCTGACCCTAGGTAGAGTTAGTCATTGATGTGATAAACTCTACTGGGTGTCGAGCCACTACCTAGCTGGGGTATCACCTTACCAGTGAATCCGGATGAGTCACGGTATCCGCCATGGCCCTAGAAATGATCCTCATCTGTGTATCGTGATCTTTCCCACTCAAGATTGTGTCTCCCGTAATGAGTACATTCTATCTACCGTAACCATTCCACTGAAGAGTGTGTCTCCCGTAAGGAGTGTATCTATATCTCGTGATGGTTCCCAATGAACAACACTTCTCAGAAGGATTTTATCAGAGCAAGAACACTCATAGAGTGTGTTCTCCTGGAACGATTGCATCATGGAATCATTGAACAGAATCCCTAACGGGGTATGTGGTTGTGTGACTTGTCTCTAGACCACGGGTCTAGGTTTGTAGTATATCTTGTTTGGTCTATATGTTCTATAGACAGATACTACGCATAGCTGACTGTACCTTTACTTTGTGTGCTGCTTTGTGGTTTTCGGGGTCCTCTACTGAGTATTTTTATACTCACCCCTACATGGGCTTTGCCCACATGTCTGGTGTCTTGTGCAGACGAGCATACTTTTGAGAGAGTCCGGGCAGACCAGGACAGGAATGAGCTTTTTGAGTTACCTACTGGCCAAGGTGTTTCTACAGCTACGAGCAGCACTCCCAGTACCTTTTGTGCTTACATGTTGGACTCTGTAGTTTTCAGACTCTTGTTTGTTTTCTTTTGGTGGGCTTTTATTCTGGCCCAGTTTACTTTTACATTACCCTACCTTTTTTAATACATTGTTGGTTGGGTTTAGTAGTATGCATGCATTCTTTTTCCATAGTGGTTTTTACATTTCATCATTTTGAGGGCATATAAATGTGTGCATGTGTATAGGTACATAGGCAATGCCTCCCATGTTATTTATGCCTAATTAGTGCTAGTCAAGAGCCCCTGGCCTGTTGGAGGCGAGCTTGGGGAGTCACAGCGTGAGCCCCACTAGGATGGGTAATGACACATATGATCCATTTGTGAGTATTTATGAGGATCATTATAGGATAAAATTGTATAATATACACATAATATATAAATTGTGTTTTTTACACATCAAAGCCATGTTTGGAATTATAGAGTATGATTGAAGGATTTATTTATGAATTGATGACCATGGTCTGATTGGGTATGGAGATATGAAAACTATATTCTGGTAATGGAAAATACTACCTTTATCATCAATTTTAAATGACCAAATGGTTATGATATATTAATTACATAGGGACTATTATTTTTTGGACTGGTTAGGGGATCATTATGAGAACCAAGACTCTGATTAGAATCAGAATTAAAAATAAATCAAAAAAAAATTGTATGTGGATTTAGGATCAACAGATGTATCATATTATCTTGTGGGTGTTGTAGATTGGTTAGGGGTCATTAGAGTAATAATTTAGTAGCCAAAATCTTCCACACAAGGACTCATAAAGGATAAACCTTGAAAGAAACAATGAAGATGTACTGGGCCTTCTTCTTAATATATTTCCAGGAATTAACCATGGAACATTCCATGAATGGAATTCATCATGGGGGACCCCTTTTCCTCAAGGATTCACAATTTGAATAAGGGGTTCACCCTATCAATGAAGCATGAGTTTTTTTATAATAGGCGTTGGATGATAATTTTTCAGCAGACCTCTTATTCTTTTTGATAAATAATGAAATCATGGGGAGGTTCATTCTGTTAAGGCCTCCAAATCTCTTACTCCACATCACCACTTTGACCATGGGTAGTTTCAAGTGCTATTTTGTTATGGTTTAATGTGAAATATTTTATTCCTATCACATTTTATGGTTACCCAAATATAATTTTATTTTCTTCATAGAATTGGAAACAGTTTATGATTCAAATTAATTATATAACAGTTCATTCAATAGAGGATTTTTTGATTTTTTCTCTTCATTTAAAGAGGGATCATGATTATATGTCTCCACTTATACCCAGATAATTATTTTTTACGTATTTTGAATAGTTAACTTATTTATGGTTTTACTAAATTAGGTGAATTTTTTTTATTAGTTTGGGGTTGTATTTAATTGATTTTATATATGATTTAGTAAAATATTTCACACAATTATTATAAATTTTGATATATTTTTTATATGTGTGGTAGTGATTCTTGAGGAATTTTATAAAATTACTCAAAATTGGGGTATTATTAAATAATTTATCATTTATTTTTATAATTCATTTTATATGTTCAATGGCATGAGACTGGTGTCCAAAATATGAAGGAATATTAGTTGATATAGATGAGCATCAAAACTTCTTATTAAGGGTTTTAATCTATATTAATGGTAGGTGATCCTTGGGGTACGAAAATATATCCATATTTTTTTATAAGAAACAATAATTTCTAAATTCACTGGTTTTGGAAAAATATTTTCAGGACCAATGGTTCCTTGGGTATTTTGGAATATAAATCATGAATCCTCATGTGGATAAAATAAGTTATATTTGTCAATTTTTGTGAGTGGTTATAACATGTATTTCATGTTTTTTTGGGTGTGATTTGGATGAGCTAAATAGTAGAATTTGGGTGGTTCATGGAATATATATGAGATTCATGATATCCTTCGTTAGGATCCATTATAAATCAAGTAGTAATATTTATTAATTGGGTTAACTGTTTGTAGGAGTGATATTTCTACATATCGTGGGTGAAGAGGAACACCATCATGAGGTTAACTATGAGTCATGATGTTCTCTTGGTGATAAACATTTTGATTAGGAATTTTTATTATGATGATAGAGTTTGGTTCTCTCCAAGTGAAGGTTGATATTACTTCCCTATAAAATATTTTTAAATAACTATGTGTGGATGATGGTAAGTTCATATGGTTCACATCATTTGGATTCAACGTTTGTATTTTCTAGTTTTGTTACCCATCCTTTAAGGAAATATGGTGAATGATAATATGGAATATAGTTTATTATTATTATTGAGAGATATGAGTTGGTATCATCTAAATAAGGCCATGCGAGGGATCGAAGAACCTATTTGATGTATTTTTTGGAAATAGTTTTTGTTGTACTCTACAAGAGGTGATTTGTGGGCTAGTCCTAGATTTGATGAGCCAGAGTGTAATGGGATTGTTTATAGAATATGTATATAGTGTGTATATTGTAGTTGATGGTTTCATATAGATATGTGATGGGGATCATATAACATCCTCTATATAATTTAAAAATAGAATAAAAGTGTAATGTCACTTGATTTGAATAGGATGAAAAAATGATGGTTTCTGAACATTTTCCCTTTCTGGCCACGTGGCCTAGCCGGATCGCCCATGTGGCATGGCTAGCCACGCATGGGATGGTGGTGCCCACCCTGCATTCTGAACCAGAACTGGTGCCTAGCACCTGTCCGGGTGATAGCAGGACCCTTTGCGGCCAGCCTGTAGAGCGAACCGGCCGCCGGCTCAGCCGGATGCCCACTCTGGTCCACTGCGAACAAAGGTCTTGGATCTTCTACGGCTTCGCGCCCCAGATCTCCCGATGTGGCCCACCTTGGCCGCCGACCTGCACCACATGTGCGGCGCGACGGCGCCGCATCCCTCTGCCGCAGCCCGCCCAGGCCGCGGTCTCCTGCTGCCCTCTACACGGCGCACTGATATCCTACCCCCTTCATTGTGGCCCGACATAGCCGTGGCCTGGCTCTCCTCCATGTGGCCCGATGGTGCCGCGCCTTTCCGATTACCCGGTGGCCTTATGCTATAGGTTTCCTCACAATCGGCCCAATGTCGGTCGTCGTTGTGCGCTTTCATCGTCAACAAAAAACAAGATCATAGGGTAAGGTTCGGCCCTGTTGGTGCGGTCCGAACCCCCCAAGTTATGTTGATAACATTTTTCATTACATATACCTTAATATTGAACGACATGGAACAAAAACATGGAAACTTAAACCCCTACCTTGAATGTTAATGGATTACAGAGTCAAGGGAAATGGGTGTCATTTCATTGATGATCGGAAAAGAGAATCCGAGGATGGTGTCAGCATTATTTGTGGGCAGTGGTGCCTCCACTTCCTTTCCCCGATCGAAAAGGAAGATTATGGTTTTTGTCATTCATCGATGGATGTAGCATTTTTCACATTCTTCAATGACAAGACGATGTTCTCTCTCAAGGATCCACTCAAATGAATTTCCAACAAAAATATTAGGTTAATCCAACCCATTTTTTAATTGTTGGAAATAGAATTTAAAATGATTTGAATTTATTAAACCATTCACATAATTAAATGGTGGAGAGTTGGAAATTAAATGGTGGGTAAGTTCAAGGGTTTCACATTTAATTGGGGGTTCCAAGGATTTCATCTCCTGGGTGGTCCCCACCAATGCACATCCTCCCAAAGAAGGTTATGTGCGGCTGGGCCCCCCACCATAACCTCTCATGGGAGGTTTTGGTGTGGTTTCCCCCACCATTAACCTCCTCTTGGAGGTTTTAAAAGACATAGAATAAAAATAATTTTTAACACTTATTTTTATTAAATTTTTCTAATAATCTCAAAATCTAACATTGAATCTCGTCAGAACGCAACTGTGGTGAAGGTATCACAAAGCAATCACTGACACTACAAGCTCAACAGTGCCCTGAGATTTCAATTCTGAGCACCGGTTCAAAATATATAAAAACTTGCTCGTACATTTTCTGAATGTACCCTAACAAAACTTTAAAAATTGTTTCCAGGCACACCCGGCCTCCGAATCAAGCACCATCAGAATCTATAGAGTTGTAAAATTCCCGTGTATTTAAGAAAAAAAATTACGTGGAAATTTCAGGTATTCAAATTCTCCCCACCTCAGGGATTCAAGTCCTCTTAAGCTACAATTTAAACTAAGGGAACAAAGAGGGGGTTCTGAGCACACATCTAAGCCTCCCGCTCCCATGTGGTCTCATGGTGGTTCCCATGCTGCCAGTGAACGCGCACTAGAGGTATCGACCATCCACGTAGAAACCACTCTTGTCAATCCATGATCTCCACTGGAACCTCTGTGAATATCGCCCCGTCATCGATGTCCATCTATCCATGATCAATGATGTGAGAAGGGTCATGCACATACCTCTTTAGTTGTGTTACGTGGAATAAATCGTGCACCCGGTGCAACTGTGGTGGAAGAGCCAAGCAGTAATCCACCTCACCAACTCTGCTAAGGACCTTGAATGGTCCAATTAACCTCAGAGATAGCTTGCTGCCTTGGCCAAATCTCTGTATACCTCGTCAAGGTGAGACCTGTAAAGAGACGTGGTGTCTATCCTCGAACTCAAGAGGTATCTGTCTCCTATCAACATATGACTTATGCGTACTTTGTACAGTCTTCATCTACTCTTGGATGATCTGCACATTCTCCATGGTTTCTCGTTCAATATCGTTCCCCACTAGTGCTGACTCCCCTGGGTCTATCCGGCACAGTGGTGATCAGCAAGGTTGCCCGTACAAGGCCTCAAAGGGTTCCATACCAATGGTGGAGTGATAGTTGTTGTTGAAGGAAAACCCCACCAAAGGCAAATGGTCCTACCAGCTATGACCGAAGTCGAGGACGCATCCACAGAGCATGTCCTCAAGGGTATGGATGGTCCTCTCAGTCTGACCACATGTCTGAGGATGGAAGTCCGATCTCAAGCGAAGCTGTGTCCCGAAGGCTTCCTCCAACCCCTTTCATAGCCAGGAAGTAAAACGTGCATCACGGTCAGAGACAACAAAATAAGTTACTCCATGTAATCACAAAATCTATTGCACATAGTGGTGTCCTAGACTCTCTAATAAGCCCTACTCTCTGATCATAAGGAAGTGGGACGACATAGTAAGTCGGTCGACAATCACCCAAATTGAGTCTTGACCCTTGGATGTATGTGGAATACCCATAAAGATGTCCATGGATATCAAATTCCACTTGCATTCTAGGACCTATAAGGTCTGAACCAATCTTTCTGGTACCTGGTGCTCTGCCTTCACTTGTTGAAAAGTGAGGCACTGTGAGAAAAACTATGCCACTGTCGTCTTCATACCTGGCATCCAGTGCTACCAACGAATGTCCTGGTACACCATCGCCACTCCTGGATGTACCGCTGTCGGGGAAGTGTGGAACTCCCTTAACACTTCCTCCTAAAGTGAAAATGGTACCATGGAACATCCTTTGAAGACGATGACGTGCTCCCCATCTTCAGAAAATTCATCATGTTCCTGCCCTATGGATATTTTAGTACGTCGCGGCTCACAGTTAGCATCCCAATGCTGATCCTCCCTGACTCGGTGAAGAAGTGGGGGAGTGACTGTATGAGACTTTAGATAGGCTGATCCATCTCTATCCACAAAGGATATCTATAAGGCAGCCAACTACTCTGTCCCATCTCCTAGCAGTTGTATACCAGTACTCTTTCTGGGTGCATCTGTAACAACATTCCACTTCCCAATACTATAGACTATCTCTAAGTCATAGTTCTGGAGGAACTCAATCCATCACCGCTATCTCAGATTTATGTCCTTCTATGAGACGATATACCTGAGACTCTTGTGATCAGAGTACATGGTAAAATGTTCTCCCATTAGATAGTTCCTCCACATCTTCAAGGCGTAGAACACTACTGCTAACTCCTAGTCATGGGTAGCAAAGTTCTGCTCATGCTGTCTCATTGTCCGAGAACCATACGCGATCCCTGCTTGATCCTACATCAGGAAACATCCAAGTATTGTCCCTGATGTGTTGCAGAAGACTACATACCATAAAAATTCCTCTGGAAACCTCAAAATATAGGCAGTAGGGATCCTCTACCTCAGATCTTGAAATCTCTTATGGCATCTCTTCGACCACATGAAGGGTTTCCCCTTCTTCTTCAAGGCCGATAGTGCTGATGCAACTCTGGATAATTCTGCAAAAAAATCTCTGATAGTATCCAAACAAGCCCAGGAATCTTCATACCTTCATCACACTCTTGGGAGGCTCCCAAGCAACAACTGCCTCAATCTTCACTGGATCCACTGAAACTCCAGCCTCCCAGATGATGTGTCCCAAGAAGTGAACCATTCGAATCCAGAACTGGCACATCAGTAGCTTACCATAAAGATAGTTCTCTTAGAGTCTGTCCAGTACAACCTGTAAATGGTAGGCATTCTCCTCCTCAATAGTCGAGTAGATCAAAATGTCGTCGATGAACACCACGACAAATAGATCGAGGTAAGGCTGGAAGATCTAGTTCATGAGACTCATGAAAACTTCTAGAGCATTGGTTACGCCAAAGTTCATAACTAAGAACTCATAGTGGCTGTAACAACACCTGAAGGATTCCTTAAGCACAACCTCATCTTGAAATATGTGCTGGTGTTAACATATCCTAAGGTCTATCTTCAAGAACCATAGTGCTCCCTTGAGCTAATCAAAGAGGTTGTCAATCCTCATAAGTGGGTACTTGTTCATCATGGAAACGTGGTTCTTGTGATGGCAGTAGACACAGAGCCTCAAGAACCCATCTGCCTTCTTTGAGAACAGAATCGGGGATACCTAGGGAGAAACACTGGGTCGGATGAATCATTTACCCTGCAAGTCCTCCAGCTATACTCTCAGCTCGTGAAGCTCAGCGGAAGCCATCCAGTATGCTGGAGTAGATATCGGTGTCGTCATGGGTTACATGTCAAGGTAGAGGTTCAAATGACTGCGTAGAGATTATCTGGGGACATCATCTGGAAAAACATAATCGTACTAGTCCACCACTACAGGATATGTCGGACTCTCCACATCTACCACTCTGAGGGAATGGAAAGCCAACTGGTGAGTGATCATCTTTACCCTCCTTTGAGTATGTTCGTTCGGCGCTGCAATGGTTCCCTTCTCGTTGGTGAAGGTGAACCTCGTCCCATCCGTGCAGACACACCACACATTCCACCTAATATAGTTGGTCTAATCATGGACTGTAAAGAACTAGTCCATCCACAAGATGACATCGTATGCACTCGACGCCGCTACAACGAGATCTCAGCCGAAGCTCTAGCCTCCTTGAGTAAGATCACACTGCGGGCACCAGTGCGTAATCAGTGAGTCTACTCTCGTAGAAGTCTCTTGTCGTAATGATCGAGTCAACTACTCTGTCGGAATCTCCAAACTCTGAACAAGTGTAGTGGATATGGAAGTGTTACTAGAACCTATGTATATATGAACTGTAGCTGAGGAGAAATAGACACAAATAGTACCTTGTATCATATCTAGAGAGCCATGGTCGTATGCGTCAGCTGCCTGATGCTGAGCTCTCCCTTGTCCACCAACTCCCTGCAGTCGGGATGGACCACCTGGTGGTGGTGGCGGTAGAACCTCGTAACGTCCACCACCACCAGCTGCTCGACCAGCTCCTCTACCACATCCACCTACGCCCTACGAACTGCCTCGATCGAACCTCTTACTCTATCTAAGATGTCCCTCAACTGTCTGATGATCATCAGATCGGCGGGTTGGACAGTCACGAGACATGTGACCAAGCCCTCCGTAGGAGTAACATTGTCTTTTTTTGGCATGTCTATCTCGGTCTCCACTATAGGTTCCCCGCACAACCGATCTGGAGTCGTCCGATTGACCACCTGTAGGACTGGTCCTCATGGACCTCTGCGTCATCTATCTTCTTCCAGTTGCAGAAGACTCCGGTGCGTGTTGACCAGTGGTGGGTCTCGCTGCTGGAGAATGCTCAGCAAGGAAACTCTCCACTATGAGGGCTCGCTCCAACACTCCTCCACGCGTCTTAATGCTGAGGGTGATAATTAATGCTCTAATATCTCTCCTGATCCCTAGCTCCAAGGTCTATGCCCTGAATAATGGGTCGCATACCATATCTTTGGAATAGCATAATATGTCACCAAACATCACTGAGTACTGCGCTACTGTCATGCTTCCCTTCTGTAGATGAAGTATCTCCTAAACCCGCACCATTCATAGGGTCGCTGGAACAAACTCCACCCAGAATAGGCTCTTGAAGTCTTACCAATGTAGTGCTGCCTCATCGTGGACATAGAGAATCAGGCTCCACCATCTTCCTGCTACTGCCTGAAGAAGGCTATATGAAAGGAACATTTTGTTTTCTGCAGGTGTCCTACTAGCCTGAACACTCTCACCATATCCTCCAGCCAATCCTTAGCAGCCTGTGGGTCTGTCTCTCCCTGGAACTTTGGTGGCCTCTGGTGCTGGAACATGTGGAGCACACTCAAGCGGCGTTCATCATCTGCTGCTGGGGCTGGTGGCATAGGTGACCCAATAGGTGGTGGTACCGCTGGTGCCTCCACTAGTGGCTCATCTAGAAAGGGGCCATGCACTGAGGCCTTGTCGCTCGGTGGGCTGTCAGTGCGTACAACTCTCAGGGCTCTAACTAGTCATCCATGGGATGGAATCCTGAAGAAAATAGATACGACATGGTTAAATGATTATATCATGTGAGCTGACATGGTTGACCTGACATAAAAATACTTTTTAAACACAAATGAAATCAGTGTTTTCATGCACTAAGTCGGAAATCTGTAGTCAGGGTCCTTGTATACGGATACGTCGGTCGCTGCACCAACACTAGACTCCCTAAACTAAAAACCACACATGTAAACCTTATCACTATTGATTCACATAAATAATGGATCAGAGTAATGAGTTCTACGGTAAAGTTGACCCCTCTGATACGAATATGTCACGACCTGTCCCCTGGGGCCCGTGTCGTAACTACCCCAAACCCACCATCGATAAGCCATGGGCTGGTGACTAACACCAAAAGGAATAAATCCCCATAACTGGGATGGAATTGCCTTTATAAAAGGTAAAGACACACAACCAGAATACAAGATTTTTAAAACACTAAGTAAAAACATTATAACAAAATATGTGCTGGAATATAAAAAGGGCTAGATATACAAGCTCAATAGTAAAGTACCAGGAAAAGAAAAAATAGGTACAATAAAAATACAAACAGTTGGAAGGTGTCTAGAAGCACCTGGATTGTCCACAACAGATCTTACCTGAAGGGTAGACACAGATAGACTCCCTAGTGCTCCACGTCCTTCCATCTCCTCCGGGTACCGTCTCGTCATGAGGGCCACATCCGGGTACCATCCAGTCCTCACACACTCGGCCTCGGTTAGCGTTCTCCATCGTCTACAACCAACACAATTATTGCATGCATAACCCGTGCATGGGTGAGTGTAACGATACTCAGTAGGGACCCCAAGACCCTCAAGGTCTCACAAAATACAACAAGGATATACTAAAATGTATGAATTCATGGATCACCACTAATTAGGTATATGACCATACCTATACCTAAGTAATCTAGTAACTCATCTCAATCATGAGGAAAACACAAAGGTCAAGGACTCAGATCAAACCCGGATTTCTCATTATCGAATCCACATCTTCTGGAGAACTCCTCCTCTATTATGAATTGTGGGACTATCGCGACACCAATGCACTTATCACTAACCTTAGAATGCTATGATAATTCTATTGTCAAGTACCGCAGGTCTGCTGGAAACTAACTGGTGCTCCGTCTGTTGTGGGTTTACCGCCAAATAATGGGTGCTCCCCCTAATATCCTGTAGAGGTACTCCTCCTATCGAGTACTGTGAGCATGCCACCAAATACTGGGCTCTCCACCACCATGGTTCTTCTGCCAAATACCGGGCGCTCCCCACATATCATGTCGAATAAATCCGAGTCAAATCAGTCAAGCAGTCGTTAGGTATATCAGCAACAAGGTCCTCACACTATGTACGCTCACCTCAAGGAGGATCCGCTCCACGAGCTACTGTTCAATAAACTATATTTTATGAATTCTCACGTGGATGTATCTCAAAGGATAGCCACGTCATAGGGGTCCCAACACAACAGACGGTGCGTCAATCGGCTGCTTGGTCTGTGAGTTATTTGCATTTCCGTCCCAGGGGCCCCGTTGGTTTTTGGGTTCAAACCAACCTGACCGTACTCCAATTGTGTCAAAAACACTAGTGGGATATTCCAAAGGAACCGTATCACTCCAAGAATTTTGTCACCATAAACAGTTCTTAGATAGGACACTCGTAGCCAGAGTTACGGGCGTAAATTTTTTATCGGGTCAAACGGGTTCGGACTGGGTTCGGACTAGGTCCGTGGGTCTGACCCAGCCCAAAGGTGGCCCAGACCGATGGGGTAGCCCGGCCAGAAGGTTTCCTAGCTAGTTGGCTGTGTTTACTAGTCTAGATGGTCATGTGGCCCAGCCGGCTAGCCTTGGGGCCCGGCCGGCTGGCCCTGTGGCCCCACCGGCTGGCCGTGGGGCCCAGCCCGGCTGGCTGTGTGGCTCACGTGGCCCGGCTAGACACACGTGGGAGGGGGGTTCCCCAAAAACCTTGCAGTCCAAAACAGAACCAGCGCCTATCGCCGATTCGGGTAATCGCCGGACCCTTCGGGTCCCGCCAGTAGCGTGCACTGGCAGAAAAATCAGCGGGTCGCCCACCCCTATCCACCGTGGAGAAAGGTTTTGGGACTTCTATTGTGTGGCGCAATGGCGCCGCACCCCTGCTCTCCCATCGCGGCCCACCCTGACTGCAAACCTGCACCCCCTGGGGCGGCACGACGGCACCGTGCCCCTCCACCGCGGCCCGCCCTGGCCATGATCAACAGATTCCCCCCACACGGCGCAACGGCACCACAGCACCTTCGTTGCGGTGCGTCTTGGTCGTGGCCCGGTACTCCTCCGCGAGGCACGATGATGTTGCACCCTTTCGGTGACCCGACTGTCTGGCACCGCAGGTTTCCTCACGGCCAGCCCAACGCCGGCCGTCATTGTCCTCTTTTGTCGTTAACAACAAACAATATCATAGGGGAAGGGTCGGCCGTGTTGGTGTAGTCTAAACCCCCATGTTATGTTGATAACATTCTGCATAACGTATACCAAAATATTGAAAGACATGGAACATAATCAAGGAAAATCAATCCCCTACCTTGCTTGTTAATGGATGACGGAGTCGCGGGAAACATGCGGCGTTTCATTGTCGTCAGGAAATAAGAAACTGAGGATGGCTGTAACACCCGAGACTTTTATAATAAATATTTTTTTGTTTTATATAAATCATCAAAGAAATATTTCACTACACACAACACTATCTTGGCTTGCTTTACACAAAATCATGATCTTCTTTGATAGCTTGTGTCGTACACAATATTGAGTTTCACTAAACAATGATATTCTATTAAAATATTATTAAAACTAGCCGTTATAAATAGTATTAACCACTTTTTGAAATTTTGTAAATTTTATTTTTCAAAATGGACTTCATTTTTCGATTTGGAATATCAAAATTAGCCTAGGGTGAAATTTTGGTATTTTTCGGGAAACTTTCAATTTTTTAGGAATAGTGAAAACACTGTGTTACTATTTAAAAACCGACTTTTTATTTAAATAATTATTTATTTTATTTAAATTTATTATAGGTCAAAATTGATACATAATACCTATATAAGTTCAATGTAATTCATTGGAGTAATTTTTTAATAATTTTAGATATATAAAAATTTTATTGAACTTTTCACCGTCTTTTACCCACCTCCTAGGAGAATTTGAAAATTAACATAAAACTTAATTTTACTGCTTCTATGAGTGGAATTTCAAAAATCCGAGAGACACGGTTGATGTCAGTAAGTAAAATGTGGTTCAATGAGATGAAAAAAAATGGTGAATAATAACTTTTTATTTTTATTTACCACGGTCAAAAGTAAATAGGGTAATTAAGGGTTAAATTGATATTATTATTACACTAACACATGTTCTAATTCTATTGGATAAGTGTAATTCGGCCAAAAACAACCTCAAGAATAAAATATAACCATTTAGTCCCACTTGGATTAGATTAGTACATTTATTATTAATTTGTTTAAAGAAGGGTTAAAATAGTTAAAATAAATGTTTAATAAGTAAATAATTTTTAATATAGGGTTATAAATAAGATAAATTCTACTATAAACATTCATTAGAAATCTAAAAATATTTCCTACATAATGGTATTTTATTTGTAATTTTTATACATTAAATAATATAATTATTTATGACACAAAAATGAAGCAGTAATTATATTATTAATGAAATATTGACATAATTGATGTTATAAATACCCAAATAAATGTAATTTGAGACTTTTTATGAATTCCACTAATTTTATAGGTTAATATGACATGTTCGTATTTATTTAATTAACTATTTGTGATCTAATAATTCAGTTATTATTTTCAAAAAAATCAATTAATAAATTGTGTCAAAATTGTCATAAAATAGTTTTTTTTTAAAATATTATATTATTAATTGTTATTTTATTTTTAAAAATCTATGGTTTGGAAAAATAACATAGATAAGGTTATATATGTTAATAATAAACAACTCGGGGTTCGTTTGGCTTGTTATTGTAAGTTTATTAACCTTATAGTGTAAGAACAAAAAAATACACGGTAAAAGTAAAATTATCTAACTTAAAGTTAAATATAAATGATAAGATTAAAATAATTAAATAAACTTGTCTAAATTCTATTGGATGAGAGGATTTATACCCATCCCCACCTTATCTTAGAAATAAATCAATTTGGGGCTTTTTAAAACGGAATATGGCTTTATAATAAAATAATATGTTTTGTTTTTCCTAAGGTGCCCCTCTCCTCCCTTATAAAAGGGCACCTCCTCCCTCTCTTCCTCACACCACATTGAGCCTTCAAGCTCATCCAAACCCTGAAAATTTCTCCTCTCCACTTCCCTAGAAAAATCCTAGAGGTCCTTGTATTCTCCAAAGACCAATTTTAGTGCCCTAAAAGGAGGTCTCAAAGATGCACTTCAAAGAATAGGTAATGACTGTTACCGATTCTTTCAACTTTATTTCTTCATCCAATTCTTCTTCGTTAGTTGTTTCATTATGAATTAATATCACTAGTATCACTCATATACTGATATGTTATTATATGTATGAAACAACCCTATTTTACCATCTATCCATCCTACGGAAAACGAAATCAACGCGCGTGCATACGTACGGAATATCGTCTCAACGCCATGGTGTAATATATTTTCCACCACCACCATACTTGGATGGGTATAATGGTGTAAAGAATGAATATATATGATTATTGTAAAGTGATATTGATTCTGAAATAGTATTCATACACTCCAATACAATTCCACAATCATGGGAATGATATCATCGCTCGTGCGTACGTACAGAATACCGTCTCCACGATGTGATGCGACTCATTCTACATGATTTTCATTGCATAATGATTACATAAATGAATTTAGTGAATAAATATGATATATAATACAGTAATACCATTCTTTAAATGAGGTATCTATAACCTAAATATAAGAATTAATATTTATTTGACAAAACACGCATAAGAATAAAAAGTAATAAACACCTGAATAACAAATAGCAATGAAATATTACTAATAATAAGTTAAGAATATGACCATATATGATATCATAACAATTAGTATGATTCTGGAATAAGTCAATGACATTATTTAAATAATTTTATAGGAGTCTCGGACACTTACGAAGGAAACTGGACCTAATTTAAGGGAAATATCACAATTTCATTTTTATCTGAGATTGTTTATACTTTAGAATTTCCTGGGGTGTATTTTATCATCCACATCCATGTTTCATCAATATGTAATATTATTTGCATCCACCTAAAATTTTTTAAATCCAATTTTACCATTCTATGAGTTCTTAGTAAAAGATATGAAAGGAATCTTTTGTCGTTTTTCGTTTGACGTACTTTTTGACTTTTCTGACAAAAGTACGAGAAGAATGTTTTTTTTAACTTATACGACATGAATGGATTTTTTAAAAATTATTTTCAAGAATCATAATTTACAAGTTTTCAAATTTATATTTAATCAAATTCATTTAGTTTAGAATTGTATGACATGTTAAGAATGGAAAAGTGTTTTTTAAGTAGAAAGGATATTTTCGTCAAGAATGGAGTTCCAGTGTTTTATCAAAATTATTTTCCATCTAAGAAAATAAAGGGTTCTGTTTCTATCCCTATTATTACATTGATTTGATTATGTTGTGATGGAATTATTTCTATGAATTCTTTTATCTTATATGAATTGTTTTATGATGTCACGATGTTTAAGAATCCCATTTTTATTACATGGGTTATGCTATGATGTATGGTTTATGATTTTGTGGAACACATAAGAATGGTATAATTATGAGATGGGTGGGACCTATTTCAACCTCCAATGCATTGGGTAAAGATTTTATATCTCATCAGATAGACATGGCTGGAATAGTTGGTTAAACCGGTTCAGTGAAATAGGACTGAAATGAGGAATGAACTCGGTTCAGAAATGTACTTTTTCCACTAAGATAGTCTTGGCAATGAGTCTTGACTAATAAGAAATGATTCTATATGATTATGTGTGTGTTCCAAAAAGATTAATGTTTTAAGATAATATTATTGTGATTACATTTCACTACAATGATTTATCCCCTGTTATGAAATTATGATCTCTTTTGCAGGGTAAGATTTCCAAAATGTTATGTTCTTATGAATATGATGTGATTGATATTTCTTTTGTTTACCCTTACTTAGCATTTGAGCTCACCATTTTGTATGCTTTCTTCCCCAGGTCAGGAAGAAGGTTATTAAGTATGATATGCCAAAAGGGTCTATATATATGATGAAATAAATGGGAGACTGTGTAGACTCTTTATGAACCAGTTGTATATGTTTCCTAGTTTCTTAATACACTATACCTATACGATCCTTTCATGGTTTTGTTCTATGTTTTAATAAGTGTACTTCAATTTTGAAGTACTAACAATGTATGTAAAGTATGGGTCGTTATTGTTGGTATTAGAGGCAAAGGAGGTAGGAATGTATCCAATCCTTGGGAACTCTCACATGTGAGCATTGGACGAAGCATGGCTCTCCACCAAAGGGATCCCTGAGGAAATGGCTGCCACTGGGGATGGTGGTGTGTCCCACCCAGGGGGTGTAGCAGCCCATGGAGTGCCCAAATAGGTATCAATTATAGTCCACTGGAAGTAATTCTAGACCGTTATAGTTGGTATCAGAGGAAAGGTATATTCAACCTTTTGAAACTAGGATGTGAAAGCCTTAGTAAGAAACCTAAGGATATGTTTAATCATAGAACACAATCTTAGTGTTTTAGAAATGGACATGAAAAACCTATGATAAGACCTTAAGTGTGAAATTTTATTCTTGATTATGTGGTTTTCCTATTAGAACTAGTGTTGCTCACACTATTCTTATTGGTTTTAGTCAATGGCTGGAACTCGAAGGAACCGTGTTAATGTGGAATGCGATGGGCAATGAAATGATTGTCCCCCTGAGCAACCAAACATTATGGGAGCCAGAATGAAAAATCTTGTATCCATGCTCAAACAACTTTCTCAAGCTATGAATCATGCAGGACTTTGAAACGAGCAAAGAAAGGAGCAACATTCTGTTGAATCCTTCATGAGACAGCATCCACCTTCATTCAGCGGGGCTAATGATCCATTAGTTGTTGAACAATGGATCAGTACTACGAAAAAGATATTTTCAGTTCTTCAATGTTCTAAACATGATAAAGTCATCTTATCAGTGTATCATTTGGAAGGTGATGCTGATCAATGGTGGAATCTTATCAAGAATACGAGGCCAAGTGATGAAATTGAGTCCATGGAAAGGGACGAGTTCAAGAACTTATTTTTCAATAAGTAATTCCCTCATATTCTCCAAACAATGATGGAGAAGGAGTTTCTTGAACTTAAGCAAAAGGATGATGAATCTGTTGGTACCTACGATGAAAATTTTACAAGACTTGCAGGGTATGCTTCTGGTATTATTATCCAACCTGAGAGTAAGATCAATCAATTCTTTAGTGGCATAAAACGAAGTCTTTGAATGGCGTTAGCCATACGGGACTTCAATAGCTACGAGGAAATTTTTCGATGTGCTCTCACGGTTGAGATGGAGATTAGTGTAACCCATCAGTCACATGGGTTTGATAAGAAGAGGAAAATGGAATTTAATGGAAAATCTAAAGACCACACTGAAAAAAAAAGATGAGTTTTCCATTATGCACAATGTGTGGAAAGAAACATGGAGGAAATTTTCTTTAGGGGACAAGCAAGTGTTATAAGTGTGGAAAAGAAGGTCATCGGGTAATTGAATGTCGAAATAATGGGAAGAATATGTCTAATGATGCAAACAAAGGAAGGGATATACAGAATGAACCTACTACACTTCAATGTTTCAAGTCCAAGGAAATGGGGCATTATGCCAATAAATGCCCTTATCCAAGGGTTGTTGTTGATGATCGATGTCAAAAAACTCTTACGGTTAAAGACAAAGGAAATTCACATTCACTTTCTATCAACGATGTGGAGTACGATAATGAAGTGGTGAAAGGTACACTTATCATCCACTCTAAAGTAGAAAATGATTTATTTGATTCTGGATCCACCCACTCCTTTATTTTTGATGAAATTTTTAAGGGTATCACCGTATTACCTTAACAATTAGATGTTGAGTTAGCTATGACAACCCCTAATGGAACAACAATCGCATAAAAAGTTTACAATTCTTCTCCGATTGAAGTTTTTGGGAAAGTGCTTCCTACAAATCTTATGGTCCTTCCTATAGTGGAATTTGATGTGTTTCTTGGCATCAATTGGCATTCTTTATATGGAGCTCATATAAATTTACAAAGGAGGGAAGTCACATTTCATATTTGCGATCAATCTATGATTGTCTATTGATACAAGGATGAACATAACCTTCCAGTGGAAATTTATTACATCTTATGGGTCTTGATTCCACTAAATGAAGGTTATTTATCTAAAATGGTTTGTGAGGAACTCATAATTAAGAATATGCCCATTGTACAGGAGTTTGATGATGTCTTTCTGGAGGAATTGCCGTTTCTTCCACCAAATTGTGAATTTGAATTTTCAGTAGAACTCATATTGGGTGCTTTACCTATTTCAATGACACCTTATAGAATATCCCCAATTTAGTTTCAGGAATTGAAGAAGAAACTCCAAGAGAATCTTGATAAGGGGTTCATACACCCTAGTGCTTCACCTTGGGGAGAACCTATTCTATTTGTTAAGAAGAAAGATGGATCAAGGAGACTTTGCATTGATTATCAAGAACTTAACAAGATCACTATCAAGAACAAATATCCTCTCCCGCGCATTGATGACTTATTTGACCAACTACGTGGAGCTCAATAATTTTTTATGATTGATCTTTGATCAGTGTATCATCAATTAAGGGTCAAAAGGGAGTATACACCAAAGACGGCTTTCCATACAAGGTATGGACACTGTGAATTTATAGTGATGCCATTTGGTCTTACTAATGCCCCTTCTCTCATCATGAATCTGATGAATAGAGTCTTTAGAGACTATCTTGATTGGTTTGTGGTAGTATTTATAGATGATATTCATGTATATTCAAAGAGCAAGGAATAACATGAAGATCACTTGAGAATTATATTGTATACCCTGAGAAAGGATAAGCTTTATGCCAAATTTACCAAGTGAGAATTTTTGCTTCAAAAAGTTGCATTTTTGGGTCACATAATCTCAAGAGAGGGGATATCTGTGGATCCAGAAAAAACAGAGGTTATCGAAAGATGGTTGAGACCAACAACAATAACTGAGATCCGATGTTTTCTTGGTTTGGCTGGATATTATCGACGTTTTGTGAATGATTTTAAATGAATATCTAATCCACTCACCAGGTTGACTCGGAAAGGAGTTATGTTTCTTTGGAAGGAGGAATGTGAAGATAATTTCATGGAGTTGAAAAGAAGGTTATCCAGGGCACCTATGCTCACACTACCTTGTAGTGGAGAATGGTTTGTGATCTACAGTGATGCATCCAAGAAGAAATTGGGGTGTGTTCTTATGCAAAATGATATGGTGATAGCTTATGCCTCACGACAGTTGAAAATCCATGAGAAAAATTACCCAACTCATGATTTAGAGTTAGCTGCGGTAATCTTTGCATTAATGATTTGGAGGCATTTCTTTATGGAGAAAGGTGTGACATTTATACTGATCATAATAGTTTAAAGTATATTTTTACACAAAAGGAGATGAATATGCACCAAATAATATGGTTGGAGCTGATTAAGGATGACGACTGCTCAATTCATTACCACCCTCGAAAGCAAACAAGGTGGCAGATGCATTAATTCGACAAGACCATGCTAGTTTATCCATGATGAGGATAAAAAAGATCCAATATTTATGGATTTACAAAGTATGGATCTTGGAATTATAACGAAAGGGGAAAATAATATCATTCTCAAATTATTTTTCGACCATCTATACATGTTAAGATTAAAGAGGCACATAAAAGAAGATGTAGAGTTACAAAATAAGGTGAGAAATGTTCTTGAATTCAACCTTGATTGTGATGGGATAATAAAGTTTAGGAATCGGGTTTGTGTTCCTCCCATTCCCGAATTAAAGAAGGAGCTGCTGGATGAGGCTCATAGTTCTTCATTCTCTATTCATCTTGGATGGACGAAGATGTATAGGGACCTGAAAGAGTACTTCTGGTGGGATGGCATGAAAAGAGATGTTGTTGAATATGTCTCTCTATGCTTGGTTTGTCAGAAAGTTAAAGCTGAGAGACAGAAGTCTAAGGGGATGTTACAACCATTACCCATACCCGAATGGAAATTGGAAAACATCACTATGGAATTTGTTACATGACTTCCTAAAACATCCAAAGGCAATAATGCTATCTGGGTCATAGTTGATCGTGTTACAAAGTCTGAACACTTCATTACTATTAGAGTGGATTTCTCTCTAGATCAGCTTTACAGGATATACGTAAAGGAAGTGGTAAGATTTCATGGAGTACCACTTTCCATTATATCTGATCGGGATCCTAGGTTTACCTCGATGTTCTGGAGAAGTCTTCAGCAAACTCTAGATATAGAGTTCAGTTTCACCACTGCTTATCATCCTCAGATAGACGGTCAGTCTGAGAGGACAATTCAAACTCTAGAAGATATGTTGAGAGCTTGATCTATGAATTTCAAAGGTGGTTGGGATCAACACCTACCTTTGGTGAAATTTTCTTATAGTAATATCTTTCACTCCTGTACTCATATGGCTCCTTATAAAGCTCCCTATGGAATTAAATGCAGGACTCCAACTTGCTTGGATGATGTTGGGGAAAGAAATCAATTAAGACCTGATCTTGTTGATAAGATGGAAGAAAACGTCTGATCTATTCAACAACACATAATAACAGCTCAGAGTCGACAAAAAAGTTATGCCGACAACCAAAGAAAAGACTTAGAGTTTGAAGTGGTTGATAAAGTGTTCTTACGAATATCTCCTTGGAAGAGAGTAATGAGATTTGGAAAGAAGGGAAAGTTGAGCCCTAGGTATATCGGTCCTTTCGAAATACTAGATCGTGTTGGGAAGGTAGCTTATCGATTGGCGCTTACATAGAATCTCTCTAATGTTCACGATGTGTTCCACATATCTCTCCTGAGAAAGTACATACATGATCCTTCACATGTACTGAGCTCAGAAGTTGTACCGCTGGAACAAGATCTTTCTTATAAAGAAGAGCCGATAGAGATTCTCGATCGTAGTGAAAAAGTCATACGGAACACGACCACTCTCTTGGTGAAAGTTTTATGGAGGAACCACCAATTAGAAGAAGCTACATGGGATCTTGAGGATATGATGAGGGAGAGGTATCCTCATCTTTTTGTTACAAGTGTCGAATTTCGAGGGTGAAATTCATTTTAAGGGGGGTAGAATCTAACACCCAAGACTTTTATAAGAAATATTTTGTTTTTATTTTATATAAATCATCAATGGAATCTTTCGCTACACACAACACTAGCTTGGCTTTCTTTACACGAAATCCCAATCTTCCTTGATAGCTTGCGTCGTACGCAATACCGAGTTTTAGTAAACAATGATGTGCTATAAAAATATCATAAGACTAGCCGTTATGAAAAGTAATAACCACTTTTTGAAATTTTGTAATTTTTTTTTCAAAATGAACTTCATTTTTGGATTCAGAATATCAAAATTATCCTAGGGTGAAATTTTGGTATTTTTCTGGAAACTTTCAATTTTTGATGAATAGTGAAAACACTTGGTTACTATTTAAAAACTGAATTTTTATTTAAATAATTATATTTTTATTTAAATATATTTTAGGTCAAAATTGATATATATTACCTATATAAGTTCAATGTAATTCATTGGAGTAATTTTATAATAATTTTAGATATATAAAAATTTTATTGTACTTTTCACGGTCTTTTACCCACCTCCTAGGTGAATTTGAAAATTTACATAAAAAATAATTTTACTGCTTCTATGAGTGGAATTTCAAAAATCCGAGTGACTCAGTTGATATTAGTAAGTAAAATGTGGTTCAATGAGATGAAATTTTTTTTGGTGAATAGTAACTTTTTACTTTTATTTACCACGGTTAAAAGTAAATAGGGTAATTAAGGGTAAAAATGAAATTATTATTACCCTAACACCTGTACTAATTATTTGGGATAAGTGTAATTAGACCAAAAACAATCTTACTAATAAAATATTACCATTTAGGCCCACTTGGATTAGATTAGGACATTTATTATTAATTTATTTAAAGAAGGGTTAAAATAGTTAAAATCAAAGTTTAATAAGAAAATAACTTTTAATATTGGGTTATACATAAGATAAATTAAACTATAAATATTCATCAGAAAGATAAAGATATTTCTACATAATTTTATTTTATTTTTATTTTTTAGACATTAAATAATTTAATTTATTTATGAAACAAATATGATGCAGTGATTATCTTTTTAATAAAATATTGACATAATTGAGGTTATAAATACCAAAATAAATGTAATATGAGACTTTTTATGAATTCCACTAATTTTATAGGTTAATATGACATGTTAGTATTTATTTAATTATCTTTTTCCGAACTAATCATTATATTGTGATTTTCAAAAAAATCAATACTAAATAGTGTCAAAAATCTACACAATTTTTTTTAAAACAAATCTTATATTATTAATTGTTGTATCATTCCTAAAAATCTAGGGTTTGGAAAAATGACATAGATAAGGTTATATATATTAATAATAAACAACTTGGTTTTCGTTTGTCTTGTTATAGTATGTTTATTAACCTTATAGTGTAAGAACACAAAAAGACACGGTAAAAGTAAAATTATCTAACTTAAAGTTAAATCTAAATGATAAGGTTAAAATAGTAAACCAAACTTGTCAAAATTCTATTGTATGAGACGATTTCGACCCATCCCCACCTTATCTTCCAAATAAATCAATTTGGAAATATTTAAAACCAAATATGGCTTTATAATAAAATAATATTTTTAGTTTTTCCAAAGGCTCCCCTCTCCTCCCTTATAAAAAGGCACCTCCTCCCTCTCATCCTCACATAACTTTGAGCCTTAATTCTAGGAAACCCACTAACAATTTCTCCTATCCACTTACCTAGAAACATCCCAGAGGTCCTGGTCTTCTTCAAAGACCAATTTTAGTGCCCTAAAAGAATGTCTCAAAGAAGTGCTTCAAAGAAGAGGTAATGTCTGTTACCAATTATTTCAACTTTATTTCTTCTTCCACTTCTTCTTCTTTAGTTGTATCATTAATAATTAATAAAATCAGTATCACTCATATACTTATATGTTATTATAAGTATGAAATAACCCTATTTCACTATCTATCCATCCTACGGAAAATGAAATCACCGCGCATCTGTACGTACAGAATACCGTCTCCACGCCGTGGTGTAATATATTTTCCACCACCACCTATCATAGATCGGGATTAATGGTGTAAAGAATAAATATATATGATTATTTTAAAGTGATATTGATTCTGAAATAGTATACATACACTCCAATACAATTCCATGATCATGGGAACGATATCATCGCTCGTGCATACGTACGGAATACCGTCTCCACGATGTGATGCGACTCGTTCTACATTATTTTCATTGAATAATGATTATATGAATTAATTGAGTGAATAAATATGATATATATTACACTAATACCATTCGGTAAATGAGGTATCTATAACCTAAAAAGAAGAATAATAATTTATTCGACAAAACACGCATAAGAAAAAAAGTAATAAGCACCCGAATAACAAGTAGCAATAAAATATTACTAATAATAAGATAATATTATGACCATATATGATATCATAACAATGATTATTACTCTTGAATAAGTCAATGACATTATTTAAATCATTATACAGGAGGTTCAGACACTTACGAAGAAAATCGGACCTAAGGTAAGGGAAATATCACAATCTCATTTTTATCCGAGATTGTTTATACTTTGGAATTTACTGGGGTGTATTTTATCATCGACATCCATGTTTCTTCAATATGTAATATTATTTCCATCCGCCTAAAATTTTTTAAATCCAATTTTACCCTTCGGTGAGTTTTTAGTAAAAGATATGAAAGGAATCTTTTGTCGTTTGTCGTACGACGTACTTTTTGACTTTTCTGACAAAAATATGAGAAGAATGTTTTTTAAACTTATACTGCATGAATTTATTTTTAAAAAATTATTTCTAAGAATCTTACTTTACATGTTTTAAAGTTTTTTTTTAATCTACTTCTTTTATTTTAGAATTTTATGACATGTTAAGAAAGGAAAAGTTTTTTTGATGTCGAAAGGATATTTTCCTCAAAAATGGAGTTCAAGTGTTTTATCAAAATTATTTTCCATCTAAGATAATAAAGGGTTCTATTTATATCCCTGATATTAAATTGATTTTATTATGTTGTGATGGAATTATTTCTATGAATTCATTTATCTTATATGAATTGTTTTATGATGTCATGATGTTTAAGAATCCCATTTTTATTACATGGGTTATGCTATGATGTATGCTTAATGATTTTGTGGCACACATAAGAATGGTAACATTATGAGATGGGTGGGACCTATATCTCCCTCCAATTAATAGGGTAAAGATTTTATATCTCATGATATAGACATGGCTAGAACAGAAGGTTAAACCGGTTCAGTGAAACAGGACTGAAATGAGGAATGAACTCGGTTCAGAAATGGACTTTGTCAACTAAGATAGTCTTGGAAATGAGTCTTCACTAATAAGAAATGATTCTCTATGATTATGTGTGTTTTCCAAAAGTTTCATGTTTTATGTTATGATTATTTTGATTACATTTTACTACCATGATTTATCCCATGTTATGAAATTATGATCTCTTTTGCAGGGTAATATTTCCAAAATGTTATGTTCATATGAATATGATGTGATTGATTTTTCTTTTGTTTACCCTTAATGAGCATTTGAGCTCACCCTTTTGTATGTTTTCTTTCCCCAGGTCAGGAAGAAGGTTATTAAGTAAGATATTCCAAAATGGACTATAGATATGATGAAAAAAATGGGAGACAGTGTAGACGCATTATGAACCAGTATTTTATGTTTCCTAGTTTCTAAAGACATTATACCTATATGGTCCTTTCATGGTTTTGTTATATGTTGTGATAAGTGTACTTAAATTTTGAATTACTAACAATGTATGTAAAGTATGGGTCATTATAATGGTGTTAGTGTTCTTCATGGGATGTGGTGCTTCCACTTTCCTATCACGAGTGAAGAGTTAGAAGTTGATGTTTGTTGTTCGTTGGTGGAAGGAGCGTTCATCACGTACTTCGTTGAGAGGATGACATTCCCTCTCAAGGTTCCACCCAAATGAATTGCCAACCAAAATAATGGGTTAATCCAACCCATTATTTAATTGTAGGAAAATAATTCATAAATATTTGAATTAAATGAAACAATTGACATAATTAATGGGTGGAGAGTTGGAAATTAAATGGTGGGAAAGGTCAAGGGTTTCACACCTAATTGGGGGTTCCAAGGGTTTCATCTACTGGGTGGTCCCCACCAAAGGACATCCTCCCAAAAGAAGGTTATGTGCATTGGGGCCCACCACCATAACACGTCATGGGAGGTTATGGTGTGGTGGCCCCCACCACTAACCACCACATGGAGGTTTTAACCGTCATATAATAAAAATAATGTTTAACACTTATTTTTATTCAATTTAACTTATAACCTCAAAATATAACTTCTAATCTCATTAGAATGAAATGATGGTGAAGTTATCACTAAGCAATCAATGATGCTGCAAGCTCAACGGTGCTCTCAGATATTAATTCCGAGAAACAATTCAAAAGTTATAAAAACACTCTCTTATGTTTTTTGAACATACCTGAACAAAACAGTAGAAGGTTTTTTGGGCACACCGGGCCTCAGAATCAAGCGCCATCAGAAACTGTGGACTCATATAATTCCCATGTATTTATGAAAAAAACATCCATGGAAATTCCGAGTCTTTAAAAATTACACATGAGAAATAATATTTTTAAAATAATAAATATTAGTATTTTGAATTATAATTACAATGAACGAATTTTGAGGGTACAATTATTATAAGGGGGGATACTGTAACATCTGGATATTTTAGAAGGAAAAAAATTGCACATCATGCTCAAATGAAGTATGAAATTATATGTGAATTATATATCCTATACATTAAATATAATTTTCCCACATCACAAGTTTAAATTTCTATAATCTAGAATACAAAATTGCAATGAGTATGTTATTTGGATTCTAATAGGAAAATACTTAATTTTTAGTGAATAGTAAATAACCCTTATGAATGGTAACCTACCTTTATAAATAGTAATATTACCCTTATGGATAGTAAATAAAAAAATAATAGGTTTCTCAAACATGAATGAATAAATAAAATTTGGCACCTTATAGATGATAGTCTGAACATAGTAGAAGTATTTTTATTGTCGTAAGTCATAAATAATTAATTATAATTAGTTATTAAGTTTGAAACAAAAATAAATTTCTTAATATCTAATAACAAATTAACAATTATATCTCTTTTTGGTTTAATATAATTTTATTAGGCCATATGTAATATTTTAAATCATTATATAGTCTGATTTAATTTTAAAATTGTTAATTTTTATGTATATTATGATTTTAATATTAAAATAAAATAAGAATATTCACTAATCTATTTTCACTAACTAAACATCATTTTTGTTATTCCTCATGTCAAAAAATGTTTTGGGTGATTTGTTTATAAAATTTCTCCTCAATAAGTGAAAATTTTGTCAATATTTTAGTATATTAATTTATTGTAAAAAACATTATAATTTGAACCCACTATTCATGCAATCACAACTAATGTAAGAACCCAAATCTAGAACTCACATTCACATATAACTAATATTTTTCATGTAAGAATCATCATTTCTTTTCTTGGATAGAAATAATAAATCAATTAATATATTAATGAAAAAACCCATCTCCATTCCTCTATAAATACCACCCCACAAACCATTATTACTTCACTCTTCTCAAGCTTCAAGAGTTTCCCATTTTCAACTAAAACCTATTCCATATACCCATCCCCATTCATTTTATCCCTTGGTATAATAAAAAATCCAAAACAAATTACCTAAAGTGGCACTCAATTAAGATATATTCAAGATGTAATTTGTCTCTCATTTCATTCAATTTTCTTTCAAATTTCCTTTTTTTCATCTTTTATCCTCAACATATCATTCCAAATGTCATGATCACTCTATTATAATTTTTATAATATTATGATATTTAGTTAATGTATGATAATTCGTTATACTCCCCCCCATTCTCATTCATTATAAAAATGAAATTGTTTCCAGTGATGTGTTATTTCACATACATCATCAGTTATGTACTTCCATTTTCATAAAAAAATCATGGGTATCAATGAAACCATTAAATGGTTGAAAATAGATTGTAATATGTATGTGGTAACATCTTTTTTTTCTGCAATCAAATTTTATCTATAGTACTAATTGATAAAATAAAATAGTTTCTTCGTGATCAAAAAAAAAAAATTTATTAAACTAAAACAATTACAATTAAATTTCACCTAATGATTCATCCACATGGCATATACCACAATTCATTAACCAATTACATAAAATCCTTGAATAAAATTAATAACATGTAATATCAGTTCTTTATTTTTATCCATGTGTTGTATGAACTTCCCTCCATGAATACTAGTGGATCGTTCATGAAAACAATGAAAATAAACACTCGTGAACAATGAACCTAAACACTATAACTCATCCAAAATCCAACGAAGAAACCATGTAAATCAATAATGAATAATTTTTATGTATAATAAGTTATGTAATTACAAATTACTGAATATAATGTGATTATAAAAGTCATTAATGTAAATAAATTAGTCAGATATAAAGTATGTTAAAATTCTCAAACACAATATTCATTCTTCGTGTTCTCCCCATTTCACTCCAATTTTGGAATGGTTACTCCATAAAAATAAATATTTAATCATTATAAAACATTATCATTAGAATACATGTTCTTAAGATTATTTTACAAAAAACCCATTTTCCCAATTAACACTTTTTAAAAAACACACCTTTTACTTCTCAGTCGACGTTGATGTTTCTTGTATCATGTATGTCATTCCTTCATTCATTTGGGAACCCAATGTTTATGAATGTGTTATTATGAGATAAAACCCATTCCATTAAATGGGATATGTATGTTCATTATAGATATATGTTCTATGTGGAATGCGTGATAATCAAAATGTTATGATGTTGCTGGTGCGCCCATAACTATATAACACAATATGTATGTTTGAATGGGATGGGTGCACTAGGAATTATACAGCCCACTTTTTCATTGGGTAAAATTAATTAATCTAATTAGTTAAAATTTCTCATGACTGAACAAGATTCTAGGATTTTTTATAAATATTTTTGGTTGTTATCCACTTGGACATGATTTTTTGTTATTATGCATTACCACATTCCATGCTATTATCAAATATTTTTTATCATGATTCAGATGATGATGTTATTTCCACCCCAAGTTATATTGTTTCATGCACATATATAAAGTCTTGCTGGGATTTTATATCTCCCCTTTTGATGTACATCTATATGTGGATTCTTATACTAAGTAATATTGAACGGAAAATAAGTCTCTAGAGAAAAAATAATTAAATATGTGTTTATGTATTATTATTTATAAGTTATATATTGTTTGTCTAATCCTCCGAAACCTAGACCGGTAAAAAAAGTATTAAATGTTATGTATATTTTAACTTGACTTTTATACAAAATTACACCGAATTTATTACTACTGAACCTCGAAGAATGTGTTCGGGGATTTAAAAAGAGAGTATAAGCATTTGTTCGAACTAAAATTCTCATTAATGGAAGATCAATTTACATTTCCAGAGATTCTGTAGTCATGATAAATCCCACAACACTAATAAAATAGTATTTTTTTAATGTATAATGAATGATGAGATTACTCTCGTGTAATTTATCAACCAATAATTGTAGTTTTATATAGTCAAACAAGAAAAAAACAACATTTCATGGATTACTCTAGAGGTCGATAAAAATGTCACTATATTATTGAAAATTAGTTGTTCTACACTATAGATGACGAGGAAACAGATTTATATATATATATATATGTACATTAGTGTGACTTTTATTGCAAAATATTTTCTAGTAACTAAATTTTTTCAACTATATATGGAATAATTTTATTTTATTGGATTTAGATAGAGACTATAATAATATAAAAATCCCTCTTATTTTTTTATGAATCAATAAACCTATACTAAAAACATTTCACTCTCTTTTAATTTGTTAATGATATTTTATAAAAATTATTAACATATAAAAATAGGAATATCATGTGTCGTATAATTGTTGAAAGGAAACGATGAACGATAAATCCTAATATTCAAGTTATAAAGTCTACAATATCATGTTCATGGAAACCATTTCATGAACTAGTATAAAAGTAAACAGTATCAACATACAATACTGTTATTATATCAGGATGTGAAACTTGAATTCATCAAATGAAGGTCATAATAGATAAATATAGGTATGAATGCTTTTATTGTGAACCAAATTTGGTGCATTCGAATGATAGAACTAGTTTTCTCAAAAGGATAATAGTCATATAGAGGTCTTTCTAGAATGGGAAAATCTAGTTAAAATTCAATTTACAATATATAAATCACATTTTCTCAATCATTTCATAATTCATTACTGTATTATGTTAATAATAAATTCATGGAGAATAATTTCTTATTCCATTAATGATGATGAAAATGTACAGTATATCTATTACATCATATAACAGACACCACATGATTAATATCTATACTTTTTTATACTAAAATATTTACTAATCTCGTATATTAATGAATTCATATATATGAAAATGTATAATTTTATAACCCCCATATTGATTTAACCGAGACATGATTTACTTAATTTCAATTTTAATCACTTATTTATCATTAATCATGAAAAAAATATACAGTAAGAGGAGACTTGAATTTTTCTCATTCTTACCTTTCTAAATTTTCACCCTTTTATGTTCTATATCTCACTCCATGGGTTTTTAATATCTTATATTTCAAGACATCCTTTCTTCTATTTTTGGGATGATTACTTTCTGTCACATATTTTTATTATTATAATAATTCATTGACCAAATGTTGTTAATTTTATATATATTAATGTAATAGAAAAAATATTAATTAAAATTCCATTTCAATTATAAAATATTTTAGAATTGCAAAAAATCTATTTCATGGAATGTAGTAAAGTATTTTATTTCTGACATTTTATGGGAATGTAACATAGATCAATGCATCATATGTATATAACTTATTCATGGTTTTAAAGTTATCCTGATTCATGAATGTGTAACCTCAAGAGTATATAATACATAGTAATAGATGGATTATACATTGTGTTGTTTATAACCCATTATATTTGAATAATTCTATAGTTATATGGAATATGAACACAAGGGGGACTTATAAGAAATATATTAAGGAAATTAATAACTGTGGTTCTATCGAGGTGTATATATATTAGAGGATATTTTATTTTTGAAAAACATTCCTCTCATTGGTTATATTAAATTGGTTAATTTATGTAAGTCCATTTAAAGGTAATTTATTCAAATCCAATCCTCATTTTAATTTTGGGCTGGATAATATCAATATAGATTTCAATAAATTGATTTTATAGATTAAAGAAATCAGAACTGATTTAAGGATATAGAAAATATTGATATAAAAGAATTTTTATTTCAGCATAAATGTTATGATACTATATATGGAACACTTGTTTATGGGGAAAACAACTTACAAGACATTTATATATAATTTTCATATATAAATAATTCTATCAATGATATCTCAACTCTTTCTAAGGAAATAGGGTAAAACTCACGATCATTAATCATTTTAAAATATCATTATAAATAAATTTGTCACTATTTATATTAAATAATTCTTCTAAGAGAGGTGAGGATTGAATATTTATTTGGATGTGATTTATATGTTTATATATCAAATTGATTTGAGTATATTTCACTTGTAGTTTTATTGATAGGTTATTAGGATCACAAAAGGATACTTTTTTTATTTCTATTTTATACATATATATTTTATTATATGATGTAATTTCTTTTAGTTTTATATCTTCATACGAACCTTTATTTAATTTACCTATTTTTCAGGGTGTGGTTGACCTAGCATGAATGATAATTGAACAAAACTTATGTTGATATGCTTGAGGTAATGTGAACAATATTTTTAAACATAGTCTATTAACCATAAAAATTGATGTATAAGATTTAATAAAATAAATCAAATGTAGACAGGGTTTACATTATAGATAATGGAAAAATATGATGTGAGTGGGAGGTTAATTTTTCCCATAGACTGTTACAGAGTTGGAACAAATAGATTTTGATCTGGATTATTTGGATATAGACTATGATAATACATTTTACAAGTGGAAGGGAAAAATAAAATGATTATCGAGTATAATCAATATTATAAAATCATAGGGAGATTCAAGATGTCTACGATAATGATTCATGGACCAATGAAAGAGGTGGATTAATATGTCTAATAAGGGGGAAGGGTAGAATAATTGAAATGAATATCCTAATGTTAATATAAAATATAAAATTGGTGTTCATATAGGTTATTATAATAATATACATAGAAAATAAGAATAGGGGTAAAAAAATGAAAACCCCAGATAGGGTTGTCGAGGTGACTGAAACCAACACCTCTTGAAAACATAAATAGTTACATTGTATATAATTATTCATGGTTTCTTTAATTAAAATTGTGGATACATGAAAAATTTTATTTATTTGATTACTAAACATAATTAAATGGATGGTTCCACTATAATTTATTTTTTAATTATAATTTTAATGTAACTTCTTATTTGGTTGAATACATTTCAGAGACCAAAATTTTATAATAGGGATAATATAAGGAGTTGTATCAGTGGTATTTATGTTTTCCCAACCCAGATAATATAAAACAAATCAATTATATTGTTTTGATATCCATCACACACACACACACAAATATATATATATATATATATATATATATATATATGTAATTTTATAACACTACAGGAATGACGTGGCACTAATGGAAAGGGTTGTTTTTATAGGGGAATGTATTTTAAAACTATGTTAACCATTTCTGGGATATTTTGGTACTTCATAGAGTTGAAAAAATTGATGATGAGTAACAGATGAGTCTAAAATATATTACACATATGTTATTATATATACAAAAAAACAGAACAATGACACCCATACATCTTATCATATAAATTAATAAATTTTTCTATTTTTTAACTGATGAGTGATTCAAAATAGTAATGGATTTTAACAACAAGATGTTTTAGGGTTGTGCATAGTAAAAAAATATAGTGTCAAAAACTGAAACTGAATGTGAGAATTCCATGAATTGGGAATATAAATAATGATGAAATATATTTTTATGTTGTAGGATATCCCATTACTATTATGTCCCAGATCGTTGGTGGTACAACTAGGTTGTGTGATAATAAAAAATTACTAGTTCTTGGTCTTATTGGATGCAGTATATTAATTTTTTTAATTTCAAATGTCAATGATTTAGTGTTTGTGTATTTTAATTTAATATGATGGGGACATCCAAATATAATCTTTCATTTTGATCTAATTCATACATGACAACACATAGTTTCACCTATGTTAGGAACCTATTGAGGTGATCACATTGATGATAAAGTGGATTAAACAAATGAACATTACTATGATAATGTCTATGTTATTTATTGGAATAATTAATAACACCATTTACTATTTCATAGAATTGTATCATAAATAAGTTATTGACCCATATTGAGCAAGTTAATCTATTATAATTATTGGAATTAATGATGCAATCGAATTTTAATATATTGAAGATCATGTTTAAGACTTAAATATCTATACCTAATTTCAATCATGATTCATCTAAATTTAAAAAACCAGGACAATTAAGAAATTTTATAATTTTCCTGGTACACACATAGTGAAAGAAAAAACTTTCAATTCTTTGACTACATTATCCATATAAAAAAAATACAATAGAAATTTTTTTGTTATATATTTTTTTATGGTGATAGATTATGTACTTTGTAGATTATTGATTTTTGGAAAATACAATCATGGTATTGAATTCACATCAACCCTCTAAAGCATTTTATTAATATTTTATTTCATTTATTTATAGTTTTTCGTTTTCATTTTCTGTTCAAAAATAATGATGAATATAAAATCATTTAAAAAAGAATTTTACTTCTCAATAATACTTTTATTTTTTGTTGGTGTAATATGATATATATCTATTTTCATAATGGGAAAATATCTGTCAAATTAGAGCATTTTTTATGGTGTTTCATTCTTAAATTTTTGGATTATGTTTTAGAAGATTACCCACATGAATAATTATTGTTACGAGAGACAAATTTACCTCTACATGGGTAATGAGTGGAGATGAACATTCATATAAAACAGTCATCTATATTATTAATGGTGAAAATATATGTTTTTCATAGTAACTATAATATTAATATATAGATAATCTAGTTTTTACAAATTGATATTGGCTTTCTAATATTTATATAGTGGATTTAAAATTTCTATACAACGTGATTATAGTAAGAAATCAATATAAAAGATGTCATATATACCAAATAAAATAAAATATATGGTTTGATGCATAACAGTATGGGTTACAGTTGAATAAATCGTAAATAAAGAATGAATGTATCACGATGTAAAATTGTAATCCTTTTCCATTATCCCATAATCGATGTTTTATTGAGATTTATTAAATTCCATGGTCTATACATTTGTATCATCATACTTGTGGGATGTATAATTGGAATAAATAGAGTACTCCTTCAATGATCTATTTATCTTAGATAAAATGTTTATTTCCCATTAACAATCAATATTGCATGAGTATCATAAAATTTGGTGATTATGTGAGACATCACTATTTGTTGAAATTTTCATCCTTTCATCATTAATGAGTAGTGTTCAATACTACATTTAGATAAAATTAATGGTAATAGAAATTTTAATGAACTTACAAGGTATACATTGGGGGTATATCATATATTATAAATACCCATATTGATAAATAATCATGACTATATGGTACATTGAAATAGATCTTTGGGAATCATAGATGAAAGAGGAATGTATTTGGTAATTATTTTACTTCCTGGTGAAATCACATTAAATTATTTTCATCAACAACATGATGTATTTATTTTTTCACGTTTCAATTAAATGAAATAATTCCATTTTTAGGTAGACTTTAATGGGTGATATCCATATTATGGTCTATCTTATTTTCTAGAATTTGGAATTACCTTAATCAGGGGTGTTGTTGATATCTTTGGTATCATTGATTTATTTCATTTCATCGAGGTTAAACTACTATAGAACCATATGGTGTGTGATGTGAATAATTATCTCATTCTCATCTAGATCCATTAGGACAACTAATTCATTATCGAATTCATCAGAATACATATAGCATGAACATGAAATGTATGAAAATGATCGCACATAGTTTGAATCTACTAGAAAATCTTATATACCATCTGGTCTGGGTTTAGTTTTTAATTATAAATTAAATATTCTACATTAATGTGATATATAAATAAAGAATTTCCAAATTTGAAAATAATAAGTGACACATCTATTTATAGAGAGTGATCAAAGCCATGATTATTTCAAAATATGCCTTAATATTGGTATACTGATTAAAAATCAAGAGGGGATACCTCGGGGAAATATATTCAAATTACAATATTAATTAGTTAAATTTTGTATTATGCATCCTTCACTGTTTAAAGAATTTTGATGCACCATGAATATATATCCTTCATATTGGGGGGGGGGTGTATCATATGGATACAAATTCATTATCCCATAGATCAGTAACATCCATTGTCAATTTTTGTGAAATATATCGTCCATTGAAATATAAAAATTCCTGAACTATGAATATATTATATTAGGTGCTTCTGGGAACAATTAAAATCAACCACAAACACACCACACTCAAAAAAGCTGGAAAGGTATTTCCTATCCCCCAAAAGGGATTACCCACCCCGCATGATAAACTTTGAATAAATTTCTATGAATTAAGGACCATTGGAAACTATGACCATTACATGTCAATTTTCATTCCATTGGATGGAATGAAATCCCTTAATTCATCATTAATGCATCACCACATAACTATCTTCTTTGTATCACCTCCCCCTTTGATCGCCTGAATGTCCTATGTGGCCCATAGGCCCAAACAAGTTGTATGAAGGCCTAAATAGATGAAAAAATATATCCTTGTGATGATGTTTGTTGTTTGTTGTTTTTATCACTGTTATGTATAAAAAAATGTAGTTTTCAACTACACTAGAGTTCCAATTCCATTTATATAGTAAAATGAACCAATGATATTGTAGACAATTCAAATTTCTTACATCCTTCATCTGTATAAATTGGGAATTATTTCATTACACTATGTTTCCATGTATATGATGACTTGTTTTAACACCACTATAAGAATTAATATATATGGATAAATAAGTTTCGGGTTGATATAATACATATATACTTAGAAATATCTATTTATTTGGTAGGTGAAACCCTTAATCATCAATTTCAAGAGAGGTGGAACTAAACTAGCAGGAATAATGGGAAGTATTTTATATCGGAAGGATGTCCATAAGGACCATTAAACTCATTAAAGTTTCAAGGTGGTGTAATTCTAAAGGCCCCACCATCCTTCTTATTGTATAATTTAATTAAAATATCTGTTCAAAAAGCTTTTTAAATATCACCATTTACATGTATTAAACACATTTTATGAGATTAATTTTATGGATATAGACCCCAAGTGTTGAAAATTTTCTCATGTTTTTTAACATGATGATTGAACTATTGATATTTTGACCCAAACAAGTCAATATTGTATTTGATGGTATTCCCAATGTAGTAATAGAAGATGTGGTATGTGTTAAACTAACAGGTATACCATGTCTTTTTTATTATATAGGGCATCACATAGTTTCAATATTCCATTATGGGTGACCTAAAAACTATTGCTTCATCATCAATGGGGTTCTATGTTTTCTTTTTTGTACCCAAAATTTCCCTCAATGAAGGAAGAGTCTGAGAATATTAATATTGTACCAAATTGTAGTTTCATGATTGGGAATAAGAAATAATATTTTCAGAAATTATTCTATTGATTCATAATTCTAGTGAATTCATTGATCATCATATTCATTCCAATTACATGAAAATTTTGAAAAGTTGTATTAGGAACATGACATCCCAAATCATTATTCATTTGAAGATTTTGTTGAATTGGGATTCATCCATTGAAATGTGGCAGGGATGCATCATTATGGCTATAATGTTTTGGTTAAGCGATGGTATATCTCATGAAATTCTTAGTGAAATTTTTCATGATATTTCTATGTTATATCCAAGAATATGTTTAGTTAGGGAATATCTTTTCGAATGTAAATGTAAAATGCTAAAACTTTGGAGGAAATCAATGAGCATGCTTTGAAAACATAGGTATTCTTTAAACTAATTCTTCCAGTTTATCTTTTTGTTATGTATTAGATAACCTTGGTTTCTAGAGGCTACAATTTTATTATATCAATACTGGTTTGACTCATGATGTGTTTTATGTCACTATTGATTGATAGTTTTATTTTTCATGCCTCGTTAAAGTTATATGTTTATGAAATCATAATATCACTCATTACTAGTGTTTTTTAGAAAAATCTCATGATAAGTTTCACTAAAAATTGATTTTTCAAGAACATATACATTATTTTCCACATTATTTATATAATATATAGTCATTATGGGATCCACTATAATATAATTTTGTCCACATTAACATCATTAATTTTTTAAAATTAATATTTTATGACACAATAAAATACAAAAAAATCAATTGATTTTATGGTTTCAAGGAATGAAAATCATATTTATATTTTTATAATGAACCATATAAATAAATACAAATTGAAAATATTTATTTTATAATATTATATAATAATAGGATATATGATTATTTTACTAGAAAAAAAATGATATCATTCAACAAGAGTCCTAATAAATTCTAAATTAGAGATATAATAATTGGTGTTGTAGTTTTTACCCACAAGTAAAAGGTAGACCATTGTACATGCTACGAGACTATAATTTTTAGGATAATATATGACTTATAAATAATATTCCACTATAATTATTTCCACATTATTTCAAATAATAAATCATTAAAATTTTCATTCATATTAATGGGAGAAAATAGAACAGATTTAAAGAGTAATATTATCAAAAATTCAGAAATATATTAAAACAATTAATCATTAAATTGTAATATTAATAAAAATATTTATTAATATAACATATTATTAAAATATTTTAGATTTTTTTTAGATTTATATTCATCATATACCGTATTTTCTTATAATTTTATTCCATGACATCAACAGAGGGTGATGTTCTGTCGAATCACCCAAAAAACATGATATGAATTCCTTGATTTTATTTGTTATTATTACTTTTTCACCCTAATTACTCATTTGTATATTTTTTTGAAATTATATTTGATATTATAATATGTTAACTTGTAGGTCAATCATAAATTTAAACCATGTTTCAGGGTACCTATACATATATGTATTATTATAACCATTATTCAATTCAAAATCATCTCATTCATTTTTTTTTATATTTTGGATTGATCTACTGAGTATAAATAAATTCATAAAAATAATATTTTGATTATTTTGAAAATATTTAAAAAATAATATATTCAAAAAATATAATTTTTATTAAATTTTCCATGATAACTTTAGGCTACAAATTAGGAAAATAATCCCTTGACAATATATTGTAACACAGTTGTCACTATGTGTTTCTAATATAACCCTCATAGTGGTCCTATTATATACATAGTAACATACTATTATAGATTTTATAAATCCTAGATTCGAAGATAAAAAAAGCATATGATGAAACTATGGATTTTCATTAATGTATTTTCATTTGTTTATCTAAATTAATTCTTCATATATAATGTGCTCTTCAATCAATTATAAAGTTTCTAATGATTCAATTCATGATCCTAAAATTTAAATTTCATATACTCCATGATTATATATATTTATTCTTATTTTTATTTATTTTATTAACTAATGATTAGTCAATAGTCAATCTATGATTTAATTATATTAATTAAATTATAGTAGTATAAATTACTGTTTCGCGTGGAATCCGGGAATGACCTCCCGGACGGGAGATTCAAACGTTCCGATCGGTTTCTAACGGGTTTGTTCGTAGAACCGGAAACATCCAATGATTCCACATCCGTTTGGACCTACTTTCCAAAGGCAGGCGCTCATTAGATTGTGGACTAATGAGGCTTAGGAATTTGCATTGGTCGAGAGGATGGGAGGTCGGACTCATCACACCTTTTTGAGGGGAATTATTGTCTACTCCGGGACTCTCTTTATAGATTTAAGTTATGTTCGTGAATCCTTATTACATTACCAAGTATAAAATGAGTTTTCCTTTAATTTTAACAATCAATGATCAAGTATGCAAGAAATTTAGAGAATCTTTTATATGTATTCGAGGTTCTTCATTAATAGAGAATCATCTATATTTTTTTTAGAGATTCTTGGTCAATGGTATCCTTCAAAACATTTATATAAAAGTCTCTTGGTCATTATGATGACCAAGCTGGTTTTAAAGCCACTCAGTGGGTCACTTGAAGTTTATCGTCATTCAGAAGGACAGAGATTATTTCAAAGTTGGGATCGAACCCATAAATGGGCTACCTACGTATCATTTGTTTTGAAAAAGGAATCAGAACCCACGTAGTTCGAGGAATGGGATATGATGTTTTATGATTGATGGCTCAAAGATGAATGTCATAATTACTTTTACACTCTAAGCTCACGTGAGTCATGCTCGGTGTGAGAAACAAGAGGTATTGGTAAAATTCAGACAATTGTGCCATAAAAGATGTAATCATAAGAATTTGTTTTGGGGCTTATGTATAGATGACTGCCCAGATAGACGAAAGTTTAGGATTTACTTTTAGGGAGAAAATCCAAGAACAGGGTCCACAAAGTTATATGTGCTTCATGGAGATTTGAATACTCTAATCTTGGGGCTTACTCCTAAGGAGGATGCCCAAGTTAGGAGGGGACTTATGATTGGGTTTTATTCCTGAAAAGGAAACCCAAATCAACGGTAATTTATGACTGGTTAAGAGAAATTTTAAGAGACTTGGGGCTTACTCCTAAGAAGGATGCCCAAAATTTATGACTAGGATTTATTCCTGAGAAGGAAGCCTAGGTTAGGGGACTTGGGGCTTACTCCTGAAAAGGAAGCCCAAGGTTATGACTGAGTCTTATTCCTGAAAAGGAGACCCAGGTTAGGGATTAAGGTTTGGGGCCTACTCCTGAGGAGGATGCCCATATTTGAGGTTGAGGCTTATTCTTAAGAAAGATGCTCAAGATTTAGAGGACTTGATTGGGGCTTACTCCTGAGGAAGATGCCCAGATCGGAGGTTTTATAACTGGGGATTATTCCTGAAAAGGAGACCCAGGTTAGGATTCTCTCATCTTAAAGGATGAGGTTGAATGAATGAACTCTCAATCTTTGGTGACATAAAGATGTTTAAATCACTAGGTTTTGAGAGATATTTCACAGAATTCCTTTCAGATAAGGATGTCAAATCAAGAAATTATGCCATAAATGGCTTTGAAGAGTATCTTGAAGACTGAATCTTGAATAGGAAGGGTGAAATGGCTTAAGAGGGGTAAAAATGGGCAAGATGGGCACCCAAAAAGATAGGGGCGCGCAAGTATTGAAGGTCGCGCAAGTCCTGCGGCGGCGCGCAAGTATTGGTCGCGCAAGTATACTTGCGCGACATGAGGGATACTTGCGCGATTTTCAACCAGAGTTGAAATACTTGAGCGACTCTTTATTAAACCCTTTTTAATCCTCTTGAGGTTCTTCCAGAGAAGGGACGCGCAAGTTATATTGAAGGAATTAAGTTGGCGCGCAAGTGTTTGATAAGTTTCAACACTTGGGCCTTCCTTCTTCTCTTTAGATCTTCCGTTCTAGGTAAGAGATTACCTTAGAAGTGTTCCGGAAGCTTTGAGAAGAGACTTGGGCGTCGGGAGCTTTGATCTGAGTTTCTGGAATGAGATCCTTCGAATGGGGGGCCCACAGGGTCTATTTATAGGCAAAAGAAGACCCCAGGCGGTTACTGGGCGGTTACCAAATCTGTCGCGCAAGTCCCTTGCACGACCATGAGGGGTCGCGCAAGTGTTGAGGCGGCGTGCAAGTGTACTTGCGCGACCAAGAGGGAACTTGCGCGACCTATGGGCAATGTTCTCGTTTTTCATCCCTTTGTCGATTTTTGATGTCTCTTCAAAGGATTAATCACTTTGAGCTCAGATATTCCCTTTTCCAATCTTTAGATTCTGTGACGAAAGGAGCGTCAACAAAAGTCCCCCCTCAGAGTTGGATCCGGAAAGAAATGAGGATTTGACTCTGAGGAAATCGAATCCCTCCAAAGGAAAAGGGAGGCGCGCAAGTCTTCGTCGCGCAGGTATTGAGTGCTCTGGGTGCGGCGCGCAGATAGGCTTCCTGGCCTATAAATACACGGTCTCACCTCCGTACAAGTATCCGGATTTCCGGACTTCATACCTTCTCGAGCTCTCGCCGCGCAGGTCACCTTGACCGCGCAGGTTGCTCTGTTTTCTAGTGTTTTCCTTGATGTCGCGCCACTGTAAAGGTATTTGTACATGCGCGGTTTACACTTGCGCGTCAAAAACTAGCGCGGCACATGAATCACTTGCGCGACATCTCCATACTTGCGTGCCTTAATGCCTTAGCCATTTTTTCCAAATTTCTTTCACAAATTTTATGAAAATAAACCCATTTAAGAGTTAGTTTATTCATATTTTGTGCAGATTCAGTGGTTCCCAAGGGAATTGGAATGGCTGATGGACTGGCTAGCAAGCGGATTGATGATATGATGGACATCATAGGCCATGATTACTATGATATCTGCAACAGAACTCTCCCAGATTTGGCTAAGTACTTGAAGAAATATCATCCTAATTTTCCACAGAGCATCCATCTGCCTCTGTGTGGTCATGGTCATCTGCAAGGAGTCAATGTTCAAAATGCAAACAATTATACCTATGAGATGTAGCTGCACTGCTACTTCTCTATTTCGGTTATGCTGTGCATTAAGAGCAACAACAATGGTGTGAACTTTCAGATTCTTCCTCCATGTCATTTCCTTGCAGATATGAAAATGGAAAACCCATGGGCTGAAATGTTTTCCACTGCCAGTTGGTGGAGAGAAGACAAACATGGCATTAGAGAAATATCTGAAAAGAGTACTCTCTCCAAATGGCTCTTTACTTCCAATGCTCCATTCTCAAATCCATGTATCCATCTTCCAAGTCTCTTGGACAGAAACAGAGTCACTGTTTGATCAGCAGAAAATTTTCTCAAACCGCACTCAAGAACATCCTCTTACAACTTTTTCAATAAGATCTGGTATCACTGCATCTCTTTTTGTATCCAGTTGAATGAATGAATTCCAGGTGGTTTCTGATGAAGTTCGGGATGCCGTAAATCAAATGAAGTCTTATGTTGACAATCTTCTGTAATTCTTGAAAAAGAGAAGAGATTCCAGTCTGTGGATGTCCTTCTAACTCTTGTGTATCAATGAAAAACACTTTTGTCGTCAATCATTTGTACTTGCATTCTTCCATTACCTGCTTCAAATTTACTTAAGCCAATGGGCCTAGTAAGCATAGTTTGATTTTTACTAGGATTATTACAAATAACCCTACAAACTTTGAACCTTTTAACTGCTCAATATTACCTAAATCATACAAAAAATGTATATTTAGTGAGCTGGAACTTGACTTTTATTCAGAGTTCCTTTGTCTTTTGTGTGGGCAGTTTAAAGTCATGCACACCGGACATAAAGGGGCTAATGTTTAAGGTCGAAATAGCTTTGACCGAAAAAAGGATTAAAATGGATTCAATTCCTTGATAATTTATCTGAAAATAAATTACCATACTCAAGTATGAGAGAAAATATGTAAACTATGGCTTAAGAATATTTGAATCTGAGGAATGATATGAAAAAGAGCTAGAAGGCATTAGAAAAAGTAGTTTCCAAGAATGAAGTTACTATTATTTAACAAAACCCGTTAGGGGGTTGAAATATGCAGGGCCACCTATGGGCATTGGCTACATAGTCAAATAAAATAGCATCTTTTGGCTGACAAGTCTGTTATGTGGACTGTTTATGCAAGGCCACCTATGGGCACGTGCTGCATAGTCAGGCAAAAGAACTCTCAGAAATTTACTTTCCTAGTGCTAAAAGCCAGTGAAAGTTTATGGAGATTCAAATTTTCTAAAGCATAGAGTTTGTTGTATGGAAAGAGGTACTTGAATATGGAAAGGATATTTCCGAACAAGAATATCGAAGAACTGGATGAATATCACTCCTATGAAGGTCTGACCCAAACGTAGGGAAGAAGAATAAACCATAGACTTGAATACTTTCAGATCATGAAAAAGGATATGGGACAAATATGTTAAGGATGGCTATTTTTGCGGATCCCTACATACTGTCGTTTAAGACAAATAAGAACAAAAGAGGCATTCTTCCCAAGAATGAAGTTACTATTATTTAACAAACCCGTTAGGGGGTTGAAAACATGCAGGGCCACCTATGGGCATTGGCTGCATGGTCAAATAAATAGCATCTCTTGGCTGACAAGTCTGTTATGTGGACTGTTTATGCAAGGCCACCTATGGGCACGTGCTGCATAGTCAGGCAAAAGAATTCTCAGAAGTTTGACATTTTTGTGACTATAAGTCATGAAAAGGGTTATGAAGATCTGAAAATATTTAAGGTTAGGATTATAATACATAAATATGGGTGTTTTCCAATGTATGTAGAGATACATAGGTCAATGATAACCATAATCATGTTGTGGCTGGGTCCTGAATTGAAATTTTGGACTTCACTATGTATCTCATAAGAATGAGAATCAAGCCATACGTAGTTCTTGAAATGCAGTTTAACGTCGTGCAGGACGAAAGGATGAGTGATCTTAGTTTAGGGTCATAGAATTTGGACCATAATAATGAATACACAGTGTGTGTTTTCATGAGGACTTTTCAGCCAAGGGACTGAAAGTGAAATTTGGGGTTAGGCACAAAAGACTTGGGACTGGATTCGAGGGACACTCGAATGTTCCTACGTATCCCATAAGGATGGGAATCAAGTCCACGTAGTTCTAGAATTACCCTTTGTACAAATTTGGTTCGTACATGTGAAGGGTGAAAGGGGACTTTAGTGCAATGATGGTTTAACCTAAGATAAAAAGTTCAGGCATTACCATTTATGCACGTAGTCTTTTAAAAAAAATGAAAAACTATGATTGAAAAATAAATGTCAATAATAGTTCTCTCTCAAATGAGGAAATCAAAGAATATTGTAGATTATTGTCGTACCGGACAAAAGTGTTGTATAGTTTAACATCGTATAACAAGGACGAAAATGAATCAATGTAAAGATATTGATTTCAGGGGCGGTTTCACAAATCAACATCATATGAGATGGTGGTGAACCGATGTGAAGAGATTGTTTTTGGGCATGAACCTTGGGAGGTTGCCTACATACCCAGCCTGGAGGGCAAGGATCAAAGTCTGTGTAGTTCAATTAAAGAATGAATTAACGATCAAATTGTTTTTGGGGACAATGATCTAATAAAAAAAATGTTGTTGGGACTTACACATGGTTAGTGGCCCAAAGGGAGTGTTATGGTTGATGTTCGCTCTAAGCTCATGTGATTCATACTCGGTGTGAGAAACAAGAGGTAATAACAACCTTAACGATGCACAATTTAATGTCATGTAGGACCTATCAAAGATTTTCTGTACAGTTTAGCGTCATGTAGTTAGGACGATGGGGATAAAATAGTTTAACGTCATATTGGACGAAAAAGGGGGACTGTGTAGTTTAATGTCATGCAGTAAGGACAAAAGAGTGTACCATTTTAACATCATGTTGGACGAAAGTGCGAATAGTTTAAGGTCATATGCATGGACCGTGAATGGTGCAGTTTAATGTCATACTGGACTTTTGAGATTATATAGTTTAACATCTTTCCGGATGTGAGGGACTTTTATACAGTTTAGCGTCATGTAGTTAGGACGTCACAGTTTAACGTCTTGCTGGACATAAGGGATTTGAAAAATAGTTTATGGTCATATACATGGACCAGGGATGATGCAGTTTAAGGTCATACTGGACGGTTTATGGAACCTTTTCACAGTTTAATGTCGTGCGGGACGAAGTTGCAGTTTTAAAGTCATACTGGACCATTGCTGTATAGTTTAACGTCATATAGCAAGGACGATCTGGTGCTGTACAGTTTAAAGTCATGTAGCTAAGACTAAGGTGAATCAATATGAGGATATCAGTTCTGATCTTTTTACAGTTTATCGTCATGCTGGACGATGAAAGTGCCACACAGTTTAATGTCATGTCGCTAGGACAAAATATAGTTTAATGTCATCTCGGACAAAATATAGGAACTTCTATACAGTTTGTTGTCATGTAGGACAAAATCAGGGACTATGCAGTTTAAAGTCTTGCAGTTAGGACTATTGGTGCTGCACAGTTTAATGTCATGTTGCAGGGACAAAATTTAGTTTAATGTCATCTCGGACATTGAAGGTGACACAGTTTAACGTCATGTTGGACGAAGTTGTAGTTTAAGGTCATACTGGACCATGGTGTAGTTTAAGGTCATACCGGACCTTTTCTGTATGAACCGATTGTACGTCTTGGTTCTGGGAACAATATTTTGTGTTTATACAAAATACTTCTTCAGAAATCTGGCATTAGTTGGAGTCGTGATGTGTTCTCCATCCATTGAAATCAGAGAATACGCTCCATTGGAGTAGACCTTATGTACTGAATAAGGTCCTTCCCATTTTGGTTCAAGCTTGGGAGGCTTCTTTCCTGGTATCATTGGTGTTCTGAGAACCAATACCAATTCTCCCTGAATGAATGAACGAAGACGAGCTTTTTTGTTAAAAGCTCGTGCTATTCGATTCTGATAGATTTCCAAGTGGTGCAAAGTGCACAATCTCTTCTCATCTAACTGTTCCAATTCATTCAAACGCTTTTGGGATTGCTCATCTGTTGATAACTGATCACAAATGGCTATTCTGAGTGAGGGCAATTGAACTTCAATTGGCAAGACTGCTTCTGTTCCATATACCAATGAATATGGAGTAGACCGCGTTGCATTGCGAATGGTAGTCCGATAAGCCCATAAAGCATGATAGAGTTTATCAGGCCATGACCTCTTATATTTATCTACCATCTTTTGCAGTATATTTGAAAGAGTCTTGTTGAAGGCCTCTATCTGGCCATTAGTCGCTGCATGATATCGAGATGAATGGTTGGACTTAATGTTGTATTCTTGATACAATCTTTTTACCTCAGAAGAACAGAAGTTGGTGCCGTTGTCTGTCAATATGGTATGAGGGACACCAAATCTAGTAATGATGTTAGACTTGATGAAGCTAACAATGCATTTAGAACTGACTTCTTTGAGAGGTACTGCCTCTGCCCATTTGGAAAAGAAATCAGTAGCAGTAAGAATGTACTTAAACTGCTTGGCCGTAGCTGAAGGGTAAGGTCCCACCACATCCATTCCCCATGTGGAAAATGGCCATGAGTATTTAGCTGTATGAAGCAACTCTGGAGGTTGATGAATGAAATTGGCATATACTTGGCATGAATGACACTTCTTTGTGAAATTAACACAATCTTGTATCATTGAAGGCCAGAAGAATCCAAGTCTTCGAATTTGATCAGACAATCTATGTCCAGACTGGTGGGCACCACAGACTCCTGCATGCACTTCTTTTATGACAGCCATTGTCTCTTCACCATCAATACATCTGAAGAGAACTCCATCAAAACCACGTTTGTAGAGAATTTTCTCGAGGTGGTTTGGACCATCATAAAGAGTAAAATTGACCACACGTCGCCGAATTTGTTCTCTCTCGGCTCTATCAGGTGGAAGTGTTCCATTTTGAAGGTATTCCCTGATAGGTGACATCCATCCTATAGTATGACCATATGGTTCAGGAATGGGACTAATTTCATTAATTTCCTCTGTTCTGACTTGAACATAAGGTGAAATTGCACGACGGTGGGCAATACCGATGGTTGTCTCGTCTCGATTTGGATCTGCTAAAGCTGTGGCTATATTAGCCAGTGCATCAGCTTGAGCATTTTGTGATCTTGGGACATAAGAAAATGTCGGTTCTGAAGGGAATTCCGACATTAACTCTCTGACGTAATCATACAAAGGGATTAATTCTTCTTTTCTGATGGCATAATCCCCATTGACTTGTTTGATTACCAGTTCTGAATCACCTTTCACCTTTAAGTGATTCACTTGTGCTTGAAGTGCTAACTCCAAGCCTGCAATGAGAGCTTGGTATTCAACTTCATTATTGGTACCACCTTCCCACAACAAAAAGGAATAAGGTAACACTGCCTTATCTGGAGAAATGAGCACAATTCCTAAACCAACTTTGTTGAATTTAGGATTTTCCATTTTCTTCCCTGTTGGACTTCTAGAAGCACCATCAAAATACATTTCCCATGTTTGAGGATTCTCTTGAATAGAAAAAACTTCCACATCAGGGAGTTCGATATCTGAATACGTGTCTTCCACTGAAGGGTGTTCAGCCAGGAAATCAGCCAGTGCTTGGCCCTTAATTGCCTTTTGAGACACATATTGAATGTCGAACTGCTGTAGAATAACCGCCCACCTTGCCAGACGTCCTGTAAGCATTGGACGATTAAGGATGAATTTGAGTGGATTATTACGAGATACCAATTGGACCTCGTGATGTTGCAGGTAGTGTCTCAGTTTCTGAACTGCAAAGATTAATGCTAGGCAGCACTTTTCAATACTCGAATACCGGGTTTCTGCTTCAAGCATAGTTCTACTGAGATAGTAGAGACTATTTTCATTCCCAGCATCATTCTTTTGAGCGAGAAAGGCACCCAATGATCGCTCTAAAGCTGTCACATAGAGGATAAGAGGTCTACCCTCAACAGGTGGCATGAGTACTGGTGGACTTAAGAGGTATTTCTTGAGAACATCAAATGCTTCTTGACATTCTTTAGTCCACTGGTAAGTGACTCCTTTCTTCAATAATTTGGTAAAGGGTAAAATTTTGCATGCCAAATTGGCGATGAAACGCCGAATATAGGCTAAGTGTCCTTGAAGTCCTCTTAATTCTTTCAAATTATGAGGAGGTGACATACCAAGGATTGATTTGGTCTTCTCAGGATCGACTTCAATACCACGATGGCGTACAACAAAGCCGAGGAATTTTCCTTAGGTTACCCCAAAAGCACATTTTAAGGGGTTCATCTTCAAATTATGTTGTCGAAGCTTGTGGAATACGACTTCCAAATCAGCCAAGTGATCAAAACGTTGTTTGGATTTAACCACCAAATCATCTACATAGCATTCAACAAACTTCCCTAGAAAAGGTTTGAAGATACGATGCATGGCGCGTTGATATGTTGCACCTGCATTCTTTAAACCAAAGGGCATCACTCGGTAACAAAACACACATTGAGGAGCTCTGAAGGCTGTATATTCCTCATCTTCTGGGGCCATTCGGATCTGATTATATCCATAATATCCATCCATGAAAGAAAGTACTTCATAGCCAGCCGTTGCATCAATTAAGAGTTCTGTAATCGGAACTGGGAAATCATCTTTAGGACAATACCGATTAAGATCTCTAAAATCGATGCAAACCCTAATTTGTCCATTCTTCTTCTTTACAGGGACAATATTAGCCAACCACTTGGGATATTGAACTTCTCTGACGAAGTTAGCTTTGATAAGCTTATCCACTTCAGCCTCAATTTTGGAAGCATAGGTCGGGTGTGTTCTTCTCGCGGCTTGCTTGAATCCTCGATGTTCTTTTGGCAAACCCAAATGATGGGTGGCAACATCAGGATCAAGGCCAGGCATCTCTGTATAATTCCAAGCAAAAATATCTTTATTTTGCTTTAGAAAAGAAATATACATCTCTTGCTCTTCAATGGTCATGGCCGCACTAATTAAAGTGGGGCGTGGATCTTTCTCTGTACCCAGATTTACTTCTCTGAGTTCATCCACAGTGGTAGAGATACCCTCTTCAAATGCTGGAGGAGCATCTCTAAGATCTTCCTCTTCCTCTTCATCATGTGTTATTTCTTCCGTTTCTACTTGCAAAGTAGATGAAAAAAACGAAATTCTCATCATCATAAGAGATGTCAAAATTTTCACATTTTGAAGAAGAAGCTTCCATTTCCGATCCTATTGATAAAAAAGGGTCTTCTTTGGGAATCAAAGAGGAGATGATGGATTGAGAATCGACATCAATATTCACCTCAGGTGTTGCTATAACTTCTTCTGGCCTGATTAGCGAAGTATAGACTTGTTGGATTTCAGTAGACGAAATGAAAACGTCACCACTTATGCTTTCATCACTGCTTGGTAAGTTACCAATTTCTCCCATGTTGTCTGGCTCGATTGCCGTAATTGACATTATGGATCATTCCATAAGAGTATTTTGATTTGGGCCTATTTTGTCAATTTGACTGATAGGTAACACATAATCTGTACTCACATGTGAAAATGGATTTATTGGAATTTTTTCCAAACCATATGGAGCATTAACTTTGGTAATTTCCTTCATTGTAGATTTTTCTCTTCCCTTCATGTGATAAAATTCCGCCTCAATGTATTGAGACTCACATGTTTTGAACGGGGCCTTATCACCATACAATGTTCCAACTTGACCATCGAAACAGTATTTGAGACATTGATGGTATGATGACGGAATAGCTGCATGCTGATGTAACCAGGGTCTTCCAAGCAAGATATTGAAAGCTGAGTCTTGATCAACAATCATGAAATCTGAATTGGAAACAAGATCTCCAAACTGAGTTCTGAGCGTAACTTCTCCCAGTGGTTCTTGTTCATTTTTATCATATCCTTGCAACATCATGGTAGAAGGAGATAAATCAGATTCCGTGAGGCCCAATCGACGAAGTGTGCGAATGGGCATGAGGTTGACTCCTGAACCATTGTCAATAAAAGCTCTTCGAACATCTATACCATTGACTTTGCCAGATAGGTACAAAGGTTTTATGTTTCCATGCACAACATCATCTTCATCTTTATCAGTAAAAGATATCACTGCATGGCATTCTGCAGGATTATTCTCTATGTGATAAATTTCAGCTGCAGCAATTTCAGCTTCAAACTCCTGAGGACTTGACAAAGCTTCGATGAGTGCTTCCCGAAGATCTTTTGATAGATTCAAAGCATCCAAAATTGATAATTTGGCTGGTACTTGGGCCAAGTGTTTCAATATATCATACTTTTGATCTAGAGGCATGCGTTTCCCAATAGGAATATGCGGTTTAGCAGGTACCTTGGAAGCAGATGCTTTGGAAGCTGATGCCTCTTGTATTGAAGTTGGCAACATCTTTGGTTTTGGAAAATTAGACTGATTAGATCCATTTACTTGCTGAGATAAAGAAGATGGAACATTTAATCGGTCTTCCAAAATAACTGTGCCGAAGCTGAGTTGGCCATTGGCAGAAGAACTTGCTTGTTCATTTTGAGCTCGCTGAAGGGCTCTACCACGAGTTTCTGCTGCATATACAGTGCTAGCAGGGGTAGAATTAGAGTAGTGGCTTCGGAAAGATCCACGTCTTCCCCTATATCCTGAACCTCTAGAACTTCCTCGGGTTCCTTTATTTGATACAGGGAATTCAGGCTCATCAAGACTGGAATATGAATCTGTTAATTGAATCATATTAACAGAACCAAAGATCAATTCTTCGTCTGATAAAGACTCTGCCAAGTTAGCCTGTTTAGGCTGTGCCGTTTGGTGGGACGGTGCCCGTGGCTTTGAAGTAGATGGCATGAAATCTGCCAGAGTCAATGACAATTTAGGCTTTGATACATACTCATCTTCTCCTGATTCCTCTTTCTTCTTTGAATTGCGCTGCCCTTTTGAGGATTTGTCCTTTGATGGAGGCTTTACTACAGCTTTTGTAGTAGACACAATTGGCTTCTTCAATTGTGTTCGCAAAATGGAATGGGTCCGATTGATTGTCTTTCTGACCATCCAATCATCATATTTTTTCGCAGTTTTGCTTTTGACTTCCTGCCACTCGCCTCCTTCCTCTGGATCTGTAGCGGTAATACACGCTACATGAGCTGAAGAACCCTTCAATTTGACTTGTCCCAAGTCAACCATCTTTTGTAGGAGGTCTTTAAAGACAAAATACTCCTGGATGGGATGTCCCAACATTTGATGAAAGGGACAATAATTGGGACGGTCTTCATCTCCTTCCTTGTTTGGTCTCTTCGGCACTGGTAATTGAACCAAATTATTTTCCAGAGCTGAAATTAAGTAACCAGGAACTTGCTCACTTCGGAAAGAGTATGTTTTACTCTTCATATCCTCAAATTGTTTTCGTCGTTGATCTTTTTGATCATTTGGACGAAACAGCCTTTGTTGTTGGCGTTCAGGAGGTGGAGCCCTTCGAGAAGATGAAGGTTTTGAAGTAGAAATAGGTACAGGTTCCTGTTTAAGAATAACTGTAGCAGTTTCTGCTTTACCCATTCTTCTTCCTGGAGCTGATGGAATTACACGAGATTTAACCTTAGCCTGCATAAGGGAATCTTCAATCTGTTGAGCGATTGAAGTAAGGTCTCGAAACCCTCCTGTGTATTTCACAGGGATCAATGGCATGCGTAATTCGTCACGCAAATTTGCCACACAGATTGGCAACAATTCCTCCTGAGGGAGTGATAAACTCAAGGAATACGTTAATCCCTTCCAACGAGTAATGAAATCAGAGACTCTTTCATTCTCCCTTTGCTTGCAGTTTGTAAGATCGAAAACTGTCGTTTTTGGCAAAGTTGAGCTGAACTGAAGAAGGAATTTTTGACGAAGATCCTCCCATCCGATGACTGACCGGGATTTCAAGCTTGTATACCAGACAAAAGCTGGTCCTTGCAAGGTTCGCACGAAGCATCTGAGTTTCACTGCTTCTTGTTGCTCTGGAGTTCCCATCATAGGATCACAACAAGACACGTAATGCGTCAAATGTTGTTCAGGGTCACCTGATCCATTGAAAGTAGGGAAAATAGGGTTTCCAAAACTGGATGGAGGAGAAATTGAATCTACCCATTCAGGGTAAACTTTCTTTTCAGGTTGAACTTGCGCCCGTTTCCCTTCCATAGTTTCTAACCGAGCTGTTAATGACTCAATAGTAGTTATTAACTTTTGAGAAACGTCAGGTTGAACTTGGTTTTGGGTAGGTGCAATGAATGGAGCTTGGACAGCCGTGGAGGTTGGTGCTGCAACTAATGGTAGTGCTGCCAACCGTTGTTGCGTTTGACCCGTAGGATTAGACCTCTGTGGGTGTACTGATAAAGGAGGATATTCCTGATCCATCTCAGTAGTTACAACAAATTCCTTCGGCTGTCGGACTTCAGCATTCTTAAGAAGAAGACTACTCTGAAGTAGTTCTGCATTCAACATTCTTAATTCTTTCATTTCATCCTCCTGTTGTGCAAACCTTTTCTCTAATGAGAGCGGTTGACCTCCTTCAGAGGAAGGGTGATAAGTAACCTGATTCTTTCCTTTCCCCTTATTGGATCCTTTTCGGAGAGGGGGAAGTGGGTTACTTGAAGGAATACCCAGATTTTGGGTAAGCCTTTGATTACGTGTGCGCACACCTTCTTCATTTAGGTCTGTGTGCGCAACTTCTTGAGCAGGAACCTCTTCATCTGATCCCTCTGATTGAGCCTCATCTGGTGAATTAGCAGCAACGGCAGTGATGACATTAATGGATGCATATTTCATGGAATCCTTTCTATCAGCATTTCTTTGATATTGTCTCCTTTTATGTCCATGATAAGGCATGGCATTCCGTTGACTTGATCCCTCAGGAATTTCTTGGAGAACCGTCACTTGGAGAGAATCTCCTGACATCTTGGCTCTTCGTTCCTCTTGAGGCTTATTCCCTAATCGAGAGAATACTGACTTTCTCTGAGGGAGGGATTGAAGATTTGAAAAAGCCCCCAGTCCGGTGGACTGGGGGTGTTCCTGTTGCTTCCGCTCAACTCCTCGAATCCCATTCGTTGATTCTGAGGGTTGGGTTAGAGAAGTCCCCAGTCTGGCAAGCTGGGGTGTCTCTTGACATGCTATGTCTGAGATCTTTTTAAAATATCTCTTGATCTTGCGAATCTTAGTTCGGAAATTAGCTGGATGCATTAACCTGTATCCACTTTTATCACCTGGTTCAACAGACCGTTGGATGATTTCCGAAACTTCTGTCATTTGATGACGTGTTTGCTCCAGACGAGAGGCTTGCGCAATATTCTCGCCTGCTTGATGTAGGAGCAATTCAACAACCTGTTCTCTATATACTTGATTTTGAGAGGAACTAGTTGAAGCTTGATCTCGAGCAAGATTTTGATTATGAACAAAGCCCATTGACTGTGGCCAGCCACGGGCAATAACATTGCATGAGACCATTTTCGGCGGGCTTTGCTGACCGGAAAGCACTGTGAAATGTAGTGCTCCGTGAATACCCCATCCTCTGATATGAACATTAGATGGAGCATTGGAAATTAACTGACGCAATCTTCTTAGTGCGCCAAGGCATGAACGTTGAAGGGTTCTCTGTTGCTTTTCAGCCTTCGGATACCGAGAGACTGATAGAGATGCCAAATCAATCTGGCGTTGTAACCCTTCTATTATCTTAAGATGATTTTCATATTCATAGTAAGATAATACCTTCTTCTTTAATTGACAAAGAGTTTTCCATATGTTAAGACGAATATCATGGATTCCATCATCCGTCAACATCTTTGGAATGTCATACTGTGAATCAGCCAAAGGCCAAAACATGACTGGTACTTCACCTTTTGCCAGTTTTTTCCTCATGTTCAGCATTTCCTCTTTATCAATAAATGAAGATTCTTCTACCTGTTTGGACCAGAGTTGGTGTTTCCTTGTTGCTTCATCGGATTCAACAAGATTGGTAGAGGAATCACTATTCATGCTGGAAGATGAATGACCCAGGGAAGGTTCGGAGAATAACCTGAACCCCAAGCTATCTTCTGATGGAGAAAGAGTTTCACCTGCCGATAGTAAAACTTCAGACATGACTGGTTTTACGTTTGCAAGTGCCTCGAGATAGGAGGGCTTTCTCGTCACTACATTGCCTTCTGAAGAATTTTCGAGACAATGTGAATCACTACTGCGGAGAGGACTTTCGCAGCGAAGTTCATCACCATGAGGAGGACCATCATGATGGGTTACAGCAAAAGATGAAATCTCTTGCTCCTTGGCCTTCTGACCACACAGAGGGTTCCTGTGGCTCTCATCTGAAGAAGAAACTTCAAGATTGACCGAATTTTCATGAAGCAAGTCTTCATGAGGAAGTGTCTGTTGAAGACCTTCGGGATTAATGTTCCTGTTATTGGGAACTGAGGGAGTAGAATCTTGAATTTTGACAGATAAATGTCTGAGGGCTTCAAGAACTCCAGCATCGAGCAAGGCCTTGTTGCAGATTGGCCTTTGATCTCCTGACTGTGCTGGGCGGATCTTTTTCTTAGATGCCTTCTTACTCGCTTTAGAAATCACTTGATGATGAAAGTGATTGCTCGGAGCAGGTGTATGTGCCTGATCAGGAAAGATGGTCAGGTTAGGATGACAATCATCGCTCAAATCAGGTGTATGTGCCTGACTTGGTTGTCCGTATGATATGGGGGAGTATGCCCCATAACCCTCTTGGACTGGAACAGATGTGTGTGTCTGTTCTGGAGTGAATTGTTGATGTGTCACTCCACTGCTAGGGATAGATTTATGTGTCTATCCCTGAGATGATGCTAAAGATGTTATGATATCCTGGCAAGCATCCAGAATATGAGCAGGAATTTGCTTCTGCTCTTTCACCATTGATAAAATATGCTTGGTGACTTCAGCCGCCGGAACAGGGATATACGTCCATTCCGGGCTTGGAGTAGGTGTATGTGCCTGCTCCTGTCCTCCTTTTCCTGTCAGTGAATTCTGACAGTACTCAAGTGTGGAGGTAGAGAGTTTAGTCTGCCTCCTGTTTGTCGTCGGGACTTTCCGACTTACTTCTCCGTGTGCTACCAAACGAGACTGTTGGTAGACCTGATTAGTATGAGCAGGTGTATGTGCCTGCTGATTAAACTTCGTCAAACGCGGTTGACGAGATCCATCATATGTAGTCAGACGAGCCTGCTGACTAACTGCTGATGTATACGCAGGTGTATTTTCCTGCCTATGGTACTCCGCCGGAATTGCCTGGCGGGATCGGCTTGATGCTGCCAGACAAGTCTGCTGGACAGCTGAATTAAAACGGGCAGGTGTGTGTGCCTGCTCGTTGTTTGCCACCAAGTTAGGTTAGTGGACTTCTCCGGAGATGGCATGGATTACAACCTGCCTATTATTAACCGGATTCCGTCTCTGGTGATTCATCTTGCCTGCTCGGGTTCGAGGAACCTGAGCTGAATGCCTGGAGCCGGTACCCTCATCATGTTGAGGGCGCACTACCGCACGAGTCTGGCGGCGATTGTTGATGGGAGCCTTCGGGAAGGACTCCTGCCTTTTTGAATTAAGGTCCTGCGGGACCTGCTCATTCACTTCCTCGGAGTAAGGGAGTGAGTGGAAACTGCGTTCCGGGGATAACGACCCGAAACGGTTAGAGACGGTAGTCAGCACTGCCTGCTTCTTAATTGCTGGCCGCTGTTGTCCGGACGACCAGGTAGAATTGTTAACTTGGAGGGCTTGACGAGCGGCCTCCAGAGTTGGGATAGTACCGTTGCGACGGTACTCCTTAACCAGTGCATTTGAAACACAGCGTTGAAGACGCTGAGTTGGTGATGTCATCCTCAGAGCGGATGATGTTCCAGCAGGAGTAGCAGAATTGGTTTTCACAGCAGCAGACCTCACAGTAGAGGTGTTCCCAGCAGCAGTATTCACAGGGGTGAATTTAAGGAAAGCCATTTTTTGTAGAAGATCTTAAAAAAAGAGTGCTTGTTCCATATAACAGACATAATCAAGATGAATCCGAATACTGCATCTTTTGGATGATCATATGTCAATGATTGCCTTGTTGGCCCAAGGGGCCTAACATCTAAGAAGAACATCACTTTAACTTGGTTAAGGATTCACGTCGGGTTCACCATTTTTGTTTCGCGTGGAATCCGGGAATGACCTCCCGGACGGGAGATTCAAACGTTCCGATCGGTTTCTAACGGGTTTGTTCGTAGAACCGGAAACATCCAATGATTCCACATCCGTTTGGACCTACTTTCCAAAGGCAGGCGCTCATTAGCTTGTGGACTAATGAGGCTTAGGAATTTGCATTGGTCGAGAGGATGGGAGGTCAGACTCATCACACCTTTTTTAGGGGAATTATTGTCTACTCCGGGACTCTCTTTATAGATTTAAGTTATGTTCGTGAATCCTTATTACATTACCAAGTATAAAATGAGTTTTCCTTTAATTTTAACAATCAATGATCAAGTATGCAAGAAATTTAGAGAATCTTTTATATGTATTCGAGGTTCTTCATCAATAGAGAATCATCTATATTTGTTTTAGAGATTCTTGGTCAATGGTATCCTTCAAAACATTTATATAAAAGTCTCTTGGTCATTATGATGACCAAGATGGTTTTAAAGCCACTCAGTGGGGCACTTGAAGTTTATCGTCATTCAGAAGGACAGAGATTATTTCAAAGTTGGGATCGAACCCATAAATGGGCTACCTACGTATCCTTTGTTTTGAAAATGGAATCAGAACCCACGTAGTTCGAGGAATGGGATATGATGTTTTATGATTGATGGCTCAAAGATGAATGTCATAATTACTTTTACACTCTAAGCTCACGTGAGTCATGCTCGGTGTGAGAAACAAGAGGTATTGGTAAAATTCAGACAATTGTGCCATAAAAGATGTAATCATAAGAATTTGTTTTGGGGCTTATGTATAGATGACTGCCCAGATAGACGAAAGTTTAGGATTTACTTTTAGGGAGAAAATCCAAGAACAGGGTCCACAAAGTTATATGTGCTTCATGGAGATTTGAATACTCTAATCTTGGGGCTTACTCCTAAGGAGGATGCCCAAGTTAGGAGGGGACTTATGATTGGGTTTTATTCCTGAAAAGGAAACCCAAATCAAAGGTAATTTATGACTGGTTAAGAGAAATTTTATGAGACTTGGGGCTTACTCCTAAGAAGGATGCCCAAAATTTATGACTAGGATTTATTCCTGAGAAGGAAGCCTAGGTTAGGGGACTTGGGGCTTACTCCTGAAAAGGAAGCCCAAGGTTATGACTGAGTCTTATTCCTGAAAAGGAGACCCAGGTTAGGGATTAAGGTTTGGGGCCTACTCCTGAGGAGGATGCCCATATTTGAGGTTGAGTCTTATTCTTAAGAAAGATGCTCAAGATTTAGAGGACTTGATTGGGGCTTACTCCTGAGGAAGATGCCCAGATCGGAGGTTTTATAACTGGGGATTATTCCTGAAAAGGAGACCCAGGTTAGGATTCTCTCATCTTAAAGGATGAGGTTGAATGAATGAACTCTCAATCTTTGGTGACATAAATATGTTTAAATCACTAGGTTTTGAGAGATATTTCACATAATTCCTTTCAGATAAGGATGTCAAATTAAGAAATTATGCCATAAATGGATTTGAAGAGTATCTTGAAGACTGAATCTTGAATAGGAAGGGTGAAATGGCTTAAGAGGGGTAAAAATGGGCAAGATGGGCACCCAAAAAGATAGGGTCGCGCAAGTATTTAAGGTCGCGCAAGTCCTGCGGCGGCGCGCAAGTATTGGTCGCGCAAGTATACTTGCGCGACATGAGGGATACTTGCGCGATTTTCAACCAGAGTTGAAATACTTGAGCGACTCTTTATTAAACCCTTTATAATCCTCTTGAGGTTCTTCCAGAGAAGGGACGCGCAAGTTATATTGAAGGAATTAAGTTGGCGCGCAAGTGTTTGATAAGTTTCAACACTTGGGCCTTCCTTCTTCTCTTTAGATCTTCCGTTCTAGGTAAGAGATTACCTTAGAAGTGTTCCGGAAGCATTGAGAAGAGACTTGGGCGTCGGGAGCTTTGATCCGAGTTTCTGGAAAGAGATCCTTCGAATGGGGGGCCCACAGGGTCTATTTATAGGCAAAAGAAGACCCCAGGCGGTTACTGGGTGGTTACCAGATCTGTCGCGCAAGTCCCTTGCACGACCATGAGGGGTCGCGCAAGTGTTGAGGCGGCGCGCAAGTGTACTTGCGCGACCAAGAGGGAACTTGCGCGACCTATGGGCAATGTTCTCGTTTTTCATCCCTTTGTCGATTTTTGATGTTTCTTCAAAGGATTAATCACTTTGAGCTCAGATATTCCCTTTTCCGATCTTTAGATTCTGTGACGAAAGGAGCGTTAACAATTACTAATTTGGTTGTCTGATAGAATGACCTAATTTTAGATAATTCTTCCAAGAATCCAACATTATATAATGTAGATGTTGATAATTATAATGAAAACCAACCGAATATTATTTATTTATATATATAACTACTTTTTATATTAAATATTATTATAACTTAATTTTTTTTCTTTTTTCCATGTTTTACAATTATATTTCTTATTCATTATTTTATTTCATTTTTAATACTATAATATTCATATTATATTAATTTAACACATTTTTTAATGATAAATTTATATTTAATTACATTTTAATTAATTTCATAAATAGTTAATGAATTGATCAATTTACATCATATATATCATAAATAGAAATTAAAATTCCATCAAAAAATAAATATTTTAGAGTAATGAAATATTGTAATATTGGGGAACTAATTAAAGAACAATTAGGGGAAACAGAAATATAATAGAGAGAACATTATAAGAAAAAAAATATGGATATAAATAATATAAACAAGAAATTATTGACTAAACATGGTATATATTAAAATAATAATATATACATTACCCCTAAGATGATTTTAATGTTGATTTTATATTAGAAGTCATCCACATCCTTCCAAATTTAAATCATGTGAGTCTTGATCCTACATTATTATATAAAAATGCCCATCCATAAGATGGAATACACAACCACCTATGGATATGAGAATAATATAATTTGTAGTTATTTTTTATTATCATCTATAATATAAATGAATGATTATAAGAAAACCTTTTCACACAATGTTTGAATGTTATAAGTTATATTTCAATATTCTAAATGTTATGAAACACAATATGGGGGTGAAATACACAATTAATTTGTAATTGATGAATTTTTTCCCATATGATAATCATTGAATATTTTGATTTACCCTTATAATGAATTTTCATCACTCATTAACATGTTTTGTTTTTTACTTTCAAATTAGTATGGAAAATTGAATATCATAAATTTAAATTGATGATTATGTTCATTGTGAGATCACCATGACTCTCATGGAATTGAAAACAACATTTTTATTATTTCATTTTTCTAGAGGATGTAATCTTCACCATATGAAAAACATTATTAACCTGACACCCATTATATTTTCTCCTTTAATATATTAATTCAATGGAGTATAAAGTAATCATCTTGTTTTCATAATCACAGATATACATATCTTGTGGGTATTCAATAGTTTACAAATATATTTTCATATAACCTCTCTCTAGGAATGGAATTATATCATCTTTACATTTTTAAAATATAAAAACTGAAAATATATTAAATCTATTTTATATTCCAAGGATTCCCCATCTACAAATTATTTAATGTGAAATGTGAATTCCCAAGGAATAATATTCATAATAAAAATAGAATAATATTGGTCTAAAAGGAATACCTAAAACTCATTCCCACATGTCATAATGAAAGATATCATATCAATATTTCGTACAATATAAATAAAAACCCATTTAAAATGAATTAATTATATATAATGCAGTGTTAAAATATAATACTTAATTACTATTCATTTCATGTATTATTTCTTCTATGACTATATATGTTTTTAATTAATCTATATACCTTTAATGTCCCAGAGAAAACATATTTTCATATCAACTTGACAAATTTTAATTTAACAAGGTTTTAATTATTCTATTTAAATAAAATAATAAAATAATATTTTATATGGGAATTGATTTTTTAATATACATAGAATATTGAATTGATGTTTTAATGGATGAATTTATAGCTCATGGATCTTTCATTTATGGTTTGTTGGTAAAACAAGGTTTTTTCATCACTGAATTTTATAAAATGATCTCAAATTAAATTATGAAAAATTACACTTTATTTGAGAAATTGTCATATTTATTTTTCATATTAGCTCTTGGGATTGAATATAATTTGAATCAATGAAAAATAAAAATTCAATCAATTTCATAAACTATATGTATTTATATGGTCAAGTTGTTTATATGAAATACTTATTATTTTGAATTAATTGGTTACTTTATTATGATAATGTTTCCCCTATCATCGATACTATAAAAATATGATTTTATTTAATGATTAATTGTTTTATTATTTTAAATAATGAAAAAATACACAAACATCCCACCAATCATCCAAGGACTTATCATGGTTCAAACCTTCACATGTTAATGTCGATACCGTAGAAAAATCAGACTCTACACAATCAATTATCATAATATTACTAAATATATGAAAATTTATTGATTTTTCAATAATATAACCATAATTTGGTGATTTTATTTTTCTATTGTACACTTAAAAACCATATTAAAATTATACTCTATAATGAGAACATATAGATTCTGTGATAATATTCACAAAAATAAATCCTACTATAATGATAATAACATTATGATGTGATGCATATGTTGTTTAAATATGAGGTGTTATAACTTTCTTAGATATTAGGACATTATCAGATGACATTCCCATTTAGTGAAATTTTCTATGGGAGTTCTGGGGGAATGTCCAACCAATACGATTTCTAAAAAATTGTTGTCATTGTATATTCATCTATAAAAAGATGCATATTTGTGAATATAATTTTTTTATTATCAATGTGTATCATTAATAACATACTATGATATATAAATGAAAATGATGATTATAAATTTTCATATTGGGGAAGAAATTGTCATTTCCATTTTTGTGGTGTATGATATTAATTTATTAAGTAATAGTTTATATAGAATTTATATTAAAGGAATGTTAAATATTTAACCCAATTAATTAAATGGGATAGTTTAAATATTCTATTATCCCTGGTATTTCAAAAATGATTGTATTCAATAAACATAGAAAATTTTAAACAAACATGTATGATAATGAAAAAAGTATGAATCATATTCTATCTTTATTTTGAAAAACCCAAACCCTTATATCATAGATATTGTTTTTAAATTACTCTGTTGTAGTATGATTTAATTGATTGAATACCAATACTCCATATAATTTACTAGACTACGAAAAAAGATTCAATATTTTTTATTGTATTAAATTTCAAATTATGGAATGCATCTTAGTTAAATTAATAAAATCACCATTGAACATATTTAAATATTCATTCCTTATACATAAGGTAAAGGTAATAAAATAAGTATGAGGTGAGGTTAGATTCTTAGTAAGACTGAAGAAAAAAGAATTCATAAATAATAAAACATAATTAATTATTAATTATGAATATTGTAATGTAAATATTAAAAAATCCATTTAATAAATAACATGATTATCATGAACAATAAAAGAACCCACAATCTATTTAATCTGTAAATTTTTCAAAAAAAATCAACAATGGATAATATCAATGTAATATTCTAATTCATAATATGAAACTATTTATTAATAATTAAATTTTCAATTATTGTAAATTATTATATTATATATCATGATAATTATACTACTAAGACCTTTGACATGATAATTTTGAACTATGGGTAAGAAGCTATTTTATTCTAGATTAATTATTCACCATTTTTACTAATGATTCATTGTTGGGGATATATATAATTATTCAAAAAATGGTAACTATTTTTCCAATGAGTTCTTAATATTTTGAATTATTGTTTTAATTTTTGAAAAATATTTCATATTAATACATTTTCATATTGAATATGAAATAAGGTGTATCAATTTTTCCATTTTAAATTATCAAACATTAAATATAAATCAATAAATGATTAAATTATGTAATGTTTTAGAAATAATAATTTCCATCATAAATAACAAGGATATATAGGCGAAATATATAACCAATATTTCCATGAAATTTAAAATATATAGGATTGATAATTATAAAAAAAATTCCAGAAAGATAATTTCAATACCTTGAATAGCTGAGTAGATTTTAAAATATCAAGATATTTTATTATGATAGTATCATTTGAACATATTTCTACTTTAGTATAATAAATTAAAGTGTTTTTGTTGATGATGAGTAGAAAAACCATAAAAAATATCTCCAAATAAATTTTTAAATAAAATATCCATTTAAATAAATTAATAATTATTAATACAACAATAAATATCATGATTATTATAAGAAAACATTTATTATGAATTATTATAATAATATAAAGGAATAATTAATGAAATGTGATGTCATGATATAGTAAATATTCTATTCATGATAAGTACATTAAAAAATTATTACTTTTAATTTTTTGTAAGCAAATCCATAAGTATCTTATTATATAATAATAATATTATACCATTTAAAAAATTCAATAAAAATAAAAATACTATAATACATTTTTGTCTTCCAATGAAATCCATGTATATCAGTCTATATTAATATGACATTGAAAGATAAATCTCCAATCACATTGGAAACTCTTGATTAGTAAGACACATGGATCAAATAACTTTAAATGAGACATAAAATTCTATGAATATATTAGGATTCGAGATATAGCATATCCGTGATTAATTATACATTTTTCATAATACTATATTAGTGTATAACATAATATATTTCCCAATGAATAATACTAGAGATTGAATAAATTTATTACGATAATAACAATGAAGATTCAATAAATAAATAAATATATATTGAGTATCCACATTTAAATAAAAGTAAAAAAACATAGAATAGATCATGATAAAAAAAATAATTGTATGAAAACATTATAGAATATCCAATATAGTAATAAAATAAAATAAAACATTGAAAAGAAATTACGTTACGAAATTCATTACCAAAATGTAATTTTCATGTATAATAGAATTATATTTTTCAAATTGAAACTCAAAATAAAATGATGTTTAAATTCATCAAGATATTACATGTAATAGGTGATGTATAGAAATAATACAAATAATATAATTTGTATATCATTAAAATATGTCTCAATAAATGGAAATTGAGATTATGCTCCACCCTCACACTTCCATTTTTTTAATGCACTTTAACACCACATATAATGTTTCTATGAATGTTATTTATCTTTAACATAAACAAATTAATGATTATAATATCATATATAGACCTATGGAATCTTCTACCTCCTTTTCAATAATAATCATTTATTATTAATATAAATAATTAAAGTGTTAAATTACCTATTTTCTCATACGTATATCATCATGAATGATTCAATTATTTTATATTAAAAGTATTTAAGTCATATATAGAATTATAACAATTTTAAAAATGTAATATATTCTTATTTTATTGTTTTTTAATTTATTATTAATATTGGATTCAAAAAATGAATCATATCGCTTCATGGAGACAATATTCTAAACGTATAAATGGTAGACGTTATCAATTATAAATGGTTTAATGGATAAATAAGTGGAAGATAAAATAACATTAACAAATACATATATTTTCATGTCATATATTTCTCATATTTTCATTACTTTTATAATTTTTATTATCAATTTTATTTTTACAAAAAAAAAATACATATCCCATTGTGAGGAGGTCTTTCGTTGTAGACCCAAGCGATGATATCATAATTTAAATGGAATAGAAGTCAATAATTTATTATTGATATTATAATTCAATTATTACAAATATATATTGAATATTATATTCATAATTAATCCATTTTTTTATTTATAACTATGAGTGGTGTTGATAAAAAATGAGTTGCATCGATTTGAGAGGCTGAAAAACACTATTCAAATAATCAATAATTTTTTCCTATTTGATGAATTGATATATGAATGTAGTTTATACAATAAAATGTATTACATATTTTAATTTTATAAAAAATGGTGCTATTATATCTTCACGACTGAATAATATTTTTTGGATGTGGATCAAGAATAAAAACAAACAAACCCATTTAATTAAGATACACCCTATTCGGAGGACCACTTTACGATATCCCTATCATATATGCTAGGTTGTATTTCCAATAAAAACACGGGTCATAGGATATTATAAGGGATGCACGGATTTATTTTTGGTTATAAATGTCTAAATTAATTTGTTTTCTATTTGTCAAAAGGAGATGAGAAGGGGAGGCCGTTATAAAGAGGAGAAGTTTGATTTTTATAAATAACAAGAAATTTTATAATATGAACTCACCTTATAGAATATTAAAAAAATTATGATAATGTATTTTAGTAGATATAGGGCAGATACACATTTACAATATTCAAAATAAACTTATTATTCTTTATACCTATATTGAATAATGTCTGATAGAAAAATTATAATAAAATATGGAATAATGATGACATAAAAGTAATTAATAAAATTTAATATAACTATGTAATAATCATTTTAATTTAAATTCACAAAAAATAATAATTTCTATTCTAAATTAATAAATTTACTAATATGAAATCATAGTTCTACAAAAAATCCATATATAAAAAATTCATAGAAAAATAAATATTTTGTAAAAAAATCCCTAATATCATCTAAAGAGATAATATATATATATATATATATTAGTTTAAAAAATTATTATCACTTTGTTAAAAATTTTATGTTGGTAAAATATAGTTAAATTCATTTTTCCAAAAAAGCAGTAGAAATAATTTTTCAAGAATATGAATGTTTGAAGAATCAATCGACTTTAATAAAACATATATTGTTATTAACAGTAAATTTTTTCTTTTTTCACCTAATATATATTTATATATATATTTTTTAATTATTTAAATTTTATTCATACCTGTATATTCAGCAACTTTGTTTTAACTATCATTTTTTAATAACTTATTCTTGTAGTCACATAAATTTGGTGTTGTGGGTTGTATACACTATCAAAAAATTGTTCTCATTTTAATGACTCATGGTTTTAAGTAGAGAATTAAAATGAATAGAATAAATTTATATATACTCAATATTCACAAAAATTATAGTGTTATACATTCTCCTCAGCATTAATTAATTTCATCTCCAAAATTTTAACTTTCAATCATATTAGAATGGTGTAATATTTAAAAATAACATTGATGAAAACAATATTGTAAAAAAGTGCTCAAAAATCATAATAAATCGAGTATGTTTATTTTTAATAACATCGATAAAAATTCATAACTGTATTTCCATATAGAAATCATTGGTGCGATGTAAACATATGTACATGGAACAGTTGGGTAAATAATTGTTAGAGAAGTTTAATAACAATAACGTGAATCAGCTGGAGAATGTTAACATACACAAACCCATAAATATGTTATGATATGAAATAAATTTAGAATCACTATAAATGAAATTGATATTCTAATTTTTTTTTTCCAATATCATATTCTTAGTGTTTGTAAATTATTTTACTATCTTAAAGTGTATGAAAATATTCTAACTTGAAGTCATTTTATATTCATAAGCATATTTTTAGCATTTGTTTCTTTCTATAAATTTCAACTTCACATCATACAATAAGAAATTAATATCCAATATGTAAATATAATTCAGAAAGAACTATAATTAACTATAAATAGATCATAGGATCTATAAAATATTGATATTATTTTCATCAGTCTCAAAATATTGTCAGAAAATAATATGTTTACTTGAGGTTATGAAATATAATAAATTATTCCATAATTCATAATAATGACACTGAATGAAAAAAATATTATTTTGTCAACAAATATAGTATGTACAATCATAGACATATTAACATGACCATCATATATGCTATTGGTGTGGGATAAATGTTTACGACCTTTTGGTTGTGGGGTCATTCTCTACGACCTAGTTAGACATGATATGTAGTCACCCTACAAGAAACTAATTATTGTTTATAAAACTATATTAAAATAACATTTATACCCCTCCTAAAAATATGATTAAAACCCTTGAAATAATATTAATCATTAAATTACATTTCTTCCACTATGGTTTTCTATATAACTTTTTATTAAAAAAATAAAATTATTGTAACTGATTATTATAAAATTATACATAATGATATTATTAAAAAAATTGTATCAAAAAAATTAAAATTATTTTTCACAAAATATAAAGGCATTATTACTAAAATAACCTTTTTTGGAAAACAAAAGTTTTACATAATTGTAAAATATACCTCAATCTTCTAATAAAACTCTTTAAATATCTCTTATGAACTCTCATCATTTAAAACCTTATAGTGGTATTTTTCATTTAATATTACAATAATTTTTAAAATTATTATCCTATTATGGATGATAATAATATTATTTTCCCTCATCTATATCATAAAATAAGTTCCATTAATGATATCATTATTTTGAAATCATTTATAATGGTTTATAAAGACATTGGTAATTATATTATATATGTCTAACATGAGTTTCAAATAGGATTTGGATAAAGTATTATTGTTGTGGACCGAGTGATGATTTATTCAAATACCAATGATATCTTCTAGAGCTATTACCTCTTGGTAAAACTCTTTGAGAACCACATTGTAACATCCAAGACCCGAAGAGCCACCCAAACGCTGCTAAAGGGGTTGGGTGTTACTACCATAGGCACACCTCCCCGAATGCCAAAGGCTATCGACTAGCAGTGAGGGAATTAATAGTTATATAGGGGATGATATACCCTCTCAAAGGATAATAATGGTACTGGTCTGAGTATAATAATAAAGATGCAATAGAATAACAACTTAGTAGACTCGAACCAGACCCGCATAACGGAAGCACAATCAACATCAATTAACAGCGGATGACAAAAATATAACAATAACAATAGAAAGTAAACCCAAAAAAAATTTTAAACACTTGTAAATCACATTGTATGACAAAACATGTATCCAAAGAAGGTCCTACATATACATATTAAAAAAGAAACAAATGGCTAACCAACTGCAGCACCATAACTTGTAAGAATGCTGATATATTAAATAAAGAAAATCAAGGTAAACTCTAGCTAGGCAAGACGTCTAGGGCCCAATCATCTCCATGAAATAGCTAATGCAGTCCATATCCTGATGCAGACATCTTTCGAACATGTAAATTCATAAAATTTGCACGAGTCTCGTAGGGTACGTGTAGTGTGTAAGACGAATCTTAGTCGGATACCACCAAAACGTCTGTACCAAATATAAGTGTTTAAGAAGGAATGTAGTTGTATGGAAAATAGTAAATAGCACAATGAACATATAAACCCAAACTCACTGGTGCTCAACAGCCGCCATACAATGTCACCTGCTTCTGCCAACACCGAAATCTATATCATGTAACCTGGAACCATGTGCCCCCTGACAATGCATCTCAAGCACCGACGTTTCGAAGGCACTCCCATGAAATAGTAACCAAGAGGAACAAAAAAACATGTCCTCAAATAAGTAACAAGAGGGACGGAGATGTCTAATCTAAAACAATGTAACCGTGTGGACAACGATGTCTACCATAAAAGTAATGTAACTGGAGGAACAACAATATCTTCTGTAAATATAAATTATCGGTAGGGACAAGGATGTCTTCCTTCAACGAAAAAACGATGAGCCTCTGCCCCCAACATGATAGCCTCAATGCTATCCCCTGAAGGCTCCTCACGGCCCACATGGCTTCCTACAGAAAGCACCCCCTAACCAATAATTCCTTAACTGTAACTAACGGGGGCCTCTACCCTCACTAGTTGTCAAAACCACCTCATCACAGATATTCCCTGTGTACACACTACTCATAGTTCCAGGTGATTGGAAATCACCAAAATAGTACCCAAGACACAACACCTCTCACACCTCTTGTCTTGATGACCATGCTGCTCATGTTTGATGTTCTCTCCATCGCAGTAACTCGGGCCATGCCCAACCTAACAACCATACTTCTTCAAAACGATTCCCATGACGCCAAATCCCTTGTTCAAAACCACCCAACGTAACCCAGTCCAAGCCCAACCTATGAGCGACATCACTAAAGAATATTCCAACCATGTCAAACACGACCCAGTGCTTCAAGCATATGCATTTCATCAATTACATATATAGCATAATTAAACAAAACAAATAAATATGCAAAAATTTATAAACAATAAGATTTTACTAAGTATGTGTGGTCTCATACCAACACTGAGGCATGTAAGGTCTCAAAAAATTAATACCCACATTCAATAATATATAATAAACAGTTTAAACGATACAAAACAATTATAACCATTTAGTCCTTCCTCGACAAAAATTCCCTGATGGGCAATGGCCACCTACCTAACCATGATCAATAAAATTGGTAAAAGGGCATACTCAAAGGCATCCCATAAGTCAAATAACAGTTAAACAGGAAATTGCAGGTAAATTAGGGTCTCACTCCAAGATATCCAATAATGTGCCAAAGGCTGCACCGCCCAAATGACTGCAAAAACGAGAAAAAAAATGTATGCACCACCTACCCGAGACTCGTATAATTCAACTCCTCAAATAATAGAAACCAATTATGTCAAAAATGTGGTAGATCTACAAAAGTATCAACACATCAAAAACTCTTATAACACACTGTTGAATGGAAATCCTAAAAGACTGCTCATGGAGAATCGTGGTCTTATCGAGGGGGATCCAACGCATCTTATAGTGATCGAAATGGAGTTCAGATGAATGATCGGGAGCAAAAAATAGCTACAATAGTCTCTCCCCAATCAAACTAGTAGAAGGGTTGAGTTTCTGCCACAAAATGTGGCTATTTCCCATTTTAGGGAAAAAATAAATCAGATGGCATGTAATTATAACTAAACACTGTGTATCATTTTACTATTCAAAATGAGGCTGATATTTCGCTGAGGACTTCCCAACTCACTACATATCATGCACCTATGATACATGATGTGTACCTCTTTACTCAGATGACATCCCCAACAGGCCATGTATATACTCATACACGGCCCCTATACATGGCGTGTACGAATATTACACGACGTCTATAGGCTAAAACCATTCTACCCAGCCAACAGGCGTACACGCCATGTTTGGCCTCCAAACAATCAAGGGTATACATCGTGTCTATAACTACAAACCATGTCGAAATAAATTAATACAAGGTCGTCACACATCATGTACTCTTCAAGCACATGACCAGAATTTGACAAACACATACACAGAGTTTACATTAGTGTAAACTGCTTGTAGTCTTAAAATTTCTATAACAACCCAAATTTTCCAAATTCTCTTAGGGACATGTCAAAAATTCTAACAGGGTAGGGATTTTGATCCGTTTCAAAAACCCACATTATTATAATCTCCACAACTTAACAATTCTCATCCTCGAGCTGTCAAATGAATCCTGATGATGGCACTGAATATACCATCATAATTAAAAGAACCTGGACATCCCTGGTCTTAAGGGTTCTTTCTAAATTCTTCATGTGGGATACCAACATTAAGAATTCCCAAACACATTCTGAACCCGGAAAAACTCAACATTAATAAGGATTCACTAACCTGTTTTTGGGCTCATGGTCCTCTTGTGACGCATCGTCACCCCTACACCTCATTATTGATCTTGTGTCTTTTATAACACCCAACACATCCTGCACCACATCGATTTCCACCTCCAAAAGGTCCTTCATCCCATGGAAGCTCAAATAAAACCCGATTTAATGCACCACAAGTGACATGCATCCTCGATGCCCATATGCCCATAGCACCTCAAGTAACCCACATCCTCGAAGACTCAATACCCATAGAACCTCATGTAATGGAAATCATAGATACCCCTACTGCTACACATCGCGTACATATATATTAATATATCACCCACCTGATATACAAACAATCCCACTGACCAGTATCTGGTCAATCCACATAGATCATGGGTATCACATGCACTCAAAACGAAAATGCCTCTATAGTTTATGCCAAAAGGGAAAAATAGAAATCATGACCACACTCATGGTGTATGTCTAACCTTTTTCATCTCACCATCCTACTCAACCTCTAGAAACCCTACGATGTGCACCTGGACTAATGTACGAAAACCTGATGCCTGACCTCCTGGCGGGGCAGCTCTAGCCACAGCCCACTTACCCAACAGCTTGGTCCCGCTATCTTAGTCATGTCTTCCAGGTGAATCTGATCCTCATCCACTCCCTCTTGGTATAGAAGAAAAACCAAATCCAGATGCCACCATCTCTCATGGTCCCTTCCTATCGACTGTCTAAGAAGGCTGCCTGAAGAACCCCCCAGATGCCTGACCTATCCGCATGGTCGTCACTCCTTCAGAGGCCTATCGAATTGAGACTGAACATGTCCTGGTTGTCCACACTAAAATCAAAACACGGAAGATCTTCTACAAGGTAGCCTAGTTGAGCCCAGGGCATGAATTCCATTCTAGAACTCACCATGTCCTCACTTCATACTGTCTGAACTATTACTTGAAAATGATCCACTACCAACCTGGGCCTTATCCCTCTGGTTTTCCTATACAATGAGAACCTGATTCACTAACTATGAGAATGATCCCAGCCTAATGATATTCACCTGAATCCCAATGGCATGTCGCCATCCATCCTCAAAGTGCCTCACCCTTTCTGCATCTTGGCTTACCATACCACGTGAAAAGGGATACAACTCAGTAAAAGTAGTGTCATAGTCCATGATTGGCATGTATCCATGATGAAAGATCAATAACTCTCGATCTCTCTCTTCCCTCAGTGTCTCTATGTAGAAGTGCCCGAAAAACCTGTCCTTGAAGTCATTTCATGATAGTCCCTCGTTCCTGTGAGCCAAAACATGCACATCCCTTCAGCACTTTTCTGGACAACAGAACCTGTACGTCGCTAGCTTGACCCTCTGCCCTGGAGGCATCTTGAGATTCTCAAAGTTCATCTTCATGCTATCTATCCAGTTATCATCCGCCTTCGGACCACCCTCACTATAAAAAAAGTAGCAGGAGATGCGACTGGAATTCATGCATCAGATATTCTATCTGTGTCTCTATACCCTACGCACATCTATGGAACCTCAGCAAGACCTGTACTGGGCTAGCGTGGAGCTGCATGTTGTGTCATGGTACGATCATTTCCAAACCCGGTTGTTGTCCTACCTACACTAGATCCTGAACTAAATGCTTTCCCTAAGCCTCTATTTACTGCTCCTACTCTTCTTTCTTCAGTTCTTGAACCAGATACTTCTCTTGCGGTGCTGCACCATCTCCTGTTTGAGGCTCCATCTGAGTCGACTAAAAGGAACCCGCTGAATAACATAAATGGTCAGACAACCCATATATATATATATATATAATAAATGCAGATAAGGAAAGACTTAAAGAGGTATCATAAAAAAACTACCCTTACTCTCCCCTATTGTAACCCATGCCCATCTCATCCAAACCTCATGGCCTCCTTAGCCACCCTCAATATAGGCATATATAAAAGTACATCAGGAAATACTAATCCAAACAAACAAAATTGCCTCAAAATGATGACCGAGTCACCAAATCCTAGTGATCAAAAAAACCTCAACAATAGTACATGTCTGCACGTACAAGCGCCATGCCCAAATACCCTGTCACATGCAATTCTATAAATATATAATGCATGACATAACACATAGCAGTAAACAAGAAATTCTATCAAGAATTTCACCTATTCGCATTTCAATGCATACAATGTATGGAAATTTTCTATTCCCCACAAGATATTATCACATCACAAATCATTAATGCAATAATGAAATTGAAATAACCCTAAATGTGCCTATCAAAATACATGCAAATAGGCCATGCCATATCCGGACAAGGTCCAACTCTCCCCAACCATATTGGCCAAATGGATACACATCAACATCAATATCATCACAAACTCATTTGATCCACCGAGGTGGAAATAATATAATCTGTAATCTGAGGAACCGAAAACACCAATTCCCACCCATGGAAACTTGGTTATCCCTCTTACATGGGGCTACAGGCACCCAATAACAAGCTAGAAACTCATTTTCCAGTCACAACCTATCTCTAGACTACCATATCTCAAATATTAATACCAGTTGAAAATAATGTAGAAGTATAAATTTCATTAGTAGACAGTGAAACACTACTTCTGAATCCCTGTCAAGAAATCCTCTGACACCACTTTGTAACGTCCCGGACCAGAACAGCCACCTGAACAGTGTTGAACGGGTCTGGTGTTACTACCTTAGGCGCACCTCCCTGAATACCGAAGCTTTTCAAATAGCAACGAGGGTATTTATTAGTATAATTGGGAGGCTATACCCTCCTGGAGGATAATAATAGTGCTAGACTGAGTATAATAATTAATATGTAGTGGAATAACGACTCAACAAGCTTGAACCAGACCCGAAGAGAGGATTCACAATCAATATCAATAAACAGAAGAAGCAATAAATATAACAATTATAGCAGAAACTAATCATAATAGCATTTTGAACACTTGTAACTACCACTGTACAATAAGTCATGCATCCAAAGTAGGTCATACGTATCCATATGTAAAATGGTAACAAATGGAAAACCAACTATTGCTACAAAACAAGTAAAAATGTAGATACAACAAAGAAATAAAAACAAGGTAAACTCTATCTACGGAAGTCCTGAAGGTCCATACCATCTACATGCAATGGCTAATGCAATCCTGCTCCGGAAGCTGTCCTCTTTCTTGCACGTAAATTCAGTAAAACTGCACGCGTCTTGAAGGGCCCATGTAGGGTGGGACACAAATCTCAAAAGGATACCACCCAACGGAGCATACCTTATATATTTTTTTATGTAGGAATGTATTAATAAGGAAATTAGTAAAAGGTATGATTCACAAATAAACACATACCCATTGGTTCTCAGTAGCCACCATGGCATGTCTCCTGCTTCAGCAAAGGCCAGAATCTCTGTCATATAACCCAAAACCATGTGCCCCCTGACATTTCATCTCATGTAACGAAATCCTTAAGGTAGGACCAAGAAATAGTAACCCAGAGGAACAACAACACCTATCCTCAAATACGAATCCGGTGGGACAATGATGTCTGCCATCAAATAAAGTAACAAGAGTGACAATGATGTCTGCACTCAAAATAACGTAACCAGTGGGACAAATATGTATGCCCTCAAAATAAAGTAACTTGGGGGACATCGATGTCTGCCCCCAAAATTACAATGAGCCTCTACCCCCATCTCAATAGCCTCAATTCTATACCATGAATGCTCCTCACCACCCACATGGGTTCTTACGGAAAGCACCCCCAATACAATAGTACATTAACCACAACTAAGGGGGCTTATAGCCACACATGTTGTCAAAACCACCTCATCACGAAGTCACTATTTGTTCACACTACTCATAGGTTGGGTGAGCAGTAATCACCAAAATAGTACACAGTCCACCACAACTCTAACAACTCATGTCCCCATGACCATGCCGCTCATATCAGATAGTCTCGCCACCCTAGTAACTTGGACATGCCTAACCTGACAGTCATCCTGCCTTAAACTGATGCCTAAAAAGAATAATTCCAAGGTGAAAACTATAAAGACCCGCAAATTTCAAGGAAATTTTTTTTTCTTAATTTTCTTTGGAATTTTACAAGAGCACAGCTTCAGACGGCACCTGATTCTGAGGCCCGGTGTGCCCGGAATCAATTTCCGAAGTTTGGCTCGGGTACGTTCAGTGAACAGATGAGCGGGTTTTTCTATCTTTTGAACCGGTGCCCGGAATCGAATTCTGAGGGCACCGATGAAATCGCAGCGCCGGTATTTTCTTAGAAACGCCTCTTCCAGAGTTGCGTTTGCTCAGACGTGGTTTTTAAATTTTGGGGCTTTAAGACAGAAATAAAATAAAATTTGTGCGACAACTTTATTTTTTTCACTTAATATGATTGGAAGTCACTTGGAAGCCACTTGAACTGAGTTAAAGCGGATAGGGTTCTATCCAGAAATATCCTACCCTCTTGGTAGGATATTTGTGAGGCAGGGCCCGCACGAGCCCCGCCGTTTCTTTCGCTAAGTAACGCACCCGCGAAAACCCGTCAAAGTAACTGAAAAGTCAACCGACGCGTTTTCTTTAATTTATTAACAGACCATTTAATTGGGCGGTTTATTTTGTGAATTAAATGGGCTGTTTCATTCGTTGAATTAATTCAAAGAATTTAATGGGTCGTTACTTACGCGTTTTGCGTTTGTTGGAAAAATAATAAAATAGACAAACTTGTCTATTTTGGAGGATCCTCCTGTTGTACGAGATCCTCTAAACCTCCACCCTCCCCGCGAAGAACGCGAAGAATGCAAAGAACGCGAAGAACGCGAAGAACGCGAAGAACGTCGGAACCGGAATTCGACGACGCACACCGTGATCTGCGACGTCGACGAACTCTACCCGCGACGTTCTTCGGCGACGCCTCTTCTTCCGCGGCCGATCCTCGTTCGGAAACTAAGGTGAGAATCGAATCTTCTAATTCTCCCCTTTTTATAATTCGAGATCAACGGATTTAAACTAATTAAATCCGTTTGATCTTGATCCGGAGATCGTCGGCGTGGCGTTTTTCCCGCGGTGCGACGAACGTCTCCTCCGCAACGACGCGACGATCCCCTCCTTCCGCGACGAGCGATTCCGCGACGACCTCTCGTCCGACGACGACGACAAGGTAGGGATTTAATTCTTGATGATTCATTCCCGTGTTTTTATTTCTTTTTGAATAAAGAACCGGCATGAATAATTTCAAGTGGTTAAAAATTGAATTGTCGTTTAAAGGAAAAGGAAGTGAACAATTTTTATCTTTGATTAAAAATTGTTGTAGCCTCTTTCTCCCGTTGTTTATGACTAACGCGGAGGGTGCGGGTCTAACGAACAAGACCCGACAACCCTCCGCTGATCTTTTGTTGTGCGGATTTGGCGGACGACGACGAACCGTGCGGCAAGGGCGATCTGTTGATCCCGCAGTGAAGATCGGCCCCCGGGAGGAGCAATGGCGCAGACGGGAGGCAAAACGGGCCACCGGAGCAACTCCGGCGGCCCGCGGAAGGCGGCGGCGCCGGCGACCGGAGGCGGCGGCGCCCGGCGCGCCGCCGGGAATTCCGCCAAGGCCGAGCCGCGGCGGCGGCGAACCGCCGGACTGCATCCGCGGTTCGGCCACCCAGCACGCGGCCCGCGCGGGCCGCGTTCCTCCAAGCCGCGGGTCAAACCCGCGGCGGCTCTTTCGGCCGCTCGGCCGAAGCCGAGCCGGGTTGGGCCGGGTCGGGCTGACCCGTTTCGGGCCGACCCGGTTCGGCCGACCCAGGGGGGGTTCGGGCCGGGTCGCCCCGGGCCCAGAACCCCCGTTTTCGGGCCTTCTTCGGTCTTTTGCCCATATCTTGGGCCTGAGACCTCCGAATGACGAACCTTCAGCGGCTACGCGATCCTTGGATCGATACGGTCGTGTCGGTATATTATACTCAAGGTTTCGGAAGACTTTGGGTTCGGCCGGGTTGGTTCGTACACGAAACCAACCGGGCCCACGGAGCGGAAACACTCATAACTTGAGCTACGGACGTCCGATCGACGTACCGTCAGCTGTGGTAGTTTCCTCTAAGTGAGACGGAACATTTGGAATACTCCGCCCGAGGATCGGATACAGGCGGAGTACGGTCGGGTTGGTTTTTCCCTAAAAACCAACCGGGCCCCTGGGACGAAAATGCCAATAACTCTCAGACCGGGCGTCCGATTGACGCGCCGTCTGTTGCGTTGAGATCCTGTTGTCGATACGGAACTTTTGGATACATCAACTTCGGACTACGTGTCAGTTGATGTATCAGCCTCTCGGCTCGTGGAGCGGACCCTCCTAAACGAGCTCGCTATGTGCGGGAACCCTAGCGCTGGCTGTGACTTCGACGACAGAGCAGAGATCCTCAGTGGACTGCGACGACGGCAGAGCAGAGATCCTTCGTGGACTGCGGCGACGACTGTGCAGAGATCCTCAGTGGACTGCGTCAACTACTGCACTCAGCGATCCTACGTGGATCAGTTCTACAGGTTCTGTGTGATCCCGATCCTATGTGGGTCCTTACTACCGGTTCTGTGTGAGCCACTGCCTACAGGTTCTGTGTGAGCCCGATCCTGTGTGGGTCTTTTGTGGGGGTTAGCACCTATCGATCCTTCGTGGGTCCGACGACTTAGATGGATTAGTGATCATCTTTGACGTCATCTGAAAAAGTATACCTGGTTGAGCTGAATCTTATGTTACTCTCCTTTGTGGTTTGTGTTGAACTATCCTTTGTGGATTTACTGTTTACTCTCCTTTGTGGATTTGAGTCTTGCTTTCCTATGTGGATTGAGTTGTTCTTGAGCTCGTGAGCAGAGCTAGAAGTGGGGACTTAGGTATATGTATGGGCATATACCTAAGTCGAGTCAGATGTTACTTCGTGATTGCACCTTCCTTTTTGTGCTATATCCTTTGTGGATTTCAGGAGACCTTCGGGGGTCTCGGGGTCCTTACTGAGTAGCTTATACTCACCCCTGCACGGGCTATGCCCGCACCTTGTTGTGTTGGATGCAGACGACGGACAGCGTTGATCTTGGTTGGGGCGTGGAGCAGGACGGTACCTGGAGGTGGACCACTGGGCGGGACGTGCTCGGAGCGGACGTGGGACCCGAGGAGCCTGGAGGCTATCTGTACCCACCCTTCAGGTGGGATTGCCAGTGGACGACACGAGGCCGCCGTCTTTTCTTCAGTTGCTGTTCTTTACTTTTTCAGTTGTACTTTCAGTTGGGCTTGTATTCCGGCCCCCTTTACTTTTCTGCACTTGTAGTTACTTTCCGCTTGCTGACTTTGTGGTGGTTGTTACTTATAAAGGCAATGCCTTCCCTGTTTACCGGGATTTTACGCCTTGGTGCTAGTCGCCAGCCCCTGGCCTATGGAAGGCGGGCTTGGGGTAGTCACGGCACGGGCCCCGATGTCGGGTCGTGACAAATTGGTATCAGAGGTGGTCGGTTCTACCGCAGACTCTGATCGTCTTTTCTTTCTATATGAAGCAATAGTGTTTAGTGTATTGAGTGTGGTTATCAGTTCAGGGAGCCCAGTGTTGGTGCGGCGGCCGACGTATCCGTACACTAGGACCCTGACTCCTGATTTTCGACTTAATGCATGAAAACATTGATTGCGTGTGTGTTCCAAGTTTTCTTCGTGATTACTTGTGTCAGCTCACCGGGTATACTGATCTGCTTTATGAAAGCCTCAGGTTTTCCTTGTGATTACTTGTGCCAGCTCACCAGGTATACTGTTCTGACTGTGGTTCTCTTGTTCTCCTTTTCAGGATGGCCCCGCGACGACAGCCAGCTAGGGTTCCGAGTGTAGGGCGCGACGGCAGCCCACCGAGCGACGAGGCCTCGGTGCAGGGCCCTTTTCCAGCAGTGGCACCGGCAGTAGCTTTACCCGCCGAGCCACCAATGCTGCTAGTACCAGACGCTAACGATGCACGTCGCCTCAGGGCACTGCATGAGTTTCAGAGCCAGCGACCACCCAGGTTTCGCGGTGAGGCGGACCCCCAGGCCGCCGAGGACTGGCTAGAGGCGGTGGTACGGATCTTTAGGCTAGTGAGGACACCAGCGGATCTCATGGTGATTCTCGCGGCGAGCCTCCTGTAGGCGGCGTCAGGACGATGGTGGAGCTTGATGCTCCAGGTTCACGATGAGGCATCCTTGCTCTGGACGGACTTCGAGAGCCTCTTCCGCTCTGAGTTCGTCCCGGCCACCCTCCGAGCGGTGCGCATCCAGAAGCTTCTCCAGCTGCACCAGGGAAGCATGACGGTCGCTCAGTACGCGGCGAGGTTCACTGACCTATCTCGCTACTCGACCGACATGGTACGGGACCCCTTCTTCCGGGCCCGGACCTTCGAGCAGGGCTTGCGACAGGAGATTCGGGCGTCGCTGATCTCCCTCAGCATTCCGACCTAGGCGGGAGTGCTGGAGCGAGCCCTCCTGATTGAGAGCTTCCTGGCAGAGCCTTCTTCAGCGGCGAGACCTAGCGCAGGGTGGCAGGTAGCTGAGTCTTTGGCAGCAGGTAGCCGACGGATGACTCTCGGGTCCAGGCAGACCAGACCCCCACGCAGACGGCCTCAGGACACCGGCTCAGCAGTGCGGGGCACACAGCGGAGTGCCAGCCTTCTGAGAGGCAGGCTGTGCTACTCCTGCGGCGGGCAGGGTCACATGGCTCGTGACTGCCCGACTCGCCGATCAGAGGAGCAGCAGTCGGTGGAGGGGCCACCCAGGCAGAGGCAGAAGGTCGACCGTGGCGGTTCGCAGGGAGGAGGCGGACGAGGCAGAGGAGCTGGCCGAGCAGCGGGTGGTGGGCGACGCTTCCAGGCTCTACCCCCACCACCACCAGGAGGGACACCTCGACCACAGGGAGCTGGCGGGCAGGGACAGGCCCAGCTCCAGGCAGTGGAGGCCTACGACCCCGACATGCCAGAGATGATTCGAGGTACGATCTGTGTCTATTCCACCCTTTCTGCAGTACTTATAGACACAGGAGCGAGTCACTCTTTCATATCCTCTGCCCTTGTTCGGAGCTCGGAGATTCCAACTGAGCCGTTGGCTCGATCCTTACGGCTCGAGACTCCTACGGGAGCAGACTCGACGATTACGCACTGGTGCCGGCAGTGTAAGCTTACTCTAGGAGGCGAGAGCTTCGGCTGGGATCTCCTTGTAGCGGCGTCGAGGCCTTACGACATCATCTTGGGCATGGATTGGCTATCCACGGTTCATGCCCAGATCGACTGTTTTAGGCGCAAGGTGCGATGTGTTCGCACCGACGGGAGCAGGTTTACCTTCACCGGCGAGAAGGGAACCTTTGCAGCACAGGATGGACTTCCGCGGAGGAGAGTGCGGCCCATCTCTCATCAGTTGGCTAGCCTCATCCTAGGAGCAGTGGACGTGCGGAGTCCAGCTTTTCCTGCAGTGGTGGACCAGTACGTGGACGTCTTTCCCGACGACGTTCCAGGGCTACCTCCTCGTAGAGAGGTAGACTTTTAAATCGACTTGTACCCCGGGATAGCCCCGATATCTACTCCAGCATACCGGATTGCCCCTGCCGAGCTTCGAGAGCTGCGGGTACAGTTGGAGGACTTGCAGAGCAAGGGGTTTATCCGACCCAGTGTTTCACCCTGGGCTTCCCCGATTTTGTTCGCCAAGAAGGCGGACGGGAGCTTGCGACTGTGTGTCGACTATCGTCGCCTGAACCAGGTGACAGTGAGGAACAAGTATCCACTTCCATGGATTGATGACCTCTTCGATCAGCTCAAGGGAGCGCGGTGGTTCTCGAAGATAGACCTCCGGTCAGGCTATCATCAGCTCAGAGTTCGAGACGAGGACGTGCAGAAGACGACCTTCAGGTGTCGGTATGGCCATTATGAGTTCTTGGTTATGCCGTTCGGCGTAACCAATGCTCCAGCAGTGTTCATGAGCCTCATGAACAGGATCTTCCAGCCATACCTCGGCCGATTTGTCGTGGTCTTCATTGACGACATTTTGGTATACTCGACGACTGAGGAGGAGCATGCCTACCACCTGCGAGTTGTGCTAGACACGCTCCGAGAGCACCAGCTTTATGGCAAGCTCTCAAAGTGCCAGTTCTGGTTACGTGAGGTCCACTTCTTGGGGCACGTCATCTCTGAGGCGGGAGTTGCAGTGGATCCCGCGAAGATCGAGGCAGTGCTAGCTTGGGAGCCACCCAGGAGCGTGACGGAGGTGCGAAGCTTCTTGGGCCTAGCCGGATACTATCGGAGATTCGTGCCAGACTTCTCCAGAGTTGCGGCACCACTCTCAGCGTTGACGAAGAAGGGGAAACCCTTCATGTGGTTAGACAGATGTCAGCAGAGCTTCCAGGAGCTGAGGCAGAGGTTGACCAGCGCACCTATCTTGAGGTTGCCTGAGGAGGGAGTTGGATACGTAGTTTACTGCGATGCGTCAGGGACTGGACTCGGGTGCGTCCTGATGCAGGAGCGGGCCGTGATCGCCTACGGATCACGTCAGTTGAGGCCGAATGAGTAGAACTACACCACTCATGACCTGGAGTTAGCAGCAGTAGTCTTCGCTCTGAAGACTTGGCGGCACTATCTGATGGGCGAGCGCTTCACAGTCTTTTCTGATCACCAGAGTCTCAGGTATATCTTCTCTCAGAAGGACCTGAACCTGAGACAGCGGAGATGGCTTGAGTTCCTCCAGGACTATGACTTTGAGATAGTCTATACACCTGGGAAGGGGAACGTGGTAGCCGATGCCCTCAGCAGGAGGACGGGCATTCAGCTACTTGAGGAGGCGACGGAGCAGCTAGCCTCCTTACAGATATCCTTCGTGGATAGAGACGGAGTAGCCTTTCTTCAGTCTCTCACAGTCTCTCCTCCACTTCTACAGCGGGTCAGAGAGGCTCAGCGTGGGGACGCTGACTGTGAGACCCGGCGTGCACTGATATCCTCAGGTCAGGCGCCTGATGGTTTCTCCCTTGGAGCAGAGCACGACATCCTTTTCAGAGGACGTACCTTCGTACCAGTCGCTTTACGAGAGGAGGTGCTGAGAGAGTTTCACACTTCTCCCTTGGCGGTGCATCCCGGAGTGGCGAAGATGTACCAGGATCTCAGACGACAGCACTGGTGGCCGAGCATGAAGAAAGCTGTGGCAGAGTTCGTTTCCCGATGCCTCACCTTCCAGCAGGTGAAGGCAGAGCATCAGGTACCAGTAGGCTTGGTACAGCCCTTGGAGGTCCCGGAGTGGAAGTGGGATGGCATATCTATGGACTTCGTGACTGGACTTCCACACACTTCCAGAGGTCACGACTCCATTTGGGTGATTGTCGACCGACTCACCAAGTCGGCACACTTCTTACCCATCAAAGAGCAGGGCTCAGTGGAGAGCTTGGGACGTCTTTACGTCCAGGAGATCGTACGGCTTCACGGTGTGCCATCGTCTATCGTCTCCAATCGAGATGCTCGTTTCACTTCCCGGCTTTGGAAGGGGTTTCAGGAGGCGTTCGGGACGCGACTCCATCTGAGCACAGCCTTCCACCCTCAGACGGATGGTCAGACGGAGAGGACCATACAGACACTCGAGGACATGCTCCGTTCATGTGTTCTCGACTTTGGTCGCAGCTGGGAGGACCACCTACCCTTGGTGGAGTTCGCGTACAACAACAACTACCACTCCACCATCGGGATGGCACCATACGAGGCGTTGTACGGCAGACCCTGCAGATCACCGTTGTGCTGGACAGACCCTGCGGAGTCAGCACTCGTGGGACCAGAGATGGTCCGAGCCACGACAAAGAAGGTCCAGATCATCTAGGAGAGGATGAGGACAGCTCAGAGCCGGCAGAAGTCATATGCTGACAGGAGGCGGAGGCCACTAGAGTTTGAGGATGGCGACCACGTCTTTTTGCGTGTCTCACCTCGACGTGGTTTACGGAGATTTGGCCGAGGCGGCAAGTTTTCTCCACGCTTCATCGGGCCTTTCCAGGTCCTCAGCAGGATAGGAGAGGTGGCTTATCGCCTGGCTCTACCACCTCAGTTGCACCGGGTGCATGACGTCTTTCACGTGTCTCAGCTGAGGAGATACGTGCACGACCCGACGCACATCATCGACTTTGGGGAGCTGGACGTGGACGATGGGGCGACATTTGCGGAGGTCCCAGTGGAGATCGAGGATCGACAGGAGCGGGTCCTACGTGGGCGGTCGATTCCTCTTGTGCGCGTCAGATGGCAGCACGGGAACCTCTAGGAGAGCACTTGGGAGCGGGAGGCTCAGATGTGTGCTCAGTACCCCCATTCGTTCCCCTAGTTTTTGATGTATCTTTACGGGGACGTAAAGCCCTGAGGTGGGAGTAATGTAAAGACCCGCAAATGTCAAGGAAATTTTTTTTCTTAATTTTCTTTGGAATTTTACAAGAGTGTAGCTTCAGAAGGCACCTGATTCCGAGGCCCGGTGTGCCCGGAATCAATTTCCGAAGTTTGGCTCGGGTACGTTCAGTGAACGGATGAGCGGGTTTTTCTATCTTTTGAACCGGTGCCCGGAATCGAATTCTGAGGGCACCGATGAAATCGCAGCGCCGGTATTTGCTTAGAAACGCCTCTTCCGGAGTTGCGTTTGCTCAGACGTGGTTTTTAAATTTTGGGGCTTTAAGACAGAAATAAAATAAAATTTGTGCGACAACTTTATTTTATTTCACTTAAGCTGCTTGGAAGTCACTTGGAAGCCACTTGAACTGAGTTAAAGCGGATAGGGTGCTATCCGGAAATATCCTACCCTCTTGGTAGGATATTTGTGAGGCAGGGCCCGCACGAGCCCCGCCGTTTCTTTCGCTAAGTAACGCACCCGCGAAAACCCGTCAAAGGAACTGAAAAGTCAACCGACGCGTTTTCTTTAATTTCTTAACAGACCATTTAATTGGGCGGTTTATTTCGTGAATTAAATGGGCTGTTTCATTTGTTGAATTAATTCAACGAATTTAATGGGTCGTTACTTACGCGTTTTGCGTTTGTTGGCAAAATAATAAAATAGACAAACTTGTCTATTTTGGAGGATCCTCCTGTTGTGCGAGATCCTCTAAACCTCCACCCTCCCCGCGAAGAACGCGAAGAACGCGAAGAACGCGAAGAACGCGAAGAACGCCGGAACCGGAATTCGACGACGCACACCGTGATCTGCGACGTCGACGAACTCTACCCGCGACGTTCTTCGGCGATGCCTCTTCTTCCGCGGCCGATCCTCGTTCGGCAACTAAGGTGAGAATCGAATCTTCTAATTCTCCCCTTTTTATAATTCGAGATCAACGGATTTAAACTAATTAAATCCGTTTGATCTTGATCCAGAGATCGTCGGCGCGACGTTTTTCCCGTGGTGCGACGAACGTCTCCTCCGCAACGACGCGACGATCCCCTCCTTCCGCGACGAGCGATTCCGCGACGACCTCTCGTCCGACGACGACGACAAGGTAGGGATTTAATTCTTGATGATTCATTCACGTGTTTTTATTTATTTTTGAATAAAGAACCGGCATGAATAATTTCAAGTGGTTAAAAATTGAATTGTCGTTTAAAGGAAAAGGAAGTGAACAATTTTTATCTTTGATTAAAAATTGTTGTAGCCCCTTTCTCCCGTTGTTTATGACTAACACTGAGGGTGCGGGTCTAACGAACAAGACCCGGCAACCCTCCGCCGATCTTTTGTTGTGCGGATTTGGTGGACGACGACGAACCGTGCGGCAAGGGCGATCCGTTGATCCCGCAGTGAAGATCGGCCCCCGGGAGGAGCAATGGCGTAGACGTGAGGCAAAACGGGCCACCGGAGCAACTCCGGCGGCCCGCGGAAGGCGGCGGCGGCGCGGGTCGCCGGCGACCAGAGGCGGCGGCGCCCGGCGCGCCGCCGGGAATTCCGCCGCGGCCGAGCCGCGGCGGCGGCGAACCGCCGGACCGCATCCGCGGTCCGGCCACCCAGCACGCGGCCCGCACGGGCCGCGTTCCTCCAAGCCGCGGGTCAAACCCGCGGCGGCTCTTTCGGCCGCTCGGCCGAAGCCGAGCCGGCCGGTCCGGTCGGCCGGGCCGCGCCCAGGCCGGACCGGACGCGGCCCAGCCGGGTCGGGCCGGGTCGGGCCGACCCGATTCGGCCGACCCAGGGGGGTTCGGGCCGGGTCGCCCCGGGCCCAGAACCCCCGTTTTCAGGCCTTCTTCGGTCTTTTGCCCATATCTTGGGCCTGAGACCTCCGAATGACGAACAGTCAGTGGCTACGCGATCCTTGGATCGATACGGTCGTTTCGGTATATTATACTCAAGGTTTTGGAAGACTTTGGGTTCGGCCGGGTTGGTTCGTACACGAAACCAACCGGGCCCACGGAGCGGAAATGCTCATAACTTGAGCTACGGACGTCCGATCGACGTACCGTCAGCTGTGGTAGTTTCCTCTATGTGAGACGGAACTTTTGGCATACTCCGCCCGAGGATCGGATACAGGCGGAGTACGGTTGGGTTGGTTTTTCCCTAAAAACCAACTGGGCCCCTGGGACGAAAATGCCAATAACTCTCAGACCAGGCGTCCGATTGACGCACCGTCTGTTGCGTTGAGATCCTGTTATCGATACGGAACTTTTGGATACATCAACTTCGGACTACGTGTCAGTTGATGTATCAGCCTCTCGGCTCGTGGAGCGGACCCTCCTAAACGAGCTCGCTATGTGCGGGAACCCTAGCGCTGGCTGTGACTTCGACGACAGAGCAGAGATCCTCAGTGGACTGCGACGACGGCAGAGCAGAGATCCTTCGTGGACTGCGGCGACGACTGTGCCGAGATCCTCAGTGGACTGCGTCGACTACTGCACTCAGCGATCCTACGTGGATCAGTGCTACAGGTTCTGTGTGAGCCCGATCCTATGTGGGTCCTTACTACCGGTTCTGTGTGAGCCACTGCCTACAGGTTCTGTGTGAGCCCGATCCTGTGTGGGTCTTTTGCGGGGGTTAGTACCTATCTATCCTTCGTGGGTCCGACGACTTAGATGGATCAGTGATCATCTTTGACGTCATCTGAAAAAGTATACTTGGTTGAGCTGAATCTTATGTTACTCTCCTTTGTGGTTTGTGTTGAACTATCCTTTGTGGATTTACTGTTTACTCTCCTTTGTGGATTTGAGTCTTGCTTTCCTATGTGGATTGAGTTGTTCTTGAGCTCGTGAGCAGAGCTAGAAGTGGGGACTTAGGTATATGTATGGGCATATACCTAAGTCGAGTCAGATGTTACTTCGTGATTGCACCTTCCTTTTTGTGCTATATCCTTTGTGGATTTCGGGAGACCTTCGGGGGTCTCGGGGTCCTTACTGAGTAGCTTATACTCACCCCTGCACGGGCTATGCCCGCACCTTGTTGTGTTGGATGCAGACGATGGACAGCGCTGATCTCGGTTGGGGCGTGGAGCAGGACGGTACCTGGAGGTGGACCACTGGGCGGGACATGCTCGGAGCGGACGTGGGACCCGAGGAGCCTGGAGGCTATCTGTACCCACCCTTCAGGTGGGATTGCCAGTGGACGACACGAGGCCGCCGTCTTTTCTTCAGTTGCTGTTCTTTACTTTTTCAGTTGGTCTTGTATGCCGACCCCCTTTACTTTTCTGCACTTGTAGTTACTTTCCGCTTGCTGACTCTGTGGTGGTTGTTACTTATAAAGGCAATGCCTTCCCTGTTTACCGGGATTTTACGCCTTGGTGCTAGTCGCCTGCCCCTGGCCTATGGAAGGTGGGCTTGGGGTAGTCACGGCACGGGCCCCGAGGTCGGGTCGTGACAAAAACTATTCAACACATCCCGGGACAAGCCCAATCTATGATCATCATGATTAAAAAATATCCAGGCAATGCCCAACACAACGCAAAGGTTCCAACATATGCAATTCATCCATTACAGATTTAACATTTTTAAACAGAAGACATAAACAGGCAAAACAATCTAAATAGTTGGATTACACTAAGAATGTGTTGTCTCATACAAGCACTAAGGTCTTTATGGTCTTCCAAAATCCATATCTATGTTTAATAAAATATATTCAACAGTTTAAATGATACAAAATAATTATAACCATTTTGGCATTTACTGACCGAAATGCCCCAATGAGCACTGACCACTTGCTCTACCCCGTTAAAAAAAGGTAACAGGGCATTCCCAAAGGTGTCCCCTTAGTCAAATAATTGCTAAACATGAAATAATATGTAAAATAGGGTCTCCTTCAAAAATATATGCTAAATGCTCCGAAGGCCACACCACCCAAAAGACCACAAAAATTCAAAATGAGGTATATCCCACCTACCAGAGACTCATATGATAAAACTCCTCCGATATCAATATCCAATTAGGTCAAAACGTGGTTGATATACAAAAGTAATAAAGCCACTTAATCCTCAATAACTCACTCTAGAACAAAAATCATAAAAAAATGGCTAAAGAAGAATCAAAACCTTACTGTGGGTGTTCAAACGCATCTGAAGGCGATCAAAATAGAGTTCAGACGGACGGTCGGGGGAAAATACAAGCTCTGCTGGCTCTCCCTGCTCAAACCCGTCGTAGGGTTGAGTTTCTGCCTCAAAATGAGGATAATTCATGTTTTAACAGAAAAAATATGTACCCAGTGTGTATATATAACTACTCACCATGTAATATTTTACCATTCATAAGGTGGATGATATTTCTCCAAGGACATGCTGACTTACTACACGGCGTGTACCTCTTTACTCATCTGACATCCCCAATAGGCTATGTATATCCCCATACATAACCTCACTACACAACATGTACATATATTACCTGACGTGTACAGACTAAAAACATTTTACCCAGCCAATAGGCCTACACACCATGTATGGCCTCCACACGGTCAAGGTAAACAACACATCTATAACTACATGTCGTGTAGTAAGAAATTCATACATGATCATCACACGACATTTATGCGGTGAGTACATAGTCGGTACATACCCTACCCATACACGTTGTGTACATTAGACTAAATGGCATGGCATCTGGAAATTTCTAGAACATCTCATATTTTTCCAATTCTCTAAGGAACAAGTAAAAAATTCAAACAAGGTCTGGATTTTGACTTGTTCTAAAAACCTAGGTTCTTACACACACAAACATGTAATATCTTAACAAAGAAATTTTCCAAGAAAAAAACACCCAATATCTTCCCTAACATGACATTATTATTATTCTCTATAGTTATCTTCAATTTACACTATAATGTTATATTACAAAATTGATGGTTTCCTAATTCTATCTCCCATGGTTCCAATAAAACATTCTCGAATTCCAACATTTAAATCCATGAATCCAATAGTCAATTTCATATATTAACATTTTTAATCTCATTCAAGATAAAAGCAACTGTATCACAATGTCCTAAATAGTTTATAAGTATTAGTATATTATATACATATATTGTTCATGAATTACATTTGAAATATTTAAATTTAATATAGTGAAATTAAAAAATCATCCCAAGACTCATTGAAATATTTCATCCGTATATCCTCAGGAATGGAAAAAATTATCGGTCATCTAAGATGATCATTTATGGTTACATGGTTTGGTGTCTATCCTTAAAAAATAGATCAAAATAAAAATGGAATGATATATATATATGAACATTCATTCTAGTAAATAAATAACATGATTTTTATTATATGATTATTCATAACCATATATAATTGTAAATAACAAAACACATATTCCATTTAATCAATAACATGCACATAAAATTGATAGATGGATAATATCGATGGAATATTTTCTTGGATAAATATATCATAATTATTAATGAATGATGTTTATAATTATTTTACATGATAATCTCAATATTCATATTTACCCTTCTATTAATTGTATTTTTATGATAGTATATATATATGTGTGGGTTAATCCAGTTTAATTTTAGTATACTAAATTATATAATGTTAGTATCAGTGCATCAAGAGGATATCTATAATATTATAACACATATCACTACATGACCATTAAATTTCTTGTATATAAAAAGATCGATTAGATTCATAACAAATATTTGTTCTGAATAAACTTCTATATTGAAATATAAAAGAAAATATCAATGTTCCTATATATAATGAATCGACACCATACATAATGAACCATATGTATACATTTTATATAGTTCAATAAATAAGATTATATATGTTTGATAATATGGATATTTAGTGGAAATTAGTTTTCATTTATCATATGATATTAATGATTTAAAAGGATAACGAAAGAACACAAAAATTAATCAGAAATCTGAAAGTAAATTCATTATTTGTTCAAACAGGATTATAAACCATATATAGAATGAATATGGATGGTATTATTATTATATAACTCTAAATGATTATATTTAAAATAAATAATTAATTTAATTATTAATATAAATTCTACAAATTTATTTTTAAATACATTTTTAATGGAAATATTCTTCTATATTATAAGATAACAATCTGAAAACATAAATGTAACATGAATATTAAGAAATATATTTTCATTGATAATAAAAATTTATATTTGTAAATTATGAATTAAATAATTTATAGGCCATGATTTTTAGGAATTCATGTGAGCTCCATATATATTAAAACAATTATTCTTTTCAAAAAAGAATTATTAAAAATTATAATTTTCATTTTTATAATTTTAGTAATATTTGTTTTAAATCATTTATATAAATCCAATTATTATAAAAAATGACATTAAACAATTATATTAAATCAATTTTAAAACAACTTATTGAATAAATAAATTAATCGATTTCCAATGTCAAATATAAATCCACCTAAATCAATATAAATTACAACATAATACAATAAAATTGTCCTCACACACATAATATTATAATTTAAAGGGAAAAGACAATGTAATATAACATAATGAAAATATATTAAATTAGGATCTTTATTTCAACATGGAAATTTCCTTATCACATCTCCATAAAAATAATATTAATATATAAAATACCATAAAGTAATAATAGTTCAGGATATTTCATATAATATATTTATTATATACTCAATATAAAATAAATTAGGTGCATATCATTAAAATATTCCTCAATGGAGTGAAATTTAGGCGAAGTCCCTTACCTAGCTCTTTTGTTTACTTGAACACACATTAAACACTAGTATAATTATTTTACCAATTTTATTAACTTCAAAATTACCATACTCCTGATTTTTATATCTTATATTTTCTTATTATAATATCTTACCACTAGTTCATTAATAATATTGTATTAATATCATTATTTCGAGTGTCAACTATATTTTTTTCTCACGCTTGTTTTCCCATCAATGTTGATGTTAATTTATATAGGATACAATTTTATCTTATAAAATATTATATTAATTTTATAAGTAAAATATTTACATATTTTTTCAATTAAAAATTATTTATTTAATATTTGATATAGAAAATGAGTTGTATCAGATCATGGAGATGTTAACCCTTGCATACAGATTAGCGATGATATTATTTCTTAATGGATATAAGGATTAAAAATTAAACGATATGTTAATTTAAAATAACAAATATTATTTCATTTATATCACAAAATTTTGTTACATTTACTAATTAATTATTCGATGAATGTGTATGTGAAAAACAAATTACATTGATTAGCGATGCAGTAGTCATAAATACAGATGATTAACATTATCATGTTTTAAAAGAAATGAAATTAAGAAGAAAAATGTGATATTACAAATCCTAAATTATATTAATATTATAAACACAATATAGATATATATAATATATAATTTTGTAAAAATGTGTGAGGTGTAGATGGAAAATAAGTTAAATCGATTTGTGAGGTGGTAGTCTATCGTAAACCATGGTGATGAATTCATTTCACAATTGATGAATGTAGATATATATATTGGTTTTTAGAATAAAATAATATCATCTTATCATAATATATATAATTATCTATCATATCTTCATTAATTAATATTATGTGATCTAGGTGGATGAAGAAATAACATAAAAACACACCATTAAGAACGTTACATCCTCCCTATATAACTTCTTTAGGATTCCACAGAACTCTTTCCTAGATTATATTACTTACAAAAAATGTATATAATATATTATAAAGTGTATATTTAATGGATATGGGTTGATCGTGGCCAATAAAATGGGTCATTTATTTGTCGAATGGATAGGAGTGGGGATTCATTTTATAAGGGATAAGGTTTCACCTTATAATTAATACCCAACAAATTTTCAATAATGTGAGGTCACACTAAAGGGATGTACCTCCATAATTGAAAACAATATGTTTCGGGTATATGTTAATGATAAAAACCATGTTAATTCAATAATAACATGTCAAAAAATGTTATACCACGTACCTATTTAGTTTGACCACTGTGTAAACAAGTTTTGTCATTAACTGTGGTAAACAAATCTTATTGATATTATAATTCACATTATAAAAAAATAATCATGAATATTTTATTAAATATTAATTATTTTCTATGAAAAATTTACTATACATTCAATAAAATTCATTTCTTATTTTTATTATAATTATTTTTAATATTAAACATGCATATGTGTTGAAAAATGAATTTTCAACAAATATATCATTCTTGTATAAGATGATATTTTTATAAATGAATGAAATGAGATCATATATATATAATTATAAATTAATATAATATATTAAATAAAAATTAATTATAATTAATTCTTCATTTAGTGTCATTCAAATTAGTAAAAAAATTAGAATCATTATGTACATTAAATAGTTTTAAGAAAAACTGAGATTATATAATTAAACAGAAAATTATATTAAAATTGAGTATAACAATGATTTAAATGAAATAATTTCAATAAAAAATTATTATTATTATATTATATCCATTTTAATAATATGATGGAAATAAATAAAATATAAATTAAAAAAGTTATTAAAGTGAATGTGATGCTTTACAATAATTGATATTTTACACTATTCATTGAAAAATAAACATTTTACGATAAAAAAATCCCATCATATATATATATATGATGATTTAAATAATTTTTTTCATATTATTAAATAAATTTTAAAATGGGGGAAAATTAATTATATTAATTTGTAAATACTTTTGTAAAAATATTTTTTGACAATAATATATTCTTAAAGAACAGAAAAACATTACTCAAAATTGTTTCATTCTTGTAAATAAATATGTATTGAATAGAAAATGTAAATATATTCCATTAATTTTTACTATTATTCCTACCTTCAAATTAAATTACTTGGTCATAATTTTTTGATCGAAATAATATATTTTAGAGTCAATTTAACCCCGATATTTGGTATTTTAAATTCTATCAAACATAAATGTATTTATTTAATAATAGATCATTCTATATACCATAATATATTTAAGATATTAAATTTATTAAAAATAAAAATAATATAAATTATGGGGTGTAACATCAATATATTCGTCCCACTTCTCGGGATCTATAGAAATTGCATATTGTTTGATAATCTTCTGATGTTCTTTGACCATAACATTCTATCAATAGTTGTCACCTTACAACATCTATAATTTTATTTATACATGAAATGAAATACGATAATTTAAATTAAATATGATTTTTCAAGAATTGAAATTTTAAATTGTATAATCCTTTTACTCATAATTTCAATTGCTTTTATGAATTATTAATTATATACATAGAAGATATAAATTGTTAGATAAGATTAAAACAAGGGTGTATGTTTGGGAGGGGGATTTGTTTATATTAATAGTCATTAAAATTATGAAACATCTAACATGAGTTAGTTAGATTCATTCAATAACACTTAAATATAACTAATAAGTATAGAATAAAAACATTTCCTTGTTATATATAGTTGTTTGGGGTATGAAAATCCACAAGTCCACTCCCCCAAAGCTCTCTATGCGAGCTTGGAGATTTTCACAATTGTGTTAGTTTCTTGGTACCACATCAATGATTTTTTGTAGTTGGATCTGTCAAATAAGTCGTTTTATTTTATAATGAACATATATTTCCACATCTAAATTTGAGAAGTTAACAATCCACCATAAATGAGTACAGTGAGAATATACATTAACAAAAAATGTTTTGGTTATTTTTTTCAAAAACAAATTCAACTCCCAATTGTGTTAGAAACATACAGATTATAGATCGATTAGGTATTAAAAAAGTAAATTAATAAATATTATTAATGATGTGATCCATGTTTCAAATGATATTTAATGAAACGAATCAATAAATAAAATTCAGCAGCTACATCTGCAATACAATCAATCGAAAAAAATATAAAATCATGAATATATCATATGTGTAACTCTTATTAATAAAAGTGACAATAGAAAACATAAAATAACCTCTCCTAAAAAAATATAATAATATTTTTATTTAAAAATCCAATTTTTTTGTTCAAACTGAAAAACTTATTTATAAATTAAATGAGATAGTAAAACAAAACATCTAGATTGGTATTTTATTTGAATTCCTAGATAAAATCACAACATCCCGTATTAATATGAATGATTTTATCCATTGAATAATGGTTCTATATTCTTATTCAAAATAAATAAAATGATATATTAACTTCAATGAAGTTATTTAAGAAATATTTGGTGATATATTGCACATATATTCTATATTATTCTAAGTCAAACATAGAGGATACATTTAATGTACTATAGACAATGTACACTTGACATCAAAACATCAAGATAATGAATAATACATTATTTCCTCATGTTTATGGTTGATTCCAAATGTGTTTTTCTTGAAAGATAATTTTACCATGTCATAGGGTAATTAATCCATATGTTCATTCTAATTTTAGTGTAAAAAGTTATAGTAATTTACATAATGTAATGTTTAGAAACCACAGATTTTGAATAAATTTTAGTATGTAAAAAAAATTCCAGCTATATCAAAACACATCCAAAATACAATATATTAAACATTAACCTGGTAAAAAATAATATTTTATCATGAAATATATTCATGAAAAAATGTAGTTTCTTTAGTAAAATAAAAAACAGTATTTTTGAGCATTAAAAACAATGGCAGTCAAATATTATGATTGATCAAAACATTCCCAACACATCAGATAATGGGGAAACTAAATGATCTCTAGATAGGGAAAACTATAATAATTTCATTACATAAGTGTTTTATGTAAAGTGGAATGAGAGTTTGGTTTGGTTTATTAATAAAACTATATGATAATTCATTATTAATTTTAGATATTTGGTTTTATAAACTATATGATAATTTAATAAACACAACAAACCATCAAATATCTTTTGAATATTTTTTCTTCCAATGATAAGTGTGCGTAATTGTTTTTATTGTTATACATACATGAAAATGTAAAATATTATGTTTTTCATGTTATGAAATAATATTTCATCCTATGTTATCTAATAATAGATACATTATTGAATTACCATATTTAATTTTTAACCAAAAAAATTACACATAAAAATATTGAAAAAGTAAACATTTGAAAATTATAATGTACAGGTTTAATAAGTATCATTAATATTATCAATATTAATATCAAAAAATTATAATTTAAACATTTCAATAAGAATATAAATTTATTTGAAAATATATGTTATTCACAATTACTATTTTCTAATAAATATAAATTATTTATTTCAATGTATTATAATTTATATTTAATAATTATTATTTGATAATAATATTTCATTAAAAGAAACATTATTTCAAATGTTTTTTGATTTATTATAAATTTATTATTTATTGATCAAATATATTCTAAACAATTATTGTTTTATCTTATCAAAAAACTTATTACAAAAACATTATATAATAATTTTAAAGAAATATTAAAAAATAAAAATATAGTCATTTATTTACAAAAATAAATTTATATATTGATAATGTTTGGGCCTACATTCATATATTTTTATTATATAAGTGAATATCATAAGGGAAATATCTGATATGATGATATTTTCAAGGGTTGGTTTATAGAACATGGTTTTTGAAATGACCTTGATGAGCAAGAACTTCACTCATAAAATGATTTTCTCAATATTTAGATGATGAATATAATATTGTTATTGTATAATTGTAAATTCCATGGATGTTACCTTCTGATTGGTGAGATCACTAATTCTGACTCTATCAACAAGACATTATCAATGTTATATAAATAGTTGTATATGTTATCACTGTACAATATATATATATTGTAAATTTTTATGCTTCAAAAATATATTTTTAATCTAATTGAACATAAAATAAAAAAATCATTAATGTATTGTTTGGGATTTCAATAACTAGATTATATGATACTAAATTTATTAATTCAAAAATTAGATTTCATTTATAAAGGATTTGACCAGTATATTTTGTCTATTCTTCATTAATAATTGATTTATAAATGTGTTTTATGGTATATATTTAACACGTTTCATGTTCACCGTATGTAAATAAATTAAAACAAAATAAATGATAATATAAAATAATATTAATACTGTCAAAATTATTTTATACGAATATTTTAATTAGTTATATTTATTTTAAGTACTATTAAAAACATGTTATGAATACAATAGACGTTTTCAATGAATATAGTGAAAACATTTATCTTATTCAATATATTAAATCATGAAATACCATTCACCTCTAATGATCATATGAATCCATAGTTAAATTGACAATTTGGCCCTAATCAATGAGAATAATCATTTATAAGAGAGTCATTATAAAAATAATCTTTTAACATGGACAAATGTGTTGAATGTTTCATGATAATAGTCATATTAACAAAATAGTCAATATTTTATGATATAATTTGGGTATTATATTTTAAGATTATGTATTACACTCAATAGATAAATGATTTGTATGTCATTTTTCTTATAATGTAAGGCATGAGTAAATATCACCAACTGATTATCAAAACCATTTTAGAGTTGTGAGATGATAAATATCAATAATTTTTTCAAGAATATATATGAGAATGGAAATTTAAAGACCATATTTGAGGGGTTCTATTATTTCATAAAACAGTTGGAGGATAATTAGTTTATTTATAAATTACATTATATTTAAAAATAATGAAAAGATATCAATAACTTATCTTTTTTATAAAAAATGGAAAATAAAACATTATAAACATTATAATCCCAATTTTTCATGGGAAATATACTCACGGGATAAAACATTAAATACTGGTATAGGTTGTCATGTACATTACCTTCACTTGACGATATATTTATGTGATGGAACCTTATATTCTATATCATCCACCCTATATAGGTAGTGTGGGTGAGAAGGATTCTTATATGAGACTCTAATACCTTGATTCATATATATTTTAAATAATATCATCTGTATTTACAAGGAGATAAATATTCCATATTAGGACATGTTTTTATACACCAAGACAAATCATAATTATGAACATTAAAAATTATACTGATATTCAAATGATAAATTATATTTTCATAGTATTGTACAACTACAAAGTGGATGAATAATAATTAAATTGTGTTTATTTAATCAATATGTCCTTATATATCATTTTATTACCAATGTAGGTCTTTTATATGTATATTAAATTTCCCATGAGTCATATATTATCATAACTACCAAAATGATTATCTATAATAAATTATAACAATAAAATGAATTATATTATGAACCCACTATAAAATCTTTTAGTCTTTCCTCTTTCAGATGACATATAATAGTGGGATAATGTTTTGTTTTATAATAAGGATAATGAAGTGAGGAATGAATTCCAAAATCTAATAAAGATGTTATAACAAATGTTACATTATAAATGAAATCAATGAGGAAAGAGAATTAGGGGATGATGAATGATCATGATTCGATCAATGTAATATGTGTCCGGAATGGTGATTGAATGATCAATTAAATGGAATTAAAAAATAATTAATATATTCATTTATTTGATGTATATTTATCTTTGCTAGTAATATTTCCAATTTGTGTATTCCTTATTAAATACAATATATATTCAAAATTATTTATCTCAATATGGAAACAGATAGATATCATAATTATTAAGTATATTAAGGTGAATATTTTACATATAAATTTTTCAGGATTAATATATCTAATAAGGTGGAACATGGATCATATGTTTCTAGTTGGATGATTTTTTATAAATTTTTTTATATTTAGTATTTCAATATCATTCCCCTTAATATCTACTAATATAGAATATGTGGTATTTATTAATATTTGAAAGGATGATTGTTGTTATTTCATTATTTGGATGAATATTCTGACTATTATATTTATTATTTAAGTGAATTTTCTTTTATATATGTGATTTAAATAGTGGTATATTTTTTCATGAATTCTGGAAGGAAAATCGTTAATTTATAACATTTAATTACAAATACAAAATTTTGAATTCTAATTTCCATTTTCATAAATAATTAAAATTTAATACATTTCTATAATTGATGTGTGTTAAATTATGTATAATTTTTTTTAATATATTTTTATACGATTTATTAATTTTTGATTATGTATTTTAACTTATCTACTAAAATTTCAAGGTTTTCATTTACAAATATTAAGTTATAGAAATTATTATAAATTCTGAATTGTGTTTTATAATTATTTTTCAAATATTTATACTATAAATACGAATGATAATTTCAATTTAATGATAATTTTTTTATCTTCACGCTTATATAAAAATTCAATTGACGTTGTATAAATACATTATAGATTAATAACTTGTGGTAAATATCTAAGGGTTTATGATACAATCAATAGATAATGTTTTCAATAAAATCATGGAACCCCATATTTATTATCAAGACAAACTCCCATAGTGGATTCCTAATATTCCCTTCCATGTAAAGGTATTAGAGAAGTATTAAGGTAATAGTTTTCCATAACAAAAAAACCACGTATAGGTTTGATGATTTTATCCAGTATATTAATATATTTCACAACATCAATATAATGATATTGTGTATCATTCCATCACACTCATTCAAATAAACCTCTCCATTTATCATTTTTTCTATTAAATTTGGGATTTACTGGGGCTCTCATGGATTAAGCACATTTTATGAGAAAGATATTTTTTAGATGGATTTTTTTAATCAATAGTGTCTAGGAATAATGGTGTTAATGGATTTTTTGTGTTCTCCATGAGTTCAAAGGATGATCTTGTTGGTTCTTGTATTTTTTATGGAACACTAGGTGACTGCACAACATGTAAATCTTATATATGATTTCAGAACCTATTAGTCATGTTATCTCAAACATTTTTCACTAGATCTATGGTATGTCAACACAGTTATTTCATTTTATATAGGTAATGGAAAGGAACTACAGTGGGGATGCCATGATTTTTGTTAGCTGAGATGAGTCGATGCTGGTGAAATGGATTGAGTTGTTCCATTTCATCACATAAAGTAGTTGGCTATTCTTGTTTTAGTAGTTCTTTGTGGTTGGACTAGTATGTGTAGTGTTTTTTTCGAATATTGAGTTCTTTAGCATCAAACTTATTCGGTTATAAAAAATATATATAACATCTACTATTTATATATGTTACATATACGTTATATATATTTTCTATGGGATGGGTAAAATCATTCCCACATTTTTGTTGATCCATGCCTAGGTGGTAGTCACGAGATGATGGGGATTAAGAAAACCATTCTAGAATGTAGATTTTTTGGTCAGGAACTAGTTTTATAGGGTATTTAGGTCCATTTGTAATAGTTTATTATTATATCCCTATTTTTGGGGTTTTTCATCTTAATAAAGTGTTTTATACTAGAGATTAGAGATTCCATGCTTGAGCGGTATTTTATAAGATGTTCCTGGACAACTATTTTTTTAGGAGAATCATGTTACCGTGGAATGTTGGGATTTGTTTATCCCACATTGAGATCATGTTGTCAAAACTAATTTCCCTTCATGGGGTTTGTAGTTTCAACTAATATTGTTGTGTTTTATAGACATTTATTTATTTATTTGTGTAGTGTTAAACCTATCTGTCATGTTTTGTGTGTTCCGAAAAATGTTTAGGCTGATGCTTATCAAGGTAATCCTCCAATGTATTATACATTTTTCATTCCATCATTCAAGACACTCATGATGTCAACTATAATATAATATAACTACACAATTTGTATGTGGATACAAGGTTATATGTTTTATCAGAAAGTGTTTGATCTTAATATTTCATTTTCAAGATGCCTTATTCTTTTAAATGTATCAATAAACCTCAAGGGGATGATGAATTTCCTAAAAATATTGATCAGTTCATAAGATTATTGGTATCTACTTAGATTATAATTTTTAGATGTAGAATTTTCATACGTGAGGTTCCTAGCGATAGGTGATGAGATTACATCGTACAAGTTGATAATAATGTTCAATTGGAATTGAGGGGATTCAAATCTCTCTAACTTTATAAGTTTCTTCCTAATTCATTGATGATGGTGAAATCTATAAGGTTCCTCTACTTGAATTAATTAGAGAATTTGGTGATGGAATGCACAAATCAATTTCCTAAAATGGATTATTTTATATAAGTGGTTATATGTAATTAAATTCTAAATGTAAAAATGAACTAGAAGAGTTGGAAACTGGATATCAAATCATAGGTATTCATTATAAGAACTTCAACTTACACAGACATATTGTATAGTGATATGATGGAAAATATTAACATGGAAGAATTTATTTGACATTACAACCCTTATCTTCTTTGATGTGCTTACTTCCATGAAACTCTATGGAAATAGAGGATGTGGAATGGTCATCATATGTGAAGAGGAGGAGGTTCTCAGTAGAAGGACCTTTATATTCAGATAGTGGTTTTCCTGTGGCCTGATATCGTTATAGAAATGTCAAAAACATGTACCATTCATCTCCTCACATGAAATATAATGTCATCGATCTGGTTTTTATGGTCTTTTATAGATTTTATGTCTACTTATTAATTTTACCCCCATTAGAGATTACTTTTTTGGATACTAGTCCTTCCCACTCATTTCTATTTGGATTATTTGATTTTATCCATAACCTTCCAACATAACTCATTTCATCTATTATGGTGTTATTGAAACCTCTTGGAAATATGAAATTATAGGGGTTTCATTTTTCTTATTTTTTTGCTACCAATTGCTAATTAGGAGATATCGTAATATTTTAATATTCTTGATCAAGGTATTTTCATTGTAATAATCAGGATTTATTGGATTTTTGTGCATTGAGATCAGATCTTCTAGTGTTGGTTTGAAAATGGGAAATAGTATCCATGAACATTATTATCATAATACTATGGAATCCTAAAGGGAATAATTACATTTTTACATGATTTATTAGTTGAAAAAGTCATCTAATTTCATTCTATTAAAAGAAACTAAAAATTCTAATAATCTTAGTGATGTATATGTGCATGATTATGAGAAGATACACATGGTTCTTCACTTGTTATTTTAGATAGGTATCCTAGGATTACATAGATGATCAAGAGAAGTCTCTAAGAGGATATTGGGACTCAAGTCATGATGATTAAATCTTATCGTCCACATAAAGATAGTCAAATAGGGTCAGTTATTAATATTTTGGATAATCACATTTGTTGTTGAGTCTTTGACTTCTCTTACATTCAGAAAAACCATCCAGGGTAGGTTTAGATTGATTAAAAAATTTATAATTTTCTAATATGAATTTATTCCATGGAGTATTTGTATGGTCTCTCTTGTAGATAATAATTTATTGCAAAAATGTGGATGAAAATTCATTGTTGGGATTGAGTATGGATCCGGATACATCAATAAAGATCATGGACATATTATTAAGTCTATTTATAGAATTAGATCATAATATTTAATTGGTAGTCCAATGAAATCATTATATTGAGCTTTTAGTTATAGAAGGGTTTTTAAAAAAAAATCTCTTCGGATGAGTCACCATTAACATGAATTTTTTTGAATGATGGTTCTAAGGTATGTGGGACTATTTTAGGTCATTGAGAAGATAAAGAAGGATTCTTATCAGTTGTAATTTTTAGCTCTATTGACAAGAATTCCATTTTTTCCATATAACCCAACTTAAGAAATATCATCCTAATCCATATCAAATTATTTTGGGGGATGATATAGAGTTATAGATATATGTTCCCATTTTTTTAAATCATGTTGAGATCATCGACACTCAAGTGAAAAACATTAATTGCAAGTACATTCTGTTTGAAATAGTGTAATGTTTTCAAAAATATTATTCTTATGAGAACTACGAGGGTAAGTTATTGATGAGGGACTAATGGAATCATATAATTATAAGAAACAATTTATCCACATTAATTCTTGAGGATGTAATGTCTTATGGGGAGATTATATAACATATAATTTCCCAATTTCAAGAATCCTCCTCCATTCTTCTTGTTCGACATTTTATTTTGGTGGATTTTGCGACCTGTTATGATGAATTTGTTTTCAAAAAAAATTAATTAATAACAATATATTATTTTATATTTGAATTAAAAGTGTCCTTGAATAAATTTGATATTAGATATTTGGTGTTCGCCCTGAGTTAATATGACAACCAACTTGGTTCTGCAGTTTTCTATTGTACAATAAGAGATTTCACAACATGTAAATGTGTTACATGACATGTATATAGTCTCTAGACACATGTTTGGTAATGTTCACCAGGATTGATGTGGGTAGAGATCTTATCTTGGTTACACGACATTAAAAATAAATTATCAATATTAATTATAAATTATAACGGTCTTTATCATACATAGTTTTCAAGGATGTCGTGACATGTAGAGGGACTACACTTAATGTAAATTCCGGAGAATAAATTTTATTTTGTCTTACGGATGATTTTTAATTTTATTATTCCAAAGAACTCTTGGATCATGACCTAAAACCCTTAACCACTAATTTTGGATGTTGCCATTCGATCCCGATTGATCCTTTTAGAGATTGGTAAATGTAGTTTAGAGATATGGTCGCTCTTTTTAATTGAGGGTTTTTGCTTCTTCATTGAATTTATCGTAGTAGTGATATGGATTTTCATTATCAGATCTGTTGTTCTATGATGGTGTTTCTTAATTTTTATATCTATATCTGTGTTGTGATCTTCATTTGGTGGTTATTTCTATCAGTTGTTGTGTTTTGGAAGTGTGTGCTCTTAGGTATCTATCATTTAATATCCTCATCTAACATTTTATTGATTTGAATCACTTATTTTATATTTATATTGTTTCTAGGGCCTCTTTGGTTATTATGTTATTCCTGTTGGGGGATCATTCAATGGAGTGTGTGACCATGAGTTTTTAAGCAGGTGGTTCTATCATTAACAAATTTTTCTGGCCTTTATTTCACTTATATTAGAAAAATGCCTATATAAATGAAATAGAGGAATATGATAGAATAATTTTGTCTTTCAAACATGTTTTTTTAATATGAATTTACCTTTATTTTGGGTCAATTGAATGAATTTTCAATGAATTGTGAAATGGTTTTATAAAAATGTTTTCAAAGAATGATATGATAAATGGGTTGGTAAACTGGGTTTTAAAATATATCACATGGGAATAAATTGTAACATAGTATGAATTTATCTTAAATTTTCTTGTCCATTATTAGTGTATTTTCTCATGGGTCTTATCTATACTCTCTGTGTCTTTAGTCTTGGAACATTGTATTCTGTTCAGTGGGTGACTTTATGGTGTCTTGGATTACCCTCTAGACATTATATATATATATATATATATATATCTACTGGATTTATTAAAACATTATTGTCTATGTAAGGTGTATGTTTCCCTATTATCCAGACCTAGTATGATCCCTAGAAGGTTGTTACTTGTTCTTCATGGAAGATTTTTCAATCTTTTGTCTTGAATTATTTTATTAAGATTCCATATATTTGATATGATAAATGATTCATGATTTTATAAATTGATATATTTGCTGAGATATTCAATAATGGGTTGATTTGAACGAAATTACCTTCCTTATTTAAAAATGTGAAAAAAGTGATTAAATTGATATTCAATTCGTTTTATATAAAATTTTTAATTTTTTTATTCCATGTTTTCAGTATAGTTGAGAATTTTTATATTACATTTCATAGACATGATATGGAAAAGATATGTCTGAAGGTACTGATATTTGTGACTAACACCTTTTCGCATCCACATTAGTGCATAAAACATGTAATTTCGTTCAATGAATGGGAATGAAATGTGCCATAGAAAGGAATTAAGTGTTTCTATCAACCTGGATGGGTGGATGTTTGTGAGACAGTGGGGGTTTCACATGCTATCACATTGAGTAGTTTTCATTCCCCATTTCTTTGTCATATGTGGTTGGAAAATTTCTTGTTTTCTTGTTCATCTATAGATCTATTTATCTTATTCTCATTCATTATAGAATTAATATTTTTCTCTGACAATTTATATTTGTTACATATATAGGCCAATTCATTTCATAAATTTTGGTGAAAATATTCCCTTGGGAGGTTGTTTGATGCCTGAGTTCTATACGCAAAATCATGGGGATCGAGAACTCCATTTGTTTATGTGATGTATCGAGATGAGTACCATTTTGAGAGAGTATTTTGGTCGGGTTGGTAGATATTATTTTATTTAAACCACACGTAATACCTGATATGATAAAATACAATCTATGGATGAAAAACATTAGTTATGAAGATACATTGATGTAATATTCAATTCACATTAGGGTTTTTCTTATCTTATATGATAGTTTGGTAAGAAGTAATTATAAAATTTGGTGTAAGTTAAATTGGAATCATAAGATGGAATCATCACCAATCTATTATTGAATTATATCTGTTAACAAAATGGTTGAAGATAATGTATAAAACTCAATAATAAATTATATAATTTATTTTTGTAAATGATGAACAACTATTGGGAGGATAACAATAGGGTCACTAGAAGCCATGATCCACAATAATGATTTATGAGAATCATAAGATATGAATATGATTGGGAAGTCCATGAAATTGTGGAAATAGAAAACATGTGATTTTCAAAAAAATAAAATTTATGATTTAATATGGGTATTTATTTTAAGTTATTTATAGAATATTGAAAAAACTCAACATTGATAAAACAATTAATGATGTAAAGAATATAAAATTGTTTGGTCAGTGGATAATTCTTAAAGAATGATGGTCTAACGATAAATGACTATCATTTAGGGAAATTTCAAAGATAAAAATAGTGGATGAACATATAAACTAGTAGAGACTAAGGTTGAATAATAATTACCCCTGATAAACCAATTATATTTACCTAAACATTAATGACCCACCAATTATCATAGAACTGAGAGTACAATGAGTCATTACATAGACATAAGAAAGAAATTCAAGATGCTAAAAGATGTATATTAATTCAGAAGGGTTTCAATGACAAGTTGGGGAAGATTTACCCTGTTGGAAATAAACAAATAATCCAACAAAACATAACCAAACCATTTTTTAAATTATGCTTGAAAAAAAAGCTAACTACAAAACATCATGTATCTCAAAAGAATATCATAGTGTTCAATAGTGGAAGAGAAATAGAGTTTCAACATAAAAAGTGGATAATCAGTTGAAGACTCTCAATAGACCAAAATACTCCATGATCCATAATATCAAAGAACCACAATCTCCAACATCCCAAATATCATGAGGTAGTTCTGAAAACGTGGGATCAAATACATTTTCTCTTTTTTTCAGAAGGTAACATCTCAAAAGAACCGAATTTATGATTCAACATTGAATACAAAACATAGTAGTTTTTCCCAAAAGACTTCCCTACTCAAACCACTATAATTGAAATGTTATCCCTATTTATATAAAACAATTTACGTAAAAAATGTTACCAAAATAGATTATAACCAAATATAAAAATATTCAAAAATAGTTTGCATACATGTGGGGACAAAACCAAATGAAACCAACTTTGAACAAGTTATTTTTAAAGAAAGATAACTATTAAATTCTTCTAACATTAATTTCAAACCATTTGACATAGCCATTCAATTGTTCACAACACACCCAAACATGATTTCTTCACATGACAATTCCATAATAATGAGCTGTCTCTATTCCAATTACCTTATGTCCAAATGACAAATACCCTTGATCTATGGTTACACCCCCTTTTACCCCAATGGTTCTCATCAATTGTTAAGGGAATGTTATGCATGAACTCACACCAACACCATTTATGAAAAAGAACATTATCAAAATAAACCCCTTAAATGAAAATTATCTTTTATTGAAAATCAAAGTTCCAACAATTTCAATGAAAAATTTAATTTCAAGAAAATAGTACCTTTAATATGTTAACATCTAATACAACTCATGATCCAACAATCTAGAAAAAAACCCTTTTTAATGTCTACATTTAAAAATCAAGAACCAACACACCCATTCAAAATACCTGATTTCCTAGATTTCAAAACGATCACTAAAGAAGGATTCCAAAATGTTTTTTCACAACCAGATCAACATAAATTATACAAGAAACATTAAATTTTAATGCATTATAATCAGTTATACTAAGTGGATTGAATATTGAAGCCTCGAACCATGTGGGTTTTGACAAAAATCCCAACGAATGAAGAACATACAAGACACATGGTTCGATTATCGAAGAACCCACCATAGATCTCTTATTGTATCAAGATCATGAACACATATTATAATATATAGCATCTAAAAAAAATATCATAACCAAAACACTCATGGATATATGAATCCATTTGATGAGGAAAATTTAATCTTTGTGGATCTAGGAAATTGAACATGAACAATAATGAATGATCACATACATAAGTAATCTTGCGTAAATTCACAATCCTTTGGATCTCTATTGGATTGATGACAGAACAATATTTTTACTTAAGAGAAAAAAATAATGAGTTAGGGCTGGTTTAGTGAAATACATGGGAGTTATGCAAAAATGAGTGAGATCCTATTTTTAAGGATCTCATTTTGAATATATTCACGGTTTGGCCCACAATTAGCCAAAATGTGCGATAAAAATATAGTAGACACTACCTATATGTCTTCTCCTTGAATTGTATCACAACCCGTGCTCCAACAATGCTGGTGAATCTTCACCAAGAGGTTCATTTTTTTATATTTTGGCATCATGGTTAGGCATACCGTGTGTTTCATGTGCGACTTCCCTTTAGACCAAAAACAATTCAAAATGTCTCCCTAATCTCCCAACAATCACATTTATACTTTATAACCATGAAATGCAACATGAAATTGTTTCATATTAGAAGTAAGGGGTACTAAATTCTCCCCAAAATTGTTCTTTCCATCAATAAAGTAGAAAAAATTTTCTTTCCGGAATTAGTTCCATGCACTTCTTTTTCATTTACTTCTCTCATTTTCAAGTCTCATTCTGAATCGGACCATGCATGCATAAATACATTACTTGTCTGTTTCTTTTTCCATAAACATCTTATTCCTGATTATCAAAATTCCTCACCGTGATATCATCTAATGTGGCATATGGCTCTAGGTTGACATGATCCCATATGGTCACATGGTCAGGATAAGAGATATACTTTTTCATCATAGATACTTGGAAACACATTATTCAACAAACTGAACAGTGGTGGTAATGCCAACTGATATTACACCTCTCTAATCTTTCCCAATATCTCTAAAAGGGAGAATTTATCTTGGAGCTAACATTCCCTTCATTCTAAAATGATGTTTTCCAAGCCTTGGAGATATCCTATAGAGTACATGATCACCCAAAACGAACAACAACGGTCTTTTATGGTGATTTGCAGATGATTATGGATGACTGTTATTAATCTCCATCTACATTCTAATGAACTAGATATTCTCTATTGTTTCTTGGACAATGGTCAACCGAACTAGGGATGCATCACCTATTACGATGAAGAATAATGGACAACGACAAGGATTCCCATATTGCACTTCTAATGGAGCCGTGTACATCAAGGAATGATTATTGTTATTGTATGAGAACTCCACTATGGTTATATTATCCTCCCATGATAATCCAAAATTCATTACACAATCCCACATCATTTCTTTCAAGGTTTGTATCATTAACTCGGATTTCCATTTTTCTTATTGGTGATATGTCATGCTAATAGTAATCTGAGTCCAAATGGGATTGTTATAAGTATATCCAGAAAAGATATGTGATCCTCAGATCACTAACTGAGACTATTGATATCGGTACTTGATGCCTCTTTACCACTTCTCAGATATATATGTTTGATAGATCATCAACTTTATGAGTTTCATGAATTCGAATTAAATGGCCCAACATTCTAAGCTAATCCACTATCACCCAAATCTCATCATGATTCGAAATTGTTCTTGGCATACCTATAAATAATCCATGGCTATCTTCCCCCATTTCCACACTAGGTTAGGTAAAAGATGAAACATTCCCATTGGTCTCTGATAATATACATTAACATGTTCAGAAATTAAGCATAGTGAGATGAACTCGGCCACCCTCTTTTTCAAGTTAGAACACGAAAAATTCTTCCTTTAGTTCCTTATACATCATCTATGTACCTAGATGTAAATCCCATCTTGAATGGATTATATCATGAAGGATTTGTTCCTAAAAATCCACAGGTATATCCATACAATCACTCAAAACACAAATCTGAACATTCATCAAGGTCAAAGCCCTCATTGTTCTCCCCACCATTGAGTTTTGAACTCACAACCAGAAATAATGCATCACATCTTTGTGCCTCTTTGACCATATTTTCCAAATAATGAACAAGCGTATTTGAAATGAAAACTACCACATCTCTTAGGTCTTAACATTCCAAATGCATGTCATCTTGGACCAACATCAATTACAATTCATCTGAATCTACTTCGACCAATTGAGAATATGAATTTATTATTGATGCATCTACCAATGAATTTACATTCCATGGTTTGTAAATCAGGTTGATGTCAAACAATTGGAGGTATTCCATCAATCTTCATTTCCTAAGATTCAAATATCATTTGTGAAAAATGTGTTTAAAACTTTTGAAGTTCGTTAACACCCTAAATTTCTCACCAAAATGATAATGTCTTCATGTTTTCAAAGAATAGATGACTATAGAAATCTTCAAATAATTTGTTGGGTAATTCTTCTCATTAACCCATAGTTTCCATGAACCATAAACAACCACATGGTATATGTTCTTGTGAACACAACCCAACACTGATCCTAAAGATTCAAAGTACACCACATACCCTAATCAGGATTCTTGAAAAGTCCTAATAGGTGATGATGTAATCCGAAATTTTAGTACGGGGAAAGATTTCATGCATTGTAATGGAGAATTATTCTTTGTCAGAGCAATCATTTGAGATTCTATTCCTTATAAATCACACAAAAATCGTTGGTAGTAACCAGCTGGAATAAGAAAACATTGTATCTCAAAGACATTCATCAGAGGTTTCTTGGATATAACATATTATATCAATTCGGGATCAACAAGAATTCCTTTTTCAGAAATGAAATGTCCATAAAAACCAACTTCATGTTTCCAAAAATCAAACGTAGGTAATTTCACATACAATATGTGATCCCTAAGGATTTGTATCACACTTTCCAGATGATCCTAATGGTCAAACGTAGTCTTTAATACATAAGTATGTCATCCAAAAACTACACATAAAAATAATCTGGATATTAATGAAATATATGATTCATCTAATCTATTATGAATTATTCTACATTTGTTAGACCAAAAGGAATGACCACATATTTAATGTGTCCATATCTGTTTCTGAATGATTTCATTGGAATATCTTCCTTCTAATCTCTCAACTGGTGATTTCCTGATCACAAGTCAATCTTGGTGAACTACTGGGCTCCACATAATTGATCGAATAGATCATCAATGAAAAGAAGTAGATATATGTTCTTTATCATAACATGGTTATGCTTATGATAATCAACACACATGAAATTTATATCAACTTTCATCAAGAAGAAAATTGGTGCATCCCACAAAGACTTAAAAGGTAGAATGAAACCCTTGAATTCCAAATCATCCAACATCACTTTCAATTACTTAGAACTCTGTTGGTTCCAACCTATATGAAGGGAGGGAAAAAAGTTAGGTCCAGGGGAGGATATCGATCATAAACTACACGACTCTTATAGGTGGTAACCATTAGAAGTTCATTGGATATACATCTTGAAATTCATCAAGAACTACTGGAATCATATTTTCCATGATCTCTTCCATCAATTCCAAAGTAAAAAAACTAAAAACTGTTAAGTTATTTTCCCCACCATTGGTGCCATGAACCTCTTTTCAGATTTCATTACCATATTTTGATCTCTGATGAGTTTCTAGATGTTGTCCTCTATTATGGAACTAATTGTTCACTTATAACAATCGATGTGACCCATAATCTTTTTCAACCAATCGATCCCGAGGATTGCATCATAGTCATCAATATCTAACATCGAGGAGTCCCATTTCAACTCAGCCCCATCAATAGTTAGAGCACATGGTCTACATAGAAAAGAATGAAATTCTCTTTCACTGAGAGAAGATTGTAGTTTTAAATTAGAATTCATCATTTCTAAACATTAAACACTTACAATCAACTGAATGAGAAGCAATATAATAATGTGATTCACCAGTATCTATGATCACTTTCACAAGGGTAGAATTCAAAATAATGGTACCTATCATCATAGATGTCCCAACTTAATCATTGAAAATAATTCTCTCAGATAAATACAATTTCATTATCGTTATGATGTTCTACTTGTGGACTTTCAGAGATTGACCTGGTTGAAGAGTCATTGTATTTCTAGAATTACCATTTGTAGCTCTGATATAATTATGTGATTGATTCTGTTGTCCTCACCATATGAAAACGTACGATGCTTGCGAGGCCAGAGATGTGTCTCGAGCACATGAACATGGAGCATAATGACAATAGTGCTGGAGACTTCCCCCATCTACATGTAGGTATGACATAACCTATGATGTTCCATATATTCTCGCATTATGTGGTCAAGAGAACCACATTGAAAGTAGACTGATTGGTTCTAGGGTTGTGGAGAAAGGTTCACTACTCCGACAGTCTAGCTTGGATTTCCACATCTACCATGGAAATTGGTATCACTTTTCCTCTAGTTCCCAGCAGTTGAGTTCCCCCTATTTCCTATAGTTATAATCATACATACTCCCATAGATCTAGACATATCACATTCATCCATAGTTTCTATATTCATCATCTCTATATAATATTCAATAATGATATTCACAATCTCCGATTGAATCTCCTGTTATAGAAACGATTCGAGGATGTGTGAATTCAAAGATACACATTCCATCTCCTCTGGTGCAAAGTGCACTAAATTCATGAACAAAGCCACCTACAATGTGAAATTTAGAATCCATTATTGCAGGACGAAAAAGAATACTTTTTTATGGATTTTGAACATATGATAATAGAATTGTTAGTTGAAAAATTCCACAAAATTCTTCCATGTAAGGTCATCATATAAATTAGAATGCATCACTGAATCCCACAATTGGCATGATAGATCCTCGAGCATATATTTTACAAACCTGACCATTAGCTTGGCCAGTGTGCTAATGAAATTGAAGATATAATTCATCCTACTCTACCATAGATCTGTATACTTGGGTTTAGCATCAACCCAGAAGTTAGGGGGGTTCTACTTCATGAACTAGATGGTATGATCCATAGGTTGTGGTTTATTCCTCTAGTTCACCATATCCAAAGCATAAAATCAAAAAAAATTACATTAATGTTTCTCTTGGATCACCCATGGATGATGTGATATAATATATCCACATCTTCCTCAGTCTGGTTTCAATGATGCTTGCATGGTGCCATTTTCTAAACCAACAACAATGTCTATCAATCTCATTATCTAGCTATTGATTTCTTATCATTTCAAATTCAATCACATCAACTATCACACCATTTATTCCAAATAAGACTTTTCAATTCCCATCATTTTTTAAAAATTCATTCATTCTATTGAAAAGGTAAGCATTTTCTATGTACACCATATATCCTATTTTTTAAATATTTCATTTGAAATCAAAATAGGAATTTCTCAAAAATTTACACTTTGCAGAAAATCATAAATCAATACATAAAATTAAATATGAAATATTTGTGGGATATCATTCCTCTAAAATTCACTTCATGCTCATCTCATTTGTAAATCCCATTACAATGAGATTCAAATATTGTAGAAGTGTCTCTAAACACTTGTGCACCCAAATCCCTAACAACATGATGTTCAATATAAAATATCTAGATATATACTTTTATCGTATATATTTCATGACTCAACAATGCTACTCTTGTGTGTGATTTCAGCCTGAAGTATAGAAAAGAAGGAATTTCAACTCCAAGACCAAGAACATCGATGACCAAATGTTATGTCAGGAATAGAAAATATGATAACATGTGTAGCACAAAGAAGGACTATAGTGATACTATGTATAATGAATCGCCAATTCTAATAGGATTGAGAGTTCAACGAGTCATTAAATAGCCTGAATCGACATCTCCAAGTTTCCAAAGGATGGAAATAAATGCTGAAGGGATTTAACAAAATGTGGGGACAATTTATCCTTTAAGGAATCAACCGTTAAACCAACAAACCGTAACCAAATTATTTACTAAATGACACATGAGAAAATTAAAGACAACTAAATAACATCCATTATCTCAAAACCATATCAACGTTTTCAACAATGGAAGATAAAAATAGTGTCATAGTAAAATGTTGACAAACAAATCATGTGACTCATGAGACCACAATACACAATGCTACAAAAGCACCAAGTTCCACAATCACAGGAAAAACCAAATATCACAATGTAGTGATTCAAACGTGGTAAAAATGAACTTGTCTCCTGTCCTAGAAGGTAGAATTTGAAAAACTCCAAAGTGAAAAAGCATGATTGAGTATAAAATTCAATAGGTTTTCCCCCAGTGGCTTTCATACTCATGCCACTAGGATTGAAAAGTTTGTTCCATTGATATAAAACAACATATATATAAAAAATCTCCAAAATAGTCTATATCCAAATAATATGATGTTGTAAAAATGTTGTGAAAACATGTTAACTCAGAGCTAAATGAAAACATTTTTCAGAAAGTAATTTTTTATAAGAAATTACCAACCAAATTATCAAACCAATTCTTCTTAACATTTTTCATACGCACTATATAGTTCATAACATACCCACTCATGAATGCTATCTTATACAGTTCCATACTCATGAGCAGTCTTTTGTCCAATTGACATGTGTCCAAATAACTCATGCAACCAATATAAGGTCATATCCCTTTTATGCTAATTGTATTGTTCTATTACTGAGTTTCCATCAATCTTTAACTCACTCCAACAAAATTTATTCCAAATACATCCTTTGTAAAAATAAACCGCATTAATAAAACTGAATTTTTATTAAAAACAAAATCCAAACCAATTTAAAAGAAACCTTTCATTTATATAAAACAATCCCTTTTGTAGAAAACAAATATTCCAATTAAGGTTCCAACAATCTAGAAAAATCACCTTTTTTAAATCCTCATTTTAAAACCATGAACCAAAGCACTCATTCAAAATTCCTAATTTCCCTGATTTCACTACCAATACTCTATATGGGTTCCAAAATGTGTTCCAAAACCAAATAACATTCAATTAAATACCACACATTCTATTTTAAACCATTACAATCCATTATATGAAGAGTATTCGAGGTTGAATCCTCCAACCTCGATGATTTTGAAAATATTCCCAATGAATGGAGAACGTACAATAAAACTATGTTGTTTCTCTAGAAACTTGACTTCGATATCTTATCCATGAATGATCAAGACCAAATCTCCTCAAATATGGGATTTATAAACCTAGATCTACCCATAAAGGATATCTATTTAAAAACCATGAGAATAGGAGAAGTAGATATATGTTCATCAATGAAACTAATAATGATCAAAGTAAAACGATCACGTATATCAAGAATATGTATTAAATTTACCATTAGAAGTTTTCAGATTGACATTAGAAAAATGGGGTAACCTTTTATAGATTTAGTAGAAGAAAAATCCCATGATAGGGGAAACATGTGGAAAACCAGGGAGTTATGGAAAAACGTGTGAGATTCTATTTTTAAGGTTCTCATTTTGACGCTGCGCAATGTTTGGCTTCATGGTTAGGAAAATCTTGTATTTACCATATGTTAGAAACTTCCCACATGTCTTCCACTTTCACAGTAACCCAAACCATGATCCAAATGTGCTAGATATATTTCCTCAAGAGTAACCATGCACATGGTTTGTCTCCACGGTTAGTCAAACCTTAAACCACTAGTGTGACATCCCTTTATACTACAAAACATATAATGTTCTCCAAAATCTCCCAATTATCACACTTACACATTATTAATATAAAAAAAGGCAAGAAAATTGAAAAATTCTAGAAAATGGTTATAAAATATAAAAACATATACCATTAGAAAATTAATATAGTTATTGATGCATGATGTCTGATTTAATTGATGTAATTAATATTAATAATAGAAAATATGATATTGATGAAACAAGAAAAAGATGAACTTCTGAGCCCCTATTTGATAGATATCAATGAAAAAACAACTGTTATAGTTTTTAAACATCAAATAAATTTGTTCTTTGATAGATAAAATATTTTTTCATGGTAAAACCTTGAGTCCTCTAAATGACTCAGTTATATAATTGAATAAATTGTAATATGAAATGATTGAAAAATTATAAGTGATGAGTGGGTTTTCACTTCATAGTTTGTCCTTGAAACCAATAATTTAAAATAATTAGTCTAAATAAATTAAAATTTATGTGTGGGACATTTGTGAATGTTCACAAATAAAATCCAATATGTGACATGGGAATTAGGAATTGAGGAACAATTTTGAATTTTTAATATATGGAAGATTTTATAATACATACATTTAAAAATACACAGAATCGAATAGTGTAACTAACCCCTAAAATTACAAAATGAGTTATTTTGATATATATATATATATAAGTATTACATGGTTTTTGAGTTATTGAAAAGGGGAATCAACATCTATTTTCAAACATGGTTTCTAACTGACATTATTGTCATTCAATTCCTAATGAACAAAGTATATATTTTCCATTGTTCTCAGAAAAAAGATATTAATGCTTGATGGATACCACTAAATTAAATTTTTATGATGGATTTTAGTTAGAAAATGAATATGACTATATATTTGAAATTAATTGGGGAAATTATTATCATGTGGTTGTAAGGAAATTAAATGTTATATGATAAACTACTCGTGTGACATGAAATCATTAAAAATTATTTTATAGAATCCAACGAAACATGGAGATGAAATATTTTTCAATATATTCATAATATGGGATTACATTAATGCATTTATACATTTATTTAGAGATAGACACTTATTTTTGGATAATAAAATGATGTATAAAACAGAAAAATCAATAGTACTGGAACAAACCTAATCGAGGGTGAGAGATCAAGGAAATAATATGAATATTCAATAAATTATATTAATTATAATTATAATTTGATATAACATAATACATAATATTATTTGTATTTTCATTTCTTTAATACACCATAACATATTGAATAAAATGTATTTAGATCATTTAATTTACTTTCATGCATGTTATCGTTTAAAAAATTGAGCTACATCACTCTTTAGTTCATTAAATCATTCAACCAGAATGCTTTGGGGAGTTCATCATCAAATTTATTATAACTTATCTAATTCTATATATTATTATATATAAAATTCATTCCACAGTTATTTATTATTCATAATATAAGATGATGGATTCAATTACAAGATTATAACTCAACTTATATTTCTGTAAATAATGAAATATATTTTTTAATAATGAAATGAAATTCCACAAACATTATAACTGGAATATTACAACTTATCAATTTAACATCCAATTCATGAATTCCAAATATCTAGAAACACATCATATTTTTATCATGTGATGTTATACCAAATATTATTTATTCCACACTATTAGGTTTGTTCACACATATATTTTAATCTATTTTCTTCATTATGTTTTATTTATTGATCAACAGACATTTTTAGTAATCCCTATAGTTAGGCCCATGACTCATAGAATTCTACTAATTTTTATGTTTTCTAAATTATTAGATATTATTGTTTCAATGAAATCATTTAAATTTTTATTTATTTATCTAGAAGAGTTTGTTTTAAAACAGGAATTAAATATCATGATAAGAAATAATAAATTCAAAAAAATTATTAATTATTCAATATAAAAAATAATATTTCAAATTATCTAGGAATGAATCAATAATTTCTTATTCAAAATTTCATGGATTCATTTTAAAATATCAAAAACATTGATATCATAATTCATGAAATGAACAAGCCCTTAGGTTCACTAATAAAGAGAATATATAATTTGATGAATTTTGATAGAGTTAACTTGTTAGAATCAAACAAATTATTTAATAAAAACATCAATGAAATGCGGTGGGAATGTTTCAACATCCTAAAGTATCATTTTACTCATATTATATAAGGTTGGAACACATCATAAAAAATTATTATTTTAAATAGAAGCATCTTCCAATATATTTCACATTTAATGGGATTATAAAGGTTGAATATATGTACATTATTAAATGTTATTAAATAAGGTGATGAAATTTTCATTTCACGTACTTAGTGATGATCAGATAAGAATGATAGATTTCAATTTCTATATTATATAGAATTCTTGGAACAAATTTTTTATTTTGATGATAAAATATTTTTAAAATATTTTAAAAACTATTATTAATTGATAATTAAATTATACAAAAAATTATAGAATTATGATATTAAAAATAAATATATATATGTTTTAATCAATGAGATGATAAGATTTTTTGAGGTACAAGATAGATTTAAGGAATTGTTAATGAAATGACCTTACAATTTTCTTTCACCCAATGTACGGATGTATTTTTATTATATTGGTTATTCAAAAAAAAATAATTTTGATATTATAATTTATAAAATGGTGATCATTTAAAAAAATAAATTTTTTAGAACGATTATCATTTAATTACCATATTGATTAATAAGACAGAATAATTTCATTATTGATGAAAATTAATTTTTAAAATATATATTTTCATCACTAAATATTATGTTCATTTTTCAATATAATAAGTAAAATATTTTGTATTGATTAAGACCAATTTAAATATATTTCATAAGGTGGATACTCATAATCATACAATATAATTAAGTGTTCAGGTTATAATGATCTAAATTATACAATAATAATGTCATAATATATCACAATTCATTTAATGTTCAACAATGTCTATTAATAAATCTATTTAGATTATCAAGCATGTAAAATTTATTTTCAGTGTGTCATAGATTGAATATTACTTTATAGGGTAGTGGGAATACTGGTTACTATGGGGATAAAAAACTTATTGTGACCCATAGTTTTCATACATAGATATTAGATCTTATAAGGTTACTAATCATTAAATAAAAAAATAATCATGTGAAAAATCATAAGTCTCCAGTATCATTGAAAACCATGATATCGAAAAAGGTAGTTTATAAGAAATATATGTCATATGTGACTATTTTCAAACTAATTATCCACCCTATTAGAAATATACAAAACATTATAATTCTTCCATAAGGATGGAATGGGAACTTAAGAAAGTTCTATCTTAGATGAACATTAATGGTAAAATGGCGATAGATCATTACAACTTATGTTATTGAAAATATCATTGTAGTTATAGAGACCATAATAAAAAATGAATAAAATAATACAAGATTTGAGACAATACAATTACCATTAGATAATGATTTTTGGTATACACATAAGTATATAAAATAATTTCCCTAGTAGACAAATTCTTATTTAATTTAATTTCATTGTGGAATGGGTTAACTCCATGTGCAGTAAAATTAATCATGGTTCCCTAAAAACTATAATATTCGACCAATTATCTTATTGAAATGGGAGAATGACCTATTCTAGTGTAGTTTAACTCAATAAATACCAATCATTACCAAATTCAAAGAGGGATATATAATTATGGTCCTCCCATCACATAATAAAAATAATAATAATGTGATCCAAATAATTTGTAATTATTTATCATATAATAACCCAATGTAAATTGATTTTTTTTCATAGTAATTTCAATATATCATAAATAAGGTAAATTAAATTGTTTCTACTAACATTTCACCTTTTTCATCGTAGAAAAACCTTTTTTGAAGAAACAATTTATATAAAAATGATTTCATTATGTTTATAAAAAATATATCAAAAGGATAATGATGATAGCATTACAACATATCCCTATTAATCATAAACATAATATAATGTTGTTGTGATTATAGATTCAAAATACGATAAATATATTATAAAAATATTATTGAGGAAAATATAATTTTGATTTTGAAAAAACATCCACTAAAAAAATCAAGAAATTTTATTGAAATAATTTATATATAAAATAACCTCTACAACATGTGGATTTAAAATAAATTAACATATATTTCTTGATAGTAGGAAATTATTTACATGCAATATAAGTCAAAATAATCCTTTTCATTCACTATTTAGTCAAATATTAATCTAGCTCATTTAAAAAATATAATTTATATTTCGTTTATATTTATTCTAAAACTATTATGTCCATTAAAATAAAATAAATTATTCATTACATAATAGTAAAAATTTATTGAAAATATTTTTCTAAACCATCGATGTATAATATATATGATATTTGACTGAGGGGAGAAATAATATCTTGTTTTCATTAAAAAGTTATTTTGGACCCTTAAGTACAAAAACAAGTAAAAAATTTATAGAAAAATTTATATTCTTGAAAAAAATAATTATTTTAAAAGAAATGATCTTCATGGGAGATATATTATTATATTTCATCATCATAAGTATAATCATATACAATCCCATGAAAACAATGAGATTGTATAATAAATCACATACTATTTGCGTCACATATTAATCTTAATAAAAAAGAATAAAATAACAATATATTGAAATGTATATCCCCTAATATTCATTTTAATAATTATGAATATTTTTTGGTGGAATTGTGTACACCACACAAAAGAAACAAGTAGTTATTATTTCTTTTATCCCACAAAAAATAAATGTGTGACAAAAATCTCTAATGTCATGTCTGAAATTACTTCATAGATTTTCAAAAATTATTTATAATAAATTTATCTTAATTATAGATCAATTATATACGTATAATAATATATAATAATTAAAATTCTTTAATTATAACCTTTTATAAAATGAGTATTAAAAAAAATTAAATCACTCTTATTTGTGATACATAATTCATTTTTCATGTATGTTTTTGCTTGATAATTTATTACATGTACAATGAATAATGTTTAATAATATACATAATTTTTAAAATAATATTTTAATAATATAAACTCATTATATACATATCTAGAGTCATTTCTAAAAAATACACATAGAAAAATCTAATTACATCATTCATAGAGAACGTTGGTTGTACATACACAAGAATGATGTTTCAATTATTTTAGAAATGTAAAAATAATGTAAAATAATAATACAAATTTAATGAATAAGTTTTATTTAATATATATCATTTATATTGTTTAAATCATTCCTTATTACCAACCATGCCTATAAAATCCACAATATGAATCACATCACTTCAAGGGAGTGTTTTTTATCAAAATTGCATAAGTGAAATAATTTTTTCTCAACTGGTTAAAAGGTAAAATGAAAGATATGATAAATAATTTTAATAAATAAAATTATATAATAAATTTAATATATATTAATAAAATTTATCATTTTATAAATCCATGAGAGGTTGTGATAAAAGAAAAATTACACTGATTCCTTTGGAGTAATTCATTCATATACAAAATCAACTATTTCATTTCAACTTTTATAGAAGTGGAGTTTAATATTTCTAATTACATTTACATAATAAAATATTGAATTAAGTTATATAATGATGATATTTTATAATAAATTTTATAATTTATTTTAATGTTGTGGAAGAATAAGTAAAATAACATGCGTTATTGAGAATGTTATCACTTCATTATATGACCAATTTTTGTACGCATGACAATCTTTTCTAAGAGGATTTTAATATCAATACATGAAATGTTGTAATTTGTTATTTAATTAATGTAGTTATTAATTTTGGGATTTCATGAAATATAAGCATTAGAAATTTAGATGAAAAGAGGATAGTTAACGTCTTTTTAAAGATGGGGTTGGGATACCACATTGGAATTTCCTAAAAATTGAAAAATTAAAAATTTTCTCCTTAGAAACATGCATGAAAATAGAAATATATTAAATATTACGACAGAATAATGTATACGAATTTATATAAAATATAATTCATTAAAGTTTAATGGTAAAACATAACCTTATCATTTTGATTAACCCTCCCTATGTCCCAATTCTAACCTTAACCAGGGTATGAAATTTTTTCTATTTACTCTATTAATTAGGAATAAATATTAAGTTAACCATAATATATTATATTAATTATTCTCAATAAAAAATATGTAATCCATTTAACCAAATTAAATTCATGTATTTGTATGATTTTAAATTAATATTAAATGAACAGACATCTAGAAAATGGTTTAAATATGTTTTCATAAGTGTTAAAAGATTTTATCTCATAGATTATCATAAAATTTAATCAAATGATTTATATTTGATTAATAAAATAGAAATAAACTATTTTTATTATTTTAACAACATTTAAAAAAAATGGAACATTTTAAATACGTTTAATGATAATATAATTACTAATAAAATGATGTATTTTAATTATTAATCAGAAAATTATATTCTCATACAATAAATATAAATTACCTATAATATAATTTTGGATTTTATATTTATAATATGGATTTATTTTCAAAACATATATATATATAATGTAAATGTAATTTATTAAAAACTAACTTTGACAAATGCAATAATGCAACTTTTTATTAAAAAAAATATTTTCAAAATAATAAAGTAAGATTTATTTATATCTTTTGTAGAGAAAAAATATTAACTGAATGATAAATAATTTTATTGAACATGAAATATATAGATTTAGTTAAAATAATTCCATATAATTCGATTAATTGATTTATAATGATAAAAATATTACATGAAAAACAATAGTTTTTTTAGAAATAAATTATTTGATTCTATACAGTTTATATATTTATTTCAAATTTATCGATATGAAATTAATTTTTAATTCTTTTAAATATTTACATTTAATTATATTTTTTGTTCCATTCAACCATGTAAATTTAATTTATAGGATTTAACATACATATTAAATAATTTATTCTTGGTGTTATGTGTAACATAATTTATAGATTTAATTAAATTTGTTTAAAAAAAATTCATACCAAAATCAAGGTGAAACATTATTTCCACCAAAAAATGCATTTATATATCAATTTTTTCACTAATATAAAAAAACTGGGGAAAATTCATTGAAATCATATCATGAAGTTCTCTCTCAATTTTTCAAATTTTTGGTTTCATTATAAAACATTTAACTGGTTGGTGTTCTTGTTTCATAGAACATTTTCATTATAATCGATGATCTAAACCAGTTGTTCCAAATAATGAAGATTGTTCTATAATTTTATGATCTATGAGTTAAAATAAATTTGATGAATCAAGTATATTTCTCCAAATGAGAAATACATTTAATACATCATGGATATGAGAGAGGTTTGGTGGGAGCACTATGTGATCCGTTTTCATGTCTAATAAATAAAAATTCAATAATGATATGGTAATCCATGGGATCATATTATATCAATTTTAATATTATAATGAGTTTCTATAGATAAATTTATCTACAAAAATAACAACCGACATCGTATTCCAGATCATGGCCACAATTTTCTTCAAAAGTATTCTATCGACACTCAGGTACCATGAAGTGAAACTAAATAGATGAAACAATATCTACCATTTAAACATCAAGTGTTGTTCACAATTGTTTTTCATCTCTAACATCGAACCATCTTGTTGGATTTGTAAGATTCATTTTATATTCTACTTATAAATAATCCATGATAATGCTCGAGTGAAATCTAATGATGTATGAAAACTATACTTGAGGATGTTGTTGATCAAAACTACTTGAAATACATGGAACAAGATCGTTGAGATTCTTATTAGGTTTGAATGGTTCTTTAATACTTATAATTAGACTATGAATGATATTTAGTGATGAAAACCAAAAAAATATGTATATCCAAGAAATATATTCATAGAAGAATTATTTAGTGTTAGTAATTATATATTCTGATTTTTATGGAGATTGACATCATCCCAAATTCTTTTTAAATCTTTTAGATGTTTTGGTATGTCATAGGAAAACATCCATAGTGATGTTTTATCATTTTCATTCTATAATGGTCAATGGATGTACCATCCCCTTAATGTTTTATATGTAGTCATTAAAATGATAACATACAATGAAAAATATATGAACTCTCCAATATATATCATCATTTAATCCCACAATTCATACTACTTAATATATCAAAACATCCTAATATATCGATAATTAATAGAAAATAAAAAACTATGAACATTATCAAATGACTCCTTTATTAAATCTGGTATAGATTGAACACATACATTGTTTGATAACGTTATCATTCCATCTTAATCCCGGTATGACTATAGTTATTTTGTCACCTTTTCTATAGTTACACAGAATTCTTATATGCATGTTTAATTAGAAAATGGATATATATATTCACACTCATTTGGGAAATATATTATTTTTGCCCTTCCATCAATATTTTTAGACCGATCCATTGAAAATAATTATGTATTTTAATATATATTATCCTCATTATATATAATCAATGAATACCATCTCAAATAAATCCATATCCCACCTTTCTCACTTAACATAAGAGGTATTGTATTTATCTCTCATAATGGTTAATCTGTTCCAACAGTTATCCCTTTTTGAAATTCAACTCCTTCGATGTGATTATATATATTCAAAAATTTTAATATATATATATATCACACATTTCACTATAGATATAATTCCTCTATATATATAATATAAAAATTACCCTAGTAAACACTAAATCATGAGATGGGTATATAAGTTTATGAATGTGAAATTTTTATGAGGAATAAACTATAACCATGAAAATCTATTTGAGGATGCATCATAGTCTCATCATTGATGAATCACTATAGTTTACACAAAGCATTACAATTCCTGGTAATGTTTGAGAATATGTTATAACTTAGCTTCTCTTATGTTCCATGATATTTTCTTCTCAGTCATTTTTATAATGTAACCAAGATCTATTCTAAACATACAGAGTTATTGGTTTAAGAAATTTTGAGATATTAATCTCAAAGGGTTGATAATATGATTCCAAAAAAAGAAAAATGTGTTGAGTCAATAAGGTTATCTTATGACTTCTCCATTCCTTATAGTTATATGATTTGAAAATCACAAAAACTTTTTCTTATGTTCTGAATTTTTCATTCTGTTTTACTTGTTGTTTTGTAATTCTATTATACTTATAAAATTATAGTTATTTTAAATTATAGAAATATCATTCTGTTATACTTACAGAATTCTCATTCTGTTACACTTATAAATGTCATGTAGTTTTATGATATCGATTCCTGTACAAATGTCATGCTATTTTATGATACTGATTACATTACAAATATTTGGCTCTTTTATGATACTGATTCTGGTTCAAAAGTAAGGGTTTTTTAGGATACATATTCTGGTACAAATTTCATGCCATTTTATGATAAGAAATACGGTATAAATGTCATATTGTTTTTCATGATCCCGATTCTGGTACAAATGTGATCTGTTTTCTTAAACCAATTTTTATTCTATTAAAAATCCATTTTATTAAAAATGTTAGATTTGTTTAATGTATCCTTCCAATATTATCGGATTGTATGTTTTTTGTACATAACATTTATCTTAAACATAACATCATTTTTATACCTGAAACCATGTGGTACAATTGGTTATAAACTAATCGTTGTATGATTGACATGTGTCCTGGTCCCTCGAAATTTTAGAAAATATGACTGTTGGAGTGGAGTTGACCATTGCTAATTTCATTCTTATAAATATATTTTCATTTTAAGGAGTTAATAACAATGATGAATAGTGAATAGAAAAGCGATCAATTCTTGTGAATTGATTTCTAGAGAGAGAGTCACTTATAACTATCGGCGCTTCCGGAAGATTCCATGAACTACATGTTTTTTCATGAAAAACTTGTTCAAACTTTCATTCTACAGAATCAAATCGTGTTAATAGTGGGATTCCAGATTTGGAAGATAGATGTTTTGATTTCATTTTAAATCATGGGCTTGTAAGGATATAAAGACAGATACCGATCATCGTATTGAGGGATTACCTGGGTTCGGGTATGATATAGATTCTTGAATGTATAAATCGAGGAACATTTAACAAAGGATGTTGGATAACCTTCCCGTTGGGTTAAATGAATAATATTTTTACTTGTATCCTATTTCATGTTGTTTTTATTCTGCTATAATTTTAAAATTGTTAAAGTTAGAAAGTATAACATTCTTATACTTTTAAATTTTGTTACATCGATTATATTAAATATTGTATACGCTTTATGGTATAATCTTTCATTTAAGAATAATTTTTTATAGTTTTTTTGTTTTGGTTTCAATGATTATGATAAGGTTTATTTAGGAGGTTTTTTGAATATTTTATTAACGTTGTTTAACTATGTTTTCATAATGTTAAAAGATAGCCATAAGAAACATATTTTCTTAAGGTTAATAAATATTCTTTAAGAATGTTATATATCTACATTAAAGGTTCAAAATGAACTTTTTAATGAATAAAATTCACCCCATCTGGTATATTTAGAATATCATTCTACATATTTGATCATACAATTTGTATAAGAGAAGGTATTTTAAATAATTTTATTCAAATATATGTTTTCCTACTAAATATTTTTTTTCTTAACTCCATATTTTTTTGAAACCATTAACACTAACTTGTTTTGTGGTATCAAATTTTCATTTAGTATGGTAGGAATTCATGTTGTATCTGTACATAATCTTAATCCTACTATTACATTGATCATTGATGGTAATGACTATTAGTACTAGAGGGAAAAAATGAAGACCTTTTTGATACAGACAGGTGTAGACCACTACATTATATTAACTATAGATTATAAGATTCTTGATAAGGAACATGGAACCTTTACTAAAATTGAAAAGGTGGAATACGTGCAGAACATTTGGGATAGTAATACATTACATTGTTCTATTACAAGAAATATATATATCCAAATTTCATCTTCTGATGTTGCAAATAGAATTTGGATGAAGGTCAAAGTAACTCACTTTTGAACTACCAAAGTCATTGAAACTAGAGGATCTATTTTCAAAGAAGAGTATCATGGTTTTTGTTTTACTTATGGTGAACCCATATGTCAGGTTCACAAAAAAATCATGACTATTGTAAACAACTTATAATCTATTGGTGAGAAAGGTTTAGATCATGATATTCTTGTAGACAAAATTATAGACATCATTCATAACGAATGAGAATCCAATAAAACAACTATATATCTGAATATGATAGTTGCATAAATTATTCCTGATGAATTGCATGGAACTATTCTTCGACATGAAATGATAATGATGATAGATACTGATTATATTAATAAGGAGAATGGGAATTGATGTGTTTCTTTTTCAACTACATCGAATAATATGAAATCCATGTCTCCTGAGAGAGTTACACGATATAAATCTATGAAGGTTGTTATTCAATATTAATCTTGAGATTGTGAAGCTTTAAATTATGAGTTCAAAAATGTTTCTCGGAGAATGAACATTATTGTTGGGAGGAATAAAATTAATTTTTGAAATGAGAAAATATAAAACAATTTGTAGAAGTGACATGTTATATATGAAAAAAGAATTGGTTATATTAGACTTTATTGTCCCTTGCTTATGAAAAGATAAAAGAGGGGCATTAATTCTGAAAGGAACAAAAAGATGTTATACAGATCAAAGTGTAATAAATTCTTGAATGCCAATGACACATGGAGTTCTAATTGTGGAGACACTTCTGATGATTCTTCAGATTATGAATCATCTAAGAAAAATAATATGGGGCTAATAGCCAGTGCCCCATTTCAAAATAGTTATCTTATGGATTCATCTGGAACTACTGAATCCTTAACCATTATGTCATTTTGTGAATATATTCCAACTAAATGTTTCTATTCAAATGCAAAATGTACATTATCAGAAAAAAAATATTTATTTTCCTTCTTACATGGATGTTTCAATATTCACTACTTTTCTTGAAATGAAAAATTGTAATGTTTATAAGAAACAAGATACAGAAAATTCTAGACATTTTATTTTAAAAAAAGTAATTTTAGATTTTTCCAATGATCATGATAAGAAAAATATTGTTTTATAAAATCTTAATAAGAAACATGAAGATATTAATTATGAGAATGAAAAAACATCTAATGATCTTATAAACAAGTTTTTAGAAAATTATTTTTTAGAGGATTAAATTAATTCTAAAGATATAAATATAGAGTATAAGAATTTAGTCCTAGGAATATAATCTGAAATGTTTTACTTCAAGAATGTTCTTGAAAATTTTACTTTTGCTAAAGAAATTTTTTAAAAGATGTATTATAAAATCCTAACTCATGCAAATAATGAATAATTAGCATATTCTCATTAAAAACCAATTTTCAAAAACAATTATTTTGTTCCTTCAAGAGCTCCCTTTTGTAATAACTATCATAGTGGTGGGCATTGGAAGAAGAACTGTTCATTAAATAATGATCAATCCCTTGGGTTTTATAAAGCATTCATTTCTATACAAATGTGGTTACCCATGTTTTTGTTATCTATCAATTCCTGATCCAATCATGTTTAGATTCCAAAATTCTAACTCTTTTTTTTCAGTGTAATGAATTAAGTACCAAAAACATATCATATATAGATAGTGGATGTTCCTGGCACTTGACTGGTAACCAAGACTATTTCAAAAGGATTTTCAAGACTAATTTTGGAAAAGTAACTTTTGGGGATAACTCTAAAAGTGAAATTTTCGGTATATGTAACATTTTTCTTCATGGAAGAGCTGTTATTTCAAATGTTCATTTTGTTAAAATCCTTAACACAACCTCATTAACATAATTCAATTATGTTATGAAGGTTACATTATGAATTTTAAAAATGATCAATTCTTAGTTCACAATTCCAAGAATGAGTTTATTATCTCTACCCTTAATCATGAAAATGTGTACAACATAAACCTATAACACCTTATATGTCAGGACATACCTTGCCTTAGTGCAATCAAAGATCAATCATGGCTTTGGCCTAGAGGACTAGGAAAATGTAACTTAAAGAATCATAGAAAACATTCTTTGAAATAACTTGTTCAAGATCTACTAGAACAAAGGTTTGATTCATTAGGAGGGTGTGATCCTAGTCAATATGTCAAGAAACATAAATTTAGATTTCAATATATTTGTAAAGTTACAACATCTAATACCTTATAGTTAGTGCACTTGGACTTATTTGGTCCAACAAAAACTAGATGTATTGGAGGCAAATACTATGTGTTTATCTAAATTGATGACTACACTAGATTTATTGGGTCTATTTTCTTTCATTGAAATATGTAGCTTTTTCATATTAAAAAAATTAGATTTCAATTTAAAAATGAGAAATACCTACAGTGGATAACTATTCATGTCGATCATGGTAGAGAATTTGAAGATATTAACTTTGAAACTTTTTGTAGTAAGAAAAGTATTACACATAACTTTTCAACTTGAAGAACTCCTCAACATAATGGTGTTGCTCAAAGAAGAAATTGTTTTATTCAATTGATTACTAGAACCAGGTTAAGTGAATATTCTATAGCTATTCTTTTTTGGGATGAAATTGTAAGTACTGCCTGTTATACTATAAATATAATTTTAATAAGGCCTTTTATTAATAAAACACCTTATGAGTTATGGATAGATTGAAAACCAAAAGTTTCTTACTTCAATGATTTTGATAGCAATGTATTCATATTGAATACTAAGGTAAGCATACATAAATATTCATCCAAATCTGATGATGGGATTTTCTTAGGTTACTAAACTAAGTCAAAGGAATATAGTGTTTTTAATGAAACCAAATGTACTGTGGAAGAAATAGTACATTTTAAATTTGTTGAAACTGATCCTTTTTTTTTCAAACAACTGGAACGTATTATTGATATATTTTCTAAAACTAGTCCACACCCTTGGATAGAAAATCTTTTAGATAAAGAACATTTTTAGGAAGATATTCGGAATCATTTACCACTAAATATTTTCTCTTGTATGTTTATGAGAAATTTTTTAAAATCCCTAGCAAGTTGTTACATAGAAATCATCTCAGTGATAATATCATTGATAATGTTTGTCAACCAGAAGGAAATAAAAGTTCATTAAGGAATGAAGTTAAAAATTTTAATTTTCTTCCTCAATTTTATCCAATGACTTTTAATGATTCCCATGGTGATTAAGCTTGGAAAATGGCTATGCAAGATGAACTCAACGAATTCGTAAGGAATCAAGTTTGGACCATGGTTGAAAATTCTAAGGAAACATCTATTAATGGAGTAAAATTGGTTTTTAGAAATAAATGTGGTGGAAATGGATTCATTGTTAGATATAAGGAAAGAATAGTTTCGAAATCATGTAATCAATAATAATACATAGACTATGAAGATTCCTATTCTCCTGTCGCAAGAATCAATCAATATGTATTCTTTTATCCATTGCAGCATTCATTAATTTTATACATTATCAAATGGATGTTAAGTGTTCTTTCATTGAATTTTATGTATAGGGGGAGGTCTATGTAGATCTAGCCACTGGTTTTGAAGATACTAAACATCCTAATAATTTCGAGAAACATACCAAAGCATTATATGGACTTAAACAACAAGCCCCTAGAGCTCTGTTTGATATACTTACATGATTTTTTCTTAAAAATAATTTTGTAATGGGAGCTACTGATCCAATAATATTCATTAAGAATGTAATTAAATATGTTTTGATTGTTAAAATTTATGTTGATAACATTATCTTCGGATTAACTCATCAATCCTTAACTGGTTCATTTTCGAATCATAAGAAATCTCGGTTCGAGAGGAGTGTGATGGGTGAGATATCTTTTTTCCTAGGTTTTAAAATTTTTCACAATCTAGAAGGAACATTCAAATATAAACAAATGTATATCAAAGAACTTATTAATAAATTTCGTTATGAAAACCCTAAGAGTATATGTACTCCTATCAGATCTTATAATACTCATGATATTAATGAAACAGGGAACCCTGTGGATCAAACATATTATAGAGTAATGATACGATGATTACATTACGTAACATATAGTCAGCCTGACATAATGTTCTCAGCATGCTCAAGTAAAAGATACCAATAAAATCATAAAGAATCCCTGTTAAAGGGTGTAAAAATAATTTTCTAGTATTTAAAGTGAACTTTAGATTTGGGACTAGTTTTTTCATCTTGAAATGATTTTGAACTAAATTTTTTTTGGATTCTAACTTCGGTGATTGTAAAATGTATTTGAAGAGTACATCCAGAACTTTTCATTCATTAGCAAGTTCCTTAGTTTCTTAGACTTGCAAGAATTAAAATTTTGAAGCACTTTCCACAGCTGAAGTTTAATATGTAGCAGTTGGAAGTTGTTCTGCTCATGTTTTATGGATGTAACACCCACTCACATACTATGTTATGGGTTTTACTAAAACTCAAATAATGTGTGATAATACATGTGTCATTCCCTAAGTTAAAACCATGTACATCACTCCCCTGAAAAGCACATTAATATTAGAAATCACTTTCTTAGGGATCAAATTCTTAAAAGTGATATTATTCATTAATTCATTAGAATGGAAGAAAAACTTGATGATATTTTTACAAAACCATTACCATCCAATAGATTTGAATACATTAAACTGAAGCTTGAAATTAACTCTATTTGGTAATCATTAATATCTACTTCTTGTTTAAATCATATCATAACATCAAGTTACTCTTTATTTCAGTGGGATTACATATGATTGTTTATTTTCTTTATTTTTATTTTTATAAGAAAATATTCATTCTTTATGAAATAATATTGTTCTTTACGATAATATAATTTTTCTTTTTCTCAGATTGTTGAAATTATGGAAATCTAAAACATCCAAGAGAATTATTTTAATACTGATAAATTCATTAGAGTATTCCAAAAGGTAAACTTTATTACTCTACATATTCTAAATTTATGTTTCTATTGTTGGTATTTAAAAAATTTCAATTCCCAATTTACCTTACTTGAAATGATCAGAATTCATTTTTTTCTACAATCATCCTCTACAGTCAGATCAGATCAGTTTTTTTTTCAGTTGTTTGATTATCTTATGGAATCTGAAATGTCATAGATTTTTTTATATAACAGGTGCTTTATTTATGAGTGCTAAACCATCTTCACTGATCTCTATGATGATGTTCTATTTCCATCAAAGCCTACGTTTCGATTTCTCTGTCGCTTTCACTCTGAATGACTCCTAAATCCTCATCATATCAGATACTGATTAGAAAGTATATTATAGATTGGGTGATCATTAGTGAAAGGGAACTATGTCATATCTTATTTGGAAATTATGACTCCCTTATCACTATGTAATAAGAACTAAAGAAAGGGAAATTGTTTTTGGGGCTAAGGTTAAAATTCAGGATCTGGTTTAACTAGACATGGTTATTCAATTATTTTAATTTGTTACTTTCATCCAAATGGATGGAAAAGATATGTTCTTGTTCAAATGTCTTGACAAGGCTTTTAATGTTCCATATTAGAAGGCGGAAAATGTTCTCAACATACCGTATGAAGGAGATGCTATTTTGTGCTCTCACAGACTTCCCACGAGGAAAGGTTATTTTTAAAAAGACAAGGCTCTAGATTACCATGGTCTTTAGTATGTTATGAATTTGAATATTACAAATCATATAGTAAATTATGGTGTAGTATCCATATGGTTGCAAGGTTTTCTTATTCTGAGGATAGACGATAATGACTCTCTAAATATATGTGATACCTTTCTTTTAGACATTCATGCCAATATAATGATGATAAACATTATTAAGTACATCTTTATTACTATCTTGGCATTAAAATCTGGAACCATCAGATCTTATATTCTTACATATCTAACAACTATATACAAGATAACTGTTATGAGCCTTCAAGATCTTAATGTCCCTATCCAATCATTCTCAATTCCATTTATGATTTTTTTGATCAACGATGATACTATAGGGAGAATGAATGTAGGTTTTTTATTAAAATACATATGATTTGAATAAATGGTTGTCCAGAACATGGGTGATGCTCCAGATCTTCAAAATTGGTACCCAAGAACAGAAAACATGGAGAACCAATCTTAGTGTCACTAGTTCCTAATGTTCTGCTATCAACACCTCCTCCTACAAAGAATCCAATTCAATATTCTGATGCAACCGTTGCAAAATGGAGATATATGGATGCTACCAAAAAAGATGGCGATCCATCCTATGGCTTATTCCCAGTGGAGGTAGAGGCATTAAAATTATAGCATTCTAAAAATATATATAAAAAAAATAATGAAATGCCCTTGAAGAAGAATTCCTCAGAAGATCAGGTATGTTTGTCATTACTAAAATCTATAGAGAAGAAGTATCAACTTGTACCTGAATAACAAGTTGTTCATAAGAAACTGGTGGCCAATCCTGAAATCTAGAAATTCAAGACAGCCTAAACATTATCAGTACTTCTTAAAGAACGGGATCATTAGAACATTTAGGAAAAAAATTATTATTTTTTAAGGGAAGTGGAAGAATACATTGGAAATCCTCAGAGATGAAATTCAAATTATTGTTATGAAGATCAAGATATTGAAGATGATGATAAAGATAAACAATAAGTTGATGTTGAAGGGGAACAAGAATAGAAGGATAATCTTGAACAAAAAATTCATGAAGAGGAAGAGATTTAGGAAGAATAAAGACAATAATGAACATAAGAAGAATATATTGAAGGGGAAAAAGATGAAAATGGAGATCATAATGTTATCCAAGTATCAGATTAATAAACCCCAATTCAAAATATTATCAAAGGTAAGATTGTTTTTGTTGCATCATCCGAAAAAGAAACACCTAAGAAGTATTCAAAAAGGATTGAGAAACTGGATTCATTAACTCTAAGAGGAATTGAGAATGGAAATGTTGATTCAGATATCGAATCCTCTTCCCTTGGTGAGCACGAAATTGCCAATTTTTCCCTAAGAAGGATGGTCATCACTATACTGGTTCATGAAAATATAGATTCCCCGAGTCAAATCATTCAAGAGACCATGAATCAAAAGGAGACCTCTACCAATATGCTTTTGGACATAGTGTTCAATCTAGAAGTCGACTTCAGTAATCTTATGATTGACTAAAATTCTTAGAAGGTGACTGGTAATAAAGTAATCAACCACACAAAGATCATCAATGAAGAGCATAGATAGTTTACTGACATCATGGATTAAACATACAAAGATTTAAATACTTGTGAATTTGAGTTGAAAAAAGTCAACTAATCCATCTCCTATAAATTTATGCAACTTAATTTTGTACCCCGGTCTGTAAGCAGCATAAAAGACGTCAGAGCGAAAATAGAGAAAGAGGTGGGGTTTCAAGAAGTGTTCATTAAAAATCAGGATGATAGATTCTAAGATCAAGACGAATGGATCTTTTTCATTTAAAAGAAGAACCAGGATCAAGATATGTTGTTGAAGAATCGTTTAGAGGATCATGAGGAATTGAAGAAATAGAAACCATTTATAAAGAAAATGTTGTCTAAGAAGAAGATGGATGAATGCTTTTTTTCCATCATTCTGATGATTTGTTGAAATACAAATATTATTTCCCAAATTTCTTTAAGTAAAAAATTTCATATATTTCAATTTTTTTCAAATGAATGTCTCCTTAAACTAACAGGTACATCGTTTACTTCTCCAGTCATTTTGAAAATCACAAGGGAGTGAATTTATTTGATGGAATAATTTAATGAATATTTCAAAGAAAGAGAATTTATTAAGGGGGAGTATGGTGAGAAATAATGCCCTATTAATGGAGAGTTGTTTTTAAGATGAAATGTTTTTCATATGAAGATATATTTCCTTATGAAAGAAAATTGAATTCTAAAAATCTAGAATATGATCCTTTAGAAAAATAAACTAATGGGGGGTTAGTCGTGTTCACACTCAATTTCATTCAAAGAGGGGGATATGTTTTTTCTTACTTGTTTATCAAATTCAATATATTCTTCCTTCTCAATGTTGATTGTGAATTCAAAAAAGGTGGAGACTATTGAGTCAATAAGGTTATCTTTTCATTTCTCCATTCTATATGGTTTTATGTTTTGAAAATCACTATCACTTTTTCATAAGTTATGAATTTTTCATTCCATTTTATTTATAGGTATTTCATTCCATTATAGGTAAATAATTATTATTATCTTTACTTATAGAAATATCATTATGTTATAGTTACAGAATTGTCATTCTATTATACATGCAAATGTCATGATGTTTTATGATAACGATTCTAGTACAAATGCCATGCTGTTTAATTATATGAATTCCAATACAAATGTCATGATGTTTTATGATACTAATTCTGGTAGAAATGTCCAGATATTTTATGATACCGATTCTAGAAAAAAATGTTATGTTGTTTTATGATACTGAATATGGTACAAATGTGATACCATTTTTACTAATATTTATTTTGGTACAAATGTGATACTATTATCTCAATCCGATTGGAATTTTCTTAAGAATCCATTTTCTTAATAATGTTATAGTTTTTTAATGTTTCATTACAATATTATTAGATTTTATGTTTTCTTATACATAACATTTATCTTAAACCTAACATAATTTCGTATACATGAATCAATGTCATACAATTTATTATAAACTAATCGTTGTCTATTGGAAACGTTTATAGGTACCTCGGAAATTTAAGGAAAATATGACAGTTGGAGATGAGCTGACCGTTGGGATTTTTTCCTATTAATAATATTTCTTTTGAACAAGCTATAAAAATGATGAATAGGTAATAAAAAAGTAATGAATGATTGAGAAGTAATTTCTAGAGTGGGAGACTCTTAAAACTCTCAGTACGTTTGCATATTTCATGAACAACTTGTTCGGGCGTGAACAACTTGTTCAGACTTGATTTGTGCAGACTCTGATTATGTAGATCGTGGGCTATTGGATTTAGAAGCCAATGGTTCCACTATCCTTCTAATTAAAGGGTGTGTGGTGATAACAAAACAAAAACATATATTCTTATTGAGGGATTTCATGGGTTTTGGTAAGACATAAATTATAGAAAGTATAAATCAAGGAACCATTTTCTGAGGTTGTATGATACCATTCTATTTTGGTTAAAAGATACTTATTGTTAAATGTTTTCTAATTCAATCATATTTTATTCCAATGAAATTTATAACGTTGTTAAATTTATAAAGTATAACATTCTTATACATTCTAATTCTTTTAATATGATTATATTAATTATTCTATACACTTAAAGTTAGAATATTTCTTTTAATAAAATCTTTCTTAATTTTTTATCTTATTGTTGTAATGTTTAAGATAATGCTTCTTTAAGAGGTTTTTTAAATGATTGCTTAACTATGTTATACTATGTTTTCATATAGTTTATAGCTAAACGTAAGAAACATATTTCATTAAGGTTAATAAAATTTATTTAAGAATGTTATATATATATATATATTAAAGGTTCCAAATGAAATTTTTAATGAATAATATTAACACCTCCATCATGTATTTTGAGCATCTCATTCTACATATTTTGTCCTACAGTCTAAGGATAAAAATAATCATGGTCAGTCGATGCTAATGTTGAATGACATTAACCTTTGAGGAATTCATTTATATACCCTCTCAGATGATCATATAAACCAAAAATAATTTTTTTTAAAAAAATTAATTCTTGGTAAAAATTCATTATACGAAATCTCCATCCTCTTGGACATAAATTTTTTTACCAGTTATACTTCATGACATTCAATGATCTTTGAATTTGTAACAATATCATAAATAAATGGTAACACCCCAAGATTTCATAGTGTGTTATTTCTTCAAAATAATTCAATAACTTGCACTACACGCAACACTGAGTTCAATTACACCATGACTTACCAAAAAATCCATTAAAAAGAGGTTATGAATAATATTAACTAAATTTTAAACTAATATATTCTTATAATTTTAGAATCCATAATATGAGTTTCTTAGACATAATGCAAGAACAAATTCATTTTCAGTATTGCACTTTTATCAACTTTTAATAGTTAACCCTTTTTAAATACAATATTTTAAACTTTTTGACTAAATGGGAACATCAAAAATTTAAAATGAAACATCCCAAGATTCCACGGTACAGTTTCTTTTGAATAATACAGTAGCGTGTGTTGTACCCAACTTCGAGTTCTAACACACCATAACCAATCACACTAGCCGTTATGAATAGTAATACCTAATTTTTGAAATTATATATATTTTATATTTCAAAATGGACTTCATTTTTGGATTCAGAATATTGAATTTATCCTAAGGTGAAATTTTGGTACTTTTTGGATAACTTTCATATTTTGATGAATAGTGAAAACTACTAAATTTTAATTAAAAACAACTTTTTTAATAAAAATAATTAATAGTGATAAATTATAAATTTGAGTGGTTTTAAAGTATATTTAGAATATATTTTTACCATTTAATATAATGTTGGTCCTTGTACATAATTTTACAATTAAACCAGACATAAACAAATGTCAATCTTTTGATAGTTATTATCTCTTAAAAACAAGCTTTTTGTTTTAACAAAAGGAATTAATTTTAAATTAATTTATACCACTTCTATGTTTTGAATATGGAAAAATGGATTCCATATTTTTAATCAGGATGTTCATATTGTGTAAATAGGTAAATTTTATTTTTAGACATTTTGAATAATTACTGCGGTAAATATTTTATTTACCATGGTTAAGGGTAAATCTGGTATATAAGGGTTAAAAACTAATATTATAATAACACTAAATTACCCTAAAACGTGTACTAGACTTATTTTTTGATAAATGTTCGACCATATACATCTTTGGGTCGATTTTGGGACCCCATGGAGCCACTTGTAGGTGATAGGGACACTTAAATTTAATTAAGATAAAATAAGTACAAAAATGACATAAGCATATATCTTTTAGAAAAAAAACATTTACATAGGGTTATATGTGTTGGAATTTAAACTATAAATATTCATTAGAAAGCTAAAACTATTTCCTACATAAGTATATTTTATTTATAATTTTTTGACTTTAAATAATTTAATTTATTTATGACACAAAGATTATGCAGTAATTTCCATAATAGTGAAACATTAATATAATTGATATTATAAATACACAAATAAATATAATTTGAGACTTTTTATGAAATAAACTAATTTTATAAGTTAATATGACATGTTAGAAATTATTTAATTAAATTTTTTCGAAATAATCATTCTGTTATGAGTTTCAAAAAAATCAACTATTGAATAGTGTCAAAATTAACATAAAGGAGTTTTTAAAACAAATGTAATATTATTAATTGATATTAAATACCTAAAAATCTAAGGATCGGCCAAGAGACTTATATCATGATAGGTGTATCATTAATGTACCACTTTGGTGTCTCATGGATGTATATAGTAAGTTTATGAACCATATAATATAAAAATACAAAGAGACATTGTAAAAGTGAAACTAATTAACTTAGAGTTAATACTTAAAGATAAGGTTAATATATGTACCCAAACCTGTCTAAATTCTATTGGTTGATTTTTTTGCGACCCATACCCACCTTAAAATTTAAATAATCAACTTTGGAGCCATTATAAACCGAATATTAATTTTTTATAAATTAATATTTCTAGCTTTTCCAAAGGGTCCCCTCACCCCTCTTATAAAAGGGCACTCCTCATTCTCATTTCTTCACACCGTCAAAGCATTTCGGTTCGGCCAAACTCTTCCCAAATACTCTCCCAACTTCCCTCCATACAACCTAGAGGCCATAGTTGGATCATAAAGACAACCTATGGATCCCTTTTGATCAAATCAAAATGAAGAACCCGAAGAAGAGGTAATGATTTCACCACCCTTTTCCAAGTTCCTTTCTTCTTCCACTTCTTCCTACATTGTTATTACCATTATAAAATAATAACTCAAGTATAATATATATATTTTGATGTTATTATAAATATGTTAGAATCATATTCAGTATTCTATCCACCCTTTGAATAACATGTCACCATACGTGCGTACGTATGGCTTATCGTCTCCACGTCGTTGTGTAATTGTTATTCAATATATTATTATTTTGATGGGTATAATAATGATGTGTAACTCATGTAAATAATAAATATAACATTATAATGATTCTGTATATATGATATACTATCAAATTATATATTATTTTAATATCAAAAGAATGATATTGTCGCTCGTGTGTATGTACGGACTACCGTCTCCACGAACAAGATGAGATTCATTCTCCATCGTATCCATTCAAGTATAATTATCATTTGACGATTTAAAAATGATGTTTAAGGACTTGATATCATTCTATATATGAATAATATACAACCTATCCATAAAAAACATGGCTTATGTAAAAAATCATATAAAATAAAACTATTAAATTAACACCTGAAACAACGATAATACTAAGATATTATTAACAAAGAAATGTCAAAAGATCAAATATGATATCATATGAAGGAATATGATTATTGTATAATTTAATATCAATTATTTCACTATTATACAGGAGGTTAACCTACCCCAACCAAGGAAAAGTACAAGGTAAGGGTTTGCTTCACAATCTCTTCATTATCCGAGGTTGTTTATACGTAATAATCTACTAGGACCTCATTATCATCCACATCCATGTTTCATAAAAATTTATTTCAAAACATTTTTACTATTTACAAGAATATGGGTTAAAGACATTTATACCCTTGTTTGACTTTTTATAAGAGGTTTATAAAGGACTCTTTCCGTCGTTTTCTAAACAAGGTCCTTTTTAACCTTTTTGACAAAATTAAGGTAAGAATGTTTTTTAACATATACGGTGGGTGCGGTTATTCTCCGCCGTTATTACACCTTTGAAGATTCTTTTACCAGTTTATAAAGATATTTTCAAAATAAAGGTTTTCTCTATAATTATGCGACTTTTAAATGATTTAAAAAAAAGTGATATTTCTCTCAAATAGTATTGAATTCATCTATGTCAACATCCATTGATAAATTTTAAACTTGTTTCAAGTTGATTTATTATGATACAAATCATCCATATTGTATTTAAGGTTTTGTGATATTATTTACTATGGATGAGTTATTTTTATGCCATTAATGGTTTATGATCAATGTTTTGACATTTTGAATGTTAGTTTTATTACGAATGTTTATGTTATATTTCATCCTCTTCTTAAGATGAATGTGTTGGACTAGTATGTTCCGGGTTGGAGACCGATAAAAGTAATCCCTCCGGGTTGGTGTCTGGTTATTAGAGGCACTCCGGGTTGGTGTCCGGTTATTAGAGGCACTCCGGGATGGAGTCCGGTTACAGAGGTTCTCCGGGTTGGGTTCCGGGTACAGTTATCCCTTAGGTCTTGGCATGAGACCTCGACACGGAAATTAAAGTTCGGAATTATGCATTCAATCATTATGAAAGTGGTTATTGATATTGCATATGATTATTCGAATAGTATAATATCCATGTGAATAAGTAAATGGAATTATTTCATTTTACTTTTTCCATACTATGTTGAAGTTCAAGTTTAAAAAAATTTTGTTTTAGTTATACATTGCCTTAAATGTTTATGATTATTTTGGAATGTTTCTGCTATATTGTTATCCTTACTGGGAATTTGAGCTCACCCCTTTTCTATGTTTTATTTTTCCCAGGATGTGAAGAAGTAAGTTATGAATGACTTATAGGGATATTATGAGGGGATAATAGTGTGGACTATGGAGACATTATGTTGATATTGTAGTTTTTCACTTTATGATGTAATGTAAAACTTTATGAATATAACTAGTGTTTCCATGGTAGCTAAACCAATCAGTCTTTCAAGATTTGATCTTTCTTGTGATCATGCAAATGTTATGTAATAATGCACCGACTCTAGGTAACTGGGTTTGGGGTGTTACAGTTGGTATCAGAGAAAGTATAGTACAAACCTTGGAAGCTATATTTAGATAAACTCTAATTAGAGAACATAGACCTAAGATGGATTTTGAGGATTTGTATAGAAGAACGTCCTAGAATTTTGGTTTTGTAGAGATTTTGTGAGTTTTCCGAGCAATACATTCATGTCTGGATACGAGCAGGTAGAGGCGGCTCTAGCACAGATGTACCTAGGGGTAAAACATGAAAACACCGCTTTGAGCTAGACTCGAACAGGAACTGGTGCACGACAACGGGCCATGCTGCAGTATTGGTTACGACACTCTTGGGGGATATGCTTAGGATAATTCTCATTTTCATTACAAACAATTATGAAGGGTTTATGAGTATATACTTCCTCAAAGGAGACATTTTTATGATTATGGATTATATCCATAAACAATTTAATTTATGTTATGTTTTTTACAAGTTTGGGATTAGTTATTGTTATTCATAAACTAATCTAGTGTATGCCATTGTTTAGAAATGGCGCCCAGTAGAAGGAATGAGAACTCTAGCAATGAACATTATCCAAAGAGAAGGAAGGATCATTTCTTTCATTGTATTAAGATAGAATTTATTAGAGAAATTGTCTCCCATGTATTATCATCTTATGAAGAAATAATATCATGTGTTGATAGGATAAGTAAAGAGTTTTCTGAGTCCAATGGCTTTGAAGGGAAGCAAGAGAAGAAAAGAATGGAAGAGGGAAAGATGGATAATTGGAAGAGGGAAATGAAGAATTTTCCCATATGTGATAACTATGGGAAGAAACACCCTGGAACTTGCCTGGAAGAATTGAGAGTTTTTTATAAGTGTGGAGAAAAAGGGCACAAAGTACGTCACTGCAAGGGTAAGAAAATGGTTTCAAATGTACAATGATTCATTTTCAAGGAGTTTGGACACAATGCGAACCTATGTCGCAGTCATCAGACTATGCCATAAATGATTATATTGGATAATAATCATGTTATGATACTACCACAGATGAAGCGGAATGATTAGAGTTCTTATGTTGATTATATCATTTGAGTGTTGTATCAACAATGTACTCGTTATAATAATTATGGAGTATATAAGGATTGTACTGCAGTACTATTTCATTATGGACATGAGATTGTGTGGAACATATAAAAGTGACTCAATAGCAGGTTAATTTTTTGGAAAATATATGGTTGACAGAAAGATAAACCATAATATGGTTCTGATACCGAGGTAGTGATTTTAGAATAATACATGATTGTTTTGGATAAATTAAATTGGATATTCTTGACTACCATGAAACTGATTAATGATTTGTATATTCCATTATTTTTGGGGTTTACAAAATTTTTGGATTGAATGAGTATATCTATTATTCTATATGGAATAAGGGATCATTAATGTAATCAATAAGGTTTTATGATAATTCGGGATGTTGCAGTGTTTTAAAATAATACATGATGAAGGTGATCACATGTTATTACGCGAAAAAAAAGGATCTTCATTGTTTTTACCTTCCTTATAAATTTTGGACTGATGTATTTTGGATAGTTCTAGTTTGGATTATTTTGGATTTCCATAAAAGGACAACCCGAAGGTCGGGCGGCAACCCGTCACGTCCGGCAAGGCCGTGAGACTTGAACCCACAACCGACGGGAGACAAGGGTGTATCACCTACCACTGACCCACGTGATGTCCGTGATTAAATAATGTAGTTTTTTAAAGATCTGGTAGATGAATTATAAATTCGTTATTTTTTGAACCCTATACGGATAGGATAAATAGAATATATTTTTTACGTTCTATTATCTTTTAGAGTGAAAGATGAGTTTGTGGTAGAAAATAGTTAAAGGATGGAACTCTACTTGTCAAGAATATATTTTTCTTCTTCTCTTATTCTATGATGAAATTAATTATTATACTTTATTTAAGGAATCCTAAAACCAAAAATGTGTTATCCTAATACCCTATGTTTTGTTGAACCGATGGTATTTCAAATCATCATAGATTGATGAATTTAAGGAACTCAATTTTAAACTTGTTTGTGATTGATTACCCCAATAACTACTTAAAAATATTTACGTTTTTCCTCCAATTATATGTCTCTAATTGCCACCAATGTTCTCTTAATCGAGATCATAATTTTGTGGTGACCCTTTCATTTCACTTTTCCTCATATTAAGACTAAATTTTAGTAACTTAATTTTTGATGTGTGTTTTCCCACAAAGATATTTTCTATTCTCAACCTTTTATTTTCGAAGAACAATTTCAAATTGTGAGGATGCAATTTATTGAAGGAGGGTATAATGTAACACCCCAAGAATTGATAGTGTGTTATTTCTTCAAAATAATTCAATAACTTGCTCTACATGCAACACCGAGTTCAATCTCACCAGGACTTACCAAACAAGACATTCAAAAGAGGTTATGAATAGTATTAACTATATTTTAAACTAATATATCCTTATAATTTCAGAATCCATATTATGAGTTTCATAGACATAATTCAAGAACAAATTCATTTTCAGTATTTCACTTTTATCTGCTTTTAATAGTGAACCCTTTTTAAATACAATATTTTAAACTTTTTGAATAAATGGGGACATCAAAAATTTAAAATGAAACATCCCAAGCTTCCACGGTACGCTTTCCATTGAATAATACAGTAGCGTGTGTTGTACACAACTTCGAGTTCTAACACACCATAACCAATCACACTAGCAGTTATGAATAGTAATACCTAATTTTTGAAATTATATATATTTTTTATTTCAAAATGGACTTCATTTTTGTATTCGGAATATTGAATTTAGCCTAAGGTGAAATTTTGGTACTTTTTGGATAACTTTAATATTTTGATGAATAGTGAAAATTACTAAATTTTAATTAAAAACAACTTTTTTAATCAAAATAATTAATAGTAATAGATTATGAATTTGAGTGGTTTTAAAGTATATTTAGAATATATTTTTACCATTTAATATAATTTTGGTCATTGTACATAATTTTACATTTAAACCAGACATAAACAAGTGTCAATCTTTTGATAGTTATTATCTCTTAAAAACAAGCTTTTTGTTTTAACAACAGGAATTAATTTTAAAATAATTTCTGCCACTTCTGTGTTCTGAATTTGACAAAATGGATTCCATATTTGGAATCAGGATGTTCAAATTGTATAAATAGGTAACTTTTATTTTTAGACATTTTGAATAATTACTGCGGTAAATATTTTATTTACCATGGTTAAGGGTAAATCCGGTAAATAAGGGTTACAAAATAATATTATAATAATACCAAATTTCCCTAAAACGTGTCCTAGAATTATTGGATGATACATGTTCGACCATGTTCATCTTTTGGTCTATTTTGGGACCCCATGGAGCCAGTTGTAAGTGATAGGGACACTTAATTTTAATTAAGTTAAAATAAGTACAAAAATGACATTAGCATATATATTTTAGAAAAACAATTTTTACATAAGGTTATATATGTTGGATTTTCAACTATAAATATTAATTAGAAATATAAAAAGATATCCTACATAAGTATATTTTATTTATAATTTTTAGACATTAAATAATTTATTTTATTTATGACACAATGATGATGCAGTAATTACCATAATAGTGAAAAATTGAAATAATTGATATTATAGATACACAAATAAATATAATTTGAGACTTTTTATGAATTAAACTAATTTTATAAGTTAATATGACATGTTAGTATGATGTAATTAAATATTTTCTAAGTAATCATTCTGTTATGAGTTTCACAAAAATCAACTATTGAATAGTGTCAAAATTGCCATAAAAGAGTTTTTAAAACAAATATTATATTATTAATTGATATTAAATTCCTAAAAATCTAATGTTCGGCCAAGAGACTTATATCATGATAGGTGTATCACTAATGGACCACTTGGGGGTCTCTTTGATGTATATAGTATTTTTATGAACCATATAATATAAAAATACAAAGAGACATTGTAAAAGTGAAACTAATTAACATAGAGTTAATACATAAAGATAAGGATAATATAAGTACTCAAACCTGTCAAAATTCTATTGGATGACTTTTTTTCGACCCATCCCCACCTTAAAATTTAAATAATCAACTTTGGAGCCATTATAAACCGAATATGAATTTTTTATAAATTAATATTTCTAGCTTTTCCAAAGGTGCCCCTCATCCCTCTTATAAGAGGGCACTCCTCCTTCTCATTTATTCACACCTTCAAAGCCTTTTGGTTCGGCCAAACTCTGAAAAATTACTCTCCCAACGTCCCTCACTACAACCTAGAGGCCTTAGTTTGAACAGAAAGCCAACCTTTGGATCCCTTTTTTTCAAATCAAAAAGAAGAACTTGAAGAAGAGGTAATGATTTCACCACCCTTTTCCAAGTTCCTTTCTTCTTCCACTTCTTCTTACTTTGTTATTAACATTATAAAATAATAACTCCAGTATCATATAAATATTGTGATGTTATTATAAATATGGTACAATCATATTCAGTATTCTATCCACCCTTTGAATAACATGTCACCATACGTGCGTACGTATGACTTACCGTCTCCACGTCGTTGTGTAATTGTTATTCAATATATTATTATTTGGATGGGTATAATAGTGATGTGTAACTCATGTAAATAATAAATAAAACATGATAATGATTATTTATATATTATATACTATCAAATTATATATTATTTTAAAATCAAAAGAATGATATTGTCGCTCGTGTGTACGTACGGTCAACCGTCTCCACGAACGCGATGAGATTCATTCTCCATCGTATCCATTCAAGTATAATTATCATTTTCTGATTTAAAAATGATGTTTATGGACTTGATATCATTTTGGATATAAATAATATACAACCTATCCATGACAAACATGGCTTATGTAACAAAACATATAAAATAAAACGAGTAAATTAACACCTGAAACAACGATATTACTAAGATATTATTAACAACGAAATGTTAAAAGATCATATATGATATAATATGAATTTATATGATTCTTGTATAATTTAATAAAAAAAATTCACTATTATACAGGAGGTTAACCTACCCCAACCAAGGAAAAGTACAAGGTAAGGTTTTGTTTCACAATCTATTCATTATCCGAGGTTGTTTATTCATAATAATCTACTGGGACCTCATTATCATCCACATCCATGTTTCTTAAAAATATATTTCAAAACATTTTTACTATTTACAAGAATATGGGATAAAGACATTTATACCCTTGTTTTACTTTTTATAATAGTTTTATAAAGGAATCTTTCCGTCGTTTTCCAAACAAGGTCCTTTTTAACCTTTTTGACAAAATTAAGGTAAAAAAGTTTTTTTAACTTATACGGCGGGTGAGATTATTCTCCGCCATTATTACACCATTGAAGCTTCCTTCACCAGCTTATAATTATATTTTCAAAATAAAGGATTTCTCTATAATTATGATACTTTTAAATGATTTAATAAAAAGAGATATTTCTCTAAAATAGTATTGATTTCATTTATGTCAACATCCATTGATATAATTTAAACTTGTTTCAAGTTGATTTATTATGATACAAATCATCCATATTGTATTTAAGGTTTTGTGAAATTTTTTACTATGGATGAGTTATTTTTATGCCATTAATGGTTTATGATCAAATTTTTAACATTTTTTATGTTAGTTTTAATACGAATGTTTATGTTATATTTCATCCTCTTCTGAAGATGAATGTGTTGGACTAGTATGTTCCGGGTTGGGGACCTGTAAAAGTAAGCCCTCCGGGTTTGTGTCCGGTTATTGGAGGCACTCTGGGTTGGTGTCCGGTTATTAGAGGCACTCCGGGTTGGTGTCCAGTTATTAGAGGCACTCTGGTTTGGTGTCCGGTTATTAGAGGCACTCTAGGATGGAGTCCGGTTAGAGAGGCTCTCCGGGTTGGGTTCCGGTTACAGTTATCCCTTAGGTCTTGGCATGAGACCTCGACACAGAAATTAAAGTTCGTCATTATGTATTCTATCATTATGAAAGTGGTTATTGATATTGCATTTGATTATTCGATTAGTAGAATATCCATGTAAATAAGTAAATGGCATTTTTTCATTTTACTTTTTTAGTACTATGGCGAAGTTCAAGTTTAAAAGGCTTTTGTTTTAGTTATACATTGCCTTAAATGTTTATGCTTATTTTGTAAAGTTTCCACTATATTGTTATCCTTACTGGGCATTTGAGCTCACCCCTTTTCTATGTTTTATTTTTCCCAGGATGTGAAAAAGTAAGTTATGAATGTCCTACAGGGATATTATGAGGGGATACTAGTGTGGACTATGGAGACATTATGTTGTTGTAGTAGTTTTTCACTTTATGATGTAATGTAAAACTTTATGAATATATCTAGTGTTTCCAAGGATATTAAACCAATTGGTCTTTTGAGATTTGATCTTTCTTGTGATCATGCCAATGTTATGTAATAATGCACCGACTCTGGGTAACTGTTGTCGGGGCGTTACATAAATTATACCACAATCAGATTAATGTAATTGATAATAAATCAATTTATTTATTCCATGAAGATATTGGTGGAATTATTAAGGCCAAATATAATCACTATAGATTCACAGTTACCAAACATTATATTGTATGTTTTTACTATTATATCCATATTATTGGCCATCAATTAATGATATCAATAATGAAATTGAATAATAGAAAATTATTGATAACTACACAGCTGATCTAATTAGAAATCATTATGAGGTAGATAATACTTGTTATTGATGGTGATATTGTTGATATCTTCATATTATTTGAAGAGAAACATCAATCCATCATTAAACATTAAAAAATAATTGTTTCAACATAATTTGACACACTTGGCCTAGTGTATATCATATTATGTTTCTTATATATTTTATTACTTAAATCATTCGACTCAATTGGGTCCGTTTTATAGGGAGTCATTAAAGTAGGTGTGGCATAAGTCATCAGTTATGTTGAGGACTCAACATCACAAATAAAAATAATAAAAAGTAAATCATCTTGAAAAATATATTAAAAATCACTCCCAATGGGAATGTCAATGATGTTGATTTTTACTACAACCAAACAATAAACGTGATTCCAATTTGAACATAATATATATCATTTGACTAAAAAACATTATTTTGCTGATATAGAATATCAAATGTGACTTCACATCATCGGTCGTTGATAAGGGATTTATATTGAGAAATCTATTCCATGCAAAAGATGACCTCAAATTCAACTAGAATATGATTGATGAGATTTTTAAGAAGTATATTCAAAAAATGAAAAAACAATAAAACAGTAATAAACAAGAGAGGTGATTGTTCCCAATTAGGTTATTTCACCTATAATTCAACATCTAATCCTATGGTTTGTACAGTGACACCCAATGTAGAGTTATAAATCAATGGGTAGATAAAATGTTAAATAAACCACATCCATTTATTGAGTGGATAATAAATATACCTTTAACAATTTTTTTATCATAAACCTCATTATAAATATTGATTTCATGTGATCTCCCTTATTATATAAAATATATGGTGTATGTTATTGAATATCTTCATTAACAATTACATTTGAATATTTTTCAGAATTATGTTTATAATAATTTATTATGAAATTGTTTTGTTTGTGTAGTGTAATGTATGGAACTTTCTCTCTAATCATATTAGTAGATAAAAATGTCATCACATTGGAATTTTATTTCCCAATGACATTCCCCTACACACTTGAAACATTCACCATTATTTTTTAGAGTATTAAATTATTTTTTTACTACAATTTTATAAATAGGGATGTCTCTTGTTTATCGCTATATTGTATATATAGTTTATTTTTAACATCATCATTCGTTTATTACCAAAACCATGACATCCACAGAGAGTTCCAATTTTCATTTCTATCATGATTTCACATTGATTGTTTTATTCATAGCTACTAATGTCCCTTATATCTAATTACATTTGTATAATTGTTATTAATCAAAATATAATTTTTCAACCTTATTTTTAGTTTTTTTTGTAAATACAGAAGTAGAAAAATAAATTATTTTAAAATTTTCGTCATAGGTAAAAATTTATTCAACCACCATCATATTTATCTCAAATAATTCCACATAAATTTATAAAATATACTATGAGTTATTTAATTAATTTAAAAAATCTATTAAAGTCAGCCAAAATTATATAGTCTATTATTTATCTGCATTATATTTTGTATAAGAGTCTACTATTAATCTACATATCCTTCCAAATGATAGACATAAAAAATTTAATTTCCATTATTCAATCATAATATAATATAAAAAATATTTTTAAATGTTATATATTAGTTTATTGGTAACTAAATTGTATTAAAAAAAACTCCAATAACCCATATTTTTTGCCTAATTTATTTCATATTTAGAGGCCCATTTGGTTAAATCATGAAGGATTATTTAACAATGTATCTATGAATTACAAGATATATAAACTATAATCATTTTAAATTGGGGATAAAATTCTAAACAGAGTATTGGAAAGCATTCGTCTTCATTAAACACATTCAATGATATCTTCTTCATATCATAGGGATTGGAAATAACATAATGGTAATCTATAATGCTAAAAAGGAGTTACCTATGGTTGAATATATCATGAATATAGAAATTATAATCAATATTTAATGATAAATATTCCAAAACACAATTAATATATTCAGTACCTTGTCTATATTAACTTGGTAAATAATTATTATTATAGTATGGTAAATTAAATAATAGACATTTTTTATTTACTTAAATGAGTTCAAAATGCATTCATAGATAATATCATTGAATGAATATCATTTATAATAATAATTTTTTTACTATTGAAGTAAATAATTAATTATATTTATCATAATTTATGTCATAATGATAGATATACTATTTAGATCATTCACAAGACTATTTAAAACTCTCTGTAAACACTTAATTAATTTTCCCAAATTATTTTCATCATATTACCCACCAATGTATTGAGGAGCTACAATTTTTTTTCCACAAATGTCGCTGTATATATAAATATTTATTTATATATCAAAGGATAAATTTAATTGATGAAAACGATTATAAATCAACAGAATATTTGTACTTATTAAATAATTCTTATTTAACAATATTTCCCCTGTTAATAAAATATCATTAAATGTTAAAATTATACGAATAAATGTTATAAGATATAGGAACTAATAATTTAAATAAAATGAGGATTATAGATATTTAATTCAAGTGGAATATACCTATAAAAATAAATATAATTAAATTATTGTTTCATTAAAATCATACTAATAATAAAAATAATCTTAAAATGGGAGTTGACCATTAGTTCATTCAGAATATAGGTTTTTTTGGAATAAAATCATTAATTTTGAAATAATAATGTGTGTGAAATATAAATATAAAAAAACTAATTCATAATATAGTATTCAATAAATTAATATAAAACTTCTGTAAATGATGTTACATTTTATAACAAGTTTATTTTTGTGGAAAAATTAGATATCACCATATATGTTAAAAATATCTATTTTGACTTTTTCTCAAAAAAAAATTGAAAAATATTTTGATGAATCATTTAAATATAATTTAAATATAAAAGGATAACATATAATGTCGTTAATAAATATTTTTATTAATTAAAAATAGTTATTAAATAAAATTATAAAATCATAGACATGGGAATATAATATATCTTACCAAAATGGAAATAAAATAGGTTTTTATTTTAATCATTTCATTAAGAGTTACAAGTATCAAAGAGAGGAAATGATAAAATAAAACACATAAACACCATAAATATCTAACTTTTATGAATAATAATGTAACATATTTTGGATAAATTATACGATTTATTCAATGACTATAAAATAAATACAAAAAGGAATTGAGATTGTAAAATAGACACTTACCACATTGGTAACAATCTAATTATAACAACTTCAAACAATAACAATGAACTGAAAATTTAATAATGAAAAAATAGATATTCCGTTACAATTCATTATAGGGGATGTATATACACTACATAAGATTTAATAGGATCATATTAACAAAAATGTCTCAATGGAAGGGGAATTGAGATGAAAAAATACCATACATCATGATTACTTTATGTTGAACAATGATGTTACTCTCCAATAATAGTTTTAAAATATTAATTTATTAATAATAGAACTCTATATATATTTATAATATCATATATTCTCTTGTCATAAACTTTATAACTTATTTTTTAATTATAATTAATTATTTTAATTATATCGGGTGTTAAATGTATTGTCTTCTCATACATAATTTGACCTTAATGGTAATAATATATTAAATTGGTAATAGATTTATCATATAAAAAAATATTAATTATATAAATATAATTTATATTTATTAAATACTTTAAATATCAAATCATTAATGTTGAACCTGGAAAATTTATCACATATCTTTATGGGGATGGTAGGTTTTAAGCGCACATAAGCGACAATATGATTCAATAAATGTGTGAATGGGTAATAAATTTTATCATATATTAATTTTGGTGAATAAATATATTTTCATAGTTATTATATGAATTATATATTTCCTTCAAAATAAAAATATGTGTGAGTATGTGGAGGAAAAAATGGGTGTCTGTTTGTGATGTGGTAGCCTGATATATTCATGGGTGATGGATGATTTTCCAATTAAATATAGTATGATATGGATAAATAATATCCCTTAAAATAATAAAATCTCTCTATGTTTTATATATTGAATTTATTATACTATAAGTCTTATGAAATAATCAATGGTTGTAATTGAAGCATCAAAACTAATGAGATTTGTTATGATAATTACCTTCCCTTAGAGAAACATCATTTATATCACTTCCTAAGGCCCTTAGGGTTGATAGTTATAAAATAAAAGAACCAAAAGATATGTATAAATATTATTGTGAGTATATTTTTATGATTTGGTAAAAAAATATTTCTCAATAATTGTGAATAATTTTAGGGAGGGAGTCACCTGATATAATAGATGAGGAGTGGACATTTTTAAAATACAAAAAAAAATTATAATTAGATGTAACAATTACCCTAAATGTCCTCTATAATAGATCAATTATTTAATTGATATATATTATATTCTATTAACACGTACAACACATAAAAAAACTCTTTTCAAACATGGTAAACATTTATTCAATAATTTAACTAAAATTTACGATTTTATTTTTGAACACAATTATTGGTTTTTAACAAATATAATAAATTGTTTTTGCAAAAATAAAATTATAATTATTATATAATTTTACACCATTATTATAAATATAAAATCATATTTATATAATAAAAATTATGTTTGTATGTAATCATAATTTTAATACAAACACATTCCAAGGAGAATGACACATTTTATCATTAAATATGTTTGTAAATTTCTATTGATTATGATAATAATTATGAACCAAAATTAACTGGAACATATTAAAATATATTAATTTTTCTGACTCTAAATATGAAATATACTTTCATAAATTCAGTTCACATATGATGCATTATTATGATTCAAAATAATCTCTTATGTTTTTTAAAACAAATTGTTTTTAAATAAATATATTGTTTCCCTATAATATGAATTTAGAAGAACTATATGATTATTACTCATCACTATATGGATTTAAATTTATATATTAAAATATAAAATATAAAAAAATTTATTTTTATTCTCCATTATTGTATTTTAATTTAACAAATTAATATGGCAATACATTATTCCTTTATAAACATAAATAGTTATTTGAAAAAGTAGTATTTTTAGAAAAATTAACCCTTCTTACCTCTAAATGTTGTCATCATAATTTCCCTTCATATTATTTTTAATAAAATTTCAATTAAAAATATTAGTACCCAATATTATGATGGGAATATTAAATAGTTAACATCAACATTTTTTATTATTCATAAATTATTATTTCAGTTGGAAAATATCTATAAATCAATATTGGGTTATTTAGAAAATGTATGATCAAAATTGATATTAATATAATGAAAAATTATATATTATTCCATTAAATGTAAAAATTTTCATTTTATTATTGTTTTATAAAATAATTAATTTTCACTTACTATAATTGAGATTTGGATGCAAAATTGTCCCCTTCTACAAAATATCGACCATAATAATTTTTTAGATATTACCTTCTATACAAATGAATGTTTTTATTTATCGCTACATACTACAGTTCCTCTTTTATTCCTATTATTTTTTATTTCTTCCAATGAAAACTACCAATAAATTCCTTCATATCTTCAATACATTTACTATAGTGTCATGAGTCTCTAAGGGATCAAAAATTTAAGATAAATCAACATTTAATTCTAATTCCTTGGGTGTGAGAACATGCCTTGTTTTTTGGAAATTACATTATAAGAAAATTATCTATAGAAGCAATAATATTTTTTCAAATGATTATAAATTATTTCTTCCAATATCACATCACTCGTTTATTAAATTTTGATTTTTAAATAAACATGATTAAAATTACAAAATTTATGTTTTAGAAAATATTATACAAACACTATTTCAAAAAAGTGTTAAGTATAACATATATTATAATTACCTTATACATATTTTATATATTCATTATCAATATAAACATCTCAATCATCAATTTTGTAAGAATATGTAAGCATCAATTATCTAATATGCATAAATATTCACATTAAAAAATATACAGTTACCACTAAAACCTCATTTAGTGTTAAACCTAAAACATTTCACAAATGGTTTCCTTTTGAGCCTTCCAATATCTAAAATCCAAAACATAATAAAAATATTCACTAAATTTCTTCAAATAATCTTAACATTGTCCCCCCATATATAATAAAGTAGATCTTGATTTTCACATACAAAAAATGTGAATATCTTCCACGTGTATTATCATTAAACAAGGAAATAAACTGAATTACCATATGATCTAATGGAAATAATTGAAGCTTCATCAATCAATTTATATAACATTAATCATTTTATACATTCCATAAATAAGAATATGTTCTAAACTCCATCAATGATGACATAAACCACTTTCTCATGAAATATAGTGTCATGTTTGAGGACAACAACACTATCCAACTAACATTTTCTATATCAATAATATTATAATCTAAACTAAACAACATTATCTGATCCTCAAGAACATGATAGGGGTTGTCCTCTCATAATATGTAATATGACATTTGTTTTCTATTATTTTTATCTATTATCAAAAACATTGATAAAACTATTTTAAATCATTAATGAAAATCATGTACTAAAGAATAATTATATATTTCATAATTCCATGATTCCAATACAAAATCAATTAAATTATTTCACCACACACATAATCTATTTTCAATAATTCATTATCATATTTTCTTTAATACATTTTCGACAAACTATAGAATATAAATCATATATAAACATTTAGACACATAAATATAATAATTATTCTCATGTTTAACATAAACAATAGTGGTTTGAATCGTTGTAATGTTCATATGTTGTTTCCATTAGTTATTGGCCAGATGGTTTATTTTCATTTGTTGTTATAGATTTATCTCCTATTATTTCATTTCATTATCCTCTGTTCTATTGGATAGGAATATCCTTCTATGTTTTCGACTTATTATTTATTTGGGATAATTTATGATTGATATTCTCCCTTCTCTGCTTTTCTTTCGGATGTATGTTCTCTTTCAACTAGTTGAATTGCATTAAAATATTTTGATGGTTCCATTTACCAAATGTAATAGTCTTATGTTGTTGAAAACCTACACTTTGGGGGAACCACTGTCTATTTGGATTTGTGCCAGATTACAACTCTAGAATAGGTTGGTTCATACAACCCTCTAGAGTGATGTTGAATCATGTTTGATTATACTTTTCAGTATTTTGTTTCTATAAATTTCTAATTATGTTAGTTCATTATACCTCATTATTGCTATTGTAAATCCTTGTTTTAATAAATTTCTTTGGGTATGAATTGGGAAACAAATTTATGTCATTTCAAAAAAAATAATCGTAGAACATCTAATATCATTCATATATAATTTATAGTCTCTACAGAATCAAAAAAAATAATATTACCCATATAACCATGAGGATTCTCTTTATGGTAAATCCCTTTAGAATATATATTTTCATAACACCCATATATTAAAAATTTAAAACATTCATCCATCAAAATTAGCATTAGGCTAAAATATTTCTATCCATTGTGTTAAATGATCTTTTCATTTTCTATTTAAAATGTCATAATATTTTTATTTCTTCTCCATAAATAAAAACACTTATCATTCCATTGATACATTCCATTGAGTAATTATTTACACATTCTTAACATATATAAAATATATTTATATTTTCTCCATGGTCTCTAACACAATATATTTTAACAAACTCTATCCTTTACTAAAATTCCATGACATATTCCTATACTATAACTAATCCCTAGACATATCATTAGACACACATCTTGTTATATAATTATAAACATCCCTAGTGATGTTAATAAATAATTTTCATCAAAGTTTCCAAAGGTCAAATCATTATTCCTTTGATGCAAAATATAGTGATCTAGGATTCATATACAATGGTATAAAACTTTTTAGATGAATAATCATTCCACTAAATATACACATACCCAAGAACCATGATATTTAGTTCCATTAGAAACATGTAAAATAATATTCTTATTTACTGAAAGACAATTAAAATCTTCCATAAAAATGTCTCACATAACACGAAATTTCATCATATCATGAGAAAGGACATGTAGGAATTGGTGTGAACATATGGTCAGTAAGGGTCTGTGTAAGAGATAACAGTCAATGATAATATAAAATCATAAGTAATGATTTTGGGTGGATGATAATTATCATTATAAATGATGTTAAAACCCAACCCATCATAATTCAAAAACCAGATTCATAGATTAAATATTGACAGTTAAAAATAAATGAATTATATAGTAATCAAGGAACATAATCTGCAAGAGAAAAACATTGACACAAAATATTGATTTTTTATCATAAACATAATCATAGAGAATATTATTTCAATGTCACTCATCTTAAAATTCATAACTTATTTGTCTTGTTATCACAACCCTTGTACGTTCTTCTACTTTTCCATTACAACCTATGTACCCTTCATTTTGATATTTGGATGAACATACTTGTACCCTCCATTTCTAGCTTATAGTGACCAATCGTGTACCGTCATTTTTGGATTTGGGATAAACACCCATGTAACCACCATTTTAGTATTGGGATACATATCCATGTACCATACTTTTGCGATTGGGATAAAAATGTATAAACCCATTATAATCATTTAATCGTTATCATTAACATATATATAAGAGAAAAATATAGGGGAAACAGTCATCTATGATATAACGGCCTCACCAAACACAATTTGGATAACCATGCCTTATAATATGGGATGTGTATACAATGTGATATATGGACAATCACATCATATAAGTAGTATCAGTCTTACACAGTGTTATATGGTCAACCCTATGACATTGTTAAGGTCCAAGAACCACAAAATTATTAATGTACAATGATATTTAATTTCATCATTAATTTAAAAAAAATACAATAATTATTCTATTTATAACATGATTAAATATGTGAAAATAAATGGGTTTCATGTCAAACTCATATAAAATGGACTGACCTGTAGAAAATAAATGAGTTCCATAGAAAAATTGTTGAAATATGAAGAACTCATGGAAAATAAATGTGTCCCCTGACAATATCATCGTAACAATATTAATCAATCAAACTTAATAAAGAGGATGGTATTATTAGAAAATATATTTATTAAAAAATAACTGAAATATTGGGTTGTTAACAATAATGAATGGAAATAAAATATAAATATCATTAAAACCCTTCTTGAAAAAAATATCTTTTTAATTATATTTTTTTTAAAAAACCTAAATAAATTTTGATATAATTTTCTTTTAAAATAATTTTTATTGAAAAATAAAATGAATAATAATAAATGAATCTATAAATGTAATTTAAAATACTTTTTAATCACATACCTTTTTGGTATCATTTTTAGAAATAATTGTTTTGGTTAAAAATGGAATTTCGATCAAAAATATGATTATTCATAAATACAATCTATATGACCTCTTGTGTACATAAATGATGAAAAAAATGGGAAATCATATATTGATAATGACATAAATATTTTAAAAATAGTATTTTGAGTGATAGTTCGTGCAATTTAATATCTAGAATCATTATCGTAAACAATCTTGATAAACAATGAAATTTTAATATAAAACACTTACCTCATTTGTAACATTGAAAAGTAATCCCCACAATAGAATAAAATAAGTTTAATCATAAAATTTCATTATTATGACTAAATTCAGGATATTATATGTAACATTTTCTATATATTCTCCTCATGAAATAATATAAGTGCATGGCATTTCAAAATCATAAATTAATCTATTCGATAGAAACATTCCATACTGATTGGTTATCTTTTCAATTAAAAAGTTCATGAAAAATATATATTAAAATTTATATGTAAATAAAGATATCAATATGTGAAATCATTATAAAATACATTCATGGGAAATTTATAATCCAAAAAAATGAACGTTTAATAAATAAGTCATTTGTGTCACATAAAAATAATTGTGACATAGATATACCTTACCACAAGTCTTGAATTTCATTGTACTCATTTAAAAAAGGTATAATAAAACTAATTTTATTATAAATACATTATATAATCATATATTAACATATCATAAAATATATGATTTTATTTGGACATTTGATTGCTTAATTTATTATCAATTTCATGATTGTTCTTTTTTTTGTGAAATTAGAACATTGATTTTTATGTATTTTTTCTGGTTATATAATTCCTCTTAATGTGATATTTATTTAATAATATAAATTTTTAATATAATTATATAAATTACTAATATGTTAAATCTATATAGTTATATTATTTCATAAAATGAGGTGATAGGGAATGGGAGATGCCATTCATGGAGACGGTACTCCTTATATACGCATGTAATCTATTTCAATTTTATTATCATATTGAATGAAAGAAAAATAAGAAACATATATATGTATATATATAAATAAATAATTTATAATTTTCAGGTCCTATATATCACATATTTTTATTATATACACCTCTAATACATTCTATATAATATGTGAATGATTCATAATGATTCGGGTGGTGGTAGCCACCATACACACGAATAATGTTATCAAATTCCCAAAAAATAGAATTATTTAATATATTTTTGAAATAATAAATATATAATTATAATAAAATGTTATATATATTAAATATAATATATAAAATAATGTTAAAACAATATTTATAATCACTATTTCTTGTAATGAAAAAAATGTGACATTAATATGTGAAGAGGTAGTCTGCCATACAAACAAATGATGATTTCATAACCAATTATATGAATGTGGGAGACATTTTAGGTAATAAAAAAACATAAAAGAACATAATTATATTTAATTTAATATTTATAATATTTATTAATGGAAACAAATTATTTAAGGAGATTGAAAAATAAATAAATTATAGGCGTTCGTTGAATAACATTACCTATTTTTCTGGTATCCTCCGTAGTTTTTCAAAAAAGCATTCTGAAAACAAATTTATACTCAAAATAATGCTTCTAGGATTAGGGGAAGGACTTCTGGAGGTTATTTCGTATGTTTTTTGTCCAACCAATGGAATTGATAATTGTAAATAAGGGGGAATAGTATGTTCCATTTTTAATTGATGAGCAGTTTCATTCTTGTAATTACCCAACAATATTCTCTAATAGGCGGTCTCCCATATCTCATGTGCCTAAAAATGAATAATAATTGAGGGATAGATATTAATTGGTTGATACACTCATAAAAAAATATACACATATTTTATCATGTTATTCCTTTGTTATTAAGTATTTTTAATCTTATCCTTATAATTTTTACCAAGGTGACTTTTAACTTATTATTTACCTAAGATATATTTACCTTAAAAATACAATTATTAATATCATTATTAGATACTTTTTATAAAAATAATACTGAATATTAAATCTAGTTAATAAAATAAAAATAACATTTTTTGTAATATTGATTTTAATAAAAACCCATGAAATTCATAAAAAAAAAATTTAAACTTAATTCTACTATTTAATTTTATCTATCTACACTAATCACCAAGGTACAAAATTAAATTTTCCTTATCATAAAAATAAAAATATTCTAATTTCAGATATGAAATATATTTTTTCAAATTATTTTCAAATTAATAAAAAAAAAATTATATTAATTTCTTTGACATCACGGGAATGTGGTTTGTAATGATAAAATGGTAAAATGATTAAAAAGTATTTATATCAAATTTTAATATGAAATATATTCCAATCACCTAAACAATATTATTTTAAGTATTTTGTAAATAATTCTACATTCAAAATCATGTAACATAAAATAAAATTTCTAATAAAATTTATATTTAAAAATAAATTAGATGATGAAGCAGATTTCAATTAAAATTCAGAAATTTTAAAAAATACAAAAATATATTTTTTTAGAAAAATAATGAATATTAAAAATATGATAATATTAGAATAGTTTATTTAAAAAATATTTTTATTTTATGAAATTCACTTTCTAAATGTTGAAATAATTTGTATTTCTAAAAACTAAAATTTGAAAGATGACAAATATTCATTTAAAACAATATTGTTGTTATATATATAGTTGGTGGTAGTGTTATTTATTTTCTTGAAAACATATTAGATGAATAATAAAAAATATATTGAATAAATAATATATTTATTTCAATAAAATAATGAACTGAAATTTATTTTGTTTAATGATTGATATAAAACACACTTGTGTTCCTAAAATTAGTTTTTCATAGATTACATTTCTTTTATTATTAAAATGTTTTTATTTTCAACTTAAAATTATTTGGTCACTAAAAAATTCATTTTAAGTAAATTTCTAAATGATTATTTTATAGTTTATTCAATGATATTCATAGAAAAATTCCTAATAGTTATGTAGAAACTATCATATCAATTAATAATATTTTAATAATATAAATCAGTTTTGATTAAAAGAGTGTTTCATTTAAAAATACATAAACATGGTGTTTAGTGTAATGAAATACAAACACAGTGTTGTGTGTATGTTATGTTGAACCTATTATTGCATTTTAGGAATGTTAAAAATATATATTGTGTGTAACATAAAATTTTGTAAATATAAAATTAATATTATAAATATTTAAAAAAATCATGGGTTCTTACAGGATATCTTTTAATATGTTTCAAATACATGGGTAATAAATAATGATGGTAAAATTATTTGTGACATTACAGTATTCTAACAAGATTATGTTTTTGTGATATGTTAATGAAATAATGTTGAATATGAAAACAAGGGTATAGTGAAAGAAATACTCCATTGAATACATGGGTGCTGTATTTTAAGAGTTTTTCCTAACTCAATAAAATCATAATCCTATATTATCTTTCTATATTTAAGTGATAAATTATTCTATTTTGATATATTATGAAATTTATGGTTTAAATTACATAACCATCAGCAGAATAAAATCAATAGATTTAAATTTTATAATTTTTTGCATCAGATCTTGGAGTGAGGGTCCGGGGCTATCATATAGTAGGTATAAATATATTTGAATGAAATTTGGATATTTGAATTAATGAAAATATACATATTGTTGTTGAAATTTTTTTCATTACTCTAATATCCAAAAGGACTACTGATGTAGTGTATCGATAAGTAATAAATATAAAATAATATAACTCACGATTAAGTAAATATATAGTATTAAAATATTATATATATATATATATTATATAATTATATTTTTGGTATTATTAAAATCATTTATTATTACATTGAAATTAATAATTTAATATTATTGGTGTGGTAAAAAATAATAATATATTAATGAATAATTTTTCAGCTATTTGTTAATAGGTCTTTATTATAAAAAAACTTATTTTTAAAAGAACTATTTATGTAATTTATTTTATAATTTATCCTCATATATTAAAGTGAACACATTTTAATTATTACATATGAACTAATATATATTGGAATCTCATAAATTAGAAATTTATATTATATATGTTTAAAAATAATTAATGTAGGTATCACATAATTTTTAACAAGAGTAGTTTTCATAATTTTTTTTAATTTAAAAAAACTACATTTATAAATATTGGATATTATATGAAATATATCTAGATTTGTTTTTGGATTTAGTATGTTCAGAATTGGTAATTTTTAATTTTTTTTATAAAAATTATAATGTTTATTAAAAAAATACATATTTTCATAAACAAATAATTTATATAATTTTATCCTAACATAAGAGTATCATGGAAGATTAAATCTCAATTTATATAATAAAATATGTATTTTTGGAAAATTATTATTAATTTCAAAGTATTATTGGAAGATAAAAATCATTTTTAATCATTTCTGGAACAAAATTAAAATTTAACTTCATTAAAATGTTTTCATATTCTGTTCTACCTAATTGTTTTAATAAGTATATTTGGTTTTTTTATTTAAATCAAACATGAATTATCTGTGATATATTATAAATCATATTATCTTATAAAAATAATTATATTTGATATTATTATCATGTACATAATTTTTAATACATCATAACACCCTTTTCCTAAAAAATAATTTACATGGTAGTTCATTTTTTATAAATTCTAAATTTCAAAAAAAAATAACTTTATTTGGTAAATATATTTACAATTTAAAATTTAAATTGTTTATTATATTGAATGTTTATAATCATGTTTGTTTCATCAATAATAATTTTTTTGGTTATAAAATAATTTATAAAGAACAAGTATATCTGGATAAAAATTAAAAAATATTTAAATAAATATCTATAAAAAAACATTTTGTTGTCAAAAAAATATTTTATGGGTATTATATTTAACTATTGAATAATTCCACCTACAATTTTATTTTTCGAGTCATTTATAAATTAATAGTAATATTTAAATATTGATAGTGTAATGTGTACTTCCAAAATAGTCATTCCGTTAAATTGTAAAAGGTTAACCCTTATTCCACATCAGGATTAATATATACCTCAATGATATTCAATAAAATCTTCCATGAACACAATACATAGTTAAAAATATTATAGTAAAGAATATTTATGATTGTTCCTTCATTACCAAATAGAAAGGATTAGAATATTCAATTCCATGAAGTGAGTGCAATCAAGTACATAGCTTTCCATCCTACTTGGATTAATAAAAATCCACTATACGCATACAATATACTAATATTTGTATAATTTATATACAAAAATTTTATAATATTCTGTTTATTATCATCATCTATCCATCAATCGATGTCATTAATAAAAAAGAATTATTCAAGTGTGTGTAGAGGCTAATGGCCCCACAAGAAATGAAATTATTTTATCATCACCATCCATGATTGATGTTTCCTATTATAGATATAATGATTATATATAATTCTTTTGAAATTAATTATATTCCTTATATATTACATATTTATTATATAAATATATCAACAAACTAAATAAATCATTAAATCTCACTAACATTTGTGTAAAATAAACTACCTATATATATATTATGTCATAAAGATATTGTAATAAATGATTATGTAATGTCATAAAATTTTAGTAACTTATGATATTGTAAAATTTTACATTTTTAATGATTCATTAATAATGTTTTTTATATTTTTATAAATATATTACCCATAGAACATTACAAACATTGATAAACAGTCCTCCTTGATTTCTAGTTTTTCAATTCATATTCATGTCATTCACTAGATGAAAATTAAACATAAGTAACCATTGAAATTAAATTATATTTCTAAAATAAAAGATCATCTAATTATAAACTATTAACAAGATAGTTAGAATATATCCCTCCATAATGATGTTTTCACATAATAAACAACTAAATTATTTGACAAATAATGGAAATAATATATGATAACTATGTATTATTTTTATTGTAAATAGATATAAAATAATATTATTATAGGTTAATATTTATGAATGATATTATAAATTAATTTATTAATATATTTAAGTATTGTTTACAAGAGGTCACATCACCTTCAAATAAGAAACTATATAAGTATCGAGTTCATTGACTCATATTTAATTTATTGATAATTATTTCTTTATTTACTATATGTTACCATAAATATGGTCTTATTAGATCATAATCAATGTATTTTCTCTTATTAATTTGTAATGAATAACAATACAATTTAATTTTTTTTAAATGGATATAGAATAAAAAGATACAGCACTGTAAAATGGTTTTAATCAAAATGTTTCTCAAACCATATGGTTCTAGATTCCCATAATATTTTATTTTAAAATTTTTTAATGATAAATTTTTGGGGCTTTTTTTTAAAAAATTACCATAATATATTTTTTATATTATTATTTAATAAATATTTAATCAATATTTCATTTCACATTGACAAATATTTGTAATTAACAATTTCTTGTATATAAAACTGGAAATTTCACTTCTTTAATCCCAGTAACATCCATTTATCCATTTCCAAATACATTAAATTGATTTAAAATAATTTATTTATGTGTAAATTATTTATTATGGTCATTTGGTTATACCTACAATTATTTAAAAACTTTAAATGAAATTTTTTATATTTCCCATATTATATGTTCTAGTCAATGTATTAAAATAATAAGATTACTTTCTTTTATATGAACACCAATTTCCAACATCATTGAAATTTCATGTGATACATCAATTATAATAATTATAGGTTTTAAAAATTAACACCTTCTTCTCCCTTACATATTAGATATTATTATTCAAAAATATCACTGTTGTTTTTTTATTTCCAATGATATTTTCTCTAATTTTCCTAGAAATGGATTTCATCAAAATCTATATGCATTGAAATATATTATGATTTATTATGTATATGTATATAATTATTATATAAATTTTATTTAACTATGTGACCAATTTGATTTCCCTATATTTTGGGGGAATGATCCATCACATCTATTTTCTAGCATAATCATTCACTTTGTATGATCCAACATTTTTACCCAATTCATTTCCTTTGTTAAAATCCTATAATTGGTTCATTTTATTGATGTGAAATTATGTTGACACCATAAATATATTGATTTGTTTAAATAATGTTAAAAAATATATATATATATATAATGTGGAAATAAGATATAATTTATTATCTTGATTAAATTTTATATACGTGTAGTAAAAATTAATGTCACTTAATACCATTTTCATTTTTATGGTTAAATCATGTTATGATAACAAATGATGTTATTATGGATTTTTATGTGAATCCATATGGGATGGTTTTCATTCCATTGTTTTATTTTGATATTTTAAAAGAAAACAATATTTATTCCAAGGGTTATTATGATTTAAATGTGAATGACATTCAATTATAAAATTTTATGAATCCCATTTAATTTTTTTTTCCAAAATGATGTCATAAATTATTACTTCCATGTGGCACTCATATGATAGTAAATTGATGTGTGGGGATCAATTTCACAATTCAATTCATTATTTTAAATAATATATCTGATGATAAATGTAATGACCTGAACTTTTATAAATTAATATTATTCGTGATCGAATAAAATATATTATTATGTAAAATGGTTATATAAAATCTGAAAATCCTTTGTTTTATGTTTTTTCATTTCAAAATACCATTATGAATTGTTACCAATGTTAATATAGTCATTGAATAGTGACCAAATGATTAGTATAAATATTGGGATTTAACAATTACAATTTACTCAGATAATGGAAGCGATGGGCCATCCAGTACAATGGATCCATAAAATTCCCATTTGTAAGAGCTCAGAAAGGAGTTATCATCACTAGGATTCACTCATGAACAATCCCATGACGACCATCAACACGTTAGTCTTGAACATAACTGTCTATGGAAGAAGTTGAAGTTAATATAGATTTCCACCCATGTGATGTTATGTGATCCTTGCCAAAAGTCACTCACCATCACACACCATAGACATAGATATTTTCGGGTATTTTAAGGTTTTATGTAACAGGACCCTATCCCTATGATTTTTTGAAATATATTTTTATAGAGAATATATAGTAATTTTATTGTTGTCACATTGTAAAAATATTTTAATGCACAAGTAGTATTCTCAGTTAATATTCAATTAAGAAATCTATTTCTAAGAATTAATGGATTTTTAATTTATATAATATTTTAATAAAATATTTTTACAAAATAAATTTTAATTTAATATAAATTACTGTATAATTTTAATTTTAATTATTATTATGGTTTGAAAGCTATTTTTTTCAAAACCCAAGAATTTTTTATAAATGTCAGTTATTATTTAAATAATAATAATAAACATATTTAGAAGATTATTTAGATAAAATTAATATTACTTTTCTAATTAGGATGTCAAAATTATCCAATGGTGAATTTTTTATAATTTTCTGAGACAGTCAAATTTGTTGGTAAAAAAATTAGGTTTTAAAATATAATGTGTATTATGACATCATATTGACCCAATAGTCATGAAATAAAAAACTATAAAATATTTATTCACTGAATATAGGTTTTAAATTTAAAATAATGAGATTTTAGTTTTTTTGATAAATTTTAAGGTGTATTAGTAGACCATCCATGATATATAAAACATCTTAACGTTTCAAATGATTTCCTTAGTAGTGTGAGTCACCTCTACATATGCAAGTATGATATTTTAAGAAGTTCGGTCATTGTCCTCAAAAAATAATTTTTTCCCCTCTACTGTAGAAAAATCCCTGGTAAATAACCATGGTATAGTTTAGTTGTTTGATTAGATTAATGTGTGGTGTCCAGAACATAAATAATAATTAATTCCCTCACCTTTCCTATAAAAACCCACTTATTCTCTAATTACACTTCACAAAAACCATTTGTAGCTTGACTAACCTGCTCCTCCTCTCTTTATAATCCTCCAAAGGCACTCCACGCTCCCATGAATCCTCTCTCTGGCCTCTACCAATCTTTTGGTATCACACATCCAGGTAAAAGATTTATTCCATTCTCATTTTGACTTAATTTCATTATAATGTTATACTTTTTTTAATTTAAAAATGCAGGGAGTTTAATTTTGAACATCTCCAATAATACTCTCCATATTTTTGAATGACATAAGACCTTTCTATATCTAAATAATGCCTCCTATATCACCTCCTACCATGCCAAAATTTCGTATGAAATATGTATCTTCTCATTTACATTCCAGAAATTATTTTGTATTACAAATCTAAATTCCATTGAATATGTTGGGACATATATCTATATTACCCATTACTATACATTTCGTGTAAATGTGATGAGACACCCATTTATCTCTCTTCTACCATTTTTTTATAATTCTTATATCATGCTGTTATAATGACGAAATTGCACAGCGATTTTCCAAGACAAAGCTATTGTGAAGTGAATACCATGACCAATTATCTGTTCATGGTATTCACTTTTATGCACATTTAATTATTTGTTATAATGTTTCATTTATGAATTCTACATTCCTTTGTCTTGGAATAAATGAGGATGTTTAATGAATCCATGTTATATGATACTTGTGGCACACTTATACATGAAATGAAATGATTAAGAAGGGTACATTCTGATAGCAGTAAAATGCATTTGTTAAATATTAGTATCATGATATTTCAAGTGAAATGAGGTTTTACTCATGATCCATGTACAATGAGGCTTGGCACATGCAAATATCATGTTAAATGTTGTTTCCACATTTCCATGTTATGATAATCATTCTATATCATGCCTTTATGTTCATGCATATCATCTAGTCCATCGATATACCTAATTACAAGATTGTACAATATACATAAGTTATGACTTATTTACTCCCTTACTAGGATTTACATCTCACCCTTTTCTTATGAATATCCTCAGGTTCTTCCATGCATAGATAAGGAAAATGTAATATTGTGTTCATATAAAATATCTTTTCAATAATGATGTCATTTCTTTGTCTTAATTTGTCATTTAATTTTACTAACTACCCAAGACACTATAAGAGGAAATCAATATAGTTTTATTATATTGATGTTTATGTAATAAATCATGTTTAATTGTTTAACAAATAGCATGGTTTTTATAGTGGGTATCAAATGATATGGTTAGTTAAATTGATATTATGATTAGAGAACTCTATTAAAAGCCTTATGAATAATACTAAGCAAAATAAAAACATCTCTAAATTTTTGTGAATATTGAGTAGGTGGATTATCAAGAAAATACTTCCCCTTTCTAGATAGGAGTTGTTAAAGGTTGATATGGCAAAGTTGTATCTAGGGATTAATAATGATTAAACCGCTCTGAGCTATATTCAAACCGGAACCGGTACATGAAAAAAGTCATTGATATACTCTTGGTTTTGACAATCCTAGTGGATATGCTTTGGTAAATTCATAATCATAGTATGAAACAACACTAATAGAATTAAAAACTGACCCTATGAATATGTGCTCTAAAACAAATCATAGAAAACATAGTCATGTTAAGGAAATAAACATAATTTATAAGATATCCCATTTTTTCATTGGATTCACCTTAATGTGTAAGCCATAAATTTTTTTTATTCTATCCAATAGCCATTAATAAGAGGACTCAGGGCTAAAAATCAATGTGATGATCAATGTGATGACTATTATAATAAGATTACCCTCTTGATGGGAGCGGGAATAGAAAACTGTACATGATAAAATCTTAGTTAACTCGTGATATGAATAGATACTTGGGTAAAGAGGTATGTTCAACCCCACCCCCCCCCCATTAAAGAACTATCCGAAATAAAGAGCATCATGAGACAATTTAATCCTACTTTTAATGGATAATGTAATCCCTCACTTGCCGAACAATAGATCAACTCCAATGAAAATATCTTCTCTATCATTCAATATTATGAACAAGATAAATTTTTATGGATTTTTATTGTATGGAGGTTGAAACTTATCAATGTTGAAAATTGATAAAAAAATACGAAGTCTGAGAAAGAGATCAAGGAGGTGGAGTGGATGGATTTCTAGAAAAGGTCTTTCGATAAATATTTTCCTCACACCCTCTGACTAATGATGGAAATAGACATTATTTCCATCAAGTAAAAATACAAAAATTCCATTGGATAATTTGATTAAAACATCACCAGGATTTATCAATATACATCTGGATTTGATGTTACCCCTGAATGTGTGGTTGACCACTTCTTTGGTGGGCTAAAATTTAGCAAACAGAAAGCCCAGGTGATCCATGAAATTGATAGATATGAGGAAATTGTCCGATGTTCCCTCAAAGTTGAAATAGAGATTCGTAAATCACATGAATATCATGGGGATAAGAAGAGGAAAGTGGAATATAATTATTACAGTCTGATGGATAAATCCAATGGTGATAAGAAAATCAACACCCCACTTGGAAAGGGTGATGGAAGAAGTAGACCAAAAATTTCATGTAGGGGAAAAGAAAATAATTTTGTTGTGGATGATAAGAGAACATGGACATTAACTACTGACATAAAAATCTTGTTTCTCTAACAAAGGAGATGATCACTCAGTTCGACCTTTAATGCATTTTTCATTAATTCAACTACAAAGAACTCGAGCACATTGCAAACTGGTTCCCTAATCCATGAGTTTTCGAAGACAACCAACAACCTCCAAGGCAACAAGGGCGAGATGATTCCATCACATACAATTATGTGAACCTCGACAACAATGTGGTGAAAGGTTCACAAGTTATTCATTCAAAAATAGTGAACATACAATTTTATTCTGGATCTATGCATTCTATTATTTGGGGATTGTTTTGTAAATCAATCCCAAAACCAACAAAAAATATGTAAGTAATGATGTTGGTGATAAAATAAAATTGTGAAATAATTTCATCCCATGCATATAACTCCTACCTAGTCATAATTTTAAGATTGAACTTCTCGGAAAACCTCTTCATACTACCTATGGTAGAATTTGATGCATGTCATGGCATGAATTTTAATACCAAATATAGTGCCAATGTAAATTTCCATGAGAGGTAAATCACTCTCCATATGGGGAATATACCCCCGATTCTGTACATGTGGTAGGATGAGGTTGATTCATCTTTCTCTACATCATCTCAAGCGTTTTAATAGATTCCCTCTGAGAAATCATATCTTGCACGTATGATTTATTCTATCGAATAAACCATCCTTGAAGAAATGATTATTACAAGGGAATTTGAGAAGTATTTCCATAAGAATTTCAAGTTTTTACTCCTAAAAGAGATGTTTAATTCTCAATAAAACATCTACCTAGAGAATTCCCAATATCCAAGACTCTGCATAGAATTGATTTTGTTGAGAATTGGAGCTAAAAAATCACTAATGTAGAATATGTACAAAGGTTTTAAACGCCCATGTTCATCACTATGGGGGGGAATAGTCCTATTTGTCAACAAAAAGGATGGGTCAATGCGCCATTGCATTGATTATCATGAGCCCCAAAAAATTATGATAAATAACAAGTATCCATTTGAAATAATTGAGCACATGTTCAATCAGTTATGTGGAGATCAATACTTATCCATGGTGGATCTACTATCTGGAAGATACCAACTAAGGGTGTAGAAGGAGGATATCCACAGGAGTGTTTTTCATACAATTTACAGGCACTATGAATTCTTATTAATTCCTTTCACACACACTACTTCTCCAAAAATATTAATGGACATGTTGAATAGAGTCATTAGAGATTTTTCTAGAAATATTTTTTGTATCCATTATAGATGATATTATAATATACTCCATAAAAAAGAAGGAGCATGACGAGTATCATAGAAATATACTAGAGACCATAATAAAGGATAATTTCTATGCATTTCACAGTAATTGAGTGTGTTTGTTGAAGGATGTATCATTATTGGGTCATATCATTACAAGAAATTTTATATCTATGTATTCATCCATGATAATTGAAATTGTGGGAAGGCCGAAGCCATCATCGGTGACAGATATTTGTAACTTCCTGTGTTTAGCTGGATATTATCAATGATTTGTGAGATATTTTTCATGAATGTCATTCCGTCTTACATAGATACCTAAGAACATAGTAAGGTTTTCATTTATTGATTAATGTAAAGATTGATTCAAGTAGTGGAAAATAAGTCTTGTCACGTTGCTAATGCTCACACTACCCACAAGTGGAGAAAAGTTTTTGATATTTATAGATTATTAGTAGAATGGAATGGGATGTGTGTAGGTACTAAATGACTATTTAATTGATTAGGCTTCTTTGAAACTGAAATTTTATGAGAAAAACTATCCAACAAATTATCTGGAGTTGGGTGAAGTAATAATCACTTCGAAAATATTGTTACATTACCTCTTTGTGGGGATTATTGAAATTTATACAGATCACAAAATTCACATGTATTTACTCACATAGAAAGAGATGAACATGCTAAAATGAAGACGGTTAGATCTTATCAATGACTATAAATGCTCAATCCATTATCACCCTGGAAAAGAGAATAAGGTGGAGGATGATCTAATTAGAAAGAACCCAATGATTCTATCACTGATGATAACTTAAGAGAATTCAATCTTTATAGATTTTGTTAATATGTAAATGGGAATCATAAAGATTTGAACATCGTTAATCCTTCCACAAATGATTGATCAACCATCTATTTTTAAATGGATTCATGATGCTCAAAAGGATAATGTGGGACTTAAGAAGAAAGTGGAAACTATCAGAAAAAGTAAATCCCTAGAGTTCAATGATAATAATGAAAGAATTTGGATATTTGGGTAGAGACAATGTGTTCCATAAAACCCAGAGTTAATAAATGAAATTTTGGATGATGCACATAGTACAAATTACCCTATCACCCAGCAAACCCAAATTTGCATCAAAATCTTCAAAACAATTATTGGTGGGGTAACATGAAGAGGGATATCACAAAGTATACATCAATGTTCCTGGTATTTCGGAAAGTGAAGTATGATAGGAATATGCTAATGGGATGATGAAACCATTATATATACCAAAATAAAAATGGGATAACATCACCATGGAATTTTTCAGCAAACATCCGAATATATCTAATGGAAACAATGATATCCGGGTTGTTGTGGATTGTCATTCAAATACTGTGCACTTCATTGCAATTGGTGAATATTTAGCATTGGATAAAATGGAACATATATACATTAGATAAATATTAAGGATGCATAGAGAACCTATATTTATTTTAGCCGACCGATATCCAGTATTCAATTATATGTTCTGGAAGATTCTCCAACACACTTTGAATACTGACCTGAATGTTAGTATGATATATCATCCTCAAATGTATATCCAATCTATGTGGACAATCCAAACACATGAGAACATGTTGATATAATGTTAAAGGGACTTCAAAGTAGTATGATATCAACACTTTACTTGGGATTAGTACTCTTACAATAACAGTTTCTAATAAAGCATTAAAATGGATCCTTATAATGACTTGTATGGGAAGAGGTGCAGAACACCGACATGTTGGGATGATGTTGGGGACAAAAACTCTTAAGTCTAGAAATGGTCATTAAAGCGGTGGATTATGTTAAGACCATCCTAAATCACATGAATTAAACTCAATGTCGAAAAAATATTTATTCTGATAATCATCGACATGACCTAAAGTTTGATGTTGGAGACATGATTTTCCTCTGCATATCACTATGGAAGAGTGTCATGAGATTTTGGATGAAGGGAAATTTTATTCAATGGTAAATCAGCCTTTTTTATATAGTTGATCGCATTAGAGAAGTGGCCTATTGACTAGAACTCCTACTTTTCATATCTCAAGTTCTTGATGTATTCCATGTATCACTATTGTGGATGTACATACGTAACCCATAACATGTACAAAAAATAGAGGTGGTACCATGGGAGAATGAACTCTACTATGAAAAGAAACTGGATAAGATCTTATATCGCAGGGAAAAAGTTCAACAAAATAAGAATTTTCCCTTTATCAAGGTGTTATGGAGAAACCGGAAGTTTGAAGAAGAAACCAGGGAATTAGAGGAAGGGATGAATAAGTGTTTCCCTAATCTATTTAAGGGTGGGAAAAATAAATTATGAAAGAAAATTTTATTAATGGGGATTGATTGTATCGGCATAGTCATTTATTAATGAAAATTACACTTGATCTAATTAAATTTCTTTTTGTATAAAATGGTTATATATCATAGGAACAACCTTGTTTTTTTGTTTTTGGGGGTTAAAATAAGATTATGAATTGATAAAATTGCTAATATAGTCATTGAAAAGTGGCCACTTTATTAGAATAAAATATGGGGAATTAAAAATCCAATTTACTCAGTCAAAGATGTGATGTCCTCTTCCCATTTAATTTCTAAATTCAATTTCCACTTGTCAGAGCTCAGAAAGAAGGTGGCGTCACTATGCTTCTATCTTGGCCAAACCCAATCTAAGCATTAACATATTATTTCTAAACAGAACCGCCTACTGGTGAAGTGGATGTTAATTGAGATAACAATATGAGGGATGTAATCTGAGCCTCCCCAAGATTCATTAACCATGGTAATCATTACCCATATGACATATGCATGTCTTTTAGGCAGTTATGTAACAAGACCCTAACACTATTATTATGTGCATTAATTTTATATATAGAATATAAATTCATTCTATTATTGTTACCTTGAAAATATATTTTAATAAACCAATAATATTTTCAGTTAATATTCAATTAAGAAATATATATTGATGAATTAATATATTTTTTTAATAAATAATATTTTAATAAAATTTATGTACTAAATTTATTTTGTTTAAATATAAATGATTGTAAAAATTTTTATGAATACATTGGTAAATTTTTTTAATGTATTAATGTTGTTTTTTCCAAAACCCATGCAATTTTTCATAAGGTCAATTTTTATATTAAAACATAAAATTCAAATATTTATAAAATTATTTAGATAAATTGAATAATTTTTTGAATTAGGATGTTTAAATTATCAAATAGTGAGTTTTCTATAATTTTACGAGATAGTAAAATTTTTAGGTTAAAATTAAATACCGTTTAAATGTATCATATGTTTTACGACATCAAAATGACCCAGTATTGTTTTTATAAAACACTCTAAAAGGAATGTTCATACAATATATGTTTATCATTCAAAATATTTTTTTTGAATTTTTAGATTATTTTTAAGGTGCATTAGTGGACCCTCCATGACTTATAAAACATATTAAATTTTAAAAATATTTCCATGAAAAAACATATCCCAGAATCTCCAACATTTTTTATTCTAGGAGTTTGTTCATCATCATTAGTTCCTACATCACTTGTAATATCATATTTTTTCACTCATTTCTTCAAAATCATTGAATGAGTAAAAATTTTCATTGTCTTATTAATCCAAATCATTATTATATTCACTACATGATTCCTTCAACTGAATCCCACTCCTTATATAGACACTGAAACTCAGAGTAATATTACAATAGTTATGTATCTTCATTGATCTTCCTCCATTTTACAAGGCACACAAGGATAATAACAGACCAAATCATTTTCTTTAATAATCATCGGAAACAAGTCCGACCAACGAAATCTGATTAAGGAAACATTCCCTCATATTTCAATCGATTGGACCAAAAGGGGCCAAGAGACTCCGATAGGGGATATAAATGAGGTTATGGATATTTATTTCTAATTATCAATGCCCCGCTGGATCTTAACCAATTTTTTATAAGGGCACATTTTTTCACTAATGTTTTTCTATTTATCTTATTCTTCCATTATTTATCTAGTGATGGTTCTTTTAATGCATTGTAGGAAACCTAGCAGACTGAAATAAAGATTATTACATGGCTCCTCGTCACTAGGATACATACAAAGATAATACAATAGCCATTTTCCTGTCTAACAAATCCAGTATAGATCATTTCTAATTTACAATGTTTGGATTAGATAACTTATGTACAATGGATCATTGAGTTTGTAATGTTTAGGGTAAGATCATTGGTTTCCCAAGGTTAATTCAATGTGTGTATCTCTCTAGATCATTTCTAGTGGTGGGGATAACATTCTTCCTCTACCTTTTCTCATTGATCTGTAAAGGATATACTCATAGTTTAAATAATTTTAGGTCTTTTCATTATCTCTAATGAATGAATCCTCAACTATATGTATATTCTCTTTGAAGTCCAATTGTCATCCATTGATGAATACTCTTTTACAAAATGTGTATTTGGAAACACGCAACATTCACAAAACCCTAGGGTGACTTTGTGTGGAACTTTAACTAGAGAACATCGTTTTCCTTTTTTTTTGCGTGAAAAAACAAAATGTGTGACAATTTTATACCTGTACGCCACATTATACAAGCATTCCACTGCATGTGTGCCACAACATTCATGCCAATACATGCAAATAAAATCTTTTATGCCACTAAATTTGGGCCCATAATTCTTTTCAACTACTTTAGTGCTATTTCATGTTCGGAAATATTGTGTTCCACTACTTCTGTGCCACTGATTTCTTATGCACCACTCTAAACGTGTGTGCCACAAAAACTTGTGCAATCAGTTGTCAGATTTTATCTCTATATATTGAGATTATTGAAAATGTGGAGGTTAACCATAAATTTATTGGAATTTTGGAGACCTAGTGCATGAGGCTCAGAAATAACCTTGTTTTCCACTTCGTGACTTGTATGTCACTCCGTAACATGCGAGCCACTTCTTAACAAGCACACTTATTGATGACATGTGTTACACATGATAACTTTCACACAAATATAATTCCTTTTTCATAATTTCATGTGATGAAATTGATATGTCACTTGATATCCCCTTCTTATCTTTTTTTCCAATTCTTAACTTGTGTATCCCTTAATGACCTTCACATCGCTTATTTACTTGCACAATACTTCATAACTTACATGTCACATTATTTCATTTTTTTCTTTTTTTTGATGTGTCAATATTGATATATGACTTCTATTCCTATTAAAGAATCATAGGAAACTATATAACATGTGAACTATTTAATGGCTTGCGAGCCACTTAATGAAATTCATGCTAACTCTTCACTTGCATGACACTTTACTTCCGTTGTAATACTTTGATGTGATGATCTGCAAATATGGCATGTTTTCAACATCAAGACTTGCGTTCCACTTTATGACTTGATTTCCATATAATTAGTTGTGTTTGAATTATTCACTTGTACACCACTTTAATTCTTTTGAAATATTTTGATGTTCTAATTTTGAATCATGCCTCGTGCGTAATATTCCAATCATTCGCTTTGTCAACGATCACAATCACCTCAAAAATGATCGATGATAAATTGTTGGATTTTTCCTACATGATAATTATCTACATAATAGTTTCATTTATTTAAATATCATAAATATGTTGTATATATGTATTTATAATAGTCAATCACATTAGAAGATAAGAAATTAAATGCACTGTTCATGGAGATGGTAAGTCGTATGTATGCATGAATGCTACATTAATGTATTTGTCATTTTAAAGATATGAAAAAAATGATACATAGGTATATTATAATTCCTATATAATATCATATGATATATATATTAAATATGTTAATTAAATCTATCTTTTATACATTCCATTTATGGAATGAATAAGTCATATCACTATGAGGGGGTGGTAGTCCGCACATCCTCTAATGAAATTATCGAATTTAAACACCATAAAAAGCATAAAAATATTATTAAATAAAAATAAATGTTTCATAGTGACAATATAAATATAATATATGTAACATATATTTACAGTTTCATCATAATGGACATTATGAGTTGTGGTAGGGTAAAATCAAACTATTACCGTTTTTGAGGTAGTAGTTCGCCGTACAGAGAAACAATATGATCGTATCCATTAGATGGAGGTTTGTGTAACTGTAGTTCAAATACGTATCATAAAAACATAATATTATATTTTGGAAACTACATTTGTTATGTTATCAATGAATAAGAATATAATAGGGAGTTTAGAAGTTAAATAATGAAAAGGAACATCAGAGAAGATGTTACTTCTTAAAATGGGGAACTCCCATTGATTTGAGCCAAAAAGAATTCTTGTTTTGAATTATGCCTATTTTATGGCTTATACACATAATGGAGGGATTTTGGGATCTTATTTGTATAGATTATGGATGAGTTTAGTTGATTTAGAGGTGTGATTTAATGGGTATAGGTGTGTCCTTATATAAGAGAGAGTATGGGCACTCTGGGATTATCAAGAAATTTTATTTTATAATAAATGCATTTTATATTTTAAATGGATGAAAAGTAAATTATTAAGAATATAAGATGATTTTGGGTCTAAATACACTCAACCAATATGTTTTAGACATGTCTAGGTCAGAAAGGTAACCTTCTCTTTTAGCTTTAACCATTAGTAAACTAATTTGACTATTACAATATATTCTAGTATATTTATATAAAATGGTTAATAGAGTAAATAAAAAACGAAAATACAACCCAAAGTGGTTAATTAATTACATTATCAAAATTATATAATCCATTTTGATGTATATTATATTTTTAGAACTATTATAACATTTAATAAATTAGTATTTTTTTAATAACTCATTTATGTCAATTTTTATACTATTCATATCATGACTTTTAAAAAAACATAACAACATCATAATTTCTAAAAAACAACATTGATTCAAAGATACAAAATCTTACAGGTCTCTAAAATTATTGGATGTAATAGAAATATTCAAAATAAATTTATTTTAATATTTATAATCTTATTAATTTAAATAATTAATTAATAAGGTAATCACTACATCATCATTGTTTCTTAAATATATTAATTTATTTGAGGTAAAAATATCATAAATATAATAACATGATGTAGGAAATATTTTTATAATTATAATAATTATTTATAGTTGAATATATCACTTATATAACTGCATATAAAAATTATTTTACAAAAAGATACATCTTTATGTTAGATTTTCATTACATTAAATTAATTATTATAAAATGTCATTTTAATATCCATCTGGATCCATGGGGTCCCCAAAATAACCCTAGGATTCCCATGATCGTAAATATCTCATATAATAGGATTATGACCCGTGATATGGTAGTTTAGCATTATTAAAATATCAATCTAACCCTTATTTACTAGATTTACCCTTTAACCATTATAAAAATATATAATAACTAATATTACTATTCATAATTTATAAAAATAAAATGTACATAGTTACTAAATTTTGGAACTCTTGATTCCAAATATGGAATCAATTTTTCAAAATTCAAAACAAAGTAGATTAATTAATTAATTTAAAATTAATTTCTATTGTCAAAAGAAAAAAATATTGTTTTAAAGATGTAATAACTATCAAAATATTGACATCTATTTATTTTCAATTTCAATGAGAAATTAAATAAAATTACTAGAATATGATAAAATGATAAAAATATAATCAAATTAACCATTAAAACCAATTAAAGAAAAAATAAAACTATATATATAATTATATTAAAAAGAAGTGTTGAATTAAAATTTAATATTTTTCACTATCCATAAAAAATTGAATTTAATGAGACAAATAAAATAATTTCATCAAAATTATATTTTAATGTCACATTTATAGATATAATGTTTATATTGTAAATTATAAAATATAATTGTGAGAGAAACATGATTTTAAAATGGTTCACCATCTAACGATTGCAAAATGATCTTTTAAAAAATTTAATGTATTTCATGCTTAAAATCGAATTAGTTCTGATTTCAAGCCACTAAAATTTACTTGATAAATGTAAAACATTAAAAAACACATATAATCATATTATAGTTAGATATGTAAATTCCTTCCATTTCAACAGTTAGGTGTTAACAACCATTGAAAATTATTAAAAAAAATTCGATAAAACTCTTATTTTTGTGCAACGTATGATTTCAAAGAAACATGTTGTTGCATCTGGAGTAAAATATTTCAAAAAATTTCATTTTTAACATTAAATTAATATAATATTCATAAATAATATTAGTCTTGAAAATTTATTATTATATAAATATCCAATACATTACATTTAAATTATCAACTTGACCATGAAAATGTGATTCAACGGGACCACATTAACATATAGCTACATGCGTCATTGGAATATATATTGATAAGGATTGAGGATAAGAACGATAAACTATTTCTTGGAAAAATCATCAACCTTGTTTGTGTTTGAGGAATCATGTATAGATTCTGAAGGAGACATGGTAATAATAAAAAGGCCTCATCCAGAAATGACAAGAACACTATTAGTGAAATTGTGGTTTTCTTCTTTCCGTGGAAGGAATAACCAATATTGGAGAGGATTTTCCCCCTCTGTTTCAATTAATTATCATTTCAATTGTGTATTAGATGTATTTAATGTGTTTATGTGAGGTTTTAGAGGGTTTGAATGAATTTTCAAAAAATTTAGAGGCTTTTCTAGAGGTGATCATTTTCATAACAGTTAGTAGAAACTGTGAAACACCACCATGATACCATGAAAACTAAAATAGTGGGATCTATGGAAGATCATTGTTAGGTACATCGTTTGTCTAATCCATGAATTTACGTAAGAGAAACCATTATTTTTTGGTATATATGGATTCTACTTTTTTTTTGATTGGTATTTCAATTCATGTATACCAACCATGAGAGGTTCTTCTTGAGGTAGAGGCATGTTCTTGGTTAGCGCACAATTTTTCTAACCATGTTATCTAACCATTAATGACTAAACTTTTCAACTAAATATCTTTTATCAAACTCGGTTTTTCCCCCTATCAACTGTTTTGTCATCAAATTTGGCCCAAAGTCTATTTGATATCATCCCAAAGGCTGTGGATACCCATCCACATGATCCAATGGAAATATATAGGAAATTCATTGGCATTTTAATCTTAGATTAGGTGGAATGTTTCTATTATTGGTGCTTTCCTTTTGAACATTAACTTTAACCTCTAGCATAATGATATTTAAAACCAATTAGGGTAAGATCTAGGTTTTTTATAAAAATCATTGTGATATATGGTTGTTGGGATGTTAGTGACCGAGATATTATGATATTTTTTTGGTGTTTTACACCAACCATGTTGTGTAAATTGGGTCGTTCTCCATTTTTCAATATTTTACAATTTTTTGTGGATTCACTCTTTAATACTTTTTTTATAACCTGATGTCTTGTTTCAAAATTGATTATTTTCTCAAGAAATAGAATTAAAATTATAGTGTAATCTTGGTGGAAACCTTCTTTTTTGATGCTCTGAAAAAAATTTCTATTGTTGTGAAAATTAATTTGTTTAATTATTTTAAAAATTTTATTTTTAAAAAATATTATTTCCTTTAACTAAAGGGAAATGTTTTTTTGGACAGATTTTCAATAGAAATATTGTTACACTAATATTATTTGACATAGTTTTGGAAAGGTTGGCTGGAGTTTGTTCATTTTCATTGACATATCCTTGGGGAAAGAGAGTGTGACATTGGGTACCTCATATATGGATACCTTGTGACGGAATGATAAATTGACGAGACACTCTTCATGAGTATGGTAGTATCACCGGGACATGAATATATGGAATTTGGTATTGGAATTTTTTTGAAAATTGGATATGAGAAATTGTTTGAGGGACTTGTTTTTCTATTTTACATAAAAACTATTTTGTTATTATATTTTCTACATTGATATAAACTGTAAAAAATTGATTTATATAATTTCTTTATAAAATTGTGATAACATGTTATGACCAATTGGAATGAGTATGGTAGTGAATTAGAGAAAACCTACCATGTTTCCTTACTCACCAACAACTTTGGAACCTCGGTTATTTTGTGGAAATTTTTTTTTAGTAACATGTAAAATATTAGTTTATAATTTTTTTTGTTTTTCATCATGATAAAATTAGAATGGCTTGAGGATTTGGATCATGAAGCATGTTGGGAGCTATGGATTTGGTGTCATGGAGTCATTGATATTAATATGTGTTTCATTACTTTTTATAATCTGATATATTTTGGTTATGCTATGATTGTTTTGGTTCTTCTATTTTAAAAGGGAAAATCAACCCCAATTTTTTTGAATCTCATTGAATTTATTACAATCATTTGATTTCATTGGGATGTCTCTTAAGGCCATGTTGGAATTCCACCTCATCTCAAGACAGCAAAGAGTGGTGTGCTGATAAAATATTATATCACCCCTTTTATTATGTATATTCATTTCCAATTATAAAGATAAGTATATTGTAAATTTTTTAAAAGATTTATTAATGGGTTTCTAAATTATGGATAAAAGTTTATATGTATTGTAAAATATGTTGATTTTATATGTAATCGTCAAAGTGACTATACTAACCATTCATGGGATTGAATAAAAAATTTAGGTGTCATGGTTACCTTCTAAAAAATATTGTAAAATAAAGGAATGTCTACCTATGTCACTATAGTATGTATCAAATATTGGTTTTGTTATTTATCAGAATTAGTGTAGTTATTTTGGTGATTATATTGTGAATAAATTAAAGAAACTCCTTCGGATAGATCTATGGTATTTTTCAATGTGTAGTTAAACATGATTAAATTTTCAAAATTTAGAGATTGAATGGTTATTCTGTAAATAATCGATATATGAAGAAATTAATTATATATTCAGATGCTTTGATATATCTATCAACTGTTTATAAGTCGTAAAATCCCTATATATTATTTATTCATTCAGCACATGATTAAAAAAATTCTCTAACTATACATACAAATTTATATTTCCATGGGATATTTTTTTATTCACATTATATTTAATATCTATTATGAAGAATTTATTTCATTATGAAATTATAATATAATGTATGATGGAATCCAACCTAAATAAACATATATTAAACATATTTCTTTAGTTTGAATGTAAATATATTATAATATTATAAAATTTTGAGACTTAATTTTCTGTATAATTATCTTACAATAAATCATTGATCGTTTAAAAATCTCATGTTCAATCCTTGTAGTTTTACTAATGACTATATCCTAAAAAATTAATGTTTATAACATTTCTATTCATCAGTAATAAAATTATTACCACGTGAAAATTGATTGGATAAATACTAGAGTGAGGAATATTATGGTTATAATGGAGCATCAATCATGAATTATAGTTGACAAAGTAATCGTAGTTATACTAAAAAGGTAAAAAAATAAGATATGGTTTGAGTATTTGTAATGAAATAGGGTTCATTACCCCTTATTAAATAAAACTAAAATAAGCCCCTAGTTTTTTGGATTATGGGACCCCTCAAATATATTAATAGATATTAAAAACATATCCAGAATCCCAAAAGTAATAAATTTTTTAAAAAATCCCAATAAAAGTATGTTAAATATATTTTTAGAGGGCTTAATTGAATGACGCTTTGCAAGGCCAGTGGGAATTTTTTTGAAAAAAAGCATACCTTAAGTCATAGGTGCACATCCAATTCCTTGATGGCACACTGTCACAATAATGAATAATGTCCCAAATGCAATATTGTCCCTAATGTAATAGCCCCCCTGCTACTAAAAAAGTGACATCCTTTTTAGAAATACCCCATACTAATGGGATCATCCTACAACACTTATACTAATAGTATAGAGAAGGTACACATTTATATCATCATCTTCTATCTTTAAAGAAAATATTTAAACAATTGCATGTACTTCCAAATTGAAATACTAAATGACGATGAATCATGATTCCATGGTAATCATGATATAAAAGTCGAAAATGGTGATTGTGAATACCACCAAGAATTATATCAGGGGATGGATAAAAATATTATCATAGGGAGTTCTGAGAAAATATGAACAACTGGCATACTCCCATAGAAAATTTATCATTATGGATTTCTATATGATTTGAAACCAAATTTAGAACTAAATTAAATTTTATATATAGTTAAATCATTACACACTATTTTAATCAATTAGGAGAATAAATCCATGAATATATTCTAATGGGGTTGAAAAAGCAAACAATATTAGAGGAATTTCCTTAAATGGAATTTCCTTTAATGGAAATGAATATTTTTTATCTACGGTATATGAGAGAATCAATAATTTAGCCACAATAAATAAATGATTATTTTTTATAGAAAGATTTAATGAATATTTTGCATCTTATATTATGATTAACAATTAAATATCACAGGTTTGGGGAACTTTGTCATTATCCATTTCATTGAAAAGTATGTGGACTACCAAGATGGTGATCATCTAAACAAACCATGATAATGAGAAAAACAGAGTACCTATGAAATCACTACTCTCTAAATGTTTCCCCATAATAAAGAAAACATGAATTCCAATCAAGAGTTGTAGTTGACTTGATGGGATTTTATTCTTATTAATATTGTAACTCATATATTTTTTAAATATAATTTATTTACCAAAAACCTGATCTAAAATTCAAATAAATATACCTGAAATGTGATTATTTTATTCCATTTTCATGTTTATTGGAATTTGACATGTCAATATAATGTTAAAATTTATTTAAATAAATATATTGTAATTTTAGTAATTGATTGGTTCCCTCCAAATAGACGTACAATTAACTAGAGTAAATATAATAATTCATATTGATGGATTTCATTCTGTCAATCAATGGAAAATAATCATAACCATGTAGGTATAAATTATATAATATGCATCTTGAAAGAAAATAATTGATAATTGTTTCCGAAATATATATAGAAAAACTAAATATTAAGGACAATATTATTTTAAAGAAATATATATGTTTCATTATTTTCCATGGTTGATATCTATCTAGAAATTATTTACCGATTTATCTCAATAATTTAGATTAAGTAATCAATTCCTATTTTTAGGTTATAATAATTTTTTTGGCATAATTTATTTTTGTAGGGGATAATATAACACCCTAAATTTTTATGAATGATAATACAATAATAATAATATATATATAATATAAAAAATATATTTTTTCTATTTTTTTATTGGAAGTGATATTGAATAGAAAATAGGTAAAAATATATATGAAATAAAACTATATTTGATTTATTCTTACATAAGTGAATAAATACCAAAAAACATTTTATAACTTTGTATCAAACACCATGTAATATTACTCACCATATATAAAATACATCTACTAGGATTTCATTAATAAATTTTTTATTATTGATTAAATTTAATAAAATCATCAAGACTAGGAAATCCGCCACAATCATTTTCACCCTAAATGATCACCAATTTCAAAACAAATATTATAATGTGTAAGATCACTATGAATGTAGAATGTTTTATACATTGTTCATGATATGAAATATGAACAACACATTGTGATGTTAATGTGTAATGAATGAATGATTTTGTATGAAAATATATTGGTTTATAATTATAGTATTGGAAATATGACCATAAAAATGGCTATTGAAAATATGTTCTTTTTTCATGTACAAAATAGGTATAAAAAATTCATACATAGTTATGTATTAAATAAAAAATATTATAAATCATAGCAAAATAAAAATATGATTTATAATATTAAAGATTTATATATTAGTGTTTTAAAATTTTAAATTATTATTATTATTAAAACATTAAAAAAATTCTTCATTTCATTGTACTGGTAATATAAAATATAGAAAATGAATAAATAATTATAATTATATATATTAATGTGAATACTTAAAAAAAATGTATTAGTAATTTTTTTTTCATGGACAACTTTAATGTAGTTTTAATAATATACTAATATATTATGTTTATTTATATTCAATTATTATTTTATATGAACTAATATATTATGATATCTTAAATTATAAATATTTAGGAAATATAATAAATGGCACTTAATGTTAAAAAGTATCATTTATAATTAAATAATTTCTTCGTTTAAATTCTATATTTTTAATTAAATAAAAATTTTAAAATTATATAATCTGATTTCATTAAAGGAATAAATTGGTTTAAATTAAGTTGTCATAATTAACTTACAATGAATTTTTTATATATTTTAAAAATGGTGGAATTTTCGAAGAGAAATTTTGTTTTTGAAAAATATTATGTTTTAGATTATTTTATTTTGTATATTTATCCCTAATTATTATAAAACCATTTATTTGATTTGATATTTATATAAATAAATGAAATTATCCATTTAAATTTTTTAAGTTTAAAATATATAAAATATCTCCCCCATGTTTATAATAAAATAAATATGAAAATTTATTCATAACTATTTTTAGTTATTTCATTTAATTTTATAATTAAATGGAGATATTTTGTATTTTCATGATTTGAAATCTTCATAACATATATTTATTTTTAGAAACAAATATTATGTAAATAATATAAGTATATATAGTTATTAAATAATTTATATGAATTTTTAACGTAATAACACTTTTATCCTAAAATGTTTCTATTTTATGATATATGTTTATATTAAAATTAACATTTCAAATCCATTTTTAATGGATTTTAATTTTTGTAATCATAATCCTTGTATTATGTTAATTATATTATATTTTTTTATTAATATAAATTTCTAATAAGTTAAACTCATTACAAAGGAAAAAAGTAAATTTCTATTAATGATTGAAATGTGAAATAAAAACAATTAAAAACACTATTGTATACAAATATTATTTGCGTAGAAGGAGAATATAGACCCAAAAACACTTCACATATATCATTATCCATTTTTATACTTTGAAATCATAAATGTAAAATTAAATTATTAAAAATGAATTGGTTAACTATAAAATATCCCATTTTTTCAATTATAAAAGGGTAACACTTCAACAAAATTATGATTTTATTATCCATTGAATTTCTAATTATATCTCTGAAAAATTTCCATTTTAGAACAGCCAATGTTGGTGTAAAATATTCATGATAACAATATTTAGAAAAATGCATCCATTTACTAGGATATTTATGAGGAAAATTCATGTCACCATCAGTAGTATTATGAAAACAATAATTTTATTCTAAATAATATAAAAAAAATTATTATAAATAAAAATGTGGTGATATTTGTATCATTTATATAACATAATGATATTATGGAAATTGAAATGTCATTATATATTCACTTATCCAATCCATTATAAAAATTGTCTTTCATTCAAATGTGAAGTCTACCACCTCCATGAGAAACCATATTTATTTTTCATAATCACTCATCATTATTGCTATGTTGGATGAATTATAATGTATATCGTATAACTTTTCATATTCATATGAAAATGTATAATTGACTAAATACATAACCGAACACTTTTAAAAATAAATCACATTTATAATTGGTTGATTTAACTGCTTATGTAAACAACAATATAATGATTATTCCTTAAATGATTAATGAATATATTATTCTAGAAATTCACTATAATAATGATATATTTGATATGTTTTCATTATTTTATAATGTTATTATTACAAATAATATAATTTTAATATTAAGACACTTTTGATCATTAATGACAGAAAAATCTTGTCCATAGTGATTTTCATTTTCATAATCAATAATCTTATATTTGAATAAATGAAGACATAATTAATCATTGAATAAAATTATCCCAAAAAAATGATCTGAAAAATATTTATCTTGAAAAAATATTTAGAAACATATCTTCTTCATGATGATTGTAAATGTGAAAGTACCAAAAGGTATCTCAATAGATTATAAACATAGGTGATCATTATAAAAAATATTTATAATAAACAATAAAAATTATGTATATTATGTGATACTGTTAATTAATAAGGTTCTATTATAGAATATTGTGACATCATTTTTACATATAGTTAGATTTCACTTGAATAACCACAAGTAATTTTAAGGTGTTTTTTTATTATATTATCTTTCTTGAGGCATATTTCTTAAAATAACCATGATACATTTTATATAACATGATTAAAAATCACGAAATTTATTTTTTTAAAAATTTATTGGGGTTGAAGATACAAATCATGTACATAATTTAAATAACCATCATTTCAAAAGATAAAAAATTGTAATCTGTTTCATTAATACAATTTTACGCAACCCATTATGGTTTTATTGCCAATAGTAATTTAAATTATATGTTTTTTCAATCATAACCAATATGGGGAATTTTTAATCATCATAAAATCTGTGATAATTTCCTAGAATATTCTTTGTGATTTATATGTTCACTATATATTTAATTTCCCATTGGCTCATATTTTTATTTATGTATTTCTTATATGTGATATCCACACTGTTCTACATTTTATTTTGTAGTGTAATAGCTCATTACCCTCTTCCTGGTATTTCCCTTATCCTAAATTGTTTTCCTATTTAATTAGATGTGTCTTGGGACTCCGAAGGGTGATGGTTATGTTTTGGGTAAAATGAACTAATGTTAATGGTCTTATGTTTTTTTGGAATTATAGCATTCAATGTATTAACGTGTAATAATGTTGCGGTGTTCTCTATGAGTTTGGAGAATGCCTAAAGTGATTTCATATTTCATTTCAAATTTTTGTTTCATTTACTACTAGTTATCTAATATCCATTTAATGAGATTAAACAACATGAAATGTTCATAGTGATTATGCAATGATGTTAGAGGATATAGTGAATTATTGTACATCCTGTAGCGATTGAACAATATGTACTGGGGAAAATAATTTTTTTATAAAAATGAGATGGGTTTCTTACTGTATTTCAACTCCAAGGATTAAACGACATATAATGGGACGAAAATCCATGCAAATGTTCTGTGTTAGGTAATTTGGGTGTTGTGCAGTTGATTTTTTTATTTGGTTTTATCCCTCTATACTCTTTATATATATCTCTCCTATGATGATTATGGGGACCCACACAACCTATGAATCACGTAGTCCAGTGACGGATCTCCATTACAGTTTGGTTTTATCTCTCGTGTTGAGTAATCATTTTTTCATATTTATTTTCTTTTTTTCTTGGTAGCACCATTCCATTGTGTTATCATTTCCATTCAAATGTATCAGCAATTATTTTTAATCATTCATGATATATAGTTTCATCTTGTTATGGTGGTCAACTCATTGTTGGTTTTGGTGAGGATGGTGTACATTTTTGTAGTATGTTGAGATCAATATAATTTATTTATCCTTTTGATAAGTTGAATAAATTTTTATACTTGTATTTTGGTTCTATGTCCTCTATTTTCATTGGCTATTATTCCTTTTGTGAGAATTCTATTGTGTCTATGTAAAACTTTAGTTTGGAGGTAGGTGGTTATATCTCTAGCCTATGTTGGTGAACTATATTCCATCAGTTTTTAAAGGAAAAATTATGATTGAAAGGGATTGATTGAATATTTTAATTTTTTTCTGAATTTGTATTTTGGGAAAATAATTTTTCTACGTATATTAGTAATTGAAAATTTACTTTCAAAGAATTCAATTTTTTGTGAAATGTTTTTCAATCCATGGTATTGATGACATGGTTTGGAAAATATACAACATGGGTTGCCTTTTACAATTATTTGAAAGGTGTGGATAGAGGTTTCATCTAATGTTGGGGGATTTCTCTTGCGGTTTTCCTATTCCCCATACTAATATTGTTCTAGGAACATGTTAGAACATTTGGGAGGATCATTTACTATGGTGATACTATTATTTAAAGAATCAATAAATATGTATATATTATTTAGTTGAACTCAATTTTCTATGTCATGTATGATATTCATATATATCATAAACTAGTGTAACCCTTGAAATGATGTTACATGTGATTTTCACTAATTTGGGCACCTTGTCCTCTACATTTTTTGTTTTAAATCAACAAAATTTATATGATATGTGATTCTTAATAATAATTTCATTGATATACCTACATTGATACTTTATATGATGTACTTTGAAACTGATTTAATTTTTTTAATAAAAGTGGTAACTGAGGAAATAGAATTCCATAGACATGATTTATATATATAAAGGAAATATTATATGTCATTCATTGTTTTATATAATGTTTATCATGGTTGGATTTTTGTATATAGATTTTATATGAAACCCCTGGGTGTGACCCTACTAATCATGTTAGCTCAGACCTTATGAACCCCTTCCGTGGTGATTTTTCCATGATAATAAATTCAATAAAGGTAATGTAATGCAACCAACAAAAAGGAAAAAGTGATCTCTTTTAGCTCATTTTGGTTAGCTGGTGGTGATATAGTGCGAGGATTCTCATGGTATCACATGGAGAAATTGGAGTAATTATTTAATTTTTTTCATCTATGGTAGTTGGAATGGTCTCTTTGATATTGTTATGATACCTTTTTTATTCTATAAAGTTATATGTTCTCTTCCTTTTATATAATGTATTCATATATTCCACAATTTATTTATATATTACATGTTATTTCATCAGGTTTGTAGAAATCATTCTATCTAGTTTTTCATGATGTATGGGAGCTATTTTTTATTCTATGGGGTTTAAGGACACCCTTTATATATGGGGAAAAGTGGTCTCATTACATTAATGAGATGTTATATAGATTAGTTTATTAAAATATGTTATCATACGAGGTTATGAAAATATGAGTACTTTCTTGTAAAATTTGATAGATGGGAGATAGTATTGTCAAGACAAGAGACATAGGTTGTTTTATGTGTATAGATGGTTCTTGCAATTATGATGCGCAATTTAAAATGAGATTTTGGAAAGTTTGGCTATTATTTTTCATTTCGATCGTAATCATGGTTTTTATTTTGGTTTTTCTAGTTTAAACTGATGAAATTATATGTCTAGTCGTATTCTTCTAAATTGGTGTGTAATATAATTCCACAAAGATTTCTTATGTTAGCTTAATATGAGGTTTCATCAAATTATCCTCAATGGAATCCATCCATCAATCATAAAAATTCCTTCTTTATCATTTAGGTAGTTTGTTTTATATATTAGAGTATACCAAAAATTCAAAACACCAATATAAAGGTACATTTGGGAGATAAATCATAAATTAATTTTACATCATAGTTCATATATTGGAATCAACAATTTATTATGTGTGAAAATGTATTAATAGAGGAGTATTGTAATGAAAATATTTATCTTGTAATTGAAATCATGGATACACCATAGAGTTTCATGGTGATGTGTGTGGCATTCAAACTTGAGGGTCCTTGAAATTGATGGTGGGATTCCATGTTAAATGATGGTAGACATATGCGCATGAACTGGAAGGGATTCAACACAATATTCATCTAGAAATTTTTTTCCAGATTCAATGATGATGTAAAAATATTTATCATTCCTATATATTTAGTAATATGAGAATTTGGGGTTACAATACCACATTTATTTTTTTGAGATTGATTATTTTCAACAGAGGTTGTAATGAATGATCAACTAAAGGATCAAAATTATATGCAAAGTATATGACAATATATTAGATCACATTTATTTATATAAAATATTTAAAAAATATAAAGACAAAATATTTTTCTTTAATACTCATGTTTAGTATGGATGGATAGGTTGGATATTCATCCCCTTCCCTTCCCCCAAGTGATAGACTTTGTGGCACACAAGGGAAGATGATAATGTTAAAGATAGTCACATGGATGGTGGAGTTGGTTCTCATCATCATGTTAATTCATCACAACAATTTAAAGATATTAGATTTTATAAAACTTTCTATATTTTTTGAAGGTTCTGATAAACATGGAGTTATTTTACCTCACATACAATGATATGAAACAATTGTTGATATTATGGGCATCTACACAGTTTCTATCAAGCTATGCATAATTTTCAATATGGTTAAAGAGCGTTTCCCCCAATATCAAAATTGAGTTAGTTAGATTATTAAAATACAATAATTATCTATCAATAGACGTCATTAGTGAATCACTTTCATATAGTAGATGAGTTTATAATAGTTTTTGATGGTGTTCTAGTAACATTGAGATGTATCTTCTATATTTCAACTTCTGTAGTAATTTCTATATTTGATATAGGTGAATCCCACAAATTTATAATTTAATGTTATATAGATATGATAAAGCATTCATTGAAAATCATGTACTTTTTATAAATTTATCATCACCTCTAGGGTGGAGTAAATAAATGGAGTTTCAGTTTCATTTTTTTGTGCTATCGATAGCTGATAAACTTTTATTATGGTATTTTCTTATTCTGAATCTAAATTTATTTGTAATCATCATTGGGATGTATTTTTTTATTTCTCATCATTTTGAGGTTGAATTATATCATATATAGGAAGGTCTATTTTCATGATTTTGATGGGAAATAACAAGTATTTTAGGGAGAGTGGGATTCATGGAATGGTTCTTCAATACCATCCTTCCAATAGTTCATGATATTTTTTCTATTGTAGATGTCATTCCAAATGCAATTTCATCTATTGTTTATATTACTATTATTTTTCATGACAACCCTGATGGTTTCCAATTAAATTTTTCTTGTGATTCATCGATATAGAGAGGAAGTATTTACAATAGACTTGGATCATGGTAAGCATCCAATTTTGATACCACTATATTATAAATATAAAAATTTACAAAAATATCTCAACATTTAGATTGAAAATATATTAGAAAATAGTTGTTCCATAGGGTAATAACAATGTAAGCCCTGTTTCAATTTTCAATAAGTATGGTGATTTACATTAATTATTTCTGGACTTTGACAAGTTGAAATGTGTAAATATTATGAAATTTTTTCCGTTACATAATGTGGATTATTTATTTCATTAGTTAAAGAGGTAAAAGTGGTTTTTGATGTTCGATATTTGGTCAGTTTATCTTTATCTTAGAATTATGGTGTACCATATACTGTAGATGGATTTCAGGAGAAGTTGTGGGAATTATAAATATCCTGTGAAGTTTTTTAGTGTGACTAACACTGTTAAAATATTCATGTCGTTGATTAATTTAATATTTCATCAATAAATTTTCAATATTTATGTATTATCCATGGATTATGTTTTTTATTCTATATCCATGCACGAAAAGGAGAACCATTTCCGTTTTTTTCACGAAATCCTTAGGGGTCACCATATTTATGGAATGATATTAAAATGATACTTATAGATTAATAATGTAGGGTTCATAAGATAGTATATTTCTAATATTGGACTATAAATTTATCATAAGAATGTGAACGATGTTATATATTTGGAAGAACCACACAATTTCATTTAGAATTTAAGCTACCATGGTTTTACATGATAATAAAAATGGTTCATTATGGATTTCGCAAATATTCTATCACCTATGACTGATCATACCAGGAAGGTACTAAAATTTACATGGGATTAAAAGATTCAATCTTACTTTGATAAGCTAAAAATACATATGAAATTTGATTCTATTTTGATCAATCATGAAAATTGTAAGAGGTATATGGTTTTTTATTCTTATAGTGTTGATTTTTCTTGTGTGCTCCTAAAAAATGAACATATGGTATCTTACGGGTTTCATTATCTCTTATCACACGAGGCAAATTACCCCACTCAAAATTTATAGATTTTATCTATTTTACATGCAGTTAGTTGTTTCCAACCCATTAATTTTAGGGATTTGATTAATGAATTTTTTATAAGAATAATTTGAACCATATATTTTCCAATAAATACTTAACTATTAGATAGATGTGGTTGGGGTAATTCCTTTAAAAAATATTCAATTGAATTACCTTCCCCTTGTAGAAGGGGAATGTCATTGAAGATTCACATAGTAAGAATTTTCAATCACAAACTATATTTGATTTATATGATTGGAACCATATAGGGCCTGTTTCTTAGTTTCATCAGGATGCTCAGGATGATATTTCAGGTATATCTCTAGCCATTATTTTTATATAATCATAACACAATATTTTTTTATATAGGGAGAGCATCATGATTTCTTGTTTGGAAGAGTTTTAGAATCCTTATATGGTGGGAGACCATTTATAGTTGGTATCTCTCTTCAGATGGTTTTCGTATTTTTTTTGTGTGATTAGTTTGTGATATTATCATCAACGATGAGTTCAATTTCCTTTGGTTGAAATATTTCATAATGGGATGACAATTTGAGAATATATAAAATGTATTATGATGTGAGATAATGATTTTGGTAGTAGGTTATTAAGCTTGGTATTTTTTATTATGTATTCAAATATTGCACCTTCAATGAGATAAAAGAAGAGCATATGAAATGTGTTGTTTTTCTGTATCCTCTTTACATTCATGTTTAAAAATGGTATGATATATCTATATATTTTTTTGGATTACATGGACTCTAAGTGGGTGTAAAATTATCTGGGTGGTGATAGATCAGTCGAGGATGTCAACTCACCTCATTCCGATCAATTTTGATAAAAAGGTTGATGAAATGGGTGTATTTTATGTATAAGAAATTATGATCTTACATGGGATTACATAGGCCGTTTTTAGATAGAAATCAAAAATTTACATCATATTATCAAATATTCTCCAATAGGCCATCGAGACTTAGGAAAATTTTAGTACAACATATCATCTATAGACTGATTGAAAGACTAAGTGCATTATTAGGATTCAATAACATATTCTCCTTCCATGTTTCTTAGATTTTGGTGGATCATTGGATACCTGTCTAAGACATTTTAATTCAACATATGAAAAAAATTATAATTCATCGATGATAATTTTAAATTTCATGTCTTTTTATGGTTTCCTATGTTCATTACATCTTTTTTGGGAAGAGGTTGGTGACGCCTATGTAGTGGTGCTGTGTATGGTTTTGGATTTGTGTACACAAACTAAGTATATGGGATATTGTTTAGTTATATATCAGGGATGATATAAATATTATTCATATTAGTGACATCAGACATTTGTGTTTTCTATAGGATAATGGGTTATTTTGAATGTTTCTATTTGTATTGGTCCCCATTGATTATGAAAAAGTAGGGATGTTTGGCTCTGAAATAAGTTGGACCATTTGTGGTCACTGAGTGGCATAGTGATCTTTCTTATCAGTTATGATTTTTTATTTACTTTAAATGGATTCATGATGTTCTCTATATGTAATTTCTCAAAAATACTATTATTATTCTTATCATGTTAATAATTATAGTGATATTTAGTTATATCAAGATGTCACAATTATGGGAAAACTATTAGAGATATTTGACACTCAAGTGAAATTATAACATGGGAAGTCATTCCATTGATCAATATGTTATCGTGACATGAATAAGATTTTCATGAGGCATGGAAGGGTGAGTCATTGATGAGTGAGCAATGGTATCACCTCCTTACCGGATTTCATTCTTCCACATTACATATTGTGGCCATAATGATTTATAGCGGGAAGATTGTAACATCCCATTATAATATTTTATGTATTTTCAATATCTCTACTTTTTGAACTCCATAATTGGATGTACCTAAGGACTCCTAGGGATTAAGATAATTTCATGGGGATTTTTCCATTATGTTATTGGATATATGATTGTTTTTATTAATAGATTTTTAGAATAAACATGTTATATATTTGTATGGTTCTCCTCAAGTTTGGTGACTTCCTGAGGGAGTTTTGGTTTTCAGGCCATAATATGTTGTTTCATTGAATAAAGTTAATTTAAACATCTTTTAATGGGAGTACAAGATGTGTAATTTTCACCAAGATCATGCCATTAGATGATTAAACAATAAGAAATATTAAATCCCATGCAAAGATTAAAAATTGTGTAATTGTAAAAACAAAGTTCTTAATAAAAAAAGAAATTAGTTTTTAAAATTATATTCACCATGTGGATTACAAAATGTGTAATGGTATCACACATTATGTGTGTGACGGGATAAGGGGTTTTATTGTGCTACTCAGATTTTTTCATTATTCAGTTGCATCCGTTCTTGATCTCGGCCTAGAGCTATCCTCCGGTAGTTTTGGGGACCATCACTCCATTTGAATCTCTATATTAAATGATTTATATATAATATGGTTGGGTATTTTCTATTCATGTGAGAAAAACATTCTATTTATTCATTGACATTGATCGTGATAGCATTATTGTGATGTGTTTTTGGATCTATTGATCTTTGTTGTTTATTATCTTGAATACTTTATAGATCAATTCAGTTATCTTATTCAGGGGGCCAATTCATTGTCAGTTGTAGTGAATAATGTTTATATTCTGAACGTATTATTTTATATTTCCACATCCTCGATCCTATAATTTAGGTTAATCAATTGTGATATTTGTAGATTGATTTAATGGCCTCCAAGGACATTCGGTTTTCTTCTATGTTTGTTGATTCAATTATGGGAATGTTTGACTATAGATATGACGTAGGTTGTTACATATCTATCATTTATTGGTTAAATAAATTAATATATATAGATAAAAAAATTTATGATTTAAATGTAAATATATTCTAATTTTATTTCTGTTTGAGGAAACGTATTTGATTATAAAATATGGTCGTGACCTAGTTCGGGTAAATGAAATGTTGTTTTCAAGGCATGTTGTGATGGTTTTGTGGAATGGTTTTCGAAAAATGGTTACAATGTAATTTTTTGGAAAATAGATCCCATTGGATGCCCTGTGTAATTATGAGAATAGTTTATTAATAGTCCTCATCCTCTTTTGTGTTGTTATTCATGTGTCGTTCCTCTGCTCAACAGGAACATTGTTCTTGGGACATGTTAACCCCATTGGAAGTTTACATACTAGTGGGTTACTCTATTTATATATAAATGATGCATGTATATATATCAGATTCATTAATTCATGATTTTCTATGTTTGGTATGAGTTTTCAAGATATACACACCTACTATGAACCTTTCACTTATGCTATATATGATTTTAGCCAATTTGGGAAATTTGTCTTGTACTATTTTGGTTGTACTATATTGTATTAGATATGATTTTTGATACATTAATTAGGATGTTTTTATCTACTTTATTTGATATATTTATATGATATACCTTGAACCTAATTTACATAATTGAATTGTAAATGTGGAAATGGGGGAAATTAAATGGTTTTCCTAGGAATTTATGGTGAAAATTCTAAACTATGTATCAAGACATTTTTTTTAATGATGATAATGAATGTATTATTATATTGATAATATATATGGAACACCTCGGTGAGGCCATACTAAACCTGTTAAGAGAGTATCTAAACACCCCTTAAAAGATTTTTACAAATTTTTATGTCTTTCAATGCAGTGATATGAAAGGTTTCGCAAAAAGGTGGAAAGGTATACTGTTATTTGGTTTTGGGAATATTATGGTGAGATGGTGGTACTTTTCTCATCCAATCACATGGTGTTTTTGAAATAGATTTTATATTTTATTCTTTATTTTATATTTCACTTGTCACTTGGATATTGATGTGTTACATTTTTAGTTGTATAGCTTCTATTCCTCTAAATTTGTTATGGATTATATTTTTATCCTATACTATTTTTATTACTATTTGTATATATACAATTTTTTTGCATTAGGTTTGGTGAAATACATAATAATAATTTTTGTTGATGATTGGGTTTTAGTCGACATCCCTTGCTGATCAAGATTATTCCACGGGTATTTGATGAATCAGAATTTGTTAGAGTATTGAGAAGATATCCATGTAGGTTTCCTATAAGAAACTTCCCTATTTCTATGTCCTACGTCTTTGGATGATATTGAAAATTTCATTATATGTACCTCAAAAAGTGAGTTTCTTTTCTATTTCAAGAACTTATTTAAAAATAATAATGATATTTTTAATATTTATTCATATTTCTATTTTCATAAATTTTTAATATGAATTACTGTTTTAAATTTTTTGTAAAAACAAACTTATATATTCTTTATCATTTTTTATAATAAATCCCTTTTAGGATTTAAATAGTTTTTAAAAGAAAACATTATTCTCCATTATTTAAAAAAATTACAATGTTTTCAATGTTATCTGAGATTTTTCATATTTGAAAATAATTTTTTCCTATCGCTCACAAAAATATTTCATCTTAATCCTCAACCATGTTCATACGTTATGAATAATAAAAGATAATATTTTAATGTTACCATCCTCCTTCTTTCTTCAGAAAACATATGTAATATCCATATCAATTGTGTTAATTATCCATCCCTACCTTATTATTACTTAATATTCCTCTATATATGATACTCTGGGTTCACAAAATTCCATTCCTTTCTTAATAAAATGTGTTTGATATATTTGATGTAGGTTTCCCACTTAGATCCAATAAATTTATTAATTTGGATAAATTATTTATTTCACCATCTTCTATTTAACTATATAGTGTCAATACCATATTCTTTTTTATATTTAGTTAATTATATGTAGTAATAATTTCACTTTAAATAATAGGATTCACATTCATATTCCCTGATTTTATTATGTAATGATTATTGTTGAAATTATTAATGATTTCCATATAAAAATCCAAATAAAACACACCCTATTTCTATGGGATCTTATTTATGATGTGAATGAATAATATACTTATCCCCTAGTATATTTATGATATAAAGGACTATGAATTTCATTTTTAATATTTTATGAACCATATTGTTTCTATGATTTCTTAATGATGTGATAAGTGTTAGGTTTCATGTTGAACTCATATGATTATATGAGGACTGGTATAGTCATATATCTCACTCCAATGTATTATTTTAATTTTTATATTTCTTGATATATGTAATCATGATTATATTTTGTAATAAATTTTGGATAGAATGTAATGGTGTGGCTCAGGAATGTAGTGCTCCCAATACTAATGTGTGTTCCAAACTGAAGGTTTTTCCACAGTTTTATGCTCTTATCAATAATTTATGAAGATCTCATGGATCAGGATTATTTAATAGTTTTCATAAGATACATTGATTCATGTCATATGATAATCCAACTCATATTCCATGATTTATGATTTACTTTTCTATATGAACTTTTTGTGCCTTTAATATACCCATATACAGTTCTTATTTTCACTTGTGATATTTGACTGATATCACACATTTTTTTTATTTTGTATCCATTTGATATCACCCCTTTCATATGTTTCCATGTCATCATATAATTAAAATTATTATAAAATATCATACATATAGGTGGTGATCTAGTGTGTTTAGTGTGTGGAAAAATGTTAATAGGGGCTGTAAAATAGTTGTTATGTTGTTATTCATAAAAGAATATATGTTTCCATTCTTAAGATTGTTTGATTATTTTTCAGGTGTTAAATTTATCTTATTACTATTGTAAAATAAATCCATGTCTATCCCAGGTATCTCTATGATCATACAAAAAATTGAATAAAAAACATGTTTTTAATCCATTAATACATTCTGAAACTCTACAATTCATAAATTCCTATAATTACTTAATAGTATACATGAGTTAATCAATTTTACTATTAGATTATCATCAAAATAATACACACATTTATAACTTAAAAACAGGTCTTATAATCTTGATCTTTACATTAATCCATAAGAATCACCTAATTCATACCTAAAACTACTTCACATCTTCATATAAACCTATACCATATCAAAAAAATTAACATTATTAACAACAAAAATGATGAAAAATATAACATACTAAAAACACAAATTATGATACCTAGGGATATATTATAAAATTACCATGTTTTTCACTATAAAATGTTAGTATCCCATGACATGTTGCCACATGAAACTACACCATAGGGAAAACCCACATTTTCCCTTAGGGAATAAAAAATCATGGCTCAAAGTTTGGCATGACCATAGGCCTCATGTCAAAATAGTATTCATCAAATAAAATCCAACCCTAATATGAAATAACCTCTTACATGTAATAAATATTTTTCCTAATACAAGGAAAAATCATTAATTATATAAAATGAAATGTAAAACATCATCTCTAATATATGAAATATCCCCCCCAAAAACATAGGGGAACTAAAACCTGCATATAATTGTAACAAGCTATCATGGCCCTCTAGAGTATCTCTTATTAACCCCAAAATCTCATACCAAATAAAACCACCACCAAGACACGCACACCTCTTATTATCAGCTTATAATAATACCTTACAAAAATATAAAAACTATAAGAAAATAATTTTCCATTACCATAAATTTACTTATAATAATAATAGAAATGAAACCTAAAACCCATCATTCATGTTTTCGTAAATTGATACACCAATAATATTTTTTTAGGAAAAAAATATGTTTTTGATGAAGTTTTAAATAACTAAACCTAATTCATTAAAATTTCCCAATAAATTTAATTAGATTAGAGGTTTTTGTAATTATTTTCCAATTTTAAATCCATTTGATAAAGAAACTCATCTATGGAAATTTCAACATATCCTTATGTGCCTAAAATATTCTTGAATAAACATACACCGACAAAAACTCAAGTACCACAACATACTAAGACTAAAATAATAATAAATATCAATCTGTAATACTATACCATTATAAATAGAATAATAAAATCATGTCAAGTAATTAATAAAAATATCATACCGCATAGAATCATGTGATTCATCCAGACTTCTGTTCCTGATGTGGATGGTTGTGTACATACTAATATTTTTCACTTCATACATAGAATTAGTATGTCCAAAAATGTTATTACAACCCAAACAAGACTTAGATATAATATTAAAATACCTCTTCAATGATATCGATCATTGGATCGCACACATGAGAGAAAAAAGATAAAAAAATTCATCATATCATTCTAGAGGATGGTGACTTAGAGGGAAAATATATAACCATAAGTAGGGGGACTAAACCCATCGAAATATCAAATATATTAACATAATAAAAACATAATTATAAAATAACATCGTATCACACAATTAAATATAACTAAAATCTAATCAATAATAAATGGAAATCAACAACAATATTTGATAATAGTATAATTAGATTTAGTAACATACACTTGAATACATCACCAGAGTATACCATTTTTATGATTATATATGAGGTAAACAAGCTCCAAAATATTTGTTAATGAATATGTATATACATTATGTGTCTAATCATAAATTTCATCACACACCACAATTATTTATCAATCTATATCTTATATATGACCTATAACAAAAATATGAATCATAAATGTTCATACACCAAAGAACACATAAATGGTTTAAAAAAATATCAATAGGGTATCAATTGATTCCACATATATTACCTTATTTATTTTTATACATTTTGGGATCATAACCCAGAAGCACAGCCAAATTATATTTGATCATCGAGTAAAAATAAGGTCACCCCTACACCTAACATCGTATATTTTATGTAGTGCTCATGGAAGATATTACCTCACATCACAACTCATCAAATTCCTCATCTCTTAGTGAATGTTCTTACATCGATTTCTCCACCATAACAGTCTCTCTTAGAGTTGTGCCTCATTCTAATTCATTAATTTTTATCCCATATCATACTTCCAGTGTATCACTTTTGGTAATTCAATATTATTTTTATAATTCAATGTATCCTAAAACTGAATTCTCATAAAGAGTAATTTCTTAAACAAGGTGGCCTAGTTTATTTAATAACACCATGCACCATATAACTGTGAACTCCTAATACAAGGTCAAACTTTATCATCTCACTCACGGGCATATTCCATCAACTACTATAAGAATAAGGTAAAAAACTATGAAATATAGAATACATAATACTCCACACTCTTATATAACCACTCAATAATTTTTAGCACCAAATAATATTATAACACCCTCAATTCAATCCTCACAATAACCAACAAATGTCACCATAATAAACATAAAATTTAGAATAACTCTACTATCTTTTAAAAATAATCACATTTTCCATTGAAATTCCATAATTGATTACCTAATAGTACAACAATGAACCCATACATGTTGTTTTAATCATAGATAAGTGTTAAATACTATATTTAAAATAATATAACCTCTCTCATTGATATTCATGCAGTCCTAAAAAAATGGTCCATCAATTTATCCATACCATCATGGAATGAACAAACCAAAACATTAACCAAGTAAATACACAAGAAGAAGTCCCTATACTAGGATAATATATCCCAAACAACATAAATCATAGTTTCTAATATGCATTAATACCCCTAGGGGTTCTCCAAATAGGTCAATAACAATTACCCTTTGTGATTTAGTCACAATAAAAATCTTTCACTCACTAAACATACATGACATTACCATCCTAAAACATAATTTTCTATCCATTAAAATAAAATCCAACAAAAACCTCAATATTCACACAATATAATTGCAAACCCAAACCAATAGTATTCTCCAAGATTCATAAATATGTTTATGTATTATTAGGAAAATATATAACCATATTGGCTTTACTATCTTTATTATATGATCATATAAACCCGTATTAGTACATGAATAATTTATCACACTAATACCATGGCTCAATGAATATAAGATCAATTATAAAAAATTAAAATTTAATTAAAATATTAACAGAACATGGAATAATAAATGAAAACTCACAATGAAATAATATGACACCAATATCTTGAATAATATCATGAGTAAGGATTAATCATTAACTATAGTACATTTGTTACGAAATTACACTTGAACCTATACACACCCACCATTTAATTACTTGATAAATTTCATAAATTCATAAATATATCCATCACGATACATAATGATATCATAATTCCAGTAACATGATAAATTACACGTCACCTGATGTCCACAATATATCAATCCATGAATCTATATCCCATCAGCTAGTTTCATAATTTATATTTGAATTCCAGAATGTACAAGAGAGAATTTAATAAAAAGTTAAATGAAAAAAATGAAAAAGAAAGAAATGTGATTCAAAATAATTAAATGCATTGATATTTTTGACGAAAAAAGCAACTTGTACATCAATAAATTGAAAAATGGTAGTAAAATTAGATAGGTATAATGGTAGTCCCACTATTGTATGGATGACCAAAGAAGAAAAGCCTTGAGTAGGGGAGATGAGAGAGTTTATCAATAATATTACCATATAAATTTAAAATAATATTATATAGGACAACCATTATTGAATGACCAATGTGGGTGATGATGAAATTCTCAAATCTATGGTTACATTAAAATATGAATTAATGTGACGAGACAGAACAAACATCCCCAAAATAACACCCATAATATCTCATATATAATTTTTGTTTAAATTGCATCACATTAAAATTAAAAATGATGATCAATATAATTATCATTACTTCTATATAAAATTTAGTTTTTAATATATTTTTTATCATTTTACAAACCACACCCATATAACCATTATTTCATAATTCCATGGATTTAATATGATTTTTTTTACTACACAGTTTAGTCTTAATCACCATAAATGACAAAAAACAACCATCAGTTATGCCATGTTGAACATTTAATAAATAATTTATATCCTTTTGCCAGACAAACTCATAAAAATTTTTATGTTCCAATGATCCACCATAACAATAAAATATTCATAAAATCACCCAGTAGTAATATCAATCTCTCAAAATCTCAATCTGGTCCCCAATTACATAAAATATCATAGATATGGGATATGAAAAACAAATTCTATCTGAATTTTAGTAACCTATAATGATGTTCCTCATTAAATCATGATTGATAATTGATATAAATGTGGTTTAGGATTAATGGATATGTCATTTGAATAGGGATGATGTGGAAGAATGTTTTAATAACCACACTTATAAAACATATATATCAAATCTTATAGATGAATATTACATACATAATATAATGATCCACAATATAATCGTTTTGGTCTAGTGCCATTGTAAACAATGACACAAAATCATGTAGTCAATAAGTGAGCAATTTCATCACTAAATATGTTCTTGTTAACTTAAACCCTTCATATAAGTATCATACATTAAACCTTTCATCAAAACCTATTGAAATGAAACACAATAATGGGTGATCATAGATTCACAATAAGGGTAAATAAGGGTGATAATAACATTGAATTAGTGTAAAGGAATAAGAATGTTATAATAACATTATAAAAACGTACACTTTATATCATTGATCATAAAATTGATTATTTCAATAAATCAAATATTTAATAAGAATTTAATGAAAATGGAATAAAACTACATGATCCTTGAGAAAATAATATTAAAATAAGGAAAATATTTTTTTAATACATATAGATATAAAAAACATTATATAGAGGCTACCATGTACACATGCATAACATGTTTGGATTGAGATAACTACACATGTACAAATTTAGGGATTGGGATAAGTTCATATATATAATCGTTTTCCAAAATTTGATAACCTCCAAAGTATACGCTTTTACAGGCTTTGGATAACATCATTTGTACCCTATGGCACCATAAAACATTAATCATTTCCTAATGTATTAGACGGAGGTATATTCACCACCTACTAGATAATCCATAAAATTTTGTTCCTTATTATCATAAAATAGTCATTATATCATTACCAATTTAAATGGAATGGTTTTAATAAATACTTTAGTATAGAAAACCTGATAGAAATGAAATGTGTATAAAAAATCATCATCTAGTAAATCTATCATGACACATGTAAAAGGAAGGAACTTCATAAACCTATTTTTATCTTAACAATAAACATATAACATGAAAATGTAGAATAATGAAGCTACCATTGGATCTATTCCTTGGTAAGACATATGCAATAACAATTATTATATTCATTGATGAATTAAAGTTCTATATATCATCATTAAAAAATTATTGGGAAAAGTATTTACTTCACATAATATCTAATATTAAAAATATAAATATTATACAAATATCAAAGAAAAAAAATTTATTAAAAAATAAACTGAAATAAATGTAATATATGGTTGAAATAATTATGTGTTCAAGACAACATAAAATTATGTTCATGTCATGAATGTCAAAAATAAGATGCATTTCATATTTTCATTTGAATGTCAATACTACATCATTCTCAAAATAATGATAACATTTCCTTAAAATATATAACATGTGTATAAATTTCATTATGTAATCATTGGATTATATTTAATTATTTACTAATTTTTTTAATCATTATAATTAAAAAATAATTTTGATCGTAAAGATAAATATAGACTATTTTTTAAGAAAATTATTTTTAAATATTATATACATAATGTTACAAAGATTAATAAAAAAATAATTCATGTAGTAATAATAGGATATTATAATTCATGGGTTCCATTAGTGATGGATCTTCAAATTTCGTAATTTAAAACATATTAATACCGATCCTGGTAAACAATGATATTGGATCAAAAAACTGTTTACCACATTGGTATCTTTTGAATATTTATCCCCAATAATTAAGGATCATAGGATGGATATTTATAACACATATTTTAATGAGAATAATAATAAATTTAATTTGGTTTATTATATAGTCCAAATAATTAAATTTTTTAGTATAAGTAATATGACCCATAAAAATTAAATGTGAGAGAAAAATCACTTACTTCATTGAATAATTTGGAATCGATTGCCCCATTAAAGAATAAAATCGAAAAATTAAATATCATAAAAATTTATTAGATTAATTAAATTTATTTTCAATATGGTTTCATATACACCGACTAAAGGATGATTGGTGTATAATAGTAAGACATGCCTTAGTGATAAGAAATTTTGTAAAACTAACATACCTTATGTCTCAAATTTCATTGTAAACATTAAAACCACTATATAATAAATATAGTTGTATTATAAAAAAATAAATAACCATACTAATATTTATTATACCATATATGAGTTACCTATAACATTTTGTTACCGGTTTATTAATAATAACATGTTAAAATTAGTTTTCATGTAATAATTGCTTAAATTTTCATATATGTATTTTTTTTGTTTTGGTCCTTTTAAATTTTTCATGGTCCAATGATACAGATAATAATAAATGATAAATAATAATAATATAATTAATTATTGGGTTTTCATTGTAATATATAATATGTAGAGTTAGAAAATAAATTAAATCTCTCTTGAGATAGTAGGTTTTCCGTTCACAAGAACATCGTATCCATTATCTCGATGGATGAATTGAAAAAAATGATAAATATTTTTTCAACATTATGGAATGCTATTTAAATCATATATATCACATATATTCCTTAAATTTATTCTCATTACCATCTATGTAATGTGTATTTGAAAAATGACTCACATCACTATGCAAGGTGGTTGCATGTCGTACATATTTGGGATGTTATCATATTCTCTTAAAATATAATATAAGAATATATATTTTATATTTTAATTGAATAAGTATATTTTTTTCACATATATCATAAAAATATTTTAAATCCATCATTATTACAAGCTATGAGATGTGGTGATACTAAATTAATTAAATTGGTTAATGAGGTTGTAGTCAACCATACAAATGATCGACTTTTGATTTTCCAATTTGAAGAAAGAGGATGTGGATATAGGTTGTTTAATTAACAAAATAACATCCAAATTTAAGATAGATACTTATATATTTATATCATCATATATTGAATAATATTTGTTGGAGATTGAATAATGATTAAAAATACATTTTTAAGAATCTTACCACTTATTTGGAGAACCTCTATTGGTTTATAGATATATACTACTGAAGATAAATTAATAATAAATATAATGCTTGTAGGATGTGAGGAAATAATTTAGAAATATAAGTATGTAGGTATTTGCAAAATTAATGTTTTGTTATGTGTGAATTGTAGATTATTTTACCATTTATATTTTTAGTTTGACCCCCGATATACATGTTTTAACCATAATTGTTGCAATTAATTTTTACTATTTTTACTATCCATCATGACCAAAAAATATGTTGAACATAATATGTACTAATTATTATATTTTTCCAAAATATTTAAACAATTTTATATAATTATATTAATACAAGTAAAATTTTTAAATATACAATATATTTTAGAAAATACGTAGAAATTAAATTTCATATTCATTGACAAAAAATGAATAAATTTTTTTCTCAAAAAAAATTATTATAATTGAATAAAAAAATTATGAAAACATAAATACATATTTATAATTATAAATCCATTTTATAAAACAGTTATAATGAATCATACAATTTTTTCTTCATATTCATACAACCAAATTTATTGTCATAGTTATGGCATTTATGTAAATGTAAAAATATTAATTGTATACCATTTGTTTTTGAAATTCACTATTTCATGTATCAAAAGTTAATGTGGAATTTTATGTTATTGGAAAAAAATCATTCACAGAATCCAAGGGTTTTACATTCTACTAGTATTAAATATAACATCTCCCTTATAAATTATTTATCTAATACATAAAAATGTTGATACTAATTCCTCATAGAATATTCATTTTCCAATGTATCTTCTTTCCATTAAGTGAGGATATTACATATGAAACACAATTCACGTTATTATTTATATCTATGATATAGAATAAGGTAAAAAATTTGACTTTCCATTAATAATTTTATAAAAGAAGATAAAAAAATCAATGAGGCCTTCATTATTGATTGCTAATGGAATTAACCAAAAAATAGCACACTTTTGGTACATGGAACCTATATATGAATAAATAATGAGAGGATGAATTTTATTAGAGTTTTAAGAAAGGAAATTCACAATAAAACTTCCTTTAATCCATGTATGCATCGAGCTGTCTCCTCAAATGAGTATCCTGGATCTACATAAGGGATAAACAAAATACTATGGTCGTTATACTTCTAATGTAAAGAGTCTAAGATGAATTTGGAATCTGTTTTGATCATTGTGATATAAATATTAATTGAATGACAAATCTCTTACCCATTAATCATATCATTATCCTCCTCCACGATATATTCTATTTTCCACTAGTATCTATTGAAAGAAATAACCACTAAGTCATTAAATTCATTGATGAAACCACCCCCTCTCATAACACCAAGATTTCATGAATCATCGTTATTGAGATTGAATCAATTACTAGATGGATTCCTCAAAATCCAATTACAATACCAAGACATTATTTAAAAATAAGGGACATCTGTTATTTTATTTGCGACTATCATTAGGAATTGATAATTGTCCCAATTTTTCAACATAAAACCCAATCAAACGGGTATGAAACTTGAACACTTCTGCATGGATAAAAAAGAACATGATGAACCTCCCACCGTAGCTTTGTTCCTTTTATTGAAAATTCAACAACAACCAAAGGAAATTATCGTGTCTGTTTCCTTTATCTTCAATTCATTATCCTAGATCCCTTGAATCCTGAAATGAAAACCATATCGACATTACACGCAGGTACCAAAATGACCTTAAGGTTCCCATTTCATCCCTTCACAGCCCTTTCCCATTAATTTTCTATGAATATTTGGTCATCTAATTTTTATATGGAGTTCTGTTTATAAATATATATTGCACATAAAAAATCCATTTTTTATGATCATTTCATTTGTTAAAATACAACAGTTCCAAATATATCATATGAGAATGATAAATTTAATAAGAATATTATTTCACCATATTGGCTTTCATACATTTATTTCGGGATTAGTATGTATCGATTGACAACACACCATGGCTGGTAAGGACCAGAAAAAAGGAACAGTGAACATATGTTTATTTTTTCCTAAGAAAAGATGAATTTTGTTGAATAAATAATTTTGGGGTGAGTTGAGGGTGTCCTAAATGAACGATGGAAAAGCACACACTTATGAAAAAGTAATTCATATGGTAGGAAATATATAATAATCATGGGGTACACTGACTTAATATTCCTTCGAGTATATTTTTCACCTCCCCCAATGATCTTTTGGGATAGTTGATGTATCATGGTAAAATTTTAATGAATAATCGATGTTATATTAGATACCTTCCCTTTTGGATTACCTAAAGCATCACAATATTTATCAAAACAATCTACCCTAGAATGATCGACCTTAAATTTCCTCCAATTCCAATTAATCATAAAGGATCTTCACGGTAACAAATACATTTCTATGACCAATACATAATAAATTCATAATGTTGGCCATTCTAGACTTAAATTACATGTTCCAATGACCATTTATATGATCATCCCGCACAGTGGAATCCATGATATTTTCTATGTTTCTAACCCCATTATTTGGATATTGATAATATAAAGCACATTCAATACGAGTGATGAAGGAATATTGTTAACCAAACTGATGTTTACCAAAATGATAAGGATTAAACATTATAATTTATGAAGAATCTATATATTTTTTAAATGAGGATCACATATTTCTAAATGAAAAGATCTCCCAAAGAAATCAGATCCTCCAGATAATCCAATGGACTGTAGTTCCTATTAATCCTATAAATATTTTTAACACCCCATGTTTTTCTAAAAACAAATTGAAATTCATGGAACATTTTTAATTAGATATTTATAACAAGACATTATTCATAATTTTTTCCACATCAATGTTTTCATTTTTTAGAAACTGTCATCTAAAATTGTGTTTAGTATGTTATTTGGAGTTTGATGAAACTGACTTGTTTTTTGTGAATGTTAACATACACTTAAGAATAATAATATGAATAGTAATATGATCCTAATCAATAGTAAATTATATTTTTATTTTATTTTCTTAAATTCTTTAAGATAATAACATCTTTGTTTATTTTTATTCGTGATATAGTCTACTTATAGGGTTTGAATTGCCAATTTTCGAATTAAGTATGATTTTCTTAAAAAAATTGATTAATAATATTTATAATTTTTTTTAATAAAATTGAATTAATTTTTGATTTATACACATCTAAAAATGGTTAGAGTAAATTTTTTGGAGTTTTATGAACTTCATTAATTTTCGATGAATAATGAAGTACGATAAAATACTGTATAATCAAATTATGTGTAAAATTAACTATTTATGACATCATAAGTGATGCAAGGACAATTGGTTAGAACTCGATGACATTATTAATATTATATGTCATATGAACTAAGTGTAATAATAATCTTGGGAAAAATATTATAATAATGATTAAAATAATGAAAAATGTCCCCTCTCTCCCTCTATAAATACCACCATCACTCCCCCCTTCTTCCCAGACCTCTCAAGACTTGTTCCATGCCTATGTTCTGCCCAATAATCTTCCCAATGCTCTCACCCATGTCTTAGAGTATCTATTCTCACCAAAAGGCCAAAACGGATTCTCTTAATAAGGATCTCGATGAGGAGAGATCAAGTGGTAAACATCCTCTTTTATTTTCGTTCTTTTCATTCAATTTATATTAGTCTCTTTATTTCCATTGAATTGTGTTGTGATATTTTATTCCATATCCCCTATTATTATCCATATTATTAAAAAGTTATGATATTTCTTTTTTTTCTCATCAAAATATTTTTATGAAATTTTAAGAGATGTCGTTAGGTTGTCGAATTTTCGTGAGTAATTTCTGATGTTTTTTTTTCAAGATCCATTTAATTTATTCTTCCTTCCTCACCACTTCTTATCCAATAGGAGTGAATGATCATGAATCATTTAAATTCTAGATGTTCTCCTTTTCATAGGAAATTCATCATCATTCTTTTTCTCTTCCCCCACTTGTTCAACGAATTAAAAACATTGAATGTGATGTGTCAAATTACTGACATCATGGATGATGTGATTTCAATTTTAATTAATTCATTAAATTTTGGTCATGAAAAAATTTTAACGGTTGAACCAGGTTATAATATATGCATTATTTCTCATCAATGGTTCTGTAATTCTTTTGTACACATAGTTTTAATTTATAAAACAAAATAATGTAATTATTATTAAAGAACCACTAAAATGATCTAAAAGAACATCATTAATGTTTCAAATATTAAATCATCCTACTATAGGATTTAAAAATTATAAATGGTATAATTTATGTGACAAGATATATGTAAATAAAAATCTATTACAATTATGGAGTTTTACTTCTGATCGACAAGAACATCCACTATGAACCAATAATGGAAATCATGTAATGAACTCACCAAAAAACATTGCTACGAGAAAAATACTGAAAATTAAAGGGTGAAATGATGTAATGAAATTATCATATAAGAAGTTAAAAACATGAAAATCATTCCGTAAAATACTAATATCACTTTTTTTACCATTATACAGGACGTTTAAACATGTTTTACGTAAAAAAAATCCAAGGTAATAGAATTCTTAATCTGATTTCCATTCTTTGTGTTAACATTCTACTTCATTATTTATGTGGTATTAAAATTGATTATGTGATGGGTTTTTCTTATATAATGTTGAATTATGTATAATTACAATTTATAGACATATTATATACATTCTAGTAAGTCTCTCTTAAATTGTATGATATTTATAAGGGATTTTATTTTAAAATCCACTTTGAAAATTATATTTTTCATAATTCAAAAGAAATGTTTTTATGCTATTATTCATGTTGTATGATTATGTTAAGGATCTTTGTAATTGTTTATAATTAAGGGTGGGACATATATCTCCATCCAATTCATTGTGATGTGTATGTTGGTGGTCAGCCGTATGGTTACTCCATCTGTAACTGCAATGGTTACACAATTTGCAATGTAGTCGTGACAGTTACAAATTATAAGGTATCCGAGAGGGTTAAAAGATTATGTATGTAATGACCCAAGACACCTTTATGTTTATATTTATTTTATCTTGTTTTGTGTGGATTTTTTGTAATGCTCATGTTACAAAAAGTATGTATATATATATATATGTGTGTGACAAACAAGTTTTTTTGAAAATGCATTCATATGTTATGAGTATTAATGGTCTAATATTCTATCTCCTTCATTTTAATCCCTTACTGAGATTTTGTTCTCATTCCAACTTTTTAAATGATTTTTTACAGGTTAATCGATGTATAATACAAAAACAAAATCCATGTTATATGTTGAATAATTTTCAAGGAGTCATGTTTAAGTTTTAATGTTTAATATTTTGAAAAAAATGGAATCTGTTTTTAGGGTGTCCACTCTGTAACAATGTGTAATGTTATGAATGTTTTGTCTCAATTCTCTAAATCTCTAAACAATAGAATATCCTCAAGGAAAATGGAATTGTTTTCTATAATAATTCTAGATTATGTATGTTATAAGGTAGGGTTCTAATTGTTAGTATCATAGGATTGTTTAGATACCTTTATGGGTTAGGGTGATGTTAATAGAATACCATAAATGATTTTAAAATTGAAATTAATTTGAAACGTTATAGAATTTAAAGATTACCATGATGCTTAATCTAAGATATGTTTGTTCATAATGGTTGTCTTCAGAAGGAACATGAATACTGAAGATGAGAGGCACAGAAAGAATGGCATCCTTCCAGATCAACAGTCCAATATGGTTGGGATTTAAAGAGAGCAGTTTGCGACAGTAATGGATCAGCTAACAAATGAAATATATGGTGGTGGAATCCATGCAAGAGAAAACCCATAGGTACCACAGTGGAACATTTTCTAAGACAACACCCTCCTGAATTCAATGGATCTTTTGACACAGTAGCAACTGAATGATGGATCTGAGCCCTTAACAAGATATTCGATGTTATGTGATATTCAGAAAATCAAAAGGTAAGTCTTTCCATTTATAATTTTGAAGGGGAAGATGATCAGTGTTGGTCAATGGTAAATAATATCTAGTGTAGATAGGATTTTGATTCCATAGACTAGGATGAATTAAAAATTATTTTCTTGGAAAAATATTAACCTAAGGTGGTGTGACATAGGATGGAGAAGAAATTCATAGAATTGAAATAGGAAGAAAATTCAGGGGTTCTGTATGAAGTGAACATCACCTTAATATCTAGGTATGATCCCAATCATATTCTTCATCTTGATAGTAAAATAAAGCACTTTTACTATGGACTGAAACCAAGGTATCAAAGGGAATTTGCCTCCCGTGAATTCAAAAGTAATGAGAAACTAGTTCGACATGCTGAGAGGATAGAGATAGAGTTTTCTTAGGATCATGTGCATTTTGAAAATAAAGAGAACAATAGGTCTAGAAGGAATGTGTTGGATAATTATCAAAAAAAAATTATAGTAACGAAATCAAATTTCCAGTTTCTAAAAAGTATGGAAAGAAACACCCTTGGGAATGTCTTAGTAAAATTGGGAAGTGTTGTAAATGCGGTAAGATTGGACATATGGCTTGAGATTGCAATTAAAAATATCCTAACACTAATGATGATAAGTATAATGTAATGAATTTTAAATGTGGTTCATTATGAAAATGCTTACACAATGAGAGATCCAAATAATTTAAAGAAGCCAGACTACATGCAGAAAGGTGTAGTGAGATAATTTATGACTACATAAGTAAATGTCAAGTCATCCAATGATGTTTTATCTGGTACATTTTTTGATCACTCTGATTTTTCTATTGTTTTTTTTGATACAGGGTCTACACATTCCTTCATCTCTGAGATATTTTCTATTAAATTGTATATATCACCTCATAAAATGATACCCGAACATGTGTTAAAACATGTGGGGGAAATATTAATGAAAAGAGGAATTATATGAATCATTCTATTGTGTTATGTGTAAATACATTACCTGAAAACCTTGTTGATTTACCCTTGGTTGAGTTTTTTGTTACTCAGGAAATGGATTGGATTTCTGTTTATCATGCAAAGATTGATTGCAGAGCTAAATATGTTGTTTTCAAAAATAGTTTTTTTGTATAATAGAACGATCCCATACAATGGATAACATATGAGGATGTTGAGAAACTATTGATATATGGAAATGAATTTTATCTACCTCATATTATTCAATACAAGGGAAATATTCAAATTAATGATGTGTTGATGGTAAAATTATACCTTAATGTTTTTTCTGATGAGTTACCAGGTGTCATACCTGATCGGGAGGTCGAATTCACAATTGACTTAGTTCCTAATTCTAAGACAATTTCAAAACCCCCATATCTCAATGATCTAATAGAAATTTTTGAATTGAAAAATCAGTAGCATTATTTGCTCAATAAAGGATTTATTCATCCTATCACTTCACCATGGGGAGCTCTTATTTTTTTTTGTTAAAATGAATGATGGTTCGATGAGACTTTTCATTGATTATAGAGATTTAAATAACAACACTTTTAAAAAAAGTATCATTTTCATCATATAGATGACTTTTTTGATCATGACCATGGAGCTCAGTACTTTTCCACAAATGACTTGAGATATAGATACCATCATCTAAAGGTGAAGAAGGATGATATCCCAAAAACAGCCTTTCACACTAGATATGGGAATTATGAATTTTTTGTTATGCCCTTTGTATTAAATAATGAACCTGATGTATTCATGAATATTTTGAATAGAGTATTTCATGATTTCATGTATAAGGTTGTTTTATTTATTGATGACATCTTGGTATTTTCTAAAAATAATGTGGAGCATGAAAAACATCCAAGGGTTTCTTTACAAACCTTAAATGAAAAGAAACGGTATGGAAAATTCAGGTAGTGTGATTTTTGGTTGCAATAGATTTCTTTTCTTGGGTATATTGTAAATAAGTATAGAATAATAGTTTATCCTTCCAAGACAATGGTGGTTAATGAATGTCTGAGACACACAAAGGATACAGAGATTCGTAGTTTTATTGGCTTAGAAGGTTATTACTGATGGTTTGTTAAGAAGTTTTTCACAGTTATCTATCCCAATAACTATGTTAACATGGAAAGGGCTTAAATTTGTTTGGATATAAGAATGTGGTTTTTGTTTTCAGGAATTAAAGAATATATTGGTGAATGCTCTAGTTTTGGCCTTACCATAAATGAATGGTGATTTTTTCCTCTATAGTTATGCTTCTTTGAAGGGAATTCATTGTGTTTTGATGCAGAATTATTAGGTAATTTCTTGTGCTTCAAGAAAACTAAAACCTCATGAGATAAATTATCTCACACATGAGTTTGAATGGGTAGCTGTGGTTTTTTTCTTTGAAAAATTTGCAGAATCATTTATATGGAACCATTTTTCAAATATATACTAACAATAAATGTCTGAAATATATATTCATTCAGACGGAATTAATCATGAGGCATAGAATATGGCTTGAACTGATGAAGGATAATGATTGCATGATCAATTACCTTCATGGAAAAGAAAAAAAGTGGAAGATACCTTGAGTCAGAAACATCATTAATCATTAACCATGTTACCTTTGGAACATGATCTCTTGATTAATAAAATAAAGAATTTTGGTTTAGAATTTGTTGGTGCAGGGAATACATTTATTTTGTTTAGGGTTTCAATGCAATCTTCGTTGTCATAAAGAATTATGCGAGCGTATAAGGAGTACCGTGAGCCATAGAAAAATTTTTAATTGGTTAAAATGGGTATGTTACCAGAATTTAATCTTTTTAAGGATCATGTTTTGATATTTGGAAAAAGGTTGTGCCTACCTAGTGATAATTAGTTGAAGAAATATTAGTTGTGTGAAGATCATAGTTCTCCATTTTTAGTTCATCCTCTTTGTACTAAGATGTATAGTAACCTTTGAGATTATTACTGTTGGGATGAAATGAAAAGGGATATTGATTATTTAATCATTAAATCGTTGACATGTCAGTAGGTTAAAGCAGAGCAGCAATTACTGAAGGGTATGCTTCAGCCTTTTCAAGTGCCATAGTGGATGTGGTAGAATGTTTTAATTGACTTTGTGGTGGGACTACCAAATAATTCTCGATGTAACAATAAAATTTTTGTTATTATTTAAGGGTTGAAAAAATCAACACATTTTCATTCTCTTAGAGATACAATGTCTATGTATCAAATTTCTTGACCGTACCTACAGAAGATTTCTAGGTTACATGGATTTCCTCTTTCAATTGAATCCGACCATGATCTCTGGATCACTCTTAACTTTTGGAAGGGACTTTATAAGGCGTTGGGCACAGAATTAAATTTCAGTATAGCTTTTTATAATTAATCAAATGGGAAACCAGAACCAACGATTCAATATTTGGAATATATTATTTGAGATTGTTCAATGGACTTCCAGGGAAGTGGGGATCGACATATTTTATTAGTTGAGTTTTCTTATAATATCATTTTTCATTCCAGTATACAGATGGTACCCTTTGAGGAATTTTATAGAATGGAAAGTTAGACTACAGAATTTTGGGATGACGTCAGTGAAATAAAGATGATGGTGCCATAATTAGTAGAAGAAGTGGTTGAGAAGGTGAGGATGATTCAGCATCACATGAGAATAGCTCGGAGAAGGAAGAAAAGTTATGAAGATAATAGAATGAAAGACTTCTCATTCGAGGTAGGTGACCATTTTTTCTTTAAAATACAACCTTGGTATTGTGTGATGTGTTTCAAAAAGAAAGGGAAGGTATGTCCACAATTCATTATTCCTTTTGAAATCTTGATGAATGTTGGAAATGTTTCATTTCGCATAGCCTTTCCTCCATGTTTGTCTCAGGTATACAACGTTTTTCATGTTTTGATGTTGAGAAAGTATGTGCCAGATTCACTACATGTCTTGATCCCAGAAGCAGTTCAGCTGGAAAAGAACCATTCTTATGAAGAGAAACTAGTTCAGATTCTTGATCGAAGGGAACAAGTATTGCGGAATAAGGTACTCCACCAGGTAATGGTTTTATATAGAAATCACATTGTTGAAAAAGAAAATTAGAGACCGAAAATGAAATGAGGTGAATGTAGCATCAGTTATTTAATAATTAAATAAAATTGCAAGGACACTATTTTAGAAGGTGGTGATAATCTAAGACCCCATATTTTTCTAAAAATAAGTATAAATGCATGGTACTTTGGTTTGTGTAGATATTTATAAAAATCCTTTAAACAAAATATCTGTAAAGACCCGCAAATTTCAACGAAATTTTTTTCTTAATTTTCTTTGGAATTTTACAAGAGCGCAGCTTCAGACGGCACCTGATTCCGAGGCCCGGTGTGCCCGGAATCAATTTCCGAAGTTTGGCTCGGGTACGTTCAGTGAACGGACGAGCGGGTTTTTCTATCTTTTGAACCGGTGCCCGGAATCGAATTCTGAGGGCACCGATGAAATCGCAGCGCCGGTATTTGCTTAGAAACGCCTCTTTCGGAGTTGCGTTTGCTCAGACGTGGTTTTTAAATTTTGGGGCTTTAAGTCAGAAATAAAATAAAATTTGTGCGACAACTTTATTTTATTTCACTTAAGCTGCTTGGAAGTCACTTGGAAGCCACTTGAACTGAGTTAAAGCGTATAGGGTGCAATCCGGAAATATCCTACCCTCTTGGTAGGATATTTGTGAGGCAGGGCCCGCACGAGCCCCGCCGTTTCTTTCGCTAAGTAACGCACCCGCGAAAACCCGTCAAAGTAACTGAAAAGTCAACCGACGCGTTTTCTTTAATTTCTTAACAGACCATTTAATTGGGCGGTTTATTTCGTGAATTAAATGGGCTGTTTCATTCGTTGAATTAATTCAACGAATTTAATGGGTCGTTACTTACGCGTTTTGTGTTTGTTGGCAAAATAATAAAATAGACAAACTTGTCTATTTTGGAGGATCCTCCTGTTGTGCGAGATCCTCTAAACCTCCACTCTCCCCGCGAAGAACGCGAAGAACGCGAAGAACGCGAAGAACGCGAAGAACGCCGGAACCGGAATTCGACGACGCACACTGTGATCGGCGACGTCGACGAGCTCTACCCGCGACGTTCTTCGGCGACGCCTCTTCTTCCACGGGCGATCCTCGTTCGGCAACTAAGGTGAGAAACGAATCGTTTAATTCTCCCTTTTTAATTTCAATGACAACGGATTTAATTAATTAAATCCGTTTGTTCTAGATCCGGAGATCGTCGGCGCGACGTTTTTCCCGCGGTGCGACGAACGTCTCTTCCGCGACGACGTGACGATCCCCTCCTTTCGCGACGAGCGATTCCGCGACGACCTCACGTCCGACGGCGACTTCGAGGTAAGGGTTGTTGGAATATTTTATTTTACTTCCCGTGTTTATTCTTCTAAAATAAAGAACCCGATCACGGAACAATTTTAATTTATTTAAAATTGTTGATTGGTTATTTCTTTTTCTCCCGTTGTTTATGACTAACGCGGAGGGTGCGGATCTAACGAACAAGACCCGGCAACCCTCCGCCGATCTTTTGTTGTGCGGATTTGGCGGATGACGACGAACCGTGCGGCAAGGGCGATCTGTTGATCCCGCAGTGAAGATCGGCCCCCGGGAGGAGCAATGGCGCAGACGGGAGGCAAAACGGGCCACCGGAGCAACTCCGGCGGCCCGCGGAAGGCGGCGGCGGCGCGGGTCGCCGGCGCGGCGGCGCCGGCGGCCGGCGGCGGCGGCGCCCGGCGCGCCGGCGGCGGCGGCGCCCGGCGCGCCGGCGGCCGGTGGCGGCGGCGCCCGGCGCGCCGCCGGGAATTCCGCCGTAGCCGAGCCGCGGCAGCGGCGAACCGCCGGACCGCGTCCGCGGTCCGGCCACCCAGCACGCGGGCCGCGTTCCTCCAAGCCGCGGGTCAAACCCGCGGCGGCTTCCTTCGGCCGCCCGGCCGAAGCCGAGCCGGCCGGTCCGGTCGGCCGGGCCGCGCCCAGGCCGGACCGGACCCGGCCTCGCCGGGTCGGGCCGACCCGGTTCGGGTCTCCCCGGGCCCAGAACCCCTGTTTTCGGGCCCTCTTCGGTCTTTTGCCCATATCATGGGCCTAGGACCTCCGAATGCCGAACCGTCAGCGGCTACGCGATCCTTGGATCGATACGGTCGTTTCAGTATATTATACTCAAGGTTTCGGAAGACTTTGGGTTCGGCCGGGTTGGTTCGTACACGAAACCAACCGGGCCCTCGGAGCGGAAACGCTCATAACTTGAGCTACGGACGTCTGATCGACGTACCGTCAGCTGTGGTAGTTTCCTCTAAGTGAGACAGAACTTTTGGCATACTCCGCCGGAGGATCGGATACAGGCGGAATACGGTCGGGTTGGTTTTTCCCTAAAAACCAACCGGGCCCCTGGGACGAAAATGCAAATAACTCTCAGACCGGGCGTCCGATTGACGCGTCGTCTGTTGCGTTGAGATCCTGTTGTCGATACGGAACTTTTGGATACATCAACTTCGGATTACGTGTCAGTTGATGTATCAGCCTCTCGGCTCGTGGAGCGGACCCTCCTAAACGAGCTCGCTGTGTGCGGGAACCCTAGCGCTGGCTGTGACTTCGACGACAGAGCAGAGATCCCCCGTGGACTGCGACGACGGCAGAGTAGAGATCCTCAGTGGACTGCGACGACGGCAGAGCAGAGATCCTTCGTGGACTGCGGCGACGACTGTGCAGAGATCCTCAGTGGACTGCGTCGACTACTGCACTCAGCGATCCTACGTGGATCAGTGCTACAGGTTCTGTGTGAGCCCGATCCTATGTGGGTCCTTACTACCGGTTCTGTGTGAGCCACTGCCTACAGGTTCTGTGTGAGCCCGATCCTGTGTGGGTCTTTTGCGGGGGTTAGTACCCATCGATCCTTCGTGGGTCCGACGACATAGATGGATCAGTGATCATCTTTGACGTCATCTGAAAAAGTATACCTGGTTGAGCTGAATCTTATGTTACTCTCCTTTGTGGTTTGTGTTGAACTATCCTTTGTGGATTTACTGTTTACTCTCCTTGTGGATTTGAGTCTTGCTTTCCTGCGTGGATTGAGTTGTTCTTGAGCTCGTGAGCAGAGCTAGAATTGGGGACTTAGGTATATGTATGGGCATATACCTAAGTCGAGTCAGATGTTACTTCGTGATTGCATCTTTCTTTTGTGCTATATCCTTTGTGGATTTCGGGAGACCTTCGGAGGTCTCGGGGTCCTTACTGAGTAGCTTATACTCACCTCTGCATGGGCTGTGCCCGCACCTTGTTGTGTTGGATGCAGACGACGGACAGCGCTGATCTCGGTTGGGGCGTGGAGCAGGACGGTACCTGGAGGTGGACCACTGGGCGGGACGTGCTCGGAGCGGACGTGGGACCAGAGGAGCCTGGAGGCTATCTGTACCCACCCTTCAGGTGGGATTGCCAGTGGACGACACGAGGCCGCCGTCTTTTCTTCAGTTGCTGTTCTTTACTTTTTCAGTTGTACTTTCAGTTGGGCTTGTATCCCGGCCCCCTTTTTACTTTTCTGCACTTGTAGTTACTTTCCGCTTGCTGACTCTGTGGTGGTTGTTACTTATAAAGGCAATGCCTTCCCTGTTTACCGGGATTTTACGCCTTGGTGCTAGTCGCCAGCCCCTGGCCTATGGAAGGCGGGCTTGGGGTAGTCACGGCACGGGCCCCGAGGTCGGGTCGTGACAAATTGGTATCAGAGGTGGTCGGTTCTACCGCAGACTCTGATCGTTTTTTCTTTCTATATGAAGCAATAGTGTTTAGTGTATTGAGTGTGGTTATCAGTTCAGGGAGACCAGTGTTGGTGCGGCGGCCGACGTATCCGTACACCAGGACCCTAACTCCTGATTTCCGACTTAATGCATGAAAACATTGATTGCGTGTGTGTTTCAAGGTTTCTTCGTGATTACTTGTGTCAGCTCACCGGGTATACTGATCTGCTTTATGAAAGTCTCAGGTTTTCCTTGTGATTACTTGTGCCAGCTCACCAGGTATACTGTTCTGACTGTGGTGCTCTTGTTCTCCTTTTCAGGATGGCCCCGCGACGACAGCCAGCTAGGGTTCCGAGTGTAGGGTGCGACGGCAGCCCACCGAGCGACGAGGCCTCGGTGCAGGGCCCTTTGCCAGCAGTGGCACCGGCGGTAGCTTTACCCGCCGAGCCACCGATGCTGCTAGTACCAGAAGCTGACGATGCACGTCGCCTCAGGGCACTGCATGAGTTTCACAGCCAGCGACCACCCAGGTTTCGCGGTGAGGCGGACCCCCAGGCTGCCGAGGACTGGCTAGAGGCAGTGGTACGGATCTTTAGGCTAGTGAGGACACCAGCGGATCTCATGGTGATTCTCGCGGCGAGCCTCCTGCAGGCGGCGGCAGGACGATGGTGGAGCTTGATGCTCCAGGTTCACGATGAGGCATCCTTGCTCTGGACGGACTTCGAGAGCCTCTTCCGCTCTGAGTTCGTCCCGGCCACCCTCCGAGCGGTGCGCATCCAGGAGCTTCTCCAGCTGCGCCAGGGCAGCATGATGGTCGCTCAGTACGCGGCGAGGTTCACTGACCTATCTCGCTACTCGACCGACATGGTACGGGACCCCTTCTTCCGGGCCTGGACCTTCGAGCATGGCTTGCGACAAGAGATTCGGGCGTCGCTGATCTCCCTCAGCATTCCGACCCAGGCGGGAGTGCTGGAGCGAGCCCTCCTGATCGAGAGCTTCCTGGCAGAGCCTTCTTCAGCGGCGAGACCTAGCGCAGGGCGGCAGGTAGCTGAGTCTTCGGCAGCAGGTAGCCGACGGATGACTCTCGGGTCCAGGCAGACCAGACCCCCACGCAGACGGCCTCAGGACACCGGCTCAGCAGTGCGGGGAACACAGCGGAGTGCCAGCCTTCCGAGAGGCAGGTTGTGCTACTCCTGCGGCGGGCAGGGTCACATGGCTCGTGACTGCCCGACTCGCCGATCAGAGGAGCAGCAGACGGTGGAGGGGCCACCCAGGCAGAGGCAGAGGGTCGACCGTGGCGGTCCGCAGGGAGGAGGCGGACGAGGCAGAGGAGCTGGCCGAGCAGCGGGTGGTGGGCGACGCTTCCAGGCTCTACCCCCACCACCACCAGGAGGGCCACCTCGACCACAGGGAGCTGGCGGGCAGGGGCAGGCCCAGCTCCAGGCAGTGGAGGCCTACGACCCCGACATGCCAGAGATGATTCGAGGTACGATCAGTGTCTATTCCACCCTTGCTGCAGTACTTATAGACACAGGAGCGAGTCACTCTTTCATAGCCTCTTCCCTTGTTCGGAGCTCGGAGATTCCGACTGAGCCGTTGGCTCGATCCTTACGGCTAGAGACTCCTACGGGAGCAGACTCGACGATTACGCACTGGTGCCGGCAGTGACAGCTTACTCTAGGAGGCGAGAGCTTCGGCTGGGATCTCCTTGTAGCGGCGTCGAGGCCTTACGACGTCATCTTGGGAATGGATTGGCTATCCACAGTTCGTGCCCAGATCGACTGTTTTAGGCGCAAGGTGCGATGTGTTCGCACCGACGGGAGCAGTTTTACCTTCACCGACGAGAAGGGAACCTTTGCAGCATAGGATGGACTTCCGCAGAGGAGAGTGCAGCCCATCTCTCATCAGTTGGCTAGCCTCATCCTAGGAGCAGTGGACGTGCAGAGTCCAGCTTTTCCTGCAGTGGTGGACCAGTACGTGGACGTCTTTCCCGACGACGTTCCAGGGCTACCTCCTCGTAGAGAGGTAGACTTTTACATCGACTTGTACCCCGGGACAGCCCCGATATCTACTCCAGCATATCGGATGGCCCCCGCCGAGCTTCGCGAGCTGCGGGTACAGTTGGAGGACTTGCAGAGAAAGGGGTTTATCCGATGCAGTGTTTCACCCTGGGCTTCCCCGATTATGTTCGCCAAGAAGGTGGACGAGAGCTTGCGACTGTGTGTCGACTATCATCGCCTGAACCAGGTGACAGTGAGGAACAAGTATCCGCTGCCACGGATTGATGACCTCTTCGATCAGCTCAAGGGAGCGCGGTGGTTCTCGAAGATAGACCTCCGGTCAGGCTATCATCAGCTCAAAGTTCGAGATAAGGACGTGCAGAAGACGGCCTTCAGGTGTCGGTATGGCCATTATGAGTTCTTGGTTATGCCGTTCGGCGTAACCAATGCTCCAGCAGTGTTCATGAGCCTCATGAACAGGATCTTCCAGCCATACCTCGACCGATTTGTCGTGGTCTTCATTGACGACATTTTGGTATACTCGACGACTGAGGAGGAGCATGCCTACCACCTGCGAGTTGTGCTAGACACGCTCCGAGAGCACCAGCTTTATGGCAAGCTCTCAAAGTTCCAGTTCTGGCTACGTCAGGTCCACTTCTTGGGGCACGTCATCTCTGAGGCGGGAGTTGCAGTGGATCCCGCGATGATCGAGGCAGTGCTAGCTTGGGAGCCACCCAGGAGCATGACGGAGGTGCGGAGCTTCTTGGGCCTAGCCGGATACTATCGGAGATTCGTGCCAGACTTCTCCAGAGTTGCGGCACCACTCTCAGCGTTGACGAAGAAGGGGAAACCCTTCGTGTGGTCAGACAGATGTCAGCAGAGCTTCCAGGAGCTGAGGTAGAGGTTGACCAGCGCACCTATCTTGAGGTTGCCTGAGGAGGGAGTTGGATACGTAGTTTACTGCGATGCGTCAGGGACTGGACTCGGGTGCGTCCTGATGCAGGAGCGGGCCGTGATCGCCTACGGATCACGTCAGTTGAGGCCGCATGAGCAGAACTACGCCACTCATGACCTGGAGTTAGCAGCAGTGGTCTTCGCTCTGAAGACTTGGCGGCACTATCTGATGGGCGAGCGCTTCACAGTCTTTTCTGACCACCAGAGTCTCAGGTATATCTTCTCTCAGAAGGACCTGAACCTGAGACAGCAGAGATGGCTTGAGTTACTCCAGGACTATGACTTTGAGATAGTCTATACTCCTAGGAAGGGGAACGTGGTAGCTGATGCCCTCAGCAGGAGGACGGGCATTCAGCTACTTGAGGAGGAGACGGAGCAGCTAGCCTCCTTACAGATATCCTTCGTGGATAGAGACGGAGCAGCCTTTCTTCAGTCTCTCACAGTCTCTCCTCCACTTCTACAACGGGTCAGAGAGGCTCAGCGTGGGGACGCTGACTGTGAGACCCGGCGTGCACTGATATCCTCAGGTCAGGCGCCTGATGGTTTCTCCCTTGGAGCAGAGCACGACATCCTTTTTAGAGGACGTACCTTCGTACCAGTCGCTTTACGAGAGGAGGTGCTGAGAGAGTTTCACACTTCTCCCTTGGCGGTGCATCCCGGAGTGGCGAAGATGTACCAGGATCTCAGACGACAGCACTGGTGGCCGGGCATGAAGAAAGCTGTGGCAGAGTTCGTTTCACGATGCCTCACCTGCCAGCAGGTGAAGGCAGAGCATCAGGTACCAGCAGGCTTGGTACAGCCCTTGGAGGTCCCGGAGTGGAAGTGGGATGGCATATCTATGGACTTCGTGACTGGACTTCCACGCACTTCCAGAGGTCACGACTCCATTTGGGTGATTGTCGACCGACTCACCAAGTCGGCACACTTCTTACCTATCAGAGAGCAGGGCTTAGTGGAGAGCTTGGGACATCTTTACGTACAAAAGATCGTACGGCTTCACGGTGTTCCATCGTCTATCGTCTCCGATCGAGATGCTCATTTCACTTCCCGGCTTCGGAAGGGGTTGCAGGAGGCGTTCGGGACGCGGCTCCATCTGAGCACAGCCTTCCACCCTCAGACGGATGGTCAGACGGAGAGGACCATACAGACACTCGAGGACATGCTCCGTGAATGTGTTCTCGACTTTGGTCGCAGCTGGGAGGACCACCTACCCTTGGTGGAGTTCGCGTACAACAACAGCTACCACTCCACCATCGGGATGGCACCATACGAGGCGTTGTACGGCAGACCCTGCAGATCACCGTTGTGCTGGACAGACCCTGGGGAGTCAGCACTCGTGGGACCAGAGATGGTCCGAGCCACGACAGAGAAGGTCCAAATCATCCAGGAGAGGATGAGGACAGCTCAGAGCCGGCAGAAGTCATATGCTGACAGGAGGCGGAGGCCACTAGAGTTCGAGGATGGCGACCACGTCTTTTTGCGTGTCTCACCTCGACGTGGTTTACGGAGATTTGGCTGAGGCGGCAAGTTGTCTCCACGCTTCATCGGGCCTTTCCAGGTCCTCAGCAGGACAGGAGAGGTGGCTTATCGCCTGGCTCTACCACCTCAGTTGCACCGGGTGCACGACGTCTTTCACGTGTCTCAGCTGAGGAGATACGTGCACGACCCGACGCACATCATCGACTTTGGGGAGCTGGACGTGGACGATGGGGCGACTTTTGAGGAGGTCCCAGTGGAGATCGAGGATCGACAGGAGCGGGTCCTACGTGGGCGGTCGATTCCTCTTGTGCGCGTCAGATGGCAGCACGGGAACCTCCAGGAGAGCACTTGGGAGCGGGAGGCTCAGATGCATGCTCAGTACCCCCATTTGTTCCCCTAGTTTTTGATGTATCTTTACAGGGACGTAAAGCCCTGAGGTGGGAGTAATTTAAAGACCCGCAAATTTCAAGGAAATTTTTTTCTTAATTTTCTTTGGAATTTTACAAGAGCGCAGCTTCAGACGGCACCTGATTCTGAGGCCTGGTGTGCCCGGAATCAATTTCGGAAGTTTGGCTCGGGTACGTTCAGTGAACGGACGAGCGGGTTTTTCTATCTTTTGAACCGGTGCCCGGAATCGAATTCTGAGGGCACCGATGAAATTGCAGCACCGGTATTTTCTTAGAAACGCCTCTTCCGGAGTTGCGTTTGCTCAGACGTGGTTTTTAAATTTTGGGGCTTTAAGTCAGAAATAAAATAAAATTTGTGCGACAACTTTATTTTATTTCACTTAAGCTGCTTGGAAGTCACTTGGAAGCCACTTGAACTGATTTAAAGCGGATAGGGTGCTATCCGGAAATATCCTACCCTCTTGGTAGGATATTTGTGAGGCAGGGCCCGCACGAGCCCCGCCGTTTCTTTCGCTAAGTAACGCACCCGCGAAAACCCGTCAAAGTAACTGAAAAGTCAACCGACGCGTTTTCTTTAATTTCATAACAGACCATTTAATTAGGCGGTTTATTTCGTGAATTAAATGGGCTGTTTCATTCTTTGAATTAATTCAACGAATTTAATGGGTCGTTACTTACGCGTTTTGCGTTTGTTGGCAAAATAATAAAATAGACAAACTTGTCTATTTTGGAGGATCCTCCTGTTGTGCGAGATCCTCTAAACCTCCACTCTCCCCGCGAAGAACGCGAAGAACGCGAAGAACGCGAAGAACGCGAAGAACGCCGGAACCGGAATTCGACGACGCACACTGTGATCGGCGACGTCGACGAGCTCTACCCGCGACGTTCTTCGGCGACGCCTCTTCTTCCACGGCCGATCCTCGTTCGGCAACTAAGGTGAGAAACGAAACGTTTAATTCTCCCTTTTTAATTTCAATGACAACGGATTTAATTAATTAAATCCGTTTGTTCTAGATCCGGAGATCGTCGGCGCGACGTTTTTCCCGCGGTGCGATGAACGTCTCTTCCGCGACGACGTGACGATCCCCTCCTTTCGCGACGAGCGATTCCGCGACGACCTCACGTCCGACGGCGACTTCGAGGTAAGGGTTGTTGGAATATTTTATTTTACTTCCCGTGTTTATTCTTTTAAAATTAAGAACCCGATCACGGAAAAATTTTAATTTATTTAAAATTGTTGATTGGTTATTTCTTTTTCTCCCGTTGTTTATGACTAACGCGGAGGGTGCGGATCTAACGAACAAGACCCGACAACCCTCCGCCGATCTTTTGTTGTGCGGATTTGGTGGACGACGACGAACCGTGCGGCAAGGGCGATCCGTTGATCCCGCAGTGAAGATCGGCCCTCGAGAGGAGTAATGGCGCAGACGGGAGGCAAAACAGGCCACCGGAGCAACTCCGGCGGCCCGCGGAAGGCGGCGGCGGCGCGGGTCGCCGGCGCGGCGGCGCCGGCGACCAGAGGCGGCGGCGCCCGGCGCGCCGCCGGGAATTCTGCCGCGGCCGAGCCGCGGTAGCGGCGAACCGCCGGACCGCGTCCGCGGTCCGGCCACCCAGCACGCGGGCCGCGTTCCTCCAAGCCGCGGGTCAATCCCGCGGCGGCTTCCTTCGGCCGCGCCCCGGCCGGACCGGACCCGGCCTAGCCGGGTCGGGTCGACCCGGTTCGGCCGACCCAGGGGTGGTTCGGGCCGGGTCGCCCCGGGCCCAGAACCCCCGTTTTCGGACCCTCTTCGGTCTTTTGCCCATATCTTGGGCCTGAGACCTCCGAATGCCGAACCGTCAGCGGCTACGCGATCCTTGGATCGATACGGTCGTTTAGGTATATTATACTCAAGGTTTCGGAAGACTTTGGGTTCGTCCGGGTTGGTTCGTACACGAAACCAACCGGGCCCTCGGAGCGGAAACGCTCATAACTTGAGCTACGGACGTCCGATCGACGTACCGTCAGCTGTGGTAGTTTCCTCTAAGTGAGACGGATCTTTTGGCATACTCCGCCCGAGGATCGGATACAGGCGGAGTACGGTTGGGTTGGTTTTGCCCTAAAAACCAACCGGGCCCCTGGGACGAAAATGCCAATAACTCTCAGACCGGGCGTCCGATTGACGCGCCGTCTGTTGCGTTGAGATCCTGTTGTCGATACGGAACTTTTGGATACATCAACTTCGGACTACGTGTCAGTTGATGTATCAGCCTCTCGGCTCGTGGAGCGGACCCTCCTAAACGAGCTCGCTGTGTGCGGGAACCCTAGCGCTGGCTGTGACTTCGACGACAGAGCAGAGATCCTCCGTGGACTGCGACGACGGCAGAGCAGAGATCCTCAGTGGACTGCGACGACGGCAGAGCAGAGATCCTTCGTGGACTGCGGCGACGACTGTGCAGAGATCCTCAGTGGACTGCGTCGACTACTGCACTCAGCGATCCTACATGGATCAGTGCTACAGGTTCTGTGTGAGCCCGATCCTATGTGGGTCCTTACTACCGGTTCTATGTGAGCCACTGCCTACAGGTTCTGTGTGAGCCCGATCCTGTGTGGGTCTTTTGCGGGGGTTAGTACCTATCGATCCTTCATGGGTCCGATGACTTAGATGGATCAGTGATCATCTTTGACGTCATCTGAAAAAGTATACCTGGTTGAGCTGAATCTTATGTTACTCTCCTTTGTGGTTTGTGTTGAACTATCCTTTGTGGATTTACTATTTACTCTCCTTGTGGATTTGAGTCTTGCTTTCCTGCGTGGATTGAGTAGTTCTTGAGCTCGTGAGCAGAGCTAGAATTGGGGACTTAGGTATATGTATGGGCATATACCTAAGTCGAGTCAGATGTTACTTCGTGATTGCATCTTTCTTTTGTGCTATATCCTTTGTGGATTTCGGGAGACCTTCGGGGGTCTTGGGGTCCTTACTGAGTAGCTTATACTCACCCCTGCACGGGCTATGCCCGCACCTTGTTGTGTTGGATGCAGACGACGGATAGCGCTGATCTCGGTTGGGGCGTGGAGCAGGACGGTACCTGGAGGTGGACCACTGGGCGGGACGTGCTCGGAGCGGACGTGGGACCCGAGGAGCCTGGAGGCTATCTGTACCCACCCTTCAGGTGGGATTGCCAGTGGACGACACGAGGCCGCCGTCTTTTCTTCAGTTGCTGTTCTTTACTTTTTCAGTTGTACTTTCAGTTGGGCTTGTATTCCGGCCCCCTTTTTACTTTTCTGCACTTGTAGTTACTTTCCGTTTGCTGACTCTGTGGTGGTTGTTACTTATAAAGGCAATGCCTTCCCTGTTTACCGGGATTTTACGCCTTGGTGCTAGTCGCCAGCCCCTGGCCTATGGAAGGCGGGCTTGGGGTAGTCACGGCACGGGCCCCGAGGTCAGGTCGTGACAATATCTTCCACATCTATGTTTTTAATTTCAAGAAACTATCCTCTACAATTATGTTCAGTATGTTATTTGGAGTCTGATGAAACAAACTTGTTTTTTTTGAATAATATCATAACATTATTAATAGTAATATGAATAGTAATATGTCACTAATGAATAGTAAATTTTATTATTATTTTATTTTCTTAAGGAATTAATATAATAATTTCTTGGATAATTTTTCATCATGATATAGAAGTAGTTATAGAATTAGAATTGTTAATTTTTGAATTAAGTATGATTTTATTTAAAAATTAAATTAGTAATATTTATAAAATTATTTTTCATAATAGAAATCATTTTTGAATTCTACACATACAAAAATTTTAAGGATAAATATTTGGGATTTCTCTGAAATTATTTCATTTTTGATGAATAGTGAAATACGATAAAATACCGTATAATCCAATTATCAGTAAAATTAAAAATTTGTGACATAATATGTGATGAAATGACACTTGGTTCGAACTCATATGACATTATTACTATTTGAGGTCAAATTACTGAAGACTATTCATAATCATGGGGAAAATATTATAATTATGGTTAATATAATTATAAATACCCCCTCTCCTCCACTATAAACACCACACTCAATCCCCTCCACTTCCCACACCAATAAAGCCTTGTGGCATGCCTTAGTTATACTCAATAGTCTTCTCAATGCTCTTCCCCATTTCCTAGAGCTTATGTTCTTACCAAAAGACAAAAACTGAAGCCCTTATGAAGGATCTCAAGGAGGATAGATCAAAAGGTAAACATCCTCTTTTATTTTCATTCTATTCATTCTTTTTAAGATATTCTATTCCTTTCCTTTATATTATGTTGGGATATTTAATTCCATATCCCTCATTACTGTCCATATTATGTAATAGTTATCAGATATCCCTTTTCTCTCATCAAACTATTTTTATGAAATTTTATGATATTTCGTTAGGCTTTAGAATTTTTGTGATAAATTTCTAATGTTTTCATTAATTTTACGATTCCTTTAATTTCATCATCATTCCTCACCTCCACTCAAACAAGAGGAATGAAAGCTATAGAATATTGTATATTTTGGATCTTATCATGTTCATGGGAAATTTATCATCAATCTTCTTGTCTTCCCCCACATGTTCTAGGAATTAAAAAACATTGCCTGTGATGTGTCGAATTGCCGACATCGTGTACAATGTGATTTTAATTTGCATTAATTCATTAAAGTATGTTTATGAAACCATATTTATGGTTGAAAGAGGTTATAATAAATGTATTATGTCTCATAAATGGGTGGGTAATTCTTTTTTCCCATGGATTTAATTTATAAAACAAAATGAAGTCGTTATTATCAAAGATCCACTAAAATGATATAAACGAACATCATTAATTTTTTATCTTATAAATCATCCACATGAAATAATTAAAAATGTTAAATATTATAGTTTATATTAATAGATATATTTAAATACTAATCCATTCCAACTCTATTGTTTCACTTCCATTCGACAAGAACATCCACCATGAACCGACCATGAAAATCAAGTAAAGAACCCACACAAATACAGTGCATGGAGACAAATACTAACAATTAATGGGTTAAATGATGTTATGAAAAGATCATATAAGATTTTATAAACATTAACATGTTTCTTTAAAATACTAATAACACTATTTGAACCATTATACAGGAAATTTAAACAATATTGAAATATGAAAAACTCGAGATAATGGAATTCTAAACCCGATTTCCATTGTTTTGGTTAACTTTCTACTTTATTTATTTATTATGTATAAAATTTTATTGTGTTATGGTTTTTGATTATATTATTTTGAATTATGTCTAATTACAGTTTATATAAATATTCAATAAACTCTATTTTTTGTCTCTTCAATTGTATGATATTTATAATGGGCTTTTATTTAAAAATCCATTTTAAAAATTTTGTTTTACAAAATTAAAAAGAATTTTTTTTGCTATTATTCATGTTGTATAATTATTTTCTGGTTCTTATGTATTTATTATGATAAAGTTTGAAACCTATATCTCCCTCCAATTTATTGGGTATTTGTATGTATGAGATCGGCCATATGGTTACTCCATGTGTATCTGTGATGGTTACAAAAATTTTAAGGTAGCCGTAAGGGATACAAATTATATGGTAGCTGAGAGGGTTACAAGATTATGTATGTAATGACCCAAGATACCTTAATGATAATATTTATGTTCTCATGTTTTATTTTGTTTTCGTTTTAATATCATGTTACACAATGTATGTATATATATATGGGTGAAAATAATGTTTTTTTAAAAGTTTTCATATGTTACGAGTATTCATGGTCTAATGTGCTCTTTCCTTATTCTTCATCCCTTACTGAGATTTTGTGCTCATACCAAGATTTTAAATAAATTTTCACAGTTTAATGGATGTTTAAGGCAAATAATGAAGTCGTGTTAAATGTTGAATAATTATCAAGGGGTCATGTTTATGTTTTAATGTTTTGTATTTTGAAAAAAATGGAAACTATTTTTATGGTATCCACTCAGTATTAATGTGTAATGATATGAATGTATTTCCCCAAATCAATAAAACTCTATACTTGACAAGATCTTAAATGTAAAAGGTATTTTTTTCTTGAATAATTCAATATTATGTATGTTTTAAGGAAATGTCCTTATATTTTATTCCGAATTTTTGACATGTTTCTCTAAAATAAGTTTTGAAATATATATCATACTACTCCCACAGTTTATATGTTGTGAATTATGATTGTAGTATTCTTTTGTTACATTAGTTATTCCTTGAATAAGATACATTTTTTTTTTGTTTTTTGATGAAAATAATATCATTTGAAAAAATGGATTAGAGAATTTCAATTAATAAGTCTCATCTATTGATATGGTTGAATACATCAATAATGAGTGAAATATGATATAAGAATAAATAAGGAATCTTCTTCAATAATCGAGGGACATGTAGAAAGTGGATATCAATATCTAATACTATTGCCTAATTTGAAAAAACCACATCCCTTTCACATGAAATTAAATTAACCGTAATATTTACTGAAAACAAGAAAAATATGTTTGTAACCTATCTAAAAAACCACATACATGGCATCACCATTAGAATAAATCCACATTCATGTCTATTTTGATAATCTTCCATGTCAATTTTATTTATAATGTTTAAATCTATTTTCCTCATATTAACATATTCAATCTTATTTGGGGCTAGTGCAATAGTGGCTTGGGATGGCCTTTCCTTAAAAAACTAGTGTAGTTTATATGAAACCCACTTTTAAATGTGGGATTATAGTCTATAATTGATCATGATAGAAATATACATGTATGTAATAGTTTATAAACTAATTACTCTAATATTTTTAATTGATTAAGGGTCTCACACCTTTGGATTAAGGACATTTATTGTTCATAAGCTACTTGGTTAATCATCTCAATTGAAATAATAAAAACTATTATTCAGTAGCTCATTAATAACATCATCTTAATAGGCCATGTAAAAGAAAATATGATATCAATCAGGTCAAAAATGAGTCTATTGATTAATAGTTTTCACTAGATCCCAAATATCCCTTTCATTTAAAATTGTCTCTAAATTCAATTTTTCATCCTTAAAACAACTTTAGAAATAATGTCCCAAAAAATGGAATTACCCATCTTGAGTAAACATTGATTTTTTTTTAATATATTTCCTACCATAATAATATCATGAGTGGAATATCTATACTTCATTATTATGTTTTGAGACACAACGTGTTTCCTTGATTTGATAAAATCATGATAATTTTGTGTTTTTGTTCCCCACATTCATCGAATTTTTCATAGATATAACCAAAGAAACACATTCATAATCAATAATTAAATCTGATTATTTATTATTATTTTCAATGAGATCACTAATTAAATAAAAATTCTAGATATAATCATGGTTTTATAAACACACTCAATGTCATGTTTAACAGCCTCCTAATCATGGAATGATTATGGGAGATACATGATCTTGTATTTAAGATCGCATGTAAGTGTCCTTATTTTTATTTATCAAAAACAAGACATGACATATAATTTTGGGGCTTAATCCCATAATAATAGACCACTGAGTAATAATGAAGATCCCACATCTATTTCATTGAGATGAATAATTTTTTTCCTAAAACATCACTAACAGCCAGATGTACCGGAAGAAGATTGTTTTCAAAATATTCATTAATAAAGTAAATGAAACTATAGGTAATATAAGAAGAAATGGAATAATCCCTAGCTATGAAATGATGAAGTCAAACTGGTGATAGATAAATTCCCATCTGTAAACTTATCTCCCATGAACTCCAAGTATATCATGCCTTTCTTTTCCATAAACATCCAAAAATATTTCCTATAATTCCAATGAAATAAAACTCTATAATTTTTCACTAATTGATCTAAAATGAAATTGAATTCTCCCAAAATTATCCCCGATTTCATAATAGATCATAACCATAATGATCTTTACACATCTATTATTATGTTATTGTATCACAATTATCTTAGAAGAAAGAAAGAATGCAAGGGTATATTATATAACCAACCATTACCACAATCTATTGATCAAAAATAGAAAGGAGTTCAACTGATAAAGAGATACTCCATACATACTAAATATGATTATTCATGGTCTCACCTTCCATGAAATCATTTATACCAATATTTTGTGTAAAATAAACTATCATAGAAGAAGAAAGTTTACATTACATCCTGGAAATTATTGATACCTTCATCTGCAAGAATTCACTAACTATGAAATCAATTTTCATCTTGGCACAAGGGCTGTGAGAATTCCCAAAAATGAAAGATATAATCTGAATAAGGTTTTCTGGTATTTTTTCATATAGTGGAACAGTTTTAGACTCATGATAAGGGTATGATGAAGTGTTATTGGGATGAGATGTTGTACAAAGTCTAATACCTAAAGAAGATGAGGTGGGGGAAAGGATGACCTAATACTCTGTTACACACAACAATGAACAGTCGTGATTGAATAGGCGGGCCGATAAAATATTCAGAGGCCATCGTTCATAAGAGATAGTGGGTTGAGTAGCAAGAGCCTGAGCATGAGAAAAAAAATTAATCCCTATTGATGAAAAGTCAACAGAACTCCACAAATGACTAGAATCACTAAGGATAATATGATGTGGAAGTGAAATTGGGAAGATGATTTCAATTCCACAAAAATATAAATTACCAAGGAGATCTAGAATGATCAACACTGACTCCCCCATGACATTCAGTAGAGATATGAAGAATATGTTTAAATGGAAATAAATCTATGAATGTGCTCTGTCTAGAATAGATAAAAAATTGTGAATATATTTGAAGCACTTTAGTAGGAAGGGAAACCTATGTAGGGATAGAAACAAGAATAGACAGTCTACTATAAGTACATGGAATCAATATATCATGGGTTTCTACTGATGAATTATTAATGGTTTATAGGGTGACTACTCTTCAGTGATCTATATGTCCATATTCCATGATTTTATGACATAAGTTCACTTCCAACTATATATAGACACTGAAAGATTGTGGATGAGATAGTTCCATTGGAATAATGGTGGGTTGGAATAAATCAAAAGATTAAATCATCCAAATAACCGTTGACCAAATGAAGTATTCATGATTAATGAGTTATGGAGAAGTCCATGGTGACACAAATACTTATGACTGATTCCTCTTAGAGATGAATATTTCACACGTCATTATATTAAAATTTCCGTAAATAATTCATATCCTCTATAGGAATGAATTATTGTATAAGGGGAGAAGGATCCTAAGGATAAAAAGAGAGTAGTAAAAATTTTGAATTCATAAAATGTTATTTATTAGGTTTTGCAGGATTTTCTCGATAAAGAATTCATTCATCCTAGAACATGACCATGTGGAGCTCTTATTTTTTTGTTAAAAACAAAATATGGTTTCTTGAGACTTCGCATTGATTATTGATATTTAAATAAAAACATTTTTAAAAACAAGTATCCTTTACCTCATATCGAAGACTTGATTGATCATCTTAATGGAGCTCAGTACATTTCCAATAATTACTTGAGAAATGGATACCAACAGCTGATGGTGAAGGAGGATTATATCCCAAAAACAGCCTTTCGCATTAGATATATGCATTATGAATTTGTTGTTATGCCGTTACGATTAAATAATGAACCTGTTGTATTCAGGATTCTTATGAATATAATATTTCATGAGTTCATTGATAATATTGTGGTTTTATTTATTTATGATATCCTATTATTTTCTAAAAAGAATTTGGGGCATGAAAAACATGTAAGGGTTTCTTTACAAACCATAAATGAGAAGAAACTATATGGAAAATTCAGCGAGTGTAATTTTTAGATGCAATAGATTTATTTTCTTGGGAACATTATAAATAAGGTTGGAATAACAGTTGATCCTTCCAAAACAATCATGGTTGATGAATGGACAAGACCCAAAAATGATACATAGATTCGTAGTTTTCATGGGTTTATAGGTCATTACCGACATTTTGTTAAGAACATTGCACGTTTATTTTTCCTGATAACTAAGTTAAAACGGAATGGGGTTAAATTGCATTGGATATATGAATTTGATGATTTTATTTAAGAACTAATGAAGAGATTGGTGAATAGTCCATTTTTTCCTTACCTTCCCCGAATGGTGAGTTTGCCTCTACAGTGATGCTTCTTGGAAGGGACATGTTTGTGCTTTGATGCAAAATTATTAAGTAATTGCATATTCTTCAAGAAAACTAAAACCTCATGAGTAAAAAAATCACACACGCGATTTGGATTTGGTAGCTGTGGTTTTTGAATTGAAAAATTGAAGGCATCATTTTTATTGAACCAAATGTCAAATATACACTAACAATAATATCATGAAGTATATTTTCACTGAAAAGGAATTAAACATGAGGCATATAAGTTGGATTGAACTGATGAAGGATTATAATTTCCCAAACAATTACCATCATGGAAAAGAAAACAAAGTGATAGATTCCTTGAGTCAGAAACTTCATGAATAATTAACCAAGTTGCATTTGAAACATGATCCCTTGATGATTTGATAAATTTTGGCTTTGAAGTTTTTGGTGCAGGAAATATATATGTTTTGTGTTAGGTTTCAGTACAGTCTTCATTGTCAGAAAGAATTTAGAGAGCATAGAAAGAAGTCTGTGAGCTATAGAAAAAGTTACAATTGGTAAAAATGGGCATGTTACCAAAATTTAATCTTGATAAGTGTAGTTTTTTGAGATTTGGAAAATGTTTGTTTGTGCCTAGTGATTTTCAGTTGAAGAAAGATTTGTTGTGTGACACTCATAGTTCTCCATTTCCAATTCATCCTGGTAGTACTATGATGTAAAGAGACCTTCGGGAGTATTAATGGTGGTATGGAATGAAAAGGGATATTTCTGATTTTACCATGAAATGTTTGACATGTAAGCAAGTTAATGTAGAGCAGCAGTTACTAAAGGGGATGATTCAGCCTTTTTCAGTGCCATAGTGGAAGTTGGAGAATGTATCCATTGACATTTTGGTTGGACAACCAATGAATTCTTGAGGTAACAATGTTATCTGGGTTATTTTTTATCGTTGACAAAATCTACACATTTTCTTCCTATTCGAGATACAATGTCGTTATATCCAATATCTGGATTGTACCTCAAGGATATTGTCTGGTTACATGGAGTTCCTCTTTCCATTGAATCTAATTGAGATCCCAGGATCACTCTTAACATTTTGTAGGGGATTTAGAAGTTTTTGGGCACAAAATAAAATTTCGGTACTACTTTTCATCATCAATCATATGGGAAATCAAAATAAACTTTTCAATCTTTGGAAGATTTTCCTCAAGATTGTTCAATGGACTACCAAGGAAGTTCGGATCGACATATTTCATTTTTTGAGTTTTATTATAATAATAGTTTTCATTCCAGTATACAGATGGCACATTTGTGGCATAGTATTGAATGTGGTGTCGGACTCTAGTGTTTTAGGATGATGTTTGTGAGAGAATGTTGATGGGGCCAGAATTAGTATAAGAAGTGGCTGAGAAAGTGAGGATGATTCAGCAGCACATGAGGATACATCAGAGCAAGAAAAAAGGTTATGACGATAATATAAGGCAAGAAACCACTTTTGAGGTAGGTGACCATGTATTCGTCAGAATCCCACCTTGGTAATGTGTGAATTGTTTCATTGAGAAAGGGAAGTTAAGTCCACTGTTCATATATCCTTTTGAAATATTGTAGAATGTTAGAAGAGTTGCATACCACGTATCCTTGACTCCAAGTTTGTCTCAGACACACAATGTTTTTCATGTTTTGATTTTGAGAATGTATGTGTCAAATTCCTCACATGTCTTGAGGCCATAAGCTGTTTAGCTAGAAAAAAAAATATTCTTATGAAGAGAAACTTGTTCAGATTCTTGATCGAAGGGAACATGTTTTGCTGAATAAGTTAATCCACCAAGTAAAGGTTTAGTGGAGAAACCACATTGTTGAAAGCAACATGGGAGTATGAAAATTCTATGAGGTAAAGGTACCCTCAGTTTTTTAATAAGTATATAAAATAGCAAGGATGCAATTTTAGAAGGTGGGGATAATGTAACACCCCTTTTTTTCTAAAAATAAATAGAAATGCATGGAACTTTGTTTTAAGTAGATATTTATAACTATATTTTAAACATATTTTTTCTACATCTGTGTTTTAAATTTAAGAAATTATCATCTACAATTGTGTTCGGTATGTTATTTGGAATTTGATGAAGTGAACTTGTTTTTTTATGAATAGTAACATAACCTTATGAATTATAATATGACCATAATGAATCATCAAATTTATTATAATTGTTTTTATTTAAGTCTTTAAGATAATAACATCTTGGTTAATTATTCCTCGTGATATTGAAGTTGTTATAGAATTAGAATTGTTAATTTTTGAATTAAGTCTGATTTTACTTAAAAATTAAATTAATAATATTTATAAAATTATTTTAAAAAGTTTGAAATCATTTTAGAATTATACTTGTCGAATAATTTTTAGGATAAATATTTGTTATTTTTCTGAAATTTTTTATTTTTCGTTGAATAGTTAAATATGATAAAATATCCTACAGTCCAATTATTAGTAAATTAACAATTTGTGACATTATAAGGGATGAAATGACAATTGGTTAGAACTAACATTCCATTATTACTATTTGAGGTCACATGAACTAAGACTATTCATAATCTAGGAGAAAATATTATAATGATGCTTAAAATAATGATAAATACCCCCTCTCCTCCACTATAAATACCACCCTCTATACCCTCCTATTCCAACACATATCAAGGCATTTTCCATGAATATGTTATACCCAATACTCTTCCCAAGGCTCTTCCCCACTACTAGAGCTACTGGTCATACCAATAGACCAAAACTAAATCCCTTAAAAAGGATCTCAATGATGATAGATCAAGAGGTAAACATCCTCTTTTATTTTTTTCTTTTCATTCTTTTTATGTTATTCTCTTACTTTCCGTTGGATTATGTTGGGAAATTTCATTCCATATCCCAAATTACTATACATATTATTTAAGATGGATGATATATCCCCTTTCTCCTGTCAAACTATTTTTATGAAATTTTATGACATGCCGTTAGGCTGCCGAATTTTCGTGACAAATTTCTGAGGTTTTCTTTTATTTTCATATTCCATTCTTTCTTCGTCATTCCTATCCTACACATAACCCAAATACAAGAAATATCCATAATATTTTATATATTTTTTTGTTATTTTGTTCATTGGAAATTCATCATCAATCTTCTTCTCTTCCCCCACTTGTTCAAGGAATGAAAAACATTGCCTAAGATGTGTCGAATTAGTGACATCGTGGATGATATGATTTAAATTTTCACTAATTCATTAAAGTATGTTCGTGAAAAAAAATTTATGGTTTAACCATGTTATAATAATTTTACTATGTTGCAACAATGGGTCAAGAATTCATTTTTACACCTGGATTTAATTTATAAAACAAAATGAGGTCGTTATTATCAAAGAACCACTAAAATGATATAAACAAACATCATTAGTGTTTTATCATATGAATCATCCACATGTAAGAATTCAAAATGATAAATGTTATAATTTCGGTTACTGGATATATTTATATATTACTCCATTCCAATTATCATGTTTCCCTTCCATTCGACATGAACATCCACCATGAACCGACCATGAAAATAATGTAAAGAACTCAACCAAAAACAATGCAAGGAGAAAAATACTAACAATTAATGGGTTAAATGATGTTATGAAAGGTTCATATAAGATGTTATAATCATGAAAATATTTCTTCAAAATATTAATGAAAACTTTTTAAACATTATACATTAAATTTTAACATGTTTGAAGTAAGACAAACTCGAGGTATAGGAATTCTTAACCCGATTTCCATTCTTTTTGTTAACCTTATTCTTCGTTATTTATGAGGAATTAAAATTTATTTTGGGATTTATATTGATTATATAATGTTGAATTATGTCTAATTTTATTGTATATACATATTCCATAAACTATATTATGTCTCTCTTCAATTGTATGCTATTTATAAATGTATTTTTTTAATATTAGGCTTTACAAAATTTAGAAGCAATGTTTTAATTCTATTATTAATATTGTATGATTAATTTACAGTTATTGGGGGTTGTTTATAATGAAGGTTCGGACCTATATCTCCCTCCAATTTATAGGGTATTTGTGAGTTGTAGGACGTTTATATGGTTATTCCATGTGAATTTGTGATGGTTACGACAAATTGTAAGGTAGCCGTGACAATTACAAATTATAAGGTAGCCGAGAGGGTTACAATATTATGTATGTAATGCCCCAAGATACCTTTATTATTATATTAATGTTCTAACATATTGTGTGGATCTTGTTTTAATCTCATGTTACACAATCTTTGTATATATATATGTGGGTGTCAAGCATGTTTTTTTTAAATGATTTCATATGTTACGAGTATTCATGGTGTAGTGTGATCTTTCCTTCTTCTTCACCCCTTACTAAAATTTTGTTCTCATACCACGTTTTTAAATAATTTTTCACAGTTTAATGGATGTGTAAGATAAAGAATTAATCCATATTAAATGTTTAAAATTTTTCTACGAGTCATGATTAAGTTTTAATGTTTTGTATTTAGAAAAAAAATGGAAACTATTTGTATGGTATCTACTCAGTAATAATGTGTAAGGATAAGAATGTATTGTCCAAATTCTGTAAAGCGCTAAACATGAAAAGATCATCAATGTAAAAGGAATTGTCTTATGTAATAATTTAATATTATGTATGTTATAAGGCTGAGTCCTAATAAGTTCTTTCTCATTTTTTACATGGTTCTTTAAACATTGTATTAAAATATATATAATACTACTCTGATAGTTGATATGTTGTGCATTATAATTGTAGTATTCCTTCATTAAATTGGATATTCCTTGATGAAGTTCAATTTTTTTTTGTTTCTGATGAAAATAATATCATATGAAAAAAATAGATTTTGATAATTTCCATTAATATGTCTCATATATTGATATGGATGAATGCATCTATTATGAGTGAAAATGGATATAGGAATAAAAAATGAATCTTCATACATAATGGAGATACATGTATAAAGAGGATATCCATATCTAATATTGTGACCTATTTTGAAAAAACAAAATCCATTTCAGATGAAATTAAATTAACCAAAAAATGAACTGAGAACCAAGAAAAGTAAGTTCGTCACCTATATAGAAAACCACATACAGGACATCACCTTTAGAATAAATCCACATTAATGTCTATTTTGATCCTTTTCCATGTCAATTTTTATCATAATGATAAAAAATGTTTTCCTCGTATTAATATATTCAATCTTATTTGGGGTTACTGCAATAGTGGTGTGGTTTGTCCTTTCTATAAAAAATTCATCTAGTTCATATGAAACCCACTATTAAATGGGGGATTAGAGTCTCTAATTGTTCATGGAAGAAATAAACCCATATGGAATATTATACAAACTAATTAGTCTAAAATGTTTAATTGAGGAAGGGTCTCACACCTTTGGAATAAGGAAATTAATTGTTTCATAAGCCACATTGGTATTCATCCCAATTGAAATAATAAAAATAATTATTCAGGTGCTCATTTTTAGAATTATCCTAATAGGCCACATAAAATAAGATATGAAATCCATCAGGTCAAGGATAAATCTATTTTGTAATAGTTTTCACAAGATCCCAAATATCCCTTTCATTTATAATTCTCTCTACATTCAGTTTTACAGCCTTAAACCCACTTTAGGAATAATGTCCCAAAAATTGGAATAATCCTTTTTTAGAAATGATTGAATTTTTTTCAAATATATTTCCAACCATAATAATATCATGAGTGGAATATCTATACTCCATTCTTATGTTTTGAGACACAACATTTTTCCTTCATTTGATAAAATCTTGATAGTGTTGGGGTTTTTCCCCACATTCAACCAATTTTTCATAGATATAACCAAAGAAACGCATTCATAATCGATAAGGATTTCTGACAATTTATTATTTTTTTCAATGAGATCACTAAATAAATAAACATTCTAGAAATATTCATGGTTTTATAAACACACTCATTGTCATGTTTAACAGACATCTAATCATGGAATGTTTATTGGAGATACATGACCTTGTCTTGAAGATTGCATTTAAGTGTCCTGAATTTATTTTATCAAAAACAAGCCATGAAATCTCATTTTGGGACTTAATCCAAGAATAATAGACCACTGAGTAATAATCAATATCCAACATCCATTTCATTGATATGAATAATTTTTTTCCAAAATCATCACTAACAGTCATATGTACAAGAAGAATATTGTTTTCCAAAAATTCATTAATAAAGTTAATGAAACTAGAGGTAATATAAGAAAAAATGGAATAATCCCTAGACATTAAATGATCATGAAAAACCTGTGATTGAAAAATTCCCATCGGTAAACATATCTCCCCTGAAATCCAAGGATATCAAGACTTTCCTAGCCATAAAAATCCAAAAATATTTCTTATACTTCCATTGAAATAACACTCTATAATTTTTCACTAATGGATCTAAGATGAAATTGAAGTCTCAAAAAATTATACTCGATTTCATCATGGATCATATCGATAATGATCTTTCCACCACTATTCTTATGTCATTGTAACACAATTATCATAGAAGAAAGATAATAAGAATGGGTATATTATATAACCATCAATTACCATGATCTATTGATTAAAAATAGAAAAGAGATCAAATCATAAAGAGATACTCCATAATTACTCAATATTATTATCCATGGTCTCAACTTACATGAAATCATGTATACCATTATTTTTTGTAAGATAAACAATCATAGAAGGAGAATTATTACGTTACCTCATGGAAATAAATGATACCCTCATCTGAATGACTTCACTTACTATGAAATCAAATTTCACCTCGGCACAAGGGCCGTGAGAATTCCCAACATTGAATGATATCATCTGAATAATTTTTCCAGTATTTTTCCCTATAGTGGCACACTTTTATACTCATGATAAGGGGATGATGTAGTCTTATTGGGATGAGATATTGTACAATGTCTACTATCGAATAAAGAATAGGTGGGGAAAGGAAGGACATAATCCTCTGTTACACACAACAATGCACTGTCGTGATTGAATATATGGACCATTGAAATATCCATTGGCCTTAGTGTATAACAGGTACTGGGGTGATTAGAAACACCATGAGCATGAAAAAGGAAATTAATCTATATTGATGAAAAGTCATTAGAACTCCACAAAGGACTGGAATCACTGAGGATAATATCAAGTGGAAGATAAATTTGGGAGATGATTTCAGTTCCACAAAAATATAAATAACCAAGTATACCTAGTATGAACAAAATCAAATACACCATCAGATTCAGTAGTGATATGTAGATTATGTTTAAATGGAACCAATTCTATGAATGTGCTCTGTCTATAATATATAAGAACATAAGAATGTGTTGGAAACACTTGAGTAGGAATGGAAACCTGTGTAGGGATAGAAACAAGAATAGACACTATACTATGTTTATATGAAATCACTATATCATGGGTTGATACTGATGTAAAATTAATGGTTTATATGGGTGGCTTCACTTCAGTGATCTATAAGTCCATATACTATGATTCTATGACATCAGTCCACTTCCATATATAGATAGACACTCCAAGACTGTGGATGTTATAGTGCTAGTAGAATCATGGTGGGATGGGATAAGTCAAAAGATTCAATCATCCAAAAACCTTTGACCAAATGAAGTATTCTTGATTGATGGGTTATTTATAGGTCCAAGTTTACAATAATACTTTTGACTGATGCACCTCAAAGATGAATATTTCACACATCGTTATAATAATATTTCCATAAAGAATTCATATCCTCTATAGAAATGAAACATTATATAAAGGGAGAATGATCCTAAGGATAACAATCTAATGGTATGAATGTTGATTTCATAAAATTTTATTGATTAGGTTTTTACTTTATAATAGTATATATATATAAATCATCATTGATTTTAATGTGGTTCGATTAAAGGATAAATATATAAAAATTACCCTTTATTTATTAGTTATATAATAATGTTCACTATAAATAGTGATAAACAATTCTTTATTTTTTATATCCCAACCATCAACTATAGATAAAACTATCATCATACATTCTCACAAAAATTAAATTCTATATCACATAGACAATTATCAAGAAATTCTTTTTTGACCATAAGATGCATTGATGTTCTACATAATGGCTCTTACATTATATAACATTTCTCAGTAAATTTCAAGTCCAAATATCATTCTTTCTCCAATGTCACAAAATTACATTTCATATCTACACATATTTCTATATACGGTTTCATATGTATCCATTTTATAACTCTAGTGAAAACAATTGATTAATTAAAAATCTAGAGAAAGGTGGTGATACCAACCTCCAGTAAATTCAATAGAAAAAAATATAATTATATCATCTATGTTTTTAATTGTTATCTTATTAATAAAATAATAATTTTTTTCGATAAAAAAATTTCAATATAACACTATATTTGAATATTATTGTGGAATATTCTAGAACATTGATGTAAAAATCAGATGACAATCAGATATGGTAGAATGTGGTACTCTATGTTTCCATAAAACTGAATATATATTCTATTGAGTGTATCCATAGAAAAATATTCTCTAATATATATAAAATTTGATAAAATTGTAAGGAGACCAACTACCACTCGTATATCATTGTTCCCTGTAATTTTTTTCATAATTTCATGAAAAAATTCATAATGTTGTTTTCTCATTTCCATACTAGTATGGATAATAGTTGTAATATCTACAGATACTAATGTCTCTCAATATAACTTATTGAATAAATATTAATTGAGATACATATTAAGAAATATCATTATGATGTAATCTAATGAAAAATGGTATTTCACATAAATTAGTGGTATACAATACACCATTGTCTCCCTTCAGCCTTGGGATAAAACCTCATGACCATTTTAGATGAACCAAGTTGTCACCGGGTATGCAGGTTTGCTTTTTTGATAAAAAAATATTTATATAATTTTATGGAATTCCAAAATATAAATTACCCATATTTAACTAACATTGAAAATAATATATAACATAAGGGTGAGGAACAAAATTAATCATATATCCAAAAAATGTAATTATATTTAACCTCAACTGACTTTTTAACTCAAACATATACAAACCAATGGGGTATATTTCCAAAAATATCTCCCAAAAAATACTTACTCTTATTAAAAAACTATAACCTAATACCTCAAAGAAATATCTATGAAATTTAATATATGATCTTTAAACACATAAAGACGTTATTGTATTTATTACTCTTAAAGTAATCTTACATGGATACATATATGAATCAAAAATATAATTCAATCATTATTCCTCAAATAATCTCTTATCATAGGCCAAATGAATTTCCATCTTAATCTAAGTACATCTAGCATCAAGAGATTATATTCATTCAATTAAGAATATAAAATATGATTTCATTATTACAAATTATATATTGTGATGGACAATAAATCTTAGAATAACATTAAAATTCACTAATGGATAAAGAATAATATTTTCATTTGGATCCTTAATACAAAATCAGATACGAAATTCCCAACAATGGAGTGGAATATATGTGTTACTTAACTATAACAATTCACATTAACTATTTTAATTTCATAATAATAACCTTTATACTTTTTCCTCATATTTTGTTATTTCTTAACATCATCATAAGCCCTTGGATTGTGGATTTGATTCACATAATTCCCACACAACATTCACTTGATACACTGATGTTTGGGTGGTTGATTTTGTGGAGAAATTTATATATTCCCATCAGTTTGCAAATTCCTCCCATAACATCAGTATTTAACAACTCAATGACCTCCCACTCTATAGTTTAAAAATTTAGTAGTCAAATTTCATCAATTTCATTCATGTTTACTACTATATGTTTATCATAATGGAATGATTGTCCTCTTTTTTCCATGGTAATTTGAGTCCCAATTCAAAATTGTGTTTCTTTATGTATCAAAATTGTGAAATTTATGGGTAAATACAATCTCCATTTCATCATTGAGAGAATATATAAAACGTTTTCAAAATATAATGAAATCCATTATAGTCAACACCTTTAAAGGATTTGGTTTTCATCCACTAAATAATAAACCACCCATACGTTTAATTTTTATGACAATAACAGAAGCATACCTCACAGGTCTTGTAAAAGTTTACTCATATACACCATTATATTAATCATCATTTCTAATATCAATTAGAAAATCATCCATTTTTATATAAAAAATATAAGGATAATACTTATTAATAAATATGTTCTTAACCTAATCCCACTCCATGAAATTTATTTCCTTCTATTACCTAATATTTTTTGTATAATTTCACAATTGATCACTATTTAGTTTCAAAAAATAGATATCAAAATGAATTTTTCATGATCTAAAATGTGGATAATTTAAAATAACGTTTTAATGATACTAATATATCTCTCTAAAAAACTGGATCAACAAAAAAACTAAATGAAGGTGGTTTCATTCCCATGAAAGAGTCAGACAAATCTTGTTCTCCTCATTGATTGTGTGTGTACTCAGATTGATTCACCGTCTACAATAATTGTGTAATAATAGAAACACTATTTTTATTACATCTCTGATAATATTTGGTTTGACTATATTAAGATTATTTTATTTTCTGTTACATTAAAAAAAATTCTTCTGGAATCCATCCATCGACTAAAACAAAAAAATTTGGATTGGGAAATACTACTTCTATTGGGAAAACATATAGTAATGAGAATCATGTATAGGATGTCTAAATTAAGAGATATCACTATAAATATATGCCACATTAGTTATAACTATTGTATTACATGATCATTATATATTCAAATACATCATGATGGTTAAAAAAATTAGAATTAACCAATACACATCCCTTGGAAGATTCAAACGACGTGCAGGATAAGTCTAATTGTCGTGTCCTGGGTGTTGCTAGAGTTAGGCCTTACATGCCTTTTTTATGTTAATTCCCCTAGGTAAATTTATTCAAAAAAAACATCAAAATTTAGTTTCCTTAAATTTATATTTTATAGGTAAATAACATCTTTCATCAACATAACGTTGTTCATTGTCATTTTTATACGATTATCCTAAGGGTTCTCACTAATATTTTATCCCCGTAGATTTCAATGTTTTTTTTAAAACATACTCTAATAAAAATCATAAGTAACCATTCTTATCAAACATATATATCACATATTATAATGTGAACATTACTTAAATAAAATAACAATAAAAAATAGAACCATTTATGTCAGTGCCTTTAGAAACATAGTCACATAAACAACTCATTCATAAATGAGAAATATCATCTCTCAACTAATTATTCATAACTAAAAACATTCACTGAAATATCATACATAATACCATTCTTCATAACCATGGTAAATGAAACATAAGATAGGGCAAGCCCAGATTCTCTGTATGAGAATGGAACTGAGATATTAACATAAAATTATAGTATGGTTATGGGAACAAGAGAATAACATTTAAATTCCACACCCATATTATCATATGTCATAATCCATCATGTGTACTCAAGAAACCCAATAATTGGCCTATTCATGACATGGACCAAAGGGAATTCCCAATACCTTTTTGTTGGCTACAAGAACCTAGATGCATTTAAAATGAATGTGGGAATTATAATTTCCATAATAATCGTGGTAGTAAATAAAAGCATGTCAATATGTATATAAAAGAAACTAAATACCGAGAAGTTACCATAATTCATCATGGTAAAAAAAACCCAATGTAGTGTAAAAAATTAAAAAATACAAAAAAACTGCCAAACACACAATGTATGAAACTCTCCAAGCCAGAAAATAAAAATCTAGAACCACCAACAAGAGGTTCTTTACCCCTACTCAAACTTGGAAGCAGATAATCTACAAATTCTCATAAGCATTAGTAGGGGGTAAACTCAAATCCTATTATGGTCTCACTAATTATTATATAATAATATTAACACATTTAGTACACCAAATAATGATATTTCAATATTAAAAAAAAATTGTTATTTCAAAAGCATATTTGAACAAATCATTCGTCACATTACAAATGATAGAAATATTGTAATCAAATGTTTAAAATTTCTTATAATGGGGTATTTAAAATTATTTATAATAACAAGAATTTTATATTAAATAGTATATATAAATTCACATGGAATATAATGTTGTTTACAAAAATGGCATATATTAATTTAAAATACAAATAAGTGAGAAACGTGGTAATATTCATAAAAATGGATGATACTTCCTAGATAAGGGGATCCACATGCTGATGGTGACAAGTCAATATGTGTATACAAATGTCCAATTGGTATAATAAAGGAAAAATCATCACCATCATATTATGGTTGTGTCATGCTGCATTTGTGATTTATAATGTTGTAAATTGTAGACTGTTCTCCAATAACTGACAAACTACATAAGGAATGCATGTTATCTAATTAAAAATCAGATATGTCAACTTTATATTAAGACATATTAAATTAAAATTCATCACATTATCCATTTAAAATATAACAATATTTCATTTTAAAAAATAAAATTGTGTTTTATTCAAAAACATTCATTTTACCAAGATAAAACCCAAATTTCACACAATTTAATTTATATCATACAATTGATTTTAAATAAATCAAATTAGGGTTAACCAAAATCTACCATCATTATTGAACAACATACATAAACAACTCTAAATCTTTAATCACAAAACCCATATCAGAAAACACTAATGAAGAACATTGATAATGTGAATCCAAGAATCAAACCTTTGGGGTAGGATTTAAAATACATAGGACTAGAGCATCTAATCGACACAGATTACATCAAAACCATAGGGGGGAAACATAGAGAGTTATATAAATAGAATTTTATGAAGAAACTAACAAGTTGATGATCAAATTCCATCTGTAAATCATTGATCCGCTTCCATTTGTGTTATGAGTGACTAGAAACTAATCTTGGGAGCATATAATGGAAGGATTAATTGCATATGAAATGTTGAAGTCTGTCAGGGTCTACAAAGGGGGTTTTAGGAATTTAAAAACATTATTCATATTAAAAAAACCTCATACACATAGATAGATAGGTAGGGCTGCCTGGATAGGTTAAACTGTGTTCCCTTGTATAGTTTCCCTTTTGATGGGATACAATGTTACTCCTAATAGGTCACATGGTTTGACAATTTGTGTGGAAACCGTGAAAACACTATGTGCCTTAGTTCTCGTAGTTTTCTCTATCATGGTTCCCAATTTAAAAAAAACCATGCTCCAATCATGTACAATATCAATAATATAAAAACTTCCCAATTTATAATGGATTGAACTTTAAATTAATCTCATCAAAAGAATTATTAAAAAAGGGGTTTATGAATACCTGAAAATATTAAAATTATCTTAAAACATCCCCACCATAGAAACATTTATTCCCAATAATGTTTAGGAAGATAATCCATTAAATAATGTTAAGGAAAATAATCCCTCATTAGTGCCTCCTTTTCCCATGACATATGAGAATCAGAATTGTGTTACCATAATACACGGAGAAAATATATCATCCAACCATGAGGGACCTTGGTTTCAGAATTAGCTATCTAGATGTCTGTTCTATCATAGATAAATTACAGTCTACCTAAAATCACTCCATATCAGATAATGAAAATGGGTTTGATAGATGGTTTCATAGGTGAGATACTTTGAACATGTTTTGTATCGACATCATCTATGGTGGAAGTTATGAATGTTAGTCAACTTTTACCTCCTACTCAAAAACCTTATAAAGCCATAAAAAATGAAAACTATTCTTTTACCCCAATCCATAGTTGACCCATACAATGTGAAAAATTAATGAACTCTTAGTCACCATTT